>CM067332.1:140125000-141378743 GCA_034376525.1 Nicotiana benthamiana | reverse complement strand
AAGCTGTAGGAACTTGCTGAGCCACTTCTCTTACTTCCATTATCTTTCTCACCATCCAGCTTGCCTGTTTAGGGATGTTCATCTCTCAACAGACTTTGTTTCACTTGAAATTCGTAAAATATTTTAGGTGGCATTTAAAGTTTTAAGTGATTTTTTGTTTATGGTATAAAGAAGTCTAAATTATTATCACTTAAATTGGTCAGGTTAAGTGCTTAGAAGAAAAAAAAGTTATCAAACAGGCCCTAAGATGAGAATTCTGAATTGTCTACATTTTGTGCTTGTCTGGGTGATGTCTTGGTTTACTTATACAGTGTTACTGGGAATATTGTTATAATTGTTGCAAGAGACATTAATTTTCTTCCTTCTACAGGGCTGACATTTGGTCAGTTGGAATAACTGCCCTGGAGTTGGCTCATGGTCATGCACCATTTTCAAAGTACCCTCCAATGAAGGTATATACTCATTTCCAAGAGGTTCAACAATAATGTTTTAGCTTTGTGCTCGAGTACGCATTATTTTTAAGTTACCCTCTGCTCTCTTGCCACAGGTTCTACTGATGACAATACAGAATGCCCCTCCTGGACTTGATTATGACCGAGACAAAAAATTCTCTAAGGTAATGGTATTGCTTATTGCCAGTTTCATTTACATATGTACATTGAAGATATTTGAATATGTTGCTTTGCTATGAGCTTCAGTCTTTATCTTGTGGTCATGTATGGAAATGAAAAAGAGTTTTTACTTGTCGTAACAGTCATTCAAGGAAATGGTTGCAATGTGCTTGGTGAAAGATCAAAATAAAAGGCCAACCGCTGAGAAGTTGTTGAAGCATTCTTTTTTCAAAAATGCCAAGCCTCCAGAGCTTTCTGTAAAGAAACTTTTTGCTGACTTGCCACTACTTTGGCATCGAGTTAAAGCCCTTCAGGTATTTCATAAGAGGATTGTTCTAAGGGTTCATTATTTTTCCTATTAGCATTGTTTAATGTTGCTTGATAAAATTATTGCAGCTTAAAGATGCTGCACAGCTAGCTTTGAAGAAAATGCCTTCTTCCGAGCAGGAAGCATTGTCACAGGTTTGATGCAACTGTCCTGTCAATGACATTGCACAATGGTTATACCATCTATATTTTCGTGCATTTATTTGTTGCAGTAGCTACAATGCTATTCTTCAGTGAGCGAAAATGTCCAAGAGAGTGATGTATCTATACAACAACAACAACAACAACTACCCAGTAATGTCCCACAAAGTGAGGTCTGGGGAGGGTAATATGTAGACGAGCCTTACCCTACCCGATAGGGCAGAGAGGCTGTTTCCAATTGAACCTCGGCTCAGTGAAGGAGAGGAAAAACAAAAACAAAAGAGCATTAGTTAGTCCAGCAGAAATAGCATAAATAATTATCTAAACATAAGAACCATGAATAAAATAGCATGTAATAATATCATACAGTAACTACCATAAATAACTACCATAAGGGAGACACAATCCAAAACACAAAACATCTATGGATAGCCCTGTCAAGTCTCACCCAACCCCGGGTGAGTAGTACGAAAAAATCTAGGGGCCCCTATCCTACAACCCTGATACTAGACCTCCAGACTTTCCTATCAAGGGCCATGTCCTCGGAAACCTGCATTCTAGCCATGTCATGCCTAATCACCTCTCCCCAATACCTCTTAGGCCTCCCTCTGCCTCGCCGAACACCGACCATCGCCAGCCATTCACAACTCCTCACCGGGACATCATGACTTCTCCTCCACACATGCCCGAACCACATCAGCCTCGCTTCTCGCATCTTCTCATCCACTGGGGCCACCCCCACCTTCTTTCGAATAACTTCATTCTTAATCTTATCTAACCTGGTGAGCCTGCACATCCACCTGAGCATCCTCATCTCCGCAACCTTCATTCTCTGAACATGAGAGTTCTTCACTGGCCAGCACTCTGCCCCATATAACATTGCAGGTCTAACCACAGCTCTATAAAATTTCCCCTTGAGTTTCTGTGGAACTTTCTTGTCACACAGGACTCCTGATGCAAGCCTCCACTTTGACCACCCCGCTCCTATACGATGAGTGACGTCCCCGTCAATTTCTCCATATCCCCTGAATCACCGATCCAAGATATCTGACACTGTCTCTCTTGGCGATGACCTGAGATCCAATCATCACGTCCCTGCCTACTTCGCTCGGCTCGGCGCTAAACTTGCACTCCAGGTATTCTGTCTTAGATCTGCTTATTTTGAAACCCTTAGACTCGAGAGTCTGTCTCCATACCTCTAACCTCTCAATAACACCGATCCTCGTCTCGTCTATCAAGACTATATCATCAACAAATAGCATACACCAAGGCACATTCCCTTGAATATGTCGGGTTAGAGCATCCATCACCAAGGCAAACAAGAGAGGGCTAAGCGCCAATCCTTGATGGAGCCCATAACCACTGTAAATGGTCCGAGTCGCCACCCACCGTCCTAAGCCTAGTCTTAGCTCCATTGTACATGTCCTTGATTACTCTGATGTAGGCTTCCGGCACGCTCTTCGCCTCCAAGCACCTCCATAGCACCTCCCTTGGGACCTTGTCATATGCCTTCTCCAAGTCGATAAGCACCATGTGCAGGTCCTTCTTCTTATCCCTGAACTGCTCCACCCGCCTCCTGACAAGGTGGATAGCTTCTGTAGTGGAGCGACCCGGCATGAAACCGAACTGGTTCACAGATATAGATGTCATCTCCCTCACCCTCGCCTCGATCACCCGCTCCCAGACCTCCATGGTGTGACTTATTAATTTGATACCCCTATAGTTGTTGCAGCACTGGATGTCCCCTTTGTTCTTGTACAAGGGCACCACTGTACTCCACCTCCACTCATCCGGCATCCTTTTGGTCCTGAAGATCGCATTAAACAACCTGGAGAGCCACTCCACTCCTGACCTACCCATGCATTTCCAGAACTCCACCTGTATCTCGTCAGGCCCGGTCGCTCGACCCCTACTCATCTTGCGCAAAGCCCCCATGACCTCCTCCGCCCTAATGCGTCTGCAGTACCCAAGGTCTCTGTGTTGCTCTGAATGCCCCCACTTCCCTAGCTCTATGTTACGATCCCCCTCCTCGTTAAGTAAGTCTCGAAAGTACGCCTGCCACCTCTGCTTGACTTGAGACTCTCCTATCAGAACTCTACCATCCTCGCCCTTGATGCACCTAACTTGGTCAAGATCACGCGCTTTCCTTTCTCTTGCTTTAGCTAACCGGAATAACTTCCTGTCCCCGACTCTCTCCCCTAGTTCCTCGTACATGCGACCAAACGCCGCGTTTTTAGCTTCCGTAACCGCCAGCTTTGCTTCTTTCCTTGCCACATTGTAGATCTCCCTGTTCGCTCTGCGTTCTTCCTCGCTTGTGCTCCCTGCCAACTTAGCAAACGCCGCCTTCTTCACCTCCACTTTTCCTTCGACTACATCGTTCCACCACCAGTCACCCTGATGTCTGCCTGAATAGCCATTGGCTACCCCGAGCACGTCCCGCGCTACCTCCCTAACCAAGTTCGCCGTCTCTGACCACATAGCGTCCGCTTCCCCAAAACTTTTCCAAGCTCCGCCCTCAGCTAACCTCCTCTCCAACTCCTGTGCTTTCTCCTTAGTCAAAACACCCCATCTAATCCGCGGTTGTTCCCGAGCACCCCTCCTCTTCCTCTTCACCCAGAGACCGACATCCATCACTAGGAGTCTATGAAGAGTCGAAAGGGACTCTCCCGAATAACCTTGCAGTCCTTGCACATACCCCTATCGCTCCTTCTGAGGAGGAGGTAATCAATCTGAGTCCTCTCCGCCGAACTCTTGAAGGTGACCAAATGCTCCTCCCTCTTCTGAAATATCGAGTTCGCAATCAGAAACAACCCAGTATAATCCCACTTAGTGGGGTTTGGGGAGGGTAGTGTGTACGCAGACCTTACCCCTACCCTGGGGTAGAGAGGCTGTTTCCAAATAGGCCCCCGACATCGTTCCCTCCAAGAACTTCCCACCTTGCTCTTGGGGAGACTCGAACTCACAACCTCTCGGTTGGAAGTGGGGGTTGCTTACCATCAAAGCAACCCCTCTTGTCTTAGAGTGATGTATCTATGTGGTCCATAATTGGTTTTCCATCTTTGATAAGAAAATTTAGTCAGCCACTCAATTATGAATTCCAGAACTTTGGATCTCCATTTTGCTCTTTTGAACTTTATGCATTCCATGAAAATCTCAGATACAAATATACAATTGCTTAGAGAATACAGTTTGCTAATTTTATCTGTCAACTTCATTCTGTTGGTTCTTTTATTCTTTTAGAAAATTCTATACTTTCTCTTCTTCTACAGTTTTGATCTTTGAACTTTGGAGAGGGATATTATGTTGATGATGTACTTCACTTCTCTAAAGAAAAAACAAAAAGGATGGTGATGATGTACTCAAATTATGTATTTACGTTCCTAGCTGAAATTGTTGCTACTTGCATTGTGTCTATGGCTATTTTTTTTTTATAATAAAAGCAAGTAAAGTATTTTCCCTCATCTTTTTTCTCTTTTGCATGTCTACTTTGTGCCTGTAGGCCAATCTTATTATTCTTTTCAATTTTCTTTATCTGTAGCATCTGAGAGTGAACATCAGGATTTGCCTTCTTTAAATTTTTTCCTTTGGTTCTTCACAGAGTGAATACCAACGGGGAGTTAGCGCCTGGAACTTTGATCTGGAGGATTTGAAGCTTCAAGCTTCACTGGTATGTATGTGAGAGAGGTCTCTTTGTGTCTGATAAAGATACTCGTTCACTTCTGCCCCATGATTTTTCCCATTCCAAATTTGAATTGGTTTGACATTCGCTGTGGCAGGTACAGGACGATGACGATATACAAGAAATTAAGGAAGAAGATGAAGCCATGAAAGCTTATATGAACTACAAGGTCTTTGGCAGTATTTTGCTATAGTTTTCTAGTCTATTTTCAAGCTATTAATATGCGCCTAGATATATACTTATCCTTTTTCTTCTTTAGCCATAATCATCCTGTACATGAATTCTTCTCCTATTTGCAGGAAAAACCTATTGCAGCCCCATATGCTGGAAAACAGATCCCGAGAAAAGATTCGATTGCCAGGTATAGTGTCACTCTTTTTGTCCAGGCACAAAAAATTTGTCGTAGAAAGATGTCAAATTAGTAGCTGTTTGTTTGCAAGGGGGAATCTGACTCCTTGTTCTAAATTTCAATGTTTTAAAGAGTTGAATTCCTTGTACTTTTAGGTGTTAGAATGGGTTAAACCATCTTGAGACCAAATGTTGTACTCCTCCTCATTTTAAATAGCCGTATTTTCTGGATGGGTGGTTAAGTTGTTTATTTAACTTAAAGCATATTGTATTGATGCAATAAAATATTATAATAATGCCTGAAAATTAGCATGATTCAGGAAACATCATGTTAAAGTTCAAAATTTGCATAATTAACCAAATCTGTATTATAAATGCTGTAAAATATTTATCTTTCTGAATGGTGTCAAACATTTTGGAATGCGCCAAATAACTAAGCGTGTCATAGAAATATAGGTGCAGGATGTATGTGTTTTTTCTTGTTAAATTTGTTCTGAGATTCCATATTGATGTTTTTGAAGTTAGTTTATCCATGATGTCCTCTCTTCTGGAGAGAATATTTTTCCCTGTGGAACCAAATACCAACCAGATGTTCTCAACGTAATAATTTTTCTTCAGAGGAACAAAAACATCAGCTGAAAATTAACTGCTCTCCCCTGGAGAGAATGTTAATATGGGTTTGTCATCATCACCAAAATATGGTAATGCAGGTAGCGATTATGCATGGGCTATGATCAGAAGATCAAAAACACCAGCATATGTTTTTAAACTGATCTCCCCTGGAGAGAATATTAATAATGGTTTTGTCATCATCACTCTAAAATATGATAACATAGGTAATAATTATGCATGGGCTATGATTATGTGAGCCACTAATTAAAATTTTGTTTTTGGTCAAAGTAGGCCTTGGAGTATTATGGTCTCAATTGAATTCTCGTTGATACATTTTTTCCAGTGAGCAAGAAAGTGTTGGTGAAGTGCCATTAGCTGAATATGAGATCAAGAATGGAAAAGATCTGGAAAGTAGTCAACTGGATTCTGATCATTGGGAGAAAAATGGACTAAAGAAGAACGCATCAACAACAGAGTTGCCTCCCCTAACCTCAGAGAAGGATGCTTTACCAGTCAAGAATAGAACTCAAACACCAAAAGCTCGCCAAAGTCAGAGTGGACCACTTATGGCTGGTGTTGTACTAAGTCACTCGGCATCAGAAAGAGCTCGGAGCTCTGATAGGTTTGCTACGAGTCATTGCTTTCTTATTCCGCTGTATCTTACATTGCAGCAAGACAACTTATCAAAAGAAAAACATCGCATCAAAATATCTTTGTGTACCATCTTGGTACAATATCACTAAATAACTTTACCATATTAAAAAAAACATTGCACCAAAACAACTTGAAATATGAAGCTTCATTAATATTCAGGAATCAAATAGCCTTTCCCTTCAGTCCATATTCAGCTGCGGGGTGAAAAGGAATTGGTAAGAATCGAAAGCTCAGACTTGGTCTCTCTACCATCTATCTGGCAGGTGCCGGATTTCTTTTCTTAGATTATTACTTCGTTGAAATGAGAAGATTTCCATGAGAGAAGGAATTCTCACTGGCGTTTTCTCTAAAATTAGTGTGTTGAATGCATTTTATATAGGCTAATTTCGGTGTATGAAATAATCCAAATATACCGAAATCATTCTACGTTGTAATTCATTGTGCTTTCTTGGAGCATTTGCACATCGAAGTATGAGATTATTCGTTTGTCTGGACAATTGCTGTCAAAATGGGAACTTTCAGTGAGGTAACTAATGTTTCTCTTGCAGAACTGAAATTGAAAACCAACAACCAGGAGATAAAGCTCATCAAGTGCGAAGAGCACCCAGCTTTAGTGGCCCCTTAATGCTTCCTAACCGAGCTTCAGGAAATAGTTTATCGGCTCCAATTAAATCATTTGGGGGTATTAATGCTCTCAAGACAAGTTCATTTTGCTATTGTGTGTATGACTATTGTTTTATAGGGAAAATCTGGGTGACATCCTAACTAGGGTTTTGCAGTAATTATAATTTTTATCTGTTCAGGATTCAAAGATTCTTTGGATGATAAGTCAAAGCCTAACTTGGTTCAAATAAAAGGCCGTTTTTCTGTAACATCGGAAAATGTAGATCTTGTAAAGGTAAATCATATTTTACATGCTCTTTCTTCTAGGTGACTACTGGCTAACTTAAATATGTATGTTAGGATATTCCGTTATGTACAGTTCCTCGACGATCTTCCCAAGTAAGTGGTGTAGTGTTGCCTTTTGATTCAAAAGAACACAGTGGTTCGTTCTTATAGTATCTTTGACACAAGATTTCTGTGATTCCCAGGGATCACCACTTAGGAAGTCTGCTAGTGTTGGAGAATGGCTGGTCGAATCTAAACAGACGGTGTGTGTATTCTCCCTTTCTTTACTACTGCAGTTAAATGATGGAATATGTTACAACATTTGAGCCCCACCTTAATGGGCTATTTTATCTTAACCAAGTGAAAAGAGCAGTGAAATACGAAGAACTAATTGATCTAATAATACTATATTTTTGATCAATTTTCAGCCATCCTGTCAACCACCGAAGGATCTTGGCCTTAATAATGTTCCTGCTTCAATTCTCATGCCTCACCTACAAAATCTTTTTCAACAGACGTCAATCCAACAGGTAAGGCATCAGTGTATGGTAGGGATGCAAGATTACTCCCCCTCCCTCCAAACAAAACAAAAAAAAAGAAAGGAAATGGGGACAAGAGTCACTAATTCAATTCTATTCTCTGGTTCTTCTAACTTTTTATTTCTACTGCTTTTATTATCAGGATCTCATTGTAAATCTTTTGAGCAGCTTGCAACTATCTGAGGCAGGAGATTGTAAGTAAACAAGAAAGAAATGTCTAATGTCCTTATGTAAGGAAACATGTATACCAATAATAACATGGATTCAGGTTTACTTAATTGAAATTTCTTATTCTATCTCAGCTTCTCAAAATGGAAAGTTACCTCCCGTACAGCACCCAGAGAACAACGGAACTGTAAGTACATGTCTTTGCTTTGAATATATGTTAGCTTTAAGAATTTAGAAGCTGCAAATGTTTATGTGGAGCTTCATTAAGTGTATTGTACACATTTCAAGGTCTTCCATGTATCTTACAGGACAGCAAAACTATCAGGTTGTGTTCAAGCTATGAAAATTGTGTAGAATATATGAAACTACTCCTATTTTAAGACTGTTCCTTTATTTGAATATACACCATATTGATAATACAAAGCTCCTAAATTGTTTGGTAGAATTTCCTTCTACCTGCTGTGCTTCCTGCCAATTACCATGCAATAGGTCCTTGAAACCTAAGTGGACTTGGAGAAATCATTTGCAACTTGCTCAATCTTTTTCCCCATTCTGCTTCAGTTACCCAGTTGTTTCTTACCTTTCTCCCTTTCAAAATCTTTGTTTAATGAATGTTGTGCTGAATCATTCTTCCATCTGAGACACTGTACCTATATAGTCGATTCATAAGGATGCTGAAATGTTTTATTTAAAATCTATTTATTATATCTTGATTGACAATACTATGCCTCAGCCATCTAGTTTTCTTCATGTTTCTTGTCAGTTTGTTTCAAGTAAACTACACACAGAAAACAAACTTCAGGAGTTCACCAACTATTATTGCTTAATTCTTGAGAAATTGGAATATGTGCTTGACGGAATTTTCTGGATAACGAATTTTGTACATTTAACTGTTTATATTAGAAGTGAGAAAGACAAGAAGTAAATAAACTGAGTATTGATAATAAAGAGGAGATTATACCCCCAGAGCCCTAATGGTAAGAGCGCAGCACATGATGTGTAGGTTAGGCGCACGTCAGTTTGAAGCCTGCCGCAAATAGAAGCCTGGTATTTAAGTGGAGAAGGGTTGAGCGACAGGCCCATTATCCGTCGAGTTCTGAACAGCACCCCACTAGCTCCCGGGGATATCATGTTTTAGAAAAAAATGAGTTAATAAGAGGAGATTTTACTGTATGTCTGCGCACATGTATACAACAACAACAACTACCCAGTATAGTCCCACAAAGTGGGGTCTGGGGAGGGTAATTTGTATACGGGCCTTACCCCTACCCGAAAGGGCAGAGAGGCTGTTTCCAATCGACCCTCGGCTCAGTGGAGGAAAGGAAAAACAAAACCAAAAGCAAAAGAGCATTAGTAATTCCAGCAGAAATAGCGTAAATAATTATCTAAACATAAGAAACATAAATAAAATAGCATGCAAATATACAGACAGTAACTACCATAAATAACTACCAAAGAGAGACAAACCAATGCACAAATCGTCTACGGATAGCCCTGCCAAGCCTCACCCAACCCCGGGTGAGGAGTACGAGCCCCTATCCTACAACCCTGATACTAGACCTCCAGACTTTCCTATCAAGGGCCATGTCCTCGGAAACCCGCATTCTAGCCATGTCATGCCTAATCACCTCTCCCCAATACCTCTTAGGCCTCCCTCTGCTTCGCCGTACGGCGACCATCGCCAGCCGCTCACAACTCCTCACCGGGGCATCAGGACTTCTCCTCCGCACATTCCCGAACCACCTCAGCCTCGATTCTCGCATCTTCTCATCCACCGGGGCCACCCCCACCTTCTCTCGAATAACTTCATTCTTAATCTTATCTAACCTGGTGAGCCCGCACATCCACCTGAGCATCTTCATCTCCGCAACCTTCATTCTATGAACATGAGAGTTCTTCACTGGCCAACACTCCACCCCATACAACATGGCAGGTCTAACCAAGCTCTATAAAATTTCCCCTTGAGTTTCTGTGGAACTTTCTTGTCACACAGGACTCCTGATGTAAGCCTCCACTTTGACCACCCCGTTCCTATACGATGAGTGACGTTCCCGTCAATCTCTCCGTCCCCTGAATCACCGACCCAAGATATCTGACACTGTCCCTCTTGGCGATGACATGAGATCGAATCATCACGTCCCTGCCTACTTCGCTCGACTCGGCGCTAAACTTGCACTCCTGGTATTCTGTCTTAGATCTGCTTATTTTGAAACCCTTAGACTCGAGAGTCTGTCTCCATACCTCTAACCTCTCAATAACACCAACCCTCGTCTCGTCTATCAAAACTATGTCATCAGCAAATAGCATACACCAAGGCACATCCCCTTGAATATGTCGGGTTAGAGCATCCATCACCAAGGCAAACAAGAGAGGGCTAAGCGTCGATCCTTGATGGAGTCCCATAACCACTGAAAAATGGTCTGAGTCGTCACCCACCGTCCTAACCCGAGTATTAGCTCCATCGTACATGTCTTTGATTACTCTGATGTAGGCTTCCGGTACGCTCTTCGCCTCCAAGCACCTCCACAGCACCTCCCTAGGGACCTTGTCATACGCCTTCTCCAAGTCGATAAGCACCATGTACACGTCCTTCTTCTTATCCCTGAACTGCTCCACTAGCCTCCTGATGTATTATTTGGATGGTGGACTTGTCCTACTTAAGCAGATGTTTTCATAACCTAGAATTGTTATATGTGTGTCTCGGCTAATAAATAAAATATATATTTATGTGTTTCTTTTTAACCCTTTTAATTGCCATATAGGTAACCAAAACTCCATTTTGTTCCTGTCATCTTTTATCTCCTCACAAGGTGTTTCTATTATCTTTTGCCTCGTTTTCTCTAGCCTTACTTCATAGAGACTAGAAAGTAAATAAAATATATTATTGATCACAAGGTGTTTCTATTATCTTTTGCCTCGTTTTCTCTAGCCTTACTTCATAGAGACTAGAAAGTAAATAAAATATATTATTGATTGCTGCTGATAATTTCATGGAAATTCTAATGTTAACACTTTTAAAGTATTCATCTTGTGCATCTGGCATCATTGGGATGCCCCCAGTACAACTTGGTACACAACCCAAATGTTATTGGCGTATTTTGTCTTTTATCATATGGTGACCATTTGTTTTGATCAAGACTGTTTTGTTTTGCAGGTTGAAGCAGCTGTTTCTGAGAGGGAGAAGCTATTGCTAGTCAAAATATCTGAGCTTCAGGCTGGGTTAGCCCGCTGCACACACAAATCAACTGTGGTCATGCTTCTCTCAGTTCCATGTACAATATTTAATTGAAGAACTGATCTTCTCTCTACTTTGCAGGATGATTAATTTGACAGATGAATTAACTGCAGAAAAATTGAAATACTGGCAGGTAAGTGCACCCTCAGTTTCTTCAATACAAAGGTCTCTCTAATTTTAATTGGATTGAAGAAAGGAAGAATGGATAACAAAATGTCTATTGTGGTTAAACATACACCAAACTACTTTTTGGACAATAGGACCAGAAAAAAGTAAAAGAGGGAAGGAGAAAAGAAAATGCACAGCTTTCTAACGTTGAGTACCAATTGGGAGAGTTGAAGGAGAAGAGGAGGGCAACCCCACTTCCAACCGAGGGGTTGTGATTTCGAGTCTCCCCAAGAGCAAGGTGGGAAGTTCTTGGAGGGAAGGATGCCGGGGTTTATTTGGAAACAGCCTCTCTATCCCCAGGTAGGGGTAAGGTCTGCGTACACACTACCCTCCCCAGATCCCATTAAGTGGGATTATATTGGGTTGTTGTTGTTGTTGTTTCCTGATCTTTCCCAAAGAAGGATTGTTGCAAAAATATGACTTCACTTCTTTTGAGCCGGGGATCTTACGGAAACAACCTCTCTATCTTCATTAGGTAGGGGTAAGGTCTGCGTACACTTCACCCTCCCCAGACCCCACTTGTGGGATTTCACTAGGCTTCTTGTTGTCTCCAAAATTCTTAAAACATTTCTTTTCTTCCCAAACATGAGAAAAAGCAATTCTGGGAAATGTTTTCATAAATAATAATAACTAAAAGAACACCAATGGTGTGGAGATATCTCTTCCTCTTGATGACGTTCAGGTTCAAAAACTAGGGCTAAAGTAACAACACTTGAAAGAAAGTAGGGAGGGACGGACGAACGGAAGAGGTTTATTGACAGTATCTCAGTGTTTTCTCATTTATTAACAATGATTTTTCATCTGCTACCAGTTGCAAAAGCGGTTAAATGCCATGTCCAATTGCGGAGAGGATGGGGACAGAAGAGAATTAGAATCGTGATGCCAAATGATACTTTTCAAGTGTAAACACCATGTATATTCAGGTGTCTATTTGATGTTGCTATAGCAGACAGTTTTGGAATCTTCTCTCGTAGGTAAATGCCTTGATGGATTTTATCAATGTCGTTCACTTTTGCAGGTTAAGGTATAGGAAGAGGCAGACTTGTACTATTCTTATGTCGCTGAATCATGCGCTTGTCCTAGTTGAATAACTCATATGGAAAAAGCCATCTCCAAGTGACAATAAGCAGAATATCAGTGGATAGATAATTTCTTCATTTGTTTGATGGTAAGCAACCCCCACTTCCATCCGAGAGGTTGTGAGTTCGAGTCTCCCCAAGAGCAAGGTGGGAAGTTCTTGGAGGGAAGGATGCCCGGGGCTATTTGGAAACAGCCTCTCTACCCCAGGGTAGGGATAAGGTCTGCGTACACACTACCCTCTCCAGACCCCACTAAGTGGGATTATACTGGGTTGTTGTTCTTGTTGTTGTTTGATGTGTACGAGCTGAAAACAAGCTTCTTGTGCAGATTCACGTCGTCCAATCAAAGGGATTATTTATTTAGATACAGAAGATTGCGGAGAAGGCTCGGCCAGGAGAGGAAGGTAGAGGGTGGGGGTTGGGGATTCAGTTCCGTACATTTTAATTGTTGATGCTTAGTTTATGTTGTAATCTGAATTGCAAAATTAAGTTGTATTTTTGTAACATATATCAATCAATGTGACCATGAATGTATTCAATAATGCTTATAGCTTCTCAAGCATCCCTCAAGCTGGTCGATGCCTGACATAATTTATTTCTCCTTTCTTATTAGTACACTTGTGACATAATTCTGTATCTATTATCGTTTTCAAAGTTTACTTTTTTCGTGGCATCAGACCAGTTAAACTTCTGAAGTTGTTCGTTAGTTTTTTTCTATTTCTTATGGTCTTATTTAGGGAAGTGAGTATGTACCAGCTAGCTGTATTTTTTTTAAAATCAAACTAGTTAGCATTTATTTCGTTGAATGGTGTTGTTACGTTAAGCTGCACAAAACTAAATGCTATTAAACAAAGTTTAGAAATAATTTGGAAATTTATTGATAGTTTGTTGATTAGATGCAAAATCTAGTTTTCCTTTGGTTGGTAAAACAAACATCTACAGTGAATAATTATGCTTTTGGACGTCATTTTAGGTTTACGTCCTTTCCTTGTTGCTACTTTAACCATCGTATGTTTGTCCTTGTTGCTCTAATGTGCAGAGAAATAGCCTTATCAATTCATATCCGAGGCCGAGATTGCAGGAAATGGCAAGCTGGATTGGTCAAGCTCAACAAATATCCTTAGCTCTAGTCACTAGGAATACTATAATGTACATAGAGCAAATTAGAACTTAGTATAGGAAATGATGTAAATGAGTAGGAGTAGTCCAATCACTTATTGAACCTCATATTGTAAATATTTTTTGGGATATCAATGGAAAGAAACTTTTAACCAAAAAAAAAAAAAAGTTACACTATTTGGAATTTTCCTCCAAAACATGCATTTTTGGCTCTATCAGTTTCAATGGTGTGTTAATATGCAAAAGGCATTCGTAGGGTACAAGATAAGGATAAAGACGAAGCCCTAAAAATATAGGTGATAAGTTGCCAGCCATTTATAAGTCGCGTTGGTTGCTTGCGGTTTTTACTTGCGTTTGTTGAATGAGACTATGGGTGTCGAGTGCGATTTATATCGCTAATACAAACATTCCTTAAAATTTCCCCTTTTTAATTCCTACTTGGACTTCCTAATTAGTTTCATCTAGATTTGTTTTTCAAAATTTACTCGTCATTTATATCTTTTTGATAGAAAATGATCTATCTCACAAAAAAATATTCCTACAGTGTAACGAATTATTTTTCAATATATAATGTTACATCTTCGCTGAAGGTCTAAAATGTTCCAAAATCACTATTTACTACACATATGACATATGCATCAACCAAAAAAAAAGGAGATTTTGAAGTTGAAGTTAAAAAAAAAAGAATTTGGAAGTAAAAGAAATTGACAATCATTAATTATACATGGGTTACTATCAAAGGAATTTAGGTCAAAATTGTCTATTTTTTTATCTAGAAGAATTAAAATTTTGAGAATAAAATCTATGTATAACTACTAATAAAATTGATTAGTGACCATAATCACATTTGAATACGCCGTATGCATAAATTATATTTGTCTGATTTCTGTTGTTGTTACGGATATTCCAAAAACACACTATAGCCTCCCCAGCTCCCATAAATGGAATTATTAGTGAGGTCGATATTGTTGCCGTATGCACCTTATAAGTTGCAATTATTGAATGCAACTTATAATCCAGCGACTTCCTTAACACTTAGGGCACTGTTCTCAAAACGTGCAGGATTCATGAACCTTTTCCTAACTCCATAACCTTAACCTACGCCGATCACCTAACCCCCCGCCGGCACACGTTAGATGCTACCGTTGCCGTCCACCGTCTCCGACGATGATTCCTCTTACTTCCACGTCAGCAGTACTTCTTCCAACTTCATCAAAATCCTTACGATCTTCTCTTTTACCAACTCTTCTACCTCTATATCGAGCTCGCCTCCGCAAAAAACTTAATCTGGTAATTTAACTTAAGTACTATTTCCATTTCTCCAATCTCAGCTTAACTTAAATACCAGCTTGTTTATGTTAACTTAATGATGATGTCATTTTATTGTGTTATTTGATTTTTTGTAGAGAAGGTTGAGAAATGGAACTTGTAGGGCAGAGTTTGCAAACGACGCGCCTATCGCCGTCGCTATCGGTGCTTGCATTTTCAGCTCAGTGGTTTTCCCGACTACTTACACGGAGGATGACGACGGCGACTCCGTGATTGATTCTGCTGATGCGAGGTTTGCTGTTATGGGAATTATCAGCTTCATTCCTTATTTTAATTGGATGGTGAGATTCCTCGTCGCATATTCATTCATTTGTTCTCGATTCATGTTTAGGGTTTAGAGTTGAGGTTTTAGCTGGTTTGACAATAACGTAAAAGCAGGGGAAGAAGCCTGTATATGTGTTGAGAAATCTACTGAATATGTGTTAAAATTAAATTTTGAATTCAGTTACTACCACTTGAGGTCGCTATCCTAGATTTCAGAAATCCATAAAGTTCAAATGTTGGATCCGCCTCTGTGTAAAAGTAATTAATCCATTTAGAGGATGCATATAACTGATCCTAACTAATTTGAGATTGAGGTGTGGTTAATTGATTGATATCACATTTTACTTCGTAGAGTTGGGTTTTCGCGTGGATGGATACTGGGAAGCAGCGTTACGCTGTTTATGCTCTTGTGTATTTGGCTCCATATTTAAGGTATGGAGCTCTCAAAACTTTAGTTTTCTAGCTGATGTTTTAGTATTCAGTATGTCTCTGCACCAGCCTCAATGAGTACATAATGATTTGGCTTCCTATCTAGGATGCTAAGGACCTATCTGCAGTTAACTGTATGAGCTGAGATGAGTGTGTTATAGAGGATATCAATTAAGTTGATAAGCATTTTTCTCTACTAATAATCTAAATAGCTAGACTACTTATTTGAACAAGTTTAAAAATTTGCTTATTCTAAAACATCTTTTGTCCTTTGGTTTCAAATTTGCTATCTTGAAATACTTGCTTGTTTATTTGGGATGTTTCTGTTATTCAAATAAGTGTAATTCTAAAATTCTAATTATCTTGCGAACTTTCTCTTTCTCCTTGTTAGATATATGATTTGCAAAACATCTTGAAGTTCTCCAGTTGCTTGAAGATTTAGGTTAGACTTATAGTTAAACCTCGTTCTTATGGAGCTTGAACTCAAGATATGAAGAAAGTATATTATATAATCCATCAACAAACGAATCACTAAACAATTGACTCTGTTTTCCTAATGCCTTCCTCTCAAACTACATATTAAAAAGGCCTTCCCGTCAGACAGTTGATGTAACAAACATGCTAAGAAACTGCTACTTGAGTACAAGGCGTGCATGAACCTGAAGATCTCCAAATGTTTATACATTTTCAGACTGAATTATAAATCAAAGTGAAGTGCTAAAGTTCGCTTAACTATAACAAGCTATGTTACATGGATTTGTTTGTGAATACGTATCTAGTGCAGGGTGTCCGAAAGTATCGGGGAAGGGTATGTCAGGCTTTTCACTAATTTTAGGTGTATTTTGAAAAATCAGCATGAAATAACCTCACCTTATCACAATTGTCATGCACAGATAATGGAAAATGAAGGATTCATGTAACATAGACAACAAGATAGGACGCCTTTCTGCTCTCTTTCTATCAGCTTGCACAAATACATTTATAGCATTGTTCTGTTCCAGGAGGGGCTGCTTATCCTTCTCGAGTTCCATGATAAGCTACCAGTGTTAATGCAATTGTAAGTTTAAAGTTTATTGCTTGGAAGACGATTTATCCTAACCGTTGACTATAAAACACTTGTGAAAATTTGAAGTTTATTGTTAGTCTCAGAAGTGGCCCTAAGATTTTCACCAATAAGCTTCAAAAAAAGGAAACAAAATGGTGCTACTGAAGCTCGAAAATGGAACCTAGTATAAATCTTTTTATTTTTATTTTGATCAGGTAAGAAGTTGTTTCATTAATCAAAGCATCTAGAGGATGCAGCATCTTACAAAAGAGGAAGCTCCAGCAAGCATAATCTAACAGTCCACCTAATTGTTCATGGAGCTAATAAAATCTAAAAGTAAATTGGAGCTATTAGCGTCATAATGATTACACCAAGCAAAAAGATTAAGAAGACATCTAGATTTTAAAATATATGTAGGAGTTGAAGTTCCTTCGAAACATCTTTGGTTCCTCTCTTTCCAAATACTCCAGATAATGCAATATATTTCTGATGGGTTTCCCAACTCTCATGTTGTTCCAGCTTACAAAAACTTCTTTCAAAGATCTTGGCATAACCAACTAATACCAAAAAGCGTACTGAACATGTCCCATATACCTTTGGCCACTACACAATGTAAAAAAGATGGTCTATATCTTCACGGTTATTTTTACAATTGTAGCATCTGTCGCACAGTATAAACTTGTATCTTCCTTATATAAATCTTATATCTTCCTAATCATTGCTCTAATATATTCCTTATGTCAAGGGGGGTCCAGTAGCGTGAGCGCACACACATAGATATACACATTATTTTACCTATAAAACAGTGAAGCTTTCTGACGAAGGAGGTTCAGTTGAAGCCCCTTGAATCAAGACAAGTCTGCTTCTGATTATTCTGTAGACATGCTAAGCTTCTTTATGTTAAAGGCAGTAAGCAGCAACAACAACAACAACCCAGTATAATCCCACTTAGCGGGGTCTGGGGAGGGTAGTGTGTACGCAGACCTTACCCCTACCCTTGGGTAGAGAAGCTGTTTCCAAATAGACCCCAGCATCCTTCCCTCCAAGAACTTCCCACCTTGTTCTTGGGGAGACTCGAGCTCACAACCTCTTGGTTGGAAGTGGGGGTTGCTTACCATTAGAGCAACCCCTCTTGTCTTGAAGGCAGTAAGCATAAGCCTGATTTTAATGCCACTTTTAATGCAAAATATTAATTTAGTGGTCGCCCTTCTTGTATATTGTTGAATAAAACTTTTAACACCCTCTGAATGACAAAAGTAGATGATGTTTCTTTATGTCAAACCTCTAAACGCTGCTACACGATTGAAAAGATGGTCAATAGCTTTTCCCAAAATTTTCCTTCAAATAGTGAAAGCTCTCACTTGCTCTAAGGGAAGTGGTATTCTCTGCTCTAGTAGCTTTAGCCAAAGCAACTTCAGTTCTTTTTAAAAGTTTATTGAGCCGTTTTGCCTTTATATTGGTAACCAGGCATTTCATTCTCATACTGATGTTCTTTTATGCATGCAGAACCAATCTGTCTCTTTCTCCTGAAGACAGCTGGCTACCAATTGCTAGCATCCTCTTGTGCATCTTCCACATCCAAGTAATACATCTACAGTCTATCTCAAACTCGATAAATCAATTATACTGAGTTTCTAATTGGAAATATTCTCTGGTTCCAGCTAGAAGTAAGTATCAAAAATGGAGATTTTCAGGCATTGAATAAACTTACTGGGACTGGAGAGGAACTATCATCAGTTTCTAGGAAGAAAGATGATAGAATCTCTGAAGAGGTATCAATCACTTGAAATAATTATTACCAAAACTAAATGATTTAGAAGTTTAATATTCGTATATAATATTTTCTCAAATTGGCTTGAAGGAGGAAACAAACGATCATAACAACTTGCCTTCAGCACAAGAAGAATCAAGAGATGAGATAAGGAGGTGGAAAATTTCTAGAAGGCCTTCCGGAGATCGTGAGCACTTGAATGAAGATGAAGATCATAGTGGAAGGAAACACTAAATTTGCCTGCTTAAGCTCAGTTTTGAGGAGCTCAAAGCCAATCCTTTGATGGAGCACAATAATATGCTGGATTATAACTATGTAGGCAGCTTAACGACGGCAAAAATTAAGCACTTCTGTGTCCGCAAAAGTAGATTGATCTTAATGTGCTATAATTCAACTCTGCACCAGATTCAGCGCAGACTATTTTTTCACAGCTGTAGTATGACTGACTTATCTGTTTTTGATTGTATTTTAGTGGGGTTTTCCCTCATGCTGTTTCTCTATCTGAGCTCTATTTGGATCACCCCTGATGGTGATAGTGTTGGGAGTCGATGAAAGCTTGTAATTTTAGTTTTTTGACACTGAACATCCTTGAGTTTCTTGCTATGTTGGCAGGTCTCAACTCAGAAATTGTGTAATTTCATCACAAAGAATATTAGAATCTTCAATTCTGTCACAAGAATGAGTATTAGTTAATTCAGTTGGTAAGAGTTACACTTTAGTCCCATAGTTTTATTAGTAACAATATGCCCAATGTAATTTTAAATTTCAACCTTTTCAGTCATTTAGCTTTGTTAGAAGAGAGGTGATGTCTCAAGCTGCCAAATGTTACTTTCTCACCTTAGGGAACAGATTTGGCAGAGAATATGCGTTATTTATATTTGTACTGGTACGATTGGCAAGAATGAAAACTTATCCCATTTCCTCTCTAAATTCTTCTCTTCATCTTCTTCGATGATATTCTCTTTTTCTATAGAGTGGCCAAAGTGTGAGTGTAACATTTGGTATCAGAGCAGAGGTCTTCTGACCGCCATGGCTAAATAGAAATTGAAGGATATCGAGGATATCATCAAAAAACTGGACACTCAGGTACAACAACTGACCACCAGTATTAAGGCTATATCGTCTAGAGTTGACAAAATGGACGGGATAATACAGAAACTCAGAGGAAGCTTGAGCTAATTCTTCGACAGCTACTAAGGGAGCGTGGATCTGAAACACCTTCACCTATGACTCGATCTTCATATGCTCAAAGAATTTCCTTGCCCATAGGAGGATCAACCAGTGGAGGGAGTAGTCGACAACCAATACACTCTACAACTCCACTTACACCTCCTTTTGCTGCCGATGCTCGAGGTATAGCCTTTCCACCTGCTCCTGCGCAAAGAAATCCTCAACCCCCAGTTTTACCTACTCCAGTTGGAGTCATGGAAGCTGGGAATCAACCACTGCAACTAGTAACAACTGAGACCCCAAAAGGCAAACTCATATTCCCAGAATTTGATGGAACCAACCATAGAGCTTGGATAAGGAGATATGACAGGTATTTCGAAATCTATAAGGTACCTGATCATCAGAAAATGACTTACATTCCCTTGCACTTAAAGGATTAGGTTGACATGATGCTTATGTTATTGCTGGGGGGGGGGGGGGGGGAGGATAGTAGATTGCCCTTATTTTGTATGGATATCTGTAGGAGGTTTGGTCTAGATATCATTAATGAGTTTAGCAAGTTGAGGCAGGAAAGAAGCATAAGAGGCATATCAAGAGAAATTTGAGGAGTTTAGAATCCACATCACCTGAATGAGCTGCATTTTGTAGCTAGTTTTGCGAGTGGATTGAGACCTGAAATCAAGCATCTGGTTAGGATCTATAACCCTACAACTCTTTTGGATACTTCTGAAGTAGCTAAGCTATAGGAGGATGCCTTAAAAGCCCTGCAAAAGCACTTATATTGACCCTCTCAAACTACTACCAGAAACTATCCACCTACCACTCCAAGAATCATATACCCTCAGAACCTCACTTATAATGAACCACTCAGACTCATCTATCCCACCATAAACACTCTGAAACTCACTTATAATGAACCACTCAGACTCACCTATCCCACCAGAAACACTCATTCGACACCAATCCATCCAAACAATCAGGCAAGCCCTTTTGGTGCTGCAGGCACCAACCAACCAAAGAAATTGATTTATGACTAGATGAGAGAAAGGAACATATGCTTCAAGTGTCATGCGAGGTATTACCCTAGCCATAAATGTAAACCAAAGGCCTTGAATCTAATGATTAGGAACTAATAGAGTGGAACAGGAGGAAGTGTATCATGATGCAAATGAAGCAGCTGAACCTTTGGGAGATACTGTGGATGTGGTAGAAGAGGCGCATGAAGAACTATCTATGAATGTAGCTTAGCGTATGACTACTTCACCTTCTACTATCAAGATACAAGGAAGGGTGAAAAAGTTATCTATGCTGATCTTAATGGATAGTGGATCCACTCACAACTTCATTAGCCCAAAAGTAGCTAAAAACATGTAGGAAAGATATACCCTACTGCACATCCCATGAGAGTATTTGTGGCAAACGGACAACAAATGTTCAATGAAGAATGGTGTCCCAAGTTCAAATGGATTATGTAGGGAGAAGAATTTCAATTTTCCATGAAGGTAGTACACCTTGGTGGTGTACTACGCTATTTCCGTTGAAGTTACTAATGCTTTGTTTTTGTTTTTGTTTTTGTTGTTCCTTTCCTTCACTGAGCCGAGGGTCGATTGGAAATAACCTCTCTGCCCTTTCGGGTAGGGGTAAGGCCCATCTACATATTACCCTCCCCAGACCCCACTTTGTGGGACTATACTGGGTAGTAGTAGTAGTAGTTGTTGTTGTTGTAGTACACCTTGGTGGCTATGACTTGGAATTAGGGATGAATTGGATGGATCAGTTCACTCCTGTTATCCTCAACACAAGGCCTCTTAGTGTAACCTTCCAAAAAGGGGGCAGACTCATCACACTCAAGGGAAATGCTGATAATGCTGAAGTATGGTTTGATATTGAGGGAGATTCAACAAAATTTTTGCAGCGAGGGAGCAGTTGTTGTCTAGTACAGTTGTATGACCTATCCAAACAAACCCCAGAAGTGATGGTGCCTACACCAGCGTTGGAGCTGTTGTAGAAGTATGATGATATCTTTGAGGAACCAAAGACCCTGCCTCCCAAAAGAAGCTGTGACCACACCATCACCTTACTGCCAGATGCTCACCCTTTCAGTCTAAGGCCTTATAGATACTCTTATGACCAAAAGGATGCAACTGAGCATATGATCACAGAAATGCTCAAAGTTAGGACTGTGGTGCCTAGCTAATCTTGTTTTGCCTCACCAGCTCTCTTGGTAAAAACGAAGTACTCCGTCCGAAGGTTATGCATTGACTACAGAAAGCTAAATGCAATGACTGTCAAGAACAAATATCCCATTCCAGTAATGGAAGACTTACTGGATAAAAGACAGTTCTGTTTTCTATGATTGATCTTCGGGTTGGCTACCATCAAATGAGAATGAAGGAATCTGATGAGTTCAAGACTGCATTCAGAACACATCATGGGCTATGGAAATTCAAGGTCATTCCTTTTGGGCTAACTAATGCACCTGCTACATTCCAGGCACTGATGCACAAGGTGTTTGGGGAGTATCTCAGGGAATTCATCTTGGTGTTTTTTGATAATATCTTAGTCTATAGTCCAGACCTGAGCAGCCACTTGAGGCGTTTGGAAAAAAGGTACTTCAATTGTTGAGGCAACATCAACTATATGCCAAGAGATCCAAATGCTCTTTTTCTCAACCACAAGTGGACTACCTTGGCCACATCATTTCAGGAAATGGAGTGCACACAGATCCTGCCTGCTAAGATCCAAACATTACTTCAATGGCCTAGACCAATAAGAATCAAGGATCTAAGAGGGTTCCTTGGACTCACTAGCTACTATAGGAGGTTCATATTGGGATATGAAATCACCCGCAAGCCATTGACTTCACTACTCAAAAAGGGAAATTTTGTATGGACTGAAGAAGCTACAATTGCATTTGAAAAAGTCAAAGATGCAATGGTTAACGCTCCAGTATTGGCTTTACCAGATTTTTCTAAGCCCTTCGCTATAGAAGTTGATGCTGGTGGTGTTAGTTTTTATGCCCGTCACTAGAGGGGGGGTGAATAGTGCGGCACGAGAATATTGATAAATATTGCGGAATTAAAAATTGCAGGAATAAAATAAATTCGGTAATAAAAATAGCAAGGAAAGAACACACCGAATTTATCCTGGTTCACCACAACTTGTGGTTAGTCCAGTCCCCGAGAGACTCTCTCGAGATTCCACTAACTCCGTTAAGCTTTCGGGTGCCTAACAAACCGTTACACTTGCTCGTAGATGTACACTCTACAAGACTTCAACTTGCTCGAGGATACCGCACCTCAAGACTTCAACCACTAAGATTGAGGGTACTTAGCAAACCCGACAATCAATGAGAAGATATGTTCTTCCAAACACCTTTCTCTTTTACAACAAGAACTCTCTCAAAAGAGTAGATAAAGAGATACAATATTAGCTCTATGAACAACTCAAAGTTGTCTCTCAAATGACTCAACAAAAGCTCTATAATGATGCTCAAATAATATCAATATGTATATGAATATTGGGAGGTGTTGTGTGTTGAAAATCAGCTCAAAAGACCTCTATTTATAGGGGTTAGAAGTGTTATGTCCGTTGCTTAATTGACAATCAATTATGCTGATTTTATGGAAGGATAATCGATTATGCAGATTGTGATAATCGATTATTTCTCCAACGTTCAAAAATCAGAAGCTGATTTTCTGCAGAATAATCGATTACAGGATTTGGATAATCGATTATCTTGTTACAGTTTTCAAACACTTTGGCAACGGCTACAGCATAATCGATTATGCAGTCTTGATAATCGATTATTGTCCAGATTTGAAAACTTTACTTCAAAAACCATTTTGGTTAAAATGAAAACTTTAAAATAATTTTGTTTGAAGTATTTAAAATATGTTTATGATAAATATGATTTAATAAAATGATTTTATGCATATTTATGATGACTTATGTTGAGCCAAAAGACGAGATAACTTAAACGTTGCTCTTACATTGGTTCTACCTAACGACCTACGCCTTGGGTCTTTGGTCTTGAACTTTTGAGCTCGTCTTTGGCTTGTCTATGCAATTCCGTCATCAATATGCTTCTCGGTATTCAATCTTGATTGTTTGTCATATAATAGCGTTGTTTGACACTTGACTTCATTGTTTGTCATTCATCAAAACCTATACCTGAAAATCATGAATACAACCAAAGCGCACATATCATAGGTAGAGTGATTTTCTACAATTTCCCCCTTTTTGATAATGACAAACAACAGGAGATATGCATATTGGATTCCCCCTAAATTCATGCTATCTCTACATATAATTCATGCAAACAATTCCCCTTAATGATAATTCCCCCTCAAATAAGGCATACATAACGTAGATACATTCCCCCTTATTTGATGCATATCGCCTAAATTCTTTCCCCTTTTGGCATTAACAAAAAGAGATTATACAAAGGCTACTGTCCCCTTCCGACACTTCCCCCTTTTGGGTATATCAATTGTTAGTGTCAAGAATACGATAGGAAGTACAATGAGGAATATACATTGACGATACCAATTGTTAGATTTAAGAAAAATCATACCAACATAAAATAATACCAAATGTTAGTAAAAACATAACAACCATAATAACGGTTTATCATATTACTTAAAAATATATCAATAGTTTATTCAAACCAAGAAAAATAATATTCATCAAAACATGAACCAATCATTATTTTTAAAAAATAATTGATACCAATTGTTATTCAAAATAAAAATTAAAAAAATAATTAATATCAATTGTTAACAAAGATATATTAATCTTTAACACATATTAGCTATTTTGTTTTTATCAAAAATATGATAACTAACCGAAATTCCCCCTCGATGCGATGAGGTTTCGTGCTTGGTGCATCTACTATAATATTGTAGTCTTCAAGCACACCTGCAAACGTACCTAAAAATAGGTTTTCGGTACCCAACTGCTTTTGGGTCCTTGGGGGTAGACAAATAATAATCATGATCAAAAGATAAATCTCTATGTTTAGCAAAACATACGGGTGCTATGTGTCCTACCCGGTTACAATAATGACATATAACATTAGGGTTGTGCATATGTCTAGGTTGAGCCAAAAACGTTCTAGGTGATCTAAAGTCGTTATTCCTAGAAGCGTTGAAATTCCTAGAGTCATTTCTAGGTGGTCTAAAATTATTCATTCTAGATTCATTAACAAAATTCCTAGAGTTGTTTCTAGGTGGTCTAAAATGTTTCATTCTAGACTCATTAATAAAATTTCTAGAGTTGTTTCTAGTTGGTCTAAAATGATTATTTTTAGACTCATTAATACAATTCCTAGAATTGTTTCTAGGTGGTCTAAAGTGATTAAGTTTAGACTCATTGATGAAACTCCCAGGATTATTTCTAGGTGGTTCAACCTCATTTCTATCATCCTTTTTAATTCCTTCACTTGATTTAGGATCATCTACACGACGTTTTTCTAGTGTATTTCTAAGTTCTATGTTCTCTATTTTCAAAGAATTACAAGAAGAGCAATTAGAACTTTGATCAATTGAAAAGGCTTCATTCATCTCCTTGATTTTATTTTTAAGATCAACATTGTCATTTTCCAAAAAATTATTTTCTTCTTCTAAAATTTTGATTTTATTTTTAAAAACAATATTATTATTTTCAAAAAATTTATTTTCTTCTTTTAGCTTCTTATTATCACGAGTCAATTTTTCAAAATCTTTTTCTTCAAAGAAAGTTGTTTTTCAAAATCTTTTTCTTGCAAAGAAAGTGTTTTCTTCAATTCCTTTATGGTTTTGGAGGCTCCAACAAATTCACCATATAATTCATCATAGGCATTTTGCATTTCTTCAAACGAGTAAGAGTTAGAAATACTTACCTCTTCTTCTTCGTTGGCCATGAGGCATAATGCGGCAGTTTCATCGCCCGAGCTGTCCGAATCCCATGTCACGTGCCGATGATGTTTCTTCTTTTTCTTGTCCTTGGGTTTTGGACATGTGATTTGGTGTGGTCAAGTTTTCCACAATTTTGGCATGAAGGACTTGGTTCTTCCTTCTTTATTTCCTTCTTCATAAACTTATAAAACTTTTCAATTATATCATTGGAAATATTATCATCATCGCTATCCGAATCACTTACCTCTTCTCTTTTAGAGGATGAGGCTTTGAAGGCAATATTCGAACCTTTACTTCTAAGATAAGGATTAAGAATTGTGCTTTCATAAGTTTCGAGGTTACCTCTTAGTCCATCAATTGTGATATCCGTGAATCCTATCGACTCTTGGATGGCATTGGCTTTGGAACGCCATTCGGGAGTGAGACTCTGTAGGACTTTTCGAACAAGATCTTTGTTCGTGTAAACTTTCCCGAGAGCATGAAGATCGTTGACGATTCTTGAAAATCGTCCAAACATAATACCAATGGGTTCCGGCTCCTTCATTCTAAAGAGTTCATATTCATGTGTTAGAAAATCAACTTTAGATTCTCGGACTTGAGATGTACCTTCATAAGTGATCTCGAGTTTATCCCACATTTCCTTTGCGATTGTGCAACAAGATATATTCCGATAGTCGTCCGGATTCACCGCACAATATAATAAATTGACGGCCTTTGCGTTTCTTTCAACCTTCCTGATGTCATCAGCATCATATTCATTTTCCTCCTTTGGAACCATGATTTACCCAACTTTCTTTGTTGGCATTTGTTCACATTTCTTGATGATTTGCCATAATTGAAAGTTATTTGATTGGATGAATATTTTCATCCACTCTTTCCAATATGTATAGTTTGTTCCGTCAAATAGTGGAGGGCTATAGGTGGAGTGTCTTTCGCTCATCATTCCTGCGTTCAATATTCTCAACAAAAAAATATATATTGCTCTCAACCGGTTAAGGCTTTCAGAGAGTTAGGCTCTAATACCAATTGTTAGTTTTTATGCCCGCCACTAGGGGGGGGGGGTGAATAGTGCGGCACGAGAATATTGATAAATATTGCGGAATTAAAAATTGCAGGAATAAAATAAATTCGGTAATAAAAATAGCAAGGAAAGAACACACCGAATTTATCCTGGTTCACCACAACTTGTGGTTAATCCAGTCCCCGAGAGACTCTCTCGAGATTCCACTAACTCCGTTAAACTTTCGGGTGCCTAACAAACCGTTACACTTGCTCGTAGATGTACACTCTACAAGACTTCAACTTGCTCGAGGATACCGCACCTTAAGACTTCAACCACTAAGATTGAGGGTACTTAGCAAACCCGACAACCAATGAGAAGATATGTTCTTCTCAAACACCTTTCTCTTTTACAACTAGAACTCTCTCAAAAGAGTAGATAAAGAGATACAATATTAGCTCTATGAACAACTCAAAGTTGTCTCTCAAATGGCTCAACAAAAGCTCTATAATGATGCTCAAATAATATCAATATGTATATGAATATTGGGAGGTGTTGTGTGTTGAAAATAAGCTCAAAAGACCTCTATTTATAGGGGTTAGAAGTGTTATGTCCGTTGCTTAATTGACAATCAATTATGCTGATTTTATGCAAGGATAATCGATTATGCAGATTGTGATAATCGATTATTTCTCCAACGTTCAAAAATCAGAAGCTGATTTTCTGCAGAATAATCGATTACAGGATTTGGATAATCGATTATCTTGTTACAGTGTTCAAACACTTTGGCAACGGCAACAGCATAATCGATTATGCAGTCTTGATAATCGATTATTGTCCAGATTTGAAAACTTACTTCAAAAACCATTTTGGTTAAAATGAAAACTTTAAAATAATTTTGTTTGAAGTATTTAAAATATGTTTATGATAAATATGATTTAATAAAATGATTTTATGCATATTTATGATGACTTATGTTGAGCCAAAAGACGAGATAACTTAAACGTTGCTCTTACATTAGTTCTACCTAACGACCTACGCCTTGGGTCTTCGGTCTTGAACTTTTGAGCTCGTCTTTGGCTTGTCTATGCAATTCCGTCATCAATATGCTTCTCGGCATTCAATCTTGATTGTTTTTCATATAATAGCGTTGTTTGACACTTGACTTCATTGTTTATCATTCATCAAAACCTATACCTGAAAATCATGCTAATACAACCAAAGCGCACATATCATAGGTAGAGTGATTTTCTACAGGTGGTTCAGGTATTGCAGTCATTCTCATGCAAGAGCATCACCCAATAGCCTATCTGATTCAATCTCTTATCCCTAAACACCAAGGACTATCAACTTATGAGAAGGAATTGTTGGCCTTGCTACTAGCAGTAGACAAGTGGAGACACTACTAGCAGCAGAATTTCTTTACAGTAAGATTGACCATTTCAGTCTCAAATTCCTCAAAGATCAGAGGATCTCTTCTATGTTGCAACTTAAGCCATTAACTAAGTTACTTGGGCTAAAATTTGATATCCAATATAGGAAAAGAAGTGAGAACTCAGTTGTTGATGCCTTTTTTAGAAGAATCTCAAGATATTGTAGTGTTATCACTAGCATTAAGCCAACCTTGGATCAAGAAGTGTTAGAGAGTTATCAAGGAATGAGGAAGTGAATCAGCTCACTTATGAACTCATACAAAATTCTAGTGGAAGTACAACCAGCCAAGTGGTGAATGGAATGTTAAGGCATATGGACAAGCTATGGATAGGAAGCCATGGTAACATGAGGTAGCAGTTAATCAAGGCAATGCACTCATCTGCTCTAGGTGGACATTCTGGAGTAATAGCAACTTACAAAAGATTGAGGCCATTATTCTATTGGCCATCTATGCAATCAGATATCTAGTACAAGAGTGTGATATTTGTCAAAGAAACAAGACAGAGAACATAACACCTCCAGGATTACTGTTAGAATATGTAATAGTAGAACCCTAATCCAATGTGTATTAGGAGTAGGATATGTTATGTGTATATATATAGGGCTCATTGTATCATATTTAATATCAGTTATATTTTTCTCCCGTGCTTTCTCACATGGTATCAGAGTTTTGGTGAGATAATTATCTTTGTGCGTCATTCCAATGACATCCGGGAAGAAATAGCTCAGTCACCGTGCAATTTTCCGGTGACCTAAGTGACTAATTGCGTCAAAGTCACTAATTATCAGTGTTGTGCAAAAACCAACACCACCACAAGGTTCCCAAGAGAGATCCGACCAAACCCCAGCAAACCCACCGGAAAACTGCCCTTCACGTGCCAGATTTACCCCGGCAGATCCGACTCACGCGCCCCACGCGCCGGCGCGTGAGAACTGTTCCGGTGAGATTCTGACGGAAGTCCTTCAGGGCAGTTAGATCGCCCTCAAATTCCGAGCCTACCCATATTTTTATTTTTCAATTCCGACAACTTTGAATTTTTTCCGGTAGCTCCAATTTTCTGTTTCAGTTCCAGTTTTCCGGCAGCTACAGTGTTTCAAGTTTTCTGGCAGGTCCAGTTTTCTATTTCAGTTCCAGTTTTCCGGCAGCTACAATATTTTCAGTTTCAGTTTTCCGGCAGCTACAGTATTTCCAGTTTCCAGTTTTCAATTGATTCTTTCTGATTATTTGGTGATAATCCAACGATGTCTTTGGGACTCGATGCTTTCGGGTCTAGAAACCCGGGTTCGATGTTAACTACATATGTAACAAGCTTGGTACATATGATTTATATGCACCAGTTTGAGGGGGAGTGTTAGAATATGTAATAGTAGAACCCAAATCCAATGCGTATTAGGAGTAGGATATGTTATGTGTATATATATAGGGCTCATTGCAGCATGTTTAATATCAGTTATATTTTTCTCCCGTGCTTTCTCACAATTACGATTAACCTTTACCCATCCCAGACCATCCTTGGAAACATATTTCTATGGATTTTATTGAAGGGCTTCAAAAAGCTGAAGGCAAGGTCACTATTCTGGTGGTGATTGACAGATCCAACAAATATACACATTTTATTCTACTCCTTCATCCATTCAATGAAGCCCAAGTTGCTAAGGCTTTCCTAGACCAAGTGTATAAGTTATATGGTCTTCCCCAAAGCATAATGTCTGACAGAGATAAAGCGTTCACAACTCTTTTGCTGAAGACTGAATCGCTCATGAGCTTAGCTTACCACCCCCAAATATATGGTCAATCAGAAAGGCTAAATAGATGTCTTGAAACACATCTCATATGCATGAAAATCCACAAACCAAAGGCATGGAACCAGTGGCTATCTTTGGCTGAGTTTTGGTACAACACATCCTTGCAAATGACCCTATTTCAGGTTGTTTATGGTTATGAACCTCCACAATTGAATTTTGAATTATTATCTCAAAGCAAAGTGGATTCTGTAGACCAATGGCATGAGAGGCAAGTGATGGCTAAAGTGCTGCAGTAAAGTCTCAGAAAAACTCAAAATCGAATAAAGCAACAAGCAATAAACATAGAACTGACAGAGAGTTTTTAATGGGAGATTGGGCCTATCTTAAGCTTCAGCCTTATAGACAGTCTTCTGTGGCAATCCGGAAAAGCCTCAAACTCTCATCCAAATTTTATGGTCCATATCAGGTGATTAAGAGAATTAGCAATGCTGTTTATGAGTTACAACTTTATCCCACAACAAAAATCTATCCAGTTTTTCATGTCTCACATCTCAAAAGAAAAATAGATACTGATATAGTTGTCCGTGTTGATCCTCCTACATGTACCCTGATGGTGCTCCTATAACTGAACCAATTGTTCTTTTAGGCAGGAAAATGATCAAGAGAGGAAATAAGGCAGTGACACAAGTTTTGATTCAATGGTCCAACCTGCTTCCAGATAAGAGGGGTTGCTCTGATAGTAAGCAACCCCCACTTCCAACCGAGAGGTTGTGAGTTCGAGTCTCCCCAAGAGCAATGTGGGAAGTTCTTTGAGGGAAGGATGCGGGGGTCTATTTGAAAACATACTCTCTACTCGAGGATAGGGGTAAAGTCTGCGTACACACTACCCTCTCCAGACCCCACTAAGTGGTGTTGTTGTTAGTCCAACTTGCTTCCAGAAGAATCTACTTGGGAAGATTATAGCTTCACAAAATTTGAACCTTGAGGACAAGGTTCTTTAAGGGGCGGGGTTTGTCACAAGAATGAGTATTAGAAGTAGTTAATTTAGTTGGTAAGAGTTACACTTTAGTCCCATAGTTTTATTAGTAACAAATTAGTCCAATGTAATTTTAAATTTCAGTCTTTACAGTTCTTTAGTTTGTTAGAGCAGAGGTGATGTCTCAAGCTGCCAAATTTCTTCTCGAATCCCTAGGGAACAAATTTGGCAGAGAATAATCATCATTTTTATTCCCTTGTACTGCAATGATTGGTATGAATGAAAACTTATCCAATTTCCTCTCTGAATTCTTGTCTTCTTCTTCTTCTTCCCTAACTCTCTTATTGTCCCATCTCTTCTTCTGTAGAGTGAGCAAAGTGTGAGTGTAACAAATTCTTGAAATTTAGTATTTGCAGTGCAAAAAATTATTGCACAGAAACATCGCCTATTTAACAATAAAAAATAGTGGTCATAGACTGATGAGGCTTGTGTGTATCGGATTTTCGGCTCGTACTCTGTGGAATTCTAGTATAGTTTATGATATCGTCCCACAGAGATTGGATAATCTAAGCTACAGACTTGTAATATTTTGACTACTATTTGAGAGAACCAAATTGATGAAAGGTGTGTTTGGAATTATAAATTAAGACAAATTTCTTCCGAAAAGTTTATATTTAAAAAGAGTTAGGAGTCGTTGAATTCACTTGATATATCATTACAATAAAATCTCAGTTTTATACGTGTTTCTCTAAAGAATAATTGCTTATTGCCGATACAATTATATTTTCACACTAAGAAATAAATAATAATTAACACTCCGTAAGGTTATGTCAATTAATTGACATAAAACTAGTGACAATTAAACTGGAATATCTTGCCTGAATTGTGCTCAAGCGTAGTAAAAACTTTCATGAGAATATTTTTACTGTAAAATCATTAATTTTGCTTTCAATAATTTCTCCGTGAGAACTAAAACTGAGGAAAGCAAGATTACATAGTTGAAACAATAATCTTATTAAAATTATTTTCATTCTAATATTTTGTGCTCAAGTGTCGTGAAAATTTCGTGAGAATATTTTTACTAGAAACTCAATATTCTTGCCTTCAACAATTCCCCCGTGAGAATCTTACTAAAAATTTCTTTCACTCTAATATTCTATTCATCAGTTATTTGCTCTGTGAGAATTACAAAATTAATATAAGAATAACTTAGAAATAAAATATATAGATGTGATAATAATGATTAACAATTTACCATTCCATCACTATATAAAATGTAAATAGTGTTTCAGGCCAAGAATGTATTAAAACTGAGATAGTATTCTAATTATATCAAGCTTCATCAACTATCCCAACAAAAAAAAAATTACTCCATTATGAAGTAAGAAAAGCTAAAAATATTTTCAAAAAAACTAAGAATATTTTTACTGCAAAGAGAAAGACTAGAGGAAGAGACCAAGAGTACTCTTCTCTTTCTCTTTAGAAACTTAGAAAAAACTAGATAGGAGATTGGATACAAAGTGGGATCCTCTTCATCTACAAACATATGGCTATTTATAGGAAAATTCCTACAAGGCCTTGGTGAAAACTTACAATATAATATTAATATATCATATGGCCTAGATGAGAAATTATAATATAATATTAATATATCATATGGCCTTGTTGAGAATTTGATATGGCAATTTGTCTTGAAAGTTTGGTGAGAATTTGCTAGAACTTTGTATTTTTTGATTTTGTGCAGTCTTAGATGAAGTTGTCACGGATGTATCCTTCTTCCTTGAACTGTAGTTTCTTTCTTTTTCTCTTTTTCCATGTATTCTTTTTCCTGCAAGAATCGTTAGAAAAATGCGAGAATATGATATAAATTGGTCATGTTTTATATCTAAAATATCATATTTTTATATTAAAATATTTAAATAATTTATATCCATCAAATACCCCCACACTTGAATTTTTGCTCGTCCTCGAGAAAAAGAATTTTGAGAAAAAAATTAATAGTTTTTGTTAAAAATTATGGCTACTCTTGAAAAATAAAAATTTAATCAAATAAAATCTATTATGCTTTCAAACTTTATAAAATTTCTATATTCATCAAATCTTTACCTTGTTTTTACTTTTATTTTTATTCAACAAAAATTGTACCTTCTTTCTTTGAGACTGCTCTGATTGATAACTTTATGATCATTTGCATTGAGTATGCTTCATATTTCATCCATAGGCTTTCCCTTTATGTCTATCTCCACTAATGTGGACTAAACACTTATTTTTAAGAACTTTTAGGACCTTTTCTTGCTTGTAATGTTAGTTCAGGCTGGTAGGTTAAATGTTGTATTTGTAATGACTAGCCTTTTTTAGTTTTGGAGTAGAATATTTCTAAGATCACACTTTTCAAATATTTGCGATTGATTTTTTTTTACTTATAATGCTTGAACATAAGATCAATCTCTCCTTTTTTATTAATTTCTTTAATTCTGATTCTTTTTCAAAATGAGCTCTAAACTTATTTTCTGAAAAAAGACTTTTCAAATCATAAGCATGAGTGTGATATTTAAATTTGGGCATATTTATGTATTAAAAGAAAAATAGGTCTTCAAGCTTCAAAATAGGTGCTAGGGATTTATTCTTTTGTAGTAAAATTTTGTGCAATATCTAGAAAAGACTGTGGTAAACAAAGAACACGTAAATTCATATTTCAAAAATCAGTGTTGTCTAGGATTTCGCCTCGAAAAATATTTGGGGCAAGTTATAGCATATATTTGTATGTATGTGTGTATATATATATATTATAAATTCTACTTGCTTTTTGATCATAATAGTTCTCAATCTTAGAATATCTTGCCAAGTATTTAAGATATTTGTTCTTGACTTCATAAAAATAAACTTAAAAACAAGGAAGTTATGTGGTAAATATAAAAAACATATATTTGATATAGAATGATAAGAGTTTTATTTTGATAAATTAACACTTTACAATAGGCATAATTATAAAATAAAATCTTATATATATATATATATATATATATATATATATATATATATATATATATATATATATATATATATTTATATATATATATATATATATATTTATATATATATGAGAGAGAGAGAGAGAGAGAGAGAGAGAGAGAGAGAGAGAGAGAGAGAGAGAGAGAGAGAGAGAGAGAGAGAGAGAGAGAAGATAGAGAGATAGATATAGATATAGATAAATAGATAGATAGATAGATAGGTAAAAATCTTTTTGGCTTTCAAATATACAACTGCATAAGAAAGATTGAAAGAAATTGCAGCCACACACCTTGTGCATATAAATAACAAGTCTAGGTTGTATATAAACTAGAAAATTATCTGTGCCAACACATGAATTACATAATTAAATGGTTAACCAACCAGTTACTTAGGCATGCCGATCACCATGGAGTTACTCATGTATAGGTGATTCTATTTTTATAGAGGCCTTCATGAGGTGTTCTGGTTGTATAATAATCTGGATATTTACCAAATAAAATGATTAAGCATTTACATATTTAAATCTATGTTGAACTTATGGGGCTCCATTGCTTCACCCTCAATGATTATGGGTAAGGAACCATAGTTCTGAGTTTAACGTTGCCAGCTCGACTTATTAATTGTAGACTTCATTAATCTATCAAAGTGACAGATGGTTGTTGCTCAAAATGTACTCCAAAATATAATTTTAACCTGTGACCATTTACCTTAAATTTGTCTCCTCCATTGGTTTGTTAAATATCAATTTCTCCGTATGGAGTAACATCTATTACATTATAAGGACCCGTCCACCTGGATTTTAATTTTCCTGGAAACAGTCTGAGTCTACTGTTGTATAGAAGTACATGATCTCCAATTTTAAAAGTTTTATATCAGATTAAGTTGTCGTGCCAAATTTTTCGTTTTTTCTTTTAAAATTTAGGCATTTTTATAGGCTCATAATATGAGTTTTTCCAATTCATTCACATGAGAAAATCTATTTTTACCAGTAGAGGTTAATTCAAAGTTCAATGCTTTCAATGTCCAAAAAGCTTTGTGTTCTAATTCAACTGGAAGATGACAAGCTTTTCCAAAGACGATCGATATGGAGACGTACCAATTGGCGTTTTAATGTCGTTCGATATGCCCACAGTGTGTAATCTAATTTTGAATCCCAGTCTTTTCTGCATATTCCAACCGTTTTTTCAATAATTCTTTTTAATTAACGGTTAGAAACCTCAACTTGCCCTTGTGTTTGAGCATGTGGTGTTCCTCTTTTGTGAGTCACACCATATTTTGATAATAATGCTGAAAATTGTCTATTCATGAAATGAGACCCTTGGTCACTAATGATGACTCGGGGTGTACCAAATTCGGTAAAAAAATTTTTTTTGAGAAAATTTCACACAGTTTGAGCATCATTTTTCCTTGTTGAGATGGCTTCAACCCATCTTGAAACATAATCCACAGCCACAAGGATGTATTCAAAAGAATGAGATGAAGGAAAATGACCCATGAAATCTATTCCCCAAACATCAAATATTTCACATGCCTGTATTGATTACAATGGTATCTCATCTCTCTTAGTGATATTACATGTCCTTTGACACCTGTCACACTGTGCAATGTAGGCACAAGCGTCCTTAAAAAGTGTTGGCCAGAAAAATCCAACCTCTAGAACTTTAAAGGCAGTTCGATTTGCTGCATAATGTCCTCCCAACTGCTCCATCGTGGAAATGATACAAAAGTTTGGTCATTTCTTCTTCTGGTACACATCTTCTAATAATATTATCTGCACAAATTTTAAACAAGTAAGGGTCATTCCACAAATAATATTTAGCATCGGATATTAACTTTTTCCTCTGTTGGTAAGTGCGATTTTGGGGTGTCCATTTTCCAACCAAGTAATTTGTAATATCTACAAACTAGGGTGGTTGAGTCACAACTTAGTTGATAGAAAAAATATGTTCACCAGGAAACTTTTCTTTCATATCACATAGCTCAAGTGGGGGGTTCTCCAATCTAGACAAATGGCAGGTACATGATTCTCTGTTCCCTTTTTATCTGTTATTTCGAGCTCAAATTCTTGGAGAAGTAAAATCCATCTTAACAATCTAGGTCGCGCATCCTTTTTCGCTAAGAGGTATATTAGAGCCGCATGATCAGTAAAAACAGTGACCTTGGTTCCTATCAGATAGGAATAAAACTTATCAATTGCAAATACTACTGCTAGTAGTTCTTTTTCAGTCGTGGCATAATTTAGTTGAGCCTCATTCATTGTCCTACAAGCATAGTAAATTGGACAAAAAATCTTATCTTTTCTCTAGCCTAAAACAGCTCCAACTACTATATCACTAGCATCACACATGACCTCAAAAGGTTGGTTCCAATTAGGGGATACAACTATAGGGGCAGTTGTCACGACCCAAACCCGATCGTGATGGCACCCATCCATACAGCTATGCAAGCCTGACAAATTATCACTCATGAACCCAACCTAATAACTCATTACCGATAATTTAAGGAAATTTAACAGTTTAAAAATAATAAGCCGATGTTGATAAATTAAAATAGTAATATGGAACAAACCAAAATATCCGACAAAACACTCCCAACAGAATCTGGGGTCACGAGTCTAGAGCCTCTAAACAACTGAGTAACAATATTCGAAAATACATAAGTCTAGAAAGATGAAATAAAACTGAAATAAGGGGAGAAGTCGGGTCCTGCGAACGACTGGCAGCTACCTCGATAACTCTGATAAAACTCTAAAGACATCGACTGCTCAGCTAAGTCTCCGGAATACCTGAATATGCACACAAGGTGTAGGGAGTAAAGTGAGTACTTCCAACTCTGCGGTAATAGACATGTATAAAGACTTGAAAGTAAGAAATCCCGAAATGCCACAATGCAAATCTGAAACTAATCACTTAGCACATTTAACGATAAAACAACGGTAAATCAATGAGAGTTAGACAAATAGATATCAATGTATGAACGCAATGCAATGCACATGACCGCTATGGTGTATAGCCCAATCCATTGGGTACCCGCGCTCACTGTGGGGGTTCAGACTCAAGAAGGGCTCCTACAACCGAAACACAAAGACATAGTAGCATTCGCTACGGCGTGCATCCTGGCCCACAATCAATCCAATTATATATGCAAGCAAGCCACACGGGCACACTCAAGTTTATCATTTTCGCTTCCATTTAACAAGCATTATATATTAAGTGATTAAAACCTTAGAAGATTACTGATTATTTCTAGACAGTATCTAACTCAGGACTGATATCATGGAAACATGCTCAATTTCATGGAAATAGTGATACTAATCCCTAAGGGATCCAAATAGTTAGCTCGCAGCCCAAATATGCTCATAACAATCCAAGTAGGATCTTTACTAGCCAATTTCTAGGTAAATAACACAGTAAAGACATCACTCGGATGGACTAAGCCATAGTCCTGTCCACAAACGGCCCCGCACTCATAGTAGAGTACGTGTCTTGCCTCAAGACACCGGGGTTTCAAACCCTCAGGTCATCATCTACATCTATTACCCACCTCAAGCCGGCCGTAGACTAGTTAACAATGCCCTTTCCTCTTGAATCAACCTCCTCGCGCATCAAACCTATTCAAAACCACAAAAAATACATTACTATATGCTAAAGAAAGATAACCCAATTGAAATTACTCGAAAAACACTAAAAATCACGAAGTTGGAAAAACGCGAGCCCCGGTCTCCACTTCTCAAAAAATTCTGAAATTTACATCACTGGATTCCTCGTCTCGCCAGGAGTCCGTACATATAAATTTTATCAAAATCGGAGTTCGTTTGCTCCTCCAAAACTCACATTTAAACTCTCTTGAGTTAAGTTTAGTGATTAATCAATGTTTGTACACCAAATAACATATTCCGAGGCTAATAGTTCATACCTGATGAAGCTCCTGCGATTTCTCCTAAAAAGAATCGCCCAAGAACAACCCTAGTCGAAGTCCCATTTATTTTCTCTTCTTTACCAAGTTCGTGAACACTGTTCACTATAACACAAGCCAATTTTCCGCTTCTGCGACCCTTTTTCCGTACCTGCGGTACCTTTTGCACAACAAAATCGACCGCTTATGCGGTCACACTTATAACTGTTGGGACCGCTTTTGCGATCCAAACACCCCTTATGCGGTTTCCCCTCGACCGCTTCTGCGGTCTAGATTCCGCTTTTGCGGACCCTCTTATGCGTCCAACCTTCCACTTATGTGGAACTCCCCAGGGCCACTTACGATTGCTTCTGAGGCTCCCTCTGCGCGCATCTGTGGAACCGCTTAAGCGGCTCCTTTTCTGCAGATGCGGAAATACTAGAATATAGAAAAACCTGACTGCAACAAAGGCTCCAAACTCCCGTTTAACCATCCGATGTCACCTCGAGGCCCACGAGACCTCAACCAAAAGTTCCATCACATCCTAAAACATTACTCAAACATGTTCAAATCCTAAAAAGGCGTCCAATAACACAAGAATCATAAAATTACGACGGATTCAAGTCTAAGTCAAACTAAAATTTGCGAAACTTGCATTTGATCAAAAAACCCAATCTAAACGCCCTTGAATTAACTAAAACTTTGCACTCATATCCAAAATCACCTAACAGCTACTGCAACTCTCCGAATTCCATTCCGACCTTCGGATCAAAATCTCACCTATCAACCGAAATTTGCCAAAATTCAAACTTAGCCAATTCGAGCCTAATTTTACACCGGACCTCAAAATTCAGTTTGGATCGCACTCCTAAGTCACAAATCATTCCTCGAAACTAACCAAATCATTAGAATTCACACTCAAACCCTCTAACTAAATAGTCAACTTTCAGATGACTTTTCCAAAACAAACTCCCTTTAAGAGACTAAGTGTCTCATTCCAACTAACACCTATCCAATTCTACCGATCAACTCAAACACTGATATTGAAACATAGTGAAGCATAATATGAGGAAAACGGGGCGACAAATCACGTGATGACGGGTCGGGTCGTCACAACAGTTGATAATTTTTCTTTAAGGGTGTCAAAGACTTTCAGACAATCACCTGAAAATTCAAACTTAACATCTTTCATTAAAAGGTTTGTCTGGGATTTTGAAATATTGGAAAAATCTTTTATGATCCTTCTATCAAAACATGCATGACCTAGAAAGCTTCAAATGCCTTTAACAGATGTGGGAGAGGGTAATCCTGCTATAAGATTAATTTTGGCCTTATCAACTTCTATTCCTTTAGCAGTGATTTTATGTCCAAAAACAATTCCCTCAGTAACCATAAAATGACATTTTTTCCAATTAAGAATTAATTTTGTCTCTTCACATCTCTTAAGAACTAAGGTTAAATGGTGAAGACACTCCTCAAAATCCTTGTCTAAGAGTGTAAAATCTTCCATGAAATTTCAAGAAAATTTTCAGTCATGTCAACAAAAAATTGTTGACATGCAATGCTGAAATATGGCAGGAGCGTTGCACAAACCAAATGGCATTCTCTTATATTCATATGTTCCATGAGGACATGTGAAAATTGTCTTATCTTGGTCTTCTGGTGCAATTTGTATTTGGTTATGCCCTGAATAGCCATCAAGTAAGCAATAAAACCCATACCCTACAATTCTTTCTAACATTTGATCAATAAATGGCAAAGGAAATTGATCTTTTCTAGTGGCATAATTAAGACGTCTATAATCTATACATATTCTTCATCCTGTAACGGTCCTGGTAGGTATTAGTTCATTATTTTTATTTTTATCACTGTCATACCTCCCTTTTTAGTACTACCTGAACAGGACTTACCTAAGGGCTGTCTGAGATAGGGTAAATAATACCTGCCGCCAGAAGCTTTACAATCTCCTTTTTTACCACTTCCTGCATTGCTATCGGTTTGTAGCTATCCTCCATGAGAATTCTGTGCGTACAAATTGTTGGATGAATCCCTTTTATATCTTCTACAGTCCATCCCAAGGCTACTTTGTGTGCTTTCAATACTTCAATTAATCTTTCTTCATGTTCTGCAGTTAGAAAAGATGAAATAATTACTGGAAATAACTCATGCTCAAGATAGACATATTTCAAATGAGAAGGATAGTTTTGAGTTTAATTTTTGTTTGAACTACTTCTAGTGTCATGTCCCCTTCCTCATAATCTTTTTCCAATAATTTTGCATCACTTCTGATAGTCAGATATTCATCCTGTGTGGTGCTAAATTTTGTCAAACATCTTTCCATTGAGTCATAAATTAATTGATCATCTTTGAATTCATCTATAAGACTATTAATCATATCAATTGAAAAGCATGAAGATGATGTATCATATTCTGAGAATCTTAGTATCTTTTGCATATAAAAAATAATTCTTTCTTCATCAACTCTTAAAATTAGTTGTCCTTGATGGGCATCTATAATTTCCCTGCCTATTGCAAGAAATGGTCTACCCAAAATAATTGGTTCATCAGGACACTCCTTCATTTCAAGTACTATGAAATCTATAGGAAAAATAAATTTATCTACTCTTACAAGCACATTTTCAATTATTCCCTTCGGCCTCTTAGTACTTTGATCAGCAAATTGAAGTGGAACACCTGTTTCTTTCAATTCACCAAGATCTAATTTTTTAAAAATAAAAAATGGAATCAAATTTATTGAAGCTCCAGAATCACAAAGTGCTTTTTCAATGTATACTCCTCCCAGAGTACATGGAATGGTGAAACTACCTGGGTCACCAAGTTATTGTGGTAGCTTATTCTGAAGTATATCACTGTATTTTTCAGTAAGCATTACCACAGAAACGTCTTTCAATTTCCTTTTGCTTGATAAAAGTTCTTTCAAAAATTTGGCATATGAAGGCATTTGCAATAAAGCATCGGTAAAAGGAATGTTAATGTTAATTTGTTTTAAAATATCCAAAAACTTTGCAAATTGATCATAAAGTTTTTCTTTTTTCTTCTTTTGTGGGAAAGGAATTGTAACAAGGAAAGAAGTCAAATTTTTAGTATTTTTTTCTTTTTTCTTGGCTCCTTTCTTTTCTGACGGTTGAGAGAGTGTCTCAACATTCTCACCCTTACCTACCTGTTGTTCTGATTGATTCTTTTCTTGTTTGTTTGCATAAGGTTCATCAAGAGTCATGCCTGACTGTAAGGCAATGGCCTTAAGGTGTTCTTTTGGATTTTTCTCTGTATTGCTTGGTAAAAGACCTTGAATTTTTTCAGACACAAAAGTTGCCAATTGGCTTAGCTGAATTTCAAGATTTTTTATAGAAGAATTTTGGCTTTTCATTTTTTCATCAGTAACCTTAATGTACTTGTACAAAAGGTCATCAAGACTTGGATGGCCTTGTTGATGCATTTGCTGATATGGAGGTGCTTGCTGATAAGGCCTGAAATTTTGTTGTCCATGATTTTGATTTTCATATCCGAGTGGACTCTATACATGTTGCTTTTGGTAATTTTGAGAGTTTTCAGCACCATTTGCATTGCTCCATTGAAATCCTAGATTCTTTTGTGCTAATGGACTTCCAAAAGGATACAGCTTGTATCCGATGACATTGACATGTTCATCATTTTGATTGGTTGCTTGACATTCGTGGTTTAGATGGTTTCCTCCACACAAGTCACAAGCCTCAAACTGGCTTGGTTGTTGTGTATTTACCTGAAAAGATTCAAATTTTTGTGCCAAAGCAACAATCTGTTGTGTTAGTGTATTTAAAGCATCTACCTGATTTATTGTAGCAGCTTTCTTAATGATTACACGCTCAGATGGCCACTGTATGGCATTTTCAGAAATTTCTTTAAGCAATTGCAATTCTTCTTCTGTGGTTTTCCCCATTATGGAACCTCATGCAGCTGCATCTATTTCATTTCTAGAAGATGGTTTCAAACCATGATAAAAAATTGTACAACTTCATATATTCAGGAATGTCATGATGTGGGCATTTCCTTAACATTGTTTTCAATCTTTCCCAAACTTGATAAAATGACTCAGTGTCAGTCTGCAAGAAGTTAGAAATATCCTATCTTAATTTTATTGTTTTAGCAGGGGAAACTTCGTAACCAAGTTTTGGCCTCTCCTTTTAAAGATAAAAGGAAATAGCCTTAACTTAATTGCTTAGGGAGGTACTCCATTATACTTTGCAGTTTCAACTAATTCTAAAAAATCAATTAAATGACTATGTGGATCTTCACATAGATCACTAGTGAAAATGCAAGACTGTTGTATTGTTTGAATTAGGCATGTCCTGATTTCAAAGTTATTAGCTGCTACTGGAGGTTTCCTGACACTAGATTCACAGTTAAAGCGATCAGGTCTAGCATAATCCCTTAGGATTCTATTTGCCGGTCTTGGTGCCACTTCATCAAACTGCTCCTCTACATCAGTTGGTGGCGGAATTTGTAGTGGATTGTTATCATCGTCTAATTGGTGCTCCATTCTGTTACAAGTTATGTTTTGAGACGATATTTGTCATTTCCTGCACAATCGCTAAATTTTTTCAATTTCAGAATCATAATTTGCCAACTCTTTTGCAGAAGAGCGAGTCATAAACTATCCGAAATTAAAGTAAAATAAAGAACATTCCTAAAATAGAATTAGATATTTTTAAAAAAATTGAATAAATATTATTTTATAAAAATATAGTAAAATTAATAGTTAATAATAATAATAATAATAATATAGAATAGTACAAAGGATACTTCTAGAACTAGAATAGTAAAAACAAGTACTTTGTTATGAAATAATATAAGAACAAGAACAATAATACAAGAATAAGAACAATAGAGAGAAAAAGTAGAGAGATGAGTATTCTTATTGATACTTTAGGATGGTTTACAATGGTATAGAACACCTATATTTATAGGGAGGTGGTGACTTAGCCACCAAGAAGTAAACCCTAGAATCTCTCTAATTATGGACATTTACCTAAAATAGGAGATTTTATAACACTCCCCCTTGTATGTCTATTCAATAATGTGCCTCGTTAAAACCTTAACTAAAACAAAACCCAATTTTAAAAAATTAAAGAAAAGGAAAAAGAGTACACATGTTTGAATATGCGCCTATTGGTTGCCTCGTTAAAAACCTTGCAAGGAAAACCCAGTGGGACAAAACCTTGTAAGGGAAAAAGAGAGCAACGTGCATTAACTCCCCCTGAATAGAGCATCAATTCACATCCTTGAGCATTTGCATTCCACTCTTGTGCACCATCTTCAAAACGATCTTTGGTAGATATTTGATAAATAAATCAACCATATTGACTTGAGTAAATATTCCGCACCTTGAAATTATCATTCTTGATAGATATGAACATCTTCATATAATGTAGTGGAATGACTCTTCAATATCTCCATAGGGGTATTCTCGATGCCATCCATTGACTTTATACTTTCAAGTATTCGAACTACATGTCCAAAACTACATGTCTTTCATATGGAATCAATTCTACTTGAATTGTATCTCTTCCATTTGGCCAATATTTTGTTTGTATTCGACAAACATAAGATCCTCATCTATTTTTAGCGCTATCATAGATGTCGTCGACGAACATTTTATATCAGTTCCAATAAATTTTCATAAGGACATAACATAGAGGTCTCTTCATTCATATATTCAGGTACCTGAATCTCTCATGAGATTTTATGAAGTGTTATGTCATGTGATCTTCTGGATCACTTGCCTCCATATAATGATCACTTTGATCATTTGCTCATCTTCTTTATTAAGAAGTTCTTTTGAAATCGATTTGTCTATACGCTTCAAGCGTATCCAAGACTTTGTCCTTCTAGGACTTAATATGAGCATTTGCAGTGAGAATATAGTTACATTCTTTGGGTCAGCAAATGCGTATACCATGCTTTGCAATATGTTGCAATTGAATTATCCCTTTTATGAACTTCAGGTTCATATCATGATATTCGGGGATCTACATATACAAATGATAATTCATCCCATGTAACCTTTTCTCAATTGTTTATCATGTCTCCCCCTCATGTTAGAAAAGCTAACTTGTTTCCTCAACTTTGAGAAATCGTCTTTGTGCATTATCATGTCAATATACACAGCACATTAATAATAAGATGAAATTATTTGGTTCTTGACCCTGAACCACTTGTGAGGGGAGAATATACTCTTGTATACAACGTATATCAAACTGATATATATAACTTTGTTCTCATAAGAAACAGTTTAGCTATTAAGTGGAGGCACTCAATAATTATCTTGCTAAACCAACTTTGATATAAACCAACTTATCAAGATGAACTATCTTGAGTAGAAAATCTGGAAATTATGCTCGAAGTTAGATTACTGAGCAATTTACCTCGCAAGCACCGGCCAGGCTGCAGGTTAATAACAATCGCGCATGTAACCATTTCATAGATGCATCATATGTGGTATACATGGCAGGTGAATGGGCCCATATTCACCTTTGATATTTCCAGAATTTATGGGCTTCAACCCGAACTCTTTAGTTGGTCAATTCATTAATGAGAACAAGTGATACAAGAGAATTCGTAAAGAACTTTCTAGTTCTTTAATATTCATCCATGTGAATTCTCTATTATTGCACATCATACTTAAAATGAGATGGCTAACCCGAATGCCAACTGAATAAATTATCAATGTTGGTAAACTTCAAATTTACACCATGAAATGTGCACTTATCAATAAACTTCAGGTTTATTATGACATGGGTTTTTATACCAATAGATATCCACTGTATTGTGGCATTCTTTTGTTTGTGTAGTACAAACTGGAGAATAAAGCGGGTAGCTTTGCATATACAAATTATCCCGCTACAAGTTGTAGTAATAGAAGATATCAAATCTTTCCTTTATTTATAGTCTCAATATAATCAGCGCTTTCGCGTGTACTTTGGAAACTGAATAAGTTTCTTTGAGACTTACTACAGCACAATACTCAATTGTGTTTCTCCAACATAGTAATAATTGGCTCTTCTAGAGCTCTCAATTAATTTTGTACTACCACAAATTCATCAACATCCATGTGGTGAATATCTTTCTTAAAGAGAAAGTTATACCATTATGGTCATGTCAAACTTATATGCAAGATATGTTTCTTGCATTATCGTTGTCCTTTAATAGTCATATTTCCAAAATACTTTGGCGTACAATAGGTACGTGACCAACGATCATTCATGCCACATATCATCTCAAACCTCCTTCTAGGGGTGAGTGTGGTATCGTCTCAAACCTCCTTCTAGGGGTGAGTGTGGTATATTCTATACCAATTTCATGTTCATATTCTTCCAATAATGAATATGTATTCGTGAATCAGATGTTGTCACATTCACTGTGGGGATATGTGATTTTGTTATCCTTTTCAAATTTGTAAATGCGTCTGGAACTTGATTTGTTATTCTTTGCAAATGGATAATCTTTCGCACCTCATTTTCACAAATGGAGGTATGTGGATCAAGATGAGATAATGATGCATTTTTCCACAAAATTTCCCGTTTGGTTTCACCAACTTCTCCCCCTAATTTTGAGAAAAGTGTCTCATCAAATTGACAGTCTGCAAATCGTGCAGCGTACAAATCCCCTGTCAATGTTTCGAGGTAGCGAATAATGGAGGACGATTCAAACTCAACATATATTCCTAACCTTCTTTGAGGACCCATTTTGGTGCGGTATGGCGGTGCTACAGGCACATATACTGCGCATCCAACAGTTCTTAAATGGGATATATTAGGTTCATGACCCAAAACTAATTGCAATGGGGAATATTTGTGACAATTTGTCAGTCAGAGACGAACTAGCATTGCTGCATGCAAAATGGCATGACCCCAAACCGAAGTGGGCAGCCTCGTTTTCATGAGTAAATGAGGTATTCAAGATTATACTCATGTATTGTCTCAATCTGATATCCATTTTGAATGATATCTCTAAAACTCAACAAGTTCCTTTTAGACTTGGAGGAGAACATTTTGACTGATATCATTAAAACTCAACAAGTTCCTCTTAGACTTGGAGGAGAACATTGCATTCTCTAAAATATTGTTCCTTTAGGCAGAGTTATAGTTGCTCTTCAGGAGCCTTCAATCAATTTAATTCCCATGGTTTGACATACAAAAGAAAATATATGAACATGAGAATATACAAATCTGTTTGCTTCATATTTAAACAATATTTTCAAAATCTGCTGAGGTTATTCGACTAACTAAATCAGATAGTCGACTATCATGCCTTGCGGAAAAGTCCAGTTTTAATGCGAAATATTAGATAGTCGACTATCTATATCAGATAGTCGACTATCTTAGCTTGCGGAAAAATCCAGTTTTATTGCGAAATATTAGATAATCGACTAATTGTTAGGTTAGTCGATTAACTCTACTGGAAAATAAAAATATCATTGAAATTTGAGCATATTGAAACATTCTAAAGAACTAATACTAACATTATATCATAAAATAACTAATACGAGTTGATCCTAATGATTATTAGTTTGTTCACTAACTAATACAAGTAAAATAAAATCAAACAACTCCATCTTCTTTCATCACAGATCCATCACCGATTAGGTGGTCTATTTTCCCCTCAGGGTGCTCAAAGAAGTCTGCCACATCCAAATGGGTAATGTCAAAGTTGTCGTCAGAGACAAAATTTGTTTCAGGGCCTTTACTCTTTCGAGATGCTTGATAAAGGTCAACCAAATGTCTTGGTATACGGCAAGCTTTTGACCAGCGCCCTTTTCCGCCGCAATGATAACATATAGTTTCTGAACTATTTGCCTTAGGATTCTTATCGTATCGTGCTTGTGGCAGAGTGACCAACTTCAGGTTATCATATCTCTCCTTTAAGCCATTCCACAAGATAGGTGGATCTTTGACTGTGATATATTCAATTTTCAAACCTTCATCAAGGTGATAACGCAAGAAAATCAAGGCCTTAGCATAGTTTCAAACCTTCATCAAGGTGATGGCGCAAGAAAATCAAGGTCTTAGCATAGTCTTGGGTGGATGCATTATTTCTATCTTTAATGGCGTCTCCAGGACCCATTGCATCCAAAGGGATTTCAGCATCCAACACCCATGTCGTATAGTTCTTGCCCGAAATTTCAAGGGCAACGAACTTTCTTTTCATAATGTCAGACATAAAACAAAATTACATCAAGAGCGTGTTCATACTTACGGGCTCTATTGCAATTATCACATTCACTTCAGGGAAAGGATCATAATCATCTGTATGTGCTTTACACAGTCTCATGTCAAATATTACTTTCATAAAGTGATAGATTATTTTGAGAATCTTTATTATTCTCATTATCATAATAATGACGATTATAATTTCGTCTATTGCCACGTCCTCATACATTGATACCTCACGGTAATAAATCTTTCAGACTTATCACATACTGCTATCACATTCTCTAAAGGGAATGGAGCAAATTCAATTGGACAGAATTTTAATTCTTTGCCACGTCCACATTCATTGATACCTTCATGGTAATAATTTTGTCTTCTTTCAGACTTATCACATACTGCTACCACATTCTCTAAAGGGAATGGAGCAAATTCAATGGGACGGATTTTCAATTCTTTGCCCACAATCATACATGAATTTGATCATGGCAAAGCATAGAAATTTTACCACTTCATGTGAGGGTAATTTCTTACGAACTCCATTAGAGTTATAATCAAACTTTGTTGTCTTTGTTTGTATATAAAATCAAATCGTAGAATTTCAAGAATTTGAAAGGGAAAAGTAAATTACTTACCTTTAAGGCACACCAATAAATGTTGTGATATCAAATATACCTCTTGTGTAAATTCCTTTCTTTCTCTCACGTTTTTCTCTTTCTGTTTCTGTTTTTTTTTCGTTTCTTTTCCTTCTTTCTTCATTCTTTCTTTTTCCTTTTTGTCCGTATAGAAATTTTTTGGGATTTGGTTGCGGCAGAACCTCACATGAAACCCTACACAAACAAAAGTTAAGACAATCGAAAATTTCAATTGGTTAAGGACTCGTGCTGATAACGTGTTATGAAATAATATAAGAACAAGAACAATAATACAAGAACAAGAACAATAGAGAGAAAAAGTAGAGAGAGGAGTATTCTTATTGATACTTTGGGATGGTTTACAATGGTATAGAACCCCTATATTTATAGGGAGGTGGTGACTTAGCCACCAAGAAGTAAACCCTAGAATCTCTCTAATTATGGACATTCACCTAAAATAGGAGATTTTATAACATACTTACAATTATAATAATAATAAAAATAATAAAATATACTTAAAAAATAACAAAAAAATGAGATTGTGATTCACAAAACTAATATATTATACTACTATATGGATGTTAGTACTAATAATAAAATAGAAAATAGAAAATAAAGTAGGTTGAGGTACTAGCTATGAGGGATTTATTTTTTCTTTTCCTTTTAGATGTTTTTTTTTTCTACAATATTATATAAAATTGCTCATAATAATAGTAACAATTATGATAGTATGTAGGAGATAATACTTTGAAGGAAAAATCAATAATATAATAAAATTTTAAATTAGTAATAAAATATTTAATCTGAAGTAGATGTGTGCCAATCCCCGACAATGACGCTAACAATTTGACGAGACTTGTGTGTATAGGATTTTATGCTCGTGCTCAGTCAAATTCAAGTATAGTTTATGCTATCATCCCACAGATGTTGGACAATCTAAGCTACAGACTTGTAATATCTTGACCTATTTAAGAGAACCAAATTGATGAAGGGTGTGTTTGAAATTATAAATTAAGACAAATTTCTTCCGAGAAGTTTGTATTTAAAAAGAGTTGGGAATCGTTAAATTTACTTGATATATCATTACAATAAAATCTCAGTTTTATACGCATTTCTCTAAAGAATAATTGCTTGTTGCTAATACAATTATATTTTTACACTAAGAAATAAATAAATAATTAATACTCTGTGAGGTTATGTCAATTAATTGATTTAAAACTAGTGACAATTAAGCTGAAATATCTTGCCTGCTCAAGCGTAGTAAAAACTTCTTGAGAATATTTTTACTATAAAATCAATAATCTTGCCTTCAACAATTTCTCCGTGAGAATTAAAACTGAGGAAAGCAAGATTACAGGCTTGAAACAATAATCTTACTTAAAAATTTTTTCACTCTAATATTTAATGCTCAAGTGTAGTAAAAACTTAGTGAGAATAATTTTGGTAGAAACTCAATAATCTTGCATTGAACAGTTCCTCCGTGAGAATTAAAACTGAGGAAAGCAATATTACATACTTGAAAAAATATTCTTACTAAAAATTACTTTCATTCCAATATTCTATTCATCAATTATTAATATATTAATTTTACTCTGTGAAAATTGCAAAATTAATAGAAGAATAACTTAGATATAAAATATATAGATGTGATAATAATGATTAAAAAATTACTATTCCATCACTATATGAAATGTAAATAGAGTTTCAGGCCAAGAATGTATTAAAACTGAGATAGTATTCTAATTATATCAAGTTTCATCAATTATCCCAATAAAAAAGATTACTCCATTATGAAGTAAGAAAAACTAAAAAATACTTTAAAAAAAACTAAAAATATTTTTACTACAAAGAGAAAGACTAGAGAAAGAGACCAAGAGTACTCTTCTCTTTCTCTTTAGAAACTTAGAAAAAAACTAGATCGAAAATTGGATACAAAGTGGGATCCTCTTCATTTATAAACATATGACTATTTATAGGAAATTTCCTACAAGGCTTTGGTGAGAAATTATAATATAATATTAATATATCATATGGCCTAGATGAGAAATTATAATATAATATTAATATATCATATGGCCTTGTTGAGAATTTGATATGACAATTTGTCTTGAAATTTTTGTGAGAATTTGCCATAACTTTGTATCTTTTGATTTTGTGCAGTCTTAGATGAAGTTGTCACGAATGTATCCTTCTTCCTTGAACTGTAGTTTCTTTCTTTTTCTCTTTTTCCATGTATTCTTTTTCTTGCAAGAATCATTAGAAAAATGCGAGAATAGAATATAAATTGGTCATATTATATATCTAAAATATTATATTTTTATATTAAAATATATGAATAATTTATATCCATCATAGACCCTAAATGAAAGATAGCAACAACAAATTATATCTTAATCCCCAAGCAAAATAATTTGTAGTGTTAGAATAAATAAATATATTAAACACTACATTTTGCTAATTGTAAGGTATTTGTGTCATTACAAAGTGGCTTTACATCGACAACAAATCACCTATCCATATGAGAAGGGAGATTAGGAAATATCAATCAAAAATTTAAAATAGCAAGGGAAAGTATAGACATCAATATTCTTACCCTGTCTTTCATAATTTACTTTTCCCAATTTTGAAGCCAAATAAAATTGTTTAGTCGGCACCTGTCATAAATATATTATATTATAGATGTTTATTTAATACTTCGTTGTAAATATGCTTCCTGAAGAAGCTTATTCATTTGAGACTCCGCCGTAGATATATTTATCTAATTAGTACTCTATTGGAAATAAGCCTCTTGAAGAAGCTTATCACTTCGGTACCTGGTTATGGATAAATATTACCCCTAGTAAATGATTATCCATACCGGGTACAATGAGCTTATCCTTTCAGTACACCGTTATGGATAAATATTACTCTCAGTAGAAGATTAGCCATAACTGATATAGTAACAGATTACACAACAGTTTCAAGATTATCCATAACTGATATAGTAACAAGTTACACAACAGTTTCCATTCTTCTATAAATAGAAGAGATCTTAGTTCATTATGTACATCAGCTTGAATTCGAATAATATATCAATTTCTCTCTATACTTGTCTTTACTTTATAGTCTTTATTTTATAATACGTTATCAGCACGAGACTCTGCCATCTCGAGAAAATATTTTGAAAGTATCTTGAGGTAAGAACTTTCTTTTCCTAAATAATGTCAAATCTTTCTGAACTTGAATTTATTGCCCTGGATAGTCACGACCCAAACCTGGTCGTGATTGCACCCAACGCTGAAGCTAGGTAAGTCTGACCAACAATCGCATCCAGTTTAACATTTAGTCTCAAAATTAACAACTTAAGAACAATATAGTGATTTAGAATAATGATCCGAAAAAATATTAATAGAGTAATACGGATAAATACGAAAACTGATAAACACACCTATAAGATCTGGGGTCACGAGTCTAGAGCCTCTAAATAAAACTGGATGATAAAATCTGAATGAAAATATAATAGAATCTGGAAAATATATATAATAATGATAAACTGGAATAATGAAGAGCAACCAGGTCCTGCAAACGTCAAGTAGCTACCTCAACGACTCTGGAAAATATCTGGAGACTACGAGTGCCAGCTAAGCCTCTGGTGTATCTAAATCTGCACACAAGGTGCATGGAGTAGGGGTGAGTACTACCAACTCAATGAATAATAAGCATAGAAAAATGTTTGGAAGTAAGAAATCCACAAAATGCCACAAAGAAAAGCAAAAACTAACTGTCATATAACTTAGCTACGAACTAACAACAAAACAGTATCAAAATAGAAACCAAGTATCAGATAAAGATGCAATGTACATGAATACGCTGCGGTGTGGAGCCCGATCCGTTTAACCTCGACGACGCTCACTGGGGGTGTGTTCAGACTCCGGAGGGGCTCCTTCAGCCCAAGCGCAATATCAACCAGGTATTGGCATAAAACAGGCTCTCGGCCTCAATATCAATGTATATAATCGCTACGACGTGTAGCCCGATCCATACTCAGTCCACAATATGCAATGAGTCACATAAGAGGTTCAATTAAATTCTCAATTTCCAGTTACTAAGGAAATATAACTTAGTAATTTAACTTCACGAAAAGTGACTTACCATTTTATAACAATGATTAATCATAGCACTGAGATCAATGATTATGCAAATCATGTTATCACAAAGATATTCACTCTAGACAGATGCTACAGATCGGCACAAGGCCCCAAACATGGAACAAGACCAATTATCAACAATACAGTGTGCGTATCAGCCGCCAATAATTATATTTAGCTCTCGGGATGGACCAAGTCACAATTCCCAATCATATACGATCCCGCTCCTGCCATGGGATGCGAGTCACGCCCTAACATAGCGTCACGATGTGATAAACCGGGGTTTCAAATCCTCAGGCCATCATCTATACAAACTACTCACCTCTAACCGGCCGTAGACTTGTCCGTAATGACATTTTCCTTTTGTATCGACCTCCTTGAGCATCGATTCTAGTCAAAATCACAATAAATTCGTAAATATGGGTTAAGTAAACATAATCCAATCAAAAATACTCGAAAAGTCCAAAAATTTACGAAGTTGGTAAAACCCTCCTCGGGCCCATTTCTCAAAAAATTACGAAAGTCACCAACAGATTCCTCATCTCGCCACGAGTCTGTACATATAAAGAATGTCAAAATTGGAGTTCAAATGACCCCTCAAATCCTCAATATAAAATCACACGGCTCAAGCCCTAGTTCTTCCCCTCTTTGCTAAATTTCCATAAATTTTTAGATGGATTTCACAATAAAAATGAGTATTGAGACGAAGATTCATACCTCAAGGCGTTTCCCTTTGAATGCCTCCTTCGTTTCCTCAAATATCTCCAAAAACGGGCAACCATGGGTGAAAATAGACCCAAAATCGCGAACACGATGATTTTAAAACATTCTACCCAAGTATTTACTCATCGCGATCGCGGAGTGAAATTTTTCCAGCCCAAATTTTACCTTTCGCGATCGCGGAAGAGGCTTCGCGTTCGCGAAGAGCAAATGCCAGCTCTTCAAAACTGTCTCTAGTATAATGGCCATAACTCTTTGCACACAACTGCAAATGACAAATGGTTGAATGTTCTGAAAACTAGACTCAAAGATCTACAACTTTAATGTGTTTGATAATTTCCCAATTCCTTGTATATTTCTAGATATGATCCGTCAAAGTCAGCCCATGTGCAATACGATTTTCTTCTTCATTTTCCCGGACACCCTTTAGAGTAATAGCCGTATCATTTTGTACACAAATACAAATCATTAATGATTGACATTTCTAGTAACTAGACATAAAGGGCTACAACATTCGTTTTTACATCATCTCCAAATTCCTTATAAATTGTGATATATAATCTTCTAAATTCGGATCAACACAACAGAAAATTTCTTCTCCGCGATCGCGAAAGGCCTTACGCGATCGTGATTCACTGGCAGGTTTCTCACATTTTACTCACCGCGATCGCTACGCATTGTACGTGATCACATAGAACACTGTTTCAGACAAAATCCAGCCGTTAAAAATGGCCTAGAAATGGTCCGAAACTCACCCGAGGCCCCCGGGACCTCAACCAAAGGCACATATAAGTTCTATTTTCTTATTCAAGCTTGCTCGAGCCATCAAAACACTATCTTTAACATCAAAATCATCAAATTTCATCAAATCATAGCCTAAGTTTAACTAGAATTCCAAAACTCGCATCCGATCAAAAACCCAGCTTAAATACCTCTAAATGACCTGAAACTTTGCACGCATATCCAAAATCACCTAACAGAGCTACTACAACTGTTGGAATTCCATTTCGACCCATGGATCAAAATCTCACCTACCAACCAAAATTCGCTAAAATTCAAACTTAGCCAATTCAAGCCTAATTCTACACCAGACCTCCAAATTCAATTCTGATCGCGCTCCTTAGTCACAAATCATCACCCGAAACTAGTTGAATCATCGAAACTCCATTCCGAGTCCATTAAGTCATAAGTCAAAATTCGGTTGACTTTTCCAAACTAACCTTCTTATTAAGAGACTAATCATCACATTTCCAGCCGGATTACATCCGAATTACTTCAAATTCTCCAAACACATATAATGAAACATATAGAAGCATAAAATGGGGAAAACGGGGGTGATAGTTCACGGGACGACGGGTCAGGTCGTTACATCCTCCCCAACTTAAACAAACGCTCGTCCTCGAGCGTGCTCAGAGCTGTACTAGGAGCCAACCAATCTCCGAATGACCTTCCCAAACATACATCCCGGGTGATCCCACGTCACCCTAACTCGCATATGCCCGATAATTCAACACAACTAAAATATCACAGGTCTTCTAGACCATAACCGTAGAGTCACATTGCACCTCCGAAAACCATACAGCAGATCAGAACCTTACATTTACACTAAGAATAAGCCTGAACCAGATGTAATACCCCTTATTAGCTGGAGTCTTATTCCAACACTGCTATACTCTATCAATGATAATGAACACACAGTAGACCATATCCATTTCTCAGATCATCCATTCACGAAGACATTTCTTCCCCCTTGACCAATACCACAACAGTTCTTCGAGCCGAAACTCGATATTAACCTTTCGACAAGCTGAAACTAAATCCGTTCGTATTCATTAATGACCCCAAAGGTCTCTTATGACCAAACACACCATCCTGGTGACATTACACATCAGTACGGCCTAAGCCACAACTTACATAAAACCCATACCAATAAGAGACGGTATGAACATACTCAAGTCATGAAAATGACTCAAACGAAATAGTTTTACTTTAAGCTCATAAATACCATTACAACACAACGCTGGGACCCCGTCTCATATATTAGAAATAGAATACCTAAATCTTTCCCGAAGGGTCTAATCTCTACATAGCCTCGCTATAATATGCGATCTCATCCAAATACCATTTCACATGAAGCGCTTCAAGTCGCTATATTCGAACTTGACCACCACGCAAAGATTGATATCTAAAACCAAGCAATCCATCACACCCTTGGTGAAGCAAGTTGTATACCATTCAATCCTGAAAGGACACAACCAATGCGCTATTCGCCGAGCAACTCCCAATACGGACTTTCCTCAAAAACCAGGAAACAAGGCATACGAAGAAACATATGGAAAACTATTCTCAACATCACATTGTTGCGGCACGCAAACCGATTCGGATAATATACCCTATGGTGGTGTGCCACCCGATCCACTCAAATATCTCACATAGGAAGATGCACCTCGAGCCGAATTGGCTCATTATAACCAAATACCGAATATCAGTCGTAAGCACACTGAATACATAATCATATCTACTTATGGCGGTGTAAGCTACAAAACTCAACTTCTACTATGAATCTCGTTAGCACAGCACCATATGTGCCCATAGTCCGTAAATCATAACATCTCGCAACATAGAAAAAAACTCATAGATCACTCCAGATCACTGATAAGCTCAGCAATGGTCGAGTTAACTTATCCTTCGACAATACAATTTGGAGCCAACCGAGTCGACTCAGACTGGAACATGCATTCGAAAAGTCCCTTAATGCTGGAACTGAATCACTGGTAGAAACCTCTACACTGCCTCTCGCCTCAAAGGCCAAATTAAGGAAAGCAACTCCTACGAGCCGTCTGCTGGTCCTTGGAACACAACCATTCCGCTAGAACGTAGTCTGATGCACCTCATCACGCAACCTGTGGCATCTTCCGATATGACCCATATCACAACAGTCTAAAATAATCCAACATAGAGAAAACTAGTCTACACACCGATATCATGTCTAAATCTAACATACCGAGCAAGGAAATATCCACTCGGGGTTCCAAATCCCAGTAGCCGCTTACGGTGCCAATGCACACGATCCACAACCACTACATAGACTGCATTGGAGAACTCCCAGTCTCCTGCTCCATATAACATATAAAAATCTATACCTCATCCCACATTCCGCCGTAGGAATGCATATTACACATCAAGTACATATTCATTCCACGAAAGATATTCTAAAATTTCCCTGTGCCATCACAGACTCATATGCCAACAGTTGATCAAATAGAAAGCTGCCGCAATCCCACCGAATTTTTATCAGTTTACATCACCTTCCCCTCTTACTGAACGTATACTCCCGTCAAATTACTAGAATAGTAATACTATTTTCCTTAATCATCTGAGGGTCGCTTCTTAAATCACATGCAACTGCCCAAGCTGCTTAAGAATTTAATGACTTTCCATTTGGAACTGAACTTTACCTCACACACTCAAATCCCAATCCTCCACAATAGACCGCACATCCCATACCATACTAGGGTAACCTGAGAACTCCATCTCCTTATTCCTAACCATAAGCTATACTGCCAGGACTAACTCCTTCTATCCGCACCAGTCTAAGCAAGTTGTCCGAGCTCAAAAGCTCTGCCATCCAATACCCCGTAAAGGCTCATTACCTCGAACATAAACAAGGAATTGATCATATCTTTACCATACCGATCCAGTCCGCTAACAAGCTACTTCATCTGTCTAGATTTCCTTCTGATTTATTTTTAACTTGATATACTCTCTTGCTGTAGCGTCACAATGCCTCAACCCAGGATTACCACACGAGACTCGAACGTAAGACGACACTGTCTAAGACCAATAGGCCACTACACACTCTCTCATACGTTCCCAAAAATACCACTTCTAAAATACCCTACTTTGAAGAACTTCCTGCAAATCTAAGTCCGCTACCTTTACTTCCCAGATACTGACATAGACTCCCGTAATTGGAGTAAAACTACCACAAGTCTTGACCCGTTTTAACGGAAACACTGACTTGGTTACATAATCAACCTTAAAACACCTGAGTGCTACATATAGCAACAATATTAATCTCAAAAAAATTACCCAAAACCATCCCAAAAACACGTCCACAACTTGACAAAGCAACACAATGTATATCAACAATATTAATCTCAATACTACATGTATTCTATTATCAAAATTGATATGGACATGCTTTGCACCTATTAGAATCATAATACGTAGAAACTACCTTTCAATTACACATGAAATCTTCTCACGATATACATAAGAATCGCATCAATTCAGAACACTCCGCAGGAGATAACCCACATGCTTCACCTTAATATAACATCTCTGCCTACCCTCCATCGTCAGACACATTACACAGCTACTTAGTCTTCCTGAGTATGAACTCATATCGTATCATGCAATTTACTTCACTCCACTAGGAGACTTGAAAAGATTCTTCATGCGCCTATATTCGGGCTACACATCAAACCACAATAGGAAATGAATCGATTAACAGTTCATCCATCATCTAGCAGACTTCTTCGTCATTACCAAGTCATATAATTACATCTCACAGCACTAGCATACTCATCGCACGGATGCCAAACTTCCATTCCGGCTAATAGCGACAATACTGAACATCTAAGTTTAAAACACTTGCTCACACGATCAGCACCTTAGTGCTCAAGCCCTAGGCAATATCCGGCCTCAAATCCTCCAAACCGGCCTAACATCAACCTCACGAAGATTACATCTCACCCCTCGATTGGGAAATCACTAGCCATCGAAGTACATATAATACAGAGCGCTCATGCGTGAAGGAGAACACGTGGAAGGAACTTAAAGGGTTACTCTTTCAAGATGAATCAAGGACGCACGATAAGATTTCAAGAAAGTGAGGTGTTTCCTAAATGTTCAGTAGCCTCCTGATTATAAGTGTGGTGCACGACACACCCATAAACAAGACTCTACTAAAACCGGCTCATGACTTGTGAGGACTAGTAACCTAGGCTCTGATACCAACTTGTCACGACCCAAATCCAGTCGTGATGGCACCCAGCCCTAAGGCTAGGTAAGCCTGACAACAATCGCTTCCAATTTAACATTTAGTCTTAAAACCGACAATTTAAGAATAATATAGTGATTTAGAATAATGATCCAAAAAAAAAATTAATAGAGTAATACGGATAAATACAGAAACCGATAAACACACCCATAAGATCTGGGGTCACGATTCTAGAGCCACTAAAAAAAATTGGATAATAATATCTGAATGAAAATATAATAGAATCTGGAAAATGTATATAATAATGATAAACCGGAATAATGAAGTGCAGTCAGGTCCTGCGAACGTCAAGCAGCTACCTTAACGACTCTAGAAAATATATGCATACTACGAGTGTCAGCTAAGCCTCCAGTGTACCTGAATCTACATAGAAGGTGCAGGGAGTAGGGGTGAGTACTACCGACTCAGTGAATAATAAGCATAGAAAAATGTCTGAAAGTAAGAAATCCACGAAATGCCACAAAGAAAAGCTAAAACTAACCGTCCCATAACTTAGCTACGAACTAACATCAAAACAATATCAAAATAGCAACCAAGTATCAGATAAAGATGCAACGCAATGCACATGAATACGTTGCGGAGTGCAGCCCGATCCATTTAACGTCGACGATGCTCACTGGAGAGATGTGTACAGACTCTGGAGGGGCTCCTTCAGCCCAATCGCAATATCAACCAGGTATTGGCATAAAACAGGCTCTCGGCCTCAATATCAATGTATATAATTGCTACGACGTGTAGCCCGATCCATGCTCAGTCCTCATTATGCAAATGAGTCACACAAGAGGTTCAATTAAATTCTCAGTTTCCAATTACTAAGGAAATATAACTTAGTTATTTAACTTCACGAAAAGTGACTTAGCATTTTATAACAATGATTAATCACAGGACTGAGACCACTTATTATGCAAATCATGTTATCACAAAGATATTCACCCTAGACGGATGCTACAGATAGGCACAAGGCCCCAAACATGGCAATAAGCCCAATTATCAACAATACAATGTGCTTATCAACCGCCAATAATTATATTTAGCTCTCGGGATAGACCAAGTCACAATCCCCAATCATATACAATCCCGCACCTGCCATGGGGTGCGAGTCACGCCCTAACATTGCGTCACGATGTGATAAACCGGGGTTTCAAACCCTCAGGCCACCATCTATAAAAACTACTCACCTCTAACCGGTCGTAGACTGGTCCGCAATGCCTTTTTCCTTTTGTATCGACCTTCTCGAGCGTCGAATCTAGTCAAAATCGCAACGAATATATAAATATGGGCTAAGGAAACATAACCCAGTAAAAAATACTCGAAAAGTACTAAAATTTACGAAGTTGGTAAAACCGAGCCCCTGACCCACTTCTCGAAAAATTACAAAAGTCACATCAACGGATTCATCGTCTTGCCACAAGTCCGTACATATAAAGAATGCCAAAATCGGAGTTCAAATGACCCCTCAAATCCTCAATATAAAATCACAAGACTCAAGCCCTAGTTCTTCCCCTTTTTGCTAAATTTCCATAAAATTATAGATGGTTTTCACAATAAAAACGAGTATTGAGACCAAGATTCTTACCTCAAGTCGTTTCCTTTTGAATCCCTCCTTCTTATCCTCCAAACATCTCCAAAAACAGGCAGCAATGGGTGAAAATAGACCCAAAATCGCGAACAAGATGATTTTATAACATTCTGCACAGGTATTTACTAATTGCGATCGTGAAAAGCAATTTTTCCAGCCCAAATTTTACCTTTCGCGATCGCGGAAGAGGCTTCGCGTTCGCGGAGAGCAAATGCCCAACTCTTCAGGACGGTCTCTAGTATAATGGCCATACCCTTTTGCACACAACTCCAAATGACAAATGGTTGAATGTTCTGAAAACTATACTCAAATATATACAACTTTCATGTGTTGATCATTTCCTAGTTCCTTATATTTTTCTAGATATGATCCGTCAAAGTCAGCCCATGTGCAATACGATTTTCTTCTTCATTTTCCCGGACACCCTTTAGAGTAATAGCCGTATCAGTTTGTACACAAATACAAATCATTAATGATTTACATTTCTAGAAACTAGACACAAAGAGATAAAACTTTCATTTTTACATCATCTCCAAATTCCTTATATATTGTGAGATATAATCTTCCAAAGTGGGATCAATGCAACAGAAAAGTATTCTTCGCGATCGCGATTCACTGGAAGGTTTCTCACATTTTACTCACCACCATCGCGACCCATTGTACGTGATCGCATAGAACACTGCTTCAGACAAAATCCATCAGTTAAAAATGGCCTAAAAATGGTCCGAAACATCCCCGAAACTCACGCGAGGCCCGCGAGACCTTAACTAAAGGCACATATAAGTTCTATTACCTTATTCAAACTTTCTCGAGCCATCAAAACACTATCCTTAACATCAAAATCATCAAATTTCATCAAATCATAGCCTAAGTTTAACTAGAAATTCCAAAACTCGCATCCGATCAAAAACCTGGCTTAAACACCTCCGAATAAACTGAAAATTTGCACGATTATCCAAAATCACCTTACGGAGCTACTGCAACTGTCGGAATTTCATTCCGACCCTCGGATCAAAATCTCACATATTAACAGGAATTTGCCAAAATTCAAACTTAGCCAATTCAAGCCTAATTCTACACCGGACCTCCAAATTCAATTCTGATTGCGCTCCTAAGTCACAAATCATCACATGAAACTAGCCGAATCATCAGAAATCCATTCCAAGCCCTCTAACTCATAAGTCAAAATTCGGTTGGCTTTTCCAAAATAACCTTCTTATAAAGAGACTAATTGTCACATTTCTAACCGGACTATATCCGAATTATTTTAAATTCTCCAAACACGTATAATGAAACGTATAGAAGCATATATGGGGAAAACGGGGTGATAATTCACGGGACGATGGGTCAGGTTGTTACATGGATATATCGGGCAAAAACTACATGTCTTGGGTGCTTGATGCTATAATTCATCTTGATGTGATGGGTTTGGCAGACACCATCAAAGAAAAGTATCAGGCATCAAACCAAGACCGTGCCAAAGCAATGACATTCCTACGCTATCACCTGAGGGCTTGAAAATGGAATATCTTACTGTTAAAGATCCAATCATACTAAGGAATGATTTGAAAGATAGATATGACCACCTGAAGATGGTCGTTCTTCCACAGGCAAGATATGACTGGACTCATCTAAAGCTACAAGATTTTAAATCCACCAATGAGTATAATTCTGCTATGTTCAGAATTATTTCCCAATTGAAATCATGTGGTGATAATATTACTGATCATGATATGTTGGAGAAAACTTTCACCACTTTTCATGCCTCGAATTTGCTCCTACAGCAACAATATCGAGAGATTGGATTTAAAAAGTATTCTGAACTTATCTCACATCTTTTTGTAGCCGAGCAACATAATGGGCTATTAATGAAAAACCATGAAAACGGACCTACTGGTTCTTGTCCATTCCCTGAAATGAACGAGACGAACTTCCACCAAGCTAAACGTGGAAAAGGTTGTGGGCCCAGTCGTGGTCATGACCGTGGTCTGGGAAGAAATCCCAATCATGGTAATAATAATGCACCAAAGAACCCTTCTCGCCACCAGCAGTGGAAAAGGAAGGAACAAAAGCATGAAGCGGTGCAAGCACCAAATGCAGAAAGTCCATGCTATAGATTTGGAGAAAAAGGGCACTGGTCACGTACCTGTCGTACGCCAAAGCACCTGGTTGAGATTTATCAAGCCTCCCTGAAAAAGACAGAGAAAAATGATAAAGCAAATTTTATTTTTGAAGATAATTTAGACTTCATGCATTTAAATATAGCTGATTACTTTGCATTCCTAGAAGGAGAAACAAGTCATGTAATCGGTAGTGAATCTGTAGAAATATAAATATTTTAATTTTTGTTGTTTGTAATAGATAGTATGGTTATGTATTGTTGTACATAAATAAAAGTTATGTTTTGATAATGATATTTACTATAATATATTTTATTTATGTCATTTTGAAGAATATGGATAATCATCAAATTATGTTTGGATCAAAGATAAATTATGAAGATATTTGTGCTATTGATAGTGAAACAACTCATGCCATATTCGGGGATCATGAATACTTTTCTTATTTGCATACGTAAAAAGCAAATGTTTCAACAATTTTTGGTAATATAAGTTTGATTGAAGGCTCATGAAGAGCCATTATCTTTTTGTCTAAGGGAACAAAACTTATTAAAGACAATGCATTATTGTCCTCCAAGTCCCGAAGAAACTTGTTGAGTTTTATAGATATCCGCCGAAATGGGTATCATGTTGAGACAATAGATGAAATGAATGTGGAATATCTTTATATTACAAAGAATATTTCTGGCCAGAAATGCATTGTAGAAAAGTTACCAACTTTAACTTCTGGCTTACACTATTCAAAAATTAGTACAATTGAAGCACACTATCGTAAACCAGGAGTTTACGGATTCAAATACTTTTGTGCTTTGGCATGGCCGTTTGGGCCATCCTGGATCAATAATGATGAGATAAATTACTGAAAATTCGAGTGGGACTCCATTAAAGAACCTGAAGATTCTTACAAATGACGAATTTTCTTGTGATGCTTGTTATCAACACAAAATAATCACTAGACCATCACCAATGAAGGTTGGCGTTGAATCCCCTGCCTTTTTAGAGCGTATACATGGGGATATATGTGGACCTATTCACCCACCAAGTGGAATATTTAGATATTTTATGGTCCTAATAGATGCATCTTCAAGATGGTCTCATGTATGCCTACTATCATCTCGCAACGTGGCGTTTGCAAAGCTATTAGCCTAAATAATTCGATTAAGGGAACAATTCCCAAATTATCCTATAAAGGCTATTCGCCTCGATAATGTTGGAGAATTCTCATCCAAAGCTTTAGATGATTATTGTCTATCAGTTGGGATAAAAATTGAACATCCTGTAGCTTATGTTCATGCTCAAATGGCCTTGTATAGTCACTTATTAAACGCCTGCAATTGATAGCAAGACCATTACTTATGAAAACAAAATTGACAACTACTGTTTGGGGCCATGCTATCTTGCATGCAGCATCACTTATCTGTCTCAGACCGATACATTATAATAAATATTCTCTGTCACAATTAGTTTTTGGTCATAAACGAAATATTGTCCATCTACAAATTTTTGGATGTGCTGTATATGTGCCAGTAGCACCACCACAGCGCAGTAAGATGGGATAACAGAGAAGGATAGGAATATATGTTGGGTTTGAATCACCCTCTATTATTCACTATCTTAAACCATTGACAAGAGATTTATTTACTGCTCGATTTGCAAATGGTCTATTTGATGAAATAAATTTCTCACAACTACGGGGAGAGAAAAAGGAAATCAAAAGAGAAATTATGTGGAAAGTTTCATCACTATCTCACTTTGATCCTCGTACCCCTATATGTAATCAGGAGGTCCAGAAGATCATCCATTTACAGAATATAGCAAATCAAAAGCCAGACGCATTCACTAATTTGAAAAGGATAACTAAGTCACATATCCAGTAGAGAATGTGCCTATCCGAATTGATATCCCAGTAGGACCATCTACTAGCATGAGATCCAGTGAACCTAAAGCACGCCTGAAGCGTGGTAGGCCTTTGGGTTCTAAGGATCAAAATTCTCGGGAAAAAAAATCAACAAATGATCAAAACAATACTATGAAGGGATCTCCTGAAGAGACCCAAGATCTAATTAGTCCTAAGATTTCTAAAGAAATCAATGAACCCGAAGCTCATGTGAGTGAAGAACTTTTAATAAGTTTGATCGGTTATGGGATTAATTTAAATCGATCTGAAACAGTCGTGGATAATATGTTTGCATATAATGTTGCACTTAATATTATGCAAGATAGTGAGGATCTTGAACCTCGATTTGTCGAAGAATGTCGACAAATATCTGATTGGCCAAAATGGCAAGAGGCAATTCAATCAGAATTAAAGTCACTTGCTAAAAGAGAGGTCTTTGGACTAATAGTCCAAACACCTGCTGGTATAAAACTAATTGGTCATAAATAGGGTTTTGTCCGAAAAAGGAATGATAAAAATGAAGTTGAAAGATATAAAGCTCGCCTTGTTGCACAAGGATTCTCACAATGATCTGGAGTCGATTTTGTTGAAACATATTCACCTGTTATGGATGCCATAACATTTCGATATCTCATCAGTTTAGCACTACACGAAAAGCTTGAAATACATCTAATGGATGGAGTTACATCTTATCTGTACGATTCACTTGATAATGAAATTTATATGAAAATCCCTGAAGCAAAATCTCAGGAAATGTATTCAATCAGATTACAACGATCTTTGTACGGTTTAAAGCAATCTGGGCGCATGTAGTATAATCGTCTTAGTGAATATTTTTGTTGAAAGAAGGCTACATAAATAATGTTATTTGTCCATGTATTTTTATAAAAAAAATGGCATCAGAATTTGTTATACTTGCTGTTTATGTTGATGCCATAAATCTTGTTGGAACTCCAGAAGAACTCCAAAAGGCAATTGACTATCTTAAGAAAGAAGCACATTTCACCAAAATTGTTCTATACACACGACCTTCAGAAAAATGATGACATTGATGTGCAACAAATCCGTTCAAATGATATTCCAACAGATTTATTCACTAAATCTTTGCCAACTTCAAGGTTTTCATCAGGGGGAGTAAAATACGCGATGCACTTTTTTTTCCCTTACTAAGGTTTTTTTCCCATGGGGTTTTCCTTATAAGGTTTTTAATGAGGCACCTAGCTATGCATATTACTAAATATGTGTACTCTTTTTCCTTCAGTAGGATTTTTTCCCACGTGATTTTTCCTAGTAAGATTTTAATCAGACACATTATCTTTTAATGAACATCCAAGGGGGAGTGTTATAAATATATTATATTATGGACGTTAATTTAATACTTCATTGTAAATAAGCTTCGTGAAGAAGCTTATCCATATAAAACTCTGCCGTAAATATACTTTTCTATTTAGTACACTATTGGAAATAAGCCTCCTGAAGAAGCTTATCACTTAAGTACCTAGTTGTGGATAAATATTACCCCCAATAAAAGATTATTCATACCAGGTACAATGAGCTTATCTTTTCAGTACTCCGTTATGGATAAACATTACTCTCAGTAGAAAATTATCCATAGCTGATATAGTAACAGATTACACAACAGTTTCAAGATTATCCATAACTGATATAGTAAGAGGCTACACAATAGTTTCCTTTCTTCTATAAATAAAAGAGATTTCAGTTCATTATGTACATCAGTTTGAATTCGAATAATATATTAGTTTCTTTCTATACTTGTTTTACTTTATAGTTTTTATTTTATAATAACACCTATGCTTTTACTAATTTATTATGCATTTTTATAGTAATATTTTCTATTTAAGAAATAGTCTACTTTATTTAAAAAAGAACAAAAAAAAAAAAAAAACTACCGGGTTGTTACGCTTCACTTTTTCTTTCCCGAGACGCAGCGCGCGCCTGACATTTGCGCTTATTAGAAGCTATGTTAGTTATTTTAGTTAAAATCCATTCTAAAATTCCTCTCTCATTCCAGAAGAACAGAAGCCCTAAAAAGCTGAGCTTAGTCTCTCTAAATCAATGGCGGAATCAGGTACTGATGCAAAGACAAAGCTGATAGTTGAGCTTGTACTCTCCGCTGCTACGGCAGCTTTAGGTATGGTTTTCATATTCGCTGGGCTTCGTCATCTCGATCCCAATCGCGAAGCTTCTAAAACTGCTCTCTAAACGCTTAGGTCGTCCTCTTATCCACACCACTCCTTATGAGGTAAACTTAGAAATACGAAATGGTCAATATGTCTAATTTTTATGTCTATTCACGCACCATTTTCGCTATATTTTGGATTACTTTTTTTAGAAACTAGCAGTATATAAAAGTAATACATATCACGGTTGATGGAAATTTTACTGTATTTTACTTTTGATGGTGGTGCTCGGGTCAGCTTGAGCATTCCTTCACTATTTCCACCGCGTAGCTACTTACTAAATTTAGGTGCTTCAGCACTCATTAAACTTTACACAGCATAGGTATAGTTATATAAGAAATTTGAGACATCTGCTATTAAAGGAAAAGAAAGCACCTACCAACCAAAAAATTAAGGAGTTACTACACATCAAGGAAAATTAAGCACCCACGAACATATAATCCTGGATCCGCCACTGTACATAGTAACTCTGCCACAAACGCTGAGGCCGAGAAATCACCTAGTTAATTTTGTCAATTCAAACCCGAGACCTCATGATTTTTCTCACTTCATTGGCCATTGGGCTATTCCCTTAGCCCCTGGATGTGTCGTGATCGATAGAAAATTCCTTTAAAATGATTTTGAGAAAACTATAGTAAGAATATGTTTGACTGCCAAATGTTAATAGTTTATAATGTCGTACAATGATGTAAAATAAGGGTTAGTTATGATGCTTGCTTACATCCCGCTTAGTGTTATGGAAAGTTAGAGAACCTCTAATGTTAGGGAACTCGCAAATTATTGACTGGCAGAATGAAATGTATCCAAATGGAGTGAAGTGGCAGTGTGAATTCATATGACGACCCCAACTAGCTTGCGGTTGAGGCGTAGTTGTTGTTGTTGGTGACAATTTTACAGGATATGATTGCTTGGATTGTTGTGGTTTGGCCTTCTTGGAAAATTTGGTCTCCATTTATTGAATAACTCTTTGCAGGATATGATTGCTGGAGATGTTGTGAATCCAGACCACATAGATGTTGAGTTTGATTCGATTGGGGGGCTGGATGGGATTAAGGATACTTTATTTCAGCTGGCCATTTTACCTCTGCGAAGGCCTGAATTGTTTTGTCATGGGAAATTGCTTGGTCCAATGAAAGGGGTTCTGTTGTATGGACCACCCGGGACAGGGAAAACAATGCTTGCTAAAGCCATTGCAAAAGAGTCTGGTGCTGTGTTCATAAATTTGAAGGTTTCTACTCTCATGAGCAAGTGGTTTGGTGATGCGCAAAAGCTTGGTGAGTATTTTGAATTTCCTTTGTGTAGCTAAATTTGTTTTACATTAGAGGTCTAACTAAATTATTGTTCTGTCTTTTGATTGAAAACTCCATATTAAGTGCAATGATCTGTTGGTTGGATAGATAAGAAATTGGAGGGGTTGATATAGCATGCTAAGATTTTGATATATGAAAAGTTTCTACTTCCCTTTCATGCTTAGGAGTCAGGAGGGAATGTATTGCTTAAAGGATGCACAATTTGTTTGCTAGTGTTCTGAATTTTTTATGAAGGAGCTACTCCAATCTGTCTTTACAGTAATGTGGTGTCGCTGAAAAAAAGAAAGTGGAAAGGTGTAGGAGCTATTGGAGGGGTTAGGTTTTAGGAAGTGGAGTCGTGGGATGCAGATGCAGCACGCTATCTTCCTTCACGAGTGAATTTTGTAGCAAGGGATTGACTTTCTATTGCTAACAAATGCAGTTACTGGAAGTGGAAAGGAAAGAAGACGAAACTGGATAAGGCTAGACTGCATATTCATCTGCATGCTATATCAGCATTAACTAGCTATATGTTCATAATAAGCAAGCACATGATCTTTTGTTTTTCTCTTTAACCCCCCCCCCCCCCCCCCCCCTATCTGTTTTTGGTTTGGTTTTTTGTTGCAGTTGCTGCTATTTTTTGTTTGGCCTATAAGCTCCAGCCTCCTATAATAGTTATTGATGAAGTTGACAGCTTTTTGGGTCAGCGTCGTGCAAGTGAGACTGAAATACTGACTAGCATGAAAACTGAGTTCATGGCCTTATGGGATGGTTTTACTACTGATCGTGAGTAACAATCTGCGAATGGCTGGTTCTTTTTTGGCTTCACTTCGTATTCAAATTCACGTATAATTCTAGCTTTTAGTCATGGAAATTTATACCACTCTTGTACTTTCACATTTGGGTCTTCTTTGTTTGAAATATTTCTGTAGCATCTACATAACGGTGTTTTGGAAGAATGCTATATAATATAGTACACTGTTCTTGGATTGATATGCTATTTTACAATAGTTACTTTCTATCTTAATGCAGTAGGATACAGATACTTATAAGCTACATTAGGCACTAGCTGACTAGTTATGTTAAAGAATTGATACATTAGCTTGTATTTTAAGGAGTGTTTGTATAACCATCAGGCATAGTATGTCCAAGGAATGAATCCTAGCAAGTACAATTGACTTGCTTTAGAAAGGAGGGGGTGAGGGTGGGGGCTAGATACCTCCTAGGGTTACGTCAATGTGGATTAGCGATTACAATTGACTTGCATAAGAAAGGAGGGGGTTGAGGGCGGGGGCTCCTAGGGTAATGTCAATGTGGATTAATGGCTATTAGCATTGTTACCTTTTTCCTTATTATAGGTATCTATATAGTGTGGTTGGGTCGACAATGTATCCAGGGTCTTAGCATTATTTTTTACTCCAAATTATTGAGTATTGAGTGAAACAGCTCCATATGGAGTGAAATGGATTTTGAGGATTCATAGCGGACCTCAACTAGCTTGAGATTGATGTTTGCTTATACAAAAATAACTATGCCTCAATTCAGCTATTCCTCAACTTTGATGAAATTAAGTGGTCAATGCCTGGGAACTCACAGGATTTTTTAAGTTGTTGGTATAGGCAAGGGTTGGGCAAAGTGAGAAAGAGCTGTAGCATACAACCCCAGCTTGTATCTGGTGGGTGACTTGGAGAGAAAGGAACTCAAGATGTTTTGAAGGCAAACAAAAATTAGTCCACAGGAATAAATTTGATTGTATCTTGTTATTTCACTTTTGTGTAAAAAGGAATATGCAAATGAGGCAGAAACTTCAATTCCTGTATCCCTCTAAGATTAGAAGAGGGCTACACTTTCGTTTTTTCCTCAGCTGTACAGAAAATTCCAGCACTACCTTTGTTCTGTTATGAACAGTGTTTTAAAAGGCGTTCTTGGAGCGTGAGGCGCACCAAAAATACCCCGGAGCGATGGTGGGAGGCGAAAGTCCCATAAGGCGTACGCCCAGAAGTTCAAGGCATACGCCCGGGCGAGTTTTTGGGTTGAGGCAGAGTTTTCTGGTTGAGGCGTAAGCCCAAGAGACATTTTTTTAAAAAGGAAATTAAAAATATTAAATTTAAAAGTAAACTTTTTAATATTGCTAAAAACCCTAAATTAGAAGTCTTTTCCAATTCTTTCCGCTAGTCTACCTCTACCAAGAGGAACAATTTATCACTTTTTTTGCAACAGAAAACTTCATTCTGCTCCTTTCTCCATGTAAAAACTTTATTATTTTGAACTCATTACTTTTCTCTCTTTTTATATTTCATTTTTTTGTTAATATTTATGTAATTAGTTTTTTAAGTTCAGTGCTTCTCTTGTTCTCTTTCAAAATATAATATGGGATTATATGTATGCCTGCTTTTATATGTATTGATTGGATCATTACATAATTTCACTTATTTATTTGGGATTTATAATTTCATTAGATAATATGATATTTCACTTATATTTATAATTATTTGGCATTTATATGTAATTTCACTTATATAATTTCACTTTATTTGGGACTTCTGTATAATTTCATTAAATAATATGGGATATATATTTCTTTTTTTAAATTTTATGCAATTTTACCTATTTAATAATATTTTTTATAATTATATTATTTTATAAAATATAAAATTAAATACCCATGGGGCTTACGCCCCGCGCCTCGGGGCTTATGCCCCGTTGAGGCATATGCAAAACGCCTCGCCTTTTAAAACACTGGTTATGAATACCACTATTACCATTTCAAGAAAGAAAAAAAATAACTTGGCCTGTATCAAAAACAAGTTAGGGTCGGGTATATGAATTCTCAATTATCCATTTAAGCTCATATCATGTCATCATCATACCAAATAAAAATAAGTGAGAACTAATTTAAATATATAATAATAATAATAATAATAATAATAATAATAATAATAATAATAATTATTATTATTATTATATTAGAAGTTCTGTAACAAGACTAAATTGTACTCCTGCTAGTAGATATCACATATATGAAATTTTTTTCTTCCATTGTGTCCTATTTTTGTTTTTGTTTTTCTTTTCCTTTCTTGAGCCGAGGGTCGATTTGAAACAGCATCTCTGCCCGTTCTGGTAGGGGTAAGGCCTGTGTACGTATTACCCTCCCAGATCCACTTTGTGGGACTATAGTGGATAGTTGTTGTTGTTTATATCCATTAATAAAGGAACTTGCTTTGGATTGCTGTTTAGTTTTTTTCTTTTTTGTTCTATAAGTAATGTATACATAAATAGTTTTTCACCTTAAAATATATACGTAAGAGGAACAGCTATGTTGTTTAAAAGAAGAAGACAGGAAGGAGGTGGAACACGCAACCATAGTTTTATTTCTGATCGTTCTCTACCAGTGTGCCGGGGTTGGTGTTTAGCCAATCTAAAAAGTGTATCAATCAATCAACTAATATTAGTTGGAGAATCAGTTTAAAAATTTATACTCTCTTTTCAATTAAATAGGATCATATAGATACATGTATTGTAAATTATTAGGCGAAGCAGTATTGCCACATTGATCATTGCAATGTTGTTCCGCCCTTCCCTTGGTAGCTTTATACTTTAGTTTGTTAGGGAATTATATCTTATTTTGACATGCTTCCCATTGTTACTTGGTGCTTTTTGTATGAATTTCTTGCAGAAAATGTGGCCTTATACAATATGTTTCATGAATGCTATGCTATATGTAAGTGATAAAGGAATGAGTTTTCCTTCTCTGCAGAGAATGCTAGAGTTATGGTCCTGGCAGCAACCAATCGCCCAACTGACCTTGATGAGGCAATACTTAGGCGCTTTTCTCAGTCATTTGAGATTGGGAAGCCTTCCCTTAGTGATAGAATAAAGATATTTAAGGTAGTTTTGAAGGGTGAGAGAATTGAAGATAACGTTGACTTTGATCGACTTGCTGACTTGTGTGAGGGATACACTGGTTCAGACATTCTCGAGGCCTGCAAGCTAGCTGCCTTTATTCCTCTTAGGGAGTATTTGCACGATGAGAAGAAAGGAAAGCAATCACAGGTACTTCCGCAAGTTGTTATTGTAATTGATTGTTATTATCTGTTTTTCCCGCAACAACAAATGTGGGGGTATGCATGCGCGTCATAGATAAAATATTTGTGCAATTGACAACAACAACAACAACTACCCAGTATAGTCCCACATAGTGGGTCTGGGGAGGGTAATATGTAGACAGGCCTTATCCCCACCCGAAAAGGCAGAGAGACGGTTTTCAATCGACCCTCGGCTCAGGGAAGGAAAGGAAAAACAAAAACAAAAGAGCATTAGTAACGACAACAACAACAACAACTACCCAGTATACTCCCACCAGGTGGGGTCTGGGGAGGGTAATATGTAGACAAGCCTTACCCCTACCCGAAAGGGCAGAGAGGTTGTTTCCAATCGACCCCCCGCTCATAAGATAAAAGGAAAAACAGCAGTAAAACAAAAATAAAAACAATAACAATAAAGCATTAGTAACTCCAGCAGAAATAGTATAAATAGCGTAAATAATTATCTAAACATACGAAACATAAATACAATCGCATGCAATAATATCATACAGTAACTACCATAACTAACAGCCATAGGGGGAAAATAAGCTAAAGCACAAATCATCTATGAGTAACCGTGCTGACTCACACCCAACCCCAGATGAGGCGTACGAAAAAACTCTAGGAGCCCCTACCCTACAACCCTGATTTTAGACCTCCAACAGAAATCACGTAAATAATTATCTAAACAAAGGACCATAAATAAAATGACATGCAATAATATCAAACAGTAACTACCATAAATAACTACCATAAGGGGACACAACCCAATAGACAAATTATCTATGAAGAGCCCTGCCAAGCCCCATCCAACCCCGGAAAAGAGTACGAAAAATTCTAGGAGCCCCTATCCTACAACCCTGATACTAGACCTCCAGACTTTCCTATCAAGGGCTATGTCTTCGGAAATCCGCATTCTAGCTATGTCATGCCTAATCACCTCTCCCCGATACCTCTTTGGCCTCCCTCTACCTCGCCTCACGCCGACCATCGTCAGCCGCTCACAACTCCTCACCGGGGCATCAGGACTTCTCTACCACACATGCCCGAACCACCTGAGCCTCGCTTCTTGTATCTTCTCATTAACTGGAGCCAGCCCCACCTTCTCTCGAATAACTTCATTCGTAATCTTATCTAACCTGGTGAGCCCGCACATCCACCTGAGCATCCTCATCTCCACAACCTTCATTCTCGGAACATGAGAGTTCTTCACCGGCCAGCACTATGCCCCATACAACATGGGAGGTCTAACCACAGCTGTATAAAATTTCTCCTTGAGTTTCTGTGGCACTTTCTTGTCACACAGGACTCCTGATGCAAGCCTCCACTTCGACCACCTCACCCCTATACGGCGAGTGACATCCCTGTCAATCTCTCCGTCCCCCTGAATCACCGACCCAAGATATCTGAAACTGTCCCTCTTGGCGATGACCTGAGATCCAATCTTCACGTCTTTGTCTACTTTGCTCAGCTCGGCGCTAAACTTGCACTACATGTATTCTGTCTTTGATCTGCTTATTTTGAAACCATTAGACTCGAGAGTCTATCTCCATACCTCTAGCCTCTCGTTAATATCGACCCTCGTCTCGTCTATCTAGACTATGTCATCAGCAAATACCATACACCAAGGCATATCCCCTTGAATATGTCGGGTTAGAGCATCCATCACCAAGGCAAACGAGAGAGGGCTAAGCGCCGATCCTTGATGGAGCCCCATGACCATCGGGAAATGGTCTGAGTCGCCACCCACCGTCCTAACCCTAGTCTTAGCTCCATCATACATGTCCTTGATTACTCTGATGTAGGCTTACAAGGGCACCATTGTACTCCACCTCCACTCCTCCGGTATCCTTTTGGTCCTGAAGATCGCATTGAACAACCTAGAGAGCCACTCTACTCCTGACCTACCCATGCATTTCCAAAACTTCACCGGGATTTTATCAGGCCCGGTTGCTCGACACCTACTCATCCTACGCAAAACCCGCACGACCTCCTCCACCTTAATGCGCCTGCAGTACCCAAGGTCTCTATGTCGCTCTGAATGCCCCAGCTCCCTTAGCACTTTCGATCCCCCTCCTCGTTAAGTAGGTCTCGAAAGTATGCCTTTCACCTTTGCTTGACTTGAGACTCCCCCATCAAAACTCTACCATCCTCGTCCTTGATGCAATTGACTATGACTTTTAAATAGGCATGGTAACTGTGCATTTTAAGGATTTGCTCCCCGATCTGGAAGTACATGTGTACTGTGGCAACGGCCTCCTTGTGCGTGCCTGTCAAACTCACTTTTAATAATGTTATTTTGGCAGAAGATATGATAAGATTCGGAGGTCAGAAAAGTTGTAGTTCATCTTTTGGTTTACTTTACATTATGGACATTGGAACCAGTGGCGAAGCCATGAATATTCATGAGGATGTTAAAATATGAAAGAAGTAAAAAAAAAAATCCATGACAAAGGGTGTTCAATATATGTTATATACCTCTAAAATCTAATATTTTACCTATATACGCAATGTAATTTTCTGACAAAGACCACCCTTATTACAGTGTAGCTTCTCCCATGATTGGAACTGCCAGAACGAAGTGGAAAACTCTTCTCATATAGGCAATGCAGATGTCTGGAATCATACTGCCCCGTCATGTTTTATCTTAATGTGGTGGATATTAAATGGAGCCTATTATTACATGTTAATCACTTTAGATATGGTTTTGCTTCAAATTCAATGATGATTAGTTGTGACTAAGAGCCTTCTGGCAAGTCTATAATTTCACAGTTTCACTATATATTACAATCCTCATCTAAGCAGAGATTGATCTGTTGTTTATGTTACAGGCACCAAGGCCATTGTCACAGTCTGATCTAGAGACAGCTTTAACTGAATCAAAGAAGACCAAGATTACTGCTAGGAAACCTGCTGTAGTGAGCTTTCGGTTGGATGATTATGAGGTCTCACTTCCGATTTTGGATTATATCAAAATGTTCATCTGTTAAGTGTTGCACGATAGATACTGGAATGAGGCAGATTATTGTGGTTTATATACTTTTATGTTTTCGTTTAGTGACAAGATTTTCTTTCATACTTGCAGGATTTAGACTGAAGCTAGCTCCAGAAGGAGGTAGTATGGTGTTCAAGTGATGACTATAGGCATCTATTGATGAGATCATTCCATAGGCTTTTTCCATTCGGAGAATCTCAATGCTCTAACCTGCTTAGGAATTTGGAATATAGATAGGTCATTTAACTTCATTGCTTCAATGTTGTAAATACCATGAAAAAAATAGAACAGTTACATGAGTACAAGGTCATTTAACTTCATTGTCTTTGTAAGGATCCAAACGATTGCTATTCCTGATAATTTGAATGAAGGAAAAGAACTCAAGTGCAACTTTATTCCTTCTGATTTCTGAAACAATTCCACTGTGTATAACTCTTCATTTTATCTTTTGGATGTTTTTTTTTGGGGGGGGGGGGGGGGGGGGAGGGGGAGTGTTCCATTTCTGTAGCCACAGTCCTTGACATGGTACGCTGGGTTGATCAAATTTCTTTCGGTCGACGCAATTTTTCTAGATTTATCGATAAATGCAGTGAATGGTGCTTCTGGACAGAATCTCAAGTATTATTCTATTTAAGGACATACAAGTTCAGTTTACTGCGTTTACAAAACTTTAAAAATAATAAATAAGCGCAAAGTGGTTAAATTTATCTGTCTCTGAAATTGATCTATCAATGGGAAAGGGGCTCAAAATCCTCAACTTAAAGCATAAATCCAGGCCAACACCAACAAAAAGAAAGATCAAAAGATTCTCAGAAACATAGACCGCGCCATCAAGAGCATGAGACGAGATGCTGCCAGCATCCAACTCAAATGGTGGTCCACTTCCAAGTGTAGCAAGGCCTACATCGACTGGAATAGTATCGTTTAGTTTATAAATACCAAAATTATTGCGGAAACTTTCTTTGGCAAGACCAGGATAATACAGCAAATTGAATGGGCTAGAACTAGGACAAGAGGGGTTACTCTGACAAGAGGGGTTGCTCTAATAGTAAGCAACCCTCACTTCCAATCGAAAGGTTGTGAGTTCGAGTCTCCCCAAGAGCAAGGTGGGAAGTTCTTGGAGGGAAGGATGCCTGGGTCTATTTGGAAACAACCTCTCTACCAAAGGGTAGGAGTAAGGTTTGCGTACACACTACCCTCCCCAGACCCCACTAAGTGGGATTATAGTGGGTTGTTGTTGTTGCTGTTGAATGGGCTAGAACTAGAATATGTGTGCATCAGCATACTAGTTGCATCCAAGAAACAAGTATCGATTCAGCTAAGCGATAACCTTGAGAACATCCTTTGTTAGCTGTTTGAACTCTTAATGTAATCAATCAGTCAATCAAGCATCTCTCGAATCTAAACAAGTTGGGAATTACCAAAGAAAATGGAAGGAGAAAAGTGACACAGCACAATGACTTAGTATGAGGATATAATACCTTTGACAAAACCAAATGCTGCGGATGTCCCTGACTTGAGCTGAAAATTGTCCAAGTCTCTTCTTACAGCATAGCGAAAGGTTACCCCAAACAAAGCACAACTAATAAAGGTGATTGAAAGAGGGAGTATTAGCTCTGAATAGCTGGTGATTCGACTTAACGAAATAGGAAGCCCTGCAAGCTTGCAACGATTGCAGAAATTGAAGCCGCTTTTATAGATTCTACTCTCTCCTCGTCTCTATTTATTACATCCCCCTCTATTCCCCTGGAAGCATCTCTCCTTCTGGCATCATCACCAGCGCTGAGGGAGCGCTCAGCTTCTTCAGTCATTGCTCTTGCTTCTGAAATATCTTTCTGGCATTCTGCGATCTTCAATTGCATCAACCAATCAGTACCTTAACTATAGCATGTAGCAACAATTGTTCTCGAAAAGCTTTAATGACTTCTTAGAGCATCTGCAAGACTATGAACTATGCTACCATTATTCTTAAGACGTTCGGAAACTTGTAACACACTCCTACTTAAGGTGCTAAAACAAGTCAATCAATCGTTCAACTATGTGTCAATTTCAAAGTAGTTGTGGTCAGCTATATAATTCCTTTCTAGCTCTCAATCTTATCCCATATGGGCATACAAGGTGCTAAAACAAGATTTCCATAAATTGGACTGAGGTCGCTTGAGAGTCCCCTTTACCCAGTTTAACTTAGTAAGCAGTTTGTTTGCAGTCCCTTATGATGATGCATTATAATTATTTCGCGCACATAATCAAATAAGTCTATTATGATCTTGAAAAGCATAGAATTTATATCTACAGTCTATTCTAAAGCTTCCGAGTTGAAGTGCCAAACAATGTTGTCAAATGCTCATTTGAGGCGCGCTTAAACCCTGAAGCTCAAAAAGCTCAGTGCATGCGCTACGCCTCACTTAGGCTGCGCTTAGGAGGCACTGAGGTGTGCGCCACATTGCCCATAAGTTCTATCTTGAATAGAGTGGTAAAAAATAATAAATATAATTGGCAAAAAGATATATTAGTTGTTAAGCAAATCATTATGAATGAAATTCTTAATTTGTTCTTGCATTACATAATTTTTTTTATTTTTTCCTTCATTGCGCCTTTTTAAACTAAAGTCCACACTTCAATTTCATTTGCGTTTAAAGCTCCGATAGACCTGGAGCGTTTTTAACGCTTTTTGCCTTTGACAACACTGGTGCCAACTAAAGAACCACACTTCCTTATTTAAAGGCATGAATTCAGATCATTGCTCTTTATTTTCCTGTGGTTTAGCAATTGCAGATCAAGACGACTACAATGTAGTTAGATACGAACAATCTATATGCATAATGACAAAAATCTAGGAACAAATAGTAATCCCTGTCAAAACAAAAAGAATATATAAAATAAAGTTCTGCCGTTCTCTCAATAACCTATCTTTGACCAAACGATACGATACAATATGAGACAATGAGATACAATTGGACAACAGAGGCCTGCCTGTGCCTAAAAGCAATAATGCATTTGTTCCTTTGTACATAGAGTTAGCTAGTCAATTGCACACATGTTGTTCAATCAAATTATTATGCAAGAATAGCTAGACCTTGTAAAGCATAAGTTTAAAAAGGAATAAGGGAGAAAAAGGATTTTAACATATGATACACTGACAACCAGTGTTTTGGAGAGCGCAAAGCGCAAAAAAGCGAAAAGGGCTCGCCTCGCTTCAAAGCGCAAAGCGCAAAGAAGCGCACGTTTTTTTGAAGTGAAGCGCAATTTTTAAAAAACATAATGTAAAATTATGAATAATCAAAAACATCAATTTAAATACTTTAAAGTAGGTACTAGGTACCACCAAATCATCCACAAACCATCCATAAACTATAAGACAAGCAAAATCAAAGCTACTATATGTCTTCTTCTCCTTCAAGATTTTCAAAATCTTGAATTCCTCGGTTATCTTCATATTGCTCGTCATCTTCTTCTTCCCCCTCCTCTTCATAATCATTCTCATCTTCATCAATGGATCGACTTGTAGTAACCACACTTTTTCCCTTCCTAATTGAACTTGAACTTGGAGTACAACTCCTTAAACTATAAGGATCCTCCCAACTCCACTAGCAATTGCAACATCACCCCAAGTTAAATCGGGGTCGCCTTCAAATACTTCTTCATCTTCACAATTTTCGGGGACTCCAGTTAGCCACTCATTAGCGTCATCAATATTGTCCAAAAGAATTGGATCAATTAAATTGCGGTGGTTGTAGCGACGCCTCAATGCTCTATTGTATTTTATAAACACTAGATTATGGAGGCGCTTCAGGGTTAGTCGGTTCCTTTTCTTTGTATGAATCTGCAAAAATGATGTGTCAACTAATTAGTAGGAGTTTGGACAATTGAGATATAATTTACTATAACTCAAAATACAAAATAATTCTTTTTATTTCTCACGTGTTCAAAAACACTCCAGTTCCTTTCACAACCGGATGAGCTACAAGTTAAGCTTAGAACTTTGATGGCGAAAGTCTGTAACTCCAGAGTGTCTGCACCATATGTGTCCCACTATTCAGCTATAGAAGTAAAAAAAAAATATTCAAGAGTTAATAAGTATATAAAATACATCGAAGTTAGAGTAATAAAATGTAGAAACACTTGGTCACCTGGCGACTTCTTCGTTCTCTGTTTAATAGCAAGTCGAAGACCAAAAAGTCCTTCAGCTGCCTTGTAAGTAGCAAGCAGATCTGCTATCTTCTCTTGCAAATCTTCATCCGGGTTCAACTTGATAACAACCTGATGGAATCTTGTCCACAGTTCTTTAGCCAATGAATTATTCTCTTGCTGCTCATAAAAGAGTGATGGGTTTAGAATAAGTCCAGCCGCATGCAAAGGTCTATGAAGTTGCGCATCCCATCTTGCATCAATGATTTGAAAGACCTTTGCATATTTTTGCTCATCACTAAATGATGCTTGAATAGTCTCCTTGGCCTTATCCATAGCTTCATAGATGTAGCCCATTGATGGTTTTGCCTCCCCATCCACCAAACGGAGTACTCTAACCAATGGACCACCAATTTTAAGAGCATAACGGACATTATTCCAAAAAGAAAAAGAAAGAATAATGCATGCAACCTCTTTCCCCGCATTTTCCTTAGCAAATTTACTCCTGGTCCAATTCTCTGAAGTGACCATCGTTTGCAATTTCTCTTTTTGACAGTGGAGACTACGCAAAGTCAAGAAAGCAGTGGCGAACCTTGTCTTGGCCGGTTTCACCAAATTTTTTTGATTGGTGAATTTTCTCATCAAATTCAATAACAAGGGTCGCTGAGAAATATAAGAATATACTCTAACACCCTGGCTAAAAACTGTAAAAAAGGGTTTTTCTTTGAAAATGTCCCCGAACATAGTCGATACAATGAGCCGCACATGGAGACCAATACACATGCTTGTACGCTCCTTCAATCATGCCACCCGCTTTCTTGTTTTCACTTGCATTATCAGTTACCACTTGAACAACTTTGCTTGGACCAATCTTTTCGATGGTGTTCTGAAACAAGGTGAACATTTTGATGTGGTCGGTGGATGAGTCGCTAGCATCAATGGACTCAAGAAACAAACTTTCCCGGGGAGAATTCACCAACACATTAATAATCATCTTTCCCGTTCTTGCCATCCACTTATCCATCATAATGGAGCAGCCATACTTGTTCCACACAAGTTTATGCTCCTCAAATATTTTGTTTGTCTCCTCCACTTCCTTATTTAGATAAGGACCCCTTATTTCATGGTAAGTTGGACACTTCATTCCAGGTCCGTATTGACCAACAAGTTCAATAAAGTCTCCAAAAGTGTCATAGTTGACACAATTGAAGGGGAGCCCAGCATCATAGACCCATCGTGCAAAAGCACTAACTGCACGGCCCCTTAAAATGTCTCTAGCAACTTTTTGTATATATTTTCCACCGACTTTTGCTCCCTTTGCTCCCTGCTTCTTTGAGAAGTAGCAATCCATAGGACCTTTAGTCGATGATCCATGGCTTGAGCCATCTCTTCCCCATTTTGTTGGAAGTGACAATTCTTCATCATCGTCGTCATCATCATCATCAAGATTGTTCACCATTGGTTGATGAACCATTTGACTTTTTATCTCCTTCTTCTTTTCAACAAAGTTCTTTATTTCTTCGCTCACATCCGGTGGACATTTGGGACAACTTCTCACGTTTCTATTGCCACCAATTAGATGGTATTTAAAGCGATAAATTCCACCCGTTGTAACCTTGTTGCAAAAGACGCATACAACATTTGTATTCTTCCCATCAACTTTTTGGCCATATAGCCAAGCCGGGTCTTTCTCTTTCGAACTTTGAGACATTTAATTATCCCTATTAAGATATAAAGGAAAACAAAATTAATAAACTGCAAATACACTGAATATACACTGAAATACACTGAAATTAAACTGAAATTAATAACTGAAATTAAACTGAATATATATATATATTTATATGCTACAGTACCATAACAAAAAAATGAAAATAACTGGAGAAAAAACAAATGAAAAAGAATAAAGTAACAGTCAGAAAAAAATGAAAAAAAGGTCGTCGACTCTGTCTCGCGACTCTCGCCGACGGTCGACTCTCGCCGACGGTCGAATCTGTCTCGCGACTCTCACCGACGGAAGAAGAAGATGAAGAAGAAAGGAGAAGAAAAAATACCTGGGTATCTCGTCGGTTGTCGGTGAAGATGGAAACCCTAATTTCCGTCACTGGAGAAGAAGAGGGGTCGTTGGTTGAGCTCTTTTTTTAATTTCCGTCGCTAGGAAGTGGAAACCCTAATTTCCAGAACTGGTCGATCTCTGTTTTTAACTGGTCGATCGATTTTTTCAGGTAATCGATCGCTTCGCTCGCTTCGATCGCTTTGCCTCGCCTCGCTTTTCACTGTTAATCGAGCGCTTCTGGTGGTCGCATCGCTTCAAGCTGTAAAAAGCGACAGTTGGTCGCGTCGAGTCGCTTCGCGCTTTAACGACGAAGTGCTCGCTTTTCACGACACTGCTGACAACAACAACAACAACAACAACAACCCAGTATAATCCCACTTAGTGGGGTCTGGGGAGGGTAGTATGTACGCAGACCTTACCCCTACCCTTGGGTAGAGAGGCTGTTTCCAAATAGACCCCCGGCATCCTTCCCTCCAAGAACTTCCCACCTTGTTCTTGGGGAGACTCAAACTCACAGCCTCTCGGTTGGAAGTGGGGGTTGCTTACAAATCAGAGCAACCCTTCTTGTCATATGATACACTGACAATAAAGAGATTTATGCAAGCACCAATGTATTGAAGTTTATGGGTTCCGAAATTAGCGTCGAACCCATAGCTCGTCTTATAATTAAATACATATACATAATTAAAGGATTTCCTAATACAAAAATAAGGTCAAAGAAAACTCGTGTGTTATGTAGTATTATTACAACGAGACCTCTATAACAACATACTTATATAACTAACATTTCGCAATAAAAGTCAATTTTTTTCGGAACCAAATATCATGTTTTGTTATAATATACATTCTAAGTGGGATGTCGGGGTAAGCAACCCCTCTAAGTGACAAGAGGGGTTGCTCTGACGGTAAGCAACCCCCACTTCCAACCGAGAGGTTGTGAGTTCGAGTTTCCCCAAGAGCAAGGTGGGAAGTTCTTGGAGGGAAGGATGCCGGGTTCTATTTGAAAACAGCCTCTCTACCCAAGGGTAGGGGTAAGGTCTGCGTATACACTACCCTCCCCAGACCCCACTAAGTGGTATTATACTGGGTTGTTGTTGTTGTTGTTATAATATACATTCTCTATAACAACAGTTCATATAACATTCAAAAATATCCAAAATAAACTATAAAAAAGTTAAATTGAAAAAAAGAAAAAACTGACCTCAGAAGTTCTAGTTTCAAGCTGAATTATATAATCCTTCAACAATTTAACTTCCAATTCTTGTCTTTCAATATCAGCAAGTTCTTTCTTAGCCATTTCTATTCTTTGAGTTTCTTTCTCCAACCCATCAAGCAAAACCCGGTTTTCTTCTCTGTTCAAAAATTCCTCTACTCTTTCGTCCACAATACTAGTCAGTGCATCCTTCAAACTCCCCGTTTCACCATTTTCGGAGCTATTATTATTATTACTATTGCTGCAATTTATAGTTAGAAATTTTACCCGTGATAATGAAGATGTGTCTGATAATTTCAATGGATTATACACTCTTTTGCTAAAGAGAATTTTTGGGTGTGGAAGTAATGAGGAAATTGAGGTGGCTACGGTGGTCTTCAGAACGTATTCTCCGGCGGAATTGGCCGTCGATAAAGAGCATGGTAGAGCTTTTTTACCTTATCGTCTTGAAAACAATTGTTTGGGTTTCTTTTTCCTTTCTTTTTTTCTTTTTTTCCTTTTCAGCTTTTTTTATTAAAAAAATTGGAATATTTCTTGATCTGTGGGTGACATCCTTGCAAAGGGGTAATTCTAATATTCCCTCTATCGTTCCAAACAACAACCATAACAAACCAGTATAATCTCACTTAGTGGGATTTGGGGAGGGTAGTGTGTATGCAGACCTTACCCCTACCCCGAGATAGAGAGGCTGTTTCCAAATAGACTCCCGGCATCCTTCCCTCCATGAACTTGCCACCTTGCTCTTGGGGAGACCGAACTCACAACCTCTCGGTTGAAACTTCCCTCTATCATTCCAATTTTATGAAATGTCTCCGAGGGGACGTTGTTTGGTCTTTTCACTAAAGCATATATAATTTTTTTTCTTTCTTTTATTGTCATTTTCCCCATATTTATCTATGGTCCATTTTGTAGCAAGGTTTCCTTCTATCCCCACGTGAATCAAAATATAAAACAGCCCTCCTCATGTAAGATTCGCCTGAGGTGTTGTAACAAAATTCCGAACTTCATATACAAATTTCAGCATCTCCTTAAAAGAAGGGTTTCCCCCAAATACATAGCCTATTAATGTTGATTTTCATTTCTTACACTGTTCTTCAACTTCCGCCTGAATTAATTGGACTGACTTCAAGCTTCAACCCTAATTGCTAAGATCTTTTACCTTTGACAACTTCGGTCGGCGTAGGTTTTTATGCTCTCGATACTGTAGAAAAGGTAAGCTTCCTTGCAGCTGAGGAGGTACCTTCATCTTATCCTTCAGGAGTGGCAGATTCAACCGATGACATACCTTGCAATACCTGAAAAGAATAGACATTGGGCCTAACTCAACCCCAAAAGCTAGCTTATGAGGTGAGGGTTGCCCAAACCATATAAGGAGACCAAGGACCTCAAATCCCTCCGATGTGGGACAACTCAACTCTCCCCCCCCTCACGCTCAGATCTCTGGAGCGTGGACAACATAAATGGGGGCCCAACATCGATAGCAATAATTGGGATGGGCCTGGCTCTGATACCATGAAAAGAATGGACATTGGGCCTAATTCAACTCCAAAAGCTACTGTCTCAAACTTTCCTATTTTTCCTTCCCCTGATTCTCCTGCACCTAATGTTCTTGATGCTGATACATCTTCCCTTCCTTCTTTCAATCCAAATCTCCCTGCTCCTGTATTACCTACTTCCCATTCTATTCCCACATCTAGAAAGTCTACTAGACAGCACAATCCTCCTTCCTACCTTAAGGATTATTTCTGTCAACTCCCTGCATTTTCTGGTTCTTCTTCCTCCACTTTGGAATCTGAAACTATGTACTACTCTCAAGCTGCATCTGTCCCAGCATGGCAGGATGCAATGAGACAGGAGTTTGCTGCTTTGGAAGGTAATCATACTTGGGACATTGTCCCTCTTCCTGTTGGTAAGAAACCCATTGGTTGTAAGTGGGTCTATAAAATCAAATACAAGTCTGATGGTCTTGTTGAAAGGTATAAAGCAAGGTTGGTTATTAGGGGTGATACACAGGTTGAGGGGATTGATTTTACAGACACCTTTTCTCCAGTGATTAAGATGACTTCTGTAAAATGTCTTATTGTTGTGGCTGTCAAGAAGCATTGGCCTCTTTTTCAGCTTGATGTCGATAATGCCTTTCTTCATGGTGATTTAGATGAGGAAGTTTACATGAAACTTCCCCCAGGTTTGACAGTTTCTGCTCCTCTTTCTGGTTCTGTTTCTACTCCCTCTTCATCTTCTCCTCCTCTAGTATGTAAGCTCAGGATATCCCTGTATGGGCTAAGACGGGCATCCAGACAATGGTATGCCAAGTTGTCTTCTGCTCTTTATTCCAGAGTGTATACACATTCTTTGAATGACTATTCCTTGTTCATCAAAGGTTAACCTGGCTCCCTTGTGGTGGTAGCAGTCTATGTGGATGACATCATACTTATTGGGGATGACAGTGATGAACTTACTGCTCTTAAACTGTTTCTGGATGATCAGTTTAAAATCAAAGATTTGGGTTCTTTGCATTATTTTTTGGGCCTTGAGATGTCAGTTGTCCCTGGTGGGCTGCTCCTTAATCAGCATAAGTATATTTCTGATTTGCTGCATCAGTTTGACTGTGTCAATGTATCTTATGTTGTGTCTCCTTTGGACATCAATGTCAAACTTCATGCTGATTCTGGTGAAATCTTGCCCTCTCCTGACCAGTACAGGAGTCTAGTTGGTAAGATGTTGTTCCTGACTAACACTTGGCCTGACATATGTTTTGCAGTCCAGCATCTGAGTCAATTCCTCAAATGCCCAGACTTCCCCATATGACTGCTGCCCTACATGTTCTAAGATACCTTAAGGGTTCTCCCTCATTGGGTTTGTTTTATTATGATCATGCTGATTCTCTGTTACTGGGTATTCTGATAGTGACTGGGCTGCCTGCTCTGATACCATGAAAAGAATGGACATTGGGCCTAACTCAACCCCAAAAGCTAGCTTATGGGGTGAGGATTGCCCAAACCATATAAGGAAACCAAGTACCTCAAATCCCTCCGATGTGGGACAACTCAACAATACCATTGAAGCACTACCCGTTCATATTAACCATTGACTAGATTGCCTTGGACCTAGGTCCTGGGGGACTCCATTTGCTGGTGTAATTAGTCTATTAGGTTCTTCATGTACTATGGAAGGAGTTGATGTCTCCGGATTTTGCTTATTCCGTCGAGCCATAGGTGATAGCGCATGTTAACAAGCTTTGACTAACATGCGCAGGCAGAACTTCTCTCTCCTCTATCTACATCTCAGAAGAAATTGCAGTTAACTGTACTACACATGTACTTCAACATGCATCAACAACCATATGGTTTTTTGGCAGCTAAATTATCCTCAAAGTTTGTTAAATTTTTTCAAAAGATGGCGCCGCCAAAATGTTGTGGGTCAATTACGGTAATACCCTCCTGACCAAGTTGTAACTGGATGACCTCTCTTTTATTAGCCAATAAAAATATTTTATTCTTTTGCAATTACAAAAATACCCTTCTTGACCAAAATTTTAACCGGATGCCATCTTTCTCAACCAGATGGACCTCTCATTTCCACTTACTAATAGTTGGAATAACATGTGCTATATATGCAACAACAATTATTATCGAACTATACTCGAAAAATTAATATCATCTTAATTAAAATGCCCTCATGGTTTGATTTTGTTGTATTACTATTGTCTCTTTATTCCTTTACTTTGACTGTTCAAAATTTTAATTTATGTCCATTTATCGTTGCTTTCTGTTTGTTTGTACGAGTCCATCAAATCGTAGAATACTTTTGTCCTCTATAAGTTTTCACTGAGAACACTTAGCAAAGCAGTAAGTTAATGAGCCAGATAATTTTTACGTGGAAAAATTTCGCATAAGGAAAAATCATGATCTATACTTATAGGCTTTTAATTTTACTAACCTATAATCTTATCTATTACAAGCCACTTTACAATGCTAGCTATTGCAAAGGATTTACTAAACTAACTTGTGGTACCTTTACCACAAGCCGCTTTGTGACTATCCTAGTTACAAAAGTTTTTTCTAATTTGTGATGCTATCACCACAAACCACTTTATAATTCTACTATTATAAAGACTTTTCCTTATGACTAACTCTAGTCACAACCTAGACTCAACGAGTTTAGAAATTTACAATAGGATTCCTAATCAGTATGCTTCTATGTAAGCGATTTTAGGAGATATAGTAAGTACAAATAACAAGGTTACAAAGTAACTAGGACAACAACAATCAATCTTTAAGGAACTGGTATGTAGTGGTATTCAACCTTGTTCTTCAAGCTTGAGAGAGTGATTTTTCTATTTTTCAAGAAGGCTTGAACAAGAAACAAAAACCTTCCATTGATGTCTTTGAATCAGGCTTCATTTGGTACATATTGATCACATCACTTAAAGTGATGTGAGTGCTTTGTTTGGTTAAAGAATGGGTGGGTTGTCAGTATATTATAGTGTGGCAAAAACAGTGCCAGCAGTCACTTCAGTTCAAGCTGTGTCCCAATGACTCTTATACTGCTATGTAGGAACCACATGAGCACCAGGTTCTTGATTGGTTCCTAGCTTCTGAATCTGTAGCAGTTTATCCTTAGCTGGGATTAGTTCAAGATTGCAACAATCCAAGTAGGTCAGGTTTTTTATCTGGTTCTTATTAATAAGTTTGTTAGATCATCAAAACATATGGCAAGAGTATTCAAGATTTATCAATTTCCTCCCTTTTTAATGATAACAAACTTAAACAATTATAAGTTTAGAATTAAGACAGCAGAAAGCAGTGTCAGTGAGTTCCCCCTAAGACAATGCCTTAATCATTCATCATATAAGGATTAGTTCCCCAATGTAATTCTCATAGAAAAACCAGTTCCCCAATGTGATTCCCCTGAGTCCATAGCTATATTAATCCCCCATTTTGGCATCATTAAAAAGAATAAAAATACAAAGAAGTCAGCTAATCTAACTCATGCCACATATGTGCACACAATCATTATAAAGAATAGAAGACAAAGAGGAAGTATTGGACAAAATAAGAGAGCATTTATATTAATAGTAAAGAAATTTTGTTTTCAAATGCCCCTTCATTAGAGAAAAGGAAGAGACAACATTTGGACGTGGTCACAGGAGAAGTAGTAAGAGTATATCCCAACCACAACAAAAAGACAACAAAAAAAACATCCACCAATCATCAATAGAAAAAAAATCCAGATAGCTGGTCACTGAGGGGAAACTGAGGAAACTTAGGGGGCACTAGGAGGAAAAGGCTGGGACGCTGCAGCAAATGTTTGGAGAACAAGGTCTATTCGAGCGTTGCTCGATTTTTGCTCGTTAATAAGTTCAGCTTTCAGGTTCTCAACTTGTGCCACGAGGTATGCATTTTATTGGGTCAAACGGATCACCTTATCGTTCGAAAAAGGAACGACTCGAGCTTGCTGGCCTTCCAGGATAGCATTCATGGCCTTCAATCTACTTATCTTCTCAACTGCGCTGTTTTGGGAATTGATGAGCTGAGACACAGTTGAAGTGCTTCCTATACCCCCATACTTCTCAATACACTCACACTCTTTCAGGGTTGTCTGTGAGAATGTCTGTTTACGGGTCCCTGCTTTAACTGTTCCCAGTGGAACCTCAAAGTGTTTGAATACTTGTGTAAGGAAGAATTCATAGGAAAGCCTGTGATTTCCATCCTTGAAATCAGCCACTTTCTGCATATGGCCAATCATTATGTCAGGCAGACTCACATGTCGAAAACTGTCCAGTTGCTCCATTAGGAATAAATCAGATTTAGAAGTGACAGATAAGCGTTCAGCTCGTGGCAACATGACTTTGTTAACCAGCTCAATTTAGAACATGCGGGTCATTGCTGAAATTCCACCATTTCTAGAAACTGTCGCATTCCTACCATCTTAGAGATTTTTGGGTCTAACATGCGGCTCAGCAAAACCTTTGTTGCCTTAGTCACTCAGATCCAAGGCAGACGTCACTTCTGACTTTCTTCCCAGAACTTGGTTCTTCAACTGTTTCCATTTGCGTTTCTTATGCTTTTCTCCAATGAATTTACCTTTACCTTCTGATTTGACAAGAATGTACTCATCACTCACTGCATCATTCATCTTAGACTTAGAAGTAGAACCTTTCTGCACGAACAGAGACTCAAGTCTTTTGAAGGACCGCCTGACAAGGGAACCAGGTTCCTCAGGCGTTCCTTCTTCTACCTCTACTATGGGTATGACTTCCTCATTAGCTGGTACACCCCTCTTTTAACAACTTTCTTCTTTTGTTCTTACTACTTTTCTTGCTCTTTTGAAGTGCATAATCATAGGCCACCTTGACTTGAAGGCTGGTAGTAGGCCTCTTAAGTTCAGACTCAGGGGTGGTGAAACCTGCGCTAACTGATGAATGCGTCTAAGACCACATTGTCCAGGTGATCCTCATCACTTGATCGCAACTCAGGTACTTGAATTTCCCTGGGCACATTATTGAAAGCATGTACAACACTTTCCTAGGGGTGAGAGTCCTGACCTGGGTCCTCCATAAAGGGATCAGGTTCCTCATGTGATTCCCCAGTAGTGTATACTGTTGCTTCCCTTTCAACATACATTATGGCCCCTTCTACCCACACTCTTTGTGACTCCTATCTCTGAGAAAGAACTTCATGCAATATTCCATTGGCGGAGACCACAAAGACATTCTTTTCTTCTTCCACTGGTGCTTCCACAACCATGGACTCAACAGCAACGATGTATGTGCCTTTTGTGAACTCATTATTCTGACCTTGTTCGGTATTTAGGCTTTGGCTGGAGTGTACAACAGACAAAATAATAATTTCAGTGGTTTTTGAGTCGGGAAGAGGTTGGGAAACTTGGGAAGTCATGATATTAGCAGGAGTGGTAGGGAGTGATACAGACTTAGTGAATGCTGGGGGTTCCATAGACGCGTTAGTGGCGGGAACGGTTGAGGTAGAGAAATCAGAAGTTTTATCAGCCATTAGAGGAGGTGTGATGATCTCTTTCTTTTGGGTGAATCTAACCTAGGGCTTATGGTTAAGAGGGGCAGAAGAGAGGGGTTTTAAAAAAATGAGAGAATAATTATAAGGGGATAAGTATAGGAACCGGTTCTTGAAACGACAGTTGAGCGTGGAGAATTGTGACATTTCAGAGGGAGATGGAACGTTTGAATTGAAGGGACGTGACAGCCTGATCTGAAAAGTTAATGACATGGTAATAAGTAGGATTTTAACATGTTTTATGCCCATACTTTCCTATGCTTTGAGTATAATTTGTTACAAAATAGTCCCAAAATGCTTAGAGATTGTGCTTGATTGCAGGCTTGAGCGACAAAGTGACAAAATGTCAAACGTTGGCTCAAAACGGAGTGAAACCCGCTCAAGTGTCAAAGATCAATGAAGTGATAGAAATCAAAGCTTGGTACAAACCACACCATCATGTCATGCGGCCGCACCAGGTGGGTTCAGAGAAGACCCAAGTTGATATTGCATTTATGCGGCCGCGGTCCAACTCAGGCGGTCCGCGTCCAGCATACACAGCCGCACCATCATGCCATGTGGCCGCACTAGAGAAGTTTCGAGAAGTGCCAAAAATTGTATAACTCCACGCGGCCGCGATTGAGTTTACACGGCTTGCGTCCAATCCATTAGGCCGCACACTTTGTTCATGCGGTCCACACCAGGAGAGTTCTGAGAAGATGCAAGTTCAGACAAATTCCACCCATGCGGCCGCGCTACATCCTTATGCCGTCCGTGTGAGACCCTTTTGCAGCCGCACCTCATCTTCATGCGGTCTGTATCAACCACTTCAAAGAAGCAAGAATTGGAAGTCAACCAACCAGTGCAGCTACAGTCGTGTTTGTGCGGCCCGCACTGACCTCGCATGGGCATTTTTGTCCAGTTTTTCCAGCCTACTATAAATAGAACAATTGTCATTTTTTGGTCAAATTTTGACATCTGAATAGCTGATGGGCTCGTGAGACACTTGTTTTAGCCTATTTTGAGAATTTTTTGCTTTTTTTCTTCCGTAGATTACTGTAGTTTAACATTAGCAATTAATTAGTATGGTTATTTCTTCTTCTATTTCTTTAATTTCTCTTTTAGTTATGTCTAGCTAAACCTATTAGCTAGGGTTGTGGCTCAACCCTAGTATGAGTAATTGATGGGTGTGACTATTTAATTTTATATTGATGTTGGGTGTTTGTTATTTGGGTTAATTTTATGATTTAGTTAAGGATTGTTGGTTGCAAACACTGATTCTAGCTTAGTGGGTCTTGACTCTTCTTGAGAAACAGAGTCTATGACCCAAAATTGACCCAACAAGGAATTGGGATGGACCCATGAGAATAATAGTTAAACCTCGAGAGTGTAATTACCCAACTTTAACCCTAAGTTGCTTGGGCAAATTGGCCTACTCAATTGGTCTTGAGATTGAGGCTTTTCCCATTCTCTCTTTGGGTTAAAGCATTGGATTGATTAGAGAGGCTCCCCAATCATTCCATAACAACGTGGGGCGAATTGGCGGACAAATTCATTTCCAAGTTCTTTTCTCCAAGTCATATGGCCGTTCTTCGTATCGAGATTCTAGCTTTCAAACAAGAGACAACGAAACCTTTGCACGAGATATGGGAGAGATTTAGGACTATGGTAAAAGAGTGCCTAAACAATGACATGAACAATGTGATGATTCAACAAATGTTCTATCGGGGCATAAATACAACAAACCAATGTATTGTGAATTAATTGGCCGGTGGAAATTTTATGAAGCTTCCGTACAATGAAGCTTGTGATGTCTTAGATGAAATGGACGATACTTATTCGGTTTGGAGAAGTCGGGCAAACGTTCCTCAAGGTGATCCTAATTTCATACATTTGCACAAGGAGTTACATGACCATGGACAATCCATTGCCGAGCTCACAACAACAATGAATCAATTGGCGAAGCCGCAATTGCAACAAGTACAAAACTCGCACAAAGGCAATGTCATGGAAGGAGTGAATATGATGAAAAGAAGGCAAAAGGGCAACAACCTCAAGGAAATTATGACAACTTTGATGATGGAAATGGTTTTACGAATGAGTGCTATAATGATCAAAGCGAGGAGGTTCAATATGTCAATAATTACCAAACCAACCGAGGTAACTCTTCGAACCATTGGCGATCCCAAGGGAATTGAGGCAATCAACAAGGTGGAAATTGGAACAATAATAACAATCAATAAGGAAATTGGGGGAACAATAATTCGGGTAATTAAGGGAATTAGAACGGGAACAACAACAACAATGGGCAAGGTTGGTGGAACAACAATGGTGGTCAAGGTAATCGGGGGAAAGGCTTTCAAAGTCCCCTGATGTATCAACAACTGAACAATCTGCCTCCGTTTCAATCTCAAGGGTATAGTTCCTCGGGTTATGACATGGGTAGAATTGAAAACATGTTCGAGCAAATGATGAAAAAGAACCAAGACTCCGATGCCCAATTGGCCTCCCAAAACACTTCGATCCGTAACATGGAAGTGAACCTAGGATAAATCTCTCAATCTCTCAATCTCTCAATACTGGCCCAAAAGGGGCTCTACCAAGTGATACGGTAGTGAACCCCAAAGGGTGGGAACAATAATCACGTGATGTCGGTAACAATGCGAAGTGGTAGAGGCGGTGATGTGCAAGCCTCAAGAGGAAATCAAGTTATAGTTGATGAAGATGAGTTGCGAGAAGAGGATGTACCCTTGGTGGTTGAGGATATAATTGAACCAAATATGAGCAATGATGTAAGGATCGAAATTGATGAGGGTGAGGAGGAAACACAAGAGGCCGTGAACCCGTTTAGGGAACACGTGATTGATATGCCCGAACCGATGGTGCCAAAAACCAAGAAACCCTTTCCTAGGCCTCCTCCGCCATATCCTCAAAGGTTGGCCAAGCAAAAAGGTGACAACCACTTCAAGAAATTCATTGAGATGATGAAAATTTGACTATCAACGTGCCTTTGGTGGAGGTACCGAGAAAATGCCAAGATATGCAAAGTTCATGAAAGATTTGGTTACGAAAAAGAGATCAATCGAGTGTGAGACAATTAAAATGACGCATCAAGTGAGTTATATTGTAAATTCCATGGCTCCAAAACTTAAGGATCCCGGAGCATTCACTATACCTTGTACCATTGGAAGCGCTGACTTCACAAAAGCCCTTTGTGATTTGGGGGCGAGTATCAACCTAATGCCATATTCGGTCTTCAAGACCTTGGGAATCGGTCAACCCTATCCAACTTCAATGAGGCTTCAAATGGTGGGGTCAATGTAGAGGCCTTTGGGGATAATTGATGATGTCCTTGATAGTGTTGATAAATTCATATTGCCGGATGACTTCGCCATCTTGGATTGCGAGGTGGACTTTGAAGTCCTTATTATTCTTGGAAGACCTTTCCTAGCTATGAGGAAGGATTTGGTTGATGTCGAAGCGAGAGAGTTGATCTTCCGTGTTGGTGATGAAAAGGTGGTGTTCCACGTGTGTAAATCTATGAGGCAACCAAATAGCACCGAGGTGTGCTCACTTGTTGACATTGTCACAGTGATGATAGTGGATGACACAAGTGCAATGGTGAATGGTTAGGACCCACTTGAGGTCGTGCTCTTGAATATGGATGTTTATGATGATGTCGGAAGGGTGGAGTGTGTGAACGCGTTGCATGGTATGGGCTCGTATTCTGATGAGCCAAGAAAGTTATCTTTGGATCTTGAAAATCGCAAAACTCCACCGACCAAGCCATTTATTGAGGAGCCACTGGTGTTGGAGTAGAAACCACTTCCTCCTCACCTCAGGTATGAATTCCTGAGTCCTAATTTCACTTTGCCTATTATTATTTCGTCTTGCTTCACCAACATGCAGGTTGATGCCACTTTGGTGGTTTTACAAAAGCGCAATTGGGTGATTGGATATACATTGGACGATATTCGGGGTATAATCCCCTTATTTTACATGCACAAGATCATATTGGAGGAGGACCTTCACTTGTACATCAAAGGAGACTCAACGAAGCTATGTAAGAAGTGGTCAAGAAGGAAGTTATCAAGAGGCTTGATGCCGGTGTGGTATATCCCATTTCTGACAGTTCATGGACTTCTCCGGTGTAATATGTACCGAAGAAGGGTGGAATGACGGTGGTGACCAATGAAAACAATGAGCTAATTCCGACTCGTACTGTGACGGGTTGGAGAGTGTGTATGGATTACTGAAAGCTTTACAAGGTGACTAGAAAGGATCATTTCCCATTGCTGTTCCTTGACAAAATGCTTGATCGTGTTGCGGGTCGGGCTTTTTGTTTTTTCTGGATGGGTACTCGTATTAAAATCAAATTCTCATTGCCCCGGAAGACCAAGAAAAGACTACCTTCACATGTCTTTATGGCACATTTGCTTTCTCTCGAATGCCATTTGGATTATATAATGCATCGATGACCTTCCAACGTTGTATGATGGCAATTTTCACCGGCATGGTGGAAGAAATATTGGAGGTCTTCATGGATGACTTTAGCATGGTTGGGGACTCTTTTGGAGAGTATTTGCAAAACTTGGATCGAGTGTTGGCCCGATGTGAAGACATAAACTTAGGTCTCAGTTGGGAGAAGTGCCATTTTATGGTAGAAGAGGGTATTATGTGTGGTCACAAGATTTCGAAGAGAGGCATTGAAGTTGACAAGGCAAAGATTGAGGTGATTTTGAGGCTTCCTCCCCCTACTTCTACCAAATGGGTGATGAGTTTTCTTGGGCACGCGGTTTTCTACCGAAGATTCATCAAAGACTTTTCTAAGATAGTTAACCCGTTGTGCAAACTGCTAGAGAAAGATGCCAAGTATGTGTTTTATAAGAAATTTATGGAGGCTTTCGAGCTTCTAAAGCACAAGTTGATGACTACCCCCATAATTACCTCACCAAATTGGAGCTTGCCTTTTGATCTCATGTGTGACGCTAGTGATATTGCGGTGGGGGCATTCTTGGGCCAAAGAATCAACAAGATGTTCCATCTGGTTTACTACCCGAGTAAGACAATGAATGAAACTTAAAGGAATTACACAGTCATTATGAAGGAATTGCTAGCCATTGGTTTTTCCATGGAAAAGTTTTGCCCGTACCTTATAGGGGCCAAAGTGATTATCCATGCCGTTCACGCCTCCGTTAGGTACTTGATGACCAAGAAAGATTTAAACTCAAGGTTAATGAGATGGGTATTATTTCTTTAGGAATTTGATTTGGAGATTGTGTATAGAAAAGGAAGTGGAAACGAAGTGGTGGACCACTTGTCTCGATTGGAGTAGGAATGGAGGCCTTTTGAAGGCCTTGAGATAAATGATGCATTTTCGGATGAACAACTCCTATCAGTTTCAATGCATGACATGATGTGGTTTGCCGACATTGCCAACTATCTTGTTACCGGTGTGGTCCCGTATGAGCCCTCTTGCAAACAAAGGAAGAAGCTCAAGCGAGATTGTTTGGACTATTATTGGGATGAGCCGTATCTTTTCAAGATTCACACCGATGGTGTAATTCGCCGATGTATCCCCGAAGAACATTTGAGTATTATGGAAGCTTGTCACTCTTTGCCTTATGGTAGCCATCATGGCGGGGCGAGGAGGACTTCTAAAGTGCTTAGTTGCAGATTTTGTTGGCCTTCTTTTTTCGAAGACACCGGTGACATTTTCAAGAGATGTGATGAATGCCAACGAGCCGGCGGGACTTCTAAAAAGGATGATATGCCCCTTAACACAATTTTAGAGGTTGATATTTTTGATGTTTGGGGGATCGATTTTATGGGGTCGTTCGTGAGTTATTGTGGGAACACCTATATCTTGGTGGAGGTTGATTATGTGTTGAAATGGGTTGAAGCCATGGCTTTGCCCAAGAATGATGCCCGAAATGTGGTAGCGTTTCTGAAAAATTATCTTCACAAGATTTGGCACTCCACGTGCTATCATTAGTGATGGTGGGTTGCACTTTTGCAACTGGACTTTTGATTCATTGCTTGCCAAGTACGGAGTAAATCACAAGGTGAACACCCCTTATCATCCTCAAGTGAGTGGCCAAGTTGAAGTTTTCGATCGAGAGATTATGAGTATCTTGTCTAAAACTGTCAGTGCTAATAGGACCAATTGGTCGAAGCAATTGGATGATGCTCTTTAGGCTTATCGTACTGCTTTCAAGACCCCAATTAGTATGTCGCTGTACCGATTGGTGTTTGGGAAGTCTTGTCACCTTCCGGTGGAATTGGAACATAAGGCTATGTGGGCCTTGAAAACGTTGAACTTGGAACTGGATGTTGCGGCAAATCTCCAGGTTGAGCAACTCAATGAGCTTGACGAGTTTAGATTTTATGCCTACTCCATCTCGTCCTTGTATAAGGACAAGATGAACCTTCACGAAAAATATTCCCGAGGAAAGAATTTCAAGATTGGTGACATGGTTCTTCTTTTTAACTCCCGGTTGAGGCTATTTTCGAGAAAGCTAAAGTCTAAGTAGAGTGGTCTATTTGAAGTTGTTGGTGTAACCCTATTTGGTGCTATTGATCTCTAGAACAAAAATGGTGAAGTTTTCCGTGTCAACGGGCATCGTGTCAAGCATTATTTGGGGAAGTTTTATGATAGCCACGTGGTGGCGCTCATACATTTGAAGTTATATTGATGTTAACATGCGTCATGTCGCGACGTTAAATCAGGCGCTTCTTGAGAGGCAACCCATGTCCTCTTTGATTTCTGTTGTAGATTAGGATTTTGAGCTAGTTGTTTGTGAGATGTTGCAGGACTTGTGTTGAACCGGTGCAAAACAAAAGTACAAAAAGTGCACAGTCTCTGAACAGTTCCAGTGCGGCCCATCCTTACTTGTGCGGTCCGCACCGGCTAAGTCTGAGAGTGGCCAGTATCTGAAGCTGAACCACACAGCCGCGTCCTTGTTTGAGCGGGCCAGATTGATTCCCATGTGACCGCATCCTTGTTGTCTGAAGTGGTGGTTTGGTAAGTCCTAGCGCGGTCCATGATCAAGTTCACGCGTCCATGTTGGAGGGTAAGTCGAAGGTCCTACATGCTTTTCAATAAATAGGACCTTAGGGGCTCACTTAGAACTTTTCGAAAATTTGATTCCCTGAGCCCTAAAAATTACTGTTCACCTGAGACATACCTTGTTCTTGCATCAAAGGCTTAAATCTTTCTTGGCTTCTTCTCCCATTAATCATTATTTAGCTGTTAATTTTAATTTTGTTCATGACCCAGTAGCTATAACTTCTTTGTTTTCATTTTTCTTCGTAGTTTCATGTTCAGGGTAGTTATTTGTTGTTCTTTAAAATGATGGGCATGTTTTTAATGATGGTAATTGAGTAGGGACAATTTAGGATTCACAAAATTAAACAAAATGAGCAAAAGTGTAAAACCCTAATTGTTCCTTAACCTTTAACAAGCGCGACCGCGGTTTCCTGGCGCGGTCCTCATGGCCTTGACGCGACCGCGTCCTTTAGTTACGCGGCCCACAATGGCCTTGACCCTGAAAGCTGAGAAGTTCCTAGCGCGGCCACATCCCTGTTTCTACGGTCCATGCTAGACCCCACGTGGCTGCATCCCTTGTTTACGCGGCCTGTGTGCGTGAGGTTCATAGAGTGTGTGTTTTCATTAGTCGACCAGTGCGGCCCGCAGCCATGTTCACGCGATTCGCGTTTTTCCCATGCGACCGCGCCCCTTCTTCACGCGGCCCGCATGGGTGAGTTTTCAAAAAGGTGAACTTCTTTTGGTTTGGTCAGTGTGGCCCGCATGCCGTGTTTGTGCGGCCGCGTGCTCTTATCTAATGGGCTGCCTGCAAATGTTTCTGTCTATTGTTTGCATTAGTTTTCATCTCCTAATACTCTGTACTTGCCTAAACTAACAAAGCTAGACGTGTTTGCTTGTAGACAATGGTAAAACAAAGCGGACGTGGTGCCAAACAACCCAGACGAAGTGACCCCTCACAGGGAGGTAAAGATAAATTGAAAAAACTCACTCCCCAACCAAAACTAAAGACAAGAAAGCAGGTTGTGAGCGATGAGGAATAGTCGGGGAGTGAGTACCAGACGAGCTCTAGGTGTATATGATTTTCTGCTCGTACTCTGTCAAATTACGTAAAGTTTAGGATATCTTCACACATAGATTGGAACCACCTAGGCTACAGATTTGTATTGTCTATATCACTGTTTGAGAGAATCAGATTGGTAAAGAGAGAGTTATTGAAAAATAGTAAAATAAAAGTAATAATTATTTTAATAGTTTTATAATAAAAGATAGAGGTTGGAATACTTTGAATCAACAAGATAAAATCATTATAATAAGATCAAAATACTATTACTTATTTCTTTGTTTAATGAAATGATTGCTTATTTTTAATTCAACCAAATCACATAAAAGTAACCAATTAATAACACCTCTTTCGATTAGTGTAGTCAGCTGATTAATAGTGAAATAAAGACCTTGTTTAAGGAATGATCACTATTTCTAAGACATCACTCCACATAACAACAATATATAAATAGCACCGCTCGAGCTTAATGTTATTAATTTATTGACTGCTAGTGACGTTAAACAATAATTGAATAATAACACCTCTTTCGATTAGTGTAGTTAACTAATTAAAGTAATGGCTTCAAACAAGAATTATCTTAGTTGAGTGCACCAAGTGAAAACAAATAGCCTCTTTCGATTAGCCTTTTCTAAATCAATAAACTTGTTTAAATCTTTCTCTTCTCCCGAATAAGAAACAAAATAACAAGATAAAAATTACAGTAAGTGTTATAATTATGTCAAATAATAGAAATAATCAATATCAAATACCTTGGTGTTAATGATGATAAAGAGAAAATCTCTACATAAGAAGATAATAAAATTAAGATAATTATTATAACACTTTTATTGCTTCATCTAGTATCCCAACCAAAGAAAATTACTCCATTATGGAGAGACGGTAAAATAAAAAATACTATTCCTACAATAAGATAAATAATTTTTAAAACAAAAACAAAGCTAATTAAAGTTGGTGTTTTCTTCACAAGAATCGTTCTCCCTTCCACTAAAAACCCATGCCTATTTATAGGAAATTATGTCCGTAAACTTCTAAAGGATGTCATCCTTTGATTGAGGATGACATCTCTAGCTCTTGAATCAATTTCTTCTACATGCTTCTTTCCAGAGATGACATCCTTAGAATTGAGGATGACATCCTTGGATTGGGGATGTCATCCTTGGCCTTTTTGCTGTAGCTGCTTGAACACTCTTCTTTCTTCTCTTTTCCTGCAACATATATTAATAATTTGTACAAATATTGAAAAAAAAGTCATTTCTATAACTAAAGTAATTGTTTATTTAATATAATATATACCTGAAATCATATAATATATACTTATCAAATACCCCCATACTTGAACGTTTGCTCGTCCTTGAGCAAAATACACAAAATAAATAGCGACCAAAATTTTTAAAATTAAATAATGAGAACTTTCTGCAAACAAGAATATAACCAAGATCATGCCACGAGTTCAAATAATCTTTAATCATAGACATGTTCACTTGTTGAGAACTAAAATTATAATATTTTTTAACCCCAAATGTGTCTCACCAAATGAAGAGAGATGTCCATAAATCACAATATATTAATACAGAACAACGAAGGACATTGAAAAATTTGCTCACTCTCAACAAAGAAGTATCTCAAGCTATTGAAAATTTTCATAAGCTTGACTATCATGTGATTCTCCACGAATATAGGAGTCTTTGAGTTGAGATCAAGTAGAACTTTATTAAGGTTGTAATGTTGGTATAAGGACAAGTAAGATATATATGGATAAAGTTAGTCAAGTCTCTTAGGAGCACTACAACACTTTTAACAATTAAGTACAATTGTCTTCCTTCTTTCTAAACTAATTTAACCTCCCTTTTATTATTATTTTTTTGTTTACCTTTTTTTTTCTGCAGTTGACAAAATTCTCTTTGTTGCTATAAATATTTTTCCTCTTTTTGTTTTTTTTACAAGCAACAATTTATTTCTTTTAATGTCACGCAACATCATTCTCAAAAGATTAGTAAACCCAACAATCATCCTTTCATCTCTTCATTCTACTACCCCTCACACTTAATGTTTTGAATTTTCGAAGTGCCTACAAGGAAATAGGTGAAAAAATAGATGTGATAATAAATTTAGGCTAAGGATTAAAGTTTGACTATCAAGAAAATAAGGGACAATTAACTTAGGCTCAAAGGGGCTGACAAGGGCTAAACATAATTGGTAGGTTAATTTAGGTAATGGTTCAACAAGGAATGCCTACTTTCATTTTTCAACTAAAAAATCTAACTAGGATTTCTCCTCAAACCACATTCAAGATAAGTTCTAGATTTTAAGATAAGCAAGAGAACTTGGCAATATAACCTGACAACACAATACATTTGGGATCAACAAATATTATAATTTTAATCACCAATAAAGAAATATGAGCTTGAAAAGATATTCATATAACGCATGGATGACACTCAATTAAATACCATTTTGTCAAAATCTCATTCACAAAATAATTAAGTTATTAACAAACTTATGGACTAAAAATTCTAGAAAGTGTTCAGTTCAAAATATTACGACCATAACAAAAAACTAAACAAAGAAATCCATGGAGATGTATAAAGAAGTTATACTTACAAAAATATAAACATACATGAATATATATATTCATCTACCCCCATACTTAAATATTGTCATGTCTCTATGACAAATAATATAAAAGAAAGACGAGGTAAAGGGACTCCCTTGAATATTTGTTTCTTCTTTTTTTTTTTCTAGAGCTTGTGAACTCCAACACCAGTTATGAATCACTCTTTCTTTTTTCGCTCTTTGGGGTTCATCTTAGAGCGCACTTGGCCAAGAACATCACAAAATATTTTTTTTCTCACATCCCTCTTTTTCTCGGCCTTGTCTCGAGCGGGCAAATAATAGTACATTTTGATCCTTAACTCCATTTTGCATTTTTCACGAGCATCATTCCATGTATTTTCCTGAAATTCTCCAATAACAAATTCCACAAAATCATAATGATAAAAAAAATGAAGAATGATGGTCCATGGAAATTTCATTTTTTTGTATAATGACCTCTTCATTCTCATTTTCTTCCAAATTAATTAATTTATGTGAATAAGAAAATTGGATTAAGCACTCATCACCTATTGAATTATTTTCAACCAAACCTTTATTGTTAGCCTTCTCGATTGAATCGCGATGTTCACCATGAGTGGTAGGTTCTTTCTCACAAAGCTCAATTTTTTACCAATTGGTCCATCCTCACAAGATGCAATTTCGTTTAAAAGCTCGCCACAAAAATTCAAGGAGATTGCCATACTTACTAATTGATTTACTTTTACTGTTAGATCCATAATGGCTTTGTGATTCTGTGCATATTTTTTGTCGATATTTTCTATGAAATTATGCACATGTTTTTTCAAGTTTACTCCTCTTGTGGTGATTGACTCTCATTATTTTGATTCTTTTGTGAATATTGATTGCACTCCGCATTGCAGTCATATTTACTAAAATCAATAAGTCTGCAAGAACTAGAAACAACATCAGTTTGTTCATTCGGTAAACCAAAAGAATAGGATTTACGTAGTTGGCGTTCATGAGTAAGGTGACTTCCACCACAATATTCACAACTAATGGACCTTTGAATAATTTTATTAATAAATTGTTCAAGGTCATCCATTCTTCCACTATCCACATAGGAGAATGTGTTACTTGTTTGGCTTCAAAGTTTTGGTGGTTGCCTCCACAATAGTCATATATGATGGCCTTTTGACAATATTCTTCTACCAACTCAACAAGCAGTTTACTTGGTTGATCGAAATTCATTTGAAAGAACGTGGAATGAGTTGACCTTCAAGATCCGCCATTTTATTTTTCTGTATGGTATTGCTCCCTAGTACTTGTCACGCACTAGAAAATAAAAGACTTAAGCTAAAGAAAAAAATCTCAAAGTAGTAATAAGACAATTAATCTGAAGTAGATGTTTCCCAATCCCCGGCAACGACGCCAAAAATTTGACGAGCTCTAGGTGTATATGATTTTCTGCTCGTACTCTATCAAATTTTAGTAAAGTTTAAGATATTGTTTCACATAGATTGGAACAATTTTTTATTGTCTTTGTCACTATTTGAGAGAATCAGATTAGTAAAGAGAGAGTTGTTGAAAAATAATAAAATGAAATTAATAAATATTGTAACAGTTTTATAATAAAAGATAGAGGTTGGAATACTTTTAATTAGCAAGATAAATTCATTATAATAAGATCAAAACTTTATTACTTATTTCTTTGTTTAATGAAATGATTGCTTATTTCTAATTCAATCAAATCACATAAATGTAACCAATTAATAACACCTCTTTCGATTAATGTAGTCAACCAATTAATAGTGAAACAAAGACCTTGCTTAAAGAATGGCCACTTATTTCTAAGGCATTACTCCACATAACAACAATATAAAAATAGCCCCGCTCGCGCGTAATGTTATTAATTTATTGATAATTAGTGCCATTAAACAATAATTGACTAATAACACCTCTTTCGATTAGTGTAGTTAACCAAATAAAGTAATGGCTTCAAACAAGAATTATCTTAGCTGAGTGCACCAAGTGAATAAAAAGCCTCTTTCGATTAGCTTTTTCTAAATCAATAAACTTGTTTAAATCTTTCTCTTCTCGCGACTAAGAAATAAAATAACAAGATAAAGATAATAGTAAGTGACATAATTATGTCAAATAATAGAAATAAACAATATCAAATACCTTGGTGTTAATGATGACAAAGAGAAAATCTCAACATAAAAAGATAATAAATTAAGATAATTATTATAACACTTTTATAGCTTCATCTAGTATCCCAAACAAAGAAAATTACTCCATTATGGAGAAACGATAAAATAGAAAAATACTATACTACAACAAGAGAAATAACTTTTAAAACTAAAACAAAGCTAATTAAAATTGGTGTTTTCTTCACAAGAATCGTTCTCTCTTCCATTAAAAACTCATGCCTATTTGTAGGAAATTATGTCCGTAAACTTCTAAGGGATGTCATCCTTGGATTGGGGATGACATCCCTAGCTCTTGAATCAATTTCTTCTAGGTGCTTCTTTACACAGATGACATCCTTAGAATTGAGGATGACATCCTTGGATTGGGGATGCCATCCTTGGCCTTTTTGCTGTATCTGCTTGAACACTCTTCTTTCTTCTCTTTTCCTGCAACATATATTTATAATTTATATTGAACAAAAAGTCATTTCTCTAAATAATTTGTTTATTTAATATAATATATACCTAAAAATATATATAATATATACTTATCTATACCTCCCCTCTCATGACTTCTCAGCAGATTCGAGGCAAGCCCTCTCATTCCCAGCGCGAGCTCCACCTACTGCACAACCTGAGTCGTCTGATGGCTCAGAAACAAGTAGCGCCAAATACTCCACCTCCCCCATAACTTCAGAATCTGGGGAGAGTGCACCAGGAGGGACCAACAATGATGATGAGGTCCTGGACAATGGTATTTCGGGTGTTGGTGGCATTGAACAAACTAGAAAGGCTGAGGTGTGGCAGGATCAGTTTGCGATCCAGGTGGCTTTTCATAAATTCTGAGAGATGTGGCCCAAGAAGAAAGGGATATCGAAGAGAATAGTAGTCACCCGGGACTTGTTGCTTATACCCCCCAAGTTCACGAGTAGTTTCATACCAGAGTGGGGTAGGATTTCTTCCGAGATGAGGTAGAGGATGCTAATGAGCACATGGCGAAAAAGTTCTATTGAAATGTAGCCCACACCAAAGAGGGGTCAAATGCAACTAAAGTGCGAGACAAGAATGTCATCTTTTCCGGACAAGCATTGAATGACTATTTGGGCTTTAATGATAAGGATGACTCCCAGTACAGAGAGAAGTTGGAGTTGAAAGAGGAAGCTCGGCCATGGTTGCTGGAGTATTTGGCTCACTCGGGTACTATTCCGGATTGGATACAGATGGGGACCAAAATTTTGAGAAAGAACCTAAACTTTGATGCGAGAGGGTGGTTTAAATTCATATGCAACAATCTTGATCCCACGTCATATGACCAGACTATTTCACTCCCCCGAGCTGTATGCATTGCATCTATCATGGTGTGTTTCCCCATTAATATGGGGAATGTGATGTACAGGGTGATTACATCGATAGGGATCGACACTGACCAAAACTACCCTTACTGAAACACTCTCACCATGTACTTCGAGGATGCGAAGGTGAAGAAATACCCATTTAATGTCAAAGTCCAGCCACTGTCCCTGTTATCGTGGTTTAGTATTCAGGGTCCGGACAACCCACAAGAAGAGCAAAACATCCACCTATGCCCCAACTGGCCAATCTGAGGAGCTAGTGGTAGAGGCCTCTGTTGAGCAATCCATATCAGCTGCTACCACTGTTCAGGATATACACTCCTCTTCTACGGGTCCCAGTTCTTCAACTGGCCAAATGGTTCTCACTTCCAGATCCAACCCTATGACAGCCTAGCAGTTAGCAAAGACTTTGGCCAGTTTGAACAATTGGAGGTCAGTCTCAACATCCAAGTGTTCCATTTTGGCCACTATAGTTGCAGCCCAGTCTGCCCTAGCCACTGTCAAGATTCCTCAGTGTATTGAGAAAACATTGAATACGCTCCTGGCCAACTAGGGGAAGATTATTGCTACTCAGAATGCCTTGGCTAAGGCAGTTGATGCACAGGGCAAGGCTTTGAAAACGTTTTCCAAAGAGCACAAGAAGATGAGGAGGTATAGGGCATCCAAGGAGTCCGTGAAGGTGCTCAGAGCTATTATGGACAAGCTATTGGCAAATCAGCTGCCTTTAGACTTGTTATTTGATGAGTCAGTACCTCCTCCAGCAATAGCAGTGCTTGAGTCACAACAGGAGCAGACACCCATGCCCCTTAGGAAGAAGAGGAAGCTGCCCAACACTGAGAGAGTTGTGATAGAGCATGCGGAGATTCAAAAGTCTCCCTCCGTTGATGTACCTGATGTTCAGCCTGTCCATGTTTAGGCCCCAGTCCCAGCAACTGAGCGGCAGAAGGGTGGGAACCAGTCTGAGGTTCCCGCATATCTAGAGGACTAGGGGACCACTGAGGATCCTATGCATGTGGACCAGGACTAGGGAGCCCTCTATATCCTTTCGTTTTGATTCTTGTAATTATTTGGTAGTTGGCATTGAGGACAATGCCAGCTCTTATTCATGGGGGTGTGCCGTACTGTTTTGTTTTTATTTGATACACTTGGATGACTGTATATATTTGATTTTTAGTTTATGTTATTAGATTTTATAGTTGGTTTGTATATAATTTCTCATTTTTAGATACTTTCCTACTTTATGTATATATTCATCATAGCCAGTTGTATATTCTACTCCCCTACTGTACATATTCATTCAGTTTTTCTGTTTTTCATTAAAGTTTTTCGTTTTTAGTTTCGTAGATAGGCTCGAAGCCTTTTTGTTTTGTTTTGGAATTGCAATAAGCCCTTTGTTTTCTTAAGGCCACGGTTCTTTCCAAGGGCAGAGCGAACCGGGTGTCTCTTCCCAATGATAGATGGCGTGACAACCTTCTAAAGGGTTGAGTCCGTTTTTTATTTTTCCTTTTTGATTTTCCTATTTTGTAGTTAAGGGTACTTCGGGCAAAACTTCACTTGGGCCTAGCACATTTGCCTTTGATACCATGATCAAAGACATATTGTTGTCTTTAGGATGATGAAATTCGTATCCTTGAGACTATTGTATTGACCAAACAATCATCACATGGTGAATTTAGATCATTGTGAAATCTTAACTAAGGTCGTTGTAGGCCCTCGACTCGATGTCTTTAACAATCCTTGAGTATGTGTGGTTAGAATTCGAATTGTGAGTCCAAGTACCAAGCCGATGGTCTAGCCATGAAAGTTTGTTGAGGCGAAATCATAGGTGAAATTTGACTTGAGAAGTGATTATAGGCTCTCCTTGATCCAAAATGATAAGATTGAACAATTCCATGACATACCAATGAAATGATCCGTAGTTAATCCTTTTGAGCCTTGAACCTTCTTTTTTCAAAAACCAAAGCTACAAGCCTATACCCGTTCTCAATGATACCCTCTCTTGGCACCCAAATCTTTCCTTGAGTAATGGCAAATGTCTAAACTTGGGGGGGGGGGGGGGGGGACAAAAAAGGGAACAATGTGGTAAAAAGGTACAAAAGAAAAAGAAAAGAAAGGCAATGAAAAAGAGAAAAAGACAAAAATAAAGACCAATGTGAATAAGGACAAAAAGAGGATTTAAAGACAACACCAATGTGAATAAGGACAAAGAGGGGATTCAAAGACAACAAAAGGGAAAAAGGTGTGGAAAAAATAGACTAAAGGAGAAAGGTTTTGAATTGCATAAGAAAGAGTGACAATGTGTCTCTCTAACCCCTTGAAAAGAAGTGAAATACTCAAATGAGTCAAGAAAGTGTGCCAAAATGAATCAAAAGAAGTGCTTAAGGGAAGATTGAACCCAATTGAACAAAAACATGTCCTACCCTTACCCAAGAGCTTTTACAATGACTCCAAAAGGCCCTAAATGATCTTGAGTTGGAGGAAATCTACATTGGTGGATACTTACATAAGGGGCAAGCATATGGTACTTAGAGACGGACTTGTGACCTTCTTCTTGAGAGAGATGAGTGAAAGTCCATCAACCTCGGTTTGTGTGTCAATACTCTAATAGGTGAGGTTCACTTAGGAAGAGTTGAGGATGTGTGAGTTTGGGTTTCACAATGACCAAAGTAATTGAGCAAAGTTCCTTGATGAAATGTGTCAACTCTTGATGCTCTTGTTTGACACTTGATCCACAAGTTTTCAAATTTTAAATGTGTTAATGATGAATTCATATTGAGAGCAATTGTTAGTCCTAATTGATGCTTATTGAGGTTACTTTAGGATAAGCTGGAATTTCTTGGATGTTTCCTTTGAGCGGTGGGTCCTATTTTGTTTGCTTGAGGACAAGCAAAGGTTTAAGTTTAGGGAAGTTGATAAGTAGGACTTTAACATGGTTTATGTCCATACATGCCTATGCTTTGAGTATAATTTGTTACAAAATAGTCCCAAAATACTTACAGATTGTGCTTGATTGCATGTTTGAGCGACAAAGTGACAAAATATCAAAGGTCGGCTAAAATTTGAGTGAAACCTGCTCAAGTGTTAAAGATCAATGAAGTGATGAAAATCAGAGCTTGGTGCGGACCGCACCCATAATGTAATGTGGTCGCACCAGGTGGGTTCAGAGAAGGCCAAAGTTGATATTGCATTCATGCGGCCGCGGTACAACTCTGGCGGTCCGCGTCCAGCTTACGCGGCCACACCATCATACTATGCGGCCACACTATAGAAGTTTAGAGAAGTGACAAAACCAGTATAACTCCATGCGCTCGCGATTGAGTTTACGAGGCCGCACACTTTGGTCATGCGGTCAGCACCAGGAGAGTTCTAAGAAGATGCAAGTTCAGACAAAGTTCCACCCATGGGGCCGCGCTACATCCTTACATGGTCAGCGTGAGACCCCGTCGTTGCCACACCCCAACTACATGCAGTCCGCCGCAACCACTTCAGAGGAGCAAGAATTGAAAGTCAACCAACCAGTGCAGCTGCAGTCGTGTATGTCCGACCCGCACTGACCCCACATAGGCCTTTTTGTCCAGTTTTTCCAGCCCAGTATAAATAGAACATTTGTCATTTTTAGGTCAAGTTTTGACATATGAATAGTGATGCGCTCGTGAGAAATTTGTTTTAGCCTATTTTGAGCATTTTTGCTTTTTTTCTTCCATAGATTACTGTAGTTTAACATTAGCAATTAATTAGTATGGTTATTTCTTCTTCTATTTCTTTAATTTCTCTTTTAGTTATGTCTAGATAAACCTATTAGCTAGGGTTGTGGCTCAACCCTAGTATGAGTAATTGATGGGTGTGACTATTTAATTTTATATTGATGTTGGGTGTTTGTTATTTGGGTTAATTTTATGATTTAGTTAAGGATTGTTGGTTGCAAACACTGATTCTAGCTTAGTGGGTCTTGACTCTTCTTGAGAAAGAGAGTCTATGACCCAAAATTGACCCAACAAGGAATTGGGATGGACCCAGGAGAATGGTAGTCCCAATTAACGGGTTAAACCCCGAGAGAACAATTACACAACTTGAACACTAAGTTTCTTGGGCAAATTATCCTACCCAATTGGTCTCGGGAGAGTCAATTGGGAAATATTACTCTCTCTACCGAGAGGTGTGAGAGTGGGTGCAATCGTGCAACGGTTATAACATAATCCCCATAATCATCAATCTACCATTAGGAGTCTTTACCTGTTAGTTAACTACCTATGTAATTTCCATAACCCTAGTGTCACTCTCTATACAAGTCACAACTTAGAAATATCTTTTTGGCATAATTTAACCTTAATTTGTATTTGATAATATTAGTTGATAAAAGAAAACCTCAAAAATGTTAAGAGCGGAATAGAAGATAAAGCATAATTCCAAGTCGAATAGACAAGCCAACATCTTTAACAGCTCCCTGTGAAAATTGACCCTGAAACCACTATCGGGTAAAAGTTGTTAGTGACCCGCACTTCCTACATTCGTGTAGCGTTGAGTCGGCAACGATCACATGGCAACTATATTTTGTGTCTTTTAAGAAGTGTATTAAAGGATGTATAGAACTACTAACCTTTAGTACAAGAACCTGGTTCTTGAAAAAAAAACATTTTCTTTAAGCTACCCTTTGTTTTTAAAAATAATTAATCCCCCTTTATCAGTCATGTACTACGTCTACAACTTCTATACTTATTATGTGTGTTTACCTATAATGGTATTGAACAAATTGTTTATTAATAGCATGAGCCAAACCAAAAAGAAATCAGGTTCTCAAATGGGTCACAACAGTCCCAACTTTACTCAGTTTCTTTCACATTGTTCCCTACTTAGTTCCTTCTGAAAAATGTCTGCAATTTGATCTTCTGTACTGCAGAACTTCATGCATATCAATCCTTTCTCTACATTGTATCTCAGAAGATGATGCCTCACATCAATATGTTTGGTCCTTTTATGTTGAACTAGATTCTTTGCCATGTTAAGTGCATTGGCGTTGTCACATAGGAGGGGCACACTTTTAGTTAGAACTCCAACATCCTCCAATTGCTGCTTGATTCACAGATGCTGAGCACAGTAGGATGCTGCATCTACATATTCATCCTCAACAGTAGAGAGGGCCACTAAATTTTGCTTTCTTGTATCCCAAGAGATAGGACATGATCCCAAGAAGTGAGACATCCCAGAAGTGATTTTTCCATCCACAAGACGCATTGTCTGCATCAGCATACAAAATTAGATAAAAAAAATTGGTACATGATGGATAGTAAAGCACCAGGTCCTGTGTGCCTTTGAGATATCTTAGTATTCTTTTGGCAGCCTTCAAGTGAGATTCCTTGGGACTTGATTGAAACATCGCACATAATCCCACGCTGAAAACACTATCAGGACGACTGGAAATGAGATACTGGAGCAGCCTAATGATGCTTCTATTAATTGTTTGATTCACATGTGATCCTGCTTCATCCATATCTAGTCGCGTGGCAGTTTCCATGGAAGTGTCTGTCACCTTTGATGCTTCTATGTAAAACCTCTTCAAGAGTTTCCTGATGTATTTTTGCTGAAAGATAGAAGTGCCTTTTGGAGACTATTTTACTTGAAGGCCCAAAAAGAAATTTGATTCCCCATCATTCTCATTTCAAATTTACTTCCCATATGCTTTTCAAATTCTTCATGCCGAGAGTCAGCTGTTGCTCCAAAGATGATATCATTAACATATACATGAAAAGTGAGCATGCTCCTTCCTTGTTTCTTTTAGAATAGAGTGTTTGTCAATTTTTCCTCTCTTAAAATCATATTCTAAGAGAAATTTTGACAACCTTTCATACCACGCTCGAGGAGCCTACTTTAGCCCATACAGGGCTTTGTCAACATGAACACATATTTAGGGTGCTCCTGTCTTTCAAACCTAGGGGGTTGCTTCACATAGACTTCTTCTTTAAGTAGTCTATTCAAAAGTGCATTTTTTGACATCCATTTGGAACCAGGTGAATTTTATATGAGAAACAAGGGCAATTAGAATTGTGATGGCTTCCATGCGAGCCATTGGAGAAAATATTTCATCAAGCTTGTTTCTGAAAACCCACATGGTCCCTATAATGGTTCTCTTTGGGGATCATTCTGAGAAGAAGAAGGTATGTTTGGATCATTTACCTCTATCCTTCTCTCAGTTTCCAGTGGGGTTCCGTGAACTACACCATTCAGTCTTTCATCATCTTCAGTGATTTATATGGGATTTTGTTCAGGATTGATCTGATCATGCACCTGTTCACTAAGTAGCAGGCAGTATTGATAGCTTCATCCCAAAAGTTCTTTCCTTCTACTACTTCATTTTGATGTGGAGTTCCTGTATCTTTTGGTCACCAAAACTATTTCACCAGTCACAAGGTCAGTAACCGTACATACTTTGGACAAAAACTCCACCTTGTTTCCTTTATCACAACTTTGAGAGACACTCAAGAGACTGTACTTGAGTCCATTGACATGGTACACATTTTCAATATAGTGAGTGAGTGACTTCCTAGCTTTTCCAACTCCAAAAATGTACCCCTTTTTGTCATTGCATAAGGGTACACTCCCTCCATGCAGTGCTTTCAGTGAAAGAAGGTCTGTGTTATTCCCAGTCATGTGTCTCGAACACCCACTATCTGTAAATTAATGTTGACCATTTCTTTTCACTGTTCCCTGCATCATAGAGTATGATTTAGTTTTAGGAACCCAAACAAGTTTGGATCACTTCTAGTAACCAAGAGGATGAATAAGAGCTCTCTTAGTCCATGTAGGTAAAGTCAGTTTCTGTGAAGAATACTGAATGCGGAGTTTATTGATAAAAAATGGGGAAACCTCGCTTTATACCCATTAATTCCAAATTATTTATTCTTTAACACTCATACCCAAACTAATTACTACTCCTATCCATGCATTTCAAACTATTTCCTCCTGTTTCCTTTTAGTTACTTTCTAATAATAATCGAAGAAGCACACTGTTACCTAACAGTATACCACTACAGTATAGTAATATACTATAGTAGTATGTATACCATTATAGTATACAGATATATTGTTATGGTATACTGTAGTAATATGCAAGATATTGTAACAATATGCTGTAATAATGTACAAAATATACTATAATAGTATACTTATTACCCGTAAATTCACTTGGCTTTTTTCCTTTTAATTTGGTTTAAGCATTTACCTACCATGAGCGGAAAATTGAAAATGCAAAAAAATAAATAAATTATAGTTTGCTATATAATGTATAACGGTATACTCTTACAATTCGATACCTTTAAATTTATTATTAACAACTGGTATTATTTCAGTTTGATAATTGAACTAAACCTTTTTAACTCTTTACGTACATTTATATACCATGTTGGTATAACTATATACTATATTGGTATCAAATGTTAGTTAATATTTTTTTGGTTGTATTATCTACATTTAATTGGTACACGATTTGTTTTTATATAGTAATAATATATATAAAAACAAGAATAATAAAAAATAGTAAATGAAATTAGATTATGAAGAGAAAAAGCATATAAAAAAAGAAGTTAAATGAAATTAGAATAGGAAAAAAAAATAAGAAGAAAACGAGGGAAAAAAAGAGAGAAAAGAAAGCATAGAAATAAAAAAGAATTGAAGGTTAAAGGAAAAATTCCCCACAATACCTATTATGGATAGGAAATATAATTAATTTGTTGGTAGAGAAAACAAATGGGTAAACAAAAATAAATAATTTTATTTTTGTGAGTAGATGTGTCAAAACTCCTTTATAAAAAAGTCAAATAATAAGGTACTCCATCTATAGGTAACAGACTCCATCTAAACCTCTGCCTATTAGAAGAAAACGGAAAAAAGAAAAAACAGATCGATCTGCCCTTCTCTCTCTTTCTCTATCTCTCTCTGTACCCAAAGGCCGAAACTATTATATATGGCCACTAGCGGTAATGGTGGTCGGCCTTTCCCTGAGGATTTAGCGGTGAATATTCTACTCAGGTTGCCAGTGGAGTCCTTATTGCGATTCAAATGCGTCTGCAAGAACTGGTACGAGATAATAAAGAGCCATAGCTTCATCAGAGAACAAATGCATTGGAACAGCAAGAGCAAATCCCCTCAAATCTTGATTTATGATCATAGTGCCCCACATGATTCCCCTCCGATCACTTTTGTTTCGGTTTCAGATGGTGCTGTACTTGAATATCCACCAGATTATCTCCAGGGCCTTAGAGGTATGAGGTACCTTTTAGGTTCTGTGGATGGCTTGTTTTTGTTGGAGCGAGAAATTGATGGCAGCATATTCGACATCTCCTTGTCATTGTGGAATCCTGCCACCAGGGAAGTGAGGCCCCTTCCCGCAGCCAACTTCGAGCTTCAACCTTCTTTCAAACAAACGGACCGTAAGTTTGGGTTCGGATTAGACACCATGACTAATGACTGCAAGGTTGTTTGGTTTCGGTCTTTCAGGGATGTCATTAGAAAGCGTCCTATCCCTCGACAATATGCAGCAGTCTATTCTTGTTCTAGGGATTCGTGGAGAATCCTTGAACCTACAAATCTCATACATGAAATGTGTTCAGAGGCCTTTGGTACTGCTTATTTAAATGGAACTTATTATTGGCAGCTATGTGGAGGGGTTTATAATTTTGATGATTGTAGCATTCTTTCATTTGACTTTGGCAATGAGGTGTTTGCAGAGATCGGAGGTCCAGATGTTGGGCCCACTTTCAATCACTTCAGGGCGACACTGGTATTGCTTGATGACTTCATTGCCCTCATGGCTGTTGTTAAAGGATGTGTTTTTGATATATGGGTAATGATCCAACCAGGTGTTTGGAACAAAAAATTTACCTTTCAATGTTTTTCGTACATCAAGTCTTGGTATTCTGGGGCTCTCTTTTTTGTAAATAAACGTTCCTACCTATTCTCCTATGATGTTAGGACTCAGAAGACGAGAAACCTTGGATTTCGTCATCCAGGCCTGAGGAGAACCTTGTGGAATGCAACAGATGGTTGTTCTGTTCACATTTATAAGGAGAGCTTAGTAACAATTAAACGAGAGAGTTGAGATTCAAACCATTGAAGCATACTGACATATTTGACTTCTTGATTAAAGTTTAAACAAGAGTGGATAATATGTTACCACTCACCCTCAAGTTTCCCTAGCTAAGTGTGCCGGGTGTCAATAAACCTTTCTGGTTTAAAGATCACAATCATGTTATTATTATTGTTGCGTTGTTTCACATATAACTTTACAGTTACTAATTTCTTTCTAGGAGATCACAATCTTCACTCGATTGCCTTTTTCTTATCTTTTAGCGTTGCTCAACCTTTATCATATTTGAATACCACATCATTAGGGCTAATGGATTATGGTATAATATCTCCCCTTAAATTGAAGGCATGGATTATGGCTAGTTTAATATTATACCAATATGCTAACTATTTCAATATATCACTTCTCTACATTAATAACGTACTAAACACACATGAAGTAGTAGACCATGTAATGACACTTGATCAAATTAATGTGTCAATTTTGGATATGTATTTCAGATGGATAACGTTAATACAATGAATAATGTTTAGCTTGTTAGTAGGTATGCTAAGGGGGGTATAGAAGATTTTTTATGTTTAGTGTTGCATAAAAAGAGTGAGACATAATTTATAGTGGTGAAGTCCTTGTTAATGTTTCTCAAGAAAAGTTGTTGTGATATTGGTTGTTATTAGCATTGTTTGTTGGTTAATTATTGGTTGTAATTAACAGGTGCTGTAGCTTAAAAGCAGACATACCAGATGGTTTTGTTTTAGTTAAGTCTTTTGAAGGTTTCGGTGGGTAATGTTATCGAGTACTTGCGCTGATATATAGGAGGTAGGATGTACCAGATAAAATAGCCGAGGTATGCACACGCTCGTCGGGACACCACCGTATAAAAATAGTTTACCTACTTACCACAGTTTGATGTGGAGGTGTTCTATGAACTTAGCAATCATCACTACTCTTTAACTTTAACTGAGTATTTAAATTCTACATTAATTAGATTCTGTTACTATTTTGTCTATATGATCTATGTAATGTATAACAACTAATTTTTAATGCCCTGAATTATCATAATAATAATATCTTGTGCAATGGTGATTAACTATACTTGCTTGAAGGAAAATGTTGGCGTCGAAGTCAGTGTAATATGTGCTTCTCCTATAGAGCCCGTATTGCAATGAATTGCAACAAGGATTTGACCGGCAACCTGGTTTGAATCTCCATTGCTACATCTTCGGGAAAAGGCCGACCATCATTATCACTGGTGGCCATATTAGAACAGAAAACAGAGAGATAATGCTTAATCGTGAAAAAAAAAAAAGAAACCAACGAAGAAAGGCAAATCAGTAGAATGAATTGACTGAGTGAATTACTGGGCGCTTGTTCTTTAAGACTTCAATTTTTTACTATAACTAGTAGTCATATCATCGATATTAGAAAAATATTAATTAAATTAAATGAAAGTAAAAAAATATTAATTAATTAAATTAAATCAAAGAGACTACTGCACAATTTGAATCAAAGTTTTTTTATTGCTTTATTTTCGTTTTTCTTTTAAAAAAATTTTAAAACTACATCTTGAACCTACTCCCCAATTTGAAATGGTAGTTTTCAATTTTTTTAATTTTATTTTATTTTAAAACTCTAACTTGAAACTACTTCTCGGTTAATGGATAATTTTTCTTTTATTTTTGTTATTTACTGTAGTTAATGTTTTAAAAAATAATTTTAAATTTTATATTGAAACTACTCCCACCCAATTTGAATGGGTAGTAATTTTTTATATATTTACATTTTTTTTTTTTTATTATAACTAATTATAAGATATTTATATTATTAATTAATTAAAATAAATAAATATATTCCTACGATTTATAAGTGAGAATAAGGAGGTCTCTGTTGTCCTCCTTTACGGGTATTTACATTTATGCCCTTAGGTTTTCTTATCACCCGCATTTACTTGGGGACATTTATGTAATTTTATTGTGTTCTTGGGCAGTGGTTGATCAGCCCTCCTTGATCTTTTGCTCCCTCTCTCTCTCTCTTACTATTGATCTTTTGCTCCCTCTCTCTCTTACTATTTGTTGCTGTGACGACGTCGACCATGGTATAACAGACATCAACGCAAATCAGTATACATGGGAATGAGTAGTAGCATGGTGTAACTTGGCCAGAGTTATGTTGTCGATGATTGGACAACCATGATAAATTTCATACTGTTATGTGGAAACAACTGGAAACTTAAAAAAGAAGCGGTCGAGGCTGGTAAATGGTGCTATTGAACTACTGTTGTCGATTTTGGCGATAATTTATTTTTTCATACCGAAATTATTCATCCTTGAGTATCTTATGGTGTTTCAGATGCCATATTTTTATCTCATACAGAAAATAGAAAGATAAACATGATTGGTGAAAAGTACGGGGCACTTCTTCTTTAATAGACCCCCCGTTTTTAAAACTTCACTGATTTTCTATAGTTATTACTACTAAAGTATTGTGATTACCTTATAATTAATTTAATTACTAATCCCTTCGTTCACTTTTACTTGGTATGTATACTAAAAGTAAATTTTTATTTTACTTGTCACTTTACTATATCAAAAGAATACAACTTTTTTCTGCTATAGCAACAATATTTATTACTCTTTTTTAAATTATTTTCTCAATACAATAAAATATGCATCAATTAATATGTGTATTATAGTAAATTATGCACTCCATTTATTATTCTTAAAGAGCGTGCAGATAAAATTTATCAAGTAAAAGTGAAGAGGGTGTATTTTATTACCATTAAATTATGTATTTATTTCTAATTCTATTTATTCTGTCTTTCCTTCATTATTTCAATTTATTTATTAAAATATAATCCCAGTTATATAAAATTGTAATATTTAGTTCAAATACCATACTCCATTACTCATTATTTCCTTCATTAGTTCTATTGTTCGATAAGACTGTATTTATTTCTAATTCTAAACTACATCTACATCTGAACTATCCCATACTTTGATCTCTTCTCCAATGCATTTTGAAAGAAAGAGAAAGAAGTCAAAAGTTGGTTCCAATGAGAAAGTTCATAATTTAGATCCAGTCTAATGATATTTTGCACTTCTTCCATTCATGTTGAATCATCTGTACATAAATATCATAAAGAGTAAAAAGATTCATAACGAATGAGCTATGAATACAACAAAATCAGAATTCTTTCATGCTCCTTTGTATCTGCCGTATTTTTAAACTAACTTCTTTATATGATAAATTATACTTCAATTTAATATTCTTCGCGCAACAAGCGAGTACGAATACTAGCTAGTAACAATAATAAGATAGGAAATAGCATAACTAATTAAAGCATGAATAACCTACTCTCAAACCACTTGGATTACTACTCACATGCATGCCTTAAAAATCCTTTATAAATAGCATCAGATGATCCATCATCCACCACACCAGCTTATCATCATTCACAACAAATCACCCAATCCTAAACATACATACTTTCTACAGTAGTGTTTAGTTTTGGAGTTGATACTAATTTTTTTTAAGCTAATTTGTATTTGGGTACGCACGTTGCGCGTGTACATATCTCAATAAGTATGTAATTTAAAAAATGCACATAAATATTATATTAAAAATTTGCATTTAAATTATAAAATAAAGGTTAATTAAAGGAAATGTGAGTTTCTGAAGATGATAATTGTTGATCTTATTTAGCTAATTTTATAAAAGATGAAATGTGATAATAGAAGTCTTCATCAATCATCTTTTGTTCATATTTTAAAAGCATTAATCCTTTTAACCAAGTACCGTTCACTTTTTTTACTTTCCGCAAAAACACTCTATATATTGGATAAAATTATAAATACATACAAAGTACTTTTTTAGAAAATCATAATTTTTTATTCTATGAAAAAAAGGCCAAGTAATAAATATAACAACAACAACAACTACCCAGGTAGTCCCACCAGGTGGGGTCTGGGGAGGGTAATAGGTAGACGAGCCATACCCCTGCCCGAAAGGGCAGAGAGGCTGCTTCCAAACGACCCCCGGCGTATAGGATGTGGGAGGAAAAGCTGCATTACGAAAACAAAGGGGAAATTAGAAACACAAGCAAAACAAAACAAAATAATAAAGCATAGATACTCCTGCAGAAATAAAGTAAATACGTATGAAGACATAAGCAACATAAATACAGTCACATGCATTAATGCAATAATAACAAGCCGTAACTACCATACTAACACTCATAAGGAGACATAAGCTAAAACACTAATCCCCTATGGGAAACCCTAGATATCCCACACCTAACCCCGAGAGATGCGAACGACGGACTCTAGAAGCCCCTAGCCTACAATCCTGATTCTAGACCTCCAGACTCCCCTATAATAAATATAAGGAAATAATAAATTTAGTACTTTTCTAATCCAAAGTAGAGTTTATTTATTTCTCCATAATTAGAAATTAGAAAAACAAATTCATTTCGATGTAGAGCCTCAGCTTGTATTTATGCAAGCAAATAAAATTTCAAGATATAAGTTCATCATAGTTAAAATTGTAAATTTAAAATTGTCTAGCAATATATTAAATCAAGTACTAATAGTTTTTCACTTGATTTGTTATTCAAGAGATTGACTCACTTGAGTTCAAGTTGACTCTTTAATAAATCGCAACCTAAAATAAAACTTGAATTCAAGTGAGGATATTACGTGTTTGCTATTTCATAATAATAAAATATTTATGACGTTAAACTAAGGGTGCTAACCGGTTCCACCGGTCCGGTCCGGGTCGATTTTTTTTCGACCCGTCCGGTTACCGGTCTGTGCCGGGCCGGTTACAAACAGTACCGGTTTTCACCGGGCTGGGTTGAGACAGGCTTAGATTGAACCGTACGGGTTACGAGTTGTAATGGTCCGGGCCGGTACGGGTTTCGTTATTTTGTTTTTTTTTTTTTAGAATTACGTATAAATATTAAGTTATATTAATACTTTGTAATAATTGAATGAACACAACAAAAGATGGGAAAAAATTGCACTTATTGCAAGTGCTACTTTATTTCTTAAATTCAAATAAAGAAAAACTAAAATGTATCTTAAGTAGTAAAAAGTTTACATCTTTTGTAATGTTATAAAATAATATAAAGACAAGAACAATAATTCAAGAACAAGAGCAATAGAGAGAAGAGTAGAGAGAGTTCTTCTTATTGATACTTAGAGAATGTTAGGGATGGATTACAATGGTAGAAGACCCCTTTATTTATAGGGAGGGGGATGATTTATCTACCAAGAATAGAACTCTAGAATCTCTCTAATTATAGACATTCACCTTAAATAGAAGATTTCATAACACTCCCCCTTGAATGTCTATTCAACAATGTGCCTCGTTAAAACCTTAAAACCAAAACCCAATGGGAAAAATTAAAGAAAGGAAAAAGAGTACACATGTTTGAATATGCGCCTATTGGTTGCCTCGTTAAAAACCTTGCAAGGAAAACCCAGTGGGAAAAAACCTTGTAAGGGAAAAAGAGTGCAACGCGCATTGACTCCCCCTAATGAGTACATCAATTTATATCCTTGAGCATTTGCATTCCAATCTTGTGCATCATCTTCAAAACGATCTTTGGTAGACGTTTGACAAATCAACCATATTGACTTGAATAAATATTCCGTACCTTGAAATCATCATTCTTGATAGATATGAACATCTTCATATAATGTCGTGGAATAACTCTTCGATATCTCCATAGATGCATTCTCAATGCCATCATGCTTATAGTTATAGCAAGATACATATGTACACAAATTGTACTAAGGATGTGGTACTTCAGGACCAAGAATTGCATATGCTTCAAGCAACTTAAATCTTTCAAGTTAAGTCATATAAGTCACATAATAGACTTTAGATGCATATCAAGTTTTCACGTCATGCTAAACAAATAAGATATCGAAAACTGATTATACATACCTTTGACTTTATACTTTCAAGCATTTGAACTATAGGTTCAAAACTACATGTCTTTCATATGGAATCAATTCTTCTTGAATTGTATCTCTTCCATTTAGTTACTTTCTTTGGGTCAGCAAATGCGTATAGCATGCTTTGCAATATGTTGCAATTGAATTATCCCTTTTATGAACTTCAGGTTCATATCATGATATTCGGGGATATACATATACAAATGATAATTCATCCCATGTAACCTTTTCTCAAGTGTTTATCATGTCTCCCCCTCATGTTAGTAAAGCTAACTTGTTTCCTCGACTTTGAGAAATCATCTTTGTGCATTATCATGTCAATATACACAACACATTAATAATAAGATGAAATTATTTGGTTCCTGACCTTGAACCACTTGTGAGGGGAGAATATACTCTCGTATACAACTTATATCAAACTGATATATATAACTTTGTTCTCATAAGAAACAGTTTAGCTATTAAGTGGAAGCACTCAATAATTATCTTGCTAAATCAACTTTGATATAAACCAACTTATCAAGATGAACTATCTTGAGTAGAAAATCTGAAAATTATGCTCGAAGTTAGATTACTGAGCAATTTACCTCGCAAGCACCGGCCAGGCTGCGGGTCAATAACAATTGCGCATGTAACCATATCATAGATGCATCATATGTGGTATACATGGCAGGTGAATGGGCCCATATTAACCTTTGATATTTTCAGAATTTATGGGCTTCAACCCGAACTCTTTAGTTGGTCAGTTCATTAATGAGAACAAGTGATACAAGAGAATTCGTAAAGAACTTTCTAGTTCTTTATTATTCACCTATGTGAATTTGCACATCATACATAAAATGAGATGGCTAACACGAATGTCAACTGAAAAATTATCAATATTGGTAAACTTCAAACTTACACCATGACATGTGCACTTATCAATAAACTTCGGGTTTATTATGACATGGGTTTTTATACCAATAGATATCCACTTTCTTGTGGCATTCTTTCGTTTGTGTAGTACAAACTGGAGAACAAAGCGGGTAGCTATACAAATTACCCCGCTACAAGTTGTAGTAATAGGAGATATCAAATCCTTCCTTTATTTATAGTCTCAATATAATCAATTGCTTTCGCGTGTACTTTGGAAACTGAATTAGTTTCTTTGAGACTTACTACAGCACAATACTCAATTGTGTTTCTCCAACATAGTAATAATTGTCTCTTCTAGAGCTCTCAATTAATTTTGTACTACCACAGATTCATCAACATCCATGTGGTGAATATCTTTCGTAAAGAGAAAGTTATACCATTATGGTCATGTCAAACTTATATGCAAGATATGTTTGTTGCCTTTAATAGTCATATTTCCAAAATACTTTGGCGTACAATAGGTACGTGACCAACAATCATTCATGCCATATATCATCTCAAACCTCCTTCTAGGGGTGAGTGTGGTATCATCTCAAACCTCCATCTAGGGGTGAGTGTGCTATATTTAATACCAATTTCTTTTAGAAACTACGCTTTACGCTAGAGGGGGGGTGAATAGCGTATTAATAGAATTTAGCGTTTTCTTGCGGAATTTAAAACTTTGCAGGAAGTAAAATAAATGCAGAAAAATAAACTTACACAAAGATGTATACTGGTTGGCCACCAACGTGGTTAGTCCAGTCCCCGAGAGACTCTCTCGAGATTTTTCACTATCTTGTTAAGCTTACGGGTGCTCAACAAACCGTTACACACTTGAGGACACAATCCTCAAACAGTTGCTCGGAGATCGCAATCTCAAAGACTTCACCCAACGAAACGCAAGTTCCTTGAAACAAGAGAATCGCAATTCTCTTACAAGTATATCAAATACTTGGACACTCACTTAACTAAAGAACTCCTTATTGAGTAGATATGAGTAAAAGAATATGTTCAAGATCACAACAACTTTAAGCAATAATATGGCTCTCAAAAGCTTTATGAAATGAGTAGAAAATGAAGAACAATTGAATGAAAGCTTATAGCAATGTAATGATCAGTTTGTGTATGTTGTTGTTGTTAAAACACTGAAATGAAGCTGTATTTATAGTTGAAAAACTTGGCATTACCGTTGCCTAATTGCCAATTAAGAGTTGCTGAAATTACTCAGCGATAATCGATTATTAAGACCAAACAATCGATTATCTGCCAGTCAGTTTAAAAATCAATCCCAGATTTAACGCTTCACAATCGATTGTACATAATCTATAATCGATTACTGGCAATATTCAAAATCAGATAATCGATTACACTAAGTTCATAATCGATTACTTTAGCAACGTTCTAAAAATCATTTCCGGATTTTAAGCAAAACATCGATTATATAAAATCTATAATCGATTACTTCAGCAACGTTCTAAAAATCATTTCCAGATTTTAAGCAAAACATCGATTATATAAGATCTATAATCGATTACCTTATGGTATTTGAAAATCATTTGACAACGGTCAGCTTCAACAATCGATTGTCCTTTGCAACAATCGATTACTTGTTATTTTCTGAAAATCATAAGACTTACTGTCTCAGTGATAATCGATTATCTAAAGACATAATCGATTACTTGTTATTTTCTGAAAATCATAAAACTTACTGTCTCAGTGATAATCGATTATCTAAGGACATAATCGATTACTTAATTAAATTTAAAATCACTGGAAGACATCAACTCAACACAATCGATCACCATTAGTTCATAATCGATTATTTTGAGTATTGAAAAACTTTACCTCAACAACAATCGATTGTCATTTGTTCACAATCGATTATCATGCAGATTTGGAAAAACCTGATGTTCACTGTCTTACTCACAATCGATTACCATTAATTCATAATCGATTGTCATGCAGTCTTGGCTCAGAAACAATCGATTATCATAAGTACATAATCGATTATTTTAGCCCAGATGTTTAGAAAACATTTTGTCTAATGTAAATATGCATGTTTTAAAATCTTTTTGACACAGAATTAAATATGCATGATTTTGGAAAATAGTTTTATGAGAGCGGCCATACTATGAGTCAAGTTATAGGATCGAGATTACAGTTTTAGAACAACTCAATAACAATTAAAAGCTATATCTTGAACTTCAATCTTATTCGCAACCATTGTGCGCTTGTACTTGAATTCCGTCATGTATCAATTTTTGCTTCGTTTGTCATTCATCAAAACCTACAAAAGAGTACACGTTTAGTATATTGCATTGAGAACGTGTTTCTAACAATTTTCCCCTTTTTGATAATGGCAAACATTAAGCGGGATATGCAATTTAAGAGTTCCCCCTCAATTTAAGAGTTCCCCCTCAATTTTAGCTTATAAGCAATCAATCAATTAAGAGGTGGTGCATACCCGATATCCCGTTTTCTTCCCCCTTTTGCCATTAGCAAAAAAAATAGTAAGGAAAGATGCAAAAAGATGAAATAAACAAGGTTTATTTATTAAAAAAAATTAGAGGGTAGTCGATTATTGATACGGGATAATCGATTTTGTTAGGGACATTGCTGCAGATTCGCGGTTTGCTTAAGAATTGCTCTTAGCTCTAGGGTGATACCTGCAAAAAGAAGTTAGACGCCTCCGACGCTCAAATTAGAAATCATGTAGGAAAGAGAATGCAATGCATGACTTAGATCAAAGTGGAGTCAAGGATCCCGAGTTCACTGCGAATTCGGAAGAAGGACTCTTTCTCTAAAGGCTTGGTAAAGATGTCTACCAATTGGCTTTTGGTGTCAACAAATTCAATTTCGACATCGCCTTTGAGTACATGATCTCTAATAAAATGATGTCTAATTTCGATGTGTTTTGTTCGCGAATGAAGAACGGGGTTCTTCGTCAAGCATATGGCGCTAGTGTTATCACATCTAAGAGGAATGTGATCAAGACTTAGGCCATAGTCCAAGAGTTGTTGTTTCATCCATAGGATTTGAGCACAGCAACTCCCCGCGGCTACATATTCAGCCTCGGTGGTAGACAACGCAACACTTACTTGTTTCTTACTAAACCAAGAGACAAGAGAGCTACCGAGCAAATGGCAAGTGCCACTTGTGCTCTTGCGGTCCAATTTGCATCCAGCAAAATCGGAATCGGAATATCCAATAAGTTGGCATGTAGAGCCTTTGGGGTACCATAGACCCACATTTGTAGTACCAATGAGATACCTTAATATCCGTTTCACCGCAGTAAGGTGAGACTCCTTCGGACATGACTGATAGCGAGCACATAAACACACGCTAAACATGATGTCCGGACGACTAGCGGTAAGATAAAGAAGAGAGCCAATCATACCTTGGTACTTTTTAGTGTCGACTTCCTTACCTTTGTCATCTTTGTCTAGATGATCGGATGTGCTCATGGGAGTAGCCATTTCTTTTGCATTGTTCATCTCAAAGCGTTTTAGTAGTTCTTTGCAATATTTGGCTTGGCATATGAATGTACCTTCTTTCATTTGTTTCACTTGTAACCCCAAAAAGAATGTTAACTCGCCCATCATAGACATTTCAAATTCGCTAGTCATTAGATCGGAAAATTCCTTGCATAAAACATTGTTAGTAGCACCAAATATAATATCGTCTACATATATTTGAACTAATAAAATATCATTGTTTTTATGCTTGACAAAGAGGGTTGTGTCAACTTTTCCCCTAATGAAATCATTTTCCAAAAGAAATTTACTCAACCTTTCATACCAAGCTCGAGGAGCTTGTTTTAAACCATAAAGAGCATTTTTGAGTTTGAAAACATGATCGGGATATTTAAAATCTTCAAAGCCGGGGGGTTGTTTGACATAAACTTCTTCTTCAATAAAACCGTTTAGAAAAGCACTTTTCACATCCATTTGATATAGAATAAAATTCATTGAAGAGGCGAAAGCAAGTAATAGACGAATAGCTTCTAATCTAGCTACGGGAGCATAGGTTTCCTCATAATCAATACCTTCTTCTTGACTATAGCCTTTTGCCACAAGCCTAGCTTTGTTTCTAGTGATTATACCATTTTCATCTAGTTTATAGCGAAAAACCCATTTCGTACCAATTATAGAATGACCTTCGGGTCTTGGCACCAAATCCCAAACGTTATTGCGTTCGAATTGGTTAAGCTCCTCTTGCATTGCCAAGGTCCAAAATTCATCCCCAATTGCTTCGGAGATGGTTTTAGGTTCAATTTGAGAAACAAAAGCAGTAAGTTCTAAAGTGTTTTTGAGGGAGTTTCGGGTACTTACCTTTTCTCCAACATCGCCGATTACCTGTTCGAGAGGATGATCTTTGATCGTTCTCCACTCGTTAGGCGTATTTATTCCTTTTTCTAATTGTGGCGCTTCTTCCGTTGGTTGTTCCCCAATTTCATTTTTGTTTTCCTTTGAAGGTTCTTCTTGGATTTTATCTTTCAAGCTATCCAAGATACCTGCAAGATCAAAACCGGATTCCTTTCTCGCCAAGCGAGTATTATCTTCGGAAAACACAACATGAGGGGATTCCTCCACAATTTGGGTTCTTTTGTTAAAGATCTTATATGCTTTGCTACGTGAGGAATAACCAATGAAAATACCTTCATCCGATTTAGCATCAAACTTACCCAATTGGTCCTTGCCATTATTATGAACAAAACATTTACAACCAAAAACACGTAAATGAGAAATGTTGGGTTTTCTACCCTTATAAAGTTCATATGGGGTTTTCATGAGTATCGGCCGAATTGCTACTCTATTTAAAACATAGCAAGCGGTACTCACGGCGTCCGCCCAAAAGTATTTGGGAATCTTAGCTTCGTTGAGCATGGTTCTGGCCATCTCTTCGAGACACCTATTTTTCCTTTCCACCACTCCATTTTGTTGTGGTGTCCGTGGAGCGGAAAAGGTGTGTTCGATTCCGAGTTCGTCACAAAAATCCGCAAAGAGATTGTGATCAAACTCTCCCCCATGATCACTTCTAATCGAAGTGACGGTCGTTCCTTTTCGTTTTGAACACGCTTAAGGAAATACTTGAAATTTTGAAAAGTATCACTTTTATTTGCAAGAAATAGAGTCCAAGTAAATCTAGAAAAGTCATCAACAATTACAAAAACATATTTATTTTTACCAAGACTTTCAATACGAGAGGGACCAAATAAATCCATGTGAAGTAATTGCAAAGGTCTAGACGTTGAAACAATATTTTTGGATTTAAAAGATGCTTTGGTTTGCTTCCCTTTTTGACAAGAATCGCAAATAGAATCATTTTCAAACTTTAAACTGGGAAGACCAACTACTAAGTTTTGAGAAAGAAGCTTGTTCAAAAGATGCATGTGCATGTGTGCTACTCTACGATGCCATAGCCAAGAGTTATCCTCTTTGCTTATTAAACAATCAACATATTCGGGTGAGGAGTTTGCAAGATCAACCATATAGATATTATCAATTCTAAAACCACGAAGTATGATCTTGAAATCACTACGTCTAAATACAAGACATTCATCCGAATCAAATAGAGCAAGATTTCCCTTGTCACATAATTGGCTTATGCTCAAGAGATTATGCTTCAAACCTTTCACAAGTAGTATATGTTTAATAGATGAGTTTTCGTCCTTACCGACCGAACCAATGCCGATGATTTTTCCTTTATTGTTATCACCAAATATGACACTTCCTCCTTCTTTGTGCTCTAGTTGAAGGAATTTGGATTCATCTCCCGTCATGTGTTTGGAGCATCCACTATCAAGGTACCATAGTACGCTTGATCCCTTCAAGCACACCTACAAAACAAATTAATGTTCTTTAGGTACCCATGCCATCTTGGGTCCTTGAGGGTTAGGCATGTTATAATGATGCAATTGATTTATATGTCTATGACGAGTAAAGCAAGCGGGAGCAATATGACCAATACGTCTACAATAATGACAAGTCACGTTGGGATTATGCATTTTTCTAGGTACATAGTAACTAGATGAATGACGGTTGCTTACTCTACTTTGAACACCATTGTTTCTCCTATTATGAGCTCTAGGAGGTTCACAAGTTTGTCTAAAATATGCATCATTTCTAGAATATCTATTTCTAGGTGGAGGGTCATTTCTTGGTCTTCTAAATTGTTCAAGGTTTGGCCTAAAGTATGCATCATTTCTAGGTCTTCTAGCATTTTCACTATTTGGTCTAACATGCAAGTTATTTCTAGGATTTCTACTTCTAGGATAAGCATTTTGGTTATTAGTCCTAGGTTGAGCTCTAGGTTGTTGTGGTTTAGCACCAACCTTTTCTTCATTCTTGAATCCTATTCCATGTTTAGTTGATTTTAGATTAACAAGCACATCATTCAAGTTTTTATGCGAAGAATTAAACTTATCTAATGTGCCTTTAAGTCTAGCTACTTCATTCTTAAGAAGCACACAAGAAGAACAGTTTCTAGTAGAACCTTCAGGTTTATCAGCACTTCTTTTTCCATAAAACTTGTTTTCCTCTTTTAGCTTCTCATTTTCGAAAACCAGTTTTTCTAATTCTTTTTCTTTTAATGAAAGCTGTGTTTGAAAATCTTTTTCTTTTAGAGAAGCGCTTTCTTTAACACTTTTGACGGTTTTTGAAGCTTTGATAAATTCAGCATATAGTTCATCAAAAGCATTTCTCATTTCATCAAGAGTAAAGAAATTTTGAGAAGAGATTTGACTTACCTCGTCTTTGCCGTCTTCTTGAGCCATGAGACATAAATTTGCTGCTTCATCGTCTTCTTCTTTGCTTGCTTCATCTCCGGAATCTCCTCCCCAAGAGATGTATGCACGTTGCTTTTTGAAGGGTTTCTTCTCCTTTTTGATGTTAGGGCAATTTGATTTTATGTGCCCGGTTTCTCCGCATTCATAGCATTTTAGTTGATCGCCTTGCTTTTTGTTCTTGCGTTCATACTCTTTGCGCATGAATTTTTGAAACCTTTTGATAACGAGTCCAAACTCGTTGTCACCTTCCTCATCAATTTGTGGTTGGCTAGCCTTTAGAGCAATCCTTTGCCTTCTTTGATCATCAACAAACGGGTTAAGTATAGTTGATTCATAGGTTTTGAGATTACCTCTTAATGCGTCAATTGTGACATTTGTGATGCCAATGGATTCTTCGATTGCATCGGCCTTTGATCGCCATGCCGGAGTGAGACTTCTGAGGATCTTCCGGACAAGTTCTCTATCCGTAAACGTCTTTTTGAGGGCGTGTAGATCATTTACGATCATTGAGAATCACTCAAACATTTCGTCTACTTTCTCTCCTTCCTTCATGTGGAATAGTTCATAAGAGTGAGTTAAGAAATCAATTTTAGCTTCTCGTACCTGGTCGGTTCCTTCGTATGTCACTTCAAGCTTATCCCACATTTCTTTTGCTGTTTTGCAACATGATATCTTCCTGTAGTCGTTAGCATTAACAGCACAATATAATAAATTTATAGCTTTGGCATTATTTTGAACCTTACGAATATCCTCCGCGGTATATTCCTCTTCGGTCTTTGGAACCCATTCGTCTTCCACCTTCTTGGTTGGAATTTGGTTTCCATTGGTGAATACTTTCCACAAATGAAAGCTATTTGATTGCACAAAGATTTGCATCCTCTCCTTCCAGTATGAGTAGTTTGTGCCGTTGAATAGAGGAGGTCGTGTAGAGCATTGTCCTTCTTCAATTCCTGCAAAAGAGTCAAGAGTAGAAGCCATGGATGGTTCTCTCAAACGGTTAAGTTTTCAGAGAGTTGGGCTCTGATACCAATTGTTAGAAACTACGCTTTACGCTAGAGGGGGGGAATAGCGTATTAATAGAATTTAGCGTTTTCTTGCGGAATTTAAAACTTTGCAGGAAGTAAAATAAATGCAGAAAAATAAACTTACACAAAGATGTATACTGGTTGGCCACCAACGTGGTTAGTCCAGTCCCCGAGAGACTCTCTCGAGATTTTTCACTATCTTGTTAAGCTTACGGGTGCTCAACAAACCGTTACACACTTGAGGGCACAATCCTCAAACAGTTGCTCGGAGATCGCAATCTCAAAGACTTCACCCAACGAAACGCAAGTTCCTTGAAACAAGAGAATCGCAATTCTCTTACAAGTATATCAAATACTTGGACACTCACTTAACTAAAGAACTCCTTATTGAGTAGATATGAGTAAAAGAATATGTTCAAGATCACAACAACTTTAAGCAATAATATGGCTCTCAAAAGCTTTATGAAATGAGTAGAAAATGAAGAACAATTGAATGAAAGCTTATAGCAATGTAATGATCAGTTTGTGTATGTTGTTGTTGTTAAAACACTGAAATGAAGCTGTATTTATAGTTGAAAAACTTGGCATTACCGTTGCCTAATTGCCAATTAAGAGTTGCTGAAATTACTCAGCGATAATCGATTATTAAGACCAAACAATCGATTATCTGCCAGTCAGTTTAAAAATCAATCCCAGATTTAACGCTTCACAATCGATTGTACATAATCTATAATCGATTACTGGCAATATTCAAAATCAGATAATCGATTACACTAAGTTCATAATCGATTACTTTAGCAACGTTCTAAAAATCATTTCCGGATTTTAAGCAAAACATCGATTATATAAAATCTATAATCGATTACTTCAGCAACGTTCTAAAAATCATTTCCAGATTTTAAGCAAAACATCGATTATATAAGATCTATAATCGATTACCTTATGGTATTTGAAAATCATTTGACAACGGTCAGCTTCAACAATCGATTGTCCTTTGCAACAATCGATTACTTATTATTTTCTGAAAATCATAAGACTTACTGTCTCAGTGATAATCGATTATCTAAAGACATAATCGATTACTTGTTATTTTCTGAAAATCATAAAACTTACTGTCTCAGTGATAATCGATTATCTAAGGACATAATCGATTACTTAATTAAATTTAAAATCACTGGAAGACATCAACTCAACACAATCGATCACCATTTGTTCATAATCGATTATTTTGAGTATTGAAAAACTTTACCTCAACAACAATCGATTGTCATTTGTTCACAATCGATTATCATGCAGATTTGGAAAAACCTGATGTTCACTGTCTTACTCACAATCGATTACCATTAATTCATAATCGATTGTCATGCAGTCTTGGCTCAGAAACAATCGATTATCATAAGTACATAATCGATTATTTTAGCCCAGATGTTTAGAAAACATTTTGTCTAATGTAAATATGCATGTTTTAAAATCTTTTTGACACAGAATTAAATATGCATGATTTTGGAAAATAGTTTTATGAGAGAGGCCATACTATGAGTCAAGTTATAGGATCGAGATTACAGTTTTAGAACAACTCAATAACAATTAAAAGCTATATCTTGAACTTCAATCTTATTCGCAACCATTGTGCGCTTGTACTTGAATTCCGTCATGTATCAATTTTTGCTTCGTTTGTCATTCATCAAAACCTACAAAAGAGTACACGTTTAGTATATTGCATTGAGAACGTGTTTCTAACAATTTCATGTTCATATTCTTCCAATAATGAATATGTATTCGTGAATCAGATGTTGTCACATTCACTTCGGGGATATGTGATTTTGTTATCCTTTTCAAATCTATAAATGCGGCAGGCATTTGATTTGCTATTCTTTGCAAATGGATAATCTTTTGTGCCTCTTTTTCACAAATAGAGGTATGTGGATCAAGATGAGATAATGATGCATTTTTCCATAAAATTTCCCGTTTGGTTTCACCAACTTCTCCCCCTAATTTTGGGAAAAGTGTCTCATCAAATTGACAGTCTGCAAATCGTGCAGTGAACAAATCTCCTGTCAATGTTTCGAGGTAGCGAATAATGGAGGGCGATTCAACCTCAACATATATTCCTAACCTTCTTTGCAGACCCATTTTGGTGTGGGATGGCGGTGCTAAAGGCACATATACTGCGCATCAAAAAATTCTTGAATGGGATATATTGGGTCCATGACCCAAAACCAATTGCAACGGGGAATATTTGAGTCAATTCGTCAGTCAGAGACGAACTAGCATTGCTGTATGTAAAATGGCGTGTCCCCAAACCGAAGTGGGCAGCCGACAAACTAAAATGCTATATGCAAAATGGCATGAACCCAAACCAAAGTGGGCAGTCGACGAACTAGCATTGCTGCATGCAAAATGGCGTGAACCCAAACCGAAATGGGCAGCCTCGTTTTCAAGAAGAATTCAAGATTATTCTCATCTATTGTCTCAATATGATATCCATTTTGAATGATATCTTTAAAACTCAACAAGTTCCTTTTAGACTTGGAGGAGAACATTACGATTGATATCATTAAAACTCAACAAGTTCTTCTTAGACTTGGAGGAGAATATTGCATTCTCTAAGATAAACATCATGCCTTTGGGCAGAGTTACAGTTGCTCTTCCGGAGCCTTCAATCAATTTAATTCCCATGGTTTGATATACAAAAGAAATACACGAACATAAGAATAAATAAGTTCAATTCGTTTGTGTCACATAATATTTTCAAAATCTGCTGCTAACAGTTGACTAACAAAATCAGATATGTTATCCATAATTGATTACTTTGCAGTTTGAAAATTTCAGTTTAAACATTTTCTTCAAACAATCGATTGTTAAACACAAACAATCGATTGTTGAACATTGACAATCGATTGTTAAACACACACAATCGATTATTTGCTATTTTGAAAAACTTCAGATCACACTGTCTTAAGACAATCGATTGTTAAATATAGACAATCGATTGTTGGCTTATTTTGAAAAATTCCAGAGCACACTGTCTTAAGGCAATCGATTGTTATGCATAGACAATCGATTGTTGGCTATTTTGAAAAATTCCAGAGCACACTGTCTTAAGACAATCGATTGTTATGCATAGACAATCGATTGTGGATGATTTTTGAAAAATTCCAGATTACACTGTCTAACGACAATCGATTGTTAAACATTGACAATCGATTGTTGACTGTTTTTGAAAAATTCCAGATCACACTGTTTTAAAGACAATCGATTGTTAATCATAGATAATCGATTGTCGACTATTTTTGTAAAATTCCAGATCACACTGTTTTAAAGACAATCGATTGTTGATCATTGACAATCGATTGTTTTGCAGTTTTTATGCGAAATATGAGATAACCGACTGGATTTTCAGGTTAGTCGATTACCTCTACTGGAAAGTAAAAATATTATTGATATTTGAGCATATTGATACATTCAAAAGAACTAATACTAACATTATATCATGAACTAACTAATACGAGCTAATACTAATGGCTATTAGTTTATTCATTCACTAATACAAACAAGTAAAATAAAATCAAATAGCTCCATCTTCTTTCATCACGGATCCATCACCAATTAGGTGGTCTATCTTCCCCTCGGGTTACTCAAAGAAGTCTGCCACATCCAAGTGGGTGATGTCAAAGTTGTCGTCAGAGACAAAATTCGTTTCAGGGCGTTTACTCTTTCGAGATGCTTGATAAAGGTCAACCAAAAGTCATGGTATACGGCAAGCCTTTGACCAGTGCCCTTTTTCACCGCAACGATAATATATAGTTTATAAACTATTTGCTTTTGGGTTCTTATCGTATCGTGCTTGTGGCAGAGTGACCAACTTCAGGTTGTCATATCTCTTCTTTAAGCCATTCCACAAGATAGGTGGATCTTTGACGGTGAGATATTCAATCTTCAAATCTTCATCAAGGTGATGGCGCAAGAAAATCAAGGCCTTAGCATAGTTTCAAACCTTCATCAAGGTGATGGCGCAAGAAAATCAAGGCCTTCGCACATTCTTGGGTGGATGCTTTTTCTCTATCTTTGATGGTGTCTCCGAGACCCTTAGCATCTAAGTGGATTTCAGCATCCAACACCCATGTCATATAGTTCTTGCCCGAAATTTCAAGGGCAACGAACTTTCTTTTCATAATGTCAGACATAAAACAGATTTACATCAAGAGCGTGTTCATACTTACGGGCTCTATTACAATTATCACATTCACTTCAGGGAATGGATCATGATCATGTGCTTTGCACAATCTCATGTCCAATATTACTTTCATAAAGTGAAAGATTATTTTGAGAATCTTTATTATTCTCATTATCACAATAATGACGATTATAATTTCGTCTATTGCCACGTCCACATCCATTGATACCTTTACGGTAATAATTTTGTCTTCTTTCAGACTTATCACATACTGCTACTACATTCTCTAAAGGGAATGGAGCAAATTCAATTGGACGGAATTCTTTGCCACGTCCACATTCATTGATACCTTCATGGTAATATTTTAGTCTTATTTCAGACTTATCACATACTGCTTCCACATTCTCTAAAGGGAATGGAGCAAATTCAATGGGACGGATTTTCAATTATTTGCCCACAATCATACATGAATTTAATCATGGCAGGACATAGAGATTTTACCACTTCATGTGGTTATAATTTCTTACAAACTCCATTAGAGTTATAATCAAACTTTGTTGTCTATGCTTTGTATACAAAATCAAATTATAGAATTCCAAGAATTTGAAAGGGAAAAGTAAATTACTTACCTTTAAGAGTTGTCTATTTTCGTATAGAAAATCTGCCGAGTTTCGTCTGCTTTGTGTCTAATGAAGCAAATAATGATTTAGCAAACTATTCTACTGTTTCTCTTTTCTTTTCAGCATTTGCTTTCTGGTTTTTTTTTCGTTCCTCCCCCTTTTTTTTTCTTTTTTTTTCGTTTCTTTTCTCTTTTGCTTTCCTTCTTTTTCTTTCTTTGAAGCAAAACCCTACACAAACAAAAGTTAAGACAATCGAAAATTCCAATTGGTTAGAGACTCGTGCTGATAACGTGTTATAAAATAATATAAAGACAAGAACAATAATTCAAGAACAAGAGCAATAGAGAGAAGAGTAGAGAGAGTTCTTCTTATTGATACTTAGAGAATGTTAGGGATGGATTACAATGGTAGAAGACCCCATTATTTATAGGGAGGGGGATGATTTATCTACCAAGAATAGAAATCTAGAATCTCTCTAATTATAGACATTCACCTTAAATAGGAGATTTCATAACATGTAACAAGTAGTATACTAGTAGTAATCCGAATCATCAAATTCTTTGCATTGCCCTAGCAAGTTCATCGTAATCAATATGAACCGATTGACCTTCTTCTGGCGTGTTAAATTCGGATGGGTTTCCATGCGTTAATATATCTCCAAGTTCTTCGTCTTCTGGGCTATCAAGATCTTCCTTTCCTTGATTTCTTCGTTCCGATCTAATCCAATCTCTTAAACATACTAAAACTTCCAAAGCGTTGCTTCCCAATGAGTGGCGTGTGTCTCCAAGTTGTTGTCTTGCTTGGCTAAATGCACTCTCGGATGCAACAGTGGAAATTGGCACATTCAGGACATCCCGAGCCATAGCGAAAAGAACGGGAAATTGCTTTGCATTTTCATGCCACCAGCCTAACGGTGAGAATTCCTTGGTGCGAGGCTCCTTTTGCTTCTGCAAGTAAAATTGAAGTTCATCAATATTCCTGCTACTACTTTGAGTGTTAGAAAAAGTTGAAAAAATATTAAAACTATCAATGCCTTCTTCATCATCTACATTAGAACTGCTACATTGCATAGCGGGATTTATATCTGTTGAAGCACGAGAATTATCACATTGAGTTGCGTAATAATTATATAGATGTTGTAAATGTTCATTTAGCTGGTTCATAGAATCATACAAATTTGGGCTTTCAGTGGGCCCAATCTCCATATAAGTATATAAAGCATTCATTAGCTGGTGACAATCAGATATTTTAATAGACGGATTTAAAACTGCACCAATTAAGTAAACTGGAGGAATTGGAAAGAAATATTTTTTGAATTTCGCTTGCATATTTACAACAACATCCGTATATCTATCTTTCTTCTTAAATTCATGTAGTAGCAAAGAAATTTCAGCTATATGTACTAAAGCCATAGTAACAGTTGGGTAATATGCGCCAGAAAACACAACAGTAGCAGTATAAAATTTATGCAAAAATTTAACAACATCACTAATGACCTCCCAAGTATCAGTTGTTAACATACGCCTAGGATCAGTACAATGTGCATTAGCAACTTCAGTTATTGGAAATCTATATTTGTAGCAACATTTTAAAAATATATACGTATAATTCCATCTAGTAACTATTTCGTCTGGCATGAATCTAGGTGAAAGGTTATACTGCATACACTTATTCTTAAATTCTCTTATTCTAGATTGTCTATTATTTCCCTGAATAACTCCAACTGCTCTTCTAACTTGAGTAATCTCAACTGAAAATAAATCGAGCCCACTTTTAACAATTAAATTGTAAACATGACATGCACACCTAACATGAAAAATATCATCAAGAGGTGGTTGCAAATTCAATTTTAAAATTGAAACTGCAGCATTATTGTTTGAAGCATTATCAAAAGACATACACAAAACTTTTTGGTTTAGATTATAAAATTCAACAACTTCAATAATTGTACTACTAATAAATGCAGCAGTATGACTCTGATCTTCATCATATTTAAAAGCAATAATACATTTTTGCATACAAGTATTATCATCTATCCAATGACATGTAATTGTTAAATAATCATTTCCATTAACAGCATGGCCAATATCAGAAGTTAGACATACTCTAGAAGGAAGGTGAGTAAACAAATAACGTATGTATGTTTGATATTGGCCGTGAAGTCTAAAGATGTCTGCTCTACAAGTACTTCTAGGGATACCTTTAAACAAAGGATTGTATATCCTTTGAATATATATAATAAGATAAGAGGAAGAAGCAAAAGAAAAAGGTAGACAACCCAAAGCAATCATTTTCGCTAATTCCTCTCGATCCCTCATTTTATCATATTTTAGGAGACCTCCGGTAGTAGGGTTAATTGTTGTTTGACTTCCATCCCCATTAGCTCCCCATTCTATAGGATGGTTAGTCGACAGATGTCTAATAAGTGTCCCAGTCCCCCCTAAATTACCTCCGGTCAAATGTTTAAACGTTTCGTTACAAAGTTTGCACTTAACTCTATCAGTACCTTCTACTATATCAAAAAATTTCCAAACAGGACTTCTTTTTTTACGAGTAGAAGTTGGAGCCACTGGTGGTCTTCTACCGCTTGTTGCACTAGCAACTCCAACTCCAATACTACCAACATTTCCACTATTAGGTGTAGGTGGTATCTCATCTGCTATTCCAATTTCATTATCTTCTATTTCGTAATCTTCTTGTAATTATTCATAATCAATATCTACATCTTGCAAATTAGGCGATGATTCAGAAACATGTGTTATTGGGTCATTACTATTATTACTACCAGAAGCTACAGGACTACCTCTTTTTTTACTTCCACCCCTACCAGTAACTTTTCTACACGCTCTTGTAGCAGCATTAAACATATTGTAAAAATGAAAATATAAGCTAAACTCAAATATGCAAATAAAATATTAAATAAGAGAAAGAGTTGGACAGAGTGCACCGAATTCGACAATAAATTGAGCACTTGATTACGCAAATCCGGTGTTACCACGAACAAACGTCAAGCAAGTATTTCAATGTTGGACACTTGAACTTCAAGCTTAGAATTCCGATTTCCGAATGAGAAATTACGATAAATTAAATTCGGGAAAACAAAGACAAAATTATAAAATTAGAATATGAATTCTTGAAAATTGAAGAGAAGAGAGTGATTGATAATTTGAGAATTGAGAAAGAGATTGATAATTTGAGAATTGAGAGAGAGATTGATAATTTTGAGTGAGGAAATGAAGAAGAGGGGAGGGTATTTATAGATTTTAAGAAGGGTTAATAATGTAATTTAATAAATACAAAAAAAACAAAAAAGTGACCATTTCTAAAAATACTCCCGTTGGCCAACGGTTCTGGACCGTTGCCAACGGTCCTGTGGGGCCCACAAGTTCAGAAATTTTTTTTTAAAAAAAAAAAAATTTTGACCGTTGCACTGGTCCGGTCCCGGTCCGGGTCGACCGGTTCAAGCACTGTTTTGCTTACCGGGCCGGTCCGGTCACGGGTCTTAATCCTAAAATCCTAACCGTTCTAACCCCTCCCCCCCCAACCCAGCCCAGCCCACCCCTTAAGAACCGGTCCGGTCCGGTCCGGTCCCGGTTTATACCGGGCCGGTCCGGTTCGGTCCCGGGTCAACCCGGACCGGTTGACAGGTCTACGTTAAACATTAGGAGTTTTTACATAATTTAAAACAAAAAATTAATATTCGAAAATTCTAATTTCAAATCTAAACTTTAGGAATCAAAAATTTTTTTTTTAATTTCAAAATCTTAAATATAAAAAATAATTAAATGATAAGTTTGTTAAATATAAAGCCAACTGTTAAAGATAAAAATACCTAACGATTCCCATAATGTTAATTCCCATAACGATTCCCATAATTGTTAAAGTTAATTTTAGGAACAATACATTTCTCCATAATGTTGCCTTTTTCGTCCCAGAATTTCACATGAGAATTCATGCTTTTATTTGACAATCATGTCATTCCCTTAGCTTTGAATTAAAATTCATACATTTCAAAGCTATAAGAGGTGAATTCCTGTCACTCATCCTTGCATTAATAGAGTACGTACAGTAATAATATTGCTAGCAAGTTAATATGAAGAGCTACTTGCTACTAATTGTATTGATTTTGATGGCTATTATCCCAAGAACTAGTTGTCAATATGATTTTATGGAGTACGTGCTACAATGGCCACCCACATTCTGTAAGATGCAATTTCTATCAAACAAAACTCCTTGCAAATCTAGTATTCCGGAAAAATTCTTTATCCATGGTCTTTGGCCATGCGATGCGAGAGGAAAAAGCTTGACATGTCGATGTCCCGATCCTTATAAGGAAGATCAAGCTGTAGATAATGTGGTAAGCGCTTGAAATTAGGACGAGCTAACCTGCATATATATATATATATATATATATATATATATATATATATATATATATATATATATATATATATATATATATATATATATATATATATATATATATATATATATATATATATATATATATATATATATATATATATATATATAAACTTCCATAATCTTATATATACTTTAATTTGGTATACTTTGCACGTACAGTTGAATGATGAAAACTTAGAGACGACTCTCCACAATATTTGGCCTAATTTGCTAGCAAGCAGCCAAGATAATAGTTTGTGGAAACACGAATGGAGAACCCACGGGTTCTGTTCCAGCGCAGCAGTGCAAGTTACAGATTATTTTAATGCAGCGGCAACGGTACACGCAACATTGATTGCGAACAAAAATCTAATTGACTACTTTGTTGCTGCTGGAATTAACCCCGATGGTCATTCCTTCTACTCATTGCATGCCATAATGGCTTCCGTCAGAACAATGGTGGGTAGTAATAATGATGTGTATGTCTCATGTAAGTCAAATGGTACACACATTCTTCTACATGAGGTATATCTTTGTTTGGACCAACAGCTACACAACTTCATACCATGTCCCTTACGTAGAGCTCAAAAAGGTTGTGGTTCGTATCCGGGTAGAAAAGATATCATCCTACCAACTTTTTAGAATTGATCAGCTAGCTATACTGATCATTTGGAATAAATATTAATGCCTTACTTAGTTCTCATGTTGGTGTTTAGATGTAATAATGTTGTATTTGGAATAAATATTATTTCTTGTTTTAAAGAGTTCTTGGATCCTTGATCAGTGAGAGTTGGTGTGTTCCATTTGATCCGGAACTGATTTGGGTTTTGGTACGATCTACTTGTATATATATATATATATATATATATATATATGGATATGACGGATTTTGGTACCATGTTTTAATTATTATATTGCAATATGGGCTCTACACGAGAAGCACATATTACACTGACTGCGACGCCAACATTTTGCTACATGAAAATTTAGGGCATTAAAAGTTAGTTGTTATACATTACATAGATCATATAAGAGAATAATGTTGCCTTTAAAAGCTCTCGGCCAGAAAACTATTTTTTTCTGTCTTTTAAGAGGGAAACTATAAAATGAGAAAAAGATAAAAATAGACAAAGAAAAAGAAAATTGACAATTTCTATGATAAAATAAGATATGGAAGAAACAGACTCCGAGATCTAAAAAAATGAAAATAGATAATGGTTCTTTGCACCCTCAAGTTACTACTTGTAAGAACCAATACCAAGTTATGATGGTTGTACTCCAACGACCTCCCGACTTTTCTACCGTGAATACATGCCACATCGGTACTACATACATATCCTTTAGGCCGCGACTGCTAGAGGAGTAAGCTTATCCCGTCAATGTCGTTTGCCTCCAATTTTCTAATCTTTAAGGTCACGAGCTAGCCCAACTTTCTAGCTAGTCGCTTTGATCTTCAGTTGGGGGTGAACGACATTGACAGGTTAAGCTTGCTCCTATAATTGTCGCATGCCAAAGGCCGTAGATGTTGAACAGTTCATTAGTACGTTGTAGCAGGTGTTCACGGCACAAAAGGTGGGAGGTCACCGGAGTACAAATCATAACTTGATATTGAGTATGATTAATATAACTTGGGGGTGCAAAGAATAGTCATTAGCAAGAAATTACTATCAACTCCATAACTAAACAGTACTTTAGAAAATCTGAACTATCCCATACTTTGATGTCTTCTCCAATGCATTTTTAATGAAAGAGAAAGAAGTCAAAAGTTGGTTCCAATGAGAAAGTTCATAATTTAGATCCAGTCTAAGAATATTTTGCACTTTTTCCATTCATGTTGAATCATCTCTACATAAATATCATAAAGAGTAAAAAGACTCATAACGAATGAGCTATGAATACAACAAAATCAGAATTCTTTCACGCTCCTTTGTATCTGCCGTATTTTTAAACTAACTTCTTTATATGATAAATTATACTCCAATTTAATATTCTTCGCGCAACAAACGAGTACGAATACTAGCTAGTAACAATAATAAGATAGGAAATAGCATAACTAATTAAAGCATGAATAACCTACTCTCAAACCACTTGGATTACTACTCACATGCATGCCTTAAAAATCCTTTATAAATAGCATCAGATGATCCATCATCCACCACACCAGCTTATCATCATTCACAACAAATCACCCAATCCTAAACATACATACTTTCTACACCTTCCTATTTCATTTCCTTTTGCCTTTAAAAGTATTTTTTCAGTCTTTTAAGAGGGAAACTTTAAAATGAGAAAAGAAAATCGACAATTTCTATGATAAAATAAGATATGGAAGAAACAGACTCCGAGATCTGAAAAGAATTGAAAATAGATAATGGTTCTTTGCACCCTCGAGTTAATACTGGTAAGAACCAATACCAAGTTATGATGGTTGTACTCCAACGACCTCCCTGACTTTTCTGTTGGAAGAGGATTGCTATTAATATTTGGAGGGAGGCTTTTAGGCTAAGGAAATTTTGGAAGAGTAGAAAGATTTTTGAGAAGAGAAACTTTTATTACTCAAACTTGTTTTTGATTCTTTTTTTGCTTGATATGTTGTGTGTTATGTGTTATACAAATGCCAAATGCCATCCCATATTTATAGGGGAGGCTTGCCAAGCTCTTGAGTGTCTAGAGAGTTCTACCACTTCCTAGCTTTGTACATGTGCTAGAATTCTATGGAGAATTCTAGAGTATTTCCAAGCTCAAATGGACTAGAGTTCTCTAGAACGTTCCGGAATCTAGAGTTGCCTAGAATGTTCCGGAATTGGGCTCTTTATTTTTCATAATTTCTTAAGCCCAAATAATTATTACAAAATCAAGTTTATTTTAATTTTATTTTCAACACCCCCCCTTAAACTTGATTTGTCATTCCAAGCAAACTTCTTAACTTGATGAAGTCCTCTTGCTTGAGTGGCTTGGTGAAGATATCCGCAACTTGGTCTTTGGACTTCACGTACTCTACTTGTACATCCTTTCTTGTGATGCACTCTCTTATGTAGTGATAGCGTGTGTCAATATGCTTGCTTCGATCATGGAACACCGGATTTTTCGCCAACGCCAACGTCGACTTATTATCCACGCATATTATAGTTGGATCTTCTTGTGGCCATCCCAGCTCCTTTAGCAAACTTCACATCCAGGTTGCATGACATACACAGGAGGTAGCGGCAACGTACTCAGCTTCACATGTGGATAGAGTGACAATTGGTTGTTTCTTGGACATCCAAGTGAAGGCAGTGTCTCCCATGAAGAACACGAAGCCCGTGGTACTTTTTCTATCATCAATGTCTCCGGCCCAATCGCTATCGCTATAACCAACCAGCTTATAATCATTAGAAGTTGAATAGAACAAGCCAAAGTTGATTGTACCTTTGAGGTAGCGGAGAATTCTTCTTGCAGCCTTCAAGTGTGTAGTAGTTGGATTCTCCATGTAGCGACTTATGAGACCGGTGGCGTAGAGAATGTCAGGTCTCGTGCAAGTCAAATATCGTAAGCTCCCAACTAAGCTCTTGAACATCGTCGTGTCCACTTTCTCAGCTTCATCATGCTTCGACAACTTGATCCCGCACTCCACCGGTGTCTTGACTGGGTTGCAATCATCCATCTTGAACTTCTTTAGGATCTCCTTCGCATAGCCCTCCTGTGAGATGAAAATTCCATCCTCAAGTTGTTTGACTTCAATGCCAAGATAGTACGCCATAAGCCCAATGTCGGTCATCTCGAACTCTTTAACCATCGCTTGCTTGAACTCATCGATCATCCTTTGGTTATTTCCTGCAAAGATTAAATCATCCACGTACAAGCAAACGATCAAGATATCTCCATCTTTCATCTTGGCATAGAGCGCATGCTCATGTGGGCATTTGGCGAAGTCATTTTCTTGCAAGTACTTGTCGATCCTACTGTTCCACGCCCTTGGTGCTTGCTTTAGTCCATATAACGCCTTCTTCAATCTTAAGACTTTGTCTTCCTGCGTCTTCACCTCATAGCCCATAGGTTGTCGGATGTAAACTTCTTCCTCAAGGACTCCATTCAAGAACGCCGACTTTACATCCATTTGGTGTATCTTCCATTTATTTTGAGCTGCCATAGAAATGATTAGTCTTACAGTTTGTAAACGGGCTACAGGGGCAATAATATCTTGTGCAATGGTGATTTGCTATACTTGCTTGAAGCAAAATGTTGGTGTCGCAGTCAGTGTAATATGTGCTTCTCGTTTAGAGCCCGTATTGCAATGATAATCAAAAAATCGTATCAAAATTCAAAGCAGCTCCGGATCAAATGGAACACTCCAACTTTCACTGATCAAGGATCCAAGAACTCTTTAAAACAAGAAGTAATATTTATTCCAAATACAACATTATTACATCTAAACACCAACATGAAAACTAAGTAAGGCATTAATATTTATTCCAAATGATCAGTACAACTAGCTGATCAATACTAAAAAGTTGGTAGGATGATATTTCTTCTACCCGGATACGAACCACAACCTTTTTGACCTGTACGTAAGGGACAGGGTATGAAGTTGTGTAGTTGTTGGTCCAAACAAAGATATACCTCATGTAGAAGATTGTGTGTACCATTTGACTTACATGAGACATACACATGATTATTACTACCCACCATTGTTCTCACGGAAGCCATTATGGCATGCAATGAGTAGAATGAATGACCATCAGGGTTAAATGCAGCAGCAACAAAGTAGTAAATTAGATTTTTTTCGCAATCAATGTTGTGTGTACCCATGCTGCTGCAGTAAAATAATCTGTAACTTGCACTGCTGGGCTGGAACATAACCCATAGGTTCTCCATTCTTGTTTCCACAAACTTTTATCTTGGCTGCCTGCTAGCAAATTAGGCCAAATATTGTGGAGAGTCGTCTCTAAGTTATCATTATTCAACTGTACGTGCAAAGTATACCAAATTAAAGTATTTAGAAGATTTTGGAAGTTCAAATATATATATATATATATATATATATATATATTTTTTTTTTTTTTTTTTTTTTTTTTTTTTTTGAATCCACCAGGCAATGCCTAGGGTTATGTTTTATTAATAGAAATAGAAATACATAAAAACAAAGCAAAGGCACACAAACATAAACAAAATTATCATAAATAGGTGAATAACGAAAAAGATCGCCGGATTTGTTACCCATATAACAACCGGACTAACCTTTCCGTATTCAACCTATTATGATATTAAAGAAATAAATGACTCATCTCCCTGAAGGTTGAAGCAGATAATTTCGAGACCTCTTTTCGTTTTGCATTTCTCATAGGAGGTCTCCTAATCTGATTCTTTGTAGCTGTAGGCATTGGCGCTGCATTTTTATTAGCAACTGAGTTTCTTTTGGTGTTGGCATTGTCAGTTGCAATACTTGTTTCATTAAGAGACACTTTTGAAACCTTTTCTTGAGATGTTGCATTGTTGTTATTCTGATATGCAGCCTTATCAGAAACATCTTCACTGGTATCCTTTAACTTGGATGCAACAGTAATCTTGTTCTTACTCAGCTGATCAGATTTACCAATTTGTGGTGAGCTAACTTCAGTATCTGTTTCCATTGGTTCAGTAGCATTCAATATAATCTTTGAGGATTTGGGATTGACCTGACTTGTGTGTGGATTACCATATTTAGAGGATGATTTGGTAGATGTATTTGTAGTAGTGGAATTTCCTTTCTGCTGTACACAATTCAGCAGCTGTCCCTCCTGAGATGAGCAAGTCAGCCTTGTCCCAAATGAATGAAATCCCATCTGCTGCATCTTGCAGCTGAGATGTTGTCCAGTCGATGCATTATTTGTCACAGTAGCATGAGGATTGTAATCTTTCTCCGCCAGTGTATCTGAAGTTGGTAGGTGACTTAATTGATCAGAATTACTTGCATAGATCTGCCTTGAATCCTCATCATCCACATTTGTTAACACTACCTTCAATGGAACAGTGATAGGCAGTTTACCGAGATGTGCATTATCACCTTTTGGTTTTGGATCAACTTCTGGTAATGTACCAGATTCACCTGTTTGATCCCCCACCTGCTGCTTCTTGTAGCTGTGGTCCTGCCCCACATAAGCACCCATATTTGCCTGATCCATGTTTGAATCCACAAGGTTCATAGGCACTATGTTAAGCATCAGTGCATGATCACCCTTTTCCTTTGGATAAAATTCTGCATCTTTTGTATCAGTGTGACCAGTATGATCATCCAACTGCTGCACCTTGCATTTGATACATTGTACAGCCTGTGCAGCAGATGAATTCTGTTGTGCATTCACAGCTTTGACAGCCTCCTTGTTTGTTGGGTTGGACTCTAAACCATTTAGCTGTCGGATTGGCAATTTTACTGTATCAACTGAATTCAGCACAGCAGTAGGCAACTTGGGTGTCTCATTTCTATTATTCCCAGGCAATGATCCTACTTCCTTTGGCATTGTGCCTTCAAAATTAACAGCTTCTGCATTCATATTCATCCCAGTTGAAAGAACATCTGCCAAATGTTTTGCAGGAAGATTGAACTCACTTGAATTTTTTTGTGCATTCATTTCTTTGTCACCAGATATAGAGCCTAACTCATGTGAACTGTCTACTTTCGAATTTTCATCACAAAAAATCTGCTTCCTGGAATTGGATTTAACAGATCCTTGCTGTGCATTTGGAAGTGTCACATTCTTGAGAGGCTGCTGCAATATAATAGTAGAGTTATCTTTATCTTGTTGGGCATTAACAGAAGCCTTCTGTTGGGCTGTTGTATCCTTTCCAGCAATAGCCAATTCAGATCGACGATTTGCTCTAATTTCATTTAATAACTCCCTAGCATCGCATCCCGATTTGATCAAACAGTGATTGCCTTCAGATTCATTTGGGAGAGCTACTTTACTATTAAGGTCTTCTTTGTTCCAACGGCACGATTTTACATCATGACCTTGATGATTACATAAAGTGCAGTATTTTGGAAGGTTATCGAAAACAATCTGTTGTTCATTTTCAACCAGCTTTCCAGTTTTATTATCGATAATCTTGATCTTGATTTTCTTAGGAAGATTATCAAGTAAGTTTATCAATACTTTAACACGTGCCGTGCTAGGTCGAGTACGATCTTTCGTAGCCTTATCCACTGCAATGGGTTTCCCGACAGCAGCTGCGATGGACATTAACGATTTCCTTGCGAACAAGTTCGCTGGCAGGTCTGGTAAAGAAATCCAAACGACGGCTTTCGACGTTTCTTTTTGTGGGTTAAAATCCATAGTCCATGGAAATGTCCTAAAGAAGAAATCGTCGCCTTTGGACTGAACATAACCAGTGGATGTTGATACGACTTTAGCAAAATCTTCGAATACATCGAATCTCACCAATATATGACGATATTCCAATTATCCGATGTTGCACTTACCTTTAACTCCAAAACGATTCGGCAAAATCTGTTTTAACTCTTGAAGCGCGGGTTTTCCATATGAAAATTTGAGTACTACAGCTTGATGAAGACCTTCCTCCCTGGTGAATGAGTTTACGTCTTCTACTGTAAATTTAACAGTTGGTATACCTCTTTCGACATATACTGGACAGAGTTCCAGTCTTGAGACCTCTTTGGCAGAATCATTCCCTGACGATACTGCTGCTGCATAGCTAGGACCATTTTGATTTTCCTCTCCCACAGCACAAAGCTGGGGAGAGGGAAGTACATCCATTTAACATAAAACAGATACTTCAAAACACAAACATGCTGGGTTGAGATCGAGAGAGCTCAATTCATATGAACAGTGAAGATTAGAGAAGCAAATCGAAATCTTCACTAACTGGAAGATTTAACTTACTAGATGATCTACAAACTTCAACAGCTTCATCAAAATCAGTCGACACAACCAAGAATCTGCCTCCGAATGAATTAGAATTGATGAACAGTAGATCGCTTCGCAAGATTTAAGATCTAGAAAGGATGGTTATGAATTTGAAGAAAAAGAGTATTGTCGATTGATCGCAAAGTGAAGGGGATCACTTGACGAAAATTTTGTGACACAAATCCGGCTGATTCCGCTGATCCGCTCGTTGAACAGTAGCCTACTGTTCACGCCTGCCTATTGAACAGTAGCGAAGCTATTGTTGATTTTATATATATATATATATATATATATATATATATATATATATATAATGCAGGTTAGCTCGTCCTAATTTCAAGCATTTACCACAGTATCTACTCTTTGATCTTCAAAATAAGGTTTGGGACATCGGCCTGTCAAGCTTTTTCCTCTCGCATCGCATGGCCAAAGACCATGGATAAAGAATTGTTCCGAAATACTAGATTTGCAAGGTGTTTTGTTTGATAGAAATTGCATCTCAGAGAACGTGGGTGGCCATTGTAGCACGTACTACATAAAATCATATTGACAACTAGTTATTGGGATAGTAGACATCACAATCAATACAATTAGTATCAAGTAGCTCTCCATATTAACTTGCTAGCAATATTATTACTGTACGTACTCTATGAATGCAAGGATGAGTGACATATGGGAATTCACCTCTTCTTATCGGGATCTGAACATAATGCAAGCAAGTGATTCACAACATTCTCGTGATGAAGACAATGTTCAAAATTTAGGTAAAGCATTAAGGCTTTTTGATGAGTCAATAAAGCTTACAGCTTTTTAATGATTACACGTTTAGGAATCACCTATGTGAGTGTAAAGTGTAAGTCGCTTCAAGGGGAATGAAATTAAGGCTCATTCTCTAAGCACTCATCAAAGCAGGCGGTGTTCATGGCTAAAACAAATACAACCGTGAGGACCATAAATGATTAAGGATTGATTGTGTGACTTATGTTTTCTAGGTATATAAAAAATATCGACGGTTCAAAGATATCAAATCTACCGATTGACCAAGTATATCCAATATAAGTTCACTACAAAAAGTTCAAAGGGAAACCTTCTTATTCAGATGCTATTAATTCCTTAAAGTAAAACACACACGCGTCCGTGCATTCCTTTATTTTATAGTTATTCCTCATTAACAACAAAAGAGGTGTGAATGGAAAATGGTGGGTAAAGAAATGGATGAAAGTGAAATTTTGAATTAGTTCATTTTACTATTGCACTTTGTCCCTCATTGGAAGAAAGAAAGAAAATATTTGTGTATATGTTGAGAAGCTCAACTTTTGGGTCTTAAAGAGTTAAGAAGAATGCAAGCCTCGCGCCATCGTTGTTATCGCTCGCTCGACCCCCACTTTCAACCGAGAGGTTATAAGTTCGAGTCTCCCCAAGAGCAAGGTGAAAAGTTCTTGGAGGGAAGGATGCCGGGGGTCTATTTGGAAACAGCCTCAATGGTAGGGGTAAGGTCTGTGTAACAGTGCATGCCGATATGATTTCAATAAATAACAAGAAGAATCTGCTCGTCTACTTGACTGATGCAAACATTATACCATCGAACGATATTGTTCGCACCATAAACAACGCTCTTCATAAACTAATTGGTAACAACAACGATATCTACATCTCATGCAAGATGAATAGCACCAATCATTTTCTTCTACATGAGATATACTTATTTACGTTGCAGCAGTTCGTTTTATGCCCACCATAAGAGGCTTTATCCAGGGGTCTAAATACAAATCCTGAAGATTCCCAATTGCTACATATAAATCTTAAATCTATTAAAACCTTCTTGAAAATCATCCACTTTGCTCGAATCTCAGCCACACAGACCGAATAATCCCCCGTGCCCCGTGCGCACACTAACACCCTAAGGAGTAATCCACACTTCTAAATAACTGAGTAAATCCTTACTCCATGCAGACTACATCCCTTACTAGTAACAACTCAATCATTCAATGTTTTTCATATACCCATAAAGTATAATACAACCATATCCAAAAATTCTTTTACTCGAGTCAACCTCGTTCTCAACCTCTACAAATCATAACTTATCCACAAGTATACCTCAAACTGAAACCTATACAACATATAACCATGAAATTAACTATCGATAATAAACTCACCCACTTCGCTCAAAGTCATAGATCAAAACACACAATAAATCACAATGCCATACTCTATTACTGCCATGATACCATAATGAGATTCAACTAAATCCTTCATAAGCTTATGTGACACAAACCATCTAATATCTCAAATCCTCTGCAAATATTGCATTCACCCTTGTAACAGTCACGCCAACTCTAATTAGCGATCCTATCCGAAATTGCAACACATATAATTCACTGGTAAAAGAGAACTCACTACAAAACAACATAGGGATCACACAACCTCAGGACACCCCACATGATATAACCCACTTCTTTGCCTCAAACTTACATCTCTCTATACCCTTCCACAGTCATAACTATTATGCAATCACCTAATCTTCTTGAGTCTGAACTCATATCACGATATGAAAATCCACTTCACTCCACAACTACACAACTGAAAGATCCTTCAAGACACCCATAACTCGAAACTATACGTCAAATCAAGACGGAAATCAATCACCCAATTTACATCTCAATCAAGCTCTTTTGGTAACATTCAAACCATATAAACAAATCTCACAGTCACATCATACTCATCACGTAGCCATCCATCCATACATTCCACTAATAGGGACACTACCAGATATATAAATTCAAAAGCATGTGCTTACACAATCAACATCTCTATGCTCAAGCTACAGTCAAAACCCGACCTCAATTCCTCCAGGCTGGCCCATCATCATCACATACAAATCACATCTCGTACCCCATCCATAGAATCACAAGCGTCAATGCACATTTGATACCAAGCGCTTATGTGCGCATAGGAATGCATGGAAGAAATTCAAAAAGTTATGCTTCAAGTTGAATCAATGTTGCATGATAAGGAAATAAATATGGGATGTATATCCTAAATCCCATGTAGCCTCTCGAAGATAGGTATGGACATCATCATACCGATCCACGAGACTCTACTAGACACTTTCTTATACTGACCTGATCGACTGTTTTGAACTGTTGCACTTTCATCGCTAGATTTTGGGCATGATTACTCCCGTATAATGTATTATGACTTGTGTAAATCGATGTTTTTGCTTTATTAGGGAAATCGGAACGAAATTGGAAGAACAATTCTCAGTTTGAAGTTTTAAATTTGAAAGGTTTGACATTTATTTGACTTGATTGTATATGATCTTGGATCAAAATTTTTATGATTTTATTAGCTCCTATAGGTAATTTAGGATTAAGAGTGTGATCGTAATGCATTTTGGAAATCTGTGGAAGGTTTAGGCTTGAATTGGCAAAATTGAGATGTTGGCATTTTTCGTTTGATAAGTGAGATTTTGATATAGAGGTCATAATGATATTCCGAGAGTTGATGTAGCTTTATTGTGTTATTTTGGATGTGTGTGCAAAATTTCAGGTCATTCGGACATGATTTGGTTGGGGTTTTGATCAAAAGCGTAATCTAGGAGATTTTAGGATTCTTAGGCTTGAATCCAATACGAATTTTGGTGTTTAATGTTGTTTTGGGTCTTACAAAGGTTGAAACAAGTTTGAATAATGTTATGGAATATGGAATAGGTTGGCATGCTTGTTGAGTTCCCGAAAGGCCTCTGGTGAGTTTCGGGTGGTCAATCGGACCATTTCATGTTGGGAAAATTACAGAAAATTGCAGGTTTTGGCTCCAGATCTGTTGCAGGTGTTTCCTCTTCACGATTGCAGGAGGAGGCTCATGATCGAATAGAGTTATTTCAGGGGGAATCCAGGTTTCTCTTCGTGTTCGCGTGAATATGCTTGTAGTCGTGTAGGTTTATGTTGTTGTTAAGCGCGGTCGCGTGGTATCATTCGCGATCGCATAGTTGCAATATTTAGAGCATCGCATTCGCGTGAGGATATGTGCATTGTGTAGTGTAAATCATGGGCTATGCTTCGCGATCGCGGGGGATTTTCTGCAGTCGCGATTAAGCAAACGTGAGAGCAGGGCAGAATGTTTTAAAGGCTCATTTTCACGAATTTGAGGCTAAGTTCCTCCATTGTTGTCGATTTTGAAGCTTTTTGAAGAGGATTGAAGAGGGATTCAAGGGTAATCTCCTCGAGATTCGACGCGCGTGGATGCCGATTTGAGGAGCAAAGGCGTCGCGAGCTAGAGATTTCCCCGGTTCGAGGTGAGTAATTATTTTAAATGATGTTCTGAAGGTTTGAAACCACGGATTGCATATCGTAGTACTATATTAAGGTGAGGCACACGCTTGACGCCGAGCGTGGGGTTGTGTACTATTGGGGATTGTGACTTGATCCATCCCAATTGATGATTTTATCGCATATTTGATGGAAACTTATTTGTTGTCATCATGATTTTGGATGATTGCCATATTTGGGCTTCGTGCCAGCTATTTGAACGCTTCGGGGATTTTTATTACTATTTCCTCACTGCTTTGACTTATTAATTGAACTCGGTCATGCTATTTTCTACTATTTTACCACTCAGCCATTTTAATTTCGTTTTGAGACTTAAACGATATTTTAAATGATTATTTGGGCTGAGAAATACTATTTTTAATGCCCGAGGGGCTTGTGAGTATTTTTTATTGAGTAAGGATGAGGGCCTAGTTGTGAGGAAACATTGATACCGATTGAGGCCGAGGGACTGAGATGTGTATGCCTGAGGTGGCTTGTTGATATTGCTTATGAGGCCGAGGGCCTGAGATACATATGTACGCCACGAGGTGGCTTGACTGATATGAGGTCGAGGACCTAAATTTAATGCCACAGGATGGCTTGATATTGCGCTTGGGCCATAAGGGGCCCTTCGCGGAGTCTGTACGCGCCCAGTGAGCGCGGGCACCCATTGTGATGTGAGATATAGTTTGAGGGACTTATATTGTTCTATTTTATAGCCTGAGGGACGGGTATTGTTTTGTATGATTGCCTGAGGGATGGTACCGATCAATGTGATTGCCCGAGGGACTGATATCGTTCTGAGATATTGCCCGAGGGGTGGAGTTGTTGACTTTGTGCCTGAGGGGCGAATCTTTATGTGTTTATCATTCATATTTACTGTCATTTATCTGAAACTGTGGTTTTGAGCTCGAGTGGCGGATTTCTATGCTTATCTGCACTAACTATTTTGGTATTCATTTGTGTGATTATTGAAAAGTCATTTTCAAAGAAATATAAACAGAGGTAAGATATTTTAAAGAGATTCTATAGTTTCTCTGCTTTTTCACTGTTTTGAAATGCTTCTATACGGCATGTTGATATGCTTTACGTGATTTCTTACTGCTTAGTTGTTATTTACCTTTATCACTCACTAAGTTGGAGTACTCCCTTTACACCCTGCACTCTATTTACAGACCCAGGTATTTCTACAGCCCGTAGCGGATTTTGGCTGGAGTTAGAGTCATCGGAGATTTGCTAGATAGTTGTCGGCGTTCGCAGCACTGCCCTTCTCTCTCTTCTCTCATTAGTCTGTATTTAGGCTATTTCAGCACTTAGTTGTATTATAGATCTTGATAGATGCTCGTGACTTGTGAAACCCCGATGCCGGGCTGTTTTTCTTTCCGTAGTGTTTCTTTTAAACTCATGTTCTGCAATATTTGATTAATTGAAAAGACATTAAATTGACTCATTTAAATTATTGAATTGAATTGGGAGTTGTGTCGGCTGGCCCTGTCTTCAAGAGAGGTGTCATCATGACCGAGTCTGATTTGGGGTCGTGACAAGTTGGTATCAGATCCTAGGTTACATAGGTCTTACGAGTCATGAGCTTTTAGTAGAGTCTGACGGTTCGATACGGAGACGTCCGTATTTATCGTCGAGAGACTCCAGAACCTTTAGGAAAAACCTCACATTCTTGAATTCTTATCGTACGTCCTTGATTCTACTTGAAATGTAACTATTTGAATTCCTTCCATGCGTTCGGATGCTCGTATAAGCGCTCAGTATCAGATTTTCCTTGATGGCTTGTGATTCCTTGATTGAAGGAAGAGATATGATCTCTGTGAGTTTGATCGGATCTTTGCCTATGGCTTGAGCACCGAGGTACTGATTGTGTGAGTAAGCATTTTTTGAACTTATATGTTCAGTAGTGTCCCTATTAGTGGGAGTGGTGGTTGGATAACTATGTGATGAGTATGTTGTTACAATGAGATGTATTCTTATGAATTGGAAGCGATGAGTTATAGGCGTGTGAAGAATTGTTTCATGTTTTCTAGTTCTGAGTGAAGAAAAATTTCATGTTGCGGAATGATTTCAGACTCAAGAAGAGTAAGTATTGCATACGGTTTATGACAGTGGAAGGTATACAGGAATGTTAGTTGGAGGCAAAGCAGGAGGGTTATCTCCTGCGGAGTGTCCTGAGGTTGTGTGATCCATATGTCGTTTATTAGATGATCTTATTTACAAGTGACGTATATGTATAAGAATATAAATTGGGTCTTTTGGGAGAGTGGGCTTAACGGTCTCGAGAGTGAGTGCAAGATGTGCAGAAGATTTAAAGTACTGCATGATCTGTGTTGTCACAAGCTTACAAAGGATTTGAGTTTAATATCACTACAGTATTATGGCATCAATAGAGTATATGTATTATGAGTTAATGAGTGTGTGTTGATCTATGCCTCGAGCCAAGTGGGGGAGTCCGCTATTGATTAGTTGATTACACAGTTAGGTGCTATGTTGGTCCCAGTTTGAGACGTGTAGGTAAGTCAGTTATGACTTGCAGAAATTGAGTCCAAGGATGGATCGTGTAAAGGAAATTTTTTGAAAAAGGTTATATTATGCTTCATAGGTGTGTGAGACTCACGGGATGTCTTAAGTTGTTGCTGGAAAGAATGCTCGGTGCATAGAGTAGGAATTTGCTTGGTTGTATTGGAATGAGGTTATATTCTGCGATGTCGCAGTGCCAATCAGGAACGGGTTGTTCGGTTCATTTGATCGGACCAATTGCAGTTTGAATAAAGTGAATGGCTCTCGAGAATGGTTCTAATGTGTTCAAAATTCTACATGTAACAATTGGGTATCTTAAAGTTTTATATGTGGTTAGAAACAGAGTTTTCATTGGAAGAGGTCAAGACTTGTGGTGTTTATATGTTAGTCGTGGTATTCTATGTATCAATATCAGGAAGGTAAAGGTAGCAGATTTAGATTCGCATGAAGTTCTTCATATTAAAGTATTTTGGAATGTGGTGCTTTTGAGAATATTTAAGAGAGTATTCAGCGGCTTATGTGCCTTAGACAGTGTGGTTATATGCTTGGGACTCATGTGGTAAGCCTAGGGTTGATGAATTGTGGTGCTACAGACAGAGGGAATATCAAGATGAAGATGAATCGGGAGGAAACTTAGATAGATGGAATATCTTGATAGTAGACCGGACCAGTATGGTAAGGATATGATTAGTTCCTTGTGTGTGTTCGAGGTAATGAGTTCTCACATGTATTTTGCAGCAATGTTCTTAGGTTTTGATGGCTTTCTTAGCTTGGTCGAGTTAGAAGGATTCAGTCCTGATAGGTCAGATTTGTGCAATGAGGACTTGGAGAGTTCTTGATGGGCTTTACAGCAATGTTCTTTGGGCTTTGTGCCAACTATTTTATCCCTTCGGGAATATTATTACTATTTCCTCACTGCTTTAACTTATTAATTGAACTAAGGCATGCTATTTTCCATTATTCTACCACTCAACCATTTTTACTCGTTGCTGAGAAATACTTTTTTACTAATGCCCTAGGGGCTTGTAAGTATTTTTGACTGAGTAAGGCCGGGGGCCTAGTTATGAGGAAACACTAATACTATTGAGGCCGAGGGCCTGAGATATGTACGCCACGATGTGGATTGTTGATAGTCATTATGAAACCGAGGGCCTGAGATACATATATACGCCACGAGGTGGCTTGACTGATATGAGGGCGAGGGCCTAGATTTGATACCACTTGCCACACCTCCTTTTTCACTACACCCGCAAAGGCGTAAATGCATTTTTCTACTTAAAGAATAATCGGAACGGGATTTTTTATTAATATTCAGATTCGCCACTTGGGATAACAATGATTTCCTAAGTCACCGGTTGAATCCCTAACCAAGGAAAATATGACTCTATTAACAGTCCGCAAATCAGAAATTTGAGTAACGAATTCTGTTAACCCGGAAGAAGGTGTTAGCCATTCTCAGGTTCAGTGGTTCTAACACGGTCGCTCAATTGTCGTGTTCAGCTTATTTATTTGATTTTATTACATGAAGAACCTATGTGCCAATTTTACTTTTAACCACTTATTATTTAATTTTTAAGAAAATTCAACGTTATTTAAAACGTGTCTTTGGATCGTGCCACATGAAATGCACCAGCAATAATAAATACACTTTATTCAACATTTTGGGATTTGATTTGGGTCACGTGAAATGCACACCCAAATTCTGGAAGGTATGTTATGACGCAGTTTATGTAGTTATGTTTGAAGTTTATGTATTAGTTTCTTTTCTTTTTTTTGTATTTTTTTCTTGCAATTGTAATGTTTTTGTACTGGTTCTATTTTTGTTATGAAATGAAGTTTTTTAGCATTTAAATTTTGTTTATGTAATGGTTCTGCATTTCCTTTTGTTAGAATTTAAATTCTAACTGGATGGATAAGTTGGTATTTTAAATTCTCCAAAATAATTGTAAGATGCACATACTATTGAGTGTATTTCCATCTTATGATGCAGTTTAGATTCAGTAGATCTAAGATGCACATACTATCTGCATTTCCACACAGACTGATTATCTAAATAACAACTTGCATAGACTATCATAATAACAAATTGTTATAAATAGACATGAAGATCATTGCCATAAATAGAGTAGCAAATTTACATTGTTTAAGCCCAACAAAACATTTCTATAAGACAGGTAAATGTGTGATCCAAAAACCAACAGTACTGTCACAACATTTACTTGTCTAAAAACCTAGATCATTTACTTGTCTACAAACATCATGTACTGAACATTCATGCAAAAAAGGATTACATTCAGTATTTCGAAGCTACACTACTCCCCATTGCCCCTCCCCTTGCCTCTTTTAGTGCCAATCTTTTTCTCTTTTACACCCAACAATTGAGCTATTATCATTGCTTCCTTCCCCTTCCAGGTAGTTTTCTTTGGTGAGTATGGAAGTTTTGTTGGTTGTGAGCTACCAGTGTGATCACCTGTGAATGGTATCTTTCTAGTGCCAAAATATGTTGACTCCTGAGCTAAAGTCTAGTCTTAATATCATACACAACCTTAGGCCTCAAGACTGGGTCAGAATCTGCACCAAAGTCAGGTTGAATAAGCTTTCTTCTAGTCTAAATATTTTGAGTGGTGGAGTGCTGAGTTGGCATTTGAGTGTCTTGACTGGACTGCTGACTTTGATGAGTGTCATAACTGGATTGTTGAGTCGGCTGCTGAGTGGTGCGACTGGATTGTTGGTCTTGATGTTGAAAACCTGGAGGATCTCTTTAAGTAGGACGATGTCTATAAAATATTTATTCAGTTAGAATGAAGGTTGCTGAGATGAGGATGCTTAGGTGGATGTGTGGGCACACCAGGCTGGATAAGATTAGGAATGAAGTTATTCGACAGAAGGTAGAGGTGGCCCCAGTGGACGAGAAGATGCGGGAAGCGAGGCTGAGGTGGTTCGGGCATGTACGGAGGAGGGGTCCCGATGCCCCGGTGAGGAGCTGCGAGCGGCTGGAGATTGCTGGTGGTCGGCGTGGTAGAGGGAGGCCTAAGAAGCATTGGGGAGAGGTGATTAGGCAGGACATGACTAAAATGCAGGTTACCGAGGACATGACCCTCGATAGGGGAGTCTGGAGGTCTAGAATCAGGGTTGCAGGATAAGGGCTCTTAGAGTCCTTCGTTCGCCTCACCCGGGGTTGGGTGTGGGATAGTAGGGTTACCCATCGATGTCTAGTGTTTTAGCCTAGGTCCCCTCTTGGTTGCGACGGTATTTATGTTCCTTATGTTTACATAACCATTTACGTTATTTCTGCAGGATTACTTATGCTTTGTTTTGTTATTTTGTTTTGTCTTGCCTTGGTTACTAATTTTGTCTTTGTTTTCCAATGCAGCTTTTCATTCTGTCCTATGCGCCGAGGGTCGCATGGAAGCAGCCTCTCTGCCCTTTTGGGTAGGGGTAAGACTGCCTACATATTACCCTCCCCAGACCCCACCTGGTGGGAGTATACTGGGTAGTTGTTGTTGTTGTTGGTCTATAGAATATTTAATTAGGAGGATGTCTTTAAGTAGGACGACGTCAGCATTTTCAGCTTGAATAGACGGCTGCATAAGGTTGATCGACCTTACTATTTATGATTTCATCCCAGAAGATCCGAAACCAGATAACCTTGTAGTCATTAGTCATAAGGCCTACCCGAACCCAAACTGACGGTCCATTTGTATGAAAGTTGGTGGAAGACTGAAATCAGGTGAAGGAAGAGACCTCATTTCCCTGGTGGTAGGATTCCACAAAGCTAAGAAGATGTTGAATATGCTTCCATCAATTACTCGCTCCAATAAAAACAAGCTATCCACAAAACCTAAAATGTGCGTCATGCCTAGGAATTCCTGAAGATAATTAGAATTTTCAGGTACGCCAACAGTATCTGAGACCGAAATCAAAGTGATGGGATTGGGATTGAGAGGAGAATAATCATTTGAGGGGCATCCAACATGATCATAAATCATGATTTTTGAGGGCTTGTTCTTTCTTCTCCAATTCATGTGTTCTTTGATGAAGCTAGGGCTTGTAATTGTTTCATACCAGTATTTGCCGACGCATTTGAATCGCAACAAGGATTTAACCGGCAACCTGGTTAGAATCTCCATTGCTACATCTTCAGGAAAAGGTCGACCATCATTATCACTGGTAGCCATATTAGAGCAGAAAACAGAGAGATAATGCTTAATCGTGAAAAAAGAAACCAATGAAGAAAGGCAAAATCAGTAGAATGAATTGATTGAGTGAATTACTAGGCACTTCTTCTTTAATACATTCCCCAATTATTTAGACTTCAAATTTTTACTATAACTGGTAGTCGTACCATCAATATTAAAAAAATATTAACTAAATTAAAATCAAATTATAATCGGGCTTTTTTTATCTTATTAGACCTTATTACTTTAATAAATTTCAATTGTAATCTTATTTGTCAATACGATATACCCAACTTTCACCCATGATTTAGTAGTTAAGTTCTTTGTTAATTTCTAATAGATAATTTCTTTATTATTAACTAATTAATCCATATATTTTTTTCTAGGCTACCACTTTACTTAAGAAGAGGGCTTATTCCTTTTAATAATATATAGAAGATATATAGAATATAGAATATTAGAAAGAAACAACTACACAATTTCAATCAAAGTTTTTTTATTGCTTTATTTTCGTTTTTCTTTTAAAACTACATCTTGAACCTACTCCCTAATTTGAAATGGTAGTTTTTATTCTTTTAATTTTTTTTTTAAAACTCCAACTTGAAACTACTCCCCGGTTTGAATGGATAATTTTTCTTCTTTTTTTTTCATTTTTTTACTGTAGTTAATTTTTTTTGAAATAATTTAGAATTCCAACTTGAAACTACTCCTACCCAATTTGAATGGGTAATAATTTTTATATATTTATATTTTTAATTTTTTTATTATAACTAAATATAAGATATATATATATATATATTATTAATTAATTAAAATAAATAAATATATTCCTACTATTTATAAGCGAGAATAAGGAGGTCTTTGTTGTCCTCCTTTACGAGTATTTACATTTATTCCCTTAGGTTTTCTTATCACCCGCAATTACTTGGGGACTTTTATGTAAATTTATTTTGTTCTTGGGCGGTGATAATCAGCCCTCCTTGATCTTTTGCTCCCTCTCTCTCTTTCTTACTATTGATCTTTTGCTCCCTCTCTCTCTCTTACTATTCGTTGATGTGACGACGACAACCATGGTATAACAGACATCAACGGAGATAAGCATACATGGGAATGAGTATTAGCATGGTGTAACTTGGCCAGAGTTATGTCGTCGATGATTGGACAACCATGATAAATATCAAACTATTATCTGGAACCGAGTGGAAACTTGAAAAAGAAGCGGTCGAGGCTGATAAATGGTGCTATTGAACTACTGTTGTCGATTTTGACGGTAATTTATTTATTTTTTCATACCGAAATTATTCATCCTTGAGTATATTATGAGGTTTCTGATGCCATATTTTTATCTCATACAGAAAACAAGAGAGATAAAAATGATTGGTGAAAAGTACGGGGCACCTCTTCTTTAATACATTCCCTAGTTTTTAAGACTTTAATGATTTTCTATAGTTATTAAACTAAAGTATTGTGATTACCTTATAATTAATTTAATTACTAATTCCTTCGTTCATTTTTACTTGGTATATATACTAAAAATAAATTTTTATTTTTGCTTGTCACTTTACTAAATCAAAAGAATACACTTTTTTCTGTTATAGCCACAATATTTATTACTCTTTTCAAATTATTTTCTCAATCCAATAAAATATGCATCAATTAATATAGGTATTATAGTAAATTATGCACTCCATTTATTACTTTTTAAAGAGCGTGAAAAGATAAAATTTATCAAGTAAAAGTGAACGGAGGGTGTATTTTATTACCATTAAATTCTGTATTTATTGTTAATTTCCAATAGATAATATCTTTATTATTAACTAATTAATCCATATGTTTTTTTCTAGGCTACCACTTGACTTAAGGATAGTGCTTATCCTCTCCTTTTAATAATATATTAGAACAGAAAATAGAGAGATAATGCTTAATCGTGAAAAAAAGAAACCAATGAAGAAAGGCAAAATCAGTAGAATGAATTGATTTAGTGAATTATTGGGCAGTTCTTCTTTAATACATTCCCCAATACCAAGTTATGATGGTTGTACTCCAACGACCTCGCGACTTTTCTACCATGAATACCTGCAACATTGTTACTACATATAACTTTAGGCTGCTACCGCTAGAGGAGTAAGCTTATCCCGTCAATGTTGTTTGCCTCAAATTTTCTAATCTTTAAGGTCACGAGCTAGCCCAACTTTCTAGCTAGTCGCTTTGGTCTTCAGTTGGCGGTGAACGACATTGACGGGTTAAGCTTGCTACTCTAACAGTCGCATGCCAAAGGCCGTAGATGTTGAACATTTCATTAGTACGTTGTAGCAGGTGTTCACGGCACAAAAGGTGGGAGGTCACCGGAGTACAACCATCATAACTTGATACTGAGTATGATTAATAGAACTTGGGGGTGCAAAGAATAGTCATTAGCAAGAGAATTACAATCAACTCCATAACTAAACAGTACTATAGAAAATGTGTATGAATGAATTCACAAGTGTTCAACTGATGTGTTGTTGCAATACACTTGTTAATACAACTTGGATGACATCAATCACTTGGTTCAAAGGGGAGTGTTCGGCAGTAGTGTGCTGCCAAGGGCGGCCCAACCAATTTTGTGGCCTAAAGCCAAACTTTAAGAGGGGCCTTATCTTTTAATTTTTCTTATAATTTATCTGAAATCTATTTTTTTAGCTTTTCCTAGACACAAAGTTATAAATAATTTTATTACAATCAATAACTTCTAATAAGTATTTTTCAATTGACAATATAACTCATTTATTTAACCTTTGTTGTGACATTGTTGTTCTAAGATAAGATTTTATCAATTTTACTTATGAAAAACATGAGTTATTAACATTATTCCATAAGCAATTTAGGCATTTAAAAAATAATTAAATCTTTTTATTTGATTAAGCGTATCAATTAAACTGTTATCTTATAATTATATTTATTTTTTATAATAGTTTTAGTTGAGAAAATAAATTTAAATCGTCAATATCGAATTGATTATTATGCTTTAAGGAATATTCAAAATTAAGACAACATTTTTTTTTTCAATTTTTCAACATCTAGTGATCTTAGTTTTTACTGCCAAATAGAAAATCAAAAATATTTTCATACGCTTCGAATTGTTCAAATCTATTTTGAGTAAAAAGAATACATTCGAAGCTAAGAAAATTAGTACGGTAACCATAAGAGAATAGCCCTGGTTTGGTACAGTGGATCGCTCATAGTTACGAATGAAAAAAGTATCAACTAATTCCGGATTACACATAATTCAAATATATTATTAAATATATATTTATGTTAGTATTTAATATTTAATCATGACAATGGAACACATATAACACACATACAATGAAATTAATGCTCATTTAGAAGGAAAAGGTAGAACAAATATAATTGACCAGGAATACCTCTCCTAAACCTAGAAGAATACTGAATGCGGAGTTTATTGATAAAAAATGGGAAAACCTCGCTTATACCCATTAATTTCAAATTATTTATCCTTTAATACCCATACCCAAACTAATTACTACTTCTATCCATGCATTTCAAACTATTTCCTCCTGTTTCGTTTTAGTTATTTTCTAATAATAATCGAAGAAGCACACTGTTAGCTAATAGTATACTAATATATTATAGTAGTATATATACCAGAGTTTATTGAAGCATACTGACATATTTGACTCCTTGATTAAAGTTTAAACAAGAGTGGATAATATGTTACCACTCACCCTCAAGTTTCCCTAGCTAAGTGTGTCGGGGGTCAAGAAACTTTTCTTGTTTAAAGATCACAATCATGTTATTATTATTGTTGCTTTGTTTCACATATAACTTTACAGTTACTAATTTCTTTCTAGGAGATCACAATCTTCACTCGATTGCCTTTTTCTTATCTTTTAGCGGATTGCTCAACCTTTATAATATTTGAATACCACATCATTAGGGCTAATGGATTATACCAATATCTCCCCTTTAATTGAAGACATGGATTATGGCTAGTTTAATATTATACCAATATGCTAAATATTTCAATATATCACTTCTCTACATTAATAACGTACTAAAACACACATGAAGTAGTAGACCATGTAATTACACTTGATCAAATTAATGTGTCAATTTTGGATATGTATTTGAGATGAATAACGTTAATACTATGAATAATGTTTAGCTTGTCAGTAGGTATGCTAAGGGGGTATAGAAGATTTTTTATGTTTAGTGTTGCATAAAAAGAGTGAGACATGGTTTTGTTGAAAATAAAATAAACTTGATTTTGTTTAAGAAATTATGAAAAATAAATAGCCCAATTCCGGAACATTCTAGGCAACTCTAGATTCCGGAATGTTCTAGAGAACTCTAGTCCATTTGAGCTTGGAAATACTCTAGAATTCTCCATAGAATTCTATCACATGTACATAGCTAGGAAATAGTAGAACTCTCTAGACACTCTAGAGCTTGGCAAGCCTCCCCTATAAATATGGGATGGCATTTGGCATTTGTATAACACACAACACACAACATATCAAGCCAAAAAATCAAAAACAAGTTTGAGTAATAAAAGTTTCTCTTCTCCAAAATCTTTGTACTCTTCCAAAATTCCCTTAGCCTAAAAGCCTCCCTCCAAATATTAATAGCAATCCTCTTCCAACAAAGTTGTATCAGAGCCATAAGATTCTAACCAAAAATTTCTAAAATCATGGCAAATGGTGTTGCATCCTTCCAAGTTCCTATGCTCAACAAGAGCAACTATGATAATTGGAGTATCAAGATGAAGGCTCTCCTAGGTGCACATGATGTTTGGGATATTGTAGAGAAAGGCTACAATGAGCCCCTAGATGAATCTACATTATCCCAAACTCAAAAGGATGGTGTGAAGGATTCAAGAAAGAGAGACAAGAAAGCTCTCTACCCCATCTACCAAGCATTGGATGATGATGGGTTCGAGAAGATCTCAAGTGCAACCACTGCTAAGGAAGCGTGGGAGAAACTCCAAACGTCTTGCAAAGGTGCCGAGCAAGTAAAGAAGGTACGTCTCCAAACATTAAGAGGAGAATTTGAGTCTTTATATATGAAAGAAGGGGAGTCCATTTCCGACTATTTTTCAAGAGTTTTGGTGGTTTCAAATCAAATGAAAAGAAATGGTGAAAAATTGGAAGATGTTAGAATTATTGAGAAGATACTCCGGTCATTAACTTCCAAATTCGAGCATATTGTCATAACAATTGAAGAAACTAAAAATTTGGAGGAGATGTCAATTGATCAATTAATGGGATCCTTACAAGCATATGAAGAAAAGAATAAGAAAAAACAAGATATAGTGGAGCAATTATTCAAGATGCAAATAAAAGATAAGGAAGAAAATATCGGAAATGGACGAGGTCAATATGGAAGAGGTCGTGGTCGTGGACGAGGTCGAGGCCATGGACGTGGACGAGGAGGTTTCAACATCAATGAAGAAAGAAGAGAATATCCAAGTCGTGGGAGAGGCAACCAAGGTGCAAGGTACGATAAATCTCAAATCAAATGTTATTCTTGTCAAAAATATGGACACTATGCTTCACAATGTAGAGGGTCTCAAACCAAAGTCGAAGAGACCGCCAACCTTGTGGAGGATAAGGGCCAAAAAGACGTGACCCTACTTCTAGCATACAAAGGAGAAGAAGGGAGACAAGACAACACTTTGTACCTTGACATCGGGGCGAGCAACCATATGTGTGGAAAGAGGAGCATGTTTGTGGAGCTCGACGAATCGGTGAGTGGTAATGTTTCTTTTGGTGATGAATCCAAAATACCAGTGAAAGGCAAAGGTAACATCCTAATCCGCTTGAAGAATGGAAATCACCAATTTATCTCAAATGTCTACTATGTGCCCAACATGAAAATAATATATTGAGTTTGGGGCAACTCTTAGAGAAGGGCTATGACATTCACATGAAAGATCATAGTCTTTCCATAAGAGATAATAAAAATAATTTAATCACTAAGGTGCCTATGTCCAAAAATAGAATGTTCTTGTTGAACATTCAAAATGATGTTGCAAAGTGTCTTAAAGCTTGCTACAAAGATGTATCTTGGCTTTGGCATCTTCGATTTGGGCACTTGAATTTTGGAGGCTTGGAGCTACTATCCAAAAAGGACATGGTGCGAGGACTACCATCCATTAGCCACCCCGATCAATTGTGCGAAGGATGCCTACTCGGAAAGCAATTTCGGAAGAGTTTTCCAAAGGAGTCAAGCTCGAGAGCCCAAAAGCCATTGGAGCTCATACATACCGACATATGTGGTCCTATCAAGCCAAGCTCCCTCGGTAAAAGCAACTATTTCCTTCTATTTATTGATGATTTTTCTAGAAAGACATGGGTGTATTTCTTGAAGCAAAAATCGGAGGCATTTGAAGTATTCAAGAAATTCAAAGCGGCAGTGGAGAAAGAAAGTGGACTACACATAAAGGCCACGAGATCCGATCGTGGAGGCGAGTTCACTTCTAGAGAGTTCCAGAATTTTTGCAAGGAGCATGGAATAAGGCGTCCATTAACGGTACCAAGGTCCCCCCAACAAAATGGAGTGGCGGAAAGAAAGAACCGGACAATTCTAGACATGGTGCGGAGTATGCTAAAGAGCAAGAAGCTACCAAAGGAATTCTGGGCCGAAGCAGTAGCGTGTGCAGTCTATCTACTCAACTGATCACCAACAAGCAGCGTGTGGGGAAAGACTCCACAAGAAGCTTGGAGTGGAAGGAAGCCAGGAATCTCCCATCTTAGAGTCTTTGGAAGCAAAGCATACGCACATGTACCTGACGAGACACGGAGCAAGCTCGATGACAAAAGTAAGGCGTTCATCTTTATCGGGTATGATTCCAACTCCAAAGGCTACAAATTATATAATCCAGATACTAACAAGCTTGTGATAAGTCGGGACGTGGAGTTTGATGAAGAAGGAGAATGGAATTTTGGTTATCACGAGGACTTTAATTCCATTATTCTAACCGAAGAAGAAGAACAAAGATCTACAGCAGAGGATGCCCAGCGAGAGCTAACTACTCCACCTACCTCGCCAACAGCAGTTCAAGAAGACTCGCCACCATCGTTTCTGAATGAAAGGAGCGAGGAACGCATGAGGAGTTTGGAAGACATTTATGAAGACACTGAAAGGTTAGAGGACCTAACTCTTCTTTGTCTATTTGCTGATTGTGAACCAGTTACTTTTGAAGAAGCCGTACAAAGTAAGAAATGGCGAGATGCAATGGATGAGGAGATCCAGTCCATCGAAAAGAACGACACCTGGGAGCTGACTTCACTTCCAAAAGGGCAAAAGGAGATCGACGTCAAGTGGGTGTACAAGGCAAAAAAAAACTGTAAGGGAGAAATCGAAAGATACAAAGCGAGGCTTGTTGCAAAAGGATACAGTCAAAGAGCCGGCATCGACTATGACGAGGTATTTGCCCCTGTAGCCCATTTAGAAACTGTAAGACTAATCATTTCTCTGGCAGCTCAAAATAAATGGAAGATACACCAAATGGATGTAAAGTCGGCATTCTTGAATGGAGTCCTTGAGAAAGAAGTTTACATTCGACAACCTATGGGCTATGAGGTGAAGACACAGGAAGACAAAGTCTTAAGATTAAAGAAGGCGCTATATGGACTAAAGCAAGCACCAAGGGCGTGGAACAGTAGGATTGACAAGTACTTGCAAGAAAATAACTTCGCCAAATGCCCACATGAGCATGCGCTCTATGCCAAGATGAAAGATGGAGATATCTTGATCGTTTGCTTGTACGTGGATGATTTAATCTTTGCAGGAAATAACCAAAGGATGATCGATGAGTTCAAGCAAGCCATGGCTAAAGAGTTCGAGATGACTGACATTGGGCTTATGGCGTACTATCTTGGCATTGAAGTCAAACAACTTGAGGATGGAATTTTCATCTCACAGGAGGGCTATGCGAAGGAGATCCTAAAGAAGTTCAAGATGGATGATTGCAACCCACTCAACACACCGGTGGAGTGCGGGATCAAGTTGTCGAAGCATGATGAAGCTGAGAAAGTGGACACGACAATGTTCAAGAGCTTAGTTGGGAGCTTACGATATTTGACTTGCACGAGACCCGACATTCTCTACGCCACCGGCCTCATAAGTCGCTACATGGAGAATCCAACTACTACACACTTGAAGGCTGCAAGAAGAATTCTCCGCTACCTCAAAGGTACAATCAACTTTGGCTTATTCTATTCAACTTCTAATGATTATAAGCTTGTTGGTTATAGCGATAGCGATTGGGCCGGAGACATTGATGATAGAAAAAGTACCACGGGCTTCGTGTTCTTCATGGGAGACACCGCCTTCACTTGGATGTCAAAGAAACAACCAATTGTCACTCTATCCACATGTGAAGCTGAGTACGTTGCCGCTACCTCCTGTGTATGTCATGCAATTTGGATGCGAAGTTTGCTAAAGGAGCTCGGATGGCCACAAGAGGTCCAACTACAATTTGCGTGGATAATAAGTCGACGTTGGCGTTGGCGAAAAATCTGGTGTTCCATGATCGAAGCAAGTATATTGACACACGCTATCACTACATAAGAGAGTGCATCACAAGAAAGGATGTACAAGTAGAGTACGTGAAGTCCAAAGACCAAGTTGCGGATATCTTCACCAAGCCACTCAAGCAAGAGGACTTCATCAAGTTAAGAAGTCTGCTTGGAATGACAAATCAAGTTTAAGGGGGGGTGTTGAAAATAAAATAAACTTGATTTTGTTATAATTATTTGGGCTTAAGAAATTATGAAAAATAAATAGCCCAATTCCGGAACATTCTAGGCAATTCTAGATTCCAGAATGTTCTAGAGAACTCTAGTCCATTTGAGCTTGGAAATACTCTAGAATTCTCCATAGAATTCTAGCACATGTACATAGCTAGGAAATGGTAGAACTCTCTAGACACTCTAGAGCTTGGCAAGCCTCCCCTATAAATATGGGATGGCATTTGGCATTTGTATAACACACAACACACAACATATCAAGCCAAAAAATCAAAAACAAGTTTGAGTAATAAAAGTTTCTCTTCTCCAAAATCTTTGTACTCTTCCTAAATTCCCTTAGCCTAAAACCCTCCCTCCAAATATTAATAGCAATCCTCTTCCAACAGGTTTATAGTGGTGAAGTCCTTGTTAATGTTTCTCAAGAAAAGTTGTTGTGATATTGGTTGTTATTAGCATTGTTGTTGGTTAATTATTGGTTGTAATTAACAGGTGTTGTAGCTTAAAAGCAGACATACCAGATGGTTTTGTTTTAGTTAAGTCTTTTGAAGGTCTCGGTGGGTAATGTTATCGAATACTTGCGCTGATATATAGGTGGTAGGATGTACCAGATAAAAATAGTCGCGGTATGCACATGCTCGTACACCACCGTATAAAAATAGTTTACCTACTTACCACAGTTTGATGCGGAGGTGTTCTACGAACTTAGCAATCATCACTACTCTTTAACTTTAACTGAGTATTTGAATTCTACATTAATTAGATTATGTTACTATTTTGGATATATGATCTATGTAATGTATAACAACTAACTTTTAATGCCCTTAATTTTCATAATAATAATATCTTGCGGAATGGTAATTTTCTATACTTACTTGAAGCAAAATGTTGGCGTCGCAGTCAGTGTAATATGTGCTTCTCATTTAGAGCCCGTATTGCAATGATAATCAAAACATGGTACCAAAACCCGTCATATCCATATATATATATATATATATATACAAGCAGATCGTACCAAAACCCAAATCAGCTCCGAAATTAAATGGAACACACCAACTCTCACTGATCAAAGATCCAAGAACTCTTTAAAACAAGAAGTAATATTTATTCCAAATACAACATTATTACATCTAAACACCAACATGACAACTAAGTAAGGCATTAATATTTATTCCAAATGATCAGTATAGCTAGCTGATCAATATTAAAAAGTTGGTAGGATGATATTTCTTCTACCTGGATACGAACCACAACCTTTTTGACCTGTACGTAAGGGACATGGTATGAAGTTGTGTAGCTGTTGGCCCAGACAAATATATACCTCATGTAGAAGATTGTGTGTACCATTTGACTTACATGAGACATACACATGATTATTACTACCCACCATTGTTCTCACGGAAGCCATTATGGCATGCAATGAGTAGAAGGAATGACCATCGGGGTTAATTCCAGCAGCAACAAAGTAGTCAATTAGATTTTTGTTCGCAATCAATGTTGCGTGTACCGTTGCCGCTGCATTAAAATAATCTGTAACTTGCACTGCTGCGCTGGAACAGAAACCGTGGGTTCTCCATTCGTGTTTCCACAAACTGTTATCTTGGCTGCCTGCTAGCAAATTAGGCCAAATATTATGGAGAGTCGTCTCTATGTTTTCATCATTCAACTCCACGTGCAAAGTATACCAAATTAAAGTATATATAAGATTTTGGAAGTTTATATATATATGTATATATATGTATATATATATATATATATATGTATATATATATATATGTATATATATATATATATATGTATATATATATATATATATATATATATATATATATATATATATATATGTATGTATATATATGTATGTATGTATGTATATATATATATATGTATATATATGTATGTATATATATGTATGTATGTATGTATATATATATATATATGTATGTATGTATGTATGTAATGCAGGTTAGCTCGTCCTAATTTCAAGTACTTACCCCAGTATCTACTCTTTGATTTTCAAAACAAGAATTGGGACATCGATATATCAAGCTTTTTCCTCTCACATCGCATGGCCAAAGACCATGGATAAAGAATTGTTCCGAAATACTAGATTTGCAAGGAGTTTTGTTTGATAGAAATTGCATCTTACAGAATGTGGGTGGCCATTGTAGCACGTACTCCATAAATTATTTTGACAACTAGTTCTTGGGATAATAACCATCAAAATCAATAAAATTAGTAGCAAGTAGCTCTCCATATTAACTTGCTAGCAATATTATTATTGTACGTACTCTATGAATACAAGGATGAGTGACATATGAAAATTCACCTCTTCTTATAGGGATCTGACATAACGCAAGCAGGTGATTCACAACATTCAACGTTCAAAATTTAGGGAAAGCATTAAGGCTTTTGATTAGTCAATAAAGCTTAAAGCTTTTTAATGATTTGCTAAGTCTGGCAAGATATGACCAGATAGTGTGTCTTGAGGATTACACGTTTAGGAATCACCTATGTGAGTGTAAACTCGGTAGTCCAATCTTAATTTCAAACTTATCGAAACTTTTATTGCATAGAGATATGATATGCAGTTTGCAACCAATGCTTGCACAACTTTACAGTTCCAGTATCCCTTATTATTTAGGTTTTTTTCTTTAGGTATAACTGTCTATTTTGCAAGCAACTTGTAGGATAAAATTAAAGACAACTATGTTCAGTGCCAGTACCAAAATACTGAATGCATTATCACATAATTATGTTATAAGGATGCAGACAAGAGTGGTTGCTCTGATGGTAAGCAAACTCTACTTCCAACCGAGAGGATGTTAGTTGGAGTCTCCCCAAGAGTAAGGTGGTAAGTTCTTGGAGGGAAGGATGGCAGGGGTCAATTACAACAATAGCATTAACAATTGAATAAAACGGCATCTAAGTCTAACATGCCTTTACTAAATCCTTGATTAAATGCATTAATAATGGATTGAGAGTCTTTTAAGGTGAAATGTATATATTTTTGTAAACTAAACATGGATAGGCAGGGCAATTATGTAAATATGAATATTTTTTATAATAAAGTTTCTAATTTTGTAGTAGTATGAAAGAATCCCTAAACTAAACCTTAAATTAAGTTTGTTTGAGAATTACTACATAAATTAAGATGTTCAAATTAATATGATGAATTACGAGAAAGTTGTTGGAAAGATCGACCTTTCACATGCATGCATACCGCAGCATGTGAAATTTTTGGGACTAAATTGCTAAAGAACGAAAAAGGAGCATTACTCGAAAAGCTTTTTAAATATACTGCACCAATTTCATATATGTCATTGGTAGGGTGTACATATCTAAACTCGCCAAATCGAATAGTCAAACCAAATATAATAAAAAGGCCAATTTGGTGTTGTGATGTTGTTTTGAGCGTTTCGAAAGTTGGACCAAGTTTGGATGATGTTATGGAATATGTTGGCATGTTTGGTTGAGGTCCCAGTGCGTCAAGTGAGTTTTAGGTGGTTAAACTGCCTATTTCATCTTTATGAAATTGCAGATTTTTCTTTTTTTCTTCAGTTGTGCACTAGATTTCTGGTGCGAGAAGTCCAATTTGGAAGCTCATATCTTTCAATCAATAAGGAATACGAAAATGTGCATAACACAAAAGTTGTAGTCCGTACGTTCTTGTTTTCATAAAGTTAAACCATTTGTCATTTGGATATTATCTCAAAACGTTATGATGGATCGAAAATGGCTACTAGAGCGATTTTGACAGAATTTATTGATGCAGTTTAGAAGCTCATATCTCGGGATACATAAAGAATTATATAGTATATAACCTTTCCAATTGAATACAATCGAGTGTAATTTCTAAATTTTCAAATCGTTTATCATTTGGATATTTATACAAGACGTTACGGGTGTTTAAACAGAAGATGTCTGGCAAGGAACAATTTTAATAGGATGTAAAACTTGTATAACACAAGTGCAAGGTACAACTGGACGAAGCAGGGACAGATTCTTTTAAACGCGAATTTGGTTCATTTATTTCATTTGGTTTGGATTATTTTAGAGAGAATTTCAAGGGGAATTTCATCAAGCATCAAATGTGAGTTGTTTCTACTTATTTCAAAGTTAAATACATGGATTAGAACTGAAAACTCAAGTAATTTATGGACAAAAATGGTGGTTTAAGGCTTGAAACTTAAGAGTATTAAATACAGATTTGAGGGGCTATTTGAACTCTGATTTTGATAAATTTGATATGTACGGACTCGTGGTGAGAGATGTGAATATTATAATTTTTCGAAAAGTGGGTACGCACGTTGCGCGTGTATCATATCTCAATAAGTATGTAATTTAAAAAATGCACATAAATATTATATTAAAAAATTTTATTTCAATTATAAAATAAATGTTCATTAAAGGAAATTGTGAGTTCCTAAAGATGATAACTGTTGATCTTATTTAGCTAATTTTATAAAAGATGAAATGTGATATAGAAGTCTTCATCAATCATCTTTTGTTCATATTTTAAAAGCATTAATCCTTTTAACCAAGTACCGTTCACTTTTTTTACTTTCCGTAAGTACACTCTATATATCGGATAAAATTATAAATACATACAAAGTGTTATGAAATAATATAAAGACAAGTACAATAATGCAAGAACAAGAGCAATAGAGAGAATAGAGAGAGAGAAGTATTCTTATTGATACTTAGAGATTGTTAGGGATGATTTACAATGGTAGAAGACCCCTTTATTTATAGGGAGGTAGTGACTTAGCTACCAAGAATAAAACTCTAGAATCTCTCTAATTATAGACATTCACCTTAAATAGAAGTCTATTTATAACACTCCCCCTTGAATGTCTATTCAACAATGTGCCTCGTTAAAACCTTAAAACCAAAACCCAATGGGAAAAATTAAAAAAAGGAAAAAGAGTACACATGTTTGAATATGCGCCTATTGGTTGCCTCGTTAAAAACCTCGCAAGGAAAACCCATTTAGGACAAAACCTTGTAAGGGAAAAAGAGTGCAACGCACGTTAACTCCCCCTAATAAGAACATCAATTTATATCCTTGAGCATTTGCATTCCAATCTTGTGCATCATCTTCAAAACGATCTTTGGTAGACGTTTGACAAATCAACCATATTGACTTGAATAAATATTCCGCACCTTGAAATCATCATTCTTGATAGATATGAACATCTTCATATAATGTCGTGAAATGACTCTTCAATATCTCCATAGATGCATTCTCAATGCCATCATGCTTATAGTTATAGCAAGATACATATGTACACAAATTGTACTAAGGATGTGGTACTTCAGGACCAAGAATTGCATATGCTTCAAGCAACTTAAATCTTTCAAGTTAAGTCATATAAGCCATATAATAGACTTTAGATGCATATCAAGTTTTCCATGTCATGCTAGACAAATAAGATATCGAAAACTGATTATACATACCTTTGACTTTATACTTTCAAGCATTTGAACTATAGGTTCAAAACTACATGTCTTTCATATGGAATAAATTCTTCTTGAATTATATCTCTTCCATTTAGTTACTTTCTTTGGGTCAGCAAATGCGTATAGCATGCTTTGCAATATGTTGCAATTGAATTATCCCTTTTATGAAATTCAGGTTCATATCATGATATTCGGGGATATACATATACAAATGATAATTCATCCCATGTAACCTTTTCTCAAGTGTTTATCATGTCTCCCCCTCATGTTAGAAAAGCTAACTTGTTTCATCAACTTTGGGAAATCATCTTTGTGCATTATCATGTCAATATACACGGCACATTAATAAGAAGAGGAAATTATTTGGTTCCTGACCCTGAACCACTTGTGAGGGGAGAATATAATATACTCTCGTATACAACGTATATCAAACTGATATATATAACTTCGTTCTCATAAGAAACAATTTAGCTATTAAGTGGAGGCACTCAATAATTATCTTGCTAAACCAACTTTGATATAAACCAACTTATCAAGATGAACTATCTTGAATAGAAAATCTGGAAATTATGCTCGAAGTTAGATTACTGAGCAATTTACCTCGCAAGCACCGGCCAGGCTGCGGGTTAATAACAATTGCGCATGTAACCATTTCATAGATGCATCATATGTGGTATACATGGCAGGTGAATGGGCCCATATTCACCTTTGATATTTCCAGAATTTATGGGCTTCAACCCGAACTCTTTAGTTGGTCAGTTCATTAATGAGAATAAGTGATACAAGAGAATTCGTAAAGAACTTTCTAGTTCTTTGATATTCACCTGTGTGAATTTGCACATCATACTTAAAATGAGATGGCTAATACGAATGCTAACTGAACAAATTATCAATATTGGTAAACATCAAATTTACACCATGACATGTGCACTTATCAATAAACTTCAGGTTTATTATGACATGGGTTTTTATACCAATAGATATCCACTTTATTGTGGCATTCTTTCTTTTGTGTAGTACAAACTGGAGAACAAAGCGGGTAGCTTTTCATATGCAAATTACCCCGCTACAAGTTGTAGTAATAGGAGATATCAAAGCCTTCCTTTATTTATAGTCTCAATATAATCAATCGCTTTCGCGTGTACTTTGGAAACTGAATAAGTTTCTTTGAGACTTACTACAGCACAATACTCAATTGTGTTTCTCCAACATAGTAATAATTGGCTCTTCTAGATCTCTCAATTAATTTTGTACTACCACAGGTTCATCAACATCCATGTGGTGAATATCTTTCTTAAAGAGAAAGTTATACCATTATGGTCATGTCAAACTTATATGCAGGATATGTTTCTTGCATTATCGTTGTCCTTTAATAGTCATATTTCCAAAATACTTTGGCGTACAATAGGTACGTGACCAACGATCATTCATGCCATATATCATCTCAAACCTCCTTCTAGGGGTGAGTGTGGTATCATCTCAAACCTCCTTCTAGGGGTGAGTGTGGTATATTCAATACCAATTTCATGTTCATATTCTTCCAATAATGAATATGTATTCGTGAATCAGATGTTGTCACATTCACTGCGGGGATATGTGATTTTGTCCTTTTCAAATCTGTAAATGCGTCTGGCATTCGATTTGCTATTCTTTGCAAATGGATAATATTTTGCACCTCTTTTTCACAAATAGAGGTATGTGGATCAAGATGAGATAATGATGCATTTTTTCACAAAATTTCCTGTTTGGTTTCACCAACTTCTCCCCCTAATTTTGGGAAAAGTGTCTCATCAAATTGACAGTCTGCAAATCGTGCAGTGAACAAATCTCCTGTCAATGTTCCGAGGTAGCGAATAATGGAGGGCGATTCAACCTCAACATATATTCCTAACCTTCTTTGCAGACACATTTTGGTGCGGGACGGCGGTGCTACAGGAACATATACTGCGCATCCAAAGATTCTTAAATGGGATATATTGGGTCCATGACCCAAAACCAATTGCAACGGGGAATATTTGTGTCAATTCGTCAGTCAGAGACGAACTAGCATTGCTGTATGCAAAATGGCGTGTCCCCAAACCGAAGTGGGCAGCCGACGAACTAGCATTGCTGCATGCAAAATGGCGTGACCCCAAACCGAAGTGGGCAGCCGACGAACTAGCATTGCTGCATGCAAAATGGCGTGACCCCAAGCCGAAGTGGGCAGCCGACGAACTAGCATTGCTGTATGCAAAATGGCGTGACCCCAAACCGAAGTGGGCAGCCGACGAACTAGTATTGCTGCATGCAAAATGGCGTGAACCCAAACCGAAATGGGCAGCCTCGTTTTCATGAAGAATTCAAGATTATTCTCATCTATTGTCTCAATATGATATCCATTTTGAATGATATCTTTAAAACTCAACAAGTTCCTTTTAGACTTGGAGGAGAACATTGCGATTGATATCATTAAAACTCAACAAGTTCTTCGTAGACTTGGAGGAGAATATTGCATTCTCTAAGATAAACGTCGTGCCTTTGGGCAGAGTTACAGTTGCTCTTCCGGAGCCTTCAATCAATTTACTTCCCATGGTTTGACATATAAAAGAAAATATACGAACATGAGAATAAACAACTTCAATCCGTTTGTGTCACATAATATTTTCAAAATCTGCTGCTAACAGTTGACTAACGAAATCAGATATGTTATCCATAATCGATTACTATGCAGCTTGAAAATTTTTAGTTCAAGCATTTTTCACACACAATCGACTGTTTAACATTGACAATCGATTGTGGATGATTTTTGAAAAATTCCAGATTACAGTCTAACGACAATCGATTGTTAGACATAGACAATCGATTGTGGATGATTTTTGAAAAATTCCAGATTACACTGTCTAACGACAATCGATTGTTAGACATAGACAATCGATTGTGGATGATTTTTGAAAAATTCCAGATTACACTGTCTAACGACAATCGATTGTTAGACATAGACAATCGATTGTGGATGATTTTTGAAAAATTCCAGACCTCACTGTTTTAAGACAATCGATTGTTAAACATAGACAATCGATTGTTGACTATGTTTGAAAAATTCCAGATCACACTGTTTTAAAGACAATCAATTGTTGATCATTGACAATCGATTGTTTTGCAGTTTTTTTTTTATGCGAAATAATAGATAACCGACTAGTTTTTCAGGTTAGTCGATTACCTCTACTGGAAAGTAAAAATATTATTGATATTTGAGCATATCGATACATTCTAAAGAACTAATTATATCATGAACTAACTAATACGAGCTAATACTAATGGCTATTAGTTTGTTCATTCACTAATACAAACAAGTAAAATAAAATCAAACAGCTCCATCTTCTTTCATCACGGATCCATCACCGATTAGGTGGTCTATCTTCCCCTGGGTTGCTCAAAGAAGTCTGCCACATCCAAGTGGGTGATGTCAAAGTTGTCGTCAGAGACAAAATTCGTTTCAGGGCGTTTACTCTTTCGAGATGCTTGATAAAGGTCAACCAAATGTCATGGTATATGGCAAGCCTTTGACCAGTGCCCATTTCCACCGCAACGATAATGTATAGTTTATAAACTATTTGCTTTTGGATTCTTATCGTATCGTGCTTGTGGCAGAGTGACCAACTTCAGGTTGTCATATCTCTTCTTTAAGCCATCTCACAAGATAGGTGGATCTTTGACTGTGATATATTCAATTTTCAAACCTTCATCAAGGTGATGGCGCAAGTAAATCAAGGCCTTCGCACAGTCTTGGGTGGATGCTTTTTCTCTATCTTTAATGGTGTCTCCGAGACCCATAGCATCTAAGTGGATTTCAGCATCCAACATCCATGTCATATAGTTCTTGCCCGAAATTTCAAGGGCAACGAACTTTCTTTTCATAATGTCAGACATAAAACAAATTTACATCAAGAGCGTGTTCATACTTACGGGCTCTATTACAATTATCACATTCACTTCAGGGAATGGATCATAATCATGTGCTTTACACAATCTCATGTCAAATATTACTTTCATAAAGTGAAAGATTATTTTGAGAATCTTTATTATTCTCATTATCACAATAATGACGATTATAATTTCGTCTATTGCCACGTCCACATCCATTGATACCTTTACGGTAATAATTTTGTCTTCTTTCAGACTTATCACATACTGCTTCCACATTCTCTAAAGGGAATGGAGCAAATTCAATGGGACGGATTTTCAATTCTTTGCCCACAATCATACATGAATTTAATCATGGCAGGACATAGAGATTTTACCACTTCATGTGGTTACAATTTCTTACAAACTCCATTAGAGTTATAATCAAACTTTGTTGTCTATGTTTGTATATAAAATCAAATTATAGAATTCCAAGAATTTGAAAGGGAAAAGTAAGTTACTTACCTTTAAGGTATACCAATAAATGTTGTGATATCGAATATACCTCTTCTATTTTCCGTATAGAAAATCTCTGCATAAGCTCTCAAATCGATAGCGAAGATGTGATAATGAGATTGAGCAGTACTCCAATTTGTTTACAGTAATATCAAATTCCAGCAACTCGAACTTGACGGAAAAAATGGATAGCAACGAGAGCCATGACCGAAACCTCAAATCGGTGACAAACTTGAATTAACTTCAAACAAACCTCCTCACTTTAATAAAACTCCATGGTTTTAACATAAGAAATCAGAAGAAGGAAGAAATCAAATTCAATTGTAACAAAGAAAGGAATAGCGGAAGTAAATAGCTAGGATCACTTGTATGTAATATAGAAAACACATAATTATAGATTTAATCGAACATAAACTCGATACTTATCTCTTGAAGCGTGACCCGGATAATGCTCGGAATTAGCGAAATTCGTGTGGGCAAATTTCTCCTTAATCTTCTCAAAGTACTTCTTGAGACGGTAGAGTCTCGTGCTGATAACGTGTTATGAAATAATATAAAGACAAGTACAATAATGCAAGAACAAGAGCAATAGAGAGAATAGAGAGAGAAGTATTCTTATTGATACTTAGAGATTGTTAGGGATGATTTACAATGTTAGAAGACCCCTTTATTTATAGGGAGGTAGTGACTTAGCTACCAAGAATAAAACTCTAGAATCTCTCTAATTATAGACATTCACCTTAAATAGAAGTCTATTTATAACACAAAGTACTTTTTTAGAAAATCATAATTTTTTATTCTATGAAAAAAAAAGGTCAAGTAATAGATATAAGGAAATAATAAATTTAGTACTTTTCTAATCAAAGTAGAGTTTATTTATTTCTCCATAAATAGAAATTACAAAAACAAATTCATTTCGATGAGCCTCAGCTTGTATTTATGCAAGCAAATAAAATTTCAAGAGATAAGTTCATCATAGTTAAAATTGTAAATTTAAAATTGTCTAGCAATATTTTAAATCAAGTAGTAATAGTTGTTCACTTGATTTGTTATTCAAGAGATTGACTCACTTGAGTTCAAGTTGACTCTTCAATAAATCGCAACCTAAAATAAAACTTGAATTCAAGTGAGGATATTACATGTTTGCTATTTCATAATAATAAATTATTTTTTTGGTTGTATTATCTATATTTAATTGGTACACAATTTGTTTTTATATAGTAATAATATATATATAAAATAATAATAATAAATAGTAAATGAAATTAGATTATGAAGAGAAAAGGCATACAAAAAAAGAAGTTAAATGAAATTAGATTGGGTATTGCTCGGTGAATGGCGTATCGATTATGTCCTATCGGGTTTAACTGGTATATGCTATTTGTTTCACTGTGGGTGTAATGATTTGCTTTGGTTCCAGACACCAAATTGTGCGTGATTGTTGATTTTCACGCATAGTGGCTTGAGGTGTTTCATGTGGAGCCGTATGTGCATTGAAGCGAAGATTATATGTGGAGGTGTGATCCTTCGGGATAAATTTGTGTGTTCTATTTCTATGATGTAGGACGGGTCCTCAGCCTTGTGTTGTGGTTGTCCTGGTGAGCTTGAGGTACAACTCTTTCATTTAAGTCATTTTCATGATTTGAGTATGTTCGAGCTATTGCCTATTGGTGCGCGTATTGTACAAGTTGTTTTTAGGCCTATATTGATGTGACATGTCGCCGGAGCAGCGTGTCGGACTAGAGGAGATCGTTGGGATCACTAATGAATGCGAAGGCTTTGATTTCAGCATGTTGGAAGGATAATATCGACGTTCGGCTCAAAAATTTGCTATGGTAATTGACAATGAGAAGTGGCTTTATGAATGGTTGACTTTGAGAATGGTTATGGCTTACTGCGTGTTTTAGTCATCATTTGCATTCTCATGCGTGTGTCACGAACGTGTAGAATTAATTGGAGAGCCTGGGATTTTTTCCTTCAGGTTCGTGAAGGGAGGCCGTGTTCGCGTAGGTTTGGGGGCCTGTGGTCTGGGGTCATGTTCGCGTAGCATGCTAGCGTTTGCGAAGGAGAAATGCTGAGGGGACTATTTTGTGCTTTGAGTTTATGTCCTTAGAACGCATTCGCGAACGAGAAGATGCAGCTGTGCATCGCGATCGCGGGTAGGCTCCGCGTTTTACTCAACACTTTTTCCAACATTTTTACTCTGCCAAGGGAGCTTTTTGAGCAATTTGAAGAGGGGTTTCAACGGGTATTGATTGGAGGTAAGTCTCTTGACTTCAAAATACCATTTTATTGAAGAACCAACACTCAAATTCATGAAAATAGGTTAAAATTATGAAGAACAATGGCTTGTTTTTTGAAAATGAATTTTGGGGATTTGAGATGCTATTTGAACTCCGTTTTTGGCAAACTTTACACGTACGGACTCGTGGCGAGACGAGGAATCGTTGATGTAATTTTCAGAATTTTTCAAGAAGTGGGATCTAGGGTCAGGTTTCACCAACTTCGTAAATATTTGTGTAATTCAAAAGAAAACAGGAAGAAGGAAAGCTGGCACTAAAAATCATTGTGGCAAAGATAATGTAAAAGAAGATCTTACATTACCAAAAATAATATAATCTTCATAGCTTATAACAAATGAGAGAAATGAAGCCATCGGGGAAAAACAAGTTTGTCAAAATACTGTAGAAATGAGAATATAATAAGAATGTAGAATTCATATTTTCTAAAAGTATACAATATACAACCGAGTGCTTGGACCCGAGCGTAGCACGGGCCAACTTTTACATAAAGTATAACTCTATTCATCTAAAGCATAGTCTTTGTTCAAATTTTGATACAATTTCAAGCTTTCATAATACCAACATCATCAGGGCAAAGATCTAAAGACAACAATTACATTCTTTGTGCACACAGGTTAAAGAAGAGGTGAATGCTTGTGAAGTGATGTAATTCCAAGAAATATGGGATTTCTTGAACTTATTGGATGTATTATAAAATTCAAACACAGTCTATTCTAGACAAATATAAAAAGACAATCAAAGAGTCAATAGGTCTGGTAAGCTGCTACCATCCAACTCTCCATTCGTCATTGCTTCCTTCCCCTTCCAGGTAGTTTTCTTTGGGGAGTATGGCAGTTTTGTTGGTTGTTAGCTACCAGTGTGATCACCTGTGAATGGTATCGTTCTAGTGTTTGAATTTTGTTCACTCCTAAGCTGAAGTCTAGTCTTAATATAAGACACTACCTTAAGCCTCAAGACTGGGTCAGAATCTGCACCAAAGTCAGCTTGAATAAGCTTTCTTCTGGTCTAAATATTCTGAGTGTTGGAGTGCTGAGTTGGCATTTGAGTGTCTTGACTGGACTGCTGACTTGGCTGAGTGTCATAACTGGATTGTTGAGTTGGCTGCTGAGTGGTGTGACTGGATTGTTGGTCTTGTGGTTGAAAACCTGGAGGATGTCTTTAAGTAGGACGATGTTTATAGAATGTTTATGGAGTTGGTCTATAGAATGTTTAATTAGGAGGATGTCTTTCAGTAGGACGACGTCAGCGTTTTCAGCTTGAATAGACTGCTGCATAAGGTTGATCGACCTTACTATTTATGATTTTACCCCAGAAGATCCGAAACCAAATAACCTTGTAGTCATTAGTCATAAGGTCTAACCCGAACCCAAACTGACGGTCCATTTGTCTTAAAGATGGTGGAAGACTGAAATTTGGTGAAGAAAGGGATCATTTCTGTGGCAGGATTCCACGAAGCTAAGAAGATGTTGAATATGCTGCCAGCTCCAATAAAAACAAGCCATCCATAGAACCTAAAAGGTGCACCATGCCTATGAATTCCTGAAGATAATCAGGATTTTCAGGTACGCCAACAGTATCTGAGACCAAAATCAAAGTGATGGGATTGGGATTGAGAGGAGAATCATCATTTGAGGGGCATCCAACATGATCATAAATCATGATTTTTGAGGGCTTGTTCCTTCTGCTCAAATTCAAAGGAAAGAATGCTACAGTTACATATTTCACAGATCAGCAGCAAGTAATAAGCTCCATTCAGATAAGTAGTACCAAGGGCTTCTATACAATGTTCAGAAATGGGCCAAAAGTATCCCTATCGTATGGTAAATGGTTTATAAAAGTCCCCCGTCCATTTATCCGTCTCAATATGCACACCGTGTTATTTCTAATATCAAAACTATCCATACGACTAACGGAAATTCTGCTGGGCATCTCATTAAATGACTTGCCATTTTTTCATTGGTCCACGCAGATAAGTGGGGCTCATATCTTGTTTGGGTTTGTTTTTACCCATTAAAAAGATCCGACCCATTTGGTTTAACCATGGGTCTGTCTTTTAACTCTACACTTGTCTTCCCCAATTTAGAGCTGAGTTCATCAGTTCCTCTATTCCATTTTCTTCTTCCCCAAAAATTCTCTTTTACAACTGATTAAATCTTATTTTTGCTTTTCGAAATGTCTGAAAATTCTGTCTCTTCTGGTTCGTCGCGTCTTTGTGATTGTGGTTTAGCTGAAAATCATTTTGTGGTTAAGACTCAATTAAATGGTGGTCGTCGATCCTACAAATGCCCTCGTTTTGACGAGGCCCCTTTCTGTGGTTTGTAGGAATGGCGTGATGAAGAGATGCCACCACATGTGACGATGCTAATCCATAACTTGAATACATCACTGAAGTCTGTTGAAGTTGAAAGAAATTATCTGAAGAGGATGGAGGCTAACTTGGAAGTTGTTGTTTCTGCTCAAAGACTGAAAATGAAGAAAATAATGGAGGAGGTCGAGGGAATTAATTCAGCAAAATTACAGAAGGTTGCTAGGATGGAGGCTCAACTACAAACAACGAAGTTGTTTATTGTTTTGTCTTAGATTGGCTTTGTGTTAGTACAAGTTTTCAAGATTATTTAGTTTGTTATGGTCTGGTGTAGTTATGTTATGATGCAGTTTATGTAGTTATGTTTGAAGTTTATGTATTAGTTTCTTTTTTTTTTGGTATCTTTTTATGCAATTGTAATGTTTCTGTACCAGTTCTATTTTAGTATGAAATGAAGTTTTTTAGCATTTGCATTCTGTTTATGTAATGGTTCTGCATTTCCTTTTGTTAGCATTACTGGATGGATGAGTTGATATTTTAAATTCTCTAAAATAATTGTAAGATGCACATACTGTTGAGTGCATTTCCATCTTATGATGCAGTTTAGATTCTGCAAATCTAAGATGCACATGCTATCTGCATTTCCACACATACAGATTATCTAAATAACAACTTGCGTAGACTATCATAATAATAAAATTTTATAAATAGACAAGAAGAACATTGCCATAAATAGTGTAGCAAATTTACATTGTTTAAGCCCAACAAAACATTGCTATTAGACAAGTAAATGTGTGATCCAAAAACCTACAACACTGTCAAAACATTTACTTGTCTAAAAACCTGCTTATTTCATTTCCTTTTGCCTTTAAACATATTTTTTCTGTCTTTTAAGAGGGAAACTCTAAAATAAGAAAAGAAAAAAATAGACAAAGAAAAACAAAATCGACAATTTCTATGATAAAATAAGATATGGAAGAAACAGACTCCGAGATCTAAAAGGAATTGAAAATAGATAATGGTTCTTTGCACCCTCGAGTTACTACTGGCAAGAACCAATACCAAGTTATGATGGTTGTACTCCAACGACCTCCCGACTTTTCTACCGTGAATACCTGCCACATCGGTACTACATACATATCCTATAGGCCGCGACTGCTAGAGGAGTAAGCTTATCCCGTCGTTTGCCTCCTGTTCACGATCTAGCCCAACTTTCTAGCTAGTCGCTTGGTCTTCAGTTGGCGGTGAACGACATTGACAGGTTAAGCTTGCTCCTCTAGCAGTCGTATGCCAAAGGCCGTAGATGTTGAACAATTCATCAGTATGTTGTAGCAGGTGTTCACGGCACAAAAGGTGGGAGGTCACCGGAGTACATCCATCATAACTTGATATTGAGTATGATTAATATAACTTGGGGGTGCAAAGAATAATCATTAGCAAGAGAATTACTATCAACTCCTAACTAAAAAGTACTATAGAAAATGTGTGTGAATGAATTCACAAGTGTTCAACTGATGTGTTGTTGCAATACAATTGTTAATACAACTTGGATGACGTCAATCACTTTGTTCAAAGGGGAGTGTCTGCAGTAGTGTGCTGCCAGGGGCGGCCAAACCAATTTTATTGCCTAAAGCCAAACTTTAAGAGGGACCTTATCTTTTAATTTTTCTTATAATTTATCTGAAATCTATTTTTTTAGCTTTTCCTAGACACAAAGTTATAAATAATTTTCTTACAATCAATAACTTCTAATAAGTATTGTTCAATTGACAATATAACTAATTTATTCAACCTTTGTTGTGACATTGTTGTTCTAAGATAAGATTTTATCAATTTTACTTTTGAAAAACATGAGTTATTAATATTATTTCATAAGCAATTTAGGCATTTGAAAAATAATTAAATCTTTTTATTGATTAAGCGTATCAATTAAGCTGTTAGCTTATAATTGTATTATTTTTTATAATAGTTTTAATTCAGAAAATAAATTTAAATCGTCAATATCGAATTAATTATTATGCTTTAAGGAACATTCAAAATTAAGGCAATATTTTTTTTAAAATTTTCAACATCTAGTGATCTTAGTTTTTACTGCCAAATAGAAAATCAAAAATATTTTCATACGCTTTGAATTGTTCAGATCTGTTTTGAGTTAAAAAAAATACATTCGAAGCTAAGAAAATTAGTACGGCAACCGTAAGAGAATAGCCCGGGTTTGGTACAGTGGATCGCTCATAGTTACGAATGAAAAAAGTATCAACTAATTCCGGATTACACATAATTCAAATATATTATTAAATATATATTTATGTTAGTATTTAATATTTAATCATGACATTGGAACACATATAACACACATACAATGAAATTAATACTCATTTAGAAGGAAAAGGTAGAACAAATATAATTGACCAGGAATACCTCTCCTAAACCCAGAAGAATACTGAATGCGGAGTTTATTGATAAAAAATGGGGAAATCCCGTTTTATACCTATTAATTTCAAATTATTTATCCTTTAATACACATACCCAAACTAATTACTACTCATATACATGCATTTCAAACTATTTCCTCTTGTTTCCTTTACTTTCTAATAATAATCGAATAAGCACACTGTTACCTAACAGTATACCGCTACAGTATAGCAATATACTATAGTAGTATATATACCATTATAGTATACAAATATATTGATATGATATACTGTAATAATATGCAAGATATTGTAATAATATTCTGTAATAATGTACAATATATACTATAATAGTATACTTATTACCCGTAAATTCACTTGCCTTTTTCCTTTTAATTTGGTTTAAGCTTTTACCTAGCATGAGCGGCAAATTGAAAATGCCAAAAAATAAATAAATTATAGTTTGCTATATAATGTATAACGGTATACTCTTACAATTAGATCCTTTAAGATTTTTTTTAAATTTTTTATTAACAACTGGTATTATTTCAGATTAATAATTGAATTAAACATTTTTAACTCTTTACGTACAATTGTATACTCTATTGGTATAACTATATACTATATTGGTATCAAATGTTAGTTAATATTTTTTTGGTTGTATTATCTACATTTAATTGGTACACGATTTGTTTTTATATAGTAATAATATATATAAAAAAAGAATAATAAAAAATAGTAAATAAATTTAGATTATGAAGAGAAAAAGCATATAAAAAAAGAAGTTACATGAAATTAGAATAGGAAGAAAAGAAAAAAATAAGAAGAAACGAGGGAAAAAAAGAGAGAAAAGAAAGCATAGAAATAAAAAAGAATTGAAGATTAAAGGAAAAATTCCCCACAATACCTATTATGGATAGGAAATATAATTAATTTGTTGGTAGAGAAAACAAATGGGTAAACAAAAGTAAATAATTTTATTTTTGTGAGTAGATGTGTCAAAACTCCTTTATAAAAAAGTCAAATAATAAGGTACTCCATCTATAAGTAACAGACTCCATCTAAACCTCTGCCTATTAGAAGAAAACGGAAAAAAGAAAAAACAGATCGATCTGCCCTTCCCTCTCTTTCTCTATCTCTCTCTGTACCCAAAGGCCGAAACTATTATATATGGCCACTAGCGGTGATGGTGGTCGGGACACCACCGTATAAAAATAGTTTACCTACTTACCATAGTTTGATGTGGAAGTATTCTACGAACTTAGCAATCATCACTACTCTTTAACTTCAAATGAGTATTTCAACTCTACATTAATTAGATTCTGTTACTATTTTGGCTATATGATCTATGTAATATATAACAACTAACTTTAATGCCATGAATTTTCATAATAATAATAACTTGTGCAATAGTTTGCTATACTTGCTTGAAGCAAAATGTTGGTGTCGCAGTCAGTGTGATATGTGCTTCTCGTTTAGAGCCCGTATTGCAATGATAATCAAAACATCGTATCAAAATTCAAAGCAGCTCCGGATCAAATGGAACACTCCAACTTTCACTGATCAAGGATCCAAGAACTCTTTAAAACAAGAAGTAATATTTATTCCAAATACAACATTATTACATCTAAATACCAACATGAAAACTAAGTAAGGCATTAATATTTATTCCAAATGATCACTATAGCTAGCTGATCAATACTAAAAAGTTAGTAGGATGATATTTCTTCTACCAGGATACGAACCACAACCTTTTTGACCTGTACGTAAGGGACAAGGTATGAAGTTGTGTAGTTGTTGGTCCAAACAAAGATATACCTCATGTAGAAGATTGTGTGTACCATTTGACTTACATGAGACATACACATGATTATTACTACCCACCATGGTTCTAACGGAAGCCATTATGGCATGCAATGAGTAGAATGAATGACCATCAGGGTTAAATCCAGCAGCAACAAAGTAGTAAATTAGATTTTTTTCGCAATCAATGTTGCGTGTACCCATGTCGCTGCAGTAAAATAATCTGTAACTTGCACTGCTGAGCTGGAACATAACCCATAGGTTCTCCAATCCTGTTTCCACAAACTTTTATCTTGGCTGCCTGCTAGCAAATTAGGCCAAATATTGTGGAGAGTCGTCTCTAAGTTATCATTATTCAACTGTATGTGCAAAGTATACCAAATTAAAGTATTTATAAGATTTTGGAAGTTCAAATATATATATATATATATATATATATATATATATATATATATATATATATATATATATATATATATATAATGCAGGTTAGCTCGTCCTAATTTCAAGCACTTACCACAGTATCTACTCTTTGATCTTCAAAATAAGGTTTGGGACATCGACCTGTCAAGCTTTTTCCTCTCGCATCGCATGGCCAAGGACCATGGATAAAGAATTGTTCCGAAATACTAGATTTGCAAGGTGTTTTGTTTGATAGAAATTGCATCTCACAGAATGTGGGTGGCCATTGTAGCACGTACTATATAAAATCATATTGACAACTAGTTATTGGGATAATAGACATCAAAATCAGTACAATTAGTATCAAGTAGTTCTCCATATTGACTTGCTAGTAATATTATTACTGTACGTACTCTATGAATGCAAGAATGAGTGACATATGGGAATTCACCTCTTCTTATAGGGATCTGAACATAATGCAAGCAAGTGATTCACAACATTCTCGTGATGAAGACAATGTTCAAAATTTAGGTAAACATTAAGGCTTTTTGATGAGTCAATAAAGCTTAAAGCTTTTTAATGATTACACGTTTAGGAATCACCTATGTGAGTGTAAAGTGTAAGTCGCTTCAAGGGGAATGAAATTAAGGCCCATTCTCTAAGCACTCATCACAGCAGGCGGTGTTCATGGCTGAAACAAATACAACCGTGAGGACCATAAATGATTAAGGATTGATTGTGTGACTTTTGTTTTCTAGGTATATAACAAATATCGACGGTTCAAAGATATCAAATCTACCGATTGACCAAGTATATCCAATATAAGTTCACTACAAACAGTTCAAAGGGAAACCTTCTTATTCAGATGCAATTAATTCCTTAAAGTAAAACACACACGTGTCCGTGCATTCCTTTATTTTATAGTTATTCCTCATTAACAACAAAAGCGGTGTGAATGGAAAATGGTGGGTAAAGAAATGGATGAACGTGAAATTTTGAATTAGTTCATTTTACTATTGCACTTTGTCCCTCATTGGAAGAAAGAAAGAAAATATTTGTGTATATTTTGAGAAGCTCAACTTTTGGGTCTTAAAGAGTTAAGAAGAATGCAAGCCTCGCGCCATCGTTGTTATCGCTCGCTCGACTCGGTTCATATTTGGATTCTGATTTGGCCAAAGATTGATTGATTAATATTATTAGACAAAATTATTTTCAATTAATTAAATTAATTAATTAACATAAATTCAATCATAAATATTCCATGACCCGCGACCCGGTCCGGTCCAGGTCCTTTTTTCCCGGATTAATTTTAAATTCATTTGTTTTCCTGCAATTTTTTTCACATGTTCCAATAGCTATGACTGTTCTGAAAGGTTGCAAACATTTTTATAAACAATGCCAAATTGGCTATTAATATACCTTCAAATCTCAGAATATTTATTTATGAAATTTCCTATTCTTCTTCTTCTTCGCATAAAACTTCCAATGTGTTTTACAGCCTTCGAATGGTTTGTTGTTCATCGATTTTTTTGGTACCAACTCTCTGGTGAGTTCAATCGTTCTATCCTAGGAGGATATATTCCTGAACTTTGAGTACTTGTGGGAAATAATTTTCTTAAGGACACATTGTATATTAAGAGGGCTCGATTTATTCCTACGTTATTTTTCCAGAATTTATTTCGTTAAGCTAGTTCTCCTTGAATTTCATATTGAAACTCGAAGAAGAAGAAGAAGAAGAAGAAGGAGGAGGAGGAGGAGGAGGAGGAGGAGGAGAAGGAGGAGGAGAAGAAGGAGAAGAAGAAGAAGAAGAAGAAGACATGACATATATTATACTGCGGAGAGTGTAGTAAAGTTGTATTATACATACATACATACATATATATATATATATATATATATATATATATATATATATATATATACATACATACATATATATATATATATATATATATATATATATATATATATATATATATATATATATATATATATATATATATATATATATATATATATATATATATATATAATTTAAATATTGCGTAAAAGTTGAACAATATTGTATAAAAATTGTAGTTTTATATAATTGGGTAGAAATAATGTATGAAAGTTGTAAATAAGTTGTATTATATATATATATTGTATAAAAGTTGAACAATATTGTATTAAAATTGTAGTTGTATATAACTGGGTAGAAATAATGTATGAAAGTTCTAAATAAGTTGTATTATATAAATTTTATTTTTACTATGTATAAATCAGACAAAAAATATATAAAAAACATATTGTGTAAAAATTGTGTTTAAATCGTATGATATTGTAGTTGTATATAACTCGATAGTCCAATCTTATTATCGGAACTTTTATTGCATAGAGATATGATATGCAGTTTGTTCACGAATTTCCAGTTAATTTTCTCGATAAATTGATTTTTCTGAGCAACCAATGCTTGCACAACTTAACAGTTCCAGTATCACTTCTTATTTAGGTTTTTTTCTTTAGGTATAACTGTCCATTTTGCAAGCAACTTGTAGGATAAAGACAACCATGTTCAGTGCCAGTACCAAAATACTAAATGCATTATCACATAATTTTGTTATAAGGATACATACAAGAGAGGTTGCTCTGATAGTAAGCAACCCCCACTTTCAACCGAGAGGTTGTGAGTTCGAGTCTCCCCAAGAGCAAGGTGAAAAGTTCTTGGAGGGAAGGATGCCGGGGGTCTATTTGAAAACAGCCTCAATGGTAGGGGTAAGGTATGTGTAACAGTGTATGCCGATATGATTTCAATAAATAACAAGAAGAATCTGCTCGTCTACTTGACTGATGCAAACATTATACCATCGAACGATATTGTCTGCACCATAAACAACGCTCTTCATAAACTGGTTGGTAACAACAACGATATCTACATCGCATGCAAGATGAATAGCACCAATCATTTTCTTCTGCATGAGATATACTTATTTACGTTGCAGCAGTTCATTTTATGCCCACCATAAGATGCTTTATCCAGGGGTCTAAATACAAATCCTGAAGATTCAAAATTGCTACATATAAATCTTAAATCTATTAAAACCTTCTTGAAAATCATCCACTTTGCTCGAATCTCAGTCAAACAGACCGAATAATCCCCCGTGCCCCGTGCGCACACTAACACCCTAAGGAGTAATCCACACTTCTAAATAACTGAGTAAATCCTTACTCCATGCAGACTACATCCCTTACTAGTAGCAACTCAATCATTCAATGTTTTTCATATACCCATAAAGTATAATACAACCATATCCAAAAATTCTTTTACTCGAGTCAACCTCGTTCTCAACCTCTAAAAATCATAACTTATCCATAAGTATACCTCAAACTGAAACCTATACAACATATAACTATGAAATTAACTTATCGATAACAAACTCACCCACTTCGCTCAAAGTCATAGATCAAAACACACAATAACTCACAATGCCATACTCTATTACTGCCATGACACCATAATGAGATTCAACTAAATCCTTCATAAGCTCATGTGACACAAACCATCTAATATCTCAAATCATCTGCAAATATTGCATTCGCCCTTGTAACAGTCACGCCAACTCTCATAAGCGATCCTATCCGAAATTGCAACACATATAATTCACTGGTAAAAGAGAACTCACTACAAAACAACATAGGGATCACACAACCTCAGGACACCCCACATGATATAACCCACTTCTTTGCCTCAAACTTACATCTCTCTATACCCTTCCACAGTCATAACTATTATGCAATCACCTAATCTTCTTGAGTCTAAACTCATATCACGACACGAAAATCCACTTCACTCCACAACTACACAACTGAAAGATCCTTCAAAACACCCATTACTCGAAACTATACGTCAAATCAAGACGGAAATCAATCACCCAATTTACATCTCAATCAAGCTCTTTTGGTAACATTCAAACCATATAAACAAATCTCGCAGTCACATCATACTCATCACGTAGCCATCCATCCATACATTCCACTAATAGGGACACTACCAGATATATAAATTCAAAAGCATGTGCTTACACAATCAACATCTCTATGCTCAAGCTACAGTCAAAACCCGACCTCAATTCCTGCAGGCTGGCCCATCATCATAGCATACAAATCACATCTCGTACCCCATCCATAGAATCACAAGCGTCGATGCACATTTGATACCAAGCGCTTATGTGCGCATAGGAATGCATGGAAGAAATTCAAAAAGTTATGCTTCAAGTTGAATCAATGTTGCATGATAAGGAAATAAATATGGGATGTATATCCTAAATCCCATGTAGCCTCTCGAAGATAGGTATGGACATCATCATACCGATCCACGAGACTCTACTAGACACTTGCTTATAATGACCCGATCGATTGTTTTGAACTGTTGCACTTTCATCGCTAGATTTCGGGCATGATTACTCCCGTATGATGTGTTATGACTTGTGTAAATCTTTGTTTTTGCTTTTTAGGAAAATCGGAACGAAATTGGAAGAACAATTCTCAGTTTGAAGTTTTAAATTTGAAAGGTTTGACATTTATTTGACTTGATTGTATATGATCTTGGATCAAAATTTTTATGATTTTATTAGCTCCTCTAGGTAATTTAGGATTAAGAGTGTGATCGTAATGCATTTTGGAAATCTGTGGAAGGTTTTGGCTTGAATTGGCAAAATTGAGATGTTGGCATTTTTCGGTTGATAGGTAAGATTTTGATATAGAGGTCATAATGATATTCCGAGAGTTGAAGTAGCTTTATTGTGTTATTTTGGATGTGTGTGCAAAATTTCAGGTCATTCGGACATGATTTGGTTGGGGTTTTGATCAAAAGCGTAATCTAGGAGATTTTAGGATTCTTAGGCTTGAATCCAATGCGAATTTTGGTGTTTAATGTTGTTTTGGGTCCTACAAAGGTTGAAACAAGTTTGAATAATATTACGGAATATGGAATAGGTTGGCATGCTTGTTGAGTTCCCGAAAGGCCTCGCGTGAGTTTCGGGTGGTCAATCGGACCATTTCATGTTGGGAAAATTACAGAAAATTGCAGGTTTTGTCTCCAGATCTGTTGCAGATGTTTCCTCTTCACGATTGCAGGAGGAGGCTCATGATCGCATAGAGTTATTTCAGGGGGAATCCAGGTTTCTCTTCGTGTTCGCGTGAATAGGGTTGTAGTCGTGTAGGTTTATGTTGTTGTTAAGCGCGGTCGCGTGGTATCATTCACGATCGCGTAGTTGCAATATTTTGAGCATCGCATTCGCGTGAGGCTATGTGCATTGTATAGTGTAAATCGTGGGCTATGCTTCGCAATCGCGAGGGATTTTCTACAGTCGCGATTAAGCAAAAGTGAGAGCAGGGCAGAATGTTTTAAAGGCTCATTTCCACGAATTTGAGGCTAAGTTCCTCCATTGTTGTCGATTTTGAAGCTTTTTGAAGAGGATTGAAGAGGGATTCAAGGGTAATCTCCTCGAGATTCGACGCGCGTGGATGCCTATTTGAGAAGCAAAGGCGTAGCGAGCTAGAGATTTCCCCGGTTCGAGGAGAGTAATTATTTTAAATGATGTTCTGAGGGTTTGAAACCACGGATTGCATATCGTAGTGCTATATTAAGGTGAGGCACACGCTTGACGCCGAGCGTGGGGTCGTGTACTATTGGGGATTGTGACTTGATCCATCCCGATTGATGATTTTATCGCATATTTGACGGAAACTTATTTGTTGTCATCATGATTTTGGGTGATTGCCATATTTAGGCTTCGTGCCAGCTATTTGAACGCTTCAGGGATTTTTATTACTAATTCCTCACTCCTTTGACTTATTAATTGAACTCAGTCATGCTATTTTCTACTATTTTACCACTCAACCATTTTAATTTCGTTTTGAGACTTAAACGATATTTTAAATTATTTGGGCTGAGAAATACTATTTTTTAATGCCCGAGGGGCTTGTGAGTAATTTTTACTGGGTAAGGATGAGGGCCTAGTAGTGAGGAAACATTGATACCGATTGAGGCCGAGGGACTGAGATGTGTATGCCATGAAGTGACTTGATTATATTGCTTATGAGGCCGAGGGCCTAGATACATATGTATGCCACGAGGTGGCTTGACTGATATGAGGTCGAGGGCCTAAATTTAATGCCACAGGATGGCTTGATATTGCGCTTGGGCCATAAGGGGCCCTTCGCGGAGTCTGTACGCGCCCAGTGAGCGCGAGCACCCATTGTGATGTGAGATATAGTTTGAGGGACTTATATTGTTCTATTTTATAGCCTGATGGGACTGGTATTGTTTTGTATGATTGCCTGAGGGATGGTACTGATCAATGTGATTTCCCGAGGGACTGATATCGTTCTGAGATATTGCCCGAGGGGTGGAGTTGTTGACTTTCTGCCTGAGGGGCGAATCTTTATGTGTTTATCATTAATATTTACTGTCATTTATCTGAAACTGTGGTTTTGAGCTCGAGTGGCGGTTTTCTATGCTTATCTGCACTAACTATTTTGGTATTCATTTGTGTGATTATTGAAAAGTCATTTTCAATGAAATATAAACTGAGGTAAGATATTTTAAAGAGATTCTATAGTTTCTCTGCTTTTTCACTGTTTTGAAATGCTTCTATACGGCATGTTGATATGCTTTACGTGATTTCTTACTGCTTAGTTGTTATTTACCTTTATCACTCACTAAGTTGGAGTACTCCCTTTACTCCCTGCACTCTATTTGCAGACCCAGGTATTTCTACAACCCGTAGCGGATTTTGGCTGATTGGAGGCAGAGTCATCGGAGATTTGCTAGGTAGATGTCGGCGTTCGCAGCACTGCCCTTCTCTCTCTTCTCTAATTAGTCTGTATTTAGGCTATTTCAGCACTTAGTTGTATTATAGATCTTGATAGATGCTCGTGACTTGTGAAACCCCGATGTCGGGATGTTTTTCTTTCCGTAGTGTTTCTTTTAAACTCATGTTCTGCAATATTTGATTAATTGAAAAGACATTAAATTGACTCATTTAAATTATTGAATTGAATTGGGAGTTGTGTCGGCGGCCCTGTCTTCAAGAGAAGTGTCATCATGACCGAGTCTGATTTGGGGTCGTGACAAGTTGGTATCAGATCCTATGTTACAGAGGTCTTACGATTCATTAGCTTTTAGTAGAGTCTGACGGTTCGATACGGAGACGTCCGTATTTATCGTCGAGGGACTCCAGAACCTTTAGGAAAAACCTCACATTCTTGAATTCTTATTGTACGTCCTTGATTCTACTTGAAATGTAACTCTTTGAATTTCTTCCATGCGTTCGTATGCGCGTATAAGCGCTCAATATCAGATTTTCCTTGATGTCTTGTGATTCCTTGATTGAAGGAAGAGATATGATCTCTGTGAGTTTGATCGGATCTTTGCCTATGGCTTGAGCACCGAGGTACTAATTGTGTGAGTAAGCCTTTTTTGAACTTATATGTTCAGTAGTGTCCCTATTAGTAGGAGTGGTGGTTGGATAACTATGTGATGAGTATGTTGTGACTATAAGACGTATTCTTATGAATTGGAAGCGATGAGTTATAGGCGTGTGAAGAATTGTTTCATGTTTTCTAGTTCTGAGTGAAGAAAAAATTCATGGTCCGGAATGATTTCAGACTCAAGAAGAGTAAGTATTGCATACGGTTTATGACGGTGGAAGGTATACAGGAATGTTAGTTGGAGGCAAAGCAGGAGGGTTATCTCCTGCGAAGTGTCCTGAGGTTGTGTGATCCATATGTCGTTTATTAGATGATCTTATTTACAAGTGATGTATATGTATAAGAATATAAATTGGGTCTTTTGGGAGAGTGGGCTTAACGGTCTCGAGAGTGAGTGCAAGATGTGCAGAAGATTTAAAGTACTACATGATCTGTGTTGTCACAAGCTTACAAAGGATTTGAGTTTAATCTCACTACAATATTATGGCATCAATAGAGTATATGTATTATGATTTATTGAGTGTGTGTTGATCTATGCCTCGAGCCAAGTGGGGGAGTCCGCTATTGATTAGTTGATTGCACAGTTAGGTCTATGTTTTACCCAGTTTGAGACGTGTAGGTAAGTTAGTTATGACTTGCAGAAATTGAGTCCAAGGATGGCTCGTGTAAAGGAAATTTTTTGAAAAAGGTTATATTATGCTTCATAGGTGTGTGAGACTCACCGGATGTCTTGAGTTGTTGCTGGAAAGAATGCTCGGTGCATGGAGTAGGAAGTTGCTTGGTTGTATTGGAATGAGGATATATTCTGCGATGTCGGAGTGCCAATCAGGAACGGGTTGTTCGGTTCATTTGATCGGACCAATTGCAGTTTGAATAAAGTGAATGGCTCTCGTGAATGGTTCTAATGTGTTCAAGATTCTACATGTAACAATTGGGTATCTTAAAGTTTTATATGTGGTTAGAAACAGAGTTTTCATTGGAAGAGGTCAAGACTTGTGGTATTTATATGTTAGTCGAGGTATTCTATGTATCAATATTAGGAAGGTAAAGGTAGCAGATTTAGATTCGCATGAAGTTCTTCATATTAAAAGTATTTTGGAATGTGGTGATTTTGAGAATAGTTAAGAGAGTATTCAGCGGCTTATGTGCCTTAGACAATGTGGTTATATGCTTGGGACTCATGTGGTAAGCCTGGGGTTGAGGAATTGTGGTGCTACAGACAGAGGGAATATCAAGATGAAGATGAATCGGGAGGAAACTTAGATAGATGGAATATCTTGATAGTAGACCGGACCAGTATGGTAAGGATATGATTAGTTCCTTGTGTGTGTTCGAGGTAATGAGTTCTCACATGTATTTTGCAGCAATGTTCTTAGGTTTTGATGGCTTTCTTAGCTTGGTCGAGTTAGAAGGATTCAGTCTTGATAGGTCAGATTTGTGCAATGAGGACTTGGAGAGTTCTTGATGGGCTTTACCGCGGTTTGAAGATGTATATTTTCTATGGGCATGCGAAGCATGGGATGTATAGTGATTTTCTTCTAGAAGGGACCAATGGAAAGTTCTTAACTAGTTGAGCATGTAGATGTTTGTGGTTCGGAAGGGAGATGAAGTTCTCATGTTATCCTATGATGGTATGGTATATGTGGTGCATTGTGGAGGATTGATATTTATGTGTGTTAGCTTGCAGTTCAGTTCTAAAAGGAAGTTCATAAAACTCTTAGGCAGCGGGTAGCCTCAGATGACTAATGAAATGGTAGTGTGAATTGAAAGTGATTTGATGAGAGTATATGTTTTAGAAAAAGGCAGTGTGATTAAGTTTATGGCACTTCGGTAGTATTGCGACACTTTCTGGCTAGATTGACTGCTGATGTTTGAGGTTGCTTGGTGGCACAGAAGAATGTTAGAGTATCCCTCGTGAAATTATTGAGTATTAGAGGTGTGGCATGTATTCGGACGGCGAAATTAGGGATCTGATATGGTGATTAATGTGGTGTATGGATTTGGAGACATAAGTTCTCATATTCAGGCTATGTTGTGGTTGTGGGTCGTATTTATCGGCACAAGTTAGCGACTATCAAGATTTGTAGGACCGAGTGGATATTTTATTGCTTGGTATATTAGTTTTTGGATGTGATATTAGGGTTTAGACTGGTTGTCTCCGTGTTGTGGCATTCTGGACTATTGCGCTAAGGCGGCGCTGTTGGCCATGCTAGAAATGCCACGGATTGAGTGGCAAGGTTCGAAAAATAGTGTCCTGGTGGAGTGACTTTGTATCTCGAAGACCCAACGGACGGCTGGGAAGGATTGTCTTTCTTAGTCGGGATTTCCTCGATGGGAAGTTCGTTGGCAAGCCGGTGTGGATGCTTGTTCTAGCTTTAGTCGGCTTGGTTGGCCCTAAATTGTATTATTAAGGGATATGTTGATTCAACTGTTATTGAGCTTATTTGTGAATTGGAGAGATCTATGAGATACCTTTCTATGTTGCGAGACGTTATGATTTGTTGCTTGTGGGCACATATGGTGCGGTTCTATTAGGGTTCATAGTGGAAGTCGACCGGGGAGAGCAATTGGGTATTGCTCGGTGAATGGTGTATCCATTATGTCTTATCGGGTTTGCGTGGTATATGCTATTTGTTTCGATGTGGGTGTAATGATTTGCTTTAGTTCTAGACACCAAATTGTGCGTGATTGTCGATTTTCACGCATAGTGGCTTGAGGTGTTTCATGTGGAGCCGTATGCGCATTGCAGCGAAGATTACATGTGGAGGTATGATCCTTCAGGATAAATTTATGTGTTCTATTTCTATGATGTAAGACGGGTCCTCCGCCTTGTGTTGTGGTGGTCCTGGTGAGCTTGAGGTACAACTCTTTCATTTAAGTCATTTTCATGATTTGAGTATGTTTGGGTTGTTGCCTATTGGCGTGCATATTGTACAAGTTGTTTTTTAGGCCTGTATTTATGTGACATGTCGTCGGAGCAGTGTGTCGGACAAGAGGAGATCGTTGGGATCACTAATGAATGCGAACAGATTCGATTGCATCATGTCGGAAGGATAATATCGAGGTTCGAATCGAAAATTTGCTATGGTAATTGACAAGGAGAAGTGGCTTTATGAATGGTTGATTTTGAGAAATGATTATGGCTTACTGCGTGTTTTAGTCAACATTGGCAATATACAAAAGCGTTGGAATGAATCTTTAGTTGATAAGAGGTTTTATATCGGTATTCGGGTGTTGTGTGCAGCTGCTATGAATGGAAGTTATCGCTACATGTGTTTGAATTATGTGGTATATCGGGTAATTGCACCTGAGGTTGCAGGCGTGGGTTATTACAACTGGTTCGGCCCTATTCAGAGTATAGGTATGAGGTTCTGATCGTATTGGTGATTTGAGAAGTGAAAAAGTGGTTCTATGGTTTAAGGACAAGAATGGATTGTGTAATTTCAGTTATAATAAGTTATCATACCTATATGAGATAGGGTGATGTGGGATCACTCCCGGGTATATGCATGATAAGGTTATTCAGCAATTGGTTGGCTTTTAGAACAAATCTGGGCACGTTCGAAGGCAAAAGTATGTTATTGGGGGAGGATGTAACGACCCGATCAGTCGTTTTGAGATTTTTCACTTTGATCACCCGATTTCGAGCATGATTAGCCCTGTGTGATGTTTCATAACTTGTGTAAATCATTATTTTATGTTTTCAGGGAAATCAGAACGAAATTGGAAGAACAACTATAAGTTTGAAGCTTTAAATCTGAAAGGTTTGACGATATTTAACTTAATTGTTTATGATCTCGGACCGGAACTTTTATGATGTGGTTAGCTCCGTAGGTGATTTGGGACTTCGGAGCGTGATCAGAATGCATTTTGTAAGTCCGTGGAAGGTTAAGCTTGAATTGGCGAAACTGAGATTTCGGCATTTTCTGGTTGATAGGTGAGATTTTGATATAGAGGAAGGAATGAAATTCCGATAGTTGCGGTAGCTTCGTTGTGTTATTTCGGATGTGTGTGCAAAATTCAGGTCATTCGGTCGTGGTTTGGTTGATTTTTTATCAAAAGCGTAATCTAGGAGATTTTGGGATTCTTAGGCTTCAATCCGATATGAATTTGGTGTTTTGATGTTTTTTGAGCATTTCGGAGGTTGGAACAAGTTTGAATGATGTTATGGAATAGGTTGGCATGTTTGGTTGAGATTCCGAGGGCCTCGGGTGAATTTCGGATGGTTAATCGGACCATTTCATGTTGGAAAAATTGCAGAAAATTGCAGGGTTTTGCTCCAGCTCTGTTGCAGGTGTTTCCTCTTCCCGATAGCGTGAGGAGGCTCGTGATCGCGTAGATTTATTTCAGGGGGCATCCAGGTTTCTCTTCATGTTTGCGTAAATAGGGTTGTGGTTGCATAGGTTTATGTTGCTGTGAAGCGCGGTCACGTGGTATCATTCGTGATCGTGTAGTTTGAAGATTCTGAGCATCGCGTTCGCATGAGGATATACGCGATCTCATAGTGTAAATTGTAGGTTGTACTTTGTAATTGCGAGGCGTTTTCCGCAATCGTTATTAAGAAAAAGTGAGAGATGGGCAGAATGTTTTAACGGCTCTTTTCCGCGAATTTGAGGCTAAGTTCTTCCACTGTTGGTCGATTTTGAAGCTCTTTAAAGAGGATTGAAGAGGCATTCAAGGGAATCACCTGGAGATTCGATGCGCGTGGAGGCCGATTTGATGAGCAAAGGCGTCGCGAGCTAGAGATTTCGCCAGTTCTAGGTGAGTAACGATTGTAAATAATGATCTGAGGGTTTGAAACCCCGAATTGCATATCTTGTACTATTGGAGATGGTGGCTTGGTCCATCCCTATTGATGATTTTACCGCTTATTTGACTGAAACATATTTGTTGTCATCATGATTTGGGCTGATTGTCATATTTGGGCTTTGTGCCAACTATTTTATCCCTTCGGGAATATTATTTCTATTTCCTCACTGCTTTAACTTATTAATTGAACTAAGGCATGCTATTTTCCATTATTTTACCACTCAACCATTTTTACTTCGTTGCTGAGAAATACGTTTTACTAATGCCCTAGGGGCTTGTAAGTATTTTTGACTGAGTAAGGTCGGGGGGGCCTGAGATATGTACGCCACGATGTGGATTATTGATAGTCATTATGAAACTGAGGGCCTGAGATACATATATACGCCACGAGGTGGCTTGACTGATATGAGGGTGAGGGCCTAGATTTGATACCACTTGTCACACCTCCTTTTTCGCTACACCCGCAAAGGCGTAAATGCGTTTTTCCACTTAAAGAACAATCGGAACGGGATTTTTTATTAATATTCAGAGTCACCACTTGGGATAATAATGGTGTCCCAAGTGACCGGTTGAATCCCTATCCGAGGAAAATATGACTCTATTAACAGTCCGCAAATCAGAAATTTGAGTAACGAATTCTGTTAACCCGGAAGAAGGTGTTAGCCATTCTCGTGTTCGGTGATTCTAACACGGTCGCTCAATTGTCGTGTTCAGCTTATTTATTTGATTTTATTACATGAAGAACCTATGTGCCAATTTTACTTTTAACCATTTATTATTTAATTTTTAAAATAATTGAACGTTATTTAAAACGTGTCTTTGGATCGTGCCACATGAAATGCACCCGCAATCATAAATACACTTTATTCAACATTTTGGGATTTGATTTGGGTCACGTGAAATGCACACCCAAATTCTGGAAGGTAATTTTATTAAAATCGCGCCTAAAGAGGCTAACACATTATTGTCTTTGGGGAAGGCCGTGAAATTCACTAAACGGCACATCCTGAAATCAAAATATATTAATTCAACCATTTATTGAGGGCCCCGTAATTTTTCATTATATTTGGCGAGGCTCGTTTCATTTATTATTTAAAGACCATCCTTAAAGTAAACTATGATTTTCTATTTTTATTTCTCTCTAGTAATAAAAGAGTCCTAATTGATTAATATTATAAATTTCGGGCTTCGAGTTCAAGTCCAAATTCAAAAAAAGGAGAAAAACTTTTAATTTGAACCCGCTACCTAACTCGAAAGAAAAAGCTTATACTATTTAAACTGTGTATTGAAGTCTCTAAATCAAACCCAATTTTATGAACCAAATGGTTCGGCTGATGGATGAGTTGCAGCAAGCGGGCCTTGAGGCCAACCCAAACGGACAAAGAAACAATAGGCTTCCCAGGGGAGATCAAAGGATCGAATCCCCTGGAGCTGGCAGGCCCACGATTTAATTGACTACTAAAACTATTCCCCACTTCTTATGGATGTGTTCAGCAATTAACAATAAAGTAAACAAAGTATACTTATTTGAATTAATGGGAGGCTGGTTGTTTCATCCCAATTGTTTTGTTTACTGGGGTTCACTTGATTTCTCAAATACCAATTGGGTGAAAAAATAAGTTGGAAAGTATATACTGAACACACAGGCTAGATTAACCAATACTATTTCACATTCAATAGTCCAACTAATTACCAAACATAAGATCCCTATGCTAATTAACATTGCATTACCAAATGATAGTCAGAACATAACTAACAAAACTCAGACTACATGACTGTATTATATATTATTCATGTCCATTTGAATGTCCAATAATACACAAGCATAAATTCATGCTGATTTTAAAAGCTACATCAGTTGGGATTCAAATGAGTACCTGACATTTAGAACAAAAATGAAGAAGAAGTAGAGGTCAGCAACAATGACAAATGCAACAATAGATCAGCAGTTAGATTCCAAAGAAACTGATCAATTTCCAACTCAAACAATCACCGCCACCCAGGGATGAACAGAAGAAGAACAAAACTAGTGAAAACAACCAAAATCCAGCTTCATACCACTCAAAAATCTCCCAGGAGGAGTTTTCAAAAACTAATCAGTGCTCGATTTGAAACCACTGGCTCTTCAACATAGGACAGATCCTTGTCCAATTAGACTAAAGTGAACTCCAACACATGCGACGGATCACCGTGATACCTCCGAAGCATCGAAACAAAAAATACCAGATAGACCCGGCCAAACTGGTGGCAAGGCAAGCTCATAAGTAACCTCCCCAACTCGCTTCAAAATCTCAAAAGGGCCAATAAACCTCGAACTCAACTTCCCTTTCTTCCCAAACCTCATGACACCTTTCATAGTCGAGACCTGAAGCAGAACCCGCTCACCAACCATAAAGGAAACATCACGAACCTTTCGGTACGCGTAACTATTTTGTTTGGATTGGGCTGTACGGAATCGATCCTGAATCACCTTAACCTTTTCCAACGCATCCTGAAGTAAATATGTGCCCAATAGTCTCGCCTCACCAGGCTCAAACCAACCCACCCGAGATCTACATCTCCTACCATATAAAGTCTTATATGGCGCCATATGAATGCTAGACTGATAATCATTATTGTAAGCAAACTCTGCCAATGGAAAAAACTTATCCCAAGTCCCTCGAAACTCAATCACGCACGCACGTAGCATATCCTCAAGAATCTGAATGGTGCACTCGGACTTTCCGTCCGCTTGAAGGTGAAATGTTGTAATCATCATCGCCCGAGTACTCCGCTCTTGCTGAACGGCTCTCCAGAATCATGATGTAAACTGAGTACCCCCTGACCGAGATGATAGAAACTAGAATATCGTGCAAACGGACAATCTCCCTGATGTAAATCCATGCTAACAGCTCCGCTGAGTAAGTAGTACACAAAGGTATGAAATGAGCGGACTTGGTCAGCCGATCCATAACAACCCAAATAGCATCAAATTTCTTCGCACTCAGAGGGAGACCAACAACAAAATCCATGGTGATCCTCTCCCATTTCCACTTCGGAATCTCTATCTGCTGAAGTAACCCACCCGGTCTCTAATGCTCAGGCTTCACCTGCTGACACTTAAGGAATCTAGCTACAAACCCCTCCATATCTTTCTTCATCCGCCTCCACCAGTAGTGCTGCCTCAAGTCCTGATATATCTTTGCGGATCCCAGATGGATGGAATACCGCGAACTATGAGCCTCTGCCAATATCATTTCCCGAATACCATCAACATTGGGTACGCAGACCCGACCCTGCATCCTCAATACCCCATCCTCACCGATAGTCATATCCATGGCATCGCCACGCTGAACCTTGTCCTTGAGAACAAGTAAATTTGGATCATCATACTGCCGCTCCCTGATACGATCAAACAATGAAGACTGAGAAACCACACAAGCTAGAACCCGACTTGGCTCCGAAGGTCCAATCTCACAAACTGACTGGCTAAGGCCTGAATATCTATTGCCATAGGCCTCTATGGTGTTGGTAGATACCCCAAACTTCCCAAACTCTCTACCCGGCAACTCAAGGCGTCGGCCACTATATTGGCCTTGCCCGGGTGATACAAAATAGTGATGTCATAATCTTTCAACAGCTCTAACCACCTCCTCTGGCGTAGATTTAGAATATTTTGCTTGAACAAGTGTTGCAAACTCTGATGATCCGTATAAATCTCACAAGGCATGCTACAAATAGTGACGTCGGATCTTCAAGGCACGAACAATAGAAGCTAACTCAAGATCTTGGACAGGATAATTCTTCTCATGTACTTTCAACTGTCTCGGCACGTAGGCTATCACCCTACCGTCTTGCATCAATACTACTCCAAGACCAATCCTCGAGACATCACAATAGACAGTATAAGAACTCAAACATGTAGGCAATATAAGAACTGGGGTTGTAGTCAAAGTTTTCTTGAACTTCTGAAAGCTTGCCTCGCACTCTTCCGCCCAGTGGAACAGAGCACCCTTCTGGGTTAGTCTAGTCATAGGTGCTGCGATAGAAGAAAACCCCTCAACAAATCAACGGTAATAACCCTCCAAGGAAACCCTCGCTCGACAGAGATTCGTAGTTTCCACTCCACTCAATACGTGGAATATCCTCGCTCGACACCAGTGACCCAAGAAAGCCACAGATTCCAACCAAAACTCACATTTTGAAAATTTTGCATTCAATTTCTTTTCCCTCAAAGCCCGAAGCATTGTCCTCAGGTGTTGCTCGTGCTCTTCCTGACTCCGGGAGTAAACAAGAATATCATCTATGAAAACAATGATGAACGAGTCGAGATATGGACTGAACACACTGTGTATCAAATGCATAAAGGTTGTTGGGGCATTGGTTAGCCCGAATGATATAACTAAAAACTCGTAATGGCCATACCGAGTCCTGGAGGCAGTCTTCGGGATATCCGACTCCCGAATCTTTAAATGATGGTAACCTAAGCGAAAAGCAATCTTAGAAAACATCCGTGCACTTTGAAGTTGGTCGAATTGATCATCAATACTAGTCAATGGATATCGGTTCTTCATTGTAACCTTATTCAACTAACGATAATCGATTCACATACGCATAGAACCATCCTTTTTCTTCACAAACAAGATAAGAGCACCCCACGGTCAAACACGGGGTCGAATAAAACCCTTATCAAACAATTCCTATAACTGATTCTTCAACTTCTTTTAACACAGGAGGAGCCATACGGTACGAAGGAATGGATATGGGCTGAGTGACTAGCAACAAATCAATACCAAAATCAATGTCCCGATCGGGTGGCATGCTCAGAACATCAGCTGAAAACACATGGGGATAGTCTCGTATCATAGGGACAGAATCAACATAAGGGGTATCAATACTGACATCTCTCACATAAACCAAATACACGGCACACACCTTCTCAACCATACGTTGAGCTTTAAGAAAAGAGATAACTCTGCTAGGAGTGTGATCTAAAGTACCACTCCACTCAATACGCGGAATATCTGGCATAGTCAGAATCACGGTCCTGGCGTGACAATCAAAAATAGCATAATTGGGCGACGACCAGTCCATGCCCAAGATAATATCAAAATCAACCATGTTGAGTAATAATAGATCTGCTCTAGTCTCAAAACCATAAATAGTAACCAAACACGACCAATAAATGCGGTCCACAATAAGAGAATCTCCCACAGGAGTAGAAACATAAACAGGAGAACACAAAGAATCTCGGGCTACACCCAAATTCGGAGCAAAATAAGAAGACACATAAGAGTAAGTGGAGCCTGGATCGAGTAGAACCGATGCATCTCGGTGACAGACCAGTATAATACCTGTGATGACAGAATCACAGGCAACAACCTTGGTATAAGTAGGGATAGCATAATATATAGCCTGGCCTCTCCCTCGAGGGCGACCTCTACCTCCCCGACCTTTGCCCCTAGCTGGATGAGCAGGTGAGGTGGTAGTTGCAGCTGGAACAATAGCTTGTGAACTCTATGGAGCACGTTGTGGCTGAGGAGTTTTAGAAGGCGCACCCCTCCCATATCTGGGGCAATCCCTAACCATGTGGCGTGTGTCACCACACTCAAAACAAGCTCTGGAAGGGTGCGGTGGCTGTGACTGGACGGGACCAGATCTGCTGGACTGACCTCTGAAAGCACCCCGCATAGAAGGCACGCTAGAACTGAAGGTCCGTAGTAAGACTCCTGAGATCTGGGAGGAGCTAGAGTACTGCTAGATGCAGGAAGAGCTGAATGAACTGGGTGACCCATGTAACCCCTACCATGATGTCCTGCTGCTAGGGTATAGGTGCGAGAGTAGTGACCCAACTCAGAGACCTCTTGGCCTCTTTCTCCTCTCGCTCCCTGGCGTGCAAACCCTCGATCCACCTAGCAATGCTCACTGCTTGTTGATAAGGAATGTCCACCTTCAACTCTCGAGTCATGCTAGATCTGATGGGTGGAACAAGAGCCTCAACGAACCAGCGAACCCTCTCGCGGACAGTAGCAACCAAAGCTGGTGCATGTCTCGCCAACTTGGTATAACGTATGGCATACTCTGAAACGGTCATAGACCATGGCGCAAATGCTGAAACTCCATGAGCCATGCGTCCCTAATGCTCTGGGAACACACTCTCTCTGAAACATATCCGAAAATTGAGTCCAAGTCAGAGAGACAGCCTCGTCCAGACTATCTAACTCAAAGGTGTGCCACCAATCATAGGCGGCTCCCCGAAGGTGGAAGGCGGTGAAAGAAACCCCACTTGATCTGGTGATACCCATAGTGCAAAGAATACAGTGACAATCCTTCAGAAATCTCAAGGCATCATCTGCAGCTAATCTGCTGAAAACTGGAGGGTCATACTTGAACCACTCTAGTCTCCGCTACTCATCCTCAGAAGCAGGTGCCCCATCCTCGGGCTGAACTGGAGCTACAGGCTTGACAGAGATAATCTTCGGGACCTGCTCAACCTATACTCGTTGCTCAGAATTGCGAGCAGTAGGAGTCTGTGCTCCTCCCTCGACATGGGATGTGGCTGCAGCAAGGGGACGCAACCCTGCCTGCGACAGCGTAGTGTACATCGTCATAAACTGTGTCAATGCCTCCTGAACGGATGGAGTAGTAATGGTTGTAGGCGTGTCATGTGCCTGATCCCCGATTGGGTAATCTGGAAGTACCTCAGTGGCAGCTCGTGCAGGTGCTCTGGCTACACCACGTACGCGTCCATGTCCCTTGTCTCTGGCGGCTACAAAAGGGGGTGCAGGTGCCTGATCGTCCTCAGTAGCGCGGGTCCTCACCATCTATGAGAGAATAGAAGTGAGAAGTTTAGAATTGGTTTCAAATATCGCACGACAAGGAAATCAAATGAAGTGAAGATTTTTCTTAAACAGTTACATAGCCCCTCGTAGATAAGTATATACGTCTCTGTACCGATCAGCGAGACTCTAATAAACCGGTATGTGTTCCGTGACTCCTATGAACCTAAAGCTCTGATACCAACTTGTCACGACCCTAGTTCACCAATCGTGAACACGTCATAACAACACCCAGTCACTATGACTAGGTAAGCCTAATAGTGCAAAAATAACAACATTCGCGGAAATAATAAACTAAAAGTCAAATACTTAAGGAAATGTATATAATTTGCTGCTTGGCACATACACTTCAACACCACAATTTATGAAACACAATCCCAAAACCCGAAATCTCACGGGAAACCCAGGCTATAGAAAGTGCATAATACGGCTCTAACATCCGGGAATGTCTACATCAATGAAAACATGATAGAAACTAGCTAACTACAGGATAGAATAGGAAGGAGACACTTCGGTCTGCGGACGTGACAGATATACCTCAAGTCTCTGAATCTCTCTCCTGGATCATCGATAGTGTGCCTGAGCTGAGGTACCTGGATCTGCACATGCAAAACATGCGCAGAAGAGGCGTGAGTACACCACAGCGGTACTCAACAAGTTCCAAGCCTAACCTCGGTCGGGTAGTGACGAGGAAGGTCAGGGCCCTACTAAGAATAAACATGATAATAGAAATGTACAGAATAAAAGCAGATAAAAATAATGGAACAACAACGAAACAAGATAGAAAGTACAAGTCGACAGTAAATAAGCAAAATAAAAGATAATACAGCAAGGTACAACTCAATATCAAGATGTCACGAGGATCTTCTAGGATACCATTCTGTAGTCCTTTCTCAACTGTCCAGTGGATCTCCCGGGATACCGTCCTGTAGTCCATCATATCTGTATACCGAAGGATCTCCCAGGATACCATCACGTAGTCCAATTATCAATGTATAGAGGGATCTATCGAGAATCGAACCCGCGGTCCAAAAATAAACAAAAAAGGGGGAGCTACCGGAATCCCACACCCGTAATCCCAATGTAAATGTGCTATCACAACCAAAAGATATCCAGAATTCAAGTACGAACACCAACAAATAGATAGTACTAGCCTAACATGCTTCACATAGTACAATTTAGGCAATTTGAGAAAATAAGCAATTAAACAGATAGTACTAGCCTAACATGCTTCACGAAGTAAAATTTAGGCAATTTGAGCAAATAAGCAATTAAATCTAACTAAACATGATTTTCCAACTAACACATGTTAAACTTGCATATAGAATAGTCAAGTAAGCACGAAAACACAATTTAAATATTTCAAGAAAAGCGGATTTTCAACAATTAGCTCAAGTACAAGCTCGTCACCTCGCGCACAAGGCATATAAAACATCAATTAATATATCCAAAGGGAAAAGACCCCCCTCCCTTCCCCAACAAAGTTAGACAAGCCACTAACCTCGAAGCGGTACAAAATAAACTAAGAAATCACACCTTTGCCACGAGTAGCCGACTCCGAATGGACCAAATCTATTCAATCCAATCACATAACATAACTAACATCGCAAACAACTGAATCCACTATTAAAATTGAAGCTAAGGCGCGAAAATAAGTAAAATGACCAAAACGCCCCTCATACCAACGTCTCGGAATCGAATAATTTTCTACCTTTTTGGAAACCTCGTACTCTCACGAGTCTAAAATCATACAAAAATCTCTCAAATCGGAGGTCAAATGCCCCCTCAAAACCCCATAGCTAGGTCTAAGAAGTTTTCCCTAATTTTTATTCAAAATCCAAAATTAAAGGATGAATTCGTGATTATATTAGTGATTTTTAATCGTAGAAGAGTAGAGAATCATTAACTAGTGATTGCCCTTGAAAACCCTTCAAAATCTCCCCCTAATTCGAGCTCCCAGCCTTGAGTTTTGATAAAAATGGCAAAACCTCATTTTTGAAATGTTAAGTACTGCCCAGGCATTTAATTCATCGCGAACGCGGAGATAAGCTCGTGTTTGCGGAGAGGAAAATATTAGATGGCCAAGAAATTCCCTTCGCGATCGCGAAGGGAGGAGTACGAACGTGAAGGCTTGGGGTCGAAAGCTATGCGATCGCAAATAGGCTCACGCGAAAGCATAGAAGGAATCAGATGAGGTCCAGAAGTTGACTTATGCGAACGCGTTGACTGGGGCGCGAACGCGGACGAGGGAAATGCTGAGCTTCGCAAACGCAGGGCAGGGGACGTGATCATGGTGAAGGGAAAGGCTACATCTACGCGAACGCGGAGGAGAAGCCGCGATCGCGAAGAAGGAATCAAGACCTGTAACAGTTGAGATTTCTTTTGCAACATTTCCAACCTTCAAATTGCTCCGTTGAGTATCCTAAACACACAAACGAGTCTCTCAGGACCTCAACCAAAACTACGGACATATCCCATATCATCATTCAAATTCCATTGATTTGAACCTAAGAACTTCAAATTCAAACCAAACTCGCTTTAGATAAAAAACCTAACCAAAAATATTCGATTGACCTGAAATTTTGCACGCACGTCCCAAATGACATGACTGTGCTACAAAAACTTTCGGAATTCTATTCCGACCCTCAGATCAAAAATTCACTATCGGACCGGAAACTTCAAAATCTAACTTTCGACATTTTTAGCCTAAATGAGTTACGGACTTCCAAAACACATTCCGGACACGCTCCCAACCCCGAAATCACCTAACGGAGCTAACGGAATCATCAGATTTCCATTCCGAGGTCATCTTCATACTGTTTTGATTACAAACCACTTTCCAATACTTAAACTCCCATTTAGGGACTAAGTGTCTCAAAACACACTGAATCCTAACACCGAACGTCCCGGCAAACTAAAATAGCAGAAATGAACTTAGGGAAAGCAGTTAATAGGGGATCGAGGCGTAAATTTTAAAAACGACCGACCGGGTTGTTACAGAAAATTAATTTAAAAGCTTCAGCAATCTTTTTAAAAATTACATAGTAATTTGAGAACCTATTGGAGTTGGATGTTAAATCTTAACCTATTATGTTTGGACTAGTTGGTTGTAAATTGAAATATGAGCTATAAAATTAAATGTACGGAGCTCAATTGTTTTAATGTGAAATTTTCCCTTAACTAATCCAGAACTTAACAAAACATGAATTATTATTTAAGTGTTGTCAGTTGTTCAATGCTACAAGTTGGCACGTACTCGCAAAATATTATCACGGTTGAGAGTTAAGTTGACTTTAACTGCCTAGTTGATGACTTGATTCCAACTAATTAACTCGGTCTTAAGAAAACCATATGCAATTAAAAATATATTCCACGAGTCATATTATATTAGTGGCATTTAGTTGAGATCAGTTACAATTAAGGAACAATATTTAAATGCTCTGTTGTTATTTCTTTAATTCACCTCAACCTGGAGAGTGCTCTCGTTAACATTGTTCTAATTAACAGGAAATTTCCTCCCATAATATATATATATATATATATATATATATATATATATATATATATATATATATATCCAACTCTCCGACCTCATCGTTTTACCTCTCACTCTCTTATAAATACAAAATATATACCATGTGGGTATTGGATGAGACTGCTTCTCCTTTAACTATAGGTCTCGAGTTTGAGCCCTGAATGTGAAGAAATCCTTGGTAGGAAGAGCTACACCCTGAATGGGCTCTATCCGACCAGAACCCGGATATAATCGGGCTCCAATGTGGGTATCGAACACCGAGTGGAAAACAAAAAATAAACAATATATACCACCCACATTATGTTAAGATTATGATTCCAACTAAATACAACAACCTTCATATTGAACAATTCGGAATTACAACTACATGAGCGGAAGCTAACCTGAATCCATGAGTGGAAATCGTTGAACCTCCTTTGATGATTGTCCAAGAGTCCTTATAAAGATTGCTCCTTGATCCTTCCTTCAAGATTGTCTTGAAGTATATGTTTCCACAATAATTCTTCACAAGACTAAAATATATATGAATGATTTCACAACAACAATATTATGACAATAACCAAATTTGGTATATGGTTTTCCACAAGAATTTGCAAGACAACAACAATGGAGTTTTTCTCTAAATTCAATGGGAGGAAGAAGAGATTATGTCTTGCAATAATGTGGGAACCATAACCCCACCTTTATAACAAAAGAGTTACATAGCCCAAGAGTCACAAGAGTTACATAACTCAAGAGTCACAAGCATGTAACCATGGTTACATATATGTAACCTTAGTTAGCCCATCATTAACTAAGGTTACCCTTTTGGGTATCTACACATTAGTCCTACACTCTATATGACAATATATTGGACCCCTTAACCTTATGTCCATAAGACCACAAAATTAGGCCAAACCAAAAGATAGCACATAACATATAATTTATCCATATATTGTTCATATGTATGTAGATATAAGTCCATATATCTTACAATCTCCCACTTGGACGAGATACATATACATATGTACAAACCTTAGTATTATATGTTACAAAATAACCTTAGGAGCTCAAAATTGCTATCACAATAAAATTGTCATGAACAATCCGGTCCATCAGTCATACCAACTTAGGAACTAAGTTCGTTACTCATTCGTAACTAGAACCAACATAGATCACGTATATCAATATAACCAACGACATGGATCAAGTGTAGGTACGTAGCATGGAAATAACATAAAGTGTGGTCAATAGAATGTCTATTTCCAACTGGTTCTCTTTATTGAGATCAACCATAAATTGTAAGAGTACAAAAACTTTAAAACTGAATATCTGCGCAGATATAACTGAATTACTGAATTTCTGAATATAATGAATAATACATAAATGTACAATACAAACTCCCACTAAAATACATAATCCTTATCTGATTTGACACCTATACAAGCAATATGCTCATGAAATACTTTTGGTGTCAATCCCTTAGTGAGCGGATCCGCAAGCATGGAGTTTGTACTAATGTACTCAATGCACAATTGTCCATTTTGTACTCTTTCTTTAACAACCCGAAATTTGACGTCCATATGTTTTGCTTTCATCAAACTATTGTTGTTATTAGCATAAATGGCAAAATCAGAGTCGGTATACCCGATGATCTCAAGCTGGTCTGAACTCCGTTATGTAAGCATGTTATCATTTATTCTCTATAAGTACCTTATGACCCTTTTGGCTGCCTACCAATGGTCCATTCCCGGATTGCTTAGATATTTGCCTAACATCCCAATAATGTATGCTATATCAGGTCGTGTACATACCTGAGCATACATCAGACTACCTACAGCCGAAGCATAAGGCATCTTCTGCATTTCCGAAATTTCATAATTATTAAGTTTCCTTACCTTTCCTCTTCTTAGTTTCCTTAGAAGAGGATGCCAAATGAGCACTTTCAGTCTTATCCTGCTTTATCCTTTCCTCCTCTTGCACATAATGTGAAATGAGCTCATTTAGAGTCCATTTCTCCTTCAGGTAGTTGTAACTGACCTTAAACTGATTAAAGTGTGCAGGAAGAGATATCAAAACAAAGTACACATGCAGTTCCTCAGGTAATACTAGCTTGAGTAACTTAAGTTTCGAAGCAAGATGAGACATTTCCAAAATGTACTCCCTAATGTTTCCCTTGCCCTTATACCTCATGGAAACAAGTTTACTCAACAGTGTACTTGTTTCCGCCTTTTCGTTTTGCATAAAACCCTTTTCAAGGTTTTCAAGAAAAACTTTGGCATTAGCTTCATCATTCATAGTGCCCCTGAATGATTCTGGAATTGCACGCTTCATGATCATTAGACTCATGCGATTCGAGCGTTCCCACTTCTCCATCTCCTTCTTTGCATCGGAAGAAGATGTATCCTCAAGAGAAGCAGGTTGCTCAATTCGAAGAGCAAGGTCAAGATCCATGCAACCGAGAACGATCATGATGTTCTCTTTCCATTCCTTAAAGTTTGTGCCGTTAAGCACAGGGATGCTATTTATGTTGCCAGATATCGAAGCAGCAGAAGAATTAACTGAAAATAGAACAAAAGGATTACTTAACACATGCTTACATTTACTTGAACTTTAACTTTACTTTATAGATTCAAAATAGGCATATCCCATTACAAGATACCTAGCACAACATTGATTTTAGTCTTTGGACAGAAAATCAACTTGTAAGTGGTACTCTTGGTGTAGTGATCAAATATAGACAATAAACTCCTGTCAAATATCAAGCCTTCCTTTGGGCCGACTTAATATTCACATGGAAAACCAAACAATTGTCTCATATTTATCACCACAAGCATGTTCGAATTCCTGCCAAATAACAACCTTCCTTTGGGCCGGTGTTAAACGCATGGAAGACTAACATCCACAGTCATCTTATATTTCAAAATTAATCAATCTACACAATAGAGGTTACTTTGGCAACATAATGCTTCAATTGACTAATTTAAAATATTAGATGCTAAAAACTTTAGTTCCTTAAGCCATATTATGAATCTTAACTTAATATGTTATATGTTTTTGACATGCAACATCTGAATATTAATTGTTATAGGCTTGAGAGGACAATTCCAAAAATATGAAAATTGATGGACTTAAACAATTAATATTCAAAACTGAATTATTAATGTATAATACATTAATAAAAAAAACTTAATATTAATTGACATATTATTAATATTCAATTAAAATCTGAAACTTAAAAAAAAACTTGAAACGTTTCAACCTCACTGGACCAGGTTAATCGACTAACTTTTAGGTTAATCGATTATTCAGGTATAAAAAAACGTTCCAAACTTACTGGACCAGGTTAATCGATTAACTTTTAAGATAATCGATTATTCTGGACCAGGTTAATCGACTAACTTTTAGGTTAATTGATTAACAAGGCTTGCGTAAATTTCCAAAATATTTCTGAAAAATTGAGTTATTCGACTAACATAAAAGTTAGTCTAATAACTTTAGTCACTGTTTTTTGCGAAATTTTCTGAATCAAAACATGATTTTCAACAAGAATCCAAAAGATGAAAACATGTTGTTTACCAACAAAAATCATGTAAAATACAATGTTTTAATTTATGGAAGATAATATGATATTAAAACATCAAATTTCATCAAAACACAACATTCATAAAATCATGCTATTTCATGGTACTAGAATTTCTTAAACAAAAAATTCTAACAAAACTTGATCATAGACTTTATATAACATGAATCTTATGAACATCCAAATTATCCAAATATGAAGGTGGCTCTGATACCAATTGTTAAGATTATGATTCCAACTAAATACAACAACCTTCATATTGAACAATTCGGAATTACAACTACATGAGCGGAAGCTAAGCTGAATCCATGAGTGGAAATCGTTGAACCTCCTTTGATGATTGTCCAAGAGTCCTTATGAAGATTGCTCCTTGATCCTTCCTTCAAGATTGTCTTGAAGTATATGTTTCCACAACAATTCTTCACAAGACTAAAATATATATGAATGATTTCACAACAACAATATTATGACAATAACCAAATTTGGTATATGGTTTTCCACAAGAATTTGCAAGACAACAACAATGGAGTTTTTCTCTAAATTCAATGGGAGGAAGAAGAGATTATGTCTTGCAATAATGTGGGAACCATAACCCCCACTTTATAACAAAAGAGTTACATAACCCAAGAGTCACAGGCGTTACATAACTCAAGAGTCACAAGCATGTAACCATGGTTACATATATGTAACCTTAGTTAGCCCATCATTAACTAAGGTTACCCTTTTAGGTATCTACACATTAGTCCTACACTCTATATGACAATATATTGGCCCCCTTAACCTTATGTCCATAAGACCACAAAATTAGGCCAAACCAAAAGATAGCACATAACATATTATTTATCCATATATTGTTCATATGTATGTAGATATAAGTCCATATATCTTACACATTACACATTTAAACCACACAGGCAAACACATTTTACCACAGTCAAATATCTACCTATATATATACAGTTCAATCCTAAGACTCCATCACCTTTCCTTCACGAGGTAATTGTGGGAATCAAAGACCAAAAGCTAGAGCACGTCTCCGGTTTAAGGTGCGTTTTCTCTTTAACTTTAGATATCATTCTGTTTATGTATCAAAATTCTGCATTGCTTCATGGAGTTTGGATCATGAAATTTAGAGCCCGTTTGCACATAAAGAAAATTTTCACCTTTTAAAAAAAAAATCACTTTTTTCAAAATTAGCATTTGTTCATAAAATTCTATTTTTCACTTGAAGAAGCATTTTGGAAATTTTCGAAATTTTGAAAAACTCCAAAAAGCTGTTTTTCAAATTTTTTACTCAAATAACTTACAAAACTTCAAAAAAAAGTAAAATTATATTCATGTTCAAACACAAGTCTAAATTTCAAATACAATTTTCACTTAAAAAAATTCACCCTATTTTGAAATTTTACAATTCTTATGTCTAAACGCCCACTTAACTTTGTCATGTTAGCTAGTTACATGATTGAAATGATTATACGTTACACACTAAGCCTTCTGTCAGCTTGTTCTTTGAGTACAAATTAACGCTAGTTCTGTTTAAAAATGAGAGCGACCTCATGTCCATGTAGTGTTCTCAATTGGAAGATCAGCATCTTCTTGTTGTGGAAATCCTGTATTTAATGGATTTATCTTCTTTTAGTATGTGTGTGCCGAGGGTCGATTGGAACCGCATCTCTGCCCTTTCGGGTAGGGATAAGGCTAGTCTACATATTACCCTCCTCAGACCCCACTTTGTGGGACTATACTGGGTAGTTGTTGTTGTTGTTGTTGTTGTTGTTGTTAGTATGTATGTGCGGGTTTGAATGGCAATTTGCCTTATGAAGGGGTGGATCTAGAGGCGGATCCAACATCTTAGTTTTATGGGTTCAACATTTAAGATTCTTAATATTGGACCTATCATATTTCTAAAGTTATGATTCATATCTATTATTTATTACAATTTTAATAATTTTTACTCATAAATTTATGCTCCGTATCGATCATACTGAATTCTATTGAACCCCATAACTTAAAGATCCATCCGCCCTACCATGTAATTAAGTTTAACGGTTCACGTAAATTCATTAGTTTTATCCACACCATGTAATTAAGAAATTCATTACATATTTATAAGTTTTTGAGTGTGAACTTAGTTGTTAATATTTAGTAACTTGAGGTCACTAAAAAGCCATAATTTTTTTTTATTCCGCCTATATCTAACTTATGGAGTTGGTCACTAAAGAGTAGCATATATACATGATGGTTGGTTGGTCCTGAGTAATTAGAAAGACATGCGTTAGACCTGAGGGACTTGTTAATGTTAACTATGTTAGTTCTGATTTTGGGCATAAATCCACTGTTTACATTCCATTTTTTAGGCCTGCGCTTGTGCTGGATTTAAATTGGTTGAATCTATCTAATCCTTTTTGTGTGTGTGAATGTTTGGCTGAGAAGCCTGAGATGGTAATTGTCACAGGCGTGGTTTCTGTCCGTCAAAACCAGCATGTGCGGCAGCCAAATCCCGTGTTTGACTTCAACTTTCTCACAACACTCGGTCAAAATTACAGCAACTTTTAACTTATAATATTTTTAGGAAGCTTCAACATAGAAAGTTTAGGAACTGATTTTGACAACGAAATTTAGTAAAGGCAACAGAAAATTAACAGGGCACAAGGTACAATTACAGAAAATTCTTTTCCCAAGTTTGTATTTAACGTATACAAAGAAACTCAAACTCGTAGTGCAATGCCGTGTACAAGATGATCACTCTTGACCCTCAGATTTTCTCACAAGACTATTCTTAGACTTGGACGTTTTCACTCTTGAAAACAGACTTTAATATGCACTCATACACGGTTTTCTCTCCTTTCACACAAGCATAAGTATGCTGCCCATTTATAAAACATGAGACAACCCTTTGCCTTACACTTGTCGCACTTAGGCTTAGACATTTGTCTCACACATCCCACTATGTTAGCCTAGTTTAGTTGACATCTCCCAGCTTATAGGTTCGTGTAGATCATGCTAATAATAATGGAATCATGGCCCTAAAAACGTGCTAACAATTCTGCCAGCTTTTAGCAAAAGCCAATTGTTGCCCATGTGCACAGCATGTGCCGTGCAACCGCCTTTGACTCGATCAATTTGAAGCTTGCTACACATGCTCGTGCCTTGGCTTGAACTCAGGCGCCAATGACTTGTACTCAGGTGTATTGTAGCTGCATTTTTCCCATGCAATTGCCCACACACATAGCCTTTTGTCGCGCCCCAATGCCATGACGAGTCTGCCTCACGCGCATGCCTTCTGTTTCGCTTAGTCTACCTTTGCCCACTTTGTTTTTTCCTTGACTTAGAATCACTGCCTCATGCCTTGATGCCTTTTCCAAGATCAAGTGTCACCCTCAGCTCACATCTCGTTGTCAAGCCCTTGTCAAGTTGCATTGCCTCCCTCAAAGCCTTGGCCATCACTTGCCCGTTTTTCTTTTTGCCTTATTGCAACTCGTACACCTTAGCTTGGCAACACTCTTGCTGCCCATGATAGAGCTCTCGTTTTAAAGTCAAGCTCAAAGATGCGTAGCCCTAACAAACCACCCGCACCATTTGAAAATAAACGTTTGCATCGATTTGGCTCAACTTAAAAGTTCTAAGGGGTTGACAAGCAACACCACTTGCCCCATCTCTCTTCATCTACAATTACATTGACACCAGCCATTTGTTTTTCATCGGCCATTGCCTCTAATGCAGCGCTCTTATCCGCGGTAGTCATTGCATTCAACACTGCCTTCTTTGGGCAGTCCATTGCTCGATGCGGTCCATCACAAATGAAAGAACCACTGAATTTGTTGCCCTTCTCCTTACTCTTTGAAGTTCCAGCATCTTGCTTTTCCTTCTCCTTGTGTCCATTAGCATTATTATTCACATTTCTTCCATTCCTTTGCCTTGTCCTTCTTTTTGTCGTTGGACTTTGAAGTAGAAGTCTCTTCACCCAATACATCATCCGCAACCACATTATCTATGGACATCCAAGGGGGAGTGTTATGATAAATAGCAATTTATGGTGAATATCTACTCTTCTTCCATGATCTTCATCTCAAATGGTTTATGACATATTCAATGACATATTTTGTATGTTGAATGACATATTCCATGACATATTTCTTCACTTTTTATGCCTATATAAATGTCTTGTAATAGATAGGAAAACACACAATTGAAGAAGAAACTCTCTTCCTTCTCTCTATCTACATTTCTTGTTCATGTTTCACTAAGTTGCTTATATTTCTTGTTCATATTTTACTAAATTACTTTCATTTTATAACAAATTGAAAAATCAAGAAAGAAGTAATTATTTTTTTTATTGTTACTCCTACTAATAGATGTTCTAGAAAGAACTAAAGTCAAAAGTAAATTGAGAGATAACAATAAATAAATAAATAAATAAGGGCATTAATATTTTATCGACTAAAACCTATTTGAAACATTAACCAAATTGTTAGTTGTTTTAAACCTCCTTCCCTTTATTGTTTTTGAAAGGGGTGTGACATATAATAGATGTATCAGACTTTAAATGAGAACGCTACCACATCAAGATGACACAATTCGAACCTATGGAGGTGCGGATCCAAGTGTTGAATTTAGCAAAATTCAAATTTTAAGATTCGGGGGGTGCGGATCCAGGTTGGATACGGGTGCGGGATTCGGCTAAAAAAAATTAAAATTATAAAAAAATAGAGCTATAAGTTTGAACTCAGAACATGATCCCTTGAATTCTTGGTTTTCCTGGAACACAAAGCAGCAAATATGAAACAAAAGTGCTACAATTTGAAGGTATGCCATTTCGCATGTCTTAAAGTCTGCTTTACTTCTAATTTTGAGAAATCAAAATCTCAGTTTCCCCCCAAATTTGTCGATGGACTCAGGTCAAAGGATCCGAAGTTGTTAAAGTATAATATGTAATTTGTAATTTGTATTAGCTAGAAGTCTCTAGATATATGAGTATAATATCAAAGCATGGAGTTCTCTAAAATACTAGAGAACATGTTTGGAAAAATATCTATATAAGTAAAATATATATAGTCTAGAATAATGTAGAGCTTGAGAAATATCTCATGTATGTGGAAAAATCTAGAACTATCCAACAAGTCTATAAATAGCCATGTAATCCATCATTTGTAAAGGATTAACAAGAAGCATTCAAAGTTATTCCCATAACATTTTCCTACTCTAACAATCTAATATCTTCTTCCATACACTTCACCCCCAACAAATTTGGTGTTAGAGCGTGGTTAGACTTGTGTCTCAACACTAGTTCTTCAACATGGCAACATCATCATCATCCGTGTTCAACTATTCACAGAATCTTGTCCCCATTTTTGATGGAGATAACTATGATTATTGGAGCCTCCAAATGAAGACTCTTTTTATTTCTCAAGATCTTTGGGAGCTTGTACAAGATGGCTATGATGGACCCGATGACTTGGATACGCTTGCAACATGGACGGCGTCCAAGCTAAAGGAGTTCAAGGAAAACAAGAAGAAGGATGCAAAGGCACTTCTCTTTATTCAACAAGGGGTAAGTAAAACTATCTTCCCTCGTATTATGGCAGTCACAAGTTCAAAACGTGCTTGGGATATTCTTCAAAAGGGATTTCAAGGCTCCTCTAAGGTAATCTCTATCAAACTTCAATCTTTATGGAGAGAATTTGATAATATATCAATGAAGAATGATGAACCAATGAAGGTATTTTTTGATAGAGTTACCGCACTAGTTAATCAAATTAAAAGTTATGGAGATGAAATTAAAGAGAAGAAAATTGTTGAAAAAATATTACGTAGTCTTCCTGCAAAATGGGATCATGTTGTTGCTGCAATTGAAGAGTCTAAAGATGTATCCTCTTTAAGTTTTCATGAACTAATGGCTTCTTTGGAGACACACGAGCTTAGAATGAACAGATTTTCAGTTCAAGAGGTGGAGCGGGCATTTCAATCAAAGGTTACTCTTTCAAATGAAAAGTTGGAGAATCGGAGAAGGGAGATCAAAAGAATAAATTCCAGCAAAATCGCAACTTTTAACAAAGGAAGTTTGGAAATAAAAATCAAGGCCCCAAAGGAAGGTTTGTTAAAAATAATTTCTCAAAAGGTACGTCTTCCTCCCAATGTCGTATTTGTGGGAAATCAAATCACAATACGCAAGATTGTAGATTTAAATGCAAAAGACATAAAAATTCTAATCACTCCCAAAGAGATTGTTGGTATAATAAACCTGACGAAGCTAACTTTACGGAAGCAGATAATCTATTCTATTCATGTTTTAATGTTGATTCGGACGCAAAAGATATTTGGTATTTGGATAGTGGTTGTAGTAACCATATGACAGGGAACAAGAATAGCTTCGTCAAGTTAAACGAAGACATAGATTCTTAAGTAAAGATTGGAGATGGAAAAATTCATAAGGTTGTGGGTAAGGGAGTGATAGCTGTAAAAATCACGGGAGGTAACATCAAGTTTATTTCTGATGTTCTGTATGTTCTGGGCCTTACAAAAAATTTATTTAGTGTGGGACAATTGTTGCAAAAAGGATATAGAGTAAATTTTATCAAAGATGAAAGTATAATTATTGAAGAAAAGAGCAATCAAGTAGTGGCCAAAATTAAAATGTCTCCAAATAAAGTTTTTCCACTTAACCTGCCCATGGAGACTCTTGCACTAAAATCAGATGTTGAAAATGATCAATCTCTACTATGGCATCTAAGATTTGGTCACTTGAATTATAGAAGTCTTTATTTACTCAAAAAGAAAAACATGGTGAATGGGCTCTCACACATAAATAAGAAAAGAAAAAATTGTGAAGGTTGTATATATGGGAAAATGCATAGATTACCCTTCACAAAAACATCATGGAGAGCTAGACACCCTAAAGAATTGGTGCATGCTGACGTATGTGGCCCAACTAAGACTCCATCATTAAATGATAAAAGATATTTCTTACTTTTTATGGATGATTATTCTAGAATGATATGGGTTTATTTTCTAAAAGAAAAGTCTGAAGTTTTCTCAAAATTTGTTGACTTTAACGCTTTTGTGGAAAAGCAAAGTGATCAAAGGTTAAAGATATTGCGGACCGACAGAGGAGGAGAATTTGTTTCAAAAGAATTCAATGAATATTGTAAGGCCGAAGGAATAAAGAAAGAATTGACTGTGAGATATACTCCTCAACAAAACGGGGTTGCAGAACGGAGAAATCGCTCCATAGTAGAGATGGCACGGAGTATGTTAAAAGGTAAACATCTTCCTAACAAATTTTGGGTTGAAGTGGTCTCTATAACGGTTTACATCTTAAATCGTTTACCCACAAAAGTCGTTCCTAACAAGACTCCCTACGAGGTATGGCATCAAAGAAAAGCAAATGTAGATTTCTTCAAAGTATTTGGATGTATTGCCTATGCTCATGTTCCAGCGCAGACAAAAATGAAAATTTTGATGAGAAAGGTGAAAAATACATTTTTATTGGCTATAGTAATGAATCAAAAGCCTACAGACTCTTTGATCCTAATACTAACAGGCTAGTGATTTCAAGAGATGTCATTTTCGATGAAGCAACATCATGGAAATGGGAGGAAAGTCAAGATGCGACTCCAAAAATCCTTGAAGAAGAAAATAAAGAATCTCCTACAAATGAAGGACCAAGCATGGAGGAATCTTTGGATACAGACTCATCACCAAGAAAGGTACGTTCTTTACGAGATATTTATGATTCATGTGATGTGGCATTTTTCTCTTGTGAACTAAGAAATTCGAAGAGGCTATAAAAGATGAAGGTTGGCAAAACGCCATGGACGAAGAAATCTCTATGATTAAGAAGAATAAAACATGGGAGTTGGTGGATCTTCCTCAAAATAAGGAGGTCATTGGTCTTAAATGGGTTTATAAGACCAAGTACAACGAAGACGGCACGATTCATAAGCTAAAAGCTCGGCTAGTTGCAAAAGGCTATTCACAGCAACCGGGCATTGATTTTAATAAAACATTTTCCCCTGTTGCTCGAATGGAGACGGTTAGAACTGTGTTAGCGCTTGCTGCTCAATTAAAATTGAAGGTGTATCAACTAGATGTTAAATCTGCGTTTTTGAACGGAGATCTCAAAGAAGAAGTGTACGTCGAGCAACCGCAAGGCTATATTGTCAATGGGCAAGAAAGAAAAGTGTATCGTCTTCGTAAGGCTCTATATGGACTCAAGCAGGCGCCTCGAGCATGGTATAGCAAGATTGATAGTCACTTTTGAAAACACGGTTTTGAACAAAGTCCAAGTGAGCCATCTTTATATCTCATGAAGCAAGGTGCAGATTTTCTTATTATTTGCCATTATGTTGATGATCTTATTTATTGTGGCACGAATATAAAGTTGGTAGAAGAATTCAAGAAGGCAATGATGCAAGAATTTGAGATGACAAATTTAGGCCTCATGAGATATTTTCTTGGCATCCAAGTAAAACAACGTGAAGGAGAAATATTTATAAGCCAAGAAAAATATTGTGACGATTTATTAAAGAAATTTCATATGACAAACAGTAAACCAGTTGCTACACCAGCTGCTTTGAATGAGAAGTTATCTCTCAACGATGAGGCACAAAAGGTGGATCCACCAACGTACAGAAGACTCATTGGATCATTGATTTATCTCACAAACACTAGACCCGATATAATATATGTGGTAAGCGTGCTATCTAGATTTATGAGCAATCCAAGCAAGCTACACTACGCATCAGCAAAAAGAGTTCTTAGATATTTGAAAGGCACAAAGACGTTTGGAATAAAATATGCTGCAGAGGAAAACAATTCTCTTGTTGGCTACACCGACAGTGATTGGGCAGGATGTGTTGATGATCGTAGAAGCACTTCGGGATATGTCTTTGCTTTGGGATCAAAAATAATCTCTTGGTCATCAAAGAAACAACAAACTTTGGCATTATCTTCAGTGGAAGCAGAGCACCTCTCAGCTGCTAATGCGGCATGTGAAGCACTGTGGCTTAAAAGAATACTCCTTAACTTGGAGCAAGAACAAGATGGTCATACAACAATTTATTGTGACAACATGTCGGCAGTTGCTATGACAAAGAATCTTGTGTTTCATGCAAGAAGCAAGCATATAATCAGAGAATTGGTTGAAGACGGAGAGATTGAGCTGAAGTTTATCAACACCAATGAGCAGCTGGCGGACATCTTCACAAAAGCACTTCCAGTGGACAAATTTACTCACTTCAGAGATAAGTTACAAATTACAAATTAAGAGGGGGTGTTAAAATATAATATGTAATTTTTAATTTGTATTAGCTAGAAGTCTCTAGATATATGAGTATAATATCAAAGCATGGAGTTCTCTAGAATACTAGAGAACATGTTTGAAAAAATATCTATATAAGTAAAATATCTAGAGTCTAGAATAATATAGAGCTTGAGAAATATCCCATGTATGTGGAAAAATCTAGAACTATCCAACAAGTCTATAAACAGCCATGTAATCCATCATTTGTAAATGATTAACAAGAAACATTCAAAGTTATTCTCATAACATTTTCCTACTCTAACAATCTAATATCTTCTTCCATACACTTCACCCCAACAGAAGTTATCCCGCACCCATCCCGTGTTGAGACGGGTGCGGCACCAAAAACGAAGAGTCTGTGCAACGTTCACACTGATCCCCCACTTGGTAAGCCTATCCACAATCATCAACCTTCCATGACATTGTAGTCACAATATAAATATAGCCTTGGGTTGAGTACTGTTTTGAAACATGATACCCTTCCATTCCACCTTAGTATGATCTCCTAGTAGTTGGAAGCTAGATCAGACCATTCTTCACTTTTCCTTCTTGCGTACTTCTATTTCGCCTTACCCACAAGTGGCAATGAATAAAATAAGAGAGAGCTATCTATAAACATCGATCAATTAAGCGAAAGGTTCTGCAAAGTTTGTCTTTTTCATTCATGAAACGTGGTTATAGTTCTCATATTATGGTAGAATTACTATACACTCTATAGACAGAGGGTTGAGAGTGTTATTGGTGTTCTGACATGTCAAGAGGCCTAAACTTTTGCACTTACATCACCTCTATGGAGGGAAAGATGCCGGGGATCTATTTGGAAACAGCCTCTCTACCTAAGGGTAGAAGTAAAGTTTACGTACACACTAACTTCCTCAGACCCCACTAAGTGGGATTATACTGGATTGTTGTTGTTGTAGTTGTAGAAAGACTAGCTAAACCATGACCATATGCACTTAAGTCATGAGTTGTGGTTCAATTATTATCCCATAATTAATGCTACAATTAGTTAATAATAGTTGTTAAGACTTAGGTCGCCAGTTGAATTTAGGAAAACTAGAGTTGGGAAAAGTTTTATGTTAAAATCTGACTTTTCATTCAAGTGTTGCCCCTTGATTAAATGCTTATATTTGTTTAGACTTATCTTGCTGGTTGAACTGGCAAAACCAGAATTAAAAATACATGTTCAGAATCATTGTTTAGTGTTATCCCTTAATTAATACTGCAAGTTGGTATTAAAAAACTGTGAGAGTTAAGTTTGACATTTGACTCAGAGACGATCCAAGATTTAAAGTTTTATGGGTTGGTTACAACAATTTCAACTTAATATACAATAATAACTAGGGTTAACAGTGGTTATGTATTTAGTAAATTTCTTAATGAAAATACACGGGCTGTGCAAAAGCTATTGCATTCTCGTGAACCAATAAGTTGTGTTCTAGATCTATTCTAGTTAACCAATATTAAGAAAACCATATGCAAAAAAATATATTCCATGACTCATGCATGTTAGAGGCATTAATTAAGTAGTGGGCAGCACAGTTGATGAATGATATTTTAGTCCACTGTTGTTGGATAATATTTTAAATATAAATGTTGTTCCTTAGTTGTGGTTAACCTCAACTTATAAGCCAGCTAACATGAGTCATAGAATATATTAATGTTAAAATGCTCAAATAATTTCAATAAATAATAATAATAATAATAAAATAGAGAGGAAATAATGCAAGTACAACTACTATTATGATTAAGATATTTGTTGCTGTTATTGTCTCACAGAAACTAGAAAAAAATCATTACTCTGTCTTATGATGAAGCTTTCACAACATTACTGAGGCAAAGGCGTTCAAGTGATTCCAAGAGAGAGATATTGACCAATACACAGTTCAATCCAAAATTCCTTCACAATCCATAAGCCAGAGATCTCTGCTTTAATTAAGGTGCTTCTCTTATTTTACAATTTTCATATCATTCTGTTTATGCTTCACTTTTTTCGATTGCTCCATATGGAGTTTGATCTGTGTAGTGATCATGATATTTTATCATCGCATGTTAGTTAATTACATGCCCGAGACCCCACTTTGTGGGATTTGACTGGGTAGTTATTGTTGTATGCTAGTTAATTACATGATTTGAAGGATCATAGTAAACCGTCTGTGTTGTTCTTGATTGCAATGCTAGTTGTGTTTTAAAAATGAGCAATTAAAGTTTTTGTACAGTGTGTTTGATATGAATTAAATCATTTTTTAAGAAAATATTTTCTATCAGAAACTCATGTTCTTGTGTTTTGTTATATTTTTTGAAAGAGCATTATTTATGGGTTAATGTGATATGACGATGGAGAATCTGTGTTTAGCTTGATTTTATTCTTCTTTTAGTATGTGTATGCGGATTGAAATAGCAATTTGACACAGTTCAATAATGCTTATCTGACCCATTACAGGTATTTTTAGTTATAGTTATATGACTCTTTTCAGAAGATATTTTTATGTTAAGACGATTAAGACACAAAATATCTTTGTATGATCATTTTCTTCTATTCGGATCGTAAATGGTTATTTTGTACCTTTTCCTCCCATTTGCCTTGGTGATAAGTAGCTTATTTTTTATATAATGTATGGAGGAGCGCACCAGTTCTTGGTTGGGGCATCCCGAGTAATTAGAAAGGAACGCGTTAAAATGAGGGACTTGTTAAATACGTTAGATACTTAGATCGGTGTGTATATGCTGGACAGAGACTATGTGAAACATGTCAATTGATAAAACATAGTCCAATAATTCATTCCTTTACTGCAGAAGTACAGAGAGATGGCTGCATATGTTGCATTGACTTCACTAATGGGAACAATAGAACAGCTTCAGCTTTTGCTATCAAACTTAGATCAATTGGACACTCATGTGGAAAGTTTGAATTTACTCTACGAGAAGGTTGATTCTCTGCATGAACTTCTTGACCATATTGATGATGAACAAACGAAGAATTTGCACACAAAAGTCAGACACATAGCAAATGAAGCAGAAGATGAAGTTGAATCACAGATGAAAGTGATACTGGACGAACAACTTGAGAGACTCCATGAAAAGGAAGCGCTCGAGAGTCTTTTTGAGATCTTACAACGAGGTATTGAAAATGTTGATTCCCTCAAGGAAGAGCTCATCAAGCACAGTCAAAATAACACTTCACAAGCTGGAAATTCCTCACTTGGTGATTCAAGTCCACCACGATTGCATGCTTCAACCCTTGAGAACGATATGGTGGGGTACAACATTGAACAAGAAAACATGCTGAGTCAACTCACGAGTGGCTCGCCTGAACTAGAAGTCTTCTCTGTTTCTGGTATGGGCGGCATTGGTAAGTCAACTTTTGCCAAAAAGTTGTTTTCTCATCCATCAATTTTGAGCTTCTTTGACATCCATGGATGGATTACCGTATCTGAGAACTATAGTTATAGAAACATGCTTTTAGGCCTCCTAATGGATGCTAATATTGGGAAGGAAGAAGACCTTGATAAGAAAAGCGATTCAGATTTAGCTGTGTGCTTGAAACAAAGTTTAATGGGTCGGAGGTATTTGATTGTTGTGGATGACATATGGAGCAAAAATGCTTGGGATGAGATTAGACTGTGCCTTCCAGATGATGGTAAAAGAAGTCGGGTACTGTTGACTACTCGAGACGTTGAGGTTGCTCAATATGCTAGCTCTCCGAAGGATCCCATCAGGATGCATTTACTTGACCAAGAGGACAGTTGGAATTTGTTTTACCAAAAAGCATTTGTAGAAAAAGATTTTGCGATTGAATTTGAGGATGTCGGAAAGGAGGTTGCCAAAAACTGCAATGGTTTACCACTTATGATTGCTGTGGTGGCCAAGGTTCTCTCCAGCAAGAGGACACTGGACGAGTGGAAAAAAGTAGCTGAAAGTGTGAGCTCATTAGCAGAAGTTGATGCTTATCAACAATGCTCAGGAGTGCTTGCTTTAAGCTACAATCATCTTCCTTCTTATCTGAAAGGCTGCTTTCTCTATTTTGGACTTTTTCCGAAGGCTAGTGAAATTTCTGTGGAAAAGTTGATTAGATTATGGATTGCAGAAGGGCTCCTAAAGGTAAAGGGAATGGAGGGATTGGAAGAAGTGGCTGCTAGTCATTTAAATTATCTTATTGATAAAAGTCTAATTATTGTTAGCGAGAGAAGTATGGATGGTAAAATCATGACATGTATGATTCATGATCTTGTTCATGATTTCTGCTTGAAAGAAGCCGACGGCCAGAATCTTCTGTATATTGTGAATAACGATATTGATGGACCTCTATGGGTTATTCCTGAAGGCTGCAGGTGGGTGTCACACCAATCAAGTGGCATTCATTTTCACCGTCGATTCCCTGATTTTGCTTATACCAAATTACGATCCTTTTCTCTGAATTCTAGAACATTAATCCTTTATGTAGAAAGGTGTCTTTTCAAACTTGTTAGGGTATTGGACTTGCAGAAAAAGAACATCTACAATTTCCCCGTAGCTATATTAGACCTAGTTCTGTTGAGGTATTTGGCATTGACGATTAAGAGTTCTGGAATATTACCAATTTCTAAACTTGTGAATTTACAAATTCTCACCGTTCGTCCACATCCAACATACACTAGTTCAGGGAAAATGTACTCCTTACCAAATGGAATTTGGAAATTATCTCAGTTAAGGCATCTCCATTGTTGGTGTATGTATTTGGATTCTCCTCAGATGGTATCAGAAAATGAGGTGAAGAACTTGATTTTGGAAAACATACAAACTGTTTCTGGGTTGATACCTTCTTGTTGCACAAAACAAATATTTGAAGCGATTAAGAAAGTAAAAGAGTTGGAAATTGCTGGTAAACCAGAGGAATTTCAGAGAGAGATAGAATGGGAAACTAATCTTATATATTTAAAAGAACTCGAGGCACTAAATGTTACGGTTCTGCGTGCTATTATTTCCGACCGGCTGCCGTGTTTAATCAATCCAAGTCCAGGTTCTTTCCCACCAAATCTCAAGAAATTGACCCTTAGCCGTACTTGTCTTCCATGGAATTGCATGAACATTTTTAGCAAGTTGCCCAATCTCGAGGTGCTTGAATTGAAAAATTATGCCTTCTCAGGCGATGAGTGGGAAATAACAGAGATGGGATTCCCTAAATTGAAGTGTTTACTCCTTGAGGATCTGTTTCTTAGATATTGGACAGCCACCGATGATTATTTTCAATGCCTTGAGCGTGTCTGCATCAGAGAATGCAGACTCTTACAAGAGATCCCAGAAGGATTTGCAGATAGTGTGACGCTGCAGCTAATTGAGTTACATAAATGCTGTCATCCTCTTGTCACTTTTGCCAAGCAGATCCAGGAAACACATGAGGAATTGGGAAACAACATGCTTAAAGTGTACGCCTTTGATTCAAGTAAGTAAATCTTCAACAATGAACTTTCAATATCCATTAAATACTTTGACTTCTGATCATGAACTGTGTTGAATCATTAGGTAAGAATTAACCTATTGATTGTGACAGGATTCCTTCTGCATAACTACTAAATATGAGTATATTGTTGACTGTAACAAAGGATTTTCATTGCATAAAGTACTCATGGAATAGTCAAACATGTAAAGGTGAACTACAAATAATGTTAGGTCTCTCAAAGTGAATTCGATTCCTCTGTTAATTTGTTCGATTCTTTAGACCGAATGTTTTGATGTGCATTGTGTACTTTTCAGTTCTACAATATAATGGAAGAAAGAGCCACACATATATATAAATTTAATTTCTCGCTGTTTTCACTTTACATTTACTCTCGAGTCATCTTGAAGATTTTTCTTTAGCAGAGTAGCTTCAGAAAGCACGGCCTTGTAAGAAGAGGAGAAAGATTCAAGAAACATGCACAGATGAAGATATAGAGGAAGATGTATTTATGCCTGCTATATGCTTGTGTTCTCTTATTGGTTTTTCATGTCAGTTCTCTACCAAGACATGTGGTGATTTTTTGCTCAAAATTTCCCAGAGATCAAATTTTCAATGTCCTGTTGTAATAATTTGTGGGATTTTATAGTCAAATTTAGCAAGAATTGTGGTGATTTTTTTTTGTGCTCTGTAATAATGTGTGGGATTTATATTCATATTTGGCTGTCCGAACGGGTGTTTAGAGATCATTCCGATAGTGTTTTGTTATTTTTCAAATGTTATATCAATAGTTTGCTGGAGTTATTTATGCGTTTACTAATATAGAAATGTTCATATACATGGTATCCCTAAGATATCTAGGAAGCAGGCCTCCCACCTTACTAACGAGGGTCATGTACTCGGTAAGCTGAATTAGCGTCATGTCCTGCCTAATCACCTCTTCTCGTACTTTTAGGCTTCCCTCTACCTCTCCTCAGACCCGCCATGATCAACCTCTCATACCTCTTAACGGGTACATCAATGTCTCTCCTCTTCAGATGCCCGAATGTTAGATGTTTTAAACCTCCTTCCCTTCATCCTTTTGGAAAGGGGTGTGACATATAATTGATGTCTTAAACTATAAATGAGAAGGCTATCATATCAAGGTGACACGATTAGAAACTAAGGAGGTAGCCTGGAATGTTGAACTTAGTAATGCTCGAGGTTGGCCTTTTAATGCTTATTTCGCTTCTTACCACATAATAAATGTAATGTAGAGCAATGTCTAGCTCAGAATTAGCCGTCTAATAAAACGCTACAAGTCAAACATTCGTGGGACCCTGGGATATATGTGAACAACTAGGGATTAGGAGGCGATGTTCGTCGGTGTGTTTCTCCTTGCTTAAGTAGAGGATGGCCATTTTTAAGATTACAAATTTCTATTTAGGTAAGTTCTTGGAAACTTGACAAGTAGCCTTGATGTGAAATAATATATCAATAGTTTTAAAAAAATAAACTTGATGCATATTTTACTCATTTAACTAGCACAAAAATTCATATCACATATTTCCTTTTATGCACTCAAACTTGTAAAAAACAATGAAACAATTACCTTCCTAAAATGTGTGGCATGCGTGACACTTGTTTGGAAAAAAAAAAGGAAAGAAAGAAACTCCATTTCCGGCAATGCTTCCACCTGCTAATGGCTGCGCCATCGCCAAATTTCTCAAGTTCGAATACATTCCTTCTCTGCAATGCAAGTATGGCCTAATCTGTAAGTTTGTGCACCATTATGTTGAATAAAACTTGAAGCTACCATACCAAAGTGCAGATTAACCATATTTCCAAAGTAGAGGTTACAAAGTCTTTATAGAAATAGACAACAACAACAAACCAGTATAGAGAGGCTGTTTTCAAATAACCTCGGCATCCTTCCCTCCAAGAACTTACCACCTTGCTCTTGGGGAGACTCGAACTCACAACCTCTCGGTTGTAAGTGGGGGTTGTTTGACTTTTGACTCAGAGACGATCCAAGATTTGAAGTTTTATGGGTTTTTTACAACAATTTTAACTTAATATACAATAATAACTAGGGTTAACAGTGATTATGTATTTAGTAAATTTTTTAATAAAAATATACGGGCTGTGCAAAAGCTATTACATTCTCGTGAACCAATAAGTTGTGTTCTAGATCTGTTCTAGTTAACCCAATATTAAGAAAACCATATGCAAAAAAAATATTCCATGACTCATGCATGTTAGAGGCATTAATTAAGTAGTGGGCAGCACAGTTGATGAATGATATTTTAATCCACTGTTGTTGGATAATATTTTAGATATAAATGTTGTTCCTTAGTTGTGGTTGACCAATACACAGTTCAATCCAAAATTCCTTCACAATCCATAAGCTAGAGATCTCTGCTTTAATTAAGGTGCTTCTCTTATTTTACAATTTTCATATCATTCTTGTAGGAGAACAATTTAAAGGTAAAAGACCTTTAAATGTAAGAAGGAAAGAGATTTTGTTTAGTTGATAAATGAAGAAATGGAGGTAGTTTGGAAGGTTTAATATATGTAGCTATATGGAGAGAGACTTTTGTAATTTTTCAACTTTTATTACACAAGGGATCACTTTGGTACACACTTGGGCTCACACTTTTTTTGTACATTCTACAAATGAGGAGGTCTTCCCCTATTTATAGGCATCAACCTCCATGTTCTACGATGTTCAAGAATATTCCATATAAGTATCCTAAACAATATTCATATCTACCTATTCTCATATGTTCTAGAATATTCTACTACTCTAGAATATTCCCACATTCTCTACTATACATAAAAGAGTTTCTATCATCTTCTAGAATATTCCAGAGAACTCCATAATGTTCTCGAACCTTCTAGAACATTCTAGCTCATTCTAGACTATTTTAGAATAGTCTAGAATATTCTAGTAATATCTAGCTTTGGTTTAATTTATTGTTCACATTGCCTCCCTTAAACCAAAGCCTCGTAGGTGGTCATTCCTAATAACTTTTTCATCTTCAAAAAAGTCTCCATCTTCAATGCCTTGGTGAAAATATCTGCCACCTGTTCACCAGTTCTGCAGTAGCCAATTCGGATCTCATTTTCTCGTACCATTTCTCGAATGAAATGATATTTGATATCAATGTGTTTGCTGCGACCATGAAGTACTGGATTCTTCGCCAACTTGATTGCTGATTGGTTGTCACAAAATATCGTGGTTGGACCATCATGTTTGTGTTGAAGAAACCTGAGTATTCTTCTCAACCATACCGCCTGTGTAGCAGCATTTGATGCAGCAATGTACTCGGCTTCAGCAGTGGATAATGGTATCACTGGTTGTTTCTTTGAACTCCAAGAAAACACACCCGAACCAGTGAAGAATGCATAGCCGGAAGTACTTTTTCTCTCGATCGTATCACCAGCCCAATCACTGTCAGTGTATCCAAGAAGTTCAAGTGACTCACCTCTAGGATAGCAGATTCCATCTCCTTGAGTTCCTTTAATGTATCTCAAAATTCTCTTAGCCGCTTGTAAGTGTGATTGGCGTGGCTTTTCCATGAATCGGCTTATTACGCCAACACTGTAAGGAATGTCTGGTCTTGTTGAGGTCAAGTACCTCAAGCTTCCAACCAAGCTCTTAAAGTAGGATGGATTCACAAGATCACCTGTTCCATCCTTCGTCAGCCTCAATCTTTCTTCAGCTGGGGTCGCAATCAGATTCGCACCATCCATCTTAAATTTCTTCAAAATGTCTCCAGCATACTTTCTTTGAGATATGAAGATTCCCTTATCTGATTGAGAAACTTCAATCCCAAGAAAATATGACATAAGACCCAAATACCGGTCACCATGGAGAATGGGCTTGAGTGCTCCATAAAAGATATTTACTACGTGCCTAACCTGCTGCATAATTTGTTGAGCTTGGGTCAGCTCCAACACAATGGATATGAAGTGCATTTCAGTAATGATATATGCACTATAAGAGACAAGAGTATGAAAATTATAGCCAAGGTAAGTATGACCAAAAATCGGATGTTTCCAGTAACTTTCAACTACGGTCACTTACCCTGCTATAATTCAATTGCTCTTGATGATACTTGGTTATGGCACATGAGGTTTGGCCACTTTAATTTCGGCGGTTTACAATATCTTGTGAAGAATAAGATGGTGCCAGGTTTGCCTTCACTTGACTTTGTTCCAAGACAGTGTGAAGCATGCATTTTGGGGAAGAAGCATAGAGAGCCATTTCCCAAAGGCAAAGCTTGGAGATCAAAACACCCATTGCAGCTGATACATTCTGATTTGTGCTCGGTGGAAGCTCCTTCGCTCGGTGAAAGTAAGTACTTCATTACTTTTATTGATGATTTCAGTAGAAAAGCATGGGTGTATTTGCTGAAAAATAAGTCTGAAGCTTGTGACACATTCAAAAGCTTCAAAACATATGTTGAAAAACAAAGTGGTCATTTTATAAAGACTCTGAGAACAGATCGAGGCACAGAATACACTGTGTGCGATGATTTTTTGAAGAAGCATGGGATTCAATATCAGTTGACTGCAAGGTACACTCCTCAACAAAATGGAGTTGCGGAAAGAAAGAACAGGACTGTGATGTGATGTAGGAGAACAATTTAAAGATAGAAGACCTTTAAATGTAAGAAGGAAAGAGATTTTGTTTAGTTGATAAATTAAGAAATGGAGGTAGTTTGGAAGGTTTAATATATGTAGCTATATGGAGAGAGACTTTTGTAATTTTTCAACTTTTATTACACAAGGGATCACTTTGGTACACACTTGGGCTCACACTTTTTTTGTACATTCTACAAATGAGGAGGTCTTCCCCTATTTATAGGCATCAACCTCCATGTTCTACGATGTTCAAGAATATTCCATATAAGTATCCTAAACAATATTCATATCTACCTATTCTCATATATTCTAGAATATTCCACTACTCTAGAATATTCTCACATTCTCTACTATACATAAAAGAGTTTCTATCATCTTCTAGAATATTCCAGAGAACTCCATAATGTTCTCGAACCTTCTAGAACATTCTAGCTCATTCTAGACTATTTTAGAATAGTCTAGAATATTCTAGTAATATCTAGCTTTGGTTTAATTTATTGTTCACAATTCTGTTTATGCTTCACTTTTTTCGATTGCTGCATATGGAGTTTGATCTGTGTAGTGATCATGATATTTTATCATCGCATGTTAGTTAATTACATGCCCGAGACCCCACTTTGTGGGATTTGACTGGGTAGTTATTGTTGTATGCTAGTTAATTACATGATTTGAAGGATCATAGTAAACCGTCTGTGTTGTTCTTGATTGCAATGCTAGTTGTGTTTTAAAAATGAGCAATTAAAGTTTTTGTACAGTGTGTTTGATATGAATTAAATCATTTTTTAAGAAAATATTTTCTATCAGAAACTCATGTTCTTGTGTTTTGTTATATTTTTTGAAAGAGCATTATTTATGGGTTAATGTGATATGACGATGGAGAATCTGTGTTTAGCTTGATTTTATTCTTCTTTTAGTATGTGTATGCGGATTGAAATAGCAATTTGACACAGTTCAATAATGCTTATCTGACCCATTACAGGTATTTTTAGTTATAGTTATATGACTCTTTTCAGAAGATATTTTTATGTTAAGACGATTAAGACACAAAATATCTTTGTATGATCATTTTCTTCTATTCGGATCGTAAATGGTTATTTTGTACCTTTTCCTCCCATTTGCCTTGGTGATAAGTAGCTTATTTTTTATATAATGTATGGAGGAGCGCACCAGTTCTTGGTTGGGGCATCCCGAGTAATTAGAAAGGAACGCGTTAAAATGAGGGACTTGTTAAATACGTTAGATACTTAGATCGGTGTGTATATGCTGGACAGAGACTATGTGAAACATGTCAATTGATAAAACATAGTCCAATAATTCATTCCTTTACTGCAGAAGTACAGAGAGATGGCTGCATATGTTGCATTGACTTCACTAATGGGAACAATAGAACAGCTTCAGCTTTTGCTATCAAACTTAGATCAATTGGACACTCATGTGGAAAGTTTGAATTTACTCTACGAGAAGGTTGATTCTCTGCATGAACTTCTTGACCATATTGATGATGAACAAACGAAGAATTTGCACACAAAAGTCAGACACATAGCAAATGAAGCAGAAGATGAAGTTGAATCACAGATGAAAGTGATACTGGACGAACAACTTGAGAGACTCCATGAAAAGGAAGCGCTCGAGAGTCTTTTTGAGATCTTACAACGAGGTATTGAAAATGTTGATTCCCTCAAGGAAGAGCTCATCAAGCACAGTCAAAATAACACTTCACAAGCTGGAAATTCCTCACTTGGTGATTCAAGTCCACCACGATTGCATGCTTCAACCCTTGAGAACGATATGGTGGGGTACAACATTGAACAAGAAAACATGCTGAGTCAACTCACGAGTGGCTCGCCTGAACTAGAAGTCTTCTCTGTTTCTGGTATGGGCGGCATTGGTAAGTCAACTTTTGCCAAAAAGTTGTTTTCTCATCCATCAATTTTGAGCTTCTTTGACATCCATGGATGGATTACCGTATCTGAGAACTATAGTTATAGAAACATGCTTTTAGGCCTCCTAATGGATGCTAATATTGGGAAGGAAGAAGACCTTGATAAGAAAAGCGATTCAGATTTAGCTGTGTGCTTGAAACAAAGTTTAATGGGTCGGAGGTATTTGATTGTTGTGGATGACATATGGAGCAAAAATGCTTGGGATGAGATTAGACTGTGCCTTCCAGATGATGGTAAAAGAAGTCGGGTACTGTTGACTACTCGAGACGTTGAGGTTGCTCAATATGCTAGCTCTCCGAAGGATCCCATCAGGATGCATTTACTTGACCAAGAGGACAGTTGGAATTTGTTTTACCAAAAAGCATTTGTAGAAAAAGATTTTGCGATTGAATTTGAGGATGTCGGAAAGGAGGTTGCCAAAAACTGCAATGGTTTACCACTTATGATTGCTGTGGTGGCCAAGGTTCTCTCCAGCAAGAGGACACTGGACGAGTGGAAAAAAGTAGCTGAAAGTGTGAGCTCATTAGCAGAAGTTGATGCTTATCAACAATGCTCAGGAGTGCTTGCTTTAAGCTACAATCATCTTCCTTCTTATCTGAAAGGCTGCTTTCTCTATTTTGGACTTTTTCCGAAGGCTAGTGAAATTTCTGTGGAAAAGTTGATTAGATTATGGATTGCAGAAGGGCTCCTAAAGGTAAAGGGAATGGAGGGATTGGAAGAAGTGGCTGCTAGTCATTTAAATTATCTTATTGATAAAAGTCTAATTATTGTTAGCGAGAGAAGTATGGATGGTAAAATCATGACATGTATGATTCATGATCTTGTTCATGATTTCTGCTTGAAAGAAGCCGACGGCCAGAATCTTCTGTATATTGTGAATAACGATATTGATGGACCTCTATGGGTTATTCCTGAAGGCTGCAGGTGGGTGTCACACCAATCAAGTGGCATTCATTTTCACCGTCGATTCCCTGATTTTGCTTATACCAAATTACGATCCTTTTCTCTGAATTCTAGAACATTAATCCTTTATGTAGAAAGGTGTCTTTTCAAACTTGTTAGGGTATTGGACTTGCAGAAAAAGAACATCTACAATTTCCCCGTAGCTATATTAGACCTAGTTCTGTTGAGGTATTTGGCATTGACGATTAAGAGTTCTGGAATATTACCAATTTCTAAACTTGTGAATTTACAAATTCTCACCGTTCGTCCACATCCAACATACACTAGTTCAGGGAAAATGTACTCCTTACCAAATGGAATTTGGAAATTATCTCAGTTAAGGCATCTCCATTGTTGGTGTATGTATTTGGATTCTCCTCAGATGGTATCAGAAAATGAGGTGAAGAACTTGATTTTGGAAAACATACAAACTGTTTCTGGGTTGATACCTTCTTGTTGCACAAAACAAATATTTGAAGCGATTAAGAAAGTAAAAGAGTTGGAAATTGCTGGTAAACCAGAGGAATTTCAGAGAGAGATAGAATGGGAAACTAATCTTATATATTTAAAAGAACTCGAGGCACTAAATGTTACGGTTCTGCGTGCTATTATTTCCGACCGGCTGCCGTGTTTAATCAATCCAAGTCCAGGTTCTTTCCCACCAAATCTCAAGAAATTGACCCTTAGCCGTACTTGTCTTCCATGGAATTGCATGAACATTTTTAGCAAGTTGCCCAATCTCGAGGTGCTTGAATTGAAAAATTATGCCTTCTCAGGCGATGAGTGGGAAATAACAGAGATGGGATTCCCTAAATTGAAGTGTTTACTCCTTGAGGATCTGTTTCTTAGATATTGGACAGCCACCGATGATTATTTTCAATGCCTTGAGCGTGTCTGCATCAGAGAATGCAGACTCTTACAAGAGATCCCAGAAGGATTTGCAGATAGTGTGACGCTGCAGCTAATTGAGTTACATAAATGCTGTCATCCTCTTGTCACTTTTGCCAAGCAGATCCAGGAAACACATGAGGAATTGGGAAACAACATGCTTAAAGTGTACGCCTTTGATTCAAGTAAGTAAATCTTCAACAATGAACTTTCAATATCCATTAAATACTTTGACTTCTGATCATGAACTGTGTTGAATCATTAGGTAAGAATTAACCTATTGATTGTGACAGGATTCCTTCTGCATAACTACTAAATATGAGTATATTGTTGACTGTAACAAAGGATTTTCATTGCATAAAGTACTCATGGAATAGTCAAACATGTAAAGGTGAACTACAAATAATGTTAGGTCTCTCAAAGTGAATTCGATTCCTCTGTTAATTTGTTCGATTCTTTAGACCGAATGTTTTGATGTGCATTGTGTACTTTTCAGTTCTACAATATAATGGAAGAAAGAGCCACACATATATATAAATTTAATTTCTCGCTGTTTTCACTTTACATTTACTCTCGAGTCATCTTGAAGATTTTTCTTTAGCAGAGTAGCTTCAGAAAGCACGGCCTTGTAAGAAGAGGAGAAAGATTCAAGAAACATGCACAGATGAAGATATAGAGGAAGATGTATTTATGCCTGCTATATGCTTGTGTTCTCTTATTGGTTTTTCATGTCAGTTCTCTACCAAGACATGTGGTGATTTTTTGCTCAAAATTTCCCAGAGATCAAATTTTCAATGTCCTGTTGTAATAATTTGTGGGATTTTATAGTCAAATTTAGCAAGAATTGTGGTGATTTTTTTTTGTGCTCTGTAATAATGTGTGGGATTTATATTCATATTTGGCTGTCCGAACGGGTGTTTAGAGATCATTCCGATAGTGTTTTGTTATTTTTCAAATGTTATATCAATAGTTTGCTGGAGTTATTTATGCGTTTACTAATATAGAAATGTTCATATACATGGTATCCCTAAGATATCTAGGAAGCAGGCCTCCCACCTTACTAACGAGGGTCATGTACTCGGTAAGCTGAATTAGCGTCATGTCCTGCCTAATCACCTCTTCTCGTACTTTTAGGCTTCCCTCTACCTCTCCTCAGACCCGCCATGATCAACCTCTCATACCTCTTAACGGGTACATCAATGTCTCTCCTCTTCAGATGCCCGAATGTTAGATGTTTTAAACCTCCTTCCCTTCATCCTTTTGGAAAGGGGTGTGACATATAATTGATGTCTTAAACTATAAATGAGAAGGCTATCATATCAAGGTGACACGATTAGAAACTAAGGAGGTAGCCTGGAATGTTGAACTTAGTAATGCTCGAGGTTGGCCTTTTAATGCTTATTTCGCTTCTTACCACATAATAAATGTAATGTAGAGCAATGTCTAGCTCAGAATTAGCCGTCTAATAAAACGCTACAAGTCAAACATTCGTGGGACCCTGGGATATATGTGAACAACTAGGGATTAGGAGGCGATGTTCGTCGGTGTGTTTCTCCTTGCTTAAGTAGAGGATGGCCATTTTTAAGATTACAAATTTCTATTTAGGTAAGTTCTTGGAAACTTGACAAGTAGCCTTGATGTGAAATAATATATCAATAGTTTTAAAAAAATAAACTTGATGCATATTTTACTCATTTAACTAGCACAAAAATTCATATCACATATTTCCTTTTATGCACTCAAACTTGTAAAAAACAATGAAACAATTACCTTCCTAAAATGTGTGGCATGCGTGACACTTGTTTGGAAAAAAAAAAGGAAAGAAAGAAACTCCATTTCCGGCAATGCTTCCACCTGCTAATGGCTGCGCCATCGCCAAATTTCTCAAGTTCGAATACATTCCTTCTCTGCAATGCAAGTATGGCCTAATCTGTAAGTTTGTGCACCATTATGTTGAATAAAACTTGAAGCTACCATACCAAAGTGCAGATTAACCATATTTCCAAAGTAGAGGTTACAAAGTCTTTATAGAAATAGACAACAACAACAAACCAGTATAGAGAGGCTGTTTTCAAATAACCTCGGCATCCTTCCCTCCAAGAACTTACCACCTTGCTCTTGGGGAGACTCGAACTCACAACCTCTCGGTTGTAAGTGGGGGTTGTTTGACTTTTGACTCAGAGACGATCCAAGATTTGAAGTTTTATGGGTTTTTTACAACAATTTTAACTTAATATACAATAATAACTAGGGTTAACAGTGATTATGTATTTAGTAAATTTTTTAATAAAAATATACGGGCTGTGCAAAAGCTATTACATTCTCGTGAACCAATAAGTTGTGTTCTAGATCTGTTCTAGTTAACCCAATATTAAGAAAACCATATGCAAAAAAAATATTCCATGACTCATGCATGTTAGAGGCATTAATTAAGTAGTGGGCAGCACAGTTGATGAATGATATTTTAATCCACTGTTGTTGGATAATATTTTAGATATAAATGTTGTTCCTTAGTTGTGGTTGACCAATACACAGTTCAATCCAAAATTCCTTCACAATCCATAAGCTAGAGATCTCTGCTTTAATTAAGGTGCTTCTCTTATTTTACAATTTTCATATCATTCTTGTAGGAGAACAATTTAAAGGTAAAAGACCTTTAAATGTAAGAAGGAAAGAGATTTTGTTTAGTTGATAAATGAAGAAATGGAGGTAGTTTGGAAGGTTTAATATATGTAGCTATATGGAGAGAGACTTTTGTAATTTTTCAACTTTTATTACACAAGGGATCACTTTGGTACACACTTGGGCTCACACTTTTTTTGTACATTCTACAAATGAGGAGGTCTTCCCCTATTTATAGGCATCAACCTCCATGTTCTACGATGTTCAAGAATATTCCATATAAGTATCCTAAACAATATTCATATCTACCTATTCTCATATGTTCTAGAATATTCTACTACTCTAGAATATTCCCACATTCTCTACTATACATAAAAGAGTTTCTATCATCTTCTAGAATATTCCAGAGAACTCCATAATGTTCTCGAACCTTCTAGAACATTCTAGCTCATTCTAGACTATTTTAGAATAGTCTAGAATATTCTAGTAATATCTAGCTTTGGTTTAATTTATTGTTCACATTGCCTCCCTTAAACCAAAGCCTCGTAGGTGGTCATTCCTAATAACTTTTTCATCTTCAAAAAAGTCTCCATCTTTAATGCCTTGGTGAAAATATCTGCCACCTGTTCACCAGTTCTGCAGTAGCCAATTCGGATCTCATTTTCTCGTACCATTTCTCGAATGAAATGATATTTGATATCAATGTGTTTGCTGCGACCATGAAGTACTGGATTCTTCGCCAACTTGATTGCTGATTGGTTGTCACAAAATATCGTGGTTGGACCATCATGTTTGTGTTGAAGAAACCTGAGTATTCTTCTCAACCATACCGCCTGTGTAGCAGCATTTGATGCAGCAATGTACTCGGCTTCAGCAGTGGATAATGGTATCACTGGTTGTTTCTTTGAACTCCAAGAAAACACACCCGAACCAGTGAAGAATGCATAGCCGGAAGTACTTTTTCTCTCGATCGTATCACCAGCCCAATCACTGTCAGTGTATCCAAGAAGTTCAAGTGACTCACCTCTAGGATAGCAGATTCCATCTCCTTGAGTTCCTTTAATGTATCTCAAAATTCTCTTAGCCGCTTGTAAGTGTGATTGGCGTGGCTTTTCCATGAATCGGCTTATTACGCCAACACTGTAAGGAATGTCTGGTCTTGTTGAGGTCAAGTACCTCAAGCTTCCAACCAAGCTCTTAAAGTAGGATGGATTCACAAGATCACCTGTTCCATCCTTCGTCAGCCTCAATCTTTCTTCAGCTGGGGTCGCAATCAGATTCGCACCATCCATCTTAAATTTCTTCAAAATGTCTCCAGCATACTTTCTTTGAGATATGAAGATTCCCTTATCTGATTGAGAAACTTCAATCCCAAGAAAATATGACATAAGACCCAAATACCGGTCACCATGGAGAATGGGCTTGAGTGCTCCATAAAAGATATTTACTACGTGCCTAACCTGCTGCATAATTTGTTGAGCTTGGGTCAGCTCCAACACAATGGATATGAAGTGCATTTCAGTAATGATATATGCACTATAAGAGACAAGAGTATGAAAATTATAGCCAAGGTAAGTATGACCAAAAATCGGATGTTTCCAGTAACTTTCAACTACGGTCACTTACCCTGCTATAATTCAATTGCTCTTGATGATACTTGGTTATGGCACATGAGGTTTGGCCACTTTAATTTCGGCGGTTTACAATATCTTGTGAAGAATAAGATGGTGCCAGGTTTGCCTTCACTTGACTTTGTTCCAAGACAGTGTGAAGCATGCATTTTGGGGAAGAAGCATAGAGAGCCATTTCCCAAAGGCAAAGCTTGGAGATCAAAACACCCATTGCAGCTGATACATTCTGATTTGTGCTCGGTGGAAGCTCCTTCGCTCGGTGAAAGTAAGTACTTCATTACTTTTATTGATGATTTCAGTAGAAAAGCATGGGTGTATTTGCTGAAAAATAAGTCTGAAGCTTGTGACACATTCAAAAGCTTCAAAACATATGTTGAAAAACAAAGTGGTCATTTTATAAAGACTCTGAGAACAGATCGAGGCACAGAATACACTGTGTGCGATGATTTTTTGAAGAAGCATGGGATTCAATATCAGTTGACTGCAAGGTACACTCCTCAACAAAATGGAGTTGCGGAAAGAAAGAACAGGACTGTGATGTGATGTAGGAGAACAATTTAAAGATAGAAGACCTTTAAATGTAAGAAGGAAAGAGATTTTGTTTAGTTGATAAATTAAGAAATGGAGGTAGTTTGGAAGGTTTAATATATGTAGCTATATGGAGAGAGACTTTTGTAATTTTTCAACTTTTATTACACAAGGGATCACTTTGGTACACACTTGGGCTCACACTTTTTTTGTACATTCTACAAATGAGGAGGTCTTCCCCTATTTATAGGCATCAACCTCCATGTTCTACGATGTTCAAGAATATTCCATATAAGTATCCTAAACAATATTCATATCTACCTATTCTCATATATTCTAGAATATTCCACTACTCTAGAATATTCTCACATTCTCTACTATACATAAAAGAGTTTCTATCATCTTCTAGAATATTCCAGAGAACTCCATAATGTTCTCGAACCTTCTAGAACATTCTAGCTCATTCTAGACTATTTTAGAATAGTCTAGAATATTCTAGTAATATCTAGCTTTGGTTTAATTTATTGTTCACAATTCTGTTTATGCTTCACTTTTTTCGATTGCTGCATATGGAGTTTGATCTGTGTAGTGATCATGATATTTTATCATCGCATGTTAGTTAATTACATGCCCGAGACCCCACTTTGTGGGATTTGACTGGGTAGTTATTGTTGTATGCTAGTTAATTACATGATTTGAAGGATCATAGTAAACCGTCTGTGTTGTTCTTGATTGCAATGCTAGTTGTGTTTTAAAAATGAGCAATTAAAGTTTTTGTACAGTGTGTTTGATATGAATTAAATCATTTTTTAAGAAAATATTTTCTATCAGAAACTCATGTTCTTGTGTTTTGTTATATTTTTTGAAAGAGCATTATTTATGGGTTAATGTGATATGACGATGGAGAATCTGTGTTTAGCTTGATTTTATTCTTCTTTTAGTATGTGTATGCGGATTGAAATAGCAATTTGACACAGTTCAATAATGCTTATCTGACCCATTACAGGTATTTTTAGTTATAGTTATATGACTCTTTTCAGAAGATATTTTTATGTTAAGACGATTAAGACACAAAATATCTTTGTATGATCATTTTCTTCTATTCGGATCGTAAATGGTTATTTTGTACCTTTTCCTCCCATTTGCCTTGGTGATAAGTAGCTTATTTTTTATATAATGTATGGAGGAGCGCACCAGTTCTTGGTTGGGGCATCCCGAGTAATTAGAAAGGAACGCGTTAAAATGAGGGACTTGTTAAATACGTTAGATACTTAGATCGGTGTGTATATGCTGGACAGAGACTATGTGAAACATGTCAATTGATAAAACATAGTCCAATAATTCATTCCTTTACTGCAGAAGTACAGAGAGATGGCTGCATATGTTGCATTGACTTCACTAATGGGAACAATAGAACAACTTCAGCTTTTGCTATCAAACTTAGATCAATTGGACACTCATGTGGAAAGTTTGAATTTACTCTACGAGAAGGTTGATTCTCTGCATGAACTTCTTGACCATATTGATGATGAACAAACGAAGAATTTGCACACAAAAGTCAGACACATAGCAAATGAAGCAGAAGATGAAGTTGAATCACAGATGAAAGTGATACTGGACGAACAACTTGAGAGACTCCATGAAAAGGAAGCGCTCGAGAGTCTTTTTGAGATCTTACAACGAGGTATTGAAAATGTTGATTCCCTCAAGGAAGAGCTCATCAAGCACAGTCAAAATAACACTTCACAAGCTGGAAATTCCTCACTTGGTGATTCAAGTCCACCACGATTGCATGCTTCAACCCTTGAGAACGATATGGTGGGGTACAACATTGAACAAGAAAACATGCTGAGTCAACTCACGAGTGGCTCGCCTGAACTAGAAGTCTTCTCTGTTTCTGGTATGGGCGGCATTGGTAAGTCAACTTTTGCCAAAAAGTTGTTTTCTCATCCATCAATTTTGAGCTTCTTTGACATCCATGGATGGATTACCGTATCTGAGAACTATAGTTATAGAAACATGCTTTTAGGCCTCCTAATGGATGCTAATATTGGGAAGGAAGAAGACCTTGATAAGAAAAGCGATTCAGATTTAGCTGTGTGCTTGAAACAAAGTTTAATGGGTCGGAGGTATTTGATTGTTGTGGATGACATATGGAGCAAAAATGCTTGGGATGAGATTAGACTGTGCCTTCCAGATGATGGTAAAAGAAGTCGGGTACTGTTGACTACTCGAGACGTTGAGGTTGCTCAATATGCTAGCTCTCCGAAGGATCCCATCAGGATGCATTTACTTGACCAAGAGGACAGTTGGAATTTGTTTTACCAAAAAGCATTTGTAGAAAAAGATTTTGCGATTGAATTTGAGGATGTCGGAAAGGAGGTTGCCAAAAACTGCAATGGTTTACCACTTATGATTGCTGTGGTGGCCAAGGTTCTCTCCAGCAAGAGGACACTGGACGAGTGGAAAAAAGTAGCTGAAAGTGTGAGCTCATTAGCAGAAGTTGATGCTTATCAACAATGCTCAGGAGTGCTTGCTTTAAGCTACAATCATCTTCCTTCTTATCTGAAAGGCTGCTTTCTCTATTTTGGACTTTTTCCGAAGGCTAGTGAAATTTCTGTGGAAAAGTTGATTAGATTATGGATTGCAGAAGGGCTCCTAAAGGTAAAGGGAATGGAGGGATTGGAAGAAGTGGCTGCTAGTCATTTAAATTATCTTATTGATAAAAGTCTAGTTATTGTTAGCGAGAGAAGTATGGATGGTAAAATCATGACATGTATGATTCATGATCTTGTTCATGATTTCTGCTTGAAAGAAGCCGACGGCCAGAATCTTCTGTATATTGTGAATAACGATATTGATGGACCTCTATAGGTTATTCCTGAAGGCTGCAGGTGGGTGTCACACCAATCAAGTGGCATTCATTTTCACCGTCGATTCCCTGATTTTGCTTATACCAAATTACGATCCTTTTCTCTGAATTCTAGAACATTAATCCTTTATGTAGAAAGGTGTCTTTTCAAACTTGTTAGGGTATTGGACTTGCAGAAAAAGAACATCTACAATTTCCCCGTAGCTATATTAGACCTAGTTCTGTTGAGGTATTTGGCATTGACGATTAAGAGTTCTGGAATATTACCAATTTCTAAACTTGTGAATTTACAAACTCTCACCGTTCGTCCACATCCAACATACACTAGTTCAGGGAAAATGTACTCCTTACCAAATGGAATTTCGAAATTATCTCAGTTAAGGCATCTCCATTATTGGTGTATATATTTGGATTCTCCTCAGATGGTATCAGAAAATGAGGTGAAGAACTTGATTTTGGAAAACATAGAAACTGTTTCTGGGTTGATACCTTCTTGTTGCACAAAAGAAATATTTGAAGAACTTGATCAATTAAAAGCTTGCTACACATGCTCGTGCCTTGGCTTGAATCAGGCGCCAATGACTTGTACTCAGGTGTATTGTAGCTGCATTTTCCCATGCAATTGCCCACACACATAGCCTTTTGTTGCGCCCCTATGTCATGACAAGTCTGCCTCTCGCGCATACATTCTGTTTCACTTAGTCTACCTTTGCCCACTTTGATTTTTCCTTGACTTAGAATCACTGCCTCATGCCTTGATGCCTATGCCATGTTCAAGTGTCACCCTCAGCCCACATCTCGTTGTCAAGCCCTTGCCAAGTTGCATTGCCTCCCTCAAAGCCTTGGCCATCACTTGCCCCGTTTTTCTTTTTGCCTTAGTGCAACTCGTACACCTTAGCTTGGCAACACTCTTGCTGCCCATAATAGAGCTCTCGTTTTCAAGTCAAGCTCAAAGAGGCGGAGCCCTAACAAACCACCCGCACCATTTGAAAATCAAAGTTTGCATCTATTTGGCTCAACTTAAAAGTTCTAAGGGGTTGACAAGCAACACCACTTGCCCCATCTCTTTTCATCTACAATTACATTGACACCAGCCATTTGTTTTTCACCGGCCATTGCCTCTAATGCAGCGCTCTTATCCACGGTAGTCATTGCATTCAACACTGCCTTGTTTGGGCAGTCCCTTGCTCGATGCGGTCCATCACAAATGAAAGAACCACTAAATTTGCTGCCCTTTTCCTTGCTCTTTGAAGTTCCAGCATCTTGCTTTTCCTTCTCCTTGTGTTCATTAGCATTGTTATTCACATTTCTTCCATTCCTTTGCCTTGTCCTTCTTTTTATCGTTGGACTTTGAAGTAGAAGTCTCTTCACCCAATACATAAGCCGCAACCACAACACTTGCGAGGTTTTGAATATTCTGCCTACGCATCTCTAATTGTTCCCACTAATGCAGCCTGCTCATGAAGTTGTGCAATTTGTCTTCTTCCGAGATATTGCTTATTCTCAACATCAGCGAAATGAAATATTTGACATATGCTCTGACTGATACAGTTTGCCATATCTTTTTCAGTTTGTCCCTAGCAATTCAAGATGTATTGCTAGGAAGGAATTGATCCTTCAACTACTTTTTATGCTGCTCCCACGACTCAATCTTTAGCCTGCCCAGACTTTCATCTTCAGCTACACAAGTATGCTACCATAACTTAGCATTTTCACACAAATACATGCTAGTCAGGATTACTTTCTCCTTCTCATCTTGCACATAAATAGCATGAAAGTACCGCTCCATATCCCAAAGAAAATTCTCCAATTCACTTGCATTATTTGCACCACCAAATGACTTAGGTTAAGGAATTTTTACCTTGAGACAATTAGTACCATGTTGAGGAGAATCCTCGCCTACAACGCGTCGCAACACCACTGTCTCACTTTTCAGATCCGTATTCTCTTGACTTAGCTTTGCCAATTCTGCCTCAAGATAGGCAAGCCTTGTTACGCGAGTTTGAAATTCATCACGTTTAGGAACATTACCAATAAATGCCTCCAGTATCGTTAGCTTTTACCGTAGTTCGTTATTACCAACGGCCACGTTCTCGAACAAGACCACAAAATATGCCACTACTCATTGTGTCTCCATCACGAACCTGCTCCGCTCTGATACCAGTTGTCACGGGTGTGGTTTCTGTTTGCCAAAGCCAGCATGTGCGGTAGCCAAGTCCTGCACTTGTCTTCATCCTTCTCACAACTCGGCCAAAATTACAGCAACTTTAGACTTAGAATATATTTAGGCAGCTTTAACGTTGAAAATTTAGGAATTGATTTTGGCAACGAAATTTAGTAAAGGCAGCATAAAATTAACAAGAACACAAGGCACAATTATAGAAAATTCTTTTTCCAACTTTGTATTTAACGCATACAAAAAAACTCAACTCGAAGTACAATGCCGTGTACAAGAAAATCACTCTTGAACCTGAGGTTTTCTTACAAGATTACTCTTAGCCTTAGACGTTTTCACTCTTGTAAACAGTCTTTAATATGCACTCACACATGTTTTTCTCTTCTTCCCCACAAGCATAAGGATGTTGTCCATTTACAAAACATGAGACAACCCCTTTACCTTACACTTGTTGCACTTAGACTTAGACACTTGTCCCATACATCCCACTATTTTAGCCTAGTGTAGTTGACATTCCTCAACTACTAGGATCATGTAGATTATGCTAATAATAATGTAACTATGGCCCCAGAAAAGTGCTAACAATTCTACCAACTTTAAGCAAAAGCCAATTGCTGCCCATGTGCACAACTTGTGCTATATAACTACCATTAACTTGGTCAATATGAAGCTTGCTGTGCATGTGCGTGCCATGGCTTGAATCAGACGCCAATACCATGTACTCAGGTGCATTGTAGCTGATTTTTTCCATGACATTGCCCACAAACATAGCCTTTTGCTGCGCCCCAATGTCATGACATGTCTGCCTCGCGTGCATGCCTTTGCCCATTTCGTTTTTGTCTTGTCTTGGCATCACTACTTCCTGTCTTGGTCATCCCTTTCTCATTCTCCTTTTTCCTTTTGTGCTACTCGTGCACCTTAGCTTGGCAACATTCACCATGGCAATGTCTCGTTGTCATGTCAAGCTCAAAGGGGTGGATCCCCAACAATAATATAAGCTTTAATATAGAATCTGAACTGAATGTGGGTGGTAATGCTTTTGTGTCTGTTATTGGTACCATGACTTTCCATGTATCATAAGTATGATGTTAGGTCATTTGATTTAGGCTTCTAAGTGGACTCAGACGGGAATCTTACATAAATAGCTGGTCGTATTCTATTTACTTTTCCTAGTTGGTAAACATGAACTTATCTACCTTGCCCAAGTCCGGTGGTCAACCAATAAAAGAATGAAAAAGGAAAACAGTTTGTTGGTCACTTAAAGTTAGAGGTGGCAAAATAGTTTTAAAAAAATAGTTAACCACCTATATTATCCACTAAGAAATGAGTTGGTTAATAATTTTTTTGAAAACAGGTCAAATATGGATAAGAACCATATTATCCATTTAGAAAATAGATAAGTAATGAGGAGCAGCCGCGATCGCGAAGAAGGAATCCATACCTGCAACAGCTGAGATTTTTTTTGCAACATTTCCAACCTTCAAATTGCTCCGTTGAGCATCCTAGACACACCCGAGACTCTCAGGACCTCAACCAAAACTGCGGACATATCTCATATCATCATTCAAATTCTATTGATTTGAACCTAAGAACTTCAAATTCCAACCAAACTCGCTTTCGATAAAACCTAACCAAAAAAATTCGATTGACCTGAAATTTTGCACGCACGTCCCAAATGACATGACTGTGCTACAAAAACTTTCGGAATTCCATTTCGACCCTCAGATAAAAAATTCACTATCGGACCGGAAACTTCAAAATCTAACTTTCGACATTTTTAGCCTAAATGAGCTACAAACTTCCAAAACACATTCCGGACACGTCCCAACCCCGAAATCACCTATCGGAGCTAACAGAATCATTAGATTTCCATTCCGAGGTCGTCTTCATACTGTTCCGATTACAAACCACTTTCCAATACTTAAACTCCCATTTAGGGACTGAGTGTCCCAAAACACACTGAATCCTAACACCGAACGTCCCGGCAAACCAAAATAGCAAAAATGGACTTAGGAAAAGTAGTTAATAGGGGATCGAGGCGTAAATTTTAAAAACGACCGACCGGGTTGTTACAGAAAATTAATTTAAAAGCTTCAGCAATCTTTTTAAAAACTTGTTTAATATGAAGCTTGCTGTGCATGTGCGTGCCTTGGCTTGAATCAGACGCCAATACCTTGTACTCAGGTGCATTGTAGCTGCATTTTTTCCATGACATTGCCCACAAACATAGCCTTTTGTTGCGCCCCAATGTCATGACAAGTCTGCCTTGCGTACATGCCTTTGCCCATTTCGTTTTTGCCTTGCCTTGGCATCACTACTTCATGTCTTGGTCATCACTTTCCCATTCTCCTTTTTCCTTTGGTGCTACTCGTACACCTTAGCTTGGCAACATTCACCATGGCAATGTCTCGTTGTCATGTCAAGCTCAAAGGGGTGGATCCCAACAATAATATAAGCTTTAATATAGAATCTGACGTGAATGTGGGTGGTAATGCTTTTGTGTCTATTATTAGTACCATGACTTTTCATGTATCATAAGTATGATGTTAGGTCATTTGATTCGCGGTAGACGAGTGAAGATGTAACTTATGCCTGCTATATGCTTGTGTTCTCTTTCTTGGTTTCTCTTTGAACTTTTCATGTCATATTTCCTGAAATGTTCCTCATTAAGAAGATTTGAAATTTATGGTCAAAATTGTGCTTGTTTTGTAAGAAAAATGGAGGCGGACGAGATTAATGCCTCACAAGTACCAGAGGATAAAACAAGTACCAAGAGTTGTTACATAGAATACATAATATAACATAATATGAAAATTAGTTCCGGAAAAGCTTGGCTTTTATAGAGAAATATTGTTATATTAGGATGCTGCTAGAGAGGTCTGACTGTACCACGGTTATGTTCAAAGAAAGACATGAACTATGTTGGTGATACAAGAAGAGAGGATAACCTGAATCAATGACATGCACTATATATTTACGAAGCGGGCAATGATGAAATTTAATTACAAGCGTACTGTTTGGTTGCATTAGACAAGCCAGCCAACCAAATTCATCATTTCCTTGATTCTTTGTGTTCACCTTCACAGAATTTTCATGAATAATCACATATATGAATATTTGAATTGCTGAAATTGTATGCTTTATGAACTAATGATGGGTCTTACCTGTTAGAATATACGCTTAACGCTAGAGGGGGGGGGGGGGGTGAATAGCTTTATAATAAAAAACAGCGTAAACTTGCGTTATTTAAAAATTGCAGGAATGAAATAAGTGCGATAAGTAAATAATAAGGAACGAACGCACCGATGTTATCCTGGTTCACCACAACCCGTGGCTAGTCCAGTCCCCGAGAGACTCTCTCGAGATTTCTACTAACTTCGTTAAGCTTACGGGTGCTTAACAAACCGTAACAAACTGAGAACTTGAGACACACAAGCCTCAACAACCTTTGCTCGAAGATACAACACTTCAAGACTTCAACCAAAGGAATCACAACGTTCCTTCTTACAATACAAGGGATTAACACTTCCCTTCAAGTGTATAAAAACACTTTGCACTCAAAACAAGACTCTCCTTAAGAGTAGATATGAGTAAAATAAATACGCTCAAGAACGCAACAACTTTCTTCAAGAATTTGGCTCTCAAAAACTTATGTAATGAAATAGAAAATGATGAATAAGAGAGTATGCAAGCTTTAGCAATAATATGATCAGTTGTTGTGTTTAGAAGACTGATTTGAAGATGTATTTATAGTGTCAAAAACATGCATAACCGTTGCCTAATTGCCAATTAAGAATTGCTGATTTTGTGCTACGACAATCGATTGTCTAATTGGCACAATCGATTATTTTCCAATCGTTCCAAAAATCATTCCCAAATTTTACGCAGCATAATCGATTATCTAAGACGTATAATCGATTTCTGGCAACGTTCAAAAAATCATTTCCAGATTTTACTTAAAACAATCGATTATCAGAAACATACAATCGATTACTTGGCAACGTTCAAAAAATCTTTTTCAGATTTTACTACAATCGATTATTAAAATCATATAATCGATTATCTTACGGAGTTTAAAAATATTTCGGCAACGGTCATTTACATAATCGATTATGCTATATGGACAATCGATTATTTTTCAGTCTTGAAAAGTCTGATAGACACTGCCTCAACACAATCGATTATCATAAGGTTCACAATCGATTATTTTGTATCTTTGAAAAGTCTGATAGACACTGCCTCAACACAATCGATTGTCATAAGCTACACAATCGATTGTCTTGCAGCTGCCTTAACATAATCGATTATCATAAGTACATAATCGATTATCTTTGTCCAGATTTTAGAGGCATATTTAAAAATCATTTTGCTAAAATAAATATGCATGATTTAAAATTATTTTGCTCTAAATTAAATATGCATGATTTGATAAAAATGTTTTTACGAGAGACGCCAAGTCTTGAGTTAAATTGTCGGATCAAGATCACAATTAAAGAGCGACTCATGTATAACTTTGTTTAATCTTGATCTTTGTTTGTCTTGTGCTTGAACTTCGTTACGTGACATTTGCGCGCTTGGGCTTGGACCTTGTCATATGTCAATTGCGCATCGTTTGTCATTTATCAAAACCTACAAATATGAACACACGTTTAGCTTAGTGCCTTGAGAACGTGTTTCAACATTACCTGCATTACAAAATTCTTATCTACTAGGCAATGCAATTTCCATGCCCACGACTAAGAGTGACAAACGGGCCGGTCAGGTTGATTATGGTTCGGGTCGAAAACGGGTAATGAAAAAACGATAAATTATCCGATTCGACTCATATTTAATACGAATAAAAAATGAGTTAACCGACGATAATATGGTAACTTATTAGTTATCTATTTTCTAAATAAATAAGATGGGTGATTAACTGTTTCCTTTTAACCATTTTACCACCTTTGCTCACAGCCATCCCATCTTTCTCTCATAAATCACCTCGAAATATTTTCTCAAATCTCAGGGTAAGATCTATGATTCCAAATACATTGCTTACTTTATCACGATAAATAAGTTGAAAGAATTTTGCAAAACTTATTTTTTCATGCAAGCAGCGTGATTAAAGCACTCATATTATGACAACTGTATTGATACTACATTGGTACAATGATATACCCTTTACAAAAAAAAATCCAAGATCTATATTAGGAGGTTTATTGTTTTATTTCTGAAAGAAAAAAGACTCAGCCAAGCAATAATTTAAGCTAGCGTTTGGCCATATATTTCCAAATTTTTGTTTTAAAAAATCTGATTTGGATGAAGTTTGGTTTGAAGAAGAAAATATATTTGAACACAAGTTCTCAAAACATATTTCACTTTTTATTTTTGAAAAAACATGAAACATGACTTATACCCACAAGTTCTAAAATTATCACAAATACCCAACAAAACCTTTATCGATAGCATTCATTATATTATCGCAAATCATAATCTTGAACATAAATAAATTTGGTACAAAAATTATCAGTTTTATAATGAACTACATACTACACTATCAAATGACCGAGAAAATAAAACGACATTGTTACAAAATAATAAATGATGAGCTCTTTTATAAAATACAAAAGTTTGAGGTAATTTTAGAAAAATGTAATAGTGATATCTTAGGCCTGGTTTTGGGATTTGAGTTTTGGAAATTTTCCAAAATGTAGATAAAATTTATGGCCGAATATGTATTTACCAAAAAAAAAAATCAAATATATTTTAGCAAAATTATTGCCAAACGGGGCCTAAAAGGCAATGTGAAATTAAAGAATGAATTATTAATATATATCATGCTACCATAAGATGGCTCCCCAGTTGACTTTAGCTAAAACAGAATAGCAAGAAACTATGTTAAAATCTTGAATACTTATTAAAGTATTGCCTCTTAATTAATGCAACAATTAATGAATCTTGGATTATTTTAAATGTAATAAAAATAACAACAATTCCGGGGCATATATATGTCCAACTCTTCGTTTTTATTCCTCACTCTCTTATATATTTATACAAATACACATAGAGAAGCTTTACCATATTCAAGAGCTTCCAAGTGAGATATCTACTAATTAAGACGTGCAAGTTCAATCCAAGAGGTCTCTCATTTAAGGTACTTTTCTATTTTTTAGATACCATTTATTCTGTTTATATTTCAATTAGAAATTGATAATAATGTTTAATACTAGTATATTGCCCAAGCTTCAAAATCTTTCCAAAGTTTATTTTTGTCTGATCGAAAAAGTAGTTTTGGAAATTAATTATTTTTATTTAGTTAATTAATTTGAAAAAAATACTTTTGCTGATATTAGAATAATACTTTGTATTTGGCTAAGATTCTAAAAGTGCTTCCGAAAAAAAATTACTTTATTTAGCTTTTATTATTATTCAAAAATACTTACTATATTTTTTTAAAAGTTGTCCAAACACCCTAACTTTTAGCATATTTTATTACAAAATAAGTAAAAATTTGAGATAATCTTTCAAAAAAAAAAATTTGTTTTGGGCAAAGTGAATTATCTCCCCCGGAAACTTTAGGGGTGAAAAATATTTTCTCCATTTTTAGGACCCATTTGGCCATGAGTTTTATTAAAATAAATTTGAAATTTATTTTCAAAACTTATATTTGGCAAAAGTTTTGCCCATATTTTGGCAAAATCCCAAACCCTAATTCCCAAAATCACTCCAATTGCTGATTTTGAACCAAAATCTCAAAACTTGGGAAATATATACATGTTTTTGCAAAATAAGTTGGGAAATATATTTTGTAAACATTTGTCCAAACACATTTTCATCTTCTAATCAAACTTCATCCAAATCAGATTTTTCAAAAAAAATTTGAAATATATGGACAAACACTAGCTTAGGCCCCATTCGAGCATACATTTTGACAATGTTTTTTTAAATCTTTTTTGAAAATATTATTTGTAGATTAATGATCTATTTTTGAAAAATTTCTGAAATTATTTTTTCAAATTCCCAAAATCTAGTTCAGGGTAGATTTTGGGTGAAACTTATTCTCTCACTCACAAAACTTTAAATTTTTATCAAATAAAATATATGTCCAAACATAATTTTAATTTTCAAAAATTATTTTTTAAAACTATTTCAAAAATTATTTTTTTCAAGTTTAAACTAAATTACAATGTGTATGCGGATTTAGTAAAATTGGGGCTTTTGTTGTATCCCTTGCCCAAGTTCGGCGATCACCTATAAAGAAAAAAGGTCCGGCCGTCACCTCCACCGTCGTTTCCGTCGAAGAAAACTCCATCTCCGCCAATGCTATCACATATATCGAAGGTCCGCCACCGTCAAATCCTCCCAATTCTAGAGATATTACTCGATTTCTTCCAATTCTTTCAACCGGGCTAGTTTTAGCATTAAACAAAAAGAGAGACAGATTAAAGACGAAAGCTTTTCTACCAAATTTTCCTTCTCACCATCTCCGATACAAAATCCACCTCTAACCTTATTACTCTATCTCGCCACCAAGTTTTCTGTCACCTTCGCAGGATCTTTACTAGCGATAAGGAAAGCATCGCCACAGATAAGTTAGACCTTTTCCATAGTTTCTGAGTGGAGAAAAATGCACTAGTTTTCTTCTTAGATTGTTTTATCGAAATATTTGAGCGCTGAGGGTTGTGGTTGACCATCGTTGAATGTTTGTGCAAGGTAGAGAGGTAAAGTATATATTAAGCCTTAAAAATTGAATGCCTATTACCTTACTGGAAAAATAAAAATGTCTTTTATTGTATGTGAATTTGTCATGTCTGTCATTTTTAGTGTCTACTGAGTCCAAATTGCTTCATTCGCTAATGTAGAGATCCTTTACTGCAGAAGTATAGAGAGAGATGGCTGCTTATGTTGCACTGACTTCTCTAATGGGAACAATAAAAGAGCTTCAGCTTTTGCAATCAAACTTAGATCTATGGAACACTCATGTGGAAAGTTTGAATTTAATCTATGACAAGGTTGATTCTCTGCAAGAGTTTCTTGATAATTCTGATGGGGAACAAATGGAGAATTTGCACGCGAAAGTCAAACATATAGCGAATGAAGCATGTAATGGACGAACAACATGACGGACTACATCAAAAGGAATCCCTCGAGAGCCTTTTTGAGATCTTACAACGAGCTATAGGAAACGTTGGCTCCATCAAGGAAGAGGTCTTCAAGCACAACCAGAATAACAATTTGCAGGCTGAAAATTCCTCGGTTGGTGATTCAAGTTCGCCACGATTGCATGCTTCAACCCTTGAGAACGACATGGTGGGGTACAACATTGAACAAACAAACATGCTGAATCAACTTACCAGAGACTCGCCTGAACTGGAAGTCATCGCTGTTACTGGTATGGGCGGCATTGGTAAGTCAATATTTGCCAAAACGTTGCTCAGTTTTGAGCTTCTTTGACATCCGTGGATGGATTACCGTGTCTGAGGACTATAGTTATAGAAAGATGCTTTTAGGCCTCCTTAAAGATGTTAATACTGGGAAGGAAAAAGACCTTGATAAGAAAAATGATTCAGATTTAGCTGTTTGCTTGAAACAAAGTTTAATGGGTCGAAGGTATTTGATTGTTGTGGATGATATATGGAGCGAAAAACGCTTGGGATGAGATTAGACTGTGTCTTCCAGACGATGGTAAAAGTAAGTCGGGTATTGTTGACTACACGAGACATTGAGGTTGCTCAATATGCTAGCTCTTTGAAGGATTCTTTGAAGATGCATTTACTAGGCCCTGATGACAGTTGGAATTTGTTTCACCAAAAAGCATTTGCAGAAAAAGGTTTTCCAATTGAATTTGAGGATGTTGGGAAGGACGTTGCAAAAAACTGCAAAGGATTACCACTTATGATTACCGTGGTTGCCAAGATTCTGTCTAGCAAGAGGACATTGAAAGAGTGTGAGCTCATTAGCAGAAGTTGATGCTTATCAACAATGCTCGGGAGTGCTTGCTTTAAGCTACAATTATCTTCCTTCTTATCTGAAAGGTTGCTTTCTGTATTCTGGACTTTTTCCTAAAGCTAGTGAAATTTCTATGAAAAAGTTGATTAGATTATGGATTGCGGAAGGGCTCCTAAAAGTAAAGGGGATGGAGGGATTGGAAGAAGTGGCTGCTAGCCATTTAAATCATCTTATTGATAGAAGTCTAGTTATTATTAGCAAGAGAAGTATGGATGGTAAAATCATGACATGTATGATTCATGATCTTGTTCATGATTTCTGCTTGAAAGAAGCCGACGGCCAGAATCTTCTGTATATTGTGAATAACGATATTGATGGACCTCTATGGGTTATTCCTGAAGGCTGCAGGTGGGTGTCACAACAATCAACAGGCTTTTATTTTCACCGTCGATTCCCTGATTTTGCTTATACCAAATTACGTTCCTTTTTTATCAATTCTAGAGCATTAATCCTTAATGTAGAAAGGTGTCATTTTAAACTTCTTAAGAGTATTGGACTTGGAGAATAAGAAGATTCTCGATTTCCCCATAGCTATACTAGACCTAGTTCTTTTAAGGTATTTGGCATTGAGGATTAGGAAGCCTGGTAAGTTACCAATTTCTAAACTTCTGAATTTACAAACTCTCATTGTTCGTCCGACCCAAATACACGCTAATCCTTCCTTACCAAATGGAATTTGGAAATTGTCTCAATTAAGGCATCTCCATTTTTGGCGTATGTATTTGGACTCTCCTCAGATGGTATCAAAAAATGAGGTGAAGAACTTGGTTTTGGAAAACATACAAACTGTTTCTGGGTTGATACCTTCTTGTTGTACAAAAGAAATATTTGAAGCGATTAAGAAAGTGAAGAAATTGGAAATTTCTGGTAAACCAGAGGAATTTCATAGCGTCATGGGATGGTATAATAATCTTAAATATTTAATAGAGCTCGAGGCACTAAATGTTAGAGTTCTGCCTGATTTTGATTCCGACCAGCTGCTGTGTTTAATCAATCCAAGTCCAGGTTCTTTCCCACCAAATCTCAAGAAATTGACACTTAGCCGCACCTGTCTTCCATGGAATTGCATTTTTAGCAAGTTGCCCAATCTCGAGGTGCTTGAATTAAAGGATGATGCCTTCTCAGGCGTTGAATGGGAAATAACAGAGATGGGATTCCCTAAATTGAAGTTTTTACTCCTTGAGGATCTGTATCTTAGATATTGGACAGCCACCAATGATTATTTCCACTGCCTTGAGCATGTCTGCATCAGAGAATGCACTCTTAAAATAGATCCCAGAAGGATTTGCAGATAGTGTGACACTGCAACAACAACAACAACAACAATTACCCAGTATAGTCCCACAAAGTGGGGTCTGGGGAGGGTAATAGGTAGACGAGCCTTACCCCTACCCGAAAGGGCAGAGAGGCTGTTTCCAATCGACCCTCGGCTCAGTGAAGGAAAGGAAAAACAAAAACAAAGACAAGAGAGTATTAGTGACTCCAGCAGAAATAGCATAAATAATTATCTAAACATAAGAACCATAAATAAAATAGCATGCAATAATATCAGACAGTAACTAGCATAAATAACTACCATAAGGGAGACACAATCCAATACACAAATCATCTATGGATAGCCCTGCCAAGCCTCACCCAACCCCGGGTGAGGAGTACGAAAAATTCTAGGAGTCCCTATCCTACGACCCTCATACTAGACCTCCAGTCTTTCCTATCAAGGGCCATGTCCTCGGAAACCCGCATTCTAGCCATGTCGTGCCTAATCACCTCTCCTCAATACCTCTTAGGCCTCCCTCTGCCTCACGGTACGCGGACCATCGCCAGCCGCTCACAACTCCTCACTGGGGCATCAAGACTTCTCTTCCGCACATGCCCGAACCACCCCAGCCTCGCTTCTCGCATCTTCTCATCCACCGGGGCCACCCCCACCGTCTCTCGAATAACTTCATTCTTAATCTTATCTAACCTGGTGAGCCCGCACATCCACCTGAGCATCCTCATCTCCGCAACCTTCATTCTCTGAACATGAGAGTTCTTCACTAGCGAGCACTCCGCCGCATACAACATGGCAGGCAGGTCTAACCAACAACAACAACAACAACAACAACTACCCAGTATAGTCCCACAAAGTGGGGTCTGGGGAGGGTAATATGTAGACGGGCCTTACCCCTACCCGAAAGGGCAGAGAGGCTGTACTGGGTATAGTCCCATAACATGGCAGGTCTAACCACAGCTCTATAAAATTTCCCCTTGAGTTTATGTGGAACTTTCTTGTCACACAGGACTCCTGATGCAAGCCTCCACTTTGACCACTCCTCTTCTATACGATGAGTGACGTCTCCGTCAATCTCTCCGTCCCCCTGAATCACCGACCCAAGATATCTGACACTGTCTCTCTTGGCGATGGCCTGAGATCCAATCATCACGTCCCTGCCTCCTTCGCTCGGCTCGGTGCTAAACTTGCACTCCAGGTATTCTGTCTTAGATCTGCTTATTTTGAAACCCTTAGACTCAAGAGTCTGTCGCCATACCTCTAACCTCTCAATAACACTGACATTCGTTTCGTCTATCAAGACTATGTCATCAGTAAATAACATACACCAAGGCACATCCCCTTGAATATCTCGGGTTAGAGCATCCATCACCAAGGCAAACAAGAGAGGGCTAAGCGTCGATCCTTGATGGAGCCCCATAACCACTGAAAAATGGTCTGAGTCGCCACCCAACGTCCTAACCTTAGTCTTAGCTCCATCATACATGTCCTTGATTACTCTGATGTAGGCTTCTGGCACGTTCTTCGCCTCCAAGCACCTCCATAGCACCTCCCTTTGGACCTTGTCATACGCGTTCTCCAAGTCGATAAGCACCATGTGCAGGTCCTTCAACTGCTCCACCAGCCTCCTGACAAGGTGGATAGCCTCTGTAGAGGAGCGACCAGGAATAAAACCGAACTGGTTCACAGATATAGATGTCATCTCCCTTACCCTCACCTCGATTACCCGCTCCCATACCTTCATGGTGTGACTTATTAATTTGATACACCTATAGTTGTTGCAGCACTGGATTTCCCCTTTGTTTTTGTACAAGGGCACCACTGTACTCCACCTCCACTCCTCCGACATCCTTTTGGTCCTGAAGATCGCATTGAACAACCTGGAGAGCCACTCCACTCCTGACCTACCCATGCATTTTCAGAACTCCACCGGGATCTCGTCAGGCCCGGTCGCTCGACCCCTACTCATCCTACGCAAAGCCCCATGACCTGCTCCGCTCTAATGCGCCTGCAGTACCTAAGGTCTCTATGTTGCTCTGAATGCCCCAACTCCCTTAGGTCTATGTTACGATCCCCCTCCTCGTTAAGTAAGTCTCGAAAGTACGCCTTCCACCTTTTCTTGACTTAAGACTCCCCCATCAGAACTCTACCATCCTCGCCCTTGATGCACCTAACTTGGTCAAGATCACGCGCCTTCCTTTCCCGTGTTTTAGCTAATCGGAATAACTTCCTGTCCCCGCCTTTCTCCCCTAATTCCTCGTACATGCGACAAACGCCGCGTTTTTTGCTTCCGTAACCGCCAACTTTGCTTCTTTCCTCGACACCTTGTAGATCTTCCTGTTCGCTCTCCGTTCTTCCTCGCTTGTGCTCCCTGCCAACTTAGCAAACGCCGCCTTCTTCGCCTCCACTTTTCCTTCGACTACATCGTTCCACTACCAGTCACCCTGATGTCTACCTGAATAGCCCTTGGCTACCCCGAGCACATCCCGTGCTACCTCCCTAACCAAGTTCGCCATCTCTGACCACATAGCGTCCGCTTCCCCAGAACTTCTCCAAGCTCCGCCCTCAGCTAGCCTCCTCTCCAACTCCTGTGCTTTCTACTTAGTCAAAACACTCCATCTAATCCGCGGTTGTCCCCGAGCACCCCTCTTCTTCCTCTTCACCCAGAGACCGACATCCATCACTAGGAGTCTATGAATAGTCGAAAGGGACTCTCCCGGAATAACCTTGCAGTTCTTGCACATACCCCTATCGCTCCTTCTGAGGAGGAGGTAATCAATCAGAGTCCTCGCCGCCGAACTCTTGAAGGTGACCAAATGCTCCTCCCTCTTCTGAAATGTCGAGTTTGCAATCAGAAGCTCGGAAGCCCTGGCGAAATCAAACAGTGACGTGCATCCTCCGTTCCTAACCCCAAAGCCGAAGCCACCGTGCACCTCACCATAACCACCAGCATCGGCCCCAATATGACCATTAAAGTCCCCTCCTATAACTAACTTCTCAAATTGGGGAATACTACTCACCAGATCATCCAAGCCCTTCCAAAAGCGCCTCTTAACCTTACGCGCCGATGACGTTGAGGACGCAACCCCTAATAACCAACTTAATAGACATTAACCTATCATTCACTCGCCTAACCTCGACCACGGACTCCCTTAGATCCCTATATACCAAGATGCCCACTCCATTCTTACCTCTCACGACCCCCAGCTTAAACCCGTCTGCATTCCTCGCCTTCAACCCTTTCCACCTAGTCTCCTGGACACAGGCTATGTTAACCCTCCTCTTCTAAAGAACCTTCGCCAACTCAATGGACTTACCCGCCAGATTGCCTATGTTCCACGACCCAATCCTTAATCTATGAGCGTCAGCTACCCTCCTCCCACCCTTACCTCCCTCCCTACCCCCAGGACCAGTCCCTGCCTCCCTACTCACCCCCGCCACCTACCCCACCCCCCGAGGACATGACCTTAAACTATCATCCCCCGTCGCGGCCACTATCCCTCCAACCGACTATGGAGAATAGTGACGCACACACGCACTATAGCGGAGTACGCAAAAAGATGAAAACTAGATAGAAACAGAGTAAACCTCACACGGAATGCTAGCTAGAATACGTAAAAAGGTGTACAGTGTAAACAAGAGAGCGGGAGGTACCAACTCCCGGTGAAAAAACCTGAAAGTAGGCTTTGATGCGCCCGAGGTGAACTGCTACCAACTCTTGCACGTCCCGTCTGGTGTTGCTTATCTCTTCACTCCCAAACGCCGCAAACTGGCCTCGCCGCCGCGACTAGTACTTGGGGCAAGTTTTCCTGAATCTTATCGGAACGGGTAGTTCTGCCGCGTGCTGCCGAAAATCTGAACGGGAGTCGCCGGAAGTACTGTAGCTTGCCGGAAATCCTCGCCGGAAAAATAGGCACCTGTCGAAGAAAACAGAACACACCCACACACACCCACAAAAAACAGAAGAGGCAAGATATAGCTCTGCTCCTACAAGGAGACATTGGAATGGAATCAAACATATATTGCGGTATCTAAAAGGGACTACCGATATGGGCTTATTTTATAGCAATAATTGCAGTCCTGATCTTTTTGGTTATGCTGATGCTGGATATTTATCTGACCCACACAAGGCTCGATCTCAAACAGGTTATGTGTTTATCTATGGAGGCACTGCCATATCTTGGCGATCGACTAAGCAATCAATTGTGGCTACTTCATCTAATCATGCTGAGATAATTGCTATTCATGAAGCAAGTCGAGAGTGTGTGTGGTTAAGGTCTATAATACATCATATTCGATACAAATGTGGTTTGAAATGTGACAAACTACCCACGATTTTGTATGAAGACAATGCATCATGCATAGCTCAATTGAAGGGAGGATTCATAAAAGGAGATATGACAAAGCATATTTCACTAAAGTTATTTTGAAAACATGATCTTCAAAAGAATGGTGATATCAATGTGCAACGGATTCGTTCAAGTGATAATATGGCTGATTTGTTCAAAAAATCTCTACCGACGTCAACCTTCAAGAAGCTAGTGCACAAGATTGGGATGCGAAGGCTCAAGGATGTGAATTGATGCTCTCTTCTGGGGGAGTTAATGCGCGTTGCACTCTTTTTCCCTTACAAGGTTTTGTCCCATTGGGTTTTCCTTGCAAGGTTTTTAACGAGGCAACAAAAAGGCATATTTCTATACATGTGTACTCTTTTTCCTTCACTAGAATTTTTTTTCCCATAGGGTTTTCTCCTTATAATGTTTTAATGAGGCACATTATCTATGGACATCTAAGGGGGAGTGTTATGATAAATAGCAATTTATGGTGGATGTCTAGTCTTCTTCCATGATCTTCATCTCAAATGGTTTATGACATATTCAATGAAATATTTTGTATGTTGAATGACATATTCCATGACATATTTTCTTCACTTTTTATGCCTATATAAAGGCCTCGTAATAAATAGGAAAACACACAATTGAAGAAGAAACTCTCTTCCTTCTCTCTATCTACATTTCTTGTTCATGTTTCACGAAGTTACTTATATTTCTTGTTCATATTTTACTAAATTGCTTGCATTTTATAACAAATTAAAAAATCAAGAAAGAATTAATTATTATTTTTTTATTGTTACTCCTACTAATAGATGTTCTAGAAAGAACTAAAGTCAAAAGTAAATTGAGAGAGAACAATAAATAAATAAAGGCATTAATATTTTATCGACTAAAACCTATTTGAAACATTAACCAAATTGTTAGTTGTTTTAAACCTCCTTCCCTTTATTGTTTTTGAAAGGGGTGTGACAAATAATAGATGTATCAGACTTTAAATGAGAACGCTACCACATCAAGATGACACAATTCGAACCTATGGAGGTGCGGATCCAAGTGTTGAATTTAGCAAAATTTAAATTTTAAGATTCGAGGGGTGCGGATCCAGGTTGGATACGGGTGCGGGATTCGGCTAAAAAAAAATTCAAAATTACAAAAAATAGAGCTAAAGTTTGAACTCAGAACATGACCCCTTGAATTCTTGGTTTTCCTGGAACACAAAGCAGCAAATATGAAACAAAAGTGCTACAATTTGAAGGTATGCCATTTCGCATGTCTTAAAATCTGCTTTAATTCTAATTTTGAGAAATCAAAATCTCAATTTTCCCCCAAATTTGTCAATGGACTCAGGTCAAAGTATCCGAAGTTATCCCGCTCCCGCACCCGTCCCGTGTTGAGACAGGTGCGGCACGAAAAACGAAGAGTCCGTGCAACGTTCACATTGATCCCCCACTTGGTAAGCCTATCCACAATCATCAACCTTCCATGACATTGTAGTCACAATATAAATATAGCCTTGGGTTGAGTACTGTTTTGAAACATGAGACCCTTCCATTCCACCTTAGTATGATCTCCTAGTAGTTGGAAGCTAGATCAGACCATTCTTCACTTTTCTTATGTAATCATCATGCCAGCGCAAGTCTCTGAAATTGACTCTTGATGCTGAGTCATTTCCTTCTTGCGTACTTCTATTTCTCCTTACCCACAAGTGGCAATGAAAAAAATAAGAGAGAGCTATCTATAAACATCGATCAATTTAGCGAAAGGTTCTGCAAAGTTTGTCTTTTTCATTCATGAAACGTGGTTATAGTTCTCATTTTATGGTAGAATTACTATACACTCGACAGAGGGTTGAGAGTGTTATTGGTGTTCTGACATGTCAAGAGGCCTAAACTTTTGCACTTACATCACCTCTATGGCCTAGAACATCTAACGTAGATAAAGCTGTCGCTCGGTGCAGTAATATGCCTAATTAGCTTAATGTTGCTACATTAGGTTCAATATGCATGACAATTCAGTGAAAGGATTGATCATATTGCTCAATTAGCATGTCTGTTTCAGTTTTATCTTCTGTAGCATGAATGTCTCTTGGAGTTAGCAGCTAATGATTAACAAAGATTTTCCAAAACTTCTTCCTTTAGATTCATTAGAGCAAAATATTAGCTTTTGTTAGTACTGAAGTATGGTAAATCTGTAATCACAGCTGCTATGTTGACTGGAGTTCTCTCCTAGCTAGCTAGAAGGTTTATGTTTTGTTTTGTTTTTTCCTGAAAACAGAAAGACTAGCTGAAGCAAGAGGGGTTGATCTGATGGTAAGCAAGTTTGAGTCTCCCCAAGAGCAAGGTGGGAAGTTCTTGGAGGGAAGGATGCCGGGGGTCTATTTGGAAACAGCCTCTCTACCCAAGGGTAGGGTAAGGTTTGCGTACACACTACCCTCCCCAGACCCCACTAAGTGGGATTATACTGGGTTGTTGTTGTTGTAGTTGTAGAAAGACTAGCTAAACCATGACCATATGCACTTAAGTCATGAGTTGTGATTTAATTATTATCCCTTAATTAATGCTACAATTAGTTAATAATAGTTGTTAAGACTTAGGTCGCCAGTTGACTTTAGCTAAACTAGAGTTGGGAGAAGTTTTATGTTAAAATCTGACTTTTCATTCAAGTGTTGCCCCTTGATTAAATGCTTATATTTGTTTAGACTTATCTTGCTGGTTGAACTGGCAAAACCAGAATTAAAAATACATGTTCAGAATCATTGTTTAGTGTTATCCCTTAATTAATACTGCAAGTTGGTATTAAAAAACTGTCATATATAGTTGTTGAGAGTTAAGTTTGACTTTTGACTCGGAGACGATTCAAGATTTGAAGTTTTATGGGTTGGTTACAACAATCTTAACTTAATATACTATAATAATTAGGGTTAACAGTGGTTATGTATTTAGTAAATTTCTTAATGAAAATGCACGGGCTGTGCAAAAGCTATTGTATTCTCGTGAACCAATAAGTTGTGTTCTAGATCTGTTCTAATTAACCCAATATTAAGAAAACCATATCCAAAAAAATATATTCCACGACTCATGCATGTTAGAGGCATTAATTAAGTAGTGGGCAGCCACAGTTGATGAATGATATTTTAATCCACTGTTGTTGGATAATATTTTAAATATAAATGTTGTTCCTTAGTTGTGGTTAACCTCAACTTATAAGCCAGCTAACATGAGTCATAGAATATTTTAATGTTAAAATGCTCAAATAATTTCAATAAATAATAATAATAATAATAATAATAAAATAGAGAGGAAATAATGCAAGTACAACTACTATTATGATTAAGATATTTGTTGCTGTTATTGTCTCACAGAAACTTAGAAAAAAATCATTACTCTCTCTTATGATGAAGCTTTCACAACATTAGTGAGGCAAATGCGTTCAAGTGATTCCAAGAGAGAGATATTGACCAATACACAGTTCAATCCAAAATTCCTTCACAATCCATAAGCCAGAGATCTCTGCTTTAATTAAGGTGCTTCTCTTATTTTGCAATTTTCATATCATTCTGTTTATGCTTCACTCTTTTTGATTGCTGCATATGGAGTTTGATCTGTGTAGTGATCATGATACTTTGTCGTCGCATGTTAGTTAATTACATGCCCCAGACCCCACTTTGTGGGATTTGACTGGATAGTTATTGTTGTATGTTAGTTAATTACATGATTTGAAGGATCATACTAAACCGTCTGTGTTGTTCTTGATTGCAATGCTAGTTGTGTTTTAAAATTGAGGAATTAAAGTTTTTGTACAGTGTGTTTGATATGAATTAAATCTTTTCTTAAGAAAATATTTTCTATCAGAAAGTCATGTTCTTGTGTTTTGTTATATTTTTTGAAAGAGCATTATTTATGGGTTAATGTGATATCATGATGGAGAATCTGTGTTTAGCTTGATTTTATTCTTCTTTTAGTATGTGTATGCGGATTGAAATAGCAATTTGCCACAGTTCAATAATGCTTATCTGAGCCATTACATGTATTTTTAGTTATAGTTATATGACTCTTTACAGAAGATATTTTTATGTTAAGACCTAAAAGATTAAGACACAAAATATCTTTGTATGATCATTTTCTTCTATTCGGATTGTAAATGGTTATTTTGTACCTTTTCCTCCCATTTGCCTTGGTGATAAGTAGCTTATTTTTTATATAATGTATGGAGGAGCGCACCAGTTCTTGGTTGGGGCGTCCCGAGTAATTAGAAAGGAACACGTTAAAATGAGGGACTTGTTAAATACGTTAGATACTTAGATCTGTGTGTATATGCTGGACAGAGACTATGTGAAACACGTCAATTGTTAAAACATAGTCCAATAATTCATTCCTTTACTGCAGAAGTACAGAGAGATGGCTTCATATGTTGCATTGAGTTCACTAATGGGAACAATAGAACAGCTTCAACTTTTGCAATCAAACTTAGATCTATTGGACACTCATGTGGAAAGTTTGAATTTACTCTACGAGAAGGTTGATTCTCTGCATGAACTTCTTGACCATTTTGATGATGAACAAACGAAGAATTTGCACGCAAAAGTCAGACACATAGCAAATGAAGCAGAAGATGAAGTTGAATCACAGATGAAGGTGGTAATGGACGAACAGCATGACAGACTCCATCAAAAGGAAGCCCTCAAGAGTCTGTTTGAGATCTTACAACGAGGTATTGAAAATGTTGATTCCCTCAAGGAAGAGCTCATCAAGCACAGTCAAAATAACACTTCGCAAGCTGGAAATTCCTCACTTGGTGATTCAAGTCCACCACGATTGCATGCTTCAACCCTTGAGAACGATATGGTGGGGTACAACATTGAACAAGAAAACATGCTGAGTCAACTCACGAGTGGCTCGCCTGAACTAGAAGTCATCTCTGTTTCTGGTATGGGCGGCATTGGTAAGTCAACTTTTGCCAAAAAGTTGTTTTCTCATCCATCAATTTTGAGCTTCTTTGACATCCATGGATGGATTACCGTATCTGAGAATTATAGTTATAGAAACATGCTTTTAGGCCTCCTAATAGATGCTAATATTGGGAAGGAAGAAGACCTTGATATGAAAAGCGATTCAGATTTAGCTGTGTGCTTGAAACAAAGTTTAATGGGTCGGAGGTATTTGATTGTTGTGGATGACATATGGAGCAAAAATGCTTGGGATGAGATTAGACTGTGCCTTCCAGATGATGGTAAAAGAAGTCGGGTACTGTTGACTACTCGAGACGTTGAGGTTGCTCAATATTCTAGCTCTCCGAAGGATCCCTTCACGATGCATTTACTTGACCAAGAGGACAGTTGGAATTTGTTTTACCAAAAAGCATTTGTAGAAAAAGATTTTGCGATTGAATTTGAGGATGTCGGAAAGGAGGTTGCCAAAAAGTGCAATGGTTTACCACTTATGATTGCTGTGGTTGCCAAGGTTCTCTCCAGCAAGAGGACACTGGACGAGTGGAAAAAAGTAGCTGAAAGTGTGAGCTCATTAGCAGAAGTTGATGCTTATCAACAATGCTCAGGAGTGCTTGCTTTAAGCTACAATCATCTTCCTTCTTATCTGAAAGGTTGCTTTCTGTATTTTGGCCTTTTTCCGAAGGCTAGTGAAATTTCTATGGAAAGGTTGATTAGATTATGGATTGCAGAAGGGCTCCTAAAGGTAAAGGGAATGGAGGGATTGGAAGAAGTGGCTGCTAGTCATTTAAATTATCTTATTGATAAAAGTCTAGTTATTGTTAGCGAGAGAAGTATTGATGGCAAAATCATGACATGTATTATTCATGATCTTGTTCATGATTTCTGCTTGAAAGAAGCCGACAGCCAGAATCTTCTGTATATTGTGAATAACGATGTTGATGGACCTCTATGGGTTATTCCTGAAGGCTGCAGGTGGGTGTCACAACAATCAAGTGGCATTTATTTTCACCGTCAATTCCCTGATTTTGCTTGTAGCAAATTACGATCCTTTTCTCTCAATTCTAGAACATTAATCCTTTATGTAGAAAGGTGTCCTTTCAAACTTGTTAGGGTATTGGACTTGCAGAAAACGAACATCAATTTCCCCGTAGCTATACTAGACCTAGTTCTGTTGAGGTATTTGGCATTGACGATTAAGAGTTCTGGAATATTACCAATTTCTAAACTGGTGAATTTACAAACTCTCACCGTTCGTCCACATCCAATATACACTAGTTCAGGGAATATGTACTCCTTACCAAATGGAATTTGGAAATTATCTCAGTTAAGGCATCTCCATTGTTGGTGTATGTATTTGGATTCTCCTCAGATGGTATCAGAAAATGAGGTGAAGAACTTGATTTTGGAAAACATACAAACTGTTTCTGGGTTGATACCTTCTTGTTGCACAAAACAAATATTTGAAGCGATTAAGAAAGTAAAAGAGTTGGAAATTGCTGGTAAACCAGAGGAATTTCAGAGAGAGATAGAATGGGAAACTAATCTTATATATTTAAAAGAACTCGAGGCACTAAATGTTACGGTTCTGCGTGCTATTATTTCCGACCGGCTGCCGTGTTTAATCAATCCAAGTCCAGGTTCTTTCCCACCAAATCTCAAGAAATTGACCCTTAGCCGTACTTGTCTTCCATGGAATTGCATGAACATTTTTAGCAAGTTGCCCAATCTCGAGGTGCTTGAATTGAAAAATTATGCCTTCTCAGGCGATGAGTGGGAAATAACAGAGATGGGATTCCCTAAATTGAAGTGTTTACTCCTTGAGGATCTGTTTCTTAGATATTGGACAGCCACCGATGATTATTTTCAATGCCTTGAGCGTGTCTGCATCAGAGAATGCAGACTCTTACAAGAGATCCCAGAAGGATTTGCAGATAGTGTGACGCTGCAGCTAATTGAGTTACATAAATGCTGTCATCCTCTTTTCACTTTTGCCAAGCAGATCCAGGAAACACATGAGGAATTGGGAAACAACATGCTTAAAGTGTACGCCTTTGATTCAAGTAAGTAAATCTTCAACAATGATCTTTCAATATCCATTAAATACTTTGACCTCTGATCATGAACTGTGTTGAATCATTAGGTAAGAATTAACCTATTGATTGTAATAGGATTTCTTCTGCATAACTACTAAATATGAGTATATTGTTGACTGTAACAAAGAGTTTCTTACATTCATTGCATGTGCTTGTTGTACGGCCTTTTTATTATGATATACATGGTCAGTGAAAGGATTTTCATTTCATAAAGTACTCAAATATTTATATTTAAGAAAATGGTTCTATGAAACTCTTCTGAGGGCGGTCTCTGTTAATGCAGTAATTTCATTAGCGAGCTCATACTATCCATATACAGCTTGCCTATGTTCATATTCTGAATTTGGCTATTCCTGCTCTGTCAAAAATATATTTTTATGAGGGCTTCGTAGTGTTTGTCATTGAAGGATTGCGTATAGGTGTTCGTAACACGCAGCGGAAGACAATAACAATCCTAGGTAGATTTTTCATGTTTTAAAATTTATTTACGTGTCAAAGATCGGGTCTAAGACGTACCTGGTGAAGAGAGTTTCTTTTTCAGAATTTCTTCGATAGTGCGAAGACTCTATGCGTATCCACACCGAGACCGAGCCTTGCTATCAACTCTTTGATCGATGAAACCCGCGAACAAATTGAACGAAGAATATTGTGTTGAAATTTTTCTCAAAAAATCTTAACTCAAATTAGTAGAACAAGAAACACTTTCTTGTAATTGTATTTTTCTCCCTTGGCTTTGTATTGCACTCTCACTTTCACAAAGTAGGTTTTCTTCTCAAGAAAAATTAAAAACTAAACTTTGCAAATTTTCTCCATCACCCTTTATATAGCATCACCTACAAAGCCTTGTCCTGTTTGGTTGAGGTAATAATTTACTTGGGGTAAAAGTTTATTCCAACAATAAACTTTAAGGAATTTTTGTGTGAAAATTCCGAATTTTCCTTCTTTGAGAAGTGCCAAAATTTTTTGGACTTTTTGAATCTTATTCGGATGGAATTTGCCAAAAATTATCGTCACGTGAATTTTCCAACTCAATGTTGGAATTGCTTTCTTGTATTGACATAATACTAATCCCATACCAAATGGGATGAAAATGCACGTAAACCAAATCCAATTTCAAATTGGAATTAATACCAAGCCATTCATTTATTTTATATTTCACATGTATATCTTATATAAATAAATATTAATTATACATATCACATATATATTTTAACCAAGAGATATAATTTAATTTCTATGCCAAATAGAAAATTCAATTTGTTCACAATATTAATTATAATCTTTGTGCTAGCAAAGAATATAATAATATTTCATTTGGACTAATAACTAAATTTATTTGACTAATTAAATTCTTTAATTTAATTATCAAATAATAAGTTAATTAATCATTTAGCAAAGATTAGAACACTCGTTAGTGTGCGACCCCATAGGTTCAATACTAAACCGGTAGTAAATTGATCATATCAATATACTAATCAAGGGTGGCATCTAGCAACACTCCTTAACGACCGGATAGCATGAAGTATACAATTTACTCTCAAGAACCAGTAGAAGAATAATGTAGTAATTCCTTCTGTCCTTATAACTCTGGATCACCCTAGGATATGGTTCAACTGTCAAATCCTAATAGGCGATCAACTATGTGTTCACGTCAAATATAATCGACCATTGAATGACCTAAGAAACTCATTTCTTCTTTCATTCAATAGCTCTGGCCAAGGTCTTAGTTTGGTCGTTTATAATTCATGACAACATGGAGCTTAAACTCATTACTAAGAGTTGACAGATTCCATCTTGATCAATCACTAATTCTACAAGTGTTCAATCGTACCCAATATCCTTTCAACTATCACCCTAGGGCCATAGGTGTCTAGTATCAAAGCACAATGAATAACTTGTCAATTACTATGACGATCTCAAGTCAAAGGAAACGGTTACATCACATTCTTCAAGAAAATATCCTATTGATAGTTATGGTAATTCTAACCATTAGGAATTATCCAATGAGCCGGGTCAATGATCATATCTCTATATGCATTATCTATCTATGTGATTTAGTTAATGAGATCAACTAATCTTTATCCGATAAAGACGGTCACATAAATATTGATCTGACCGGATTACTAATGTCCAAATTAATAATCCTACAATCAAGAACAAATTTAGATTAAATTGTAAGAGACTTTGCTCTCATTATCATGATCTTTATCACGATGACAAATCTCAAAATTTAATCAAGGACCTTATCAAATTAATCAAACAATTAATAATAATGATAAAAGAATATCAAATGCCATAAATTTTATATCAAATGACATTCACAAAAAAATGTTCCGTTGTCACGGCCTTAGAACTCAAGCTAAGTGTCGTGCGGCGCTAGAATGAATCTGCCTGCGGAATTGGCAGTCTAGTAAGCCTTGTTTGCCTAAAATCAGACTAAGGGACGTTGGTCAATGAACAAAGAGAGAATATAGGGAAAATGAGCTTGTATGGCCTTGATGAGTGCTATACAATGCTTTGTGCAGAAAATATATGGATGCCTAACAAATGCTAAGTGCTAAGCTATTTATACAAGTCCCTATATCTACAAAGGGGGAATCATCCGTTTGGACTAGCCGTACTTCCTGATACTGTATTTGAAGCAGTTGTTCGAATTCCTTATGATATGCAACTGAAACAGGTTCTTGCTAATGGTAAAAGGGGGGGGGGGTTGAACGTGGGGGCTGTTCTTATTTTACCGGAGGGGTTTGAATTAGCTCCTCCCGATCGTATTTCTCCCGAGATGAAAGAAAAGATTGGCAATTTGTCTTTTCAGAGCTATCGCCCCAATAAAAAAAATATTCTTGTGATAGGCCTTGTCCCTGGTAAAAAATATAGTGAAATAACCTTCCCTATTCTTTCGCCGGACCCTGCTACTAAGAAGGATGTTCACTTCTTAAAATATCCTATATACGTAGGCGGGAACAGGGGAAGGGGTCAGATATATCCCGACGGCAGCAAGAGTAACAATACTGTTGGCGGACGCTGGGGCGCTGAGCGCGTGCTGGGCGCTGGATGTTGGCGCTGGCTTGTGTTGGACAGGCCTGCGCGCGGAATTTGGTCGGAATGGACGCGGGACGTGTCATGCTCCCCCGCCTGATGATGCGACGACCTCGGCGCATACTGCATCTGCCTGAGATCATCTACCTTGTCCCGATCATGCAGTAAGTCCTCCTCAATGGACTCCCCGATGTCGCAGTGGGTTGTTATTACGGTAGCAAGTTCAGCCTTCCGACTTAAGGCGTCAGCCACCACGTTGCCTTTCCCCGGCTTGTACACAAGCTGGTAATCAAACTCGGCAAGAAAGTCCTGCCACCAAGCTTGTTTTGGGGTGAGCTTTTTCTGTGTCTGGAAATAGCTCGTCGCAACGTTGTCTGTCTGGACAATGAATTTGGACCTAGCAGGTAGTGCCTCCAGTTCCTGAGACAGTGTACAATGGCGTTCATTTCCTTCTCTTGGACAGTGTACCGCCTTTCCGTCTCGTTCAGTTTTCGACTCTCGAATGCAATAGGGTGCTTGTCTTGCATCAGCACTCCGCCTATGGCAAAGTCTGAGGCATCTGTGTGCACCTCAAATGTCTTGGAGAAGTCTGGTAATGCGATGACTGGTTCTTCCGATATGGCCCTCTTGAGGCGTTCTAAAGCCTCCTGGCATGCCTTGTCCCAAACCCACGGCTTATTCTTGTTGAGCAGCTCTGTGAGTGGCGCGGCAATTGCGGAGTATCCATTGATAAATCTCCGATAGTAGTTTGCAAGCCCCAGGAACGATCTCAGTTCCGTGACCTTTGTGGGTGCTTCCCACTGGATGATTGCTTGCACCTTTGCTTCGTCCATGCGAAGCTGTCCCTGACTTATCACATGGCCAAGGAAGTTTACTTTGGGCTGTGCAAATTCGCACTTTTCCCGTTTGACGAATAGCTGGTTCTCCTGCAAGACCTGAAAGACTTTGCGGAGATGCTCCATGTGTTCCTCCAAGGATTGGCTGTAGATGACTATGTCATCCAGGTAAACTACCACGAAATCGTCCAAGTAAGGGTGGAAGATTTTGTTCATCAATGTACTGAATGTTGCCGGTGCGTTGGTTAGGCCGAAAGGCATTACCAACCACTCGTATGATCCGTGCCTCGTGATACAAGTTGTCTTCTGCTCGTCCCCTTCGGCGATCCGAACTTGATAGTATCCTTTTCTCAAATCCATCTTGGAGAAATATTTGGCTTGACCCAGCCTGTCGAACAAGTCCGCTATGAGCGGGATGGGATACTTGTTCTTTATGGTTACCTTGTTTAACGCCCGGTAATCTATGCACAGGCGCATTGACCCATCTTTCTTCTTGTGGAACAGCACTGGTGCTCCAAAAGGTGCTTTGGACGGTCGGACATGACCGGCCTCAAGAAGCTCTCTCAATTGCTTCCTAAGCTCCTCCAACTCTGGTGGAGCCATACGATAGGCTGGATAGGCCGGGGGTCTAGTGCCCGGCTCTAACTCGATCCTATGATCCACCTCTCTTCTTGGTAGAAGTTGCTTTGGTAACTCCTCGGGCATGACGTCTTCACAATCGTCCAGTACCCTGTTAACGCAAGGCGGAATAGGCTCTGGGGCACCATCAATTTCACTCAAACTCTCGATGGTGGCCAGAAATGTTGGTTCTCCCCTCTTAAGGCCTTTCTCAATCTGTATGGCCGAAAGATGGGATCGGTGTGCTGTTTTTGGCATTTCGACCAGTGGCACCTTACATGATCCTCCCCTTTCCAGCATAATCAATTGCTGGAAGTAGGGTGATATGATTGAAGGGCATTGGCGGAAAAACTCTTGACCGAGCACAATATTGAAAATGTCCAAGGGAGCCACGGCAAAATTGGTCTTGCCTCTCCAGTTGCCTAGAGTGATGTCTAGACCGCTGGCAATACCGTTGATTGGCGTAGGTGGGGCATTGACCGTCTTGAGCCGAATCTCGCTTGGGCTGTATTTGAGACCCAATTTTGCTGCTGCCGTCTGGGTCATAATATTGTCTTCTGCTCCAGTGTCCACCATGGCACGTACTGAGTGTCCGTTGATGATCATGTCCACGTACTGTGTGGGGAAAGCCTTCAGTTGTCCGGCGTTGTTGGAGGTAGTAGCGCATTGTCCGAACATGCCTACATGTGCGGAGCTCTCGGAACTTTCACCTTGTTCCTTGACCGCTTTCTGCTGGTGGTCCTTAATAATGGCACTAATGCTCTTTAACTGTGGGCATTTTCCGTACCAATGCGACCCTCCGCAAATGTAGCACTTTTGCTCCTTGCACCGCTGGTGAGGCGGACTTGCCTTCTCGGCAAGCCCCTGTCTAAGTGACTTTCTGGGAAAACGGGCGTCTCTGCCCCTTTCGCGTTCTGCTCCGCTACTAGCATGGATCTCTTTCACCGTGCCGCGGTCCTGCTTGAAGTCAGTAAGACTCTCAGCTTGTGAGATTGCCTCATTTAGAGTGGAAACTTGCCGGCGTTCCAACTCCGTTTTGGCCCAGCCTTGTAGTCCGTCTTTGAAATAGAACAACAAGTCTCTGGGTATGAGTTCCGGAATCTGAAGCGTAAGGGTTGTAAATTCCCTTATGTAGCCCTTGATTGAACCCGTGTGCTTCAATTCACGCAACTTCCGCATGCCTTCGTCAAAGACATTGCTGGGAAAGAACATCTTTTATCAAATATGATATTGGATCTAGATCATACCTATTATATCCCTAACAGTCATTGCTGTAGTTTTCTTTAGTACCCTTTTGTGCGTATTACAAAAATTTAGGGGGGGGGGGGTCATAGTTGTTTGTTCTTGCTATTATTTGTTTATTCCTTCCTGATATAAGAGGAAAACTAAATTGGTACTGTTCATGGAATAGTCAAACATATAAAGGTGAACTACAAATAATGTTAGGTCTCTCAAAGTGAATTCGATTCCTCTGTTAATTTGTTCGATTCTTTAGACCGAATGTTTTGATGTGCATTGTGTACTTTTCAGTTCTACAATATAATGGAAGAAAGAGCAACACATATAATGGATATGTGTTGCTTATATATAAATTTAATTTCTCGCTGTTTTCACTTTACATTTACTCTCGAGTCATCTTGAAGATTTTTCTTTAACAGAGTAGCTTCAGAAAGCACGGCCTTGTAAGAAGTGGAGAAAGATTCAAGGAACATGCACAGATGAAGATATAGAGGAAGATGTATTTATGCCTGCTATATGCTTGTGTTCTCTTTATTGGTTTTTCATGTCAGTTCTCTACCAAGAAATGTGGTGAGTTTTTGCTCAAAATTTCCCAGAGATAAAATTTTCAATGTGCTGTTGTAATAATTTGTGGGATTTTATAGTCAAATTTAGCAAGAATTGTGGTGATCTTTTTTTTTTGTGCTCTGAAATAATGTGTGGGATTTATATTCATATTTGGCTGTCCGAACGGGTGTTTAGAGATCATTCCGACAGTAATATTATATTTCACATTTTTTTTTTCAAATGTTATATCAATAGTTTGCTGGAGTTATTTATGCGTTTACTAATATAAAAATGTTCATATACATGTTATCCCTAAGATATCTAGGAAGCAGGCCTCCCACCTTCCTATCAAGGGTCATGTCCTAGGTAAGCTGAATTAGCGTCATGTCCTGCCTAATCACCTCTTCTCGTACTTTTTAGGCTTCCCTCTACCTCTCCTCAGATCGCCATGATCAACCTCTGATACCTCTTAAGTCTCTCTTCTTCATATGCCCGAATGTTAGATGTTTTAAACCTCCTTCCCTTCATCCTTTTGGAAAGGGGTGTGACATATAATTGATGTCTTAAACTATAAATGAGAAGGCTACCATATCAAGGTCACATGATTAGAACCAAAGGAGGTAGCCTTGAATGTTGAACTTAGTAATGCTCGAGGTTGGCCTTTTAAGGCTTATTTCACTTCTTACCACATAATAAATATAATGTAGAGCAATGTCTAGCTCAGAATTAGTCGTCCAATAAAAACGCTACAAGTCAAACATTCGTGGGACCCTGGGATATATGTGAACAACTAGGGATTAGGAGGCGATGTTCGGCGTTGTGTTTCTCCTTGCTTATGTAGAGGATAACCATTTGTAAAAAAAATGAAACAATTACCTTCCTAAAATGACACATGGCATGCGTGACACTTGTTTGAAAAAAAAAAAAAAGGAAAGAAAGAAACTCCATCTCCGGCAATGCTTCCACCTGCTGACGGCTGCGCCATCGCCAAATTTCTCAAGTTCGAATACATTCCTTCTCTGCTAGCGCCTGTTAACAAGGATCTGGTACAAATTCTGCCTTTATATTCATTAGAGCAAAATATTAGCTTTTACTACTACTGCAATGCAAGTATGGCCTAATCTGTAAGTTTGTGCACCATTATGTTGAATAAAACTTGAAGGTACCAAGTATAAACCTTACCCCTACCCTGGGGTAGAGAGGCTGTTTCCAAATAGACCCCCGGCATCCTTCGCTCCGAGAACTTACCACCTTGCTCTTGGGGAGACTCGAACTCACAACCTCTCGATTGGAAGTGGGGGTTGCTTACCATCAGAGCAACCCCTCTTGTCTCTTTACAGAAATAGAGATTATACAAAAACGACATGATGCCCAGTGCTGCAAAACAGAGACGAACTTGACAAAAATAAGTTGCAGATAACCTTGATCTGTTACTCTAGCTTAAAGTAGAGCTAAAGTTTCATTAACAATATCAATGTCTCAACAAACTTGAGAAAGAAGAGTTCAACTTTCATTTTACAATTTTCATATCATTTTGTTTAGGGGAGAAAGGCGGGGACAAGAAGTTATTCCGGTTAGCTAAAGAAAGGGAAAGGAAGGCGCGTGATCTTGACCAAGTTAGGTGCATCAAGGGTGAGGATGGTAGGGTACTGATGGGGGAGTCTCAAGTCAAGCAGAGGTGGCAGGCATACTTTCGAGACTTACTTAACGATGAGGGGGATCGTAACATAGAGCTAGGGGAGTTGGGGCATTCAGAGCAACATAGAGACCTTGGGTACTGCAGGCGCATTAGGGCGGATGAGGTCATGGGGGTTTTACGTAGGATGAGTAGGGGTCGAGCGACCGGGCCTGACGAGATCCCGGTGGAGTTCTGGAAATGCATGGGTAGGTCAGGAGTGGAGTGGCTCTCCAGGTTGTTCAATGTGATCTTCAGGACCAAAAAGATGCCGGAGGAGTGGAGGTGGAGTACAGTGGTGCCCTTGTACAAGAACAAAGGTGACATCCAGTGCTGCAACAACTATAGAGGTATCAAATTAATAAGTCATACCATGAAGGTCTGGGAGCGGGTGATCGAGGCGAGGGTGAGGGAGATGACATCTATATCTGTGAATCAGTTCGGTTTCATGCCGGGTCGCTCTACCACAGAAGCTACCCACCTTGTCAGGAGGCTGGTGGAGCAGTTCAGGGATAAAAAGAAGGACATGCACATGGTTCTTATCGACTTGGAGAAGGCGTATGACAAGGTCCCAAGAGAGGTGCTATGGAGGTGCTTGGAGGCGAAGAGCGTGCCAGAAGCCTACATCAGAGTAATTAAGGACATGTACGATGGAGCTTAGACTAGGGTTAGGACGGTGGGTGGCGACTCAGACCATTTTCCAGTGGTTATGGGGCTCCATCAAGGATCGGCGCTTAGCCCTCTCTTGTTTGCCTTGGTGATGGATGCTCTTACCCGACATATTCAAGGGAATGTGCCTTGATGTATGCTATTTGCTGATGACATAGTCTTGATAGACGAGACGAGGGTCGGTGTTAATGAGAGGTTAGAGGTATGGAGACAGGCTCTCAAGTCTAAGGGTTTCAAAATAAGCAGATCTAAGACAGAATACCTGGAGTGCAAGTTTAGCGCCGAGCAGAGCGAAGTAGGCAGAGACGTGATGATTGGATCTCAGGCCATCACCAAGAGGGACAGTGTCAGATATCTTGGGTTGGTGATTCAGGGGGACGGAGAGATTGACGGGGACGTCACTCATCGTATAGGAGCGGGGTGGTCAAAGTGGAGGCTTGCATCAGGAGTCCTGTGCGACAAGAAAGTTCCACAGAAACTCAAGGGGAAATTTTATAGAGCTGTGATTAGACCGGCCATGTTGTATGGCGCGGAATGCTGGCCAGTGAAGAACTCTCATGTTCAGAGGATGAAGGTTGCGGAGATGAGGATGCTAAGGATGCTAAGGTGGATGTGCGGGCTCACCAGGTTAGATAAGATTAAGAATGAAGTTATTCGTGAGAAGGTGGGGGTGGCCCCGGTGGATGAGAAGATGCGAGAAGCGAGGCTGAGGTGGTTCGGGCATGTACGGAGGAGAAGTCCTGATGTCCCGGTGAGGAGTTGCCAGCGACTGGCGATGGTCGGCGCACGGCGAGGCAGAGGGAAGCCTAAGCGGTATTGGGGAGAGGTGATTAGGCATGACATGGCTAGAATACGGGTTGCTGAGGACATGACCCTTGATAGGAAAGTCTGGAGGTCTAGCATCAGGGTTGTAGGATAGGGGCCCCTAGAGTTTTTCATACTCCTCACCCGGGGTTGGGTGAGGCTTGGCAGGGCTATCCATAGTTGATTTGTTTATTGGATTGTGTCTCCCTTATGGTAGTTATTTATGGTAGTTACTGTCTGATATTATTGCATGCTATTATATTTATGGTTCTTATGTTTAGAGAATTATTTACGCTATTTCTGATAGAGTTACTAATGCTCTCTTGTTTTTGTTTCTGTTTTTCCTTTCTTTCACTGAGCCGAGGGTCGATTGGAAACAGCCTCCCTGCCCTTTCGGGTAGGGGTAAGACTCGTCTACATATTACCCTCCCCAGACCCCACTTTGTGGGACTATACTGGGTAGTTGTTGTTGTTGTTGTTTGTTTATGCTTCACTCTTTTGGATTGCTGCATATGCAGTTTGATTTGTGTTCTGATCATTTTATTTTGTCATAAATGTTAGTTAATTACATGATTTGAAGGATCATACTAAACCTTCTGTGTTGTTCTTGAATGCAATGCTAGTTGTGATTTAAAAATGAGCAATTAAAGATTATGTACAGTGTGTTTGGTATGAATTAAATCCCTTTTTAAGAAGATATTTTCTATCAGAAAGTCATTTTCTTCTGTTTTGTTGCTCGTATTTTTTGAAAGAGCATCATTTTTGTGGGTTAATGTGATATCTTGATGGAGATTCTGTATTTAGTTTGATTTTATTCTTCTTTTAGTATGTCTATGCAGATTGAAATGGAAATTTGCCACAGTTCAATAATGCTTATCTGACACATTACAAATGTTTTTAGGTATAGTTATATGACTCATTTCAGAATAAATTTTTATCTTAAGACCTAAAAAGATCAGTAATATAAGCCACAAAATATCTTTGTATGATCATTTTCTTCTATTCGGATTGTAAATGGTTATTTTTTACCATTTCCTCCGATTTGCCTTGGTGATAAGTAGCTTGTTTTCTATATAACGTATGGAGGAGCGCACCAGTTCTTGGTTGGCGTCCCGAGTAATTAGAAAGGTATGCGTTGAGGGACTTGTTAAATATATTAGATACTTAGATCTGATTTTGGGTATAATCAATACGATTAATCCACATCTGTGTGTATATGCTGGACAGAGGCTATCAATTGTTAAAACAATGACAACTTTTATGTTAGTGTTTGCCGTATCTGTCATTTCAAATGTCTACCTAGTTCAATAATTCATTCCTTTACTGCAGAAGTTCAGAGAGAGATGGCTGCTTACGTTGCTCTAACTTCTCTAATGGGAACAATACAACAGCTTCAGCTTTTGCAATCAAACTTAGCTCTGCGGAACACTCATGTGAGACGTTTGAAATTACTCTACGAGAAGGTTGATTCTCTGCAAGAGTTTCTTGATAATTCGTATGATGAACAAACTATGGATTTGCATGGAAAAGTCAAATACATAGCAAATGAAGCGGAAGATGAAGTTGAATCACAATTAAAAGTTGTTATGAACGAACAATGGGACGTACTCCCTCAAAAGGATACCCTCAGAATTTTTTTTAAGATCTTACAGCAAGCTATAGAAAAAGTTGATTCCCTCAAGGAAGAGCTCATCAAGCACAGTCATAATAATCACTTGCAAGCTGGAAATTCCTCGCTCGATGAGTCAAGTACTTCACCACAATTGCATGATCCAATCCTTGAGAACGATATGGTGGGGTACAACAATGAACAAACAAGCATGCTGGGTCAACTTACTGGAGGCTCAACTCAAATGGAAGTCATCTCTATTACAGGGATGGGTGGTATCGGTAAGTCAACTTTTGCCAAAAAGCTGTTTATTGATCCCTCAGTTTTGAGTGTTTCTTTGATGCTCGTGGATGGATTACTGTGTCTGAGAACTATAGTTATAGAAATATGCTTTTAGCCCTCCTTCAATATGTTGCTATTGAGAAGGAAGAAGAGCTTGATAATAAAAGCGATTCACAATTAGCCGTTTGCTTGAAACAAGGTTTAATGGGTCGAAGGTATTTGGTTGTTGTGGATGACATATGGAGCAAACAAGCTTGGGATGAGATTAGACTGTGTCTTCCAGACGATGGTAAAAGAAGTCGGGTATTGTTGACTACTCGAGATGTTGACGTTGCTCAATATGCTAGCTCTCGGAAGGATCCTTTCAGGATGCATTTACTTAACCCAGACGACAGTTGAAATTTGTTTTATCAACAAGCATTTGGAGAAAAAGGTTTTCCGATTCAATTTGAGAATCTTGGAAAGGAGGTTTCAAAAAACTGCAAAGGATTACCACTAATGATTTCTGTGGTTGCCAAGATTCTCTCTAGGAAGAGGACACTGGAGGAGTGGAGAAAAGTAGCTGAAGGTGTGAGCTCATTAGCTGACGTTGATGCTTATCAACAATGCTCACGAGTGCTCGCTTTAAGCTACCATCATCTTCCTTCTTATTTGAAATGTATCTTTCATTATTTTGGTCTTTTTCCAAAAGCTAGTGAAATTTCTGTGGAAAAGTTGATTAGACTATGGATTGCAGAAGGGTTCCTAAAGATAAAGGGGGTGGAGGATTGGAAGAAACGGCTGCTAGCCATTTAGGTTATCTTATTGATAAAAGTCTAGTTATTGTTGGCAAGCGAAGTTTGGGTGGTAAGATCATGACATGTATGATTCATGATCTTGTTCATGATTTCTGCTTGAAAGAAGCCGACAACCAGTCTTTTTTATATAATGAATATCAGTATTGATTGATCCAGATGGGTTCTTCCTCAAGGGTGCAGGTTGATGTCAAATCATTCCTGCTCAATTCAATAATCTTGCTCACAGCAAAGTACGTTCTTTTTCTGTCCACAATGATAACTATTTTAAACACTTAGCACAACTTCATTTCAAACTTCTGAGGGTATTGGACTTGGAGCAAGTAAATTTTATCAAGTTCCCAAGACATATACTAGACTTAGTTCTTTTAAGGTATTTAGCATTGTAGATTTCTGATCCTGGATACCAATTACTCATCTTTGGAATTTACAAACTCTGATTGTTCGTCCAAGGTTCACTCTTAAATGGAGGATGTTCTTACGAAGTGTGATTTGGAAATTATCCAGTTAAGGCATCTCCATTCTTGGAGTATTCATTTGGACTCTCCTCAAACGGTATCAGAGAACTTGGTTTTGAAAAACTTACAAACTGTTTATGGGTTGACACCTTCTTGTTGCACAAAGGAAATATTTGAAGGGATTAAGAATGTGAAGAAATTGGAAATTGCTGGGGAAGAAGACAAATTTCGTAGTGAGACGGGGTGGAGAAATACTCTTAAATATATAAAAGAGCTCGAGGAACTAAATGTTGTGGTACGGCACGGCCGTATTCTATCTGCTGCAGCCAGCGCTGCATCGCATTTAAGACTTCCAAGTCCAAGTTATTTCCCTACAAACCTCAAGAAGTTAACACTTAGCGGCCTTCGTCTACCATGGAAGTGCATGAACATTTTTAGCAAATTGCCCAATCTCGAGGTGCTGGAATTGAAGGATCATGCCTTCTTAGGCAATGAGTGGGAAGTAACAGAAACGGGATTTCCTAAGTTGAAGTTCTTGCTCCTCGAGTATCTATTTATTAGATATTGGAGATCCACTGACGATTATTTCCAATGCCTTGAGCATGTATATATCAAAGATTGCAGATTCTTAGAAGAGATTCCATAAGGATTTGCGGATAGTATGACGCTGAAGCTAATTGAGCTACATCAATGCTGTCATCCTCTTGTGACTTTTGCGAAGCAGATCCAGGAAACGCGTGAGGAACTGGGAAACAACATGCTTAAAGTTTATGCCTTCGAGACAAGTAAGATCATCGGCAATGAACTTCAATTTCGCTGCCCGTTAGGCCACTTACATATTTTTACTTCTAACGTAGTGTGTTAAATTTACTGAATCCAAACATAGCACCCATTACATTTACTGAACGCAACTACTTCATTTTTTCCAGCCGAACTATCACCCTTGCCTGACTACCCTGCAGCTTTGGAGCGACTGCGTCCTCTGAGTGAATCAGTCTGGGAACTATGTCGATAGAAATTCAATCCGAACTTTTCTGGTAAGCCGCAGCTCACTTCTCTATATTTATTGTTTGATCAACAAAATTCTAGTGGTTATTTGATATTTCTAGTTTTACACTTGTTGGTTGTCTGAAAATCCTTTTAGGCGTGGTCTCTGTAAATGCAGTAACGGAGTCGGTAAATCGTTTGACAAGTTTATTGTGTAGGTATCAGTTCTACAAAGGAAGAAAGAGGCCTGAATTCAAATTAATAGGGAGATTTGGTGACAGAAACATCAACAAAATTATTACTTTAACCTCCTGAAAAGGTGGCACATGAACTTTTGCAAAGAAAAGAAAAATACCTCCAACTCTATGATAATAAGCCGGACATCGTTTTTTGAACAATTGTCGATTGGTTGAAATTAGATTTGTTGAATCATATAAGCTATGTGAATATGAGTTGCTTATAGCGAAAGGGGCTATGAACTCTAATTTCTTGTTGTTTTCACTTTACGTTTACTCGATATTCATCTTGAAGGATTTTTCTTTTATAGAAAAAACAGATTACATTCAGAAAGCATGGCCTAGATAAGTAGAGAGAGATTCAAGGAAGACGAAGATTCACAAATGAGTTTACTGTAGACCTGTGAGGAAGATCATGCAACTTATGCCTGCTATATGTTTGTGTTCTTTAAAATTTTCATGTCATTTCTCTAGCAAGAATTGTGTGGATATTTTTTGCTCAAAACTTCTCAAGATCAAATTTTTAATGTGCTCTGTAATAATGTGTGGGATATTATATTCATACTTAAGGATTTTCTGAACGGTATTGAAGATTAATTAATACTCTATTGAAGTTATTTACGCCTTCCTAATTTTGAAATGTTCATAATTACATGTGGTCGCTAAGATAGGTAGGAAGCAGGGCTTCTCGGTTCATATGAGTCATGTTGACTAGAGTTAGTTAATAAGTTAATTATGTAACTACAGTTAGTTAGTTAGTTAGTACAGTAAGTAGAAGTTAGTTATACTGTAGATATAAAAATGTACTGTACACTGTAAAAGATATGCGTGTATCATTTTGGCTTTCTTCTTCTAAGAACAGAGATCTGTTTCTCTCAAGTTTAGGTTCATTTGTATGTCTTCTTCTTCGAGCTTGATCTAAGGCTGTATCCGGTTCCGGTTCCGGTTCTGGCGATTTCGGAACCGCGGTTCTGCCGGTTCCAGGCAGTTCCCGGGGGTTCCGAGTTATTTTTTTTTATTTTTAAAATCAATATCTTGTATAGTAGTGATTAGTATATTGTAGAATATATTTTTATATGGTGTACTATGTTATTAATTATAGTACATATTGTGTTTGGTAATTAGTATGTATTGTGTATAAGTGGTGAATATATTGTATATAAGTAGTATATATTGTATTTAAGTAGTATATATTGTATAGTAGTTAGTAATTAGTATAAATTTTATATAAGTAGTACATATTGATAAAAGAATGTTGTCATTAGTATTATGTGTTGTATGTTATATATTATATGTTATATAAATATTCAAGGATTGATATAGAAGTAAAGAAAAAAAAATATTGAGACAAAGATATTCAAGGATATGATAAAAAGCATATTTATTGACCAAAATGTCATATCTTTCTTAGTCTTCCTTTCCCCAATGGAATGAGCACAACATGGTACTAATACCACCATTAAAAGAAAAAAAAACTAAAAGAAGACATGCCAATTTACAAGTTACATAATAATTTATGCATTATTTCTAACAAATCTCATAAAACCTTCAAGGTTTGGAGGTGGTTGTGTTGGCGGTGGTGGAAATGAAGCTTGTTCATCTCCACTTCCGGGTGAAGTTGCTTCCTGAGCAAGTTCTGCTAGTATTTCTTCGTAGCATTCATCTATTTCTGGTTGAGATTCAGCTAGCCCAAAGTTCCTCCTTTCAGAGCGGATCCAATCTCGGAATAGCACTGATTTTTCCAAGCTGTCCCGCATCGACGCTCTATGATCACCTATTTGTAGTCTTGCTTGACTAAAAACGCTCTCCGATGCAACAATTGACGCTTGAATCGACAGAACATCCCGAGCCATCCTTGCAAGAACAGGAAAATGCTTTTCCCTTGTCTTCCACCAATCCAAAAGGTCGAAAGAGCCGTCTGGATTCTCATTCTCTAATACCTGCGACAAATAAACTTGAAGCTCATTTAGATGGGTAATATCATCTACATTTTCCCCTTGAGTACCCCTGAACTCAGTCCACGATTTAAGAGCTGTTAAGCCAGTAGCTCTTTTAGACGCCTGTGATGTGGACGAAGTTGGGGTTGGAATATTTGGCCTAGCATGCTCTAACGCCTGTTTATAAGCATTATAAACAGTTTGAGCATTCACTTTAATTGATGCTTGCGCATCAGATAGTGTAGCCATTTCTTCTTCATCAAGATCTAGAGCTTGATAAATACTAGAATACCAAAAGTGAGGTCCTCCTAATTTCATAGTAGGATTTAGCATAGCAGACACACCATATATAGGAGGGATTGGAAAAAAATATTTTTTAAACTTCTTTTTCATTTCTGTTATTACATATTCATAAATTTTCCCTCCCTCGTTAAAATCAACAAATAAATTAGCAAGTGCGCCAATATATACTAAACAGTTAGAAATAGTTGGATAGTATTGGCCAGATAAAGCATTTGTAGCCACATGAAAATGTTCTAAAAAATCTAACAGAATTTTAACGTTTGTCCAATCTTGATTAGTTAACATGTCATTATCTTCCTCTCCACAATCCCGAGAATTATAAGTAGCGTTAATTGGGTTTCTATATTCGTAAGCCACTACTAAACTTTCGTACATGTAGTTCCACCTAGTCGGGCAAGGTTTAGGTACCTTTCTTTCTCTAAGGCCATATTCGTCACATTTTTTAAAATATTCTCTAAGTCTATTTCTACGGTTTGAATAAAAAAGCCAATTAAGAGCGAATTTAACCTTTTCAATTTCTATGTTTAAAATTCTCATACCATCACCAACAATTAAATGATAAATATGACATATGCATCTAACATGGAAAATATTTGTAAAAGCAGGATTAAGTGTTCTAGTTAAAATACCTATTGCATTCGTGTTGCTACTAGCGTATCCATGGAAATTGACATTATTTTATCACTAAAACAAAAATATCAACATACATCTGAAACAGTGCTAGCAATAAACTTACCCGTGTGCCTTGAATTAATAATTCTATATGCAATAATGTGTTTTTGCATTGTCCAGTCTTCGTCTATCCAATGATTGGTTACGATTAGATAATCACAATCATTTCCACTTCTACCAATATCAGTTGTAATAGACATATGATTACTTATATGGGTAAATAAATAACGCAAGTATTGTTCATATTCATGCTTGTATTTATAAATGTCGGCCTTAACTGTGGCGCGAGGCCAACCTTTATATGTAGGATTAAATACTCTTCTAATATAATGAATCCAAGCAGGATTAGAAGCAAAAGAATAAGGCAAACACATAACAGTAATCATTTTAGCTAGTTCTTCACGATCCTTATTTGGATCGTAATACAATATACCTCCGATGACTGTGCTTATTCCTGGTTGAACTAGATTTGAACCAGTACTTGGGTTAACATTATAATCAGGACTTGTCCTCCCCTCTTGTTGCGCTTTCAATTGGATATATCTAGCCTTATCGCTAGGGTGTAATTTTATATGTTTAACTAAACTACCTGTGCCGCTAAGATCTCTAGTATACCTATGCACAAGTAATTTCCCACAAGATTTACACTTAGCCTTATTTTGTTCTCTTAGTTGAATAAAAAATTGCCAAACTAATGAAGTTTCTGAACGTTTAGGAGGTTGTCTACTAAAAGTGGGAGTTTGTACGGGTGGGTGTTCCGGTTCATTAGTAGCAGGACTAGTAGGTGTATCATCTAAATCTACCGGAGCTTGGGTTTCGTCATCATCATCCTCATTTCCCTCTAATATTGGTGCATTAGGATAAAGCATATTCATAATATCATCATCTATTCTATCACAGACTGTTACATCATGTAGAAAATCAACATCGCTAAATTGAAAACACGGGTGATTACTATCAAGTATTCCAAAATTTCATTAGTATTTCTAGGTTGGCTACTAGTTTCAACTTGATTATCTTTTCTAGGTCGGGGAGCCGGGGGAGGGGTAGTATTTTGGCGACTACTTTCACCAGTTTTATTTTTTCCTTTTCCGAACATATTTTTCAATGAAAATTCCATATTAATTATAATTAAGCAAAATAACAACACACAAAAATATTCTAATCACGTAAGAGTTGAAACGAGTTTACCGGATTGACGAACAACTTCTTGAAAATTGAAAATCGTTGAAATCGAACACTTGAAAACTTCAATCCAACAACTTCACAATGTTTCACGAAATTGCAACAATAAATTAAGCACTTGCACCAGAAAGATTGAAAGAGAGCTTGAGAGAGATTGAGATATATTGATAAATTTGTGAATTAAAATGAAAGAATGAGGGGGTATTTATAGTTGAGAAATGGAAAATTGTGTAATTATATAAAGTTTGGGGTTAAATTAAAGTTTGGGGGGTTAAATGGCTATTTTTGAAAATTTCAAACGGCTAATTTTGAAAAAGAGCCGTTTGAAATTTTAAAATATATATTTTTTTAAAAAAAAATCCGGACCGTTGGGAACCGTTTGGAACCGGATGGAACCGGTCCGGTTCCATACGGGTCCAAACGGTTCCGCGACGGTCCGAATTTAAAAAATATATTTTTTTTAAATTTCATACGTTGCGGAACCGGTTGGAACCGCCTGAACCGGTCCGGTTCCGGTTCTGGCGGTTCCGGTTCCGTGGTTCTAGCGGGTGGAACCGCTCCATCACGGTTCCGGAGAACCGCCAGACCCGGAACCGCGGAACTGGAACCGCCAGAACCGCGGTTCCAGTCGGATTCCGGTTCCGAACCGGGCCACTTCCAGCCTTAGCTTGATCTCTAAATCCATGGCAGCTAACAAGTCATACCTATACAATTATACTAGCCCTTTTCAAAGTGTTCTTATTGATGAACCCAATTGTCGAGGAGGAAAGTCCGAGTTGGGTTGAGTAGTCTGAACTTCTCTTGGAATTAGCTGATTATTTCTGAGGATCATTTGAAACTTTCCTCCTAGAGATTGACTTATAATTTACTATGGTAATACTTTGTAGTATTCAGTATTTTCATGTTGAACAAACACTACTAGAAATTCGGTAAAAAGAGATCACATATAGCGACCACCATTGGTTGCTTATCTCAATATACAGATTAAAACGCGTCCAAACGAGCTTAGCAGCAATATTGGTGCTCCCTTTACCTTAGCGATTAATTAGGGACCAACTTTGGTCGCTAAGGTAAAATGACCAAGGTTCACTGTAAACAAAATACCTACCAACTTTGGTTGGTACAATATTTTAATAATATAAATTTAGCGACCAACGTTGGTCTGTACATCTAAATTACAATATTTTATATTAAAAATTAGCGGCCAACGTTGGTCTATAAATTAAAATATATATTATTTAAAAAGTTGACTTATTATAAACTTTTATATCTAAAAAATTAAAAGTTGGTCTCTTATTTAATTATTTAATTTTTTGTATACATAAGCGACCAACCTTGATCGCTAATTCCCAGGATATCTTTTTAAATAAAATTTGGATTCATTAGCAACCAACCTTGGTGGCAAATGTTCAATTTTTTAATTTTTTTAGATATAACCGACCAACATTGGTCGCTAATTTCCAGAAATATTTTTTTAATAGGTATGCAACCAACTTTGGTCGCTTTTCTAGGTAATAATTTTGGCATAAAATGCCTATTTTGGTAGCTAAATCATCTGCCAGCATAACAAAATCCCTAAATAACAATATAATTCAACTCATAAACTACAAAATCTCCATAACAACCCAAACAACACCACAATTCAAAAAACACATTAAAACCAACAAATTAAAGTTCAATAGAACAAACAAAATTAAGTTAATGCTTACTACCCCTAGTTCAAAACCGATTCTATTTGTTTAGTTCAAAGTATATCAAAGTCAAGGAGTGTTATGTACAACGTCATTATCATCACCGTCTGATGAACTTTCATCAACAAGACGGTATACAGAAGGGTCTACTTGTCAAGGACGGGAAGAACGATCACGGGGAGGAGGGGACGAACGAGCACGGGGAGGACGGAAGGAACACTCACGTTCAAGTCGAGCCTCTGGCGATGACTCACGAGACCGGGGAATCGGAAAACCCCCAGAAGCTAGGAGAGATTTGAGCTCCTCTTGCATGCCATAGTACTGGGTCCCAAATTAGCGACCAAAGTTGGTCGCTACTTGCTTTCCCTTTAATAACCGACAAACTTTGGTCGCCAATTTTAAATAATATTTATTTGTATTTTATAAAATATTTTAAATAATAATATAATTATTAAAACGTTATAACTGGTTTCCACATTAGCGGCCAAAATTTGGTCGTTAATTTCAATATTTCTTTGACCAAGTAAGTCTGACCAGCCCAGTCAACATGTTGACCACTTTACCGACCAAAAAGCGGCCAACCTTAGTCGGTAAATTATTTAATAATTTTCTCCACATTAGCGACCAACGTTGGCCATAAATTTTTTGTCAGTAATTCCCAGATTTCTAGTAGTGAAAGTGTTACTAGAAATTAGAATGGTAGTCGAATCTATATATGATCTCGACTTGTTTTAAACAGATTATTGAGGAATCTGCCTCCTGCAGGTTCTTAGGTAGTGAAATTGAGGATTCTGTAACTACGTTTTGGAATCAAAATAGTATTTATGTTGTACTTCATATTTGTTCAGTGTTTCAGAGAAACAAATGTGACAGCTGACTTTTTGGTGAATAATGGGTGCTCGTGGAATTACAACAATAGATGGAAGCATTGCACTCTAGTCATGAATTATTATTCCTTAATTAATGCTACAATTAGCTAATAATAGTTGTTAAGATTTAGGTCACCAGTTGACTTTAGCTAAACTAGACAGGGAAAAGTTTTATATTAAAATCTGACTTCTCATTCAAGTATTGTTGCCCCTTGATTAATGCTTTTATTTGTTTAGATTTATCTTGTTGGTTGAACTAGCAAAACCAAATCTCACACTGTAGTTGTTCCTTAGGAATATTTTTAATGCCAAGGATGCAATATATGTACTTTTGTTAGAAGGAATTTAATTTTGATTTTTGGGCAAAATAAAAGATGAATTTAACTCTTGAGTTATTGAGCTTAATAAACATTTAATCTCTTGTGGTACATGAATGCATGACCTTGTTATTGTATATTGTATATTGTAGTCTCTCCTGAACAGAACAATATTAGTCTACCTCATAAGAGAATATGTTCTTCAAAATTGAGTAAAACTTATCTGTGTATTTTTGTCTAAGTCATATTAATCTGGATAGGGTTTCAAGTTGGTCAAGGATGGACCTTAAGGTTCATTGAAAGTAGAGACACTACCAACTTGTGGATCCTATTTGGAAGGAAATTTGACTAAAAGATATTTCCTTTTAAAAGGAAATAAAACTACTGATAAGTTAGAATGAATCCTTTCTGATTTGTAAGAGATAGATTTTGAGTATTTTGTGACATTCACAAATGATTGCTCAAAATATTAATATATTTATTTGATGCACTATAAGTCTTAATGAATTAAGTAATTCAAGATTTTTAAGACTTGAAACGGAGAAGCATCAAAGAAATATATTAAGTTACTACAATTTGATTGTAGTGGCGAGCACATCTCTAAAAAGTTCTTTTGCTACATATAAGAATAAGGGATTACATCTCGATTGAATATATTGTAAACCCCATAATATAGTGGTGTAGTAGAAAGAAGAAATAAGTCTCTTTTGGATATGGACAGACTAATGACGTGTTATTCATATTTGCCTTATTTGTTTTGGAATATTTTCTGAAAACTGCAAATTACATTCTGAATTTAGTTTCTTCTAAGTTAGTACCTGGGACATCTATAGAACTATGGACTGAATGTAAGCTCGATCTGTGGCATGTTCAGATATAGGATTGTCCCACATATGTGCTGAAAGGGAAAGCAGATATGTAAGTTGGAAATAAGAATGGATAGGTGCATGTTTATCGAATATCCAAGAAAACGAATGGAGCTTTATTTTATTGTCCTAAAGAAAATAAGGCAATTGTTAAAACAATTGCATTTTTCTAGATATGGACTGTTTAAAAAAACATGTTCCTAGAAGTAAACTATTTTTATAAGAACCAAGCAAAGAAATTACTAGATGTTCAAGAACATCAAAACCCACATGTCAGAATTGACGTTCCATTGCATTTAAGAAGTGGAGAACGTTAATAGACATGATATGCCTTTATCGAGTGGGAGTAATGTTTAAATATTGAATATTATAGTAAGAAGTCACTAATATTTTAATATCGTGAGGTAACGAAGGTAATATTAGTAGTACTTCGTCATAGTGGGAAAAAGCTAAAGAAAATCATAGTTCGGTGTACATTCTTGGGATAGTTTCGGTAACAGGATCCCAGAAGAGTTTAATATCAAACTAGATAGTTTCGACAAAGAACTACATGACAAATATTGCATCAGATATAACTTGGCAAGATTTTTTAACAAAACCTTATTTGGTGAAGACTTTTAATAGTCATGTAAAAGAATGCCTGAAAAAGTTGTAGGTGCATGGTTATGAGTCTAAGTGGGAGATTGTTGGGGCATATATTATTAACCATGCATTTGGATATAGTATATTTTAATAATTATCATGGTTAAAAGTCTAAGTGGGAGATTGTTGGGATATATACTATTAACCATGAGTTTGGTTTAGATATGGTATTTATTATGAAACAACTGTTTATTCAGTTTTAATAAAGTTTTAAATAGATCATATATTAGTCTGTGTCATTTGCTTATATAGTAGATGATTTAGTGTATAGAGTTTAGTTTATACAACAACAACAACAACAACCCAGTATAATCCCACTTTGTGGGGTTTGGGAGGGTAGTATGTACGCAAACCTTACCCCTACCCTTGGGTAGAGAGGATATTTTCAAATAGACCCTCGGCATCCTTCCCTCCAAGAAATTCCCACCTTGCTCTTGGAGAGACTCGAACTAACAACCTCTCGGTTGGAAGTGGGGGTTGCTTACCATCAGAGTTTAGCTTATACACGGAGAATTAAATCATCGGTTCTTATAGGTATAAAGTTTGAGTTCACAATCTAATGATGTAATTGGACAAACCATCAGAAATGATTGTAGCACAAGATTAAATATAATTTATCTTGATTATGGGAATGGTTTAATTCCAACTTTTGTGCTAGTACATTTTGTATGTATTGAATGGACCATGTAGAGATAAGTATTTTATACTGACTTAATAAAATAAACTCTCTAGCCATTAAATGTACTTATACTCTTAATCTTGATATAATTATTATTAGTTGTGTATATTATTATTGTTTTGATTTATTAAAAGGCGAGATTCTTTCGTGGGTCAATATGCCTGGTAAATTGAATAATAATAATAATGTACATTAGCGAAATAATAGTTAGTTGATGGAATCCATGTCTCGATTTAGAGATTGATGATATACCTCTATGAAAGCTTATAAGTTTTCATGTGTAAACTCGGCCGGTGGATTTTGTATCAACAGATGAAATAAGTTAAGCGAAAGTTTAAAGGAAATTATTAATCAATTAAATCGCTTGTAATTTAATTTATTTGATTAGTATCTGAATCTTAACATGAGGAGTTAAATAAGATTTTATGGATGAATTTCGAAATTGAATAAGGAGTGCAATTACGAATTTTTAGTGGGAATAATTCGTAATTAATTATGGTGTGTATTAATTTTGAAAACTACAAATTAATTCCATAATTGGAAGCCTTGTTAATTAAATTATGTGGTCCCTACTGTGCCTAAATAATAGGAAATAAAGGAATCCTTTTTCCGGTGGAATAGGAAACCCAATAGGTTTTGGAAAAGGGTCTTAACCCTTAAAACTTGTGCTATATATACATAAGGTTTTCCACCTAGAGGAGAGAGTACATTGTGGCTGAAATTTTCAACCAAGTTTTCCTAAAAATTTCGCCCATACAAAATTGCTATTTCCGATTATTATTTGAGTAACATAGTAGAAGACCGTTGAACGTTTGAGGATCACGATTGTGCGGGTGATGGAGATTCCATTGAAAAGAATATGGAACTGAAGGCTCACGCAGTAGAGGAAATATGTTCACGCTTCAAAAGGTAATCCGTAAAATCCGTTTAAACTAATTATCTAAATTACATGTAATTTTGATACTGGATTACTTCCGCTGCTTATTTTAATCCATCAATATAAACTATATTGAAGAATTGTTCAGTTTAGCATATAATTTTGTGCAGTTCAATCTAAAATCAAATACTAATAACGAACACAAATGATACAGACAAAGTGCAAAAAATCTGATATCTTCACATTCTCAAATGCTTTCAGTGAATAAAACAGCGAGCTTTCAATTTATTCAGCTGATATAACCAACAATGCACCATGTATAAAACTCAAAATATAATACGCCACAATTTTTATAAAATAAAACCATGGATTTTACCAAGCAAATTACTTCTTTTAAATTTGAATACAAACGAAAATATTAGTCAAAATGAAAATATTAATAAAAACCAAAAACAATAATTTTTTCTACGATCAAATAAAAAAATAAAGAATCAAATTTAAAAAACAAAAGAACCCGCAAGTCAAAGAGAAAAAGAGCATGAATTAGATATAGAAAAGGCACAAATATTAAAAATAATTAATGCATGTTCCATCAGTTAAATTCCAATGCAAATTATAAAATATTTATCAATACCAATTATATACCTATATAGCAACCAAAAGATTCTACAATTTGATATCTTTGTGCATTATGTGCTTCCCATGACAGTATATGAAGGCTCGGGCTAACGATGTAATACAATGTTTCAAGACAAAAGATAAAGAGATAGATTTTAGTAGGGGTGTACGAAGGCAGGATTGGTTCGAATTTTCTAATTATAAAATTAAATCAATTATATCGGGTAATTTAAAAATCAAATCAAACCAATAAAAGTTGGGTTTTGCAATTTCGGTTTTTTTCGGGTTTTTCGTGGGTTTTTTCATACAATCTTCATAGCACAAAATATAGAATTTGTGCTCCAAATATTCCTTTAATTCTAGCAAGATAGAACTGCATATGGTATTTTTCAGAAAAATAACATAAATATGAGATGAGTCACGTTGTTGTACTAAAATATTCAACTATAAAGATAATAAAATCATATAAAATAAGTATCATTTATAAGCCATAATGAAAACAAACATAATTTAAAATTACTAATAAGTGCTAAAATAAGTACGATTAATAAGTACTATTATTTACATGACTAAACATTAAAAGAAAAATAAGTTATGCATTTTATCTAAAGCATAGAAAAACTAAAAAATAAATATCCAGCATTATTTTCATTCAAAGTATAATTGAATTGAATGTCTTTTATTAGCATTAGTATTGATTGTATATTGGTTTAGGATTTATTTGGGTTACTAACATTAATGAACTAGTATAAAACTTATTGGAGCATCTCAAAATTATTAGTCCAAGCTTGAAATAATAGGTGAAAAGATAAAACTATGAAAAAGCTTAAGAAATATTTATAAACTAACAACAACAACAACAACAACAACAACAATTATCCAGTATAATCTCATAAAGTTGGATCTGGGAAATATTTATAAACTACACTATAATAAATATTTTTATGTATTAAATATATTTAAAACTTCTATACATATATTGTCGGATTTGTTCGGTTCGGTTTGATTTTTTTTAGTTAAAATCAAACCAAATCAAATATGGTTGAATTTTTTCTTCAACACCAAGTCATAATCGATTTTTTTCTCAATTTGATTCGAATTATCGGATTATGCGATTTGTTAATTTCATTTGCAAACCCCTAAATTTTAGTTGTTCCTATGGTTCAACTGTTTATATTAGTATTATATAATTTATTATAACATTTTGTCTCTTGCTTTATTTCTGAAAATAAAATAAAAAGCTTGAATTCTTGAGCAGCGTGCCTTTTCTTTACTTTTTTTTTTGCGTGAACAAGAATTTAATGGGCCCCATTTCTTTAAAGAGTCGTACAACACAGGTGGCTATCAAGAAATTAGTAGAATATCTTTGCAATGATAGCGGCGGCCAGATAGGACCCATGTCTCCAAAAAAGCTTTTGGATGGTAATAGTGATAGTATGATGAAATAAGCAAAGGGTATTTTTGTCACAAATATAGATATTTAAAACTTTTTCGGCCAATCAAATTGCTCTAGTTTGCATGAATTTACCAGAACATCCTCAAGGAATTAAGCACACATCTTGATCATGTCCCGCTTATCCTCACTTATATAATGGAGTAGTATATATATAGTAGAAGTAGATATTTGATCTTTACTGAGTTCTAAATTACTAATTTGTATATATTCAATAAGAATCGAACCAAAGCTAATGAGTTCAACCAAATCGCAACTACAAGGCTAGCTCCGCCCCTACCAACAAAAAGAAAAAATCATTACTCTCTCTTGGAAAGTAAAAAAATCATTACTAGACAATGCTCTCATTCACATTATTCTTCACATAGAAAGAAGCTTTCATAACATTAGTGAGGCAAACGCATTCAAGAGAGAGAGCTCTGCTTTAATTAAGGTGCTTCTCTTATTTTACATAATCATTTAGAGTTTGATTTGTCCCTTTATTGGAAACAGCCTCTGCTCGTCTGCATATTACCCTCTCCAGACCCCATTTTGTGGGACTATACTGGATAATAGTTGTTGTTGTTATTTAGAGTTTGATTTGTGTCGTCTATAATTAGCAGGTTCTGAAATTATTGGGTTTTCAGAGCTCTGACTCCACTCCTGTCATACTGTGTTTGATATGAGAAAGTCATTTTCTAGTGTTTTGTTGCTAATATTCTTTAAAAGAGCATAATTATTGTAGGTTAATGTAACATCATGAAGGAGATTCTGTATTTAGTTTGATTTTATTCTTCTTTTACTATGTCTATGTCTATGCGGATCGAAATGGCTTTGTGGCGTAGTTCAATAATTCTTATCTGACCCATTACAGACGGGCGCATTTATATGCCGGCAACGTCTTCGTCGAATTTTAGTAAAACAGAAATACAAGATAAAATCATTAAAAGTAATACCATTTGATTTGCAACAAAACAACTTAGTAGTCCGGTGGTTATTAGCTTACGTGAGAGGTCTTGTGTTTGAACTCGCTTGCCTCCACAAAATATTTTTTGACTGCTACGGTCCTTTTACTAGAAATAGTGATACCACTCCTGCAACTTCAGCGAACTCAACAAATGGAACAAATCACAAATGACACTTATGTTTATTTAGAAAATAATGCAACAATGTAGAAAAGAGAGGATAAGATTTTAGATTTTCCTTGTTAAAAATGAGGCCAAGCCTCAAAATTTATAAACGATGAAAGCGTGAGATAAAGAAGTCCAATAGGTGCTCTCTTCCATTTTCCCATTCACACCCCTTAATAAAAAAGCAACATCATTTCAGAAGAGATTTTTATGTTAAGACCTAAAAGATAAGTAATATAAGACAAAATATCTTTGTATGATCATGTTCTTCTATTCGGATTGTAAATGGTTATTTTGTACCTTTTCCTCCGATTTGGCTTGGTGATAAGTAGCTTATTTTTTAAATATTATATGGAGGAGGCGAAGAGCGCACCAGTTGTTGGTTGGGGCATCCCGAGTAATTAGAAAGGTAAGCGTTAAAATGAGGGACTGAGATGCTTAGATCTGATTTTGGGTATAATCAATACGATTAATCTGCAGTTTATACTCCATAATAGGCATGTGCATGTGTTAGGTTGCATTGGTGGAATCTATCTACTGTATTTTCTGTGTGTATATGCTGGACTGAGACTATGTGAATCACGTCAATTCTCAAAATAATGTCAATTTTTATTGCATGCGATACAATAATTCAATGTTAGTGTTTGCCATATCTGTCATTTTAAGTGTCTCCCTAGTCCAAATTGATTCATTCACTAATCTGAAGGTCCTTTACTGCAGAAGTACAGAGAGAGATGGCTGCATACGTTGCATTGACTTCTCTATGGGAACAATAGAACAGCTTCAGCTTTTGCTATCAAACTTAGATCAATTGGACACTCATGTGGAAAGTTTGAATTTACTCTACGAGAAGGTTGATTCTCTGCATGAACTTCTTGACCATATTGATGATGAACAAACGAAGAATTTGCACGCAAAAGTCAGACACATAGCAAATGAAGCAGAAGATGAAGGTGGTAATGGACGAACAGCATGACAGACTCCATCAAAAGGAAGCCCTCGAGAGTCTTTTTGAGATCTTACAACGAGGTATTGAAAATGTTGATTCCCTCAAGGAAGAGCTCATCAAGCACAGTTCGAACAACAACTTGCAAGCTGGAAATTCCTCGATTGGTGATTCAAGTTCACCACAATTGCATGCTCAAACCCTTGAGAACGATATGGTGGGGTACAACATTGAACAAGCAAACATGCTGAGTCAACTTACCAGAGACTCTCCTGAACTGGATGTCATCTCTGTTACAGGTATGGGCGGCATTGGCAAGTCAACTTTTGCCAAAAAGCTGTTTTCTCATCCCTCAGTTTTGAGCTTCTTTGACATCCGTGGATGGGTTACCGTGTCTGAGGACTATAGTTATAGAAATATGCTTTTAGGCCTCCTTGAAGATGCTAATATTGGGAAGGAAGAAGACCTTGATGAGAAAAGCGATTCAGATTTAGCCGTTCGCTTGAAACAAAGTTTAATGGGTCGAAGGTATTTGATTGTTGTGGATGATATATGGAGCAAAAACGCTTGGGATGAGATTAGACTGTGTCTTCCAGACGATGGTAAAAGAAGTCGGGTATTGTTGACTACTCGAGATGTTGAGGTTGCTCAATATGCTAGCTCTCCGAAGGATCCTTTCAGGATGCATTTACTAGGCCCCGATGACAGTTGGAATTTGTTTTACCAAAAAGCATTTGTGGAAAAAGGTTTTCCAATTGAATTTGAGTATGTCGGGAAGGACATTGCAAAAAAACTGCAAAGGATTACCACTTATGATTGACGTGGTTGCCAAGTTTCTGTCTAGCAAGAGGACATTGAAAGAGTGGAGAAAAGTAGCTGGAAGTTTGAGCTCAATAGCACACGTTGATGCTTATCTAACAATGCTCAGAAGCGCTAGCTTTAAGCTGAAGGATTGCGTATATGGTGTTCGTAATACGTAGCGGAAGACAATAACAATTCTAGGTAGATTTTTCATGTTTTAAAATTTATTTACTTGTTAAAGATCGGGTCTAAGACGTACCCGGTGAAGAGAGTTTCTTTTTCAGAATTTCTTCGATAGTGCGAAGACTCTATGCGTATCCACACCGAAACCGATCCTTGCTATCAACTCTTTGATCAATGAAACCCGCGAACAAATTGAACGAAAAATATTGTGTTGAAATTTTTCTCAAAAATCTCAACTCAAATTAGAAGAACAAGAAACACTTTTCTTGTAATTGTATTTTCTCTCTTGGCTTTGTATTCTACTCTCACTTTCACAAAGTAGGTTTTCTTCTCAAGAAAAATTAAAAAACCAAAAACATAGCAAATTTTCTCCATCACCCTTTATATAGCAACACCTACAAATCCTTTTCCTATTTGGTTGAGGTAATAATTTACCTCAACCAAAAATAAACTTTAAGGAATTTTGTGTGAAAATTCCAAATTTTCCTTCTTTGTTTTAACGTGAGAGAATCCAATTTTCCTTCTTTGAATCCAATTCTCAGTTGGACTCAAATTCATAAACTTTTTTCCTTTTTTTTATATATTAATATAATATTTTCCTATTGAAAATATTAGTCCCGTTCCAAATAGGATAAAATTTCAATTAATAATCCAATTCAAAACATATATTTCAACCAAGAGATATTATTTAATTTCTATTCCAAATAGAAACTTCAATTTATTCGCAATATCAATTATAATCTTTGTGCTAGCAAAGAATATAATAATATTTCATTTGGACTAATAACTAAATGTATTTGACTAATTAATTTCTTTAATTTAATTATCAAATAATAAGTTAATAAATCCTTTAGCAAAGATCAGAACACTCGTTAGTGTGCGACCCCATAGGTTCAATACTAAACCGGTAGTAAATTGATCATATCAATATACTAATCAAGGGTGGCGTCTAGCAACACTCCTTAACGACCGGATAGCATGAAGTATACAATTTACTCTCAAGAACCAGTAGAAAAATAATGTAGTAATTCCTTCTGTCCTTATAGCTCTGGATCACCCTAGGATATGGTTCAACTGTCAAATCCTAATAGGCGATCAACTATGTGTTCACGTCAAATATAATCGACCATTGAATGAGCTAAGAAACTCATTTCTTCTTTCATTCAATTGCCATGGCAAAGGTCTTAGTTTGGTCGTTTATAATTCATGACAACATGGAGCTTAAACTCATTACCAAGAGTTGACAGATTCCGTCTTGATCAATCACTAATTCTACAAGTATTTAATCGTACCCAATATCCTTTCAACTATCGCCCTAGGACCATAGGTGTCTAGTATCAAAGTACAATAAATAACTTGTCAATTACTATGACGATCTCAAATCAAAGGAAACAGTTACATCACATTCTTTAAGAAAATATCCTATTGACAGTTTATGGTAATTCTAACCATTAGGAATTATCCAATGATTCGGTTCAATGATCATATCTCTATATGCATCATCATCTGTCTATGTGATTTAGTTAATGAGATCAACTAATCTTTATCCGATAAAGACGATCACATAAATATTGATCTAACCGGATTACTAATGTCCAAATTAATAATCCTACGATCAAGAACAAATTTAGATTAAATTGTAAAAGACTTTGCTCTCATTATCATGATCTCTATCACGATGACAAGTCTCAAAATTTATTCAAGGACCTTATCAAAATAATCAAACAATTGATAATAATGATAAAAGAATATCGAATGCCATATATTTTATATCAAATGACATTCACAAAAATATGTTCAAGTTATCAAATATGATATGGGATCTAGGGCATATCTACTATATCCCCAGCAATCTCCCACTTGCACTAGAGCCAATCGCTCTTGTACTTCATCCCCAATTTCCACTTGTGATTTCAAACTCCTTTGTGCCAAGCGCTTTAGTGAATAGGTATGCAGCATTTTCCTTTCCATCAACCTTGAATCTCGACGTCTCCACGTTCAATGATTTCTCTTATCAAGTGATACCTTCGCAGAACGTGTTTGGACTTTTGGTGTGATCTTGATTCTTTTGCTTGAGCAATGGCTCCAGTATTATCACACAACAATGGAATCGCACCTTCTATTAAAGGAACCACACCAAGTTCAGTTAAGAACTTTTCCATCCATACAGTTTTCTTAGTAGCTTCACTGGCTGCTATATATTCTGCTTCAGTCACTGAATCAGTTACTGTAGCTTGTTTGGAACTTTTCCAAGTCACTGCACCACCATTTAAGGTGAATACATAACCAGAAAATAGATTTGCTATCAACCCTATCTGAAGAGAAACTTGCTTCAGTATAACTTTCAAGTTTCAACTCAGAATCCCCATAGATGAGGAATTGGTCTTTAGTCCTTCTTAAGTACTTAAGAATGGTCTTCACCACCTTCCAATGTTCCTCACGAGGATTTTCCTGATATCGGCTAGTCACTCTAAGTGCATCAGCCACATCAGGACGTGTACATGTCATGGTATACATGATAGCTCCCACTGCACTAGCGTATGGGATCCTACTCATGCGTTCTCTCTCTTCAGATGTTTTAGGACAATCCTCCCTACTGAGAGAAATTCCAGTGCCTATTGGTAGATAGCCTCTTTTGGAATTATTCATGTCATACCTATTTAAGATAGTATCAATGTACAAAGACTGGGAGAGTCCAAGCAGCTTCCTAGATCTATCTCTATAGATCTTTATTCCTAATATATAAGCTGCTTCTCCCAAGTCTTTCATGGCAAACTGTTCAGAAAGCCAAATCTTGGTATTTTGCAATGCCGGTATGTCATTCCCTATGAGCAATATATCATCAACATACAACACTAAAAATATAATTGTGTTCCCACTAACCTTTTTGTACACACAAGGTTCTTCTTCGCATCTAACAAAATTGAACTTTTCAATTGTTTTGTTAAATCGAATATTCAAACTTCGAGAAGCTTGCTTTAATCCATAAATAGATCTTTGTAGCTTACAAATTTTATTATGATCAGACGAAGATGTGAAACCTTCAGGTTGTATCATGTATGTTAGGATTTATGCCCATCACTAGGGGGGGTGAATAGTGCGGCACGAGAATATTGATAAATATTGCGGAATTAAAATTGCAGGAGTAAAGTAAATGCGGTAATTAAAATAGTAAGGAAAGAACACACCGAATTTATACTGGTTCACCACAACGTGTACTTAGTCCAGTCCCCGAGAGACTCTCTCGAGTTTCCACTAACTCCGTTAAGCTTACGAGTGCCTAACAAACCGTTACACTTGCTCGTAGATGTACACTCTACAAGACTTCAACTTGCTCAAGGATACCGCACCTCAAGACTTCACCTTGCTCGTGGATACCGCACCACAAGACTTCACACACTAAGATTGAGGGTACTTAGCAAACCCGACAATCAATGAGAAGATGTGGTCTTCTCAAACACCTTTCTCTTTTACAACAAGAACTCTCTAAAAAGAGTAGATAAAGAGATACAAGATTAGCTCTATGAACAACTCAAAGTTGTCTCTCAAATGGCTCAACAAAACCTCTAAAATGATGCCCAAATAATATCAATATGTATATGAACAATGAGAGGTGTTGTGTGTTTAAAATCAGCTCAAAAGACCTCTATTTATAGGTGGTAGAAGTAGTATGTTCGTTGCTTAATTGGCAATCAACTATGCTGATTTTATGCCAAGATAATCGATTATCAGATTTGCATAATCGATTATCAGATTTGCATAATCGATTATCAGCTTACCGTTACAAAATCGGAAGCTGAATTTGTGCTAGAATAATCAATTATTGGATTTGTATAATCGATTATCTGCCTGTCGTTCAAAAACTTTGGCAACGGATACAAGATAATCGATTATGCCAAGTGTATAATCGATTATCCTACTCTGCGGAAATTTCCAATAAATGGAATTTCCCAGAATAATCGATTATCACTTTTGCATAATCGATTATTCACCTATGCTGTCCAGAATTGAAACTTACTTCAAAAACCATTTTAGTTAAAATGAAAACGTTAAAATCATTTTGTTTGAAGTATTTGAAATATGTTTATGATAAATATGATTTGATAAAAAGATTTTATGCATATTTATGATGACCTATGTTGAGCCAAAAGACGAGATAACTTAAACGTTGCTCTTACATTGGTTCTACCTAACGACCTACGCCTTGGGTCTTCGGTCTTGAACTTTTGAGCTCGTCTTTGGCTTTTCCATGCAATCCATTCATCAATATGCTTCTCGGCATTCAATCTTGATTGTTTGTCATATAATAACGTTGTTTGACACTTGACTTCATTGTTTGTCATTCATCAAAACCTATACCTGAAAATCATGCTAGTACAACCAAAGCACACATATCATGGAATGATTTTCTACAATTTCCCCCTTTTTGATAATGACAAACAACAGGAGATATGCATATCGGATTCCCCCTAAATTCATGCTATATCTCAACATACAATTCATGCAAACGATTGCCCTTAATGATAATTCCCCCTCAAATAAGGCATACTATAACGTAGATACATTCCCCCTTATTTGATCCCCTTAATGATAATTCCCCCTCAAATAAGGCATACTATAACGTAGATACATTCCCCCTTATTTGATGCATATCGCCTAAACTCTTCCCCCTTTTGGCATTAGCAAAAAGAGAGTATGCAAAGGCTACTTTCCTCTTTCGACACTTCCCCCTTTTGGGTATATCAATTGTTAGTGTCAAGAATAAAGTAGGAAATACAATGAGGAATATACATTGACGATATTTAAAAAATCATACCAACATGAAATAATACCAAATGTTAGTAAAAACATAACAACCATAATAACGGTTATTTTTTGCAAATCATATTACTTAAGAACATATCAACAATTAATTTTTAACAAACCAATAGTTATATTAAAAACATGAATCATTTATTTTTCAAGAATATATCAACTGTTATTCAAACCAAAAAAATATTCATCAAAACATGAATCAATCATTATTTTTAACAAAAATAATTGATACCAATTGTTATTCAAGATAAAAGTTATCAAAACATGAATCAACAAAAATAATTAATATCAATTGTTAACAAAGATATATTAATTTTTAACACATATCAACTATTATGTTTTATAAAAAATATGATAACTAACCGAAATTCCCCCTCGATGCAATAAGGTTTCGTGCTTGGTGCAAATGCATCTACTACGATATTGTAGTCTTCAAGCACACCTGCAAACGTACCTAAAAATAGGTTTTCGGTACCCAACTACTTTTGGGTCCTTGGGGGTTAGGCAAATAATAATCATAGTCAAAAGATAAATCTCTATGTTTTGCAAAACATACGAGTGCTATGTGTCCTACCCGGTTGCAATAATGACATATAACATTCGTGTTGTGCATTTGTCTTGGTTGAGCCAAAAATGTTCTAGGTGATCAAAAGTCGTTATTCTTAGACGTATTGCGATTCCTAGAGTTATTTCTAGGTGGTCTAAAATGATTTATTTTAGACTCATTACCAAAATTTCTAGAGTTGTTTCTAGGTGGTCTAAAATGATTAATTTTAGACTCATTAGTGAAGTTCCTAGAATTATTTCTAGGTGGTCTAACTTCATTTCTATCATCCTTTCTAATATTCTTCTTAATTTCTTCAGTTGTTTTAGGATCATCTACACTACGTATTTCTAGTGTGTTCCTAAGTTCTATGTTCTCTATTTTAAAAGAACTACAAGAAGAACAATTAGAACTTTGATCAATTGAAGAGGCTTCATTCATTTCCTTAATTTTATTTTTAAGATCAATATTATCATTTTCTAAAAATTTATTTTCTTCTTCTAACTTCTCATTATCACGAGTCTATTTTTCAAAATCTTTTTCTTTCAAAGAAAGTTGTTTTTCAAAATCTTTTTCTTTCAAAGAAATTGTTTTCTTCAATTCTTTTATGGTTTTGGAAGCTCTAATAAATTCACCATATAATTCATCATAGGCATTTTGCATTTCTTCAAACGAGTAAGAGTTAGAATTACTTACCTCTTCTTCCTCGTTGGCCATGAGGCATAGTGCGGCAGTTTCATCGCCCGAGCTGTCCGAATCCCATGTCACGCGCCTATGGTGTTTCTTCTTTTTCTTGTAATTGGGTTTTGGACAATGTGATTTGGTGTGGCCAAGTTTTCCACAATTTTGGCATGAAGGACTTGGTTCTTCCTTCTTCATAAGCTTATAAAACTTTTCAATTATATCATTGGAAATAATATCATCATCGCTTTCCGAATCACTTAACTCTACTCTTTTAGAAGATGAAGCTTTGAAGGCAATATTCGAACTTTTACTTCTAAGATAGGGATTAAGAATTGTGCTTTCATAAGTTTCGAGGTTACCTCTTAGTCCATCAATTGTGACATCCGTGATTCCTATCGACTCTTGGATGGAATTGGCTTTGGGACGCCATTCGAGAGTGAGACTCCGTAGGATTTTTCGAACAAGATCTTTGTTCGTGTACACTTTCCCGAGAGCATGAAGATCGTTGACGATTTTTTAGAATCGTTCGAACATAATACCGATGGGTTCTTTCTCCCTCATTTTAAAGAGTTCATATTCATGTGTTAGAAAATCAACTTTAGATTCTCGGACTTGAGATGTACCTTCATAAGTGATCTCGAGTTTATCCCACATCTCCTTGGCGGTTGTGCAGCAAGAAATCTTCCGATAGTCATCCGGATTCACCGCACAATATAATAAGTTGACGGCCTTTGCGTTATTTTCAACTTTCTTGACGTCCTCGGCATCATATTCATCTTCCTCCTTTGGAACCGTGGTTTCCCCAACTTTCTTTGTTGGCATTTGTTCACCGTTCTTGATGATTTGCCACAAGCGTAAGTTATTTGATTGGATGAAGATTCTCATCCGCTCTTTCCAATATGTGTAATTTGTTCCGTCAAATAGTGGAGGCCTATAGGTGGAGTGTCCTTCGCTCATCATTCCTGCGTTCAATATTCTCAACAAAAAATATATATCGTTCTCTCAACCGGTTAAGGCTTTCAGAGAGTTAGGCTCTGATACCAATTGTTAGGATTTATGCCCGTCACTAGAGGGGGAGTGAATAGTGCGGCACGAGAATATTGATAAATATTGCGGAATTAAAATTGCAGGAGTAAAGTAAATGCGGTAATTAAAATAGTAAGGAAAAAACACACCGAATTTATACTGGTTCACCACAACGTGTGGTTAGTCCAGTCCCCGAGAGACTCTCTCGAGTTTCCACTAATTCTGTTAAGCTTACAGGTGCCTAACAAACCGTTACACTTGCTCGTAGATGTACACTCTACAAGACTTCAACTTGCTCGAGGATACCGCACCTCAAGACTTCACCTTGCTCGTGGATACCGCACCACAAGACTTCACACACTAAGATTGAGGGTACTTAGCAAACCCGACAATTAATGAGAAGATGTGGTCTTCTCAAACACCTTTCTCTTTTACAACAAGAACTCTCTAAAAAGAGTAGATAAAGAGATACAAGATTAGCTCTATGAACAACTCAAAGTTGTCTCTCAAATGGCTCAACAAAAGCTCTAAAATGATGCCCAAATAATATCAATATGTATATGAACAATGAGAGGTGTTGTGTGTTTAAAATCAGCTCAAAAGACCTCTATTTATAGGTGGTAGAAGTAGTATGTTCGTTGCTTAATTGGCAATCAACTATGCTGATTTTATGCCAAGATAATCGATTATCATATTTGCATAATCGATTATCAGCTTACCGTTACAAAATCGGAAGCTGATTTTGGTGCTAGAATAATCGATTATTGGATTTGCATAATCGATTATCTGCCTGTCGTTCAAAAACTTTGGCAACGGATACAAGATAATCGATTATGCCCAAGTGTATAATCGATTATCCTACTCTGCGGAAATTTCCAATAAATGGAATTTCCCAGAATAATCGATTATTACTTTTGCATAATCGATTATTCACCTATGCTGTCCAGAATTGAAACTTACTTCAAAAACCATTTTGGTTAAAATGAAAACGTTAAAATCATTTTGTTTGAAGTATTTGAAATATGTTTATGATAAATATGATTTGATAAAAAGATTTTATGCATATTTATGATGACCTATGTTGAGCCAAAAGACGAGATAACTTAAACGTTGCTCTTACATTGGTTCTACCTAATGACCTACGCCTTGGATCTTCGGTCTTGAACTTTTGAGCTTGTCTTTGGCTTTTCCATGCAATCCATTCATCAATATGCTTCTCGGCATTCAATCTTGATTGTTTGTCATATAATAACGTTGTTTGACACTTGACTTCATTGTTTGTCATTCATCAAAACCTATACCTGAAAATCATGCTAATACAACCAAAGCACACATATCATGGAATGATTTTCTACAATGTGCACATCCTCTTCTAGCTCACCATTAAGGAAAGTTGTTTTCACATCCATTTGCCATATTTCATAATCATAGTATGTTGCTATAGCAAGCAAAATTCGAATAGATTTGAGCATTCCCACGGGAGAGAAAGTCTCGTCATAGTCGACTCCTTCTTTCTGATGATATCCCTTGGCAACAAGACGTGCTTTGTAGGTCTCCACCTTTCCATCTGCTCCAATCTTTTTCTTAAAAACCCATTTACAACCTATAGGTGTTATATCCTTTGAAGGTTCAACTAAAGTCCATGCTTTATTTTCCTTCATGGATTCAATTTCGGATTCCATGGCCTTTTGCCACTTCTCATATTCAGAACTTTGTATAGCCCCTTCAGAGGTCTTAGGGTCATCACCATTATGATCAACCTCATTTGATAAATCATCTTGTACCAATAAATTTAATCTAGTTGGTACATGATGTTCTCGTGTAGGCCTTCGAAGAGGTACTTGTACAACCTGTTCACCTTGTGTTGGATTTCGTTGTTGCTCAATTTGGTTTGGAACTGGTTCATTAACCTGTTCTTGAACTTCATTTAGTTGTTGAACTTCAACCGTTGAAGATAGAAATTTCCTTGGCAACTTCAAAACATCCAATAAAGGTTCTTCAACTTGGGTCTCATGATCTTTATATTGTGTTGATTCATTAGTTTCTTGATCTACATCAAGTTCTATTTCTCCATTATAATTTCCTTCCAAAAGAAATTCCCTTTCCAAAAGGGTTGCTCCTCTGTCCATAAACAGTTTATGGTCAGAAGGGTGATAGAAATAATATCCCTTATTTTCTTGGGATACCCAATGAACCTACGCTTATTAGATCTTGAGTCAAGTTTATCAGACTGTAATCTCTTAACATAAGCTGGACAACCCCAAACTTTAGTATGTTTAAGGTTAGGCTTACATCCTTTCCATATCTCATATGGTGTTGTAGAGACTGACTTAGTGGGAACTTTATTAAGTAAGTATGTTGCTGCTTCCAAAGCATATCCCCATAAATTTATTGGAAGATCAGTGAACCCCATCATAGATCTCACCATATCTAATAAGGTTCTGTTTCTCCTTTCAGACACACCATTGTGTTGTGGTGTTCCTGGAGGTGTCCACTGTGAGAGAATCTCATTCTCTTTGAGATATCTGGTAAAATCTTCACTAAGATATTCTCCACCTCTATCAGATCTTAGTAGTTTGATACTTTTACTAGTCTGCTTCTCAACTTCACTACGGAATCTTTTGAACATTTCAAAAGATTCAGACTTGTGTTTCATAAGATATACAAATCCATATCTTGACATATCATCAGTGAAGGTAATGAAGTAAGAATATCTATCTCTAGCTTGAATTTTCATGGGCCCACAAACATCTGTATGAATTAGTCCCAATAATTCAGAAGCTCTTTCTCCACTTCCAGTAAATGGAGATTTGGTCATTTTTACTTTGAGACAAGATTCACAAGTTGGATATGATTCAAAATCATACTCGTTAAGGTACCCTTCCTTGTACAACTTGTTGATTCTTTTCTCTCCAATATGACCAAGCCTACAATGCCAAATGTATGTTTGATTTACATGATCATCTCTTTTCCTCTTAAGACTTGAAACATGCATAATCGAATTAGCATTTACACTAGGTAAGACATAAACATAATGTTGGAGATAGCCATTCACATATAAATTATCACTATAATAAATAGAGCAAATACCATTTCCTATATTAATGTGAAAATCACGTTTGTCTAACTAGAAGCTGAAATTATGTTCGAAATAAATTTAGGAACATAATAACAATCATCCAACATAAGTACTTTTCCCGTAGCATTATTAAATAAGTTGATCCTATATCTACGGCCGCAACTTTCGCACCATTTCCAACTTGCAGATTAATTTCTCCTTTCTTTAGCCTCCTACTTATCTTGAACCCTTGCAATATATTGCAGATATTATAACCACTGCCAGTATCTAATACCCACAGTGAAGAATTAGTGGTAGCTGAAGAAACCTTGAAAATATTTTTCATTAATGTCTCACCTTGTTTCTTGTCCTTTAGAGTTGCAATATACTCCTTGCAGTTTTTCTTCCAATTATTTATGATAGACCTTGTTGCCTTGAACATCATTCTCTGGAGGGATTATCTTTGCAGGCTTATCGATCACATCCATAAGCTTTTCATGTATGAGAACAATTCTCAAATTTCTATACCAGTCATCAATGTTTGGTCCTACCAATTTGTTGGTCTCAAGTATTTCACACAGTAATATAACGGACATATTGAGAAATCTAAAAATATAGAAAAGAAAAAACAGTAATATAAGAACATATTTGCATATATCATAAAGACATGGACTTTTATCTAAATGATATTTCCACTAATTATTTTAACTATTTACCCTCATTATAGTTTATGAAATCTTTATTTCTTTTAGTGGAGTAAAGGAATCCTTATACAATATGTATGAGCCCATTGGAAATCAAGTTGTTTCTCACACATATTTTAAAGGTAGGTAATTTTACCAATTGTATCCCCATACAATTTTCTTAAATAGCTCTATGTCAAATAGTCCCCTGGTAGTCAGGTCGATCATATTGGCATAGTTGAGTTCAACCATCATGATAGCAAAGAACTTATTAAATTTTATACTCTCCCGGGTAGTCCAGGCGTCTAGTGTAAACTTGAATAATTCTTTCAATCCATACATCTAATGCAATAAATAATTTTAACATATTCTCGAACTATAAGTCTCCTGGTAGTCAGGCTGCTCCTTATAAACAAGAAATAAGTAAAATTAATTACCTTGATGGATAGCTCTATAATAAAATATCTTATATTTTATTATTTAAGAACTCAAATTTTAGTAAGAGGGAATTGTTACAAAAATAATTTTTTTTTAATAACACCAAGATCAAATCTTTTATAGCATGTGAATTTACTTCAAGTTGTCTACATGCTTAGTCCTAAATTAATTTACATCATATGTAATAAATAATTCTAAATTATGTAACGGACAAGCACATGGCATAAAACACAATTCAACATCCTCTAACATATTTATCTTATATATCACATAAAAAAAATTCATGCTAGAATATTATTATTAATTAACATCTTATGAACTAATAACAATTAAAATAACAATAGAATCATGTAACCTATTATAGATTCCCGTTGTATCTAATACAAAATTTCTAATTCAAGTTATGAACGATCTCAATAGTTACATGAATGCATATTTTATCCACAATAAAATAATATCAACATTCAAACGATTTGACTATTGCACAAGGTACATCTATTATGGTTTGAACTCTTCAAATATAATATTAAAATATTTTGTAAATAAATTTTAGACACAATAAACCACGGCTTTGATACCACTGAAGGCTTGCGTATATGGTGTTCTTAACACGCAGCGGAAGACAATAACAATCCTAGGTAGATTTTTCATGTTTTAAAATTTATTTACTTGTCAAAGATCGGGTCTAAGACGTACCTAGTGAAGAGAGTTTCTTTTTCAGAATTTCTTCGATAGTGCGAAGACTCTATGCGTATCCACACCGAAACCGATCCTTGCTATCAACTCTTTGATCAATGAAACACGCGAACAAATTGAACGAAAAACATTGTGTTGAAATTTTTCTCAAAAATCTCAACTCAAATTAGAAGAACAAGAAACACTTTTCTTGTAATTGTATTTTCTCTCTTGGCTTTGTATTCTACTCTCACTTTCACAAAGTAGGTTTTCTTCTCAAGAAAAATTAAAAAACCAAAAACTTTGCAAATTTTCTCCATCACCATTTATATAGCATCACCTACAAACCATTTTCCTATTTGGTTGAGGTAATAATTTACCTAGGGTAAAAAATTTATTTCAAAAATAAACTTTAAGGAATTTTGTGTGAAAATTCCAAATTTTCCTTCTTTGTTTTAACGTGAGGAATCCAATTTTCCTTCTTTGAATCCAATTCTCAATTGGACTCAAATTCATAAACTTTTTTCCTTTTTTTATATATTAATATAATATTTTCCTATTGAAAATATTAATCCCATTTCAAATAGGATAAAACTTCAATTAATAATCCAATTCAAAATTAGATTTATTAACAAGCCTTTATTAATATTATATTTTATATACATCTATTATATAAAATAATATTAATTATATATATCACATATATTTCAACCAAGAGATATTATTTAATTTCTATTCCAAATAGAAACTTCAATTTATTCACAATATCAATTATAATCTTTGTGCTAGCAAACAATATAATAATATTTCATTTGGACTAATAACTAAATGTATTTGACTAATTAAATTCTTTAATTTATTTATCAAATAATAAGTTAATAAATCCTTTAGCAAAGATCAGAACACTCGTTAGTGTGCGACCCCAAAGGTTCAATACTAAACCGGTAGTAAATTGATCATATCAATATACTAATCAAGGATGGCGTCTAGCAACACTCCTTAACGACCGGATAGCATGAAGTATACAATTTACTCTCAAGAACCAGTAGAAGAATAATGTAGTAATTTCTTCTGTCCTTATAGCTCTGGATCACCCTAGGATATGGTTTAACTGTCAAATCCTAATAGGCGATCAACTATGTGTTCACGTCAAATATAATCGACCATTGAATGACCTAAGAAACTCATTTCTTCTTTCATTCAATTGCCCTGGCCAAGGTCTTAGTTTGGTCGTTTATAATTCATGACAACATGGAGCTTAAACTCATTACCAAGAGTTGACAGATTCCGTCTTGATCAATCACTAATTCTACAAGTATTTAATCGTACCCAATATCCTTTCAACTATCGCCCTAGGTCCATAGGTGTCTAGTATCAAAGCACAATAAATAACTTGTCAATTACTATGACGATCTCAAGTCAAAGGAAACGGTTACATCACCTTCAAGAAAATATCCTATTAACAGTTTATGGTAATTCTAACCATTAGGAATTATCCAATGAGTCTATTCAATGATCATATCTATATATGCATCATCTATCTATGTGATTTAGTTAATGATATCAACTAATCTTTATCCGATAAAGACGATCATATAAATATTGATCTAACCGGATTACTAATGTTCAAATTAATAATCCTACGATCAAGAACAAATATAGATTAAATTGTAAAAGACTTTGACAAATCTCAAAATTTAATCAAGGACCTTATCAAAACAATCAAACAATTGATAATAATGATAAAAGAATATCAAATGCCATATATTTTATATCGAACGACATTCACAAAAATATGTTCAAGTTATCAAATATGATATTAGATCTATGGCATATCTACTATATCCCTAACATAAGCTACCTATTGTTTTTCTCCTGCGCCCTCTTTTTCTCTTTAATTTGCTCAACGTCAAACCTGCTGATACATCATGCATGGAATCCTAGTGTATGGATGTGTCCGTCAATGTCAACCTTCGTGGTCATTTTGTGGTCTTATTCTGCCCTTCTTTCGTTGATTTCCCCCTACCACACGCAATAAAGTTTGAAACTATGCCGTATGAAGAAGTATATATTAGTATATGGATTCAATTTAAATACACGTACAATATAATGCATCGATTTTTTAGTGCTATGTCTTATTTTTTAAATATCACCTTTTATGGACTGTTACCCATGGTTAATATTTAGGTTAACAAATATTTTAATTTTTTTTACCTGCCGCATGAAAGAGTATACACCTAAAAATGATTACAGTGTTACTTTTCTACCCTTACAATGAAGATTTTTTATACGGTTAAAGCTAAGTGACATACGTACAACAATAAGCAACCATATATAGTAAGCATCTAAGCATAGTTTGGTAACCTTAGACAACAAAGAAAATATATATGTTACAAATTAAATACATTGATTATATTGTGGTGTCAAAGTTTCATACTATAGGTGTATAAGTTAAATCGTAAAAAATTATGCAGTTGAATTAACTTTAATAACATGCAACATATAATTTGCATACAATCTGTATTGGGAAAAACTGAGTTTGAATTCAAGATGACGTGGCATGACACGTGGATTGGTCAAAGAGTAAAGGGCAATAAATGATTAAAAGGCACGGAAGACAATATGCACGGTGGAGGGAAAGAAAACAGACACGAGAGGAAATCTTAGATACGAGTCTCGTGTCTATTCAAGTCATTCAATATTCACGGATAAAAAGGGCATTGAAGACAAGAATCTGATGAGAAAAAGTAGTTTATATTCATTATTAAATACCTAATACGTTAGTTATTCAGTATTTAATAGCAACAATTATGTAACGTCTCATTAACTCCTCTTTTATTATTAGATTAATCTGTTACTCCTTGTCAACTATAAAAGGATAAAGTTTTATCATTTGTAGGGACACAGATAACACTCTTAATATCATATTGAAATAACAAGTACTTATTGCTTTATTCTTATTCTTTGAAAGCCAATTATATTTCGGTCTCTTTGATTGTCAGTAACCTGATTTCTTCTTTCCTTATTTAGAAATGATCATATAACTGTGGTCCTTAAGATTAGTAGGAAGCAGGCCTTGAGTTACACCTATGCTAATATACTTAGGTCTTTTCAAAGTTTTCTCCATTGCCGATTCGCAGGTCCCAATTTCAGATGGACAAACATTAAGGTAGGTTAAATCAATATAAAACTAATCAATTCACGATAAATATCACGTATGAAAAGCATTAAGACATGTCACCTGGGCATGTATTACATTAACACTCAGTGTGATGAAAAAATGAGTAAAGAGTTCCATCAGATATGGTTGCTTGGATATAGACAGGTTGGGTAACGACTAAGAAGAATTAACTCAAATAGCTACCCACCTAACTAAAAATAGCTAATGGATATATAATATATATAAAATTTCATGTATAATATGTGTATATCAATGTATAATCTATATATACCAACTTTTAAGTGAAGTGTAAATCTGGCTGGCTATCCATGTAACAATCCCTTTCCAATACTTACCAAAAGAAATACTTGTTCACTTCTAATTTTAAATTGAGATGTTAAACGGGCCAAGTTAAATCTCGTAAGGGGGATTATATCTGGGGCTTCATTCAAATATATTAAGTGGTCAACCATTTAGTGGCCAGTTACAGCTGAATTTGCCAAGTAAAGATATCATGGTTCCCGATTATCTATTACTTAGTAGAAAACTAACGAGGTTAACAAGGTGTATCAGATTGCAAATTCTGATTGCCAGACAAACATTTTCAGCAAAAACTTTTATCTCTAGCACAAAACTTCCAATATATTGACTCCATCGTTCAGCATGCTGTTCTCATGAGTTAGTTCAACTCAACAAAAAGACTGGCCTGAGGGTGTAATCCAGCATCCTTCAGCGTCAGAGCAAGCTTCTCTGAACCATACACTGTGCGAGGGAAGTTAGACACGAGGCTGTATCTCTCAACCTCCAGGCATCCCAGAGAATCAACATAGTCATACAGAGATTGTATGGTTGTAGTACAATGAAATCTCCTTTCCTTGCGCTCCCCAGTAGGAAATCGTACCAAAACCTGAAGGATACAAGAAAACAACAAAGAATTTAATCATCTGAAAGCCAGCAGTTTGCCAATTTCTACATCATTTAATATGTGCATTTTACTCTCAAAATTTCCTCGTTGCATACTTAAAACCAAGAGAAACAACCACATATCTACGGTTATGGCATTCTGACAACGACAGGTAAATAAATGAATCAAGACCAAGCTGATTACTTGAGTAACATCAGGACCCTTATCAGGTTCAGGGCCCAGTGACAGTAATTTCTCCGCACGCATCTTAGCCAACGCAGCTTCTCTTTCAGTGGCTTCACGGGCTGCTCTTTCACGAGCCTCTTCTTCCTCCTTTCTTTTCCTTTCAGCTTCAGCAGCTTCCCTTTCCTTCCGCTCTTGCTCTTCTTTCCTCTGACGCTCTCTAGCCTGGTACAGGATAAACAGTTCAGCAACACAAAGTACGTTTTCCCTGTCCTCAAAATTGAACTTGTAAAGCCTATTTAGAACCTAAAAGTACTTACCTGATCAGCTTCAAGTGCAGCACGATAAGCGGCATCCTGCTCCTCCCTCAAACGTATATTAGTCCTCCTTTCTTCTGCTTCAAGCCTGGCAGAAACAAGCACAGGTGCACTTTCCTCGAGCACCCTTTGCAGTGCAGTAAGCAATTCTTCAGGAGATTTTGGTCCCTCAACCTGCAGAGTGTTCATCAGAATATAATTTACAAGAAGACATCAAACCAGTGCAGCAAGTTTGCTGCCACAAAACATCAAATAATGGGTGTGTTTGGTGCGAAGGAAAATATTTTCCGGAAAATGTTTTCCAATTTTCCCATGTTTGGTTGGATTAAATGTTTTGGAAAACATTTTCCTCATCAACTCATTTTCCTCCAATTGGAGGAAAATGTTTTCCCTATCAAACAGAGGGAAAACATTTTCCAAAACTCCTTCTCAACCTTCTCCACCCTATTCCTTATCATCACCAATCCTCCCCACATCCCATCGCCTACCCCAAAAAAAAAGATTATTTTTACTTTTTTTAAAAATTTTAAAATTTCTGTTTTCTTTTTTGCACCCTCTCCCTAACCCCCACCCCACCAACCTACCCCCTCCCTCCGCCCCAATCCCGCACAACATCTTCTTTTTTACCTTTTTTTGTAATTTTTAAATTTTTATTTTTTTCTGCAACCCCAAGCCACTCCCCCCCCCCCCCGGCCACCCCCCCACTCCCGCACAAAGAATTTTTACTTTTTTTGTAATTTTTGAATTTTTGTTTTTTTTTCCTGCCCCCCACCCCCGGGTAAAAAACATTTTAATATATTTTTTTAGTTTAACTTTTTCATCTTTCGATTTAGACGTTCAAAATTTTACAAGTTCCAAAGTTATGAGTTCGGAGGTTTATGTGTTTCGAAGTTTACGAATTTAGAAATTATAAAGTTTACGGATTCGAAATTTTGCGGTTTTGAAAGTTTTGCGGTTCAAAAGTTTATGAAATTTGTGGATTCAAAAGTTGTTGGTTCCAAATTTTATGGCTTCATGTTTAATGTATCAAAATTATTTATGAATACTCTTTGAGAAAATCTTTTCCATGGTTAGCGTACCAAACACCGGAAAATGAATAAGATTACTACTTGTTTTCAAAGAAAACATTTTCTTGGAAAATATTTTCCCCGGAAAACATTTTCCAATCATACCAAACACACCCAATATCTGGTATGATTTTGCACTACTTTTGGTATAACGTAGTAAATACAACTAGATTTGGATTTCGCCGACAAATGGAAAAAAGCTCGCGCAGCTATTTTTTTTCCAGATAGCTGAGAAGGATAAAGCAATGGAAAGGAAGTACAGAACTAACAAAAACCACGGGAAAGAATGTTCATATGATATGTCCAAATTAATGACGAAACATTTCCAATTATGTCCAATTTGTATTTATGTTTCTTATGTTTAGATAATTATTTACGCTATTTCGCCGAGAGTCACTAATGCTCTATTGTTTTTGTTTTTGTCTTTGTTTTTGTTTTACTGCTGTTTTTCCTTTTATCCTATGCGCCGAAGGTTGATTGGAAACAGCCTCTCTGCCCTTTCGGGTAGGGGTAAGGCTCGTCTACATATTACCCTCCCCAGACCCCACCTGGTGGGAGTATACTGGGTAGTTGTTGTTGTTGTTGTTGTTGTACACTAAGCCAAACCGCTAAGCAAAAATACAGCAAATGCCGGACACTAGCCAGTGCTAATCAATGCTATGTTTTCTAAGACAATTACAAGGGACAAAACAAGAAGCAGACCACACTCAAGGGTTTAACTTCAAATCTAGGACTTCAAACATCATTAACATATTACCTATACAAAGGAACAGGGAGGTCAAAGCTCCGAGGGTAATAGAGCACACCAATTCACCTTTTAGCTAGAAAACCACTATCTTTCCTCCTAGATTAAAAGATAACAACAGTAAACCTAAGCAAACAAGGAGGACCCCACACAAGCAGCTAAACTGAGAGAGAATAAAGCTTCTCATCTGATTTTATTTCTTGACCAAAAGATCAGACTCAACAGAGCATCTTAACACAATTTATGAATACAATTTTGACATTGTCATATAGCAGCAACAAGGACTACCACATGCTTACCTCTCCAGCAACCTAATTAATGAAGCAGTGTGCTGGAAGAACAAGGATCAATTCGCTTCAATACAGAGACAATACTGTGTTCAAAGATAATCCTTTGGCGCTGAAAACCGGCGCTTTTTAGGAAATATGACATGATAATGCTCGCCCTTTTACTCATTTAGGGATGGATAAAAAAGTGAAAGGTAAATTTTAGGCTTGACATTTAGGAAAAAAAGTTTTTCCTGATAGAAGTGATTTCAGATATTTAAAAAGAGATAAATTTCCGACCAGAAAATACTTCAAGTGTGCCCTATTGTCCAAAACAACTGAGAAGTGATACTTTAAAAAACTACAAGCATTATGTGTGGCACCATTGCTAGTCAATGTCGGGATGAGTTGACTCCTGTGACAACAACTACAATGAATACTGAGGTGAACGAGACAATGAAGCGCAAAACCAAAGTGGGCAATAATGAGCAAAAGTAGATAAAACTGCTTCTTAACGACAACCGATTTCATCACACTGAGTACATAGCATAGAGAGGTTAAAAATATAGAACCTTGATACTTTAGAAATACAAAACCTTATTCTGATAATGATAAAAGGAAGCTTGTGTAACAAAGTTTGTTTCTTTTTTACAACAGCTTTAGACATCATTTCAGTAGGAAAATCCTTCTATCTTGATTAATATATTTCCTATATGATGATGGTATGAGTTGAGCTTAAATGAAGAAATGAGGATTCATATAGCTGACCCAACTTGTTTGGGACTGAGGTGTTGGTGGTGGTGGTGGTGTATTTATATGTTTCCTAATATTCAAGCTGGCGCAAAAGGTGTAACTATGTGGATAAGAAACGAATGAGGTGGAAACACAGGATCCACCATTTCTCTATCTACTTCAAAAATTACTATTTCAGCATAACAAAGAGGGACACAAGTCACAACCATATGACACCTACATACCCAAACTCATAAAAATCAGCTGACTGACCATACATCAGTAAAGAATTTTTCCAAGCAATCCCAGCTTGTCCAAGATTGTGCTGATTGCTTTCAAGTTTCAAGTTACTGATCCAAATTCAATCTAGAATCATAATATCCCTCGCATAATCTAAAGCTAGTCTTTGACTAAATAAAGCAACTTTAAGCCAGGATTTAATATGGCATTCACTTCAACTAAAGTATATCCCCGCAAATGTGTTAGACAAGATAAAAACAATATCTAGATACTATTTCCATTATCAGCTCTCAGTCAATCCAAATTCATATGCTAACACTATATCAACAACTTGCAAAGCAATATAACAACATTTGCCTGATACAGACCATTTCTAGAAATTGTTTCCTTTACGAGCTCTCAATTAATCCAAATCCATACACTAACAGCACATTGACAATTTCCAAAAAACGAAACGTATCATATTCTTTAAATCGCCTAACAGACTTCACTATTTACCTGCTGCAGCAGAGCAATCCTCTGGTTTGTCGCAGCCATAACAACAGCACAAAAGGGAAACCTTGACGCCTTCAAGCTATTACTCATTTTGAAACCTTCACTAGCTCTAATACTCCCACCCCAGGAAACAAAATTCTCATTAATAAATGCCACCAACGCCTCATTGCACAAAGTCCTTTCACAAAACATAGGCGTATCTGTATGCTCAGGCGAGTGCAAATACACAAAAAGCAGCTTAAACTCATGCCTAGACCTCTGTAAAGCATCCATAAAACCTTCAGCAATAAAATTCGGCCTTATACTCCCAAAATCCCTCTCAAAAATATTCACAAAATTCATTGCCTCTGAAGCCGATGCAGATACAGATACTAAAGGTGACGTGGACTCGCCATTACGGCCCGAATTGAGCCCGATCATTCTCAACGAATAGGAAAGTACACCTCCCGCGGCCCATACACCAAACCCTAAAGCTCCTGAAATTAACCCTAGACTACCTGAAATGATGGAGAACGGGAGAGTAATAATTTTCCAAGCTAGTCCCGGTGGTTGTCCGGTGGTTCCACCGGCGACGAGACTGGTTTCTGACTGTTGTAGATTCGTGCTTGTGGTGGGTTCGGAGGCATAGTCAGTGGCAGAGTGGTGTATTTCTGAAGAGTTTGATGAGGTAAAAGTAGAGATCGCAAGTTCAAGATCCCAGCCATGAGCGGCAAGGATTTCAGTGCACAAATCGGTGTCTTCAACACCTGTGATCGCTTGAAAATACGCTATTTTATCAGCTACATCGCTCATGTTTATCGTATGGTCAAATTCAATTTGAATTTCTGCCTATATTTTACTCGCTATGCAAAATTAAGGGACAATGATCGCTCTGTGTTCTTCTGCTAAGTGTTTGATGAAATGACAATTACAGAAATCGCGAAGCTTCTTTGCACTGTTATGGTCTATGGTGTTGGGTTTTATCAGTTTTACCCGACGTTTGAGTCGACAGAGTATGATGTGAATCATTGATTCTATTTTATGGCCGGAAATGCCTTTTACATCCTTTGAAATTACGAGTTTACCATTCCCATGTCTTTCACAGGAGCGGTTCAAAATCGAACCGATATAATTTACTGGCTTATTAATATTGAAATATGGGGATAATGGATAATGAGCAAATTGAAATTTTATAACTAACAACTTAGTAGTTTGGGGACGAATTACTCAATTTTTTTATCGGATAATCCGTTAATCTGTTAAGAAATTTTATACTTATACTTTTATCCCTACATTGTTGCAGAAGTAATTTTACATAGGAGTGTCTATAGCTAATAGAGTCTCGTAAATTATGAGTGGACATGAATTGAATTCCTCTCTAGGCCAACACTAGTATTTACTTGTGGATAGCAATGCTAATGATATTGATTGTTCAAAAAACTAACCGAGATAGTTTAAACTATGCATTTGGCCATTTGGTATTGATTATTCAAAAAATTCTATTTGGTTTAGTTGAAAAATCGCCTGATAACCGGCCGATAATCGTTAAGCCTAAACACACACGTCTGTTGTCTTAGTGGATGGCTGGCGGATTATTACATTTATAATCCGATAACCGATAAGTTGAACCGTTAAGCCTAATTATCTGTGTGATCCACTCATAAGCACCCCTATCTTTCACAGGGGAACGAGGTGTGTGTGTATGTGTGTGTGTATATATATATGGGTGTACAAACCTTATCGAAAAATCGCACCAAACCGATTAATAACCCCGATTAGATCTGGTTTGATTTGGTTTGGTATTGAGTAAAAAATCCGAACCATCTGACATATAAGTATATTATTTTAAGACTTTTCATAGAACTTTCCTTAAAAAATATTTAGAAATATTTGTGATTCTCTAATGGGGTGTAATATTTAATTAAATATGAAACGTTCTCTTTTTATTAACTTTAAATAATGGGTTATATGATCACTTTCTTATCAAGTGTTAGTAAATGCGTTAATTTCTATGTTCATATGTCAAGATCGATTAAATTTTTATAATTTTTTCGAATTTGAAATGGTATTTCAATAATTTAATATTAAAAGGAACATATTATTATATAAGTATATTATTTATTTTATGTTTAATTAGTAAACTAAGTTAATCTTAAAAGTGTACATCAATGAAAAATTATTGTCAGGCGATAAAAAAAATAACTATCATATGTTACTAAGAAAATTCTCCCATAAAATATGTTAATAGATCATATGTTTGTCAATTTTTTTATTTTCACTAAACATATATTTACTAATAAAAAATTTAACAAGTAAGATTGAATAATATTCGTGTAACAAAAAAAAATCTGAAAAACCTAACAAAATCGAACAAATTCAAACTATTATAGTTGGTTTGATTTTGATAAAAATCGAATCAACCTGATCCATGTACACCTTTATATACATGTATTCCTGTTCTTAGAGGAAATGATCAAAATAGTCCTTAATGTATTGGAGTTTTTTTTTTTGATAAATAAAGACATTTATTCATAACATAAGATTAGAAGTCATTACAACATGAGATTAGTCTAGGCCGCTCTGTGCCTATCCCATCTCTATCAAAAGTAGAAATAGCAAATACATACAGATAATAGTACATTTCTAAATTAGCAAAGAGTACAAAATGCATCCATGCTTAGCTAAGGCGTCCCTACCCCATTAGCTTCTCTGAATGCATGCTTCACTGGTGGCGACCCCGCCTCATATAATAGGAACCTGCAATCATCAATAATGTTTTGGTAAATCACATTTTCATTTTTAAACAAGTTAAAGAGATCCTGGCAGTCTGTTTCGATGACTAGAGGAGTTAGTCTATTTCGAATGGCTAGTTGAAGACGACATGGCCTCCATTTGAATATTTGTTGTATTGGCGAAGCCTTTACTAAACCTAGTATCCATTTTCCACTATTGTCCCTGAAGACTCTCTATGTACCTCCCTTTCCTTTCCTGGGTTATCAAGGCATGAATCGTCTATGTTTAGTTTGAAAGATCCTAGGTTTGGAGGTTCCCATTTTATGAGGATTGTTCCTTTTGAAATGTATTGGAGTTCCTTTTAATGCCAACTAGACAATAAAGATGAGATAATAACGGGTAAAGCTTCATTAGGGCCAAGAAACCCATATCTCATATGCTAAGGAAAAACTTTAATCATGAACATTGACCTCTATCAAGCACAAGTCTTTTCGAGTCACCTATCTCAGATACATGCAACCCACTATCTAACCATTAGCACTCTATCACTATTCACAACCAAAGATATAGTTCTACCTTTTGTGACTTATAGTACTTTTTAAATTTCTAAATTTTATTTTAAAAATTTATATCCAAATCCACACGTAAAATTAATCAATTTGAGTTCCGTCCTCTGAAAATATTCCCATAAATTGAAACATAAAGAGTACTATTATTTCAAGCTTAGTTTAGTTATCTTTAATTAAAAGAATTAATATCAATATTTTTTCACTTCTATTTATATTTGGTGTGATGATATATTGACAAGAGGGGTTGCTCTGATGGTAAGCAACCCCCACTTCCAATCGAGAGGTTGTGAGTTCGAGTCTTCCCAAGAGCAAGGTGGAAAGTTCTTGGAGGGAAGGATGCCGGGGATCTATTTGGAAACAGCCTCTCTACCCAAGGATAGGGGTAAGGTCTGCGTACATACTACCCTCCCCAGACCCCACTGACATCCAATGACCAAAAGGACACAATTCAAAAGTAGAATCAAGAGCATTAGTATCAACGTCGTGTCTGTTAACTATGTATCTAGAAAAATTACAAGTAATAGAGATCTTTGCATAAAGTTACTGTCATGTGACCAGGAGATTATCGATTCGAGCCATGTAAACAGTCTCTTGCAAAAATGCAAAGGTAAAGTTGCGTACAATAAACTCTTGTGATCCATCCCTTTTCCGGATCCCGCGCATAACGGAAGCTTAGTGCACGGGGCTACCCTTTTAGAGATCTTTGCAATTTCCATACAACATTTTCTTTTCCTTTCGTTGTTTCTTTTCTACAAACGAATTTGTTTCAAATAATACTCAGATAAAATTCGAAAGAGAAAATAGGACATAAAAATTCAGGTGACAGAAGGTGACAGGAACTCTGGAAATACATGAAAGAATAGTCAGTTATTCGATTTCCTTAATCAGAGGCTTCCCCTCATTTTGAAATTTCTCCATTTTCGGAAGGTTTGTCTTACTTCCTATGACTTCCACTAGTCGGCTCTTCTCTGCCTCGACAATGGCTGCTAAGGAAGACCATGCTTCTCGTGGCTGCTCGTGAGCCCAGCACATTATAAAATAAACTTTCCTTTCAGCGGACTTGAGCTTTGTTTTGATTTCAGAACTTCTGGACTTGCGCAGCTTCTCTGACTTCAAATCCTTCTCTGCCTGTTGAATTACCCTCCTTAGATCACAAAGTAAGCAAACTAAGGCTGGACCCTCGAGATGAAGAAGGGTTATTGTATCATTGATTAGCCCCAACGCAAATTGTAAGCCACCCATGTGTCTGAAAGCCGGTGAACACGTTTGCTCCAGGCAATGTGATAGAGCTTCCAGCAGTGTCTCTGGTTGCCCCCCTTGACCAAGAATAGAAGAGACGCTCAACAAGACCGTAGCTGATCCTATGGGATCTGTCTGCCAGTCACCATTGTAGAGGCGAAGAGTAAAGCAATAACTGTACATGATGTCAACAAGGTGAATAGCCAATAAAGGGGATGGTTCGGCTGCACTGAGCTTACTAACTGAGGGTAATGGATAGTCGGGGCCAGGTGGAATGTCGTGCAAAGGACCACCTTCTATGTCGTCTTCTGAAGACAGAAGTGCATCCTCCCTCACAAGTGGTTCGACAAGTTGAGTTCCGTCCCGACCAAGAGATATATTTTTGGCAGAAGGCCTCAACCACCACGGCTCCCAGGGTTTAATCAATTTGCTCAACTCTCCCGAGGCCACGGCTCTTTGGAAATGTTTCCTTTCTTCAGTAGATAAATCATCAAAATTTATCTCCTCTCCTGCAAATAAAAGGAAGCAGCCACCACCCCATCCCCAATCAGAGAACATATTAGCTTGAAGGACAAATAACCCAGCTGCACCCCTCCCCCGGGAGCCCAAAATGTAAAGGATAAAAAGAAGCAGCATCCCAATATGATATTTCAGGAACATACCAGATAGAACTTTTTGAATAGTCTCCTCCGACAAAGGGGAATCTGATGCAACAAAACCAATAAACAAAAAGTTTAAGTTAAGAATTGCATAGCAATAAGAAACTTTCACTCATTTTGTCTTCAATAGTAGCATGTTGTCAGTTCATCAATTTCACCAAGTTTGTTGAAAGTATGATAACCTGGACCGAGTATCCTTATCAAGAAAATGAATAATAATGAACATAAAAAGAATAAAAATAAAACCTAGAGTGAGCATTGTACAAGATTCATTTGAACACCCACATACCAAAGCAACGCAAGACGTGGAATACAACAAGAATCCCGCAAAACAAAAGATCTAAAGCAAATTAAACTTTTCCCCTTGTTATAAAATACAACAAAAGTTATCTCAATATAATTTCTTCTTTTACTGTAAATAAGCAGGGCTGCCCTTTTTTAAGATTACAACAACAACAACTACCCAGTATAGTCCCACAAAGTGGGGTCTGGGGAGGGTAATATGTAGACGGGCCTTACCCCTACCCTAAAGGGCAGAGAGGCTGTTTCCAATCGACCCTCAGCTCAGTGAAGGAAAGGAAAAACAAAAACAAAAGGGCATTAGTAACTCCAGCAGAAATAGCGTAAATAATTATCCAAACATAAGAATCATAAATAAAATAGCATGCAATAATATTATACAGTAACTACCATAAATAACTACCATAAGGAAGACACAATCCAATACACAAATCATCTATAGATAGCACTGCCAAGCCTCACCCAACCCCGGGTGAGGAGTACGAAAAACTCTAGGAGCCCCTATCCTACAACCCTGATACTAGACCTCCAGACTTTCCTATCAAGAGCCATGTCCTCGGAAACCCGCATTCTAGCCATGTCATGCCTAATCACCTCTCCCCAATACCTCTTAGGCCTCCCTCTGCCTCGCCGTATGCCGACCATCGTCAGCCGCTCACAACTCCTCATTGAGACATCAGGACTTCTCCTCCGCACATGCCCGAACCACCTTAGCCTCGCTTCTCGCATCTTCTCGTCCACCGGGGCCACCCCACCTTCTCTCGAGTAACTTCATTCTTAATCTTATCTAACCTGGTGAGCCTGCACATCCCTTTTTTAAGATTGTAAAAAAACAAAAACGATATTCCATACTGCTCCTCTAAACAAATAAGTTAGCAATACAAATGCCTGATTAGTGTCATTCTTAGGAAATGCATCAAGCAGGAGTAAATTCATTATTGCAGACAACACAAGCAATGAATACCATCTTCATCCATGGTGTCTGCTTCATCTTCTGAGTGGAATCGTTTTAGTATGTCCAGCATTTTTTGCTTACTTCCCTCATCTGATTGTAATTGTTGTAGTTCCCCCATGACATTTTCTCTCATAAAGGATTCAGTGCAACGAAGACTATGAGACTGCCAAAAATACATTAAGAAAAATCAGGAATGATGAATCAAAAGGGTCTCCACAATATATTTGACTTATAGCCATCACAGGCTGATAATAACAACTCTTAGCAGAGGCAGACTAGAAAGAAAATAGTAACTGCAGTATCATATTCTTTTTTTTTCAAGCTTCTTCACTACAAGGAATGAATTTCTCTCACTGACCTTGTAACAAGGAAGAGAGCAATAACGGGTGTTACATCGAGGGCAGGTATACTGCGAAAATTGCTTTTGACAACTGCACAAAAAGTAGGCGTTGCTATTAGTTTAGCCATAGTCCAGTCACAATTTGACAGACACATAACTTGCTAACCATGAAACTATCAGATTTTCAATTTCCCTATTATAATGAATAAGTGACAGGAAAGACAGTACAGGAATCAATGCAACCACATGCATACGCATAACACTACAAATTTCAACCATCTAACTACAACTTTTCTTTTGGTCTTACCAAGATTACCTCAGAAACCAATACTCATGTGCCTAGAAGAGTAGATTGTCAAATAGGCAGGTTCAGAACATAGATGATGATGAAGTCAACATATTCGGCTTAGTGAAACACTACTTGTATGGCAGCATTGGCGGAATGCAGAATAAGCAGGAATTACATAATAGAAGAAATGTGTAGGTAAAGCTTCCTTGTTAAGTGAGTTCAATTCCAGGAATTGATTTTCAATAATAAAATGATGCCACTTTCACCTGAAATTATCTTTTCAACCTTCACATATCCCACAATGAAGGGGCGAAAAACATATTCGACGTTAATACAATCAGAAGAAAGAATCAGATTTTGATAAAAAATTCTACAGAGACTTGAATAACCCCACAATGAGGATTCCTGCTTGAAACTGTCTAATACCTTATTCAATTTTCAGATGGTTCAGTAACATGTATGGTTGTTACTTCGATCCCAACAAAACCTGCATCCGTCCATAATTGTGCAAGCAAAATGCATATCTAAGATACGGATCTTATAGGCGCTCTAATATCCCCGAATGGAGAACTAGTCAAATATGATGTTAAGGCACATAAGTTCATCCAAAATATACTATGACGAAAAGTTCATCCAAGATACATCGACATAAGTTCCCCTGAGTGAATTTTAAAAAAGTCAAGTAGGTTACCGAGTAGAAAATGCAACTTTGTACCTATTAAGTACCCAAAATTAAGCAGCTTGCATCTGGCGGTACAATGTAAAAATCCCAAATTGAAATTGAAGTTTTAAGTCAGTAGCTTTGGTCCCAATGTATGATTTCATTCCGTTTACTAATTTATACAATCAGCCCAATTGCTGGCAAAGTTAGAAATTTGTGACAAAATTGTTGCTAATTACAAAAAAATCCACAAGAAAAGAAAAGGCAAACAAAAAGGGCATAGTTTGAGCATAACAACGAGTCAAATTACACGGGTTGAGCGGAAAACTCACAACTTGCTAAAACTGAAAAATTGCATCAAATTAAGCAAGATTAAGAAACTGATATTGAAATCAAAGCAAAAAATAAGTTATACTTACACCCGACATATTATACGGGATGAGGAGTTCAACTGGGACGAACTTGAAGCTGCCTCCGATGTTAAAATTGACTCGCCCATAGATAAAAATTAAAGCAATTAATTTATTTAAGAGAAAATCAAAACTTAGAAGCAGTAGCTGACAGGAAAAACTTTACATGGAGCAAAAAAAATTCCAGCACTTTTCCAGAAACCCCGCGAAGGTTTTTTTTGTAAGGAAGAAGATGACAGGCTTCTTACTTCTGAAATCCAGTGGGTTTCCAGACTGGGCCATAGCAGGTATGCAAACAGGCTCAATGTTATTGGGCCAGGAAATAGTTGGGCGAATTAGGGGCATTTGTATCTATACCAGTTTTTTATGCCACATTTTAACTTGTGCCCGGTTTGTAAAAAACATTACAAGCATACTTATTTTTTCACATAACTTCAGCATACGCGGTTGAAGTAGCAAATACAATCATACAAAACTTCATCATTTTAGTAGTCGGGCATAAAGTTCAGCTCAAGAGCTGAAGTTTTTATTTTATAGCTGGCGCTCTAGTGCTGAAGTTTTTCTTTTGTAACTAAAAAACTTCAAAAATTTGTCTTTGTACTGGAAAACTTCTGCTCTAGAGCTGAAGTTTATATATTGTAACTAAAAAATTTCAGCCCTAAAACTGTAACAAACACAAACATTTCTAATGAACTGAATGAGCATATTCTTACTTCTTGATGCTTGTTAATTGTAAGAAGAAGGAGGAGGAGGGGAGGAGAAAGGAAAGCAGTAGTTTTTTAAAAAGTAGGTACGGGTGCAAACAGAAAAATAAAGCGGCTACAGGTTAAACAGGGGCGCCCAAATAGCGCGCGCCGTGCAATTTAGAAGTAGTTGTTTTCAGGGAAGAATTAAATTAAATAGCCGCCCACCCATTGCTTAAACTAAAAATAGCCGGCGGATATGTAATACATGTAGAATTCATGTGTAAAACGTATATAATCTATGTATGCTGGCTAGAAAAGTAAATATTAATTCGGCCGGTTATTTGTGTAACTGTTATTTAAAGAATACATGAAGCTTATAAGGTTTTAAAATGTTAAAATAATACGGGCAAGGAAGTTTTCCGACTGTAATTAAAAAATAGTTAGGGTTTGCAAAATCATTGGAAATATTTACTATTTTGCTTCAACACGAAAGTTCCAGCATAATATTGGAGCATTTGTATTTGAATTTCTAACATATTATGTTGGAACTCCAGCACATTATGAAATTCTAGCATGTTATGCTGGAAGTTCACATGTAAAAAGTTCGAACTCCAACATATTATGCTTCGATATTTTTCGGATTTTGAACAGTGTTTTTGTTTAGATTTATCTTTACATGAAAATTCGCTAATTTTCGATTTCAACTACTTTTGAAACTATGGCTATTTTTCAATTACCACTTGTACATCTGACTATTTTTTCATTTCACCCTTTTAAAATTTATCCATTTCTTCAAACTCCAAACCAAGAATGGTATTAATATACAATGGATCAAATAAACATTTCGTACTAGCCACATATTATTCATGCACAGTGAAATGTTAAAGAGTGTGATGGGCAGTACAACATGAGCATTTGGTCACCTGAAAATACTCAGACATATGAAATAGTGAGTAAAGTTTATCTATTACTACTACTAGTTTATGATTTTGATGACTGGTTTATTTTGTTTGATCATCTCAGCATCTTCAATTTTGAATTTAGCCATTTTGGACAATTCTTCAACTGCATCAACAACTCCTTCAATCCTCGTAGCGATTTCAATAACTAACGAAGCAAACGTTGCAGCTGGTATAATTTCCACCATTGATATAACATTGCCTGTTCTCAGAACTGGATTTTCTTCATCCTTGTCATTCTTGGCTCCCTTTGGCACAATGAGGAATCCTGATACTTCTTTCAACTGAGTTTCCAGCTCTTGAATCGCGCTATTCTTTTCTTGTATTAATATGTCAATTCTGGAGGATTTTCTCATAGTTTTCATGTTCATTGCTAACTCTTTCAATATCTCAGATGTACTTGAACTTACTTGTTGGCAAGTATTACTGAGTTGTTTCCTTAATACCTCTGATGCCTATAACACAATAACGATTTTCGCCTTTTAGAAAATTTGTGAAAAATTGGGATTAAATGACTAATGGATTTATGAATTCAGATTACGAACCTGATCTTTTTGATTGATACAGCTAGTTAGAGCTTCAATGCAACAGGCACAACTTCGCATTGATGCACTGATCTTAAGGTAATATTTCCATGGATGTTGAAAGTTAAAATGTCCATGAGTTGGTTCCCATCTTGCAAAGTTGGCCTAGCAAATAATTCCATGTTATATCAGTAAATGATATGAAGGGCACCTTGACGTAACCGGTAAAGTTGTTGTCGTGTGACCACGAGATCACAGGTTTGAGCCGTGAAAACAATCTCTTACACAAATGCAGGGTAAAACTGTGTACAAAGACCCTTGTCGGTCTATCAAGATATGAAAGGAAGTTTTAGCGTAACTGGTAAAGTTGATATCGTGTGACCAGGAGGTCACAGATTTGAGCCGTGGAAACAGCCTCTTGCACAAATGCAGGGTAAGGCTACGTACAATAGACACTTGTGGTCTATCATTAAAAGATATGAAGGGGAGCCTTGACGTAATTGGTAAAATTGTTGTCATATGACCAGGAGGTCATGGGTTCGAGCCGTGGAAATAAATGCAGGGTAAGACTGCGTACGATAGACCCTTGAGTAAAGATATAAAGGGAAGTTTTGGCGTTGGTAAAGTTGTTGTCATGTGACCAGGAGGTCACTGGTTCGGGTTGTGAAAATAACCTCTAGGCGTACAATAGACCATTGTGGTCTATGAGTAAAAGATATGAAGGAGAGCATTGGCGTAGCTGGTAAAGTTGTTGCCATGTGACCAGGAGGTCATGGGTTCGAGCCGTGGAATTACAACCTCTTGCAGAAATGCAGGGTAAGGCTGCGTACAAAAAACGCTCGTGGTCTGACCCTTCCCTGAACCCGAGCTGCCCTTTTATCAGTACAAGACATATAGTACTAATACTAAGTCTTGTTTAATCCGTGAAAGTTGTCAAGGTTTTTTATGTTGATGTTGACAGAAACTTACCATTGTTTCTTCTGAAGCCTTAGAATTCAGCACACATTTGTAAGCTAACAATTTCTTAGTATTTGTTGTTGTGTCTTCACTGTCACTAAAATATTCAGCTACACAACCTAAAAGGAGATTTGAGGATCAAATAAAAACAATATATATATATATAATGAAATTTCAGAACTATATCAAAAGTTTTGGTAAAGACTTACAATCTAAGGACTCTGCTTGCTTTTCCAAATTACTAATGACAAGTTTATGTAGCTCTTCACCAGACCAAATTGGAAATATAAGAATGCTTGTAATAACACACAAGGAAGCTCCGATTATGATCGTCGATACTCTCTCGTGAGCCATGTTCAATAAGTTGTCGACGCGATATCCAGATATTGAAACCAAAGTAAAAGTCAGGATGAAGATCATAGCGCCATAATCAAATCGCGCTTTCACTGCAGGAATGAATCTTGAGAAGGTTGCCGCTGAGGCTAATTGAGTGAAAGAAAAGAAAATAAGAACAGATAATCTACATTCCAAATGCAGAAAGTAATGTTTATTTACAAATATTACTCACCTAATATGAAAATGGAAGTTCCCATAATTATAGGCTCAAATCTTTTGCCTGATTGATTGGCAATCCAATGGATTCCTATAGCAAGAAATCCAGCCAAACAAGTTCCAGTAGCTCTGTTTAAGCATTTGTAAAGTGTTGCACCTGCAATTTTCTTGAAATTTTTAGCCTTTTCATTTTCACTATACAAAAAGAGTAAAATGAACGAAGGGTGAGCCTTAACGTAACTAGTAAAGTTACTGCCATGTGACAAAGATTTTACGGGTTCGAGCCGTGAAAACAGTCTCTTGAAGAAATACAAGGTAAGGCTACGAACGATAGACCTTTGTGGTCCGGCCCTTCCCCAAACCTCATGCATAGCATAACTGATAAAGTTGCTGCCATATGACCAGGAGGTCAGGAGGTTCGAGCCGTGGAAACAGCTTCTTGAAAAAATACAAGGTAAGGCTGCAGACGATAGACCTTTGTGGTTCGGCCCTTCCCCAGACCTCATGCATAGCATAACCGGTAAAGTTGCTGCCATATGACCAGTAGGTCAGGGGATCCGAGCCGTGAAAACAACTACTTGAAGAAATACAGGGTAAGGCTGCATACGATAGACCTTTGAGGTCTAGTCCTTCCCTGAACCCACGCATAGCGGGATAGTAAAATGAAGTGAGTCAAAAGTATTTAGAATTGATGAATACCTACCAACAGTATACTCAAAAACAACCACAACAGTCAGAACTGCCCACATTGTTGTTCCTCCAACACCTTCATACAAAGGTTTCATATAATAAAACAACGATACAACGCTCAGAGCTATTCCAACTTTGATACAGTGAATCACTTTTCTAGGTTCATTCATTCCTATGTTCCATGCTTTGTCCAAAAATCTCCAGAATATCAAGATAATGTATTTAAAAAAGCTTTTAATTGAAATATATATTCGAGTTACAACGCTTGATTCTGGTGCCAAAATAGCGGACGAGCCATCAGACATTCTAATTCTCCACTCTGTTGCAGCAGTAGTAGTATTAATGGCATTCATGTTAATGTAATATAGCAGAAAAAATGAACAAGATGAACAAAAATAACAAGAATACACAGCTACAGAATATTATGAATGTTAGTACTTCTTTAGGAGCTTAATGCCATGCACTACTAGAACTGATCTTAAATATATTAATGCATGTATATAAAGATGATGCTGATGTAAAAAATTTGGCCAGATAATTAATTTTTTAAGAAATCAAATTTTCTTTTTAAGAATTTGAAATACTATTTGAGTAGGTCATGACTCAGCTATTGCATTTCTCTATTACCCTTTTTTTTTGTTTTACACGTGGTGTCTGGTACCCACATTGAAGCCCGATTATATTCGGATTCGCGCCAGGTAAGGGTTCATTCGGAGAGAAGTGCTCTCTGCCAAGGATTTTTCCATTACCCATGGCTGAAATCTGAGACCTCTGGTTAAGTGAGGAACAGCCCCGTCCGCTGCACGACATCTTATTTTCCTCTTTTTATTGTAGTATCAAATATCCGTTTATTTTATAAAGCAGTGAGCTTATATATAATAAAATTCTCTCAAGATAACAGGTCTAAAGAAAACCAAAATTCCATCACAGTTTGGCTTAAACAGCTGGTGGTCACTAACTAATCCTTACTTCAATGTGTGGTTTAGGTCATCTTGCTGTTTATATTAGCTTTCCAATTATAGTAATCCTTTCAGATTAGTGCTTCTTTTCATCACAGTCCTCTTCTCTCAGTTTCTTACGATTAGCTTATCCACAACAACAACAATCCAGTATAATTTCACTTAGTGGGTTTGTGGGGTATGGGGAGGGTACTGTGTACGTAGACCTTATCCCTACCCTTGGGTAAAGAGGCTGTTTCCAAATAGAAACACAGCATCCTTCCCTCCAAGAACTTCCCACCTTGTTCTTGGGGAGACTCGAACTCACAACCTCTTGGTTGGAAATGGGGGTTGCTTACTATCAGAGCAATCCCTTTTGTCTGACGATTAGCTTATCTAGCAAATAGAAAAACAATGTCTAAAATAGAAAAAGAATAATCGCTAAAACCATGGGAGATCAATGTCTAAATCTCAATAACAAAAAAAATGTTCGGTGAGTTTTTTTGTTTGGATATAAGAATTGTAAAATCCCGGAAAAAGTTACATAATAGTAGGAGATAACATGTCCGCGATGAAATAGTCGATCAGGTGCACGTAAATTGGATCGAAAATATCGTAATCAAAATATTATTTACGTTATCTAAAACCCTTTCGGTATTGGGGTTCTACCAAAGTTGGGAAAAAATTAGGCCATGGATGGACCCATCTATGTTTGGTTACTAACTTTATACTATAGTTTTTATAAATCAGGTTTTAGTTGGTTTCTTCTGCTTTAATTTGAAATGTGGCAGCACTTATCTCCACTATTATTGCACTTATTTGAGAAAATACTTAGGTTATCAAAAGTTTGATTGTTGCTTACTCCATTGTCAATTTCTCTCTGTTTAAATGAACAAACTTCTACACATAATCAAAGTGCCAAAATCTACTTCCAGACTTTTATCTTTCTTCATGTAAGTTTCAACCATATTACACCTGTCCTTTTCCAGCATCAGTATTTAAAGTAGCTATTAGAGGATTCATGTGTCACTATTTTCATTTATGGAACATAACCATGTACTATTTTTATAACCTTCAAACACCTGAGACATTACCGCACGGTTCGAAACTCGATAGATAATATATGTGGCTTTGAGACTCAAACCTTATGTAAGAGCTTTAACTTAATACAAATAAAGGTGGACCCAGGATTTAGTGATTGCGGGAATATCATAACATTCAGTATAAATTTATCACTACTCATAAAGATTGATACGGAGGGCCTATACTAATATTTGATTATTTCTTGAAGATATTTGCAAATATATATGAAGTTTTTACATAAGTTACCGGGTGCTAGTGAACTCGCTTGCTAAAGTGTGTGTCCGCCTCTGGATACAGAGGAGTCATTTGTATTTATTTATTTTAGGTCTGGACATAAAGAATTCATGAGAGTGAATTTAAGTTTTGGGGGGAGAATACAAAATGTAGCCTGTTATAAAAAGGGCAACCCGGTGCACTAGCTCCTGTTATGTACGGGGTCCGCGGAAAGGTTAAACCACAAAAGTCTATTGTATGCAGCCTTACCCTGCATTTTGTAAGCGTTGCGGAAGCCAAATAGTGTGAATGAGTCACAACTACTATACCAAAAATTATGGCAACCACTAAATAATAAATAAGACAATAAAGCAACAATAAAATGAACACCATAATTTACGAGGTTCGGCCGATTTTGCCTACTCCTCGAACACAACCAATATTTTATTCCATTCCAAAAATACAAGTGAAATAATACTAAGGAGAGAAGATACAAATGCCTTAAACATATGAGAAGGCAAATGAGAGGTGTGCTTAAATCCTAAACATTAGGCCTTCTTTTATAGGGGGAAAATCCCCCCTAACTTCAAGAGCCCACCGATGTGGGACAAAAAATTTGCCAAACTTCAACAAATCTCCACCTTGGCAAAATTCCACATCTTCAATTCTCTCTCAATAACAAATTTTGATTGTATCTTCATCTTCAATCTTCAATTTTCAACAATGTTGATCAAATCCAAACAATGTTGAAACTTGATCGCAGTCACCACTTTTGTCAGCATATCAGCAGGATTCTCCATAGTATGAATGTTCTTCACCGAGACTCCACCTTCTTCTATGATTTCTCGTACAAAATGATATTGAACATCAATGTGCTTCGTCCTTGCATGATAAACTTGGTTCTTCGCTAATTGAATAGCACTTTGACTATCAAAAATTGTGATACATTTTCGTTCAATGCCAAGCTCCTTTAGCCACACTTGAAGCCAAATTGCCTCCTTCACAGCCTCTGTAATAGCCATGTACTCTGCCTCTGTTGTAGACAAATCAACTGTTGACTACAAAGTAGACTTCCAACTAACTGGTGCCTTTGCAAAAGTAAACACATAACCAGTAGTTATCTACGTTTGTCCAGATCACCCGCAAAATCTGAGTCACAATATCTAACTACAGACTGATTGCTTTCCTACTAAAAATTAACACAATATCTACAGTATTATGAATATACCGTGGAATCCACTTCATAGCTTGGCAATGCTCATTTCCTGGATTATGCATATATCTGCTAATAACTCCAACAGTTTGTGAAATATCATGTCTCGTACAGACCATTGCATACATCAAGCTACAAATAGCATTTGCATATGGTACCTTTGACATATACTCTCGTTCAGCTTCATCCTTTGGCGACATAGTAGTACTTAGCTTAAAATGGGGAGCAAGTGGTGTACTAACTGGCTTAGTCTTGTCATCTATGCCAAACTGTTGTAGTACTCTCTTCAAATATTCTTTCTGAGATAAATAGAGTTTCTTTGAACGTCTATCTCTTATTATCTACATGCCAAGAATTTTCTTTGCCGCACCCAGATCCTTCATCTCGAACTCCTTCTTTAGTTGAATCTTCAACTTATCAATTTCTTCTGAATTCTTGGAAGCTATCAACATATCATTAACATATATGAGAATATATATATAAAGGAACCATATTTAAGCTTGCACAAATACACACAATGATCGTATTTGCTTCTCTTGTACCTTTGCTGCAACATAAACTTGTCAAATTGCTTATACCATTGTCTAGAATATTGTTTCAAACCGTACAACGATTTTTCAAGTTTGCACACCATATTCTCCTTTCCAGCAACTTTGAATCTTCTGGCTGAGTCATGTAGATTTCCTCCTCTAAGTTTCCATGTAAAAACGCAGCTTTTACATCCATCTGAACTATTTCCAAATTCAACTGCGCTACCAAAGCCAACATAATTCGAATGGAGTAATGTTTTACAACTGGATAAAATACTTCATTATAATCAATTCTCTCCTTTTGAGCATATCCTTTGGCTATCAATCTTGCTTATCTACTTGGTTAGGAATTCTTTGCAAATACCCATTTTCACCCAATTGCTTTGTTTCCCTTCGGGAGATTGGCCAATCTCCATGTATGATTCTGATTAATGCACCATATTTTATCATTCATGGAAATCCTCCACTTATCTTCTTCTGAACTTTGGACTGCATCTTTATAAGTTGTAGGAACATCATCAGCTACAATTGCGATTGCACAAGCAAGTGTCTATATGAGACGAACATGTTTCGTTATTGTCCTTTTTGGCCTGCTGGTTGCTATTGATTCAAGTTGTTCTTGAGGTTCCTGAGTTGGAATCTCCTCTACTGGCTCTCCATCCAGAGGGTAATCTTCATTTATTTCTTCCTCTGCTTCTTGTGTAGGAAAAATAAATTTTCTCTCAAACTCCACCTGCTTAGAGCTTGTTACCTTATTTACCATAGCATATTCATCGAAGGTAACATCCATGCTGAATATTACTTTCTTTGTCAAAGGACACCATAAGCAATACCGTTTGGCTCCAGAAGTAATCCCCATAAAAATAGCCTTCTTTGCCCTTTGATCCAATTTTGACTCTGTCACATGATAATATGCAGTTGATCCAAACACGTGCAAAGAGCCATAATCTACAGCAGGTTTTCCATACCATTTTTCAAATGGTGTCTTGCCATCAATAGGAGCAGATGGTAGACGATTAATGAGGTGGCATGCATATGTAATTGTCTCGGCCCAAAATTCTTTGCCCAAGCCAGCAATGGACAACATACACCATACCTTCTCCAACAAGGTTCGGTTCATGCGTTCTGCCACTCCATTCTGTTGTGGTGTCTGACAGTGAAGTGTGGGACGATGACATCATTTTCACAGACCTTGTTGAAATGATCATTTTTGTATTCACCTCCATTTTCTGTGTGAATACACTTGATCCTCCTGTCTGTTTGATTCTCCACCATCGTCTTCCACTTGAGAAAAATTCCCAGCACTTCATTTTTGCTCTTCATTGTATACACCCATACTCTTTGGGAAAAATCATCAATAAATGTTACAAAATAGTGCTTCCTACCCAATGGAGGTATTTTTGAAGGACCCCAAACATCAGAGTGTACATAATCCAAAATGCCTTTAGTATTATGGATTGATGTACCAAATTTAACCCTTGTCTGTTTTCCTTTGACACAATGCTCGCAAAACTCCAAGTTGCAAGCCTTTACTCCCTTTAACAATCCTTGATGTGATAGAGTTTTCAAGGATTTTCCTCCAGCATGTCCCAAGCGCATGTGCCATAGCCTAGTTGTTCCTGCCTCTTTGTCGTCACTGGCGTCACTGTCGATGTCCCAATAATTGTACTAGCACGATACTGGTACATGTTATTGTTCTTCCGATTAGCCTTCATTACCACTAGTGCACCAGAGCATATTCTCATCACTCCATTTTCTGCAACAATTTTAAACCTTTTTTATTCTAGGGCTCCCACATATATGAGAATATTCTTCAAATCCGGTACATATCGAACATCTGTTAATGTTTTTATCATTTCATCATGGTTCCTTAATCGTATTGAACCAATGCTATATAAGGTAAGAGGGTTGTTGTCTGCTGTGTGGATAACTCCATATTCTCCTTTTTGAAATTCCACGAACCAGTCCCTGTTGGGACACATATGATACTACAAGCAGAGTCCATCAACCATATGTCTGATGATGTTGATGGCTCTGTTGTAACTAATGAGAAGTCTGAATCATCACAATCATCTACATTTGAATCCATAACGGCCTTTCCATTATTATGTTTGGCCTTATTCTTCAGCCTCAGACAATCTTTCTTCTAGTGCCATGTTTCTCGACAAAAGGCACATTCATCTTTGCTGGGTTTAGATCTTGACTTAGATCTTCCTTTCTTTGTCCTCGTTTGATTTTGAGGAAGACCCCTCACAAACAGTGCATCTCCTTCTCCGCCCTTCTGTTTTTCTCGCTTCCTTCGTTCATAGCTATACAAAGCAGAACAAACTTCTCTGAGAGAAACTTCGTCATTTCCATGGAGTAGAGTAGTTTCAAGGCGCTCGTACTCATCAGGAAGTGACACCAACAACATCAAGGCCAAGTCACCATAATCATAAGTTGTATCCATATTTTGCAAATCTGTGACCAAATTATTGAAACTGGTGATATGTTCATTCATTGTGGTACCAGGAACATAGGTGAAGTGAAACAGTCTCTTCTTCATGTATAACTTATTTTGACTGTTTTTCTTTAAAAATTTATCTTCCAGCGCTTTCCATTATCTACTTGCAGAAGTTTCCTTTGTGTAGGGATATTTCTGCTCTCTAGCAAGGTAGGATCGAATGATACCGCAAGCAACACAGTTGAGAATCTTCCAATCTTCTACTCCAATAATATCTGGTTTCTTTTCTTCAATGGCATGATCTAGCCCTTGTTGAAAAAGGACATCTAGAACCTCGCCTTGCCACATCCCGAAATGTCTGGATCCGTCAAAAAATTCTACAGCAAATTTCGCATTTGACACAATTCTTGTCATAAGCAAAAATTTTAATGATGACGTATTACTGACACTTGATGTAGATTCTTCTTGTTCATTATCTCTCATTTTGACATAAATATTATTTAATAGTTGACGACACAAATTAAGATTATTTCCTTTCTGATGTAGAAGATCAGACCAGGCTGCAATCACAGAGCATACTCAGACAGAACCTTTACTCAGTTACCAAGATAAATCTTTTCTGATGTGGAAGATAAGACTAGGCTGTAATCCACAGAGCATACTTAGACAGTAGAGTTGCTCTGATACCAATTGTTGCGGAAGCCAAATGTATATAGTGTGAATGAGTCAGAACTACTATACCAAAAATTATGGCAACCACTAAATAATAAATAAGACAATAAAACAACAATAAAAGGAACACCAGAATTTACGAGATTCGACCAATTGCCTACTCCTCGGACACAACCAATATTTTATTCCACTCCAAAAACACAAGTGATATAATACTAAAGAGAGAAAATACAAATGTCTTAAATAGATGAGAAGGCAAATGAGAGATGTGTTTCAATCCTAAACATTAGGCCTTTTTTATAGGGGGAAATCTCCCCCAACTTCAAGAGCCCACCGATGTGGGACCAAATATTTGCCAAACTTCAACAGAAAGACGCTATTTTCATGGTTTGAACCCGTGACCACCTGGTCACATGACAGCAACTGTACCGATTACGGCAAAGATCCAAACCGTAGCCTGCTATGAAATGAAAACAACAGGTTTTCACCGGAAAGGCAGAAAAAGGTATAACAAAGATCCTGATGGATGTTAAAGCAAGGTGATGTTTGTCTTTACATGTCAAGCAATACTACTGTAATAACACTTCTCAGTAGTTCATCTTTCATAGTTACAGAAGAAACAACAGAAATTGCAAAAATGAACAATCAAAAGTAGCCTGGAACTACCTAGCTAGTCAGTCAGCTTAAAGTTATAATCAAACTCTGCCAAGAGAGAAAAAGAAGATAATCCTAAGGTGTAAAAGAAGGGAGCAATCTTGAAAAGAGAAACTTTTTGATACAACTTCCTCTCAATATGCTCCTCTGCATGTTCTATGTTAACACAAACAGATCCTATAGCAAGTGCAATGTTCGCTATATTACACATCGAATTGTTTCAGGTAAGTTGCTCGATATGGGCACACCAGATTTTGGACAATCGTTTATTAGAGCAGTCGTTTCACCAGTTATATTCTGAAGCTGATTGTTCAGACCGACTTCACTTGTACTCATCAAGTGTAACAGCTGAACAAGGGACGAAAAGATCTCGTGTCTTGTTACTAGCCTGTTTCCCTGCGAGAAAATTGAAACGTTAAATAGATGAAAACAGGAGAAGCAAAGTGATTTTATTTGTTGCTGCTGTTTTCTAGTTTAGCATTTACCTCAGCCTCAACAACAAAATGCGCCCACATCTTTGTCTCGCGAGATTCCATCACTCCCTTCAATATATTCAAGCCAAAGCCTCGAATTATATCTACCATCTCCAAAAAGAAACCTTGTTCCTTGCATAGTATCTGAGTAAAAGAGTACACATAATCCAACGTTAATCATATACTTAAGATAATGGTTTAATCAAGACTCATCCAAATAATTGTAGGTATGATATGTGAACGATTACTTACTTCTATAAGCATTTGACCAGGGGTACTAAGGTCCTCAACTATCAGCGGACAAACTATTGTTTGATCGCCAATTTCACATGCCCATGTAACTCCATTGCCATTAGTCTTGGACTTCTCTAATCGAATTTTCGCATCCTGCCGTTGGAAAAACGCATGTTAATTGGCGGTGAAAATAATGTTTATCTTTTTACCTGCTCAAATATATCAAAATGATTGATTATTACCTTCAAAACTTCAATCCTTTTGAGTCCTTCAGCATGTTTAGTAACACCTTGCAAGAAAAACAAGTGCTTTATAGTCCTGTGTAATAAGCGATCAATGCTCATCTGTCATAGAAACATTTCCAACGTTAATTTCTTTCTGATAGTTCATTAAGCAAAACATAGAGAGTTTAGAGACAACACCTTTTCGCCATTAGGGATAAGCTCTCGCAACTCTGAAAGACGTTCATAGATCAGTTGTCGATCTTTAGGAATAGGCCGAGTCCCTGGTTTAGCCTTCTTCTTAGTAGGCTTTGAGGATTTTTGATTGCCTTTAACTGGTAAAATGGTATTGCAAACATTGATACTGCATCTATCTCCAATCAATGTACTTGCATCCAATTTTGTGATGGCCTCACTCTTCGCCTCGAGGTTGCTAATTGCCCTATCTAGACTACATTCAGGAAACTTTGTAATCTTATCAAAGCTTGAAAATCTAGAAGGCATTGTCAGATAATTGCTTGCTGAAGAACTTCCAATTCTTCTTCTTTTATTTGTTCCTGACAACTGATCATCGGAAACAGATCCAGCAAATGAACAAGATCCGTTCAAGGCGTCATCAAGAAGCTGGTCTATTCCCAGTTTTGAGAATAACCTGTTATCTGGCCTAGATCTAAGTTCATTATCATGACCAGAGTTCCATCCACAGTTGGAAGTGCTAAAGTCCGAGTAATGACCACTAACATCTGTGTTCAAACCAGTCATTTTCTCAAAGGGAGACATGTTTGAACAGTTTCCTTTTTCAACATGGTTAAAGGCGTTGGTGATGGAACTTTGTATTGAAACAGAAGCATCACAGTCTACATTTAAATTACGCTGCTCGTTTAGATTGCCAGACGCTTTGATAATTCCCATCGTATCGAATAGGTTATCATTGATAGTACTAACTGCTCCATCATTCCTCAGGTTGATCAACGGTGTGCAATACTGCTCGGTGGTCTTATCCCCGTTAGCAAATACTTCAAATCCACCTAAGGAACTGAATGCTGTGCTCTCATGAAAGCTTTGAGTTGCATCTGCGCGATATTCAAAATGGTTTGGCTCCATGGAAAGGACATAATCAAAATCTTGTATGCTCATATTTGATGTGAGATCTTCCCAAGTTGAAGTCAAACAGGAATCTTGGAAGCCGGTAAAGAAACCAGCAGATTGAAACGTAGATTGATGTAATTGAGTATCAAATTGGCCCCTGCAGGAATTGAACTGAACATTTTCCAACTGAATTTCACTCAAAGATGATGTAGCTGCATCAGATGTCATTATCTGATCGTCCGCTATGAGATCTTCTAATAAACAAGATCCCTTCATAAGATTTTCATTGTTTGCAGTTGGCGGAACATTGGAATTAACAAAATGCAGATTCTCCCAGATTGATGAAGTTGATAATCCTCCTAATAAACCACAGATTTCACCACTAGAAAATGAAGGTGAAACTTGCGATGAAAACTTTCCTGCTTCGACTTCTATCCCCTGGAAAAGTTTTTTAGCTTGATCCACAAAACCTGTCCTCTCTGGAAGCTGCAGAAAACATAGATAATTAAGTAGACATATATACAACTTAAGAATCTACAGTTCGAGGTTCCAAAATTTGATCGAAAATGGACTAAATTAGCATCGGTCAGTGAGCATGCCTTCTTTCCCTAATCAAAGAAGTGATTGCCGCAATATATTGTAATTTTGTAACTCTCAATAACTACTGAATTAGTGAAAGAAAGACGACGTTAAGCTGAATATAGACATTAGTACTAACCTTACTAGTACAACCAAATTGCAGAACGCCTAGCGGCTCAACTGAGATTACAGCAATTGTCTGCAAAATAACAAGAAAACCATTTGTTAGAGTAAAAAACCAACATTTTGCTGGTGCTGAAATTGAAATAGGACACAACTAAGATTTTAAAAGAAGAGTACCTTGATCCCAGTGGAAATTTGTTGCTCAAACTCAGCATCATCCTACAAAACAAAGACACAATTGACAGGCTTAAAACCATTAAAATTTGTTATTTTACTAACAACTTTTCCAAAGAGAAGGTTAAAACAATTCTGCTTTAGAAAGCAAAAGAACAAATTATTACCTGGAATAAATTAGAATTATTAGATGATCCAATGGAGATCTGCTTTTTATTATTAGCATCAGAAAACATCCATTTGTGTTTCTTAGTAAATGCTGCTTGGCCAATCATCCTGTAATAAAGCTATATCATCAAAAATATGATTGTGAAAACTTGTAACTTTAAGCCACTAGCGGGCAGGGCAGCCCGGTGCACTAAGCTTCCATTGTATGCGCGGTCCAGGCAAGGGCTGGACCACAGGGGTGTATATTTGTACGTAGCCATACCCTATGTTGCTCGGACTCTCCGAAAATATTGTTGGCTGCATGTGTCGGATCCTCCAAAAGTAGTGCATTTTTGGAGGATCCGACACGAGTGCGGCATCATTTCGGAGAACCCACACAACATAGGCCACAGCTTGAACCAGTGACTTCCTAGCCACATGGCGGCAAGTTTACCGGCTACAACTTTAAGCCATTGAATTTAACTGAAATTTCTAGGAAGATTTAATTTTGCAGCATACCCTGCTCCAAGAATATGGACTTGAAGTAGCATTTCATCAATCACAGCTCCCATTTGTTCCTCATAGTATGCATCTTGTAACGTTAATAATCTGACATGCAGAAAATTTCAGTACACCAAAAATATTTATAAAAAAATAAAACTTTTTCAAATGAAAGCAACAAACTCTTTTTGTTTTCAGAAATCTTTCTTTTACTCAATTAAAATATAAAAAAGAACTTTCAATAACAAAAAATAAGCTTTTCTACAAATATTTAATCCTGTAATTTCATAGAATATAGTAATAAAAATCATTAAAAATTTGAATTTGGCAGAGGAGACTGAACTAGAAATATCTTTTAATTAAAAAAAACAAATAGATCTTAGAATCCAAGACATTCATGTAATTTACGATTTAGAGAAATTAAAACAGTACCATTGGACTAGAAATTATCACTTGTCATTTCAAAAAAAGGACTATTATTCCACAAATTTAACTTACCAAAAAACATCTTATTGTAGTATTTGTAAAACATATGAAACAAAGTAGTACTAAATTGTTAATTTTAGCTTCTGCCAGAAACTATTTACATCCGGTACTTAAAAAATATATAAACTTTATATAATTTTTGTACATAAGATACGAAATATATATAAAAAATATACAAATTTTATACATTCTTCGGCTATTATTTTTAACTTGACTATACTAAATTCTCAACCAAAAAAAAAAATTAAAAATCTTCTCCTTTGGAAAAAAAAAAGACTAACCATAAAAAGAAAAAAAAATGGTGAGCATGAAAAAAAAAGAGAGAAGAGTTGAAAATCTTACAAAGAATTTCTCTGATCAAAACCCCAAAAAACACCATAAGACCAACCATGGCTTCTACAAAGGCTCTTGAGTGTCTCTTTTGCCATAGAATCAAACTTCCCTTCACACATTTTTACTTCTTGAAAATAACTTTGCCAGCAAAAAATAGTCTCTTTTGTGTCTTCAGTGTTTAAACAACTAAAATATCAAACTGATCTCAAACAGAAACTTCATTCACTAACAAATAGCAAAACAAAACAAAGTCTAAAGTGGAAAACAAGTGCTTTAAATAACTAGTCTGAAGCAAACAAGAAAAAGATAAAAATGGTAATATTGTAATAAAGTTTTCAGCTTGGACAAGAATTTTTGTAAGACTTATCACAAAGATACTGATGGGGTAGTATATATGTTTAAATAATAAAAGGGAAAAGGGTCAGAACTGTCCTATCGTATTGACTCCGGATTAAAAATGTATTTAAAGAAAATGCCCCTACCATTAAAAATATGGCATATTTGTGCCCCTAAATCTAACAACTGAATTTACTTCTATTTAAAACGGTTGGGATATTTTTCTCAAAATAGGTTAACAGTAGGGGCATTTTAAACTGGAGTCAATACGTTAGGGGCACAAATATGCCAGAATTTTAACGGTAGGTGCATTTTCTTCAAAATAGGTTAACAGAGGGCATTTTTAATCTGACGCCGTTCTGACCCTATTAGAGATTGGATAGAAGAGAGAGAAGAAGATGGTTTTTTTTTTTTTTGGACGGGGGAAGGTTGGGGGTGTGGGTAGAGGGTTTGGGGGTTTGGGGGGGTTGATATTGTCTATGCAAAAAAGGTAAGTAAAGACCAAATTAGAAACAAGTTGGAGCTGCAAAGGAACTGAGATTTTCCTTTTTATTGTTATGCATTTAATTTATGTTCATTTCCTGTCTTTTTCTTTGTTTTTTTCTTTAAAAGTTAAATTAATTTAGATTTGTGTTAGAAATTTTTACTTTGGAGATAAAAAGTGATGTCATGTTCAGAGCACAAACCTAAAGCTGATTAAAAATAAAAGAATATTTATTAAAACTGATTTAAAAATAAAAGATCACATATCAAAATGTGACTTTATGTATAAAGCTACAACATAAAACTAATTAAAAATGAAGAAACACTTATCACTTCATCATAATCTTTGATGGTTTCTTTTCCGACGTATTTTGTTATATCTATGAAGATTTTTTTTGTTTTTTTATTTTATGTAATAAGATTTCTATTTTTACTGGGGAATAAAATTGCTCACTTGAACCAAATTTAGATTATTTAACTTTATATATAAGTTAAAAGTAAACAAAGTATTGTTGCTACATGTTTATTAACAATTTTCAGATTTGTTTTATTAGTCATTGTTTGAAACTCATTTCTATAGTTTATACAACAACAACAACAACTACCCAGTATACTCCCATCAGGTGGGGTTTGAGGAGGGTAATATGTAGACAAGCCTTATCCCTACCCGAAAAGGCAGAGAAACCGTTTCCAATCGACCCCCGGCTCATAGGACATTTCTATAGTTTATATGAATTAATATTCTCTTCTTTCTTTTTGGTATAGTCAAGAATCAACAAATCAAACTTCTATGGTGTTAATGCATGAATGTGTTTAATAGTAGATTTTTTTAGTTATGAATCATAAATTGCATTGATAAGCTTATCCTCAGCAACCCAATTAAAATGATCTTGTTAATGTAACATAATTATCGAATATAAAGACACTGATTATTTTCGTCCAACGGAAATAAATGTTAATTTTAATAAAAGTCCCCTTTAATGACTTTGATTTTACTGCAAACTTATTAGACACTGGTCGAGCCAGCCTTCCTACCAAAGTAAGGACTTGGAAAATAAGGAAATGATGAATTTAATTATGTTAGATTACATATTATCGAATTTATGGATTTTTAGATCGACCAAAAAAGAAAAAACTAAAGTAGGTCATAAAGAGTTTTGACCAGCTAGCTCACTATCTGAATGATGTGTAGTAGTGTTAAAGTCAAAAATTTCTATAAAGGATGTTCAATACGTGTTATATACCTCTAAAATGTAATATTTTATCTATACAAATAATGTAATTTTTCAACGAAGGTTTATCACTTGACCACCCTTGTAAGCATTTGGCTTCACCACTATAGTTAACTAAGGAAGTGTACAAAATTTTCAAGAGCTATTTCAAAAACGCTATGGTGATCCAGCGGCGGAGCCACCTTATAGGAAGGGGTGTCAAATGCCACCCCTTCGCGGAAAAAATGCACTGTCTAAGTAGATAAAAAACTAAATTATATGTATATATGATATGTATTGACTCCACTTAATTTTGTGATGTATTTATTTTTTGTTAGGTGTTTGCCATAATTTTCTTACCGTATTTGGTTTTCCTATTTGTTGAAGGAAAGAGCAATATAATTACCTTAACTTGGTTTTCCTTCTTGTAGAAGGATTATAAATCTCATATATTTGGCTAATCATTTTTCTTGTAGTAAAAGGTTTGGATTTCTATAAATTGAAGATATGTCCTTCTCATTCAATAACATTCACAATGCATCCATAGAGGGCTTGAGAGTAGTGGTTAGGGGGGAGAACTTTTAGGAACAAGTGTAAATGTGTCACTTGTGTTTGCCCTCTTCGTGAGGTTGTTCTCTCGATATTTTATACTCTCTTTTATTATAGTGGATTGCTCATCTCCAGTTGTGGACGTAGGTCAGTTGACCGAACCACGTTAAATATTTGTGTCTCTTTTGGTAGATTTCTCTTTTGTTGTATGATGTATCGTCGTTCAAGATTTGCGTTACTAGCCTCTACATGAAACCTTAATTTTTTGTGATCTTAACAAGTGTGCTCTGATATCAATTGTTAGGTGTTTGCCATAATTTTCTTACCATATTTGATTTTCTTATTTGTTGAAGGAAAATGCAATATAATTACCTTAATTGGGTTTTCCTTTTTGTAGAAGGAAATTATAATTCTGCTACTTGGCTAGTCCTTTTTCTTATAAGAAAAGATTTGGACTTCTATAAGGTGAAGATCCTTCCGACTCATTCAGTAGCATTCACAATGTAGCCATATGGGGCTTGAGAGTCGTGTTTAGGGGGAGAACTTTATGGGACAAGTATTAGAGTGTCACTTGTGTTTACCTCTTTGTGAGATTGTTCTCTCAATATTTTGTACTCTCTTTTTATTATAATGGATTGCTCATCTCTTTTTGTACTCTCGCCGAGGTTAGGCCGGACACTTACCAGCACATGGGGTCGGTTGTGCTGATACTACGCTTCTGTGCCTTTTTGTGCACAGGTCAGGATCCAGGTTACGGACCGCAACTTTAGAACGGGAGTGATCCTTCAGTCCAGAGGCTCTGAGGTAGCTTGCTGGTGTTCGCGGGCCCCGAGTCTCCTCTATCTATTTCTTTCAGTTTTTTAAATTGTATCAAACGGACATGCTATGTACTTCTTTCAGATATTTTTTTTAGTACTCTTTAGTTGTCCGTGTTCAGTGACACCAGATACTGGGTAAATATATGTTGTTAGTGTTAGTATTTATGCCGTTCACTAGAGGGGGGGTGAATAGTGAGGTACGAGAATATTGAAATATTGCGGAATTTAAAATTGCAGGAATAAGTAAATACGGTAATTGAAATAATCAAGAAAGAACACACCGTATTTTATCCTGGTTCACCACAACCCGTGGCTAGTCCAGTCCCCGAGAGACTCTCTCGAGATTCCACTATCTTCGTCAAGCTTACGGGTGCTCAACAAACCGTTACAGTTGCTCAAGGATACCACACCTTACCACTTCACTTGCTTGAGGATACCTCATCCCAAGACTTCAACCATTAAGACTTTGGGTACTTAGCAAACCCGACAAATGAGAAGATATGTTCTTCTCAAACAACTCTCTTTTACAACAAATACTCTCTCAATAGAGTGGATAAAGAGAAACAAAATAAGCTCTATGAACAACACAAAGTTGTCTATCAAATGGCTCAACAAAAGCTCTAAAATGATGCTTGAAAATGATCAATATGTATATCAATATATGTAGGAGTTGTGTATTTAAAAACAGCTCAAAAGACCTCTTTTTATAGGTGAAAAAGTAGTGGTGACCGTTGCTTAATTGACAAATCAAATCCCTGATTCTGTGCTCAAAAAATCGATTGTTTGGAGGTGACAATCGATTGTTTGACCAACGTTCAAAAAACAGATTCCTGATTTTAGGCTAAACAATCGATTGTTAAACCTGAATAATCGATTGTCTTCAACGTTCAAAAATCAATTTAGGATTCTGTGGGAACGGTCAAAATATAATCGATTGTATGAAGGGACAATCGATTGTTGATAATCGATTGTGGACAAAAACAATCGATTGTTTTGATATTTAAAAACTTCGGTTGCACACTGTCTCAAAATAATCGATTGTTAAAGTAGACAATCGATTGTTAAAGTATACAATCGATTATGTTGTTCCAGTGTTCAAAACTTTGGCAACGGTCGATTATATACGCTTGATATACAATTGATATACACTGTGTATACCAGAATTGAAAACTTACTTCAAAACTCATTTTGGTTGAAATGAAAACGTTAAAATCATTTTGTTTGAAGTATATATTAAAAATATTTATGATATATATAATTTAATAAAGTGATTTTATGTATGTTTATGATGACCTAATGTTGAGCCAAAGGATAAGATAACTTAAACGTTGTCCTTACATTGGTTCTACCAAACGACCTACGTCTTGGGTCTTCGGTCTTGAACTTCTTTAGCTTGTTTCATGCAATTCCGTCATCAGTCTGCTTCTCGCCATTTGATTATACACTTGACTTCATTGTTTGTCATTCATCAAAACCTATACCTGAAAATCATGCTCATACAACCAAAGCGCACATATCAAAGGTATACATAATTTCCAACAGTTAGCTTTCCGCAGATTGTCTTTGTAAACATTGTTATTAGAAGACTTCCGCATGTTTAATTAATTATTCTAGTATTTGATTTGTTTGGATTTAAGTTTGTAAAAATGATTATAAAGGTTGGCTTGCCTATCTTCGACAGTAGGCGTCATCACGACTTCCGATGGTGGGTAAATTCGGGTCGTGACACTTTTGGAATATTTCTCTTGTGTTGTTTGATTTATCGTCGTTCAAGATTTGCGTTACTAGCTTCCGCATGACACCTTATTTTTTGCGACCCTAACAAATGGTATCAGAGCCAGCTTCGAGCGAGGTTCAAGACCGGTTCATCTTGGCAGGTTCATTTCTAGCTGCAACGTATTTGACGGTAATCATGATTTTTGCCAGAGAAATTTGACCAGTGTGCTACGCATATTGAGACAAATTTTGTGGTGGAGATTTGGAGATGCAACGTGTTGAAGGCTATGTGAAGAAGATGGATCAAGTTTATTTTGTCAGAAAATTCATGCCAAGGGGGAGAATTGTTAGGTGTTTGCCATAATTTTCTTACCATATTTGGTTTTCCTATTTGAAGGAAAAGGCAATATAATTACCTTAATTGGGTTTTTCTTTTTGTAGAAGGAAATTATAATTCTGCTATACTTGGCTAGTCCTTTTTCTTATAGGAAAAGGTTTGGACATCTATAAATTGAAGATCCTTCCTTCTCATTCAGTGACATTTACATTGTAGCCATATGGGGCTTGAGAGTCGTGTTTACGGGGAGAACTTTATGGGACAAGTGTTAGAGTGTCACTTGTGTTTACCTCTTTGTGAGGTTGTTCTCTTGTTATTTTGTACTCTCTTTTTATTATAGTGGATTGCTCATCTCCGCCGTGGACGTAGGTTAAGTTGACCGAACCACGTTAAATGTTTGTCTCTTTTGGAATATTTCTCTTGTGTTGTTTGATTTATCGTCGTTCAAGATTTGCGTTACTAGCTTTTGCATGACACCTGATTTTTTCGGTCCTAACACTTTTATACATTTTGACACTCAATAAAAATTCTAGCTCTCCCATTGTGGTAATTTATATGTATATTCTAGTGTTATGATTATTCCTCTTCTCTCCTCTATTTTCCTTTCTTATCAAGTTACTCATTTGAATATCTAAAATGGCTCCTTTGGTATAATTACTTGAAAGGGAAAAATATCAGAGTGAAAAGTAGGAGGGACGGAGCTATACAGAAAACGAAAGGTCCGAACCTCTTTGTTGGAAAATCAAATTATATATTTTTTTTGTTCAAAATAAGTGATTTTTTTAATTTTTTTTTGTAATCCAAAATATGTGATTTATTCAGATTTCAAAAATAAATTAATAGTATTGGAATATGTGTTAGGAGTGTTCATGTGAAGAGATAATAAAGGTTAATATGGTTAATTTCATTATTAATTAATTTTAAAATGTAAATTTTTTAATATATGTAAAAATAGCTAAAATTCACTTATTTTAGACCGAAAGAAATATGAATTTTCTAAAATATTATTGTCTCGTATTGTCAAAATAATAAATATACTAATTTTAAAGGAATCGATATATATTTAATTATATTTTTGAAGAGTACGAATAATACGGGCGAAGAGTTGTGTTATGGCAACGAGGGGTTTTGAGGGGCGAGAGATTCTGTAAAGAGTGGGGTTTGTAGAGATCAGGTTCTGATACAGCCTTCTGCCATTGTCTCCTCTCTCATATAATGCTTCAACCATCCTCGTTTCTTGAGCATCCATAAGGAGCCAAAGGATGATTACTGGTCATCTTTTTTATTTTTTTATTTTTTCATCCCCTTTTAGAGCATATTTGAAACGGTACCTAAAAGTTGAATTTGGATATAATTGAGTGTAATTATATAATTTGATATATTTGTTTGGTCAAGTAATTACTTGATCAGCATGGAATTGAATATAATTAGAAGAGTGTAAACACTCTTCAATTCTCAAATGGAATGTGAAAATTGATAGTAATTACATTGTGCATTTACAAGGTTATTTTTAATTTTCTTTCCTTTTTATTTATTTTCTTTATAACTTTTTATTTCTATTATGTTAATTTTTAAAATTTTATTTTTACTTCTAAATTTCTTTTAAAATTTTAAAATATATTTTTCTTTGTACATTATTTATCTTTTATTTCTCTTCCTTTATTTCTTGTTATTTCATGTAATTGCTTATACTTTATTTTTATTTATTTTATTATTCTATTTTTTGAAACTACACCTGCTAATATTATAAATAATGAGTCATTTACAAACTTGTTATATAACGAGTGATGTACTTAAAGTGAATTTTATTGTTGAATGTGGTTATAAACTTATTATGTTTCCTAATCTAAAATTATAGTGGAACTTACTATTATTATGTTGGAATTTGATATATGCTAAATAATTTATTTTTTAAATATTGAAATTGTGTTATATGCATGGTTCTAATTTACTTATTTTAGTAACATTGGCTCACGTCGCATGTTATTCATTTTTTAGTTAGAATTGATAGATCAGTTTTGTCAAATATTTGAATAATGTTATGAAATTATATTTATAAATATTAATTTTATTTTATCAAATATGAATTTCATGATGTTCTTACAAAAAAACGTATATTTTAAATTTTTGTAAGTATCTAAATTGAATATTATTAATTTAATATATATATATATAATTATTTTTACAATATTAGTTATAAATATATAATTACTTATTAATGTATATTGGCAAAAAATATATATCTTAAATATCAAATATAGTATCATTTATACTTATAAATATTTATCGGCATATATTTATTATATTAACTTTTAAGCTTTGATAATTGCTTAATTTAATAGTTACACTTGTACAACCAAACAATAAACTTGTAATTACATTATGACAAACAAACATGTCATAATCTTAATCAACTAACTAATTTATTTCGTTTTTAATAAAGAATCCCCGAGTTCCAACCATAACATGTTATATGAAGCCTTTCTCATTTAGTGAAATCTACCTATATAATATGTATTCGAATTAATTGGATCCAAAAGTTTTTAATACCAAATGTATAAAGTAAAGAAAAAAAAATTATTACTCCTTCCGTCTCATATTAACATTCATAATTAGTAAATATGATTGTCTCAAATTATTTGTCACTTTAAAAGTTCAAGACAAAATTAATTATTTTTTTACCTTTTTTACCCTTAATAATAATTATTCTTGAAGATGAAAATAATACAAAAATAGAATAAATATTCAATTAAGAGGGATTTTATCTTAAGACATTAATAAGGGTATAATTATCTAATTCCTTTATTAATTAATATTTTTTAAGGGGCGCTTAAAATAAAAACACGGTAGATAATATGAGACAGGGGGTGTAACTTGAGAGGGTGTACGTCCAAAGAATCACTTCGTACATATTGAAGTAAAAACTACGTAGATTAGCAACTTTTTAAAATGTTATTTACTTTTTATCCATCATTTTTAATACTGAACAAAAGTAGCCACTAGGTAATATGAAAAGACAGTGCTACCTTTCTTCTATCTCTTTTCTGTCCATGTTCTCTTCCTTGCACGTCTTTCGCCTCTCTTTTCTCCGGCGAAATTTTTCTGCTTTATGCTAAAAGCCCTAATTTTTGTTTTTATTCCCTTATAGTGATTTTGGGTAAAAGTTCGTATTTTAATTGTATTGCTATACTTTTTCTTTATCTCTTTATTTGAATGTGTAAAATTTTTGAACTTAGAGTTCAAGTTTAAAAAATAAAGACATGTTGACCTGAACTTAGAGTTACAAGTTCAAAAGTTAAGGACAAGTAATCCTAAACTTAGACTTATAAGCTCCTATATTAAGGATATCTAGTCTTGAAAGCTCATAAGTTAAGGACACTTGGTCCTCAACTTTATGAGCAAAAGGGTGTCTTCGTCCGGATGGTAAAAGTTTATTAAAGCAGTGACTGAAGACTAAAGACATTTTAAATAGTAGCATAAAAATAAATACATATCCTATTACTGGCTAACTGTGCACTTCCCCGTATTGAAAATACCTGGTTAAATAAAAAAATTCAATGTAACCAAATAACTTGAGAGGGTGTCAATAAATAGAATTAAAGAATTTTACAATATTATTTATTTTAATATGAAGTACCTGGTTGCTTGCTTTTATTTCACATGTAAGTATATAACTAGTCTCAATAATTAGTTATAAGGTAATATAATAATTTCTCTGGTTCACAATAACGGTTATTTTTTTTATTTTAATCCAAAATAAGTATTCGTTTATATAATTAAGAAGGAATTAATTTTATTTTTCCAAAATTTGCCTTTACTTACATATTCCAGTATGTCAATGTAACAATTAATTAAGGTTATTTAGTGAATAATTTTTTTTTTTTGGAATTCATATTTTATTAATGAGTGTGCCAAAGGTAAAATGGTCATTTATTGTAAACCAGAGGGAATACTAGTTATCTTCTTAGTGATCTTATAATTGAAGATAAGTTTTGTACTTCCTCCGATCCATAATAAATGACCAATTTACTTTGGGCACTCCCAATAAGAAAATACTAAATTCTAGACAAAAATAGTTAATATAATTAAACTGCGCTTGATTAAATGTTGCATCATAATTTAATATGAGGAATAAAAGACTTTTTAGAGATACGTACATAAGGGTAATTTTGAAAAAATAAATTAAATTTTTTCTTAATTATATAAATGGACACTTATTTTGGACCAAAATAAAAAAAAATTGATCACTTATTGTGAACCGGGGGAGTATGAATTAATATGATGAAAGTACAAAATAATATTGATTATTCAGTTTGTTCTCTTGAACTATATATCACAAACAATTCAAAGTGTGTGTATATATATATATATATATATATATATATATATATATATATATATATATATATATATATATATATATATATATTTATATATATATATATATATATATATATACCAAAAAAAATACCAAATATACTTAGCTCATCAAACAAGAAGAAACAACAGCTCCCAATTGTGAAAAAAGATACAAGAGCTAATATATGCATGCATATATTCTAGCTAGTAATAGTATTATCTGCTGCTATATATAAGCAAAGAGGAAAGTCATTGACACTGAAAAACAAACAATTTTGGAAATAGCAACAGATGATGGATCGATGATTACTTTTTTTAACTCTTTACCTCTCAGTAAAAGTAGTTCACAGTCAAAACCTACTGAAGTAAACCTGAAATTTTTGTCATTGTCTAATTTCACTTTGAGTACTTGATCATTATTCCATTAGTCATTTTACTTTTTTATGTGTTGTCAACCCTTATTCTATTTTTTATATATACTGTCAAATCTTTTTATAACTATATCGCATAGTTCCCCCATATTTTATGGTTGTTATAACAAAATATTATTATAGAAAATATATAATACTATAAGATAACATGAAAAATCGGTTCTAAAAAAACTTGATTGTTACAACGATATATTATTATAAAGGATAACTGTTATAAAAAGATTTGACGGTATGATTAACCTAGCAAGTTGAACTTTCCATACAAGTAACTAAGGGCAGAGCCACAATATTAGTTGCGGGTTCGGCCGAATCCAATAACTTTTGTTTAAATTCTGAATTTGTATTAAGAAATCAATAAATATATATAAACTATTGATTTAAAAACCTATAACTTAAAAGAATTATAATCTCGAATCCATAAAATTTAAATCCGAGCTTCGCATCGACAAGTAACCATTACTATTCCCTTTTTTTAAGGTTTAGGAAAATCCCTTGCATCAAGGGAAAAAGAGAGGGATAGGGAATATATAGAAAGTTTGTAGTATTAGGGCATCCAATGCTCACAGTCTAATAAAGGGGGAATAATATCTAATATTATTTGTCATGATACAAAGGGAAGACTCTAATGCACAAAACTTAATTAAGGGACTGTTTATATTGGTCCCCAATGCAACATCTTGATCTAATATAGTTTGAGAATCTTGACTTAGTCACAAAATCTACTCTTTATTAAGCACTTAAACACTTTAAGCACACCCTAATCTAGTTTATCTGCCTTTTGGAAACCCAACTCAACCTTTTAATTATCTTTTTGGCTTATGGTAATGTTTTGTGATTTATTTTGTCAAGACCAATCAAAACAAAATCCACCGAGCCAGAAACAACATATTTATAATGCTTAATTTATTATTTAGGTCATGGTACTTATATTTGGGTCTAGACTAATATAGACTCACGCCACATAAGATTTATTAATTAAAACGCCACGTATGACTCATTAATTAAAAGGGAAAATAATTCCTACCAAAAAATATTCCATTCCTACATAGACAGCTTGAATCGAGACCTCCAATTAATGATGGAAGGATTCTATATTTGTTACATATTCTCGTATTTCTTATTTTTAGATTTCTATTATTACTTGTGGTTTGGCCTTTCACCGGACTCCTTGCATAATGGGTGCTTAATGTATCATTCTGCTCTTTAACTTGTATTTCTTTGCATAGTTCATCTTATTAGCTTGCTATTGTTACTGCTTAGTTTTTATGGCTTCTGCACTATCATATATTTTTTTATTACTGATGTGCTTATGTTTTCATTGAGCCGAGGGCCTATTGAAAAAGTCTCTCTATCTCTGCAAGGGAGGAATAAGGTCAGCATACAGACTACTCTCCCCAAATATCATGTATGTGGGATTACACTGGGTATATTGTTATTGTTGTTGTTGGATCCTATATTTGTTCGATCACAACTAGGAGTGGCAAACATGCGGGTCGAGTCGGATATGATTCGAATTGAAAACGGGTAACAAAAAAATAGATAAATTATCCGATACGACCCATATTTAATTATGGGTTAACTAGTGGATAATATGGATAAACATATTATCCATGACTTCTTGCATATGATCACTTTTGGGAGGATTCTTCGTCTCTCTAATTTGAGGAACCCTCAATTTGAGGCTTTACAAATATAAAAGTTATACTCGTTGATTATCCATTGATTACCCATTTTCTAAATGAATAATATAATTTTTATCCATTTGACCTATTTTTAAATAGTTCATTATCCAACTTATTTTTTAATAAATAATATAGATGGTTAATTATTTCTTTCGACTATTTTGTCATCCCTAACCAAAACCCTAGGTTGTAACAACTTCTATATACTGTAACATAAAATTTATACTAAGAAGATTAATTTGATTAATGGAAAGGTCAATAAAACATTTTGAATTGCCTTATTTGCTTGTCACTCTACATATGGCAATAATAAGTTACCCTAACAAACAACCCCAGCCAAAGTTTAGTGGGTAGGTGTCTAAACAAAAGAATCAAAATAAGCCCCACAACACTTATTATTGTAGACGCAAAGTTGCCTTCCATTTACTCTCTTTGGAATTTTACTCTTTTAGCAATTAGCATCACCAAAAAATATTCACCACATTTTATCTTTAGGTAACAAAGGTTATGATTCAATGTCTGCTTGAAACAACACACGCTTCATCATCACCGTTGACACCTATGTCAACGGCATCTCAAAAAGTTCTCTATGCTCCTTTGTCTTTTCTAATTCCATTATGATTCAAAACTATGACAGTAACGACAATTCAGTATAATTTTATTAGTGGGATCTGAGAAGGTAGTGTATACGTTGACCTTATTCTACCCTTGGGTAGAGAGAATTTTCGATAGATCTCGACTCCCTCCCTCCAAGAATTCCCCATCTTGCTTTTGGGTTAACTCGAATTCACAACCTCTTGGTTGCACCATTATAATTTAAACAGATTAAAGGCACCAAAAAGAATTGTGAAAAAATGATGCATTTTTTTGTCCTTAACTAGAGGTCTTGAATTTAAATTCTGGGTATGATGTCATTTAACCCCTAATATGAAATTTCTCGGTGCAAATTCGAATCTAATCGGTCGCAATATAAATGTTGAACATGCAGTAGAAAACAAATAAACATTCAAATTATGGCAAAAAAGAAAAGGAAAAAAAGGCTAACAAGTTGCAAAAACATCTTTTCTTTACTTTAGTTTCTCATGTATCTTTACAAAAAAACGTATTACCAATGCAATTTAAGCATATCAGAATTGACGGAAGGAATTACTACGTACGGCCGATCTCTCTATAGCAATATCTCTATATAATAATTATTTGCTATAAAAGTTAAATTTTATTTACAATTACTTTTTATATTATGATAATATATGTCATCTATGACAACATTTTACTATAGCAGCCAAAAACATATCGGAACAATTAAATTAGACTGTTATAGAGAGATTTGTCTGCACCTTTATTATTGTAGGTCCACTAATTAACCTCATAAAATACATATGAAGGTTATTTACATTATCAGTGCATAAAATATAATTTTCTTGTACAATATATGGAAGGATACGATTCTAATGATATGGAATAAGACATAGATGTCCCAAATTAGGGTTAAAAAAGAACATAATATTTAAAAAATGCAATGAAGATTCATCTTTCTAGGAAATATAGGACCCAGAAGACTTTTCTGTTATGCTAACTGACAGCCAGAATGATCATCTTATGTTTTTAATTGTACTTTACCGCTTAAAAATGACTGTAATATTTGATTATTGCATGGATATGGGAAAATTAAATTTGACTATTGAAATTAAAGATGCATAGGGAACCATTTCATCAATCATAGTTCTATTAATCATTCATATATAGCAAATGTGTGATGAAAAATAACTTTAATACGCCGCTTATTTCGTTAGAAAATTTCTTATAGTTTTGTTTGGCTAACAAGTTATTCGAATACTTAAATAGCTTTTAAATAATCAAAAAATGATATGGGTTAATCGGAATTAAGGGTAAACTGATTTAGAAAAGCTTAAATGATTGGGATCTATGACTATAATGTAAAAATCGAGATATAAGAGCAATAAGATGTATAATAGCTTTTTGCACAAGAGAGAGAGAGTTGTATATTTTCAGTAATGAAATACACATGCGTCTTCACAAAGGGAAAGTCCCCTTTATATACTAAGGGATCTTCCTCGAAATAATACAAAGAAAGTACAAGAGTTGGTGACCTCGGTATGCGAGTGTCACAGTTTGATGTGACGTTGCAACAAGTCATGTCACGCGGTCCGTTTATTGACTGAGGCCAGCCTTGCTTAAATCGACCATCATGATGCCGCTTTCTCCATCGAGGACGTTTGTAGATAATGTACGGGTGTAAGAAACCAAATTTGCCCAATACAGATAGTTCCTCCGTCTATTGGGGACGTGATCGAGAGGTGTCTCTAATGGAAGGACATTCATGCTCGACGCTCATGGAAATTTGGTGTTGATACCCCTGTAAGAGGCATGCTCATATATGAAGAGGCCGAGCCGTTGACTTATTACTTCCTTTTTGGAGTTCCTTTTTTAGGATGATGTCATCGATCACGTGCGTGATCATTACCTCTACTCCCGAGGTGGTTCAGGTTGTGACGTGACGTTTGGGTTTCCTGCGCCAATTTTTGAATCATGCCCTTTCGATTTCTGTACACATTTTCTTATAAATAGATGGAGAATCGAACCAGATTCATCTTTCGAACCTTTTTTGAGAGTATTTTCCCAATCCTTTCATATCTTTTTCTGGTGTCTGTTGTTCTTTCTTCTCTAAGATTTTCATTTTTTGGAATCGAACTTGTGACCCGCAATACTTTTTAACATTCACTATGGCTAAACGTTGACATGACGATTCTAGGACCAAGGACGTTGCTTTCACTAGGGCTTCGTTATCTTCAGACAGCGAGGAGGCCGAGGAAGTTTTTGTTCCTCTATCAACGGCCAACTTGCTCCCACGCGATATGAGCAAAAGGAGTGACTTTCTGAATAAGTGTAAACTCCCTCCTTGGGAGCATAGTGAGATGATGCTGTCCCACTTAGCCTCTCTCAGGAAGTCGTATGATATTCCCAATCATGTTGACATGGTCCCTGTGGGGCTAGACCAAGTTAACGTGCCTAAGACCGGGTATTGTGCCTTCTACGAGTACGCCTTCTGAATTGGATACACCCTTCCGATTTACCCTTTAGCAGAAGAGTTGTGTCGCTGGTTTGGAGCATGCCCAGCCCAACTTACCCCGTGTGCCTTGAAGTTGTGCAGGGTATTATCCATCTACGCGGTGAAGGCCAAAAAAGAGGTGACCGTTCACCGCCTTCTGCAATTGTTCAATGCGGTTTTTATGAGAGGTTCAATGCTCCAATTGAGGAGTCAGGGCAAGAAGAGCTTCGTGTCGCAGGTGGACGACAAGGCCAACCGCAAATTCTGGATAAGGTTTTTCTATGTGGGTACCGAGCATCTTGTGTCCGACCCTAACGGGTTCCTAAAGGTGTGGAACGATGCATGTAAGTATCAATGCGAGTAGCCTTTTCTACGGCGACCTCACCTTGCTAGTTTTCCTCATTGAAAATTTTGTTTTATCTTTATGCAGTGACTGCTCGCCCTCCTCGAAGGGTCGACGACATTAGGTCGTAGGTGCAAGCGCTGATATCATTTGCGGAAGCATGCCGTTCTTGGCCTGAATTCCTTAGGCTCTATGGCCCAGCAGGTAACGGTCCTACCTTGGTTTTGTTATGGTTTGGGGGCTTCCATAATTCTATTGCCTGTCTCATACATGTTTTGGCAGGTCGGGATGCCTCTAAGAAGGCACAGAAGAATAAAAAGCAGAAGAAGAAGCAGTACCTAATCTTGAGGAGGATCTGGTCTTTGTCGGCATGTCCAGGGGCAGTACTTTGCCTCCCTCGAGACACGAGGTTGCAACAGAAATGGCTCCAGAGATAATGTCTGGGGCCGTGATGGGGGTCGCTCCTGAGGCGACATCATGGAGATGCCGTCGGCTGTTCTTGGGATTGTCCTCGTAGGGACGTCTACTGCTGAACCGACTCCCTCTGAGACACCTCTTCATCCTACGGAGGAGGACCGTGAAGAGGAGGAGACGTTGGAGAGGAGGCATCACCGGATTCTTACCAGCAAGGCCGTGGCTACCCAGACGAGGAAGGTTAAGCCACCCCGCCCTGAATTGAGGCCGTCTTTTAAGGTAGAGTCCATCCGCTCTCGAAGGCCCGTTCTCAGAAGGGAGGCTACAGAGAGAAGGACCAACGGCATGGACGTGGCGAGCCCGGGGGCCGCCACGAAAGACGCGGTCAGAAGAGGTGGGTCCTTCGACCGGGTGGAGATTGTGGCCGGCCGGTCCTCTCGTCGCATAGTGATTCCAAGTCACTACAATCTGTTGGAAAATTGCGAGGAGGCAGCCACCAGTATGAAGCTCTTGTGCGCTGGCACCGAGTGTGTGACTGGCAGATCTTAGTGACAAAGTCCTGGCCCTAAGGGTTGCGGGTGCGGCCTTACAGGTATGCCTTTGCTTTGCTTGACTACCTTTCTTTTTGTGTTAGTGGAGTGTGATTCTCCCCGTACTTACTTAGGTTTTTTTCCAGACTCTTGTCCAAGAGATGGAGAGGGACCGGCGCCGGATGGAGAAAATGGCCAGATATAACAGGCTGGCGCAGAAATATAACAGGACGCGCAAGGCGCACCGGACCCTGGCCGATATGTAAAAGCAGGACCCTAACTTTAGGGTGGTTCGTGATGGCCTAGTGGAGTCCGAGGAGCAATTGAAGAAAAGGGTGGCCGAGCTGGAAAAGGTTGATGAACAGCTCATGGCTGCTGTTGCTCAGGCCGCGGAGATGGAGGTCCTCATTCAGGCCAAGGACGAGGAGCTGCAGCTTGGTCGTGTGGTGGCGGAAGAGGCGGCAGATTTACGCACCTGGGTTGCGGCTTTATCGGAGGAACTCAACGTCATGAAGGACGAGGGCGAGGAGCTCAAGCTAGCTATTGCACAAGCTGATACTTCTCGTGAAGCGCACGAGATGTGGATGTATGCGGAGGCTAGGCTGGTCGTGCTTGAGGAATTCCTGTCGGCTGGTCGAGCGTTTGGAGCGGAAGTTGAGAACCAGCCACAATTGGTTAGAGTCGCTTGTGAGGTGGCCGGCTATGGTCCTGAATCACCGTCGCGGGAGGGGGGGCAACTCTGCAGACATCAATCGCTTGGAATCCAGCTCTTGGATTTCTGGGGCGTATCCTCCCGGAAATAAGGACAGGCCACCTGAATGCCAGGCCAGGCTGGATAAGTAGGGGACTCTTAGGGTCTTTGTAAATATGCCTGTACATACTGATTTTGTATCATGGGTGTTTGTCCCCTTTGATAATAACATATAATTCTTGTTGTGAGTAATCTTTTCTATTTTCTGGCATGTCATCGTACTTTTTTACTAATGCTTCTTAGAACTTGATGGACATAGCCATGCAGTGACGATAGCCTTAGATGTATAGAAAAATGGTCATAGTCTGATGGCTTTAACTGTATAAAATAATGGCCGTAGCCTTATAAAAACGATGGCCATAGCCGTGTAGAGTGATGGTCGTAGCCTTATAAAAACAATGGCCATAGCCATGTAGAGTGATGGTCGTAGCCTTATAAAAACGATGGCCATAGCCACATAAAAACGATGGCCATAGCCATGTAAAATAATGGACGTAGCATGATGGCCTTAGCCATGTGAAATGATGGCCACGGCCGTGTGAAATAATGGTCGTAGCCTGATGGACTTAGCCATGTAAAATGATGACCGTAGCTGTGTGAAATAATGGCCTTAGCCATGTGAAATGATGGCCTTAGCCATGTGAAATGATGGCCTTAGCCATGCGAAATAATGTCTGTAGCCTTGTAAAAACGATGGCCATATCCATGTAAAATAATGGCCATAGCCTTGTAGAAACGATGGCCATAGCCATATAAAATAATGGACGTAGCCTGATGGCCTTAGCCATATAAAATGACGGTCGTAGCCGTGTGAAATAATGGTCGTAGCCTGATGGCCTTAGCCATATAAAATGACGCCTGTAGCCGTGTGAAATAATGGTCGTAGCCTGATGGCCTTAGCAATATAAATTGACGACTGTAGCCGTGTGAAATAATGGCCTTAGCCATGTGAAATGATGGCCTTAGCCATGCAAAATAATGGTCGTAGCCTTGTAAAAATGATGGCCATAGCCATGTAAAATAATGGTCGTAGCCTGATGGCCTTAGCCATATACAATGATGGTCGTAGCCATGTGAAATAATGACCTTAGCCATGTGAAAACGATGGCCATAGCCATGTAAAATAATTGTCGTAGCCTTGTAAAAACGATGGCCATAGCCATGTAAGCTAATGTCCGTAGCATGTTGGCCTTAGACATATAAAATGATGGCCATAGCCGTGTGATATAATGGCCTCGGCCATGTGAAACGCTGGCCATAGCCATGTAAAATAATGGTCGTAGCCTTGTAAAAACGATAGCCATAGCCATATTAATGGCCGTAGCCTTTTCATTCATTTGGAGATGGTCGTAGCCTTTTCATTCATTTGGAGATGGTCGTAGACTTTTCATTCATTTGGAGATGGCCGTAGCCTTTTCATTCATTTGGAGATGGCCGTAGCCTTTTCATTCATTTGGAGATGGCCGTAGCCTTTTCATTCATTTTGAGATGGATGTAGCTATTCTATACATTTGGAGATAGCCATAGACATTCTATACATTTGGAGATAGCCGTAGCCATTCTATACATTTGGAGATAGCACTAATCAAGTCCATGTATCTTGTCTGGCTCGGAGAGTACATGGAGAGGCGGACATGATACACTTGTGCTGCAAACATCTCCAGGTGACCCCTTTGTCGCTTCGTTAAAAAACCTTCCCGAGAAAACCCAATTGGGACAAAATCGGGTAAGGGAAAAAGAGTACGACTCAGGTGATGCCTTTTTAGATGTGGAAATGTTTGAGCTGAGCGACGTTCCAGTTGTTCTAGAGCGTCTTTTTCCTTCCATTTTCTCTAGCTGGAACGCTCCTTTTTCCAGCCGCCGTCGTGATATTGTAGGGTCCGTCCCAGTTTGTGCCCAATTTCCCTTCATTTGGGTCTTTTGAGGCCAAAGTCTTGACTTTGAGGACGTAATCCCCCACTTTGAGTGGTCTTATCTTTGCCCTTTTGTTCTAATACCTTTCGATTTGTTGTTTTTGGGCCACCATCCTGATATAGGCCATTTCTCTTCTTTCTTTGGTTTCATCAAGATCTTGGAGTCTGCTGGTGTTGTTTTCCGCCCCGCTGGAGTGTGAACATCTTAGGCTGGGTTCGCCTACTTCAACGGGTATGACAACGTCAATTCCATTAATCAGGGAGTAGGGGGTTTCCCCGGTGCTCGATTTGGGTGTGGTTATGTGCGCCCATAAGACTTTGGGCAACAGTTCTGGCCATAGCCCATTCGCATGTTCGAGCTTCTTTTTTAGTATGTTTAGAATTGTTTTATAGGAAGACTCTGCTTGACCGGTGGCGGCGGGGTGATATGGCATGGACAATATCCTTTTGATGCGCCGTTTTTCGAAAAATTCGGTTGTTTTCTGACCAATGGACTGGTGTCCGTTGTCGCAGCTGGTTTCTTTGGGGATGCCAAAACGGCATATGATGTTCCTCCATATGAAGGTGATGACTTCTTGTTCGTGTATTTGCACGTACGCACCTGCTTCCACCCACTTAGAGAAATAGTCAATTAAAACAAGTAAGAATCGTACCTTTCCTCGTCTTGGGGGTAGTGGGCCAATTATATCCATCCCCCACTTGATGAATTGCCATGGGTATGTGACGGAATGGAGGGGCTCTCCTGGATGGTGTATCATTGGGGTGAACTTCTGGCATTGGTCCCATCGGCGGACATATTCAGTAGTTTCTTTCTTCATGGTGGGCCAGTAATAACAGGCGCGTATGATGCACCTCATGAGGGAACGGTTGCCAGTATGGGCGCCGCAATGTCCTTCGTGTACTTCTTCGAGTACCTGTATTATTTTCTGTGGCCCTAAGCACTTGGATAAGGGACCACCGAATGTCCTTTTATAAAGGTCGTTGTTGACCATGCAATGCCGGGCGGCCTGTATGCGAAACGTTTTTGCCTCCTTTTTGTCGGGGGGTAGTATCCCATCCTACAAATAAGATATGAACTGGTTGCGCCAGTCCCAAGTCAGGTTTAAGGAGAATACCTCGGGGTGGTCGATAACTGAGTGGAGGAGTGTGACCACACTTTCTTTGTTGATGTCTTTGGTGGCGGCAACCAGCTTTGCCGGTCGTCCGCTTCGATGTTCCGTGCCCTGGGATTTTTTCGAAGCGGCACTCGTCGAAAGTAGCTATCAGTTTGTGGATTTCTTACTAATAATTTTGTAACCTTTGCACTTTGATTTGATAAGTCCCAGCGATCTGGTGTACCACGAGCTGGGAATTGCAGTGGAGGAGGATTTGGCGGGCCCCATATTTGGTGGCCAGCTTCAAGCCTGCAATAACGGACTCGTACTCGGCCTCGTTGTTAGTCATTTCCGGGCATCGTATAGACTCGCGTATCGTTTTGCATGTGGGGGACTTCAAGAACGAGTCCCAATCCCGACCCCGACGCATTGGCGGCGCCATCCGCATGAAGGACCAATAGGTCATTTTCGGAGGATACGTGTTGTGCCTCGAGTTCCGCCTTTGGCAGGACTTCCGCACTGAATTCGACGATAAAGTCAGCTAAGACTTGCGACTTGAGGTACTTAATATCGTGCTCGCTGAGCTTGATGGCCCATCTGGCGAGTCGCCCTGAGAGTTCGGGTTTGTGGAGGACGCTCTTTAGAGGGAAGGTCGTCACGACCCTTATGGGATGGCACTGGAAATACGGTCATAGCTTTCGTGAAGCTACTACAAGTGCTAAGGCTAATCTCTCAAGGTGGGGATACCGGGTTTTGACGTCCACTAAAGTTTTGTTGATATAATAAATAGGAGACTGCGTACCTTTATTCTTTCTCATTAGGACGCTGCTGACTGCGACATCTGATACGGCCAGATATATCAGCAATGGTTCACCGGGGTTGGCTTTTACCAGTAGGGACGGTGATGATAAGTATGCTTTTAAGTTCCTCAGGGCTTCAACGCATTCTCCGTTCCACTGCAGTCCCTGGTCTTTTTTCAGTACACCAAAGAACTTGTGGCACATGTCGGATAAGTGCTAGATGAACCGGGAGAGGGCTTCTATCCGGCCCGTTAACTTCTGCACGTGCTTCTTGCTTCTCAACATTTCTGGGATGGCCTATATGGCTTTGATCTGGTCAGGGTTGACTTCGATGGCCCTCTGTGATACCAAAAATCCCAAGAACTTTCCCGAAGCTACTCCAAAAGCAAACTTCTCGGGGTTCAGTTTCATGTCGTACTTCCTTAGTGGTAGATGTTGAAGCTTCTCTTTCTCGTGGTACCACCAGGTCTTCAGATGAGAAAGGTAAGGCTTCCACGCCTATCAAAGTACTGGGGATTGTGTGTAGGGCATCTCCTTCGGCAGCCGCGTTGAGAGTGGCCGTGATCTGTTCTAACCTCCAATATAGCCTTCATTCTTGCGTTGTTCTCAAGCATTTTATGTTGTAGAGAGTGGTTTTTAGAAGGATCTCTTGAAACAAACTACAGCTTTGATTCTCGAAATCCCCACAGACGGCGCAAATTGTTTGGCTACAAAGGTATTCGAATACTTAAATAGCTTTAAAACAATCAAATAATGATATGGGTTAATCGGAATCAAGGGTAATGTGATCTAGAGAAGTTTAAATGATTGGGATCTGTGACTATAATGTAAAAATCGAGATATAAGAGCAATAAGATGTATAATAGGCTTTTTGCACAAGAGAGAGAGAGAGAGAGAGAGAGAGAGAGAGAGAGGGGGAGATTTATATATTTTCAGTAATGAAATACACATGAGCCTTTACAAAGGGAAAGTCCCCTTTATATACTAAGGGACCTTCCTCGAAATAATACAAAGAAAGTACAAGAGTTGGTGACCTCGGTATGCGAGTGTCAGAGTTTGATGTGACGTTGCAGCAAGTCATGTCACGCGGTCCATTTATTGACTGAGGCCGGTCTTGCTTAGGTCGACCATCATGAGGACGCTTTCTCCATTGAGGACGTTTGTAGATAATGTACGGGCGTAGGAAATCAAATTTGCCCAATACAGGTTTTTCATTGTATTCAAAGATTATGTTAATTTAAAGATAAAGATATAGTTTAGATCTATTATCTTTGAAATGATTGTCACCTTTTGTTTTTCATGAGTTAAACTAAGTGAACTTTGACTAGACTTTTTAATATGTATTCTTTTTTACATGATATATGTTGTATCATAAATTTCAAAAGTCATCACTCCCACCGGAACTACCACACATCCAAATGGAGGTAGAGTTACCTCAACACTCTTATAAGCAAATGCTCCTGGATAAGCAGGTAAGCAACCAAACCAACTAAACATGGATAACCAATCAATTCCAGAACTAGATAAAGGAAAGCACATCAAAGGCTCAATTCCCCTCTCACAAGAAGACAAAGATAGCCTTTATCTACCATGTAGATACCTGATAATCATCAAAATATTCAAAAGGAAGACGCCACATCACATGCGTCGATCTAAGCTAAACAACCTATGGACGTCATCCGAACAGTTAATCTTGATTGACCTAGGGTAGGACTTCTTCTACATAGTAAAATTTAGCATAGAGGAAACCATGGTGAAGGCTCTACACCTACTACCTTGGTTAATCTCTAAAAACTTCCTATCTATGCGGAAATGGGAACCAAAATTTGTTCCTCAAGAAGGCACCCTCACCTTTACTGCCATTTGGATTCGGCTACCCCAACTATCAAAAGAATTCTACGACAAGGATATATGAGAAAAGTTGGGAGGAAGCTAGGCAAACTCCTCAAGATAGACAAATGTACATCATCTACCCGTAGGGGGAGATATGCACGCATTTGTATCCAAGTGCCAGTGGAAACAACAGTAATCATAGGAGACTATAAACAGGCTGTAATTTATTAAGGTGGAGGAACCCTATGCAACATTTGTGGCATGATAGGGCACACTGCTCTTAAATGCAACTATAAGACACAAACATCCACAAAATCCAATGGACCACAGGAAGTTCATCAAAAGGAACCAGCCCCAGAGGAAAGTGAATGGAAGACAAGCAAAAACAATAAACAACAATGAAGGTAAAGTGCACAAACCACAACATGTTCTACAGACGGAAGAGATACAGGTAAACGTGTTTGACGCCAATTCAGGTAAATTCTTACAAACTCAAACCTTTCATTATAATTCAAAAGACAATCAGTAAACAGTAAATAAAAAACAAAATAAGGCCAATTGAACCAAACAAACTCCACACTGAAGCACAAGATAAGCCCAAACACGAGTAGAACAAGCCCAAGAGACCAGTCGAATACGGGAGCCAAACGAAATGCGGGGTCAATAACTGATGACCCCACTAGTTCAAATCATGATCCCAGTTCTCAATAGGCCGCTAGCCCAAACCCCAATGCCTTAATCATCATCCTTGGTGGAACACCTAATGGGGCCGGTTCCTTATCCCCAAACGGGCACTCCACCGTGGGAACCACTGACAGCCTAACTCCCCACCCAAATACCCAAACCTATGCTTTCCCTACCAAATCTACTGCAATATCCATAATGGAGAAATCCCAATAGCCACAAATGATAATCGAGTGCCCTATCTGCAATTCCTCCCATCTCCGAATGAAAGACCACAACCATCACCTCCATTACATCCCCAATTAACGAATAGTCAACACCCTTGTCCCAATGCTCAAAACCCCTTCTAACATTCAAGATATGACACAAATGGGATTAATTATGGGAAGACAACCCTTAAACTTCACTCACATCATTATCCAAAGTAGAAAACCGAAAAATCACAAAAATGGCAAAAGAATTGCTACTAACCACCATCTCCACCCATCCATTACCACCGGACCACCAATCGGCCTCTTGGTTAGAGTTGCCTTGTAGGGGTAAGGCTTTTCCTACGGTTAACCCCGGAATATCGAAGGTTGACGTTGATAGTACAAAATCCATCCCACCTAGCTAGGGTGACAGTGAAAGCTTTGAACAAGGCTTTATGGGTTTGGACCTCTCCTATGTCAATCGATGGCCAAAAGCAACAGCCCCTTACTAATAAAATACACCCATGCACTCAACAATCACATCCTACAGAGCTTCCAATCACTCCCCTTCTTCCCAGATTTGATGAAAGAGGACCGAGTGACGGAGGCGATCTTCATTTCGATCGGCTTACCAACCAAACCGCCATCTTCTGCTCCAAAAAGAACGAGCAACTCACCTCCCCTCCAGACATCTAGAAAGGAATCTCCAAAGAACTGGAGATAATCAAGAAGAAGAATGCCCCATAAGAGCCAAAACAAACTTACGTAACACCAAGGATGGGCGCGATACTCCTTGACTCAGTAAGGTCGATAGAATTTAGGAAGGAAGCGAGGGAGATAGTAGTGGTTTTGTGACCCAAATCAATTTCCAAGTGTGGAATGAGCCTAGTCTCATCCGAAACACACGGCCCATTGAAACCACTACTAAACCTAACCCCAATCGTGAGTTTAAAGAGAAAGTCACCACCTCCCTAACTGCCAATCCTGCCAGGACCAATGAACCCTCGAGAGGGATCTCACCAATCACCCACAACCCTAATGATGAACTACATCATATAGAATGTTAGGGGTGGAAAGAATGTCGAGTTCAAACGGCATTGTTTAAAGATGGTGAGAATACACAAACCTGCAATGCTAGTATTTATTGATACCAAGATGGCAGACCACCAGTCTGTGGCCCAGCAGCTTGAGTTTGACATGATCATCCAGTCTCCAGTAGTAGGCCCATCTTAGGGAATTGTGTTTATGTGTAAAGAAGAGCTCGTGGTTGTGGAAGAAGTGACAACCACCCCCAAGGTATCCACGCAATGGTGAAGGTAAGTCCAGATCTCCCTCAATGGCTCTTTTTAGCTATTTATGCTAGTAATCTCTTAATAGAGCGAAAGCTCATATGGGATCAGTTAATCACAATTTTGAATAACATAAGAACAAACTAGTTCATAGGAGGAGACTTCAATGAAGTCTTAAAGGCGAGGGACAAGTTTGGGGGCAACCCTATAAACCTGAGCCGCAACAACCTTTTTTGGAATTGCATAAACAAATTTCGCCAAATAGACCTAGGGTATAAAGGGATCAAATACACCTGGACGATAAAAGGTATTCCAACAAAACATCCCTAATCCTGGAGAGAATATATAGGTGCTTTGCCAATGAAGGTTGGATAGAACAGTACCTGAGGCTATTGTACTACACCTCACTAGGACCCACTCAGACCACTGCCATTTGCAAATTCAACTGGTAGGGCCTCCAAATAACAAATCATCAAGGCCCTTCAGATTTGAAACAATGTGGGCTAGCCATCCCTCTTTCCCGAGCATCATCAATAGGGCCTTCTTTGACTGATCCACCCTCTTGTAATCCACAGAAAGTTTCAAGACTCTCGTAACCAAATGAAACCAGGTATTTTCCATCAAAAAAATAGGCTCGTTGCCAAAAACTATGGTATTCAAAAGTCTCCTAGCTACCAATTCAGTAGCTACCTACTAAAGCTTGAAACATACCTAAATGTTGAGCTGAACCACATCCTCAAGAATGAGGAATACTTTTGGAAACTAAAGTCTAGGATCAACTGGCTAAATGAGGGAGATGCAAGTACCAGATTTTTTCACACTTCAACCCTTAATAGAAGAAGGAAAAACATAATCCTATCCCTCAAAGAAGAGAATGGTAATTGGATTCATGACCGAAAAGATATCCAGCCAGCCATTGAAGGCTTCTTTATTGAGCTATGCACAACTTCTCACGCTGAAGACCCCTAGGCAGCCACTTATCACTCTACCATGGAACCCATCATGTCCCAAAGCCAAAGGGCTTTCATGGACAGACCCCTTCAAGTGAGTGAGATAAAAAGGGTTGTCTTCTCCAACAAATCCTTCGAATCCCCAGGCCCAGATGGCCTCCACCCTTTCTTCTATAAAAAATATTGGGATACTATATGGGACTCTATCATAGAATTTTGCCAAAAATGCTTCTCCTCAATCTCCATGGATAGCACCATGAACCAAACCTTATTGTGTCTAATACCTAAATGCCTACAAGCTTCAATGTTGAAAAACTTCAGACCCATTTCCCGATGCAACACCATCTACAAATTAGTCACAAAAATCATTGTGAATAGTATAAAACCTATCCTACCTCACATCATTGGACCAAGCCAAGCAAGCTTCCTGACTAACATAGTGGCCTATGACAATACCATCATTTTCCAAGAATATAGCATCCATTTCAGGAAAATGGAGGGCAAGAGTAGCAACATGATTCTAAAAATTGACCTAAATAGGGCCTTTGATAGACTGGAATGGTCTTTTATTAGAGACGCTTCGGATGCCTTCAACTTCTCCAAGGAGCTCATCATGTTATGTATAAGTGCTTCCTCCATCACCATCCTTATAAATGGGGGAAAATTGAATCTTACAACCCCTCAAAAGGCATTAGACAGGGAGACCTTATGTCCCCCTATCTATTCATCATGTGCATGGAAAGACTTTTTATATCCATTGACAAGGCAGCTATGCAAAATCAATGGCATCCCATACGCATATGTAGTTCTGGACCAAAAATCTCATATTTATTCTTTGCAGATGACCTCAAACTTCTAATTCATCATTAACAATATGCAAAACCAAACTGAGTGGCTGGAAAACCAAATGTCTTACCATGGCTGGGAGAACGGTCCTGGCCAAAACCACCCTGAGCATCATTCCAAGTCATGTAATGCAATACATCAACCTTCCTATCAAAGTCACCAATAAGATTGGTAGAATCCATAGAAACTTCCTTTGGGGCACCACCCCTGAAAGGAAAAAGCTTCATCTAATTAAGTGGGATGTAGTCACAAAGACCAAGGCTGAGTTAGGGCTAGGGCTTCAAAAAACTAGCATTAAAAACAAAGCTGCTCTCTCAAATATGGCATGGAGAGCTTACAAGAATGCCAACAGTATTTGGGCCAGAGTTCTGATTCACAAGCATTGCAACATGACTAGACCAGCCCATGCTTTGAGACAACCAAAGAACCTTAAATCCCCAACTTGGAAGGGCTTACTAAATGGTTGAGAGATCGGTAGCAAAGCCAATAGATGGGTTGTTTATAGAGGGACTAGGGTCAACTTCTTAAAGGATACTTGGATTCCTAACCAGCCAGCAATTAGGTAAATGATAGAAGGCCCCTTAACCCAAAATGACCTCCAAGTCAGGGTTGAAGCAATTCACAATATGGGCATTTGGGACACCTTAACATTGTACATCTCCATCCCCCAGGTATCCTGAACCTCCTCAACTCTATGTTCATCCCCAGTTCCACCACTAAGGAGGACAATCTAATATGGGACTTGACTACCAATGGCCAGTTCTCCAATAACTCTGCTTACTTCTTCATAAGTAGGAACACAACAGACCACCCTCTTGGAGAAGAAGCACCATTCAAATGGATATGGAAGCTTCAAGCCCCCAACAAAATCAAACATTTTAAATGGCTCCTAACCCATAGAAGACTCCCAACTAGGAGATTTCTCCACTCTATTGGAATCAATTGTCCCCTTTCAATGCCACGATTGTAGCAATGATCAGGAAGACATTGATCACATTTTCTTTCAATGTTCCAATGGTGCCCATTTCTGGAATGATATCTTATCAAAATCATCAGGTTCCACCTTCTCCCATCCAATCTTCAACAGCCACATGTGGCAATCATCTTGGCAAACTCTCAAAGCTCTAAAGTACAACAGCTACCTCAACTGGGACAACCTCATCCCCTTGTGCCTGTAGCACATTTTGTTGACAAGAAACAAAAATGTTTTCAATAACAAAAAAAAAAAAAGAATACATTAATGCCAACAACATTATATCAAAGGCAACAGATACCATTTGCTTACAAATAATAACCCAAAAATGGTAACACACCAGATCATGCTAAAATAGATACCCCGCCCCAGAGGTTCCTTTAAACAGTACACTGATGGAGCAGCAAAAGGAACCCAAGGAATAGAAGGATCAAGGGGGATTTTCAGAAACCACAATGGAGACTGGATATGGCCTACATGAATAATATACCTCAAACAATAAACACAAGGGCAGAAATTCAGGCCCTTGTCAGAGGTCTACAACTAGCAGAACTAAACAACCTAGTTCCGCTGGAAATAGACATTGATTCAGCAGAAATAATTAATATGTTAATAAATGAAAATCTGATTTTTAACCCTCTAATTTGTGAATGCAGATCAATCATACAAAGAATGGGCGGCATGGTGGTGAGGCACATCTATCGGGAGCAGAACAGAGTAGCTGATGCGTTGGCAAAGGAAGCAACAAAAAAAAGTTTTTTTAACTACTCTTTATCTTTAGCAGTTCCTTCGATGTTTGTCAATGATGTATTTTGGGCAGATATCCTAGAACAGAACTAACTAGATCTTTTGTGGGTTGTAACTTAAGTACAATTACGCAAAAACATTGCAACAATGGGTTCCATAAGATATCCCAGTAACGTTCCTATTGTAACACCCATGTTTAACTGATATAATATCCTTTTGACCAGTTTATATATATATATATATATATATATATATATATATATATTGGACCAAATATATGGTAAGTATCCTAGGTTTAACATAGTCAATTTTTTTTTCTTTTGAGACATCCCTCTCAAGAAAATTGACAAAATCCTAATGGACTATGTTAAACCTAGGATACTGACCATATACTTGGTCCAATTTGTGTTTCCTTTTGTTTTACGCCAATTATTAACGACAGTCTCTGTATGAAATGTCACTGTGAGAGATTCCTTTCAATTTCATTTATAATCATGTGACATTTTGTGACTACGGTCAAATTAATTCAAATTCACTTCTTTATAACTTATTAAAGGGAAAACTTTTCCCTATTAAACCATAATCTCTCCTAAATTATTTATGGTGCCAAATAACTCTCATGGCTTTATTTATATATATTTCTTTGTGGTAATAAGCACTTCTATACAGGGGAATCTAGGATATAAATTCTATGGGTTCAACTTTTAAGATTTTTAATATTGAACTCATTATATTTTCAACTATGGGTTCATATCTACTATATTTGCAAATTTTAATGAATTTTTTACATACAAATTTTATTTCGCGTCGACAATTATAAGTACAATTGAATCTGCCGACAAAATACTAAATACACCTTTGCTTCTAGGCCAAAAAGTTTGCGTGTTTTCTTATGGAGTATGGAGTATGTCGTTATTAAAGAATGCTGTTTGAGTTTTGCTTCACTGATGAAGACGTACACAATATCAATTGTTTCCCTTTTTGTAGCAGAAGTTAGTATATTTTTTACACACTTATGCCAAAATAGTTATGCCTATTGGACTAAAACCGAATATAATAGTGCAACAAATTGTTATAGCGATATAATATCATTACTTACGAGTTACGGCATCTAAACTAAGTTATACTAGAATCGGAATTATGCATGCGTGTTACACCTCCGAATCAAACCGAAAATTAAATCAAACCGACCAAATAAACTGGTACTTTTTGATTTGGTTTGATTTTGTTTCCAATTTTTAAAAACAAAATAAATTTGGTTTGGGTTTAGTTTTAATTAAAAAGTAATCGAAAAATCCCGAACCAAACTGACTATAAAAGTAACTATTCCAAATTTATTACTATACCTATATATATACATATGAATATTTTTGTACAAAACTTTTAAAATTGTATGGTACATATTAAACGTTTTCGCTTTTAGTATAGTTCTTCGCATTATATATTAGTTTGATTACTAATTTTATTTTGCTAAGTATAAGAATTCATTTTATGTCAAAAATAATCTATTTTTAATTAACTCCTTAAATTGTTCATCACTATTTGATTCAATTATCATCCATATTTTTTTTAAATAATAAATTTCTCAAAGAACAATTGATTTGACAATGTTACATTGAAAATGTAGCCGCCATAATATGTGTTTGGTAGTTATATCTCATATTTACAAAAAAATTGATAAATAACTGAAAATTTTGAAAAACCATCAAAACCCAACATAAACCGAATCGATAAAAAGCCGATTTAATTAGTTTAATTTGATTATAATATTTAAAAACCCGACTTATTTGGTTTAATTTCTTTTTAGGAGAAAATCGATTCAAATCGAACCATGAATACCACTGCATAATATCTATCTATCTATATATATATATAGAGATATATATATATATATATATATATATATTATGGAAAAAGTGGTCAAACATCAAAGCGGTTACAGTTAAAAAAAAAGGTTTGAAGTGTAAAAATTTTCCATGAAATTGAGATGTCACAAAGATATCGATAAAAGTTGAAGGGGCAAAGTATAAACTAAGCCAGTATAGTATACTATATTTAATATTATCATATGACGATAAATGCAAACTTAATTATAAATATATATATTACTGATAATTTTTTACTACTATTTTTCGAAATTAAGAGAGTATAGTGAGTTTGCAATAGCCATAAATAGTGGATCCACACTGCTTTTAAATGTGGGAAACAAAAGCTGGCATGAGTTCTTGGCTTGGTTGACATTTTTAAAGGAAGAATAATTAAAGAGGGGAAGTTGGGCCATGTAAAAGGGTAATAACCCTTTTTCCTAGTTTTTTTCTACATGATTGCACTTTATAATGTATGAGATTCCTCTAGGGATAGGTATATATGAAATGCACAAACGTGAATTCAGGATTTGAAGGTTACGGGTTCCTATCATAATTTTAAATTAATATGAAATAATAATTAAATGCATAATTAAATATTTACAAATAATTAAAGAATTTCATAATATAAATATAAGGTCTACACAAGAAATTATTGGGTTCCCGGAAACCCATACTCAATGCTTTAGACTGCTCCTGAGTGCACAATAGCACTTAAATTTAAAAAGAATACAAAAAAACTGAATTTAGCTTCAAAATTCATTGTGAATCTATTATTAAATTGTTCGTAGCGCTCACTCACGACAAACAATTACCAATGGATCGAAAATACGAATGAGATCAAAAGGGCCACCCCTCCCCCCTCCCAATGAAGAAGTAGCAGGGGACTTTTTCAACGTATGCGCCTTTATTTATATTCTTTCTGCTTCGTAACAAGATCAACTGATCAGCTAAGAAAGTAGGGAAGATATGAGGAAGAGATAATCCCGAGTTAGAGACATCTATACGCAAAGTAAAACTATTTATTGATATCAATTTAGATACATTCATTAGCTCACAAGAATTGTTCAGACTCATTTGAATGAAATACATAAATATACCCTAAGAATGGAGGAAGTCTTGCCTTGTGTATTCTTGTATATTTCAAACGATGCAGAAACTAGCTACGACGAAACTCATGGGATTTTGACTACTTTATTCTTATTCATATCTTAATAGTTAGGCTTTCTTTTTTTTTTCTTTTTTTTTGAGAACAACCTTTCTTCATTGGTATTGAAACACAAAAAGTCATAATTGAGGTGTTTATAGTCTTTAGGAATAATTATTACAAAGGATAAAAGATAATTAATTTTGTCTTTAACTTCTAAAATAAAATAACTGAAGACAACTATTTAGTAACGTAATATTTGTTTCACTCAATGTTTGATATCGTATTAAGTGGGCATTTGGACATAAGAATTGTAAAATTTTAAAATAGGGTGAATTTTATGTTGTTTTTGAAGTTTAGAGTTGTATTTGGACATGAATATAATTTTATGTTGTTTTTAAAATTTTATGAGTGATTTGAGTGAAAATTTTGAAAAAAAAATAACTTTTTGAAAATTATCAAGTTTTTGAAGTTTTCAAAATACATATTCAAATGAAAATTAAAAATTTTATGAACAAACGTAAAAGGAAAAAATTTCTTATGTCCATACGAACTCTAAAACTCCGACTAATTTGAATACGAACCACGGAAAACTGCTCCCTGTCTTTTTGGGCATTTATTAACAAAAGCAGAGGATGTTAATAAGGGAGAAATTTAAAAATAGTTATATTTACAAGTGATCATTCAAAAATAGTCAGTCAAATTTAGCCACTTTTCGTATAAAGATAAATTTGAACGAAAACACTTTTCAAAATCCGAAAAAATACTCTAGCATAATATATTGGAGTTCCAGTACAGTCTTATATACTGGAATCAGTATAATATATCGGCCCAGCATAATATGCTGGAGTTTGAAATAATTGTGCTCCAGTCTCTAATATATTCCATCAAAGTATACCGGTCCAGTATAATATGCTAGAAGTTCATATACATGTGCAACAAACTTCAGAATATTATACTGGATTTATCTCTATTTCAATAAGATAATATTTTTTTTTAAATAATTTAACGAACGTTAGTTATTTTTAAATAACCAATTCGAAAACTGACTAGATCGTACTATTTAAACGGTTAATAAGGTTGGTGTGAGGCACTAATGATTCGATGATGAAGAGGCATATATTGTCACAAAGTTCAAGAACGTAAAACGTTTTCTGCAGCAATAAGTCAGGCCCATGATAATTGATAGGTCTTTCAAAATGGACCCCCATACCCCTCGGAAACAAACAAAAGCCTATATTCTATCCAGAGAATGTCTCCCATTTTGCCTCCTCATTTTTTGATCTTTTACCTTTTTTCATGTTTACCTTCTTATGGAAATTCAATTCTTCTTTCTTTCTTTTTACAGTTTAATTTTTTCTTTAAACAATTATTCCATAGGTTTTAATAGTTTGCAAATCATACAGAAGATGAAAATCCCACCAAACAAGTCCTTCACAATAAACTCAACTCAAAAAGATCCTGACCGGATGAATGACCACCCGTCAAACCAACTGGTCGTGCCAGCAAGTGACAAATCTAGGAGTAGTAGGTTTAACAGCAACTCTTAATCCTAGTTAGACCAAGAGATACCTCGAGGGAGGTAGGGTTTCAGAATCGAGGCCAACAAACAAGAAATAGGAATTGGACGGTTTACTTGTTCGAGGCGTTATATGTCGGTGATAAGGTAGGCAAATGAGCTCTGTAAAAACTGACAATTGACACTGACTTTTGTTTACTTTTTTCTGTTTTGGGGCTCACAGAGTTTTGGGACCACTAACTGAGAATGATGATGGCTGTTGTATAGTGGGGCTAATTATGACATTTGCAGGCTTATGATGGGATCATACATCATCACTTACACACTCGACTTGCATTTACTTGTCACAGTTATTGGGCTTTTGGGGATTGAATCTTGGGCTTGGGCTTCATTTTTGCACGAGAAATTCAAAAATAATATGTTTTACAGGTAATTATTCAAAAATAGTTATGGTTTCAAAAGTAATCGAAATTTAATAATTTTTTGTGTAAAGATAAATTTGAATGATAATACTGCTTAAAATCCAAAAAAAATACGCCAACAGAAGTATACTGGAACTCCAGTAAAATATACTGGATTTCCAGTATAATACACCGGTCCAGCATAATATATTAGAGATTGGAGCACCGTATATTATACACCGATGCTCCAATCTCCAGTATATTGTATTGAAACTTTTCGTGTGTTGATGTTCCAATATAATATGCTGGAAGTTTATATACAGGTGCACCGTTAATTATTTGGTTTTAACATAAAAAATAATTTATTCTATGTTGATTCATATTTTAATATTAGTTCATCTCTTGTTTTGAATATTTAATCTTAATTATACTTTTATCCACCATAAATATTTAATTCAAAGACTAAAATATTAATATGATTTTTTACTTTTAGATCTTTATGTATGTAGAATCATCATTTGAGTAGGAAAATAGTTCAAATATAATACTAAAATATATTATCGTGTGATTTTTTTCATCTCAATTTTACCTCTTTATGCAGTCCATTTAACTTTTATTTTTTCTTGGTATTGAACATTATGCAGTGGTAATGCATTATTAATACAGAGAGTTCCTATGAAATTAATTTTATTAAATCTTCCACATATTTTTAATAAGAATTTAATATACAATTTTTTTTAATTTTAAAATCTTAAATATTAAAATTTAGCATATAAGGTACTGTATTCCAAAAATTATGTAATAGAGTTTTGTCCTTTTCCTATGAGTTATTTCATTAAATATTTTTAGGCTATTTTGGTATATTAATATTATATTTATGCTTTTATAATAATATAAGCTCTCCTGTTTTTAAATGGATTTGGACAATATAATACATTCTCAAGTTAAATTAGTAATAGAACATTATAATACGTTTTCAAATTAATTTAATAATAGAAAATCTTAAGAAGTATATCCTAAAAGTAATAAGATTACACGACTAAAGGTATTTACTTTTTAAATTTTATATGAATCAGACAGCCTAAAAGTAATTATACTAATAGGATTCCAAAATATAATCATGTAGGATTTCTAACATGTAGTATTATGTTCTAAAATTAATAGTATTATAAGGCTATTATCTAGAATTCCGGTTACGTCATTTTATTATAAGCTATACTTAATATTATAAGGCTTTTATAAATTGATATTGTATTCATGCTTTTTTAATAAAGGAATTCAGTATCATAAAGCAAAACCTGAAGGGAGGGCTCTCAAACTATTCAAAATTATACATTGTAACACTTGTGGAAATTCTTTACTCTCTTTTCCATGAGTAACTCTCATAATTGGAAATTAAGTGTAATTTGCATAACATATAATTCAATTCTTTTTTGTTTGTTGCGTTTCTTTCTATTAAAAATTTTGAGCAGTCATAAAAGATTGATATAATATTTGAAAAGATTGAGTTCTCCTATTTCTGTTAATTTTCTTACTTTATAATATTTGTTCTAAATTACGTATTTCATCTTCGTTTGATAGATTACATTATTGGTATTATGGAATATTAGTTTTAGTATTGAAACTTTATTTTTCATTATGTTAGAAAGATGTTATAGTACTTGAAGTGGAGAGAGAAGCTCCCCCTTCTCTCTACCTTTACTGTTCCATTGCCTCGTCTTCTCCGCCTGCCTCGGCGCACGTTAGTTAACGTCGCCGAGCTGGTTTTCATGGCAAGAGGAAGAGTTCGCGGTAGGGGTAGGCCACGTAAAATACCAATTGCAACAATAGATCGCATCATCTCAAAAATCAATCCACCACAAGCTATTTCCAGTGAAGAAGATCCGGTTACTGTTCCATTGATTTCAGTCCCATTGAAGCAACCAGAGGAGGTTCCTTTACAAACAGAAGTTATAGAGCTTCCTCGAACTCAGATTATACAAGGTGATGGTGGAAATACCCACATGCAGACATCAACCCAACCACCTGACCCTGAAACAGTGAAGGTGACCAATGAAGGAACCAAGTGTGGGCAAATCTGTTCCAGAAGAACAGATTTGCCTCTAATGGTATGTCACTGGAGTATATACCACCTACTATCCCTGATGGCAAACCTGTAGGTCAGTTACTGAAAGAGGAAGTAGAGGAGGAAGAGCAGAAATGGAAATGTTCTCTGGTGATTTTTGTGTTGGGGACTGGTCCAGGTTATAATGCTATGAAACGATTCATTTATCTACACTGGTCTCATGTTCGAGAGCCAGATCTACACTACCATGAGGAGGGTTATTATGTAGCTAAATTTTAAACCATGGAAGATGCTAAGGAGGTCATATGTGCTGGTCCATATACCATTGCTAACAGACCTATGGTTTTGAAGCAATGGACTCCTGATTTCGACTTCACTGCTGCGTTCCCTAATGACATTCCTCTATGGGTAAAGTTTCCTAGGCTCTCTATGTCATGCTGAGTTAATAGGTCTTTGAGTAGGATTGCCAGTGTTCTTGGCAAACCTATTTTTGCTGATGAGTGTACTACCAATCAGACTATGATCTCTTTTGCACGTATACTTATTGAGGTTAATGTGTCTAAACCTCTGCTAAGTGATATTGAGATTATTGATCCTAATGGCAAGAAGTTTGTACAGGAAGTGACATATGATTGGAAGCCAACATACTGTGAGAAGTGCCTCATGGTAGGCCATAACTGCATGACCATTCCTAAACCCCCTCAACCTATACAAAAACCAAAAATTACCCAGGAGTGGAGAGTTAAAGGACCAGTGCAGAATGATACTCAACCTAAGGAGAACCTCAGCCAACAGGAAGAACCAAGGCAGACTGCAATACCTCCTAAGGATGCTGATCCTTTGGATGTCACAGAAGGGTTCACTCTGGTAGATAAGGGCAAGCAGGTGCAATCACCAGTTTTTAATCATACAAATTTTCCCCCATTATCCCCTATGGTATTGAGTAACAGATTTCAAGCTGTGTCTGCTAGCAGAACATGTTACCCCCCTGATGCAGGGGGGCCTAGTTTTACCAAATGAAGTTAGTCGTTTGGAATATTAGAAGGATCAATAAGAAGTATAAACAGAAAGAAGCTAAAGAATACTTTAGACAGAATAAATTTAGTCTTGTTAGTTTGGTAGAAACAAAGGTCAAGTAGAATAATGCAGGGAGAATTGCTAATATGGTGCTCCCAGGTTGGTGTATGGTAGCTAACTATAGGAAGTCTCCAAGAGGTAGAATCTGGATTTTATGGGATCCTAAGAAGATCAGTGTCACAGGAATTCAGGAGGATGGCCAATCTCTTTATTGCAGTGTTCATAATCTTGTTGGGGATCTGATCTGCCTGCTCACTGTGGTTTATGGTTCTAATGGTCTGGACCAGAGAAGAACAATGTGGCAACACATACAAAATCTTGCTACAGGTATTATTGATCCTTGGCTGGTTGCAGGTGACTTCAATGCTGTGTTGTCTGTCAAAGACAGACAGTCATGTACTCAGGTTAAGCAAGCTGAGACTCTGGATTTCATTCAATGCATTCAACTGGCTGAATTATCAGAACTTCCTTGGAAAGGGAATTTCTTCACATGGCTAATAAACAGACTGGTAATGAGAGAGTTTGTAGTAGATTAGACAGAATATTTGGTAATTATGACTGGATGATTAAATGGAGTCACGTACAGACTGTATATGACCCTCCTTTAATCTCTGATCATAATCCAATGGTCCTCACTTTGAAGGAAGATATTACTGTCAGGAAGGCACCCTTCAAATTCTACAATGCATGGGCTAATCATAAGGATTTCCAAAACATCATGAAGGAACATTGGAGGAGTTCTGATCAGGGCACTCTTAAGTTGATATGGAACAACCTCAAGGCACTTAAACCTGTTCTAAAATCTCTAAATGTTAGAGAATTTAAGAACATCACACAGAAAATAGAATCTAGCAGGGAGGAACTAAAAATCATCCAGCACCAGATGAGCTCACAATATACTGATGATGTGCAGGCTAAAGAAAAGGATCTGTTATTGAAGATGGAGAAGTGGTCACTGATTGAAGAAAGTATCATCCAGCAGAAATCTAGAGCCAAATGGATACAACTGGGAGATTCAAACAATAAGTATTTTCATGCTGTGTTAACAGAAAGGAATCAGTATAAAAGCATTACTGAACTGGTTACTGCAGGAGGCATCAAACTTACTCATCCGGATGACATTAGAGTTGAAATCAGGAACTTCTATAAGGCTTTAATGGGGTCATCAGCTCCCTCCCTTCCAGCAATTAATAGATCATATATGGATAATGGCCCAAAGCTCACTCATTATCAGCAGCAGCAGCTAGTTGCAGATGTGTCCATTGATGAAATTGTAGATAGCCTAAAATCCATTGGTGATCATAAAGCACCAGGGATTGATGGTTATAATGCTGTTTTCTTTAAACATACCTGGTGGCTCCCTGGAAATCAAATTACCAGGGCAGTTCTGGAGTTCTTCCAATCTGGTAAGATGTATAAGCCAGTTAATTGTGCTTCCCTTACATTGATACCTAAAGTTCCTAACCCTCAGTCAGTCAAGGAATTCAGACCAATTGCATGTTGTTCAGTCTTATATAAGATAATATCTAAGATACTGGCTAACAGATTACAGAAATGCATGGCTTATATCATCAATGATTCCCAGTCAGGATTCATACCAGGAAGGAAGGTGGCTGACAATGTTATCTTAGCACATGAGTTGATCAAACACTATGCTAGAACACATGTGTCTCCTAGGTGCATGATTAAAATAGACCTACAGAAGGCTTATGATTCTGTTGAGTGGATCTTCTTGCAACAAGTGATGGAATCCTTACACTTCCCAGGCAGATTCATAAGGTGGATTATGGAATGTGTCCAGACAGTGAGCTATACAATCATGGTTAATGGGGAAACTACTCAACCCTTCCAAGCAGCTAAAGGATTGAGGCAAGGTGACCCAGTCTCTCCCTTCTTATTTGCTATAGTGATGGAATACCTTAGCAGGGCTCTTGTGGAACTAAAGAGAGATCCAGATTTCCTATTCCATCCTGGTTGTAAAAGGTTAAATATCACACACCTTAGTTTTGCAGATAATCTACTGTTATTTGCAAGAGGAGACTTGAAGGCTGTCACAACCATGTTCAGATATTTCTCTCAATTTACTGAGGCTTCTAGTATGACTGCTAACTTGAGTAAAAGTTCTGTCTATTTTGGTGGTGTCTCTCCTGATGCACAACAACATATTGTCAACCATCTTGGTTATGTATATGGAGAATTACCTTTCAAGTATTTAGGAGTTCCTTTAACTGCCAAGAAAATGTCATTACTACAATGGCAACCATTGGTGGATAGGGTTACTGCCAGGATTACATCCTGGACTGCTAGGAAATTATCCTATACAGGGAGAATTCAGCTGGTACAGTCAGTCATCTTTGGTATACAAGCATACTGGGCACAACTTTTTCTTATTCCTACAAAAATATTAAAGATGCTGGATGCAGTTTGTAGATCCTATGTTTGGACAGGTTCAACCAACATATCCAAAAAATCATATGTAGCTTGGGACAAGGTCTGCCTACCTAAGTCTGCTGGGGGTTTAAATATTATGAATAAACAAAGCTGCAATCATGAAACTTGGATGGGATCTGGCCAATAAGAAAGATGTTCTATGGATAAAATGGATACATTCAGTATACATAAAACAACAACAAGTGCAGTCCCTAACCATTCCTAACCAAGCCAGTTGGATGGTTAGGAAGATCATTACTGCTACTGTTACATTGCAGCAGTCACAGATGCTACAACAACCAGTTTGCTCTATCAAGAAATTTTACTTACAACAGGTTGGACAATTGCCAAGAGTAAAGTGGAAGAACCTAACTATCCAAGACTATGCTAGACCTAAGGCAGTTTTCAATCTCTGGCTTATATTACAGAACAGGCTACCCACAAGGGATAGACTGGAACAGTGGACACTCACAGTGGACAACACATGTGCACTTTGCCAACAAGATAAGGACACTAGGGATCATCTGTTCTTCTCATGTTCATTCACCTCCTTGCTGAGACATCACACTTCACAGTGAATTGGAGTAACTCAAGACAATTACCAGAATTGGGAACAATACATTCAGTGGATCACAAACAAGCCTAAAGGGAAATCTGGTCGAGCTCAAATGATGAAAATGGTCTTTGCTGAAATGCTTTACAGTATTTGGTTAGAAAGAAACTCCAGATTGTTCAATCACACTTCATGTTCCAGTGGACATCTACTTAGAAGCATTGCTTATACATGTCATGTTAAGAGTCCCCTAAAGTTAATGTACACCTACTGCATTATCTCCTGTAATTAGAAACATAGGTATAGTAATGTAGATGCTAGCTAGTTTTATCATAGATGATAGTCAGCTATGTATACCTGAACTATGGCTTTGTAAAGACATACCTTTGGTGATTAATACAACAAATTTAATTACCAAAAAAAAAAAAGATGCTATAGTTATTAATGATATATATAATTGTTTTTAGTCCGTTAGTGGGTATCAGCTGTCGATTTTATTTAAAGTCGATCTTAGACATCTTCTGATTCAGTTACGTACTAATTATTCTGTTGGAATATCTCCTTTAGATTTCAAGAAATTTTTGTGCAACATTTAATCCAATATCCCTATTTGTTTATTTATGCTAAATGACATCCGTGTTTTTCTCTTCACCAAAATTCGCATATCATTTAAAGACTTTAATTCGAAGACAAAATAGCAAAGAATAGGTAAGTATTTACTTCTTCAATTTTATATGAATTAGACAGCCCAAAAGTAATTATAAAACTAATAGGATTTCTAAAGGTAACCGTGTAGAATTTCGAACATGTAGTATTATATTCTAAAACTAATAGGATAATAAGACTAATATCTAGAATTTCGGTTATGTTCTTTTATTATGAGTTATTATGCTTAATATTACAAGGTTATTTTTGTAAACCGATATTGTATTCATGCTTTTATAATAATATAGATATAAATAGTAAACTCATAATATTTTTACCAAATTATCTGTTTGATATATACTTATAAACTAGTATTCTTTAAATTTAAATATTCGATACGACATCCAGTAGCTTCATCTCATTTGAAATAAATAGTGCAGTATTATATATAATGCACAATTATAATGCACAATTACTAAAGTATTACTCAATTCGGTCGACAATAAGTGATCAATTTATTTTGGCATACCCATTAAGAAAATACTAAATTTGTACAAAAATACCTAATATGACTAAACTACCGTTAATTTTATTTAATATTATGAGTAAGAAAACTTTCTAGGAATATGTACATTAGGATATTTTTGCAAAAACAAATTGAATTTTTTCTTGATTATATAAAGAGATAATTTCACATAAATACAACTCACATGCCTCACTTGCAACATAATAACTTAGATATCACTTTGTAAATCTATAGCTTAAAAATAATAGGCTAATTCCCGAAAAATAACTTATTTCACACAATCAACTACTGTTATTACTCCCTCTTTATACAACCAGTTATTTTCATTCTCTTGATTTCCTTTGATTATTAAGCATTTGATAAAAAAATGCAAATTAGCCAGAACGCAACTCAAAAATCCTATCGTGGATAATCATACTATCTGAAGGTAAGAAATTCAAACACTTTTATGTGCAATTGTTGAAGCAATCCAACAGGATAAAAGAAAAATAAAAAATTGATAAATAAATTGTAGAATTCCTCCAACGCGTACAAATTTATTTCATATAGCACATACACGAAAAAGAAGAAGAGAAGGAAGTGTCAAACTTTTGTAGAGGCCTCTTACACGCTAACAATGTATATACATATCCTTATAAGTTGAAAAAATATATATTTTATACAATATTATACACAAATATACATATTTATACATAATTATATAATACTATATAACTTGTATAAACATGTATAATAGTGTATAAGAGGTGTCTGTATATCCATATACACAATTATATACTATTATACAATGTTGATACAACCTGTTACATAGTTATGATTTTCCAGAACTTCAAACTTCAAAGTCTTCCAAAATTATCAGAACTTCAAACTTCAAAATCTTTAAAAATTAGTGGTTGCTTGTTGGTGCAATCAAGTTTGAAAGCTATTTATTTTCAGATTTGTGTGTATTTTCATGTTTCTTAAAAAATCTTCATCTTTCTTACGCTTGCCACCATGGACGACGGAGTAGGAGCCCGAGCCTTCTTCGAGCCATTAATGGCAGAAACTGCGTGGGGGTTAGAGGAGGGGGAATAACGACGGCTAGGTTTAGAAATGATAAGGGATCTATGTGGGTTAAAAAAGAAGAAGTGAGAGGCGGTGAGAGAGAGAAGGGAATAAAGAAAGAAAAAAATAATAAAAACCCTAAAAGTATATCTTTAATAGCGAGCTAAAGGTTGAAAAGTTTCTTTTTATGTACAATATGGATTAAATATGGTAAGAACTTCAAATGTGGTCTATTTTCTGTTGGACTATTAGACCTAGTGATATGAGCTGTAATTCTTTCTTATATAAATAAATACTTATTTTAAACTAAAATAAAAAAATAAATTGATCACCTATGAATCTATAATAATGAATCTATAATAAGAGAGAGTACAGTTCAGTAGTCGATTTCCTAAAGTGCCAACTATGGTTTGAGTCGCTCCAAATTAGAAATAATTAAAAAAATTCATACTTCATTTTAAAAAAGGTTTCCAATTTGATTGCCAACTTTCATACTAATAATTAATTGGCCCCACTATTGCTATCCCAAATTAAAATTAGTGGTCATTTAAAGCACCTTTAGGTCAATTAAACTATAGCTCAAAGTTTTTGACTATTATTGAAACAATGTCATTTTCATGATATGAAAGATTATTTAAAGTAAGTCTAGAAACAGAAAGTGGTCCATTTCTAATTTGGCGGTGATATTAACTCAAATAGAAATTATTCAATTTTTTGAGTTTAAGTATGGACCAAGTATTTGTAGTTTTGGTTTATGACATTCTCAACACGCATAAAATCTTTAATTATAGTTTAGAAAGGCTTCCCTCTTGTCAATTCTCAACTAAAAAACACCAACCGACCATTGAACTCGTACTATTGCTATTATCGTCTCTTACAACAACAATCCATTATAATTCCACGATCCCCGACATCATTCCCTCCAAGAATTTCCCATCTTACTCTTGGGGAGACTCGAACTCACAACCTCTCGGTTGAAAATGGGAGTTGCTTACCATCAGAGCAACCCCTCTTGTCTTCCATTGTCTCTTAGGAAAATTAAAATAAAATAGCCAGAATGAAATTTGATTACCCACCGCTAAGTATGAGTAAAGAAATAATATTTGTTACTATTCTCTTGATATGAAGGTGTGGATATCGAAGATTAGGTCATTAGAGTTGTGGGTTGACAGCTAGTCGAGAGTCTCTTCTAGTCTTATTAGTAATTTTAGTACTAGTCTTGTATTTTCCTATTCCGAGTTACTTGCTGACGAAACGACATGGCATTATTGCCGGTAGTCTTTGCACATCTCTTATAGCTTCGTATTCCTAGTTTCTCGCTATTACTTGTTGTGTTATTTGTTTCTTTTATCTTATTTCCTTGCTACTGTTAATGTTTGTTTATTGTGTCCTTTACACTGTTCTTAAATCGATGGTCTATCGGAAACAACCTTTCTTCCTTCATAACATAAGGGTAAGATCTGCGTACATATTATAGACCTAACGTGTGAGATTGCATTATGTTTATTATTATTGTTATACGATTCTCCCTTTTCCTATACCAAATTATCAATTAGGGATCGTTTAATAGGATGTACAATAATAGTACTGAATAAGATTTATTAGTAATAGTAAGATTAGTATGTTGCGGCTCATTACCGTTTCATTTGGTGCTTGAAAGATTTTGAATAATATATATATATATATATATATATATATAATATTATATATTATATACATATATATAATGTATGGTTAATACATATATTATTTTTCCTAACACCAACAAGAATAACAATAATACAAATGTTTATTACATAGGCCCACAAGAATAATTATTCACTTTATTGAATTAACATTTTCACCTAGTTTAACAAGAAAATAAACCAAATAAATTAACTTCAAACTCACTATATAAGCTTTCGCATATAATATTTATATTAAATTGAATAATTTAATTTTATCAACTAAGAACTGAAATAAAAATAGATATCTCTTAATCACATAATTAAAGATAAACTTTTATAGTAAATAATATCCAAATATAATTTATATTTTATTTCAAATATTTGATTATTTAACACCTCAAAAGAGAATAAAAAGTAGTACTAAATAAAATAGGAGCAGTGGTCCTACCCATCAAACCCACCGGCTAATACAGTCGTCGTTTCCATATCAACAACGTTTTGATCAAATATCTTAAACTATTTCCAATAAAAATTAATCCCCATTTTTATTTTCATTCAATAATCGGAAGCTTCGATTTCCTCTTCCTAATTTGTATATACAAAAACTCAATTCAGAAAAGGATTATCGGATCTTGTTTAGTTGAATTGGAAATTGTGGATGGCGAATTTGTATGTAACGGCGGTGCCGACGACGGATCTGAATCGGAACACGGAGTGGTTTACGTATCCAGGTGTATGGACAACTTACATCTTAATTCTATTCTTCTCATGGCTCGTTGTTCTCTCCGTCTTTGGTTGCTCTCCTGGCATGGCTTGGACCATTGTTCATCTCTCTCATTTTCTCGTACGCCTCTTTCTCTACCTTTTTTTAAAAAAACTTTTTCGTATTCTCGTTTAATTTAGAACTAAGGCTTAGTAGTAGTAATTGTTGTTGTTGTATTCACCTTCTCAATAACGGAGGGTTGTGGTAAATGGAGGAGCTAGAATTTTATACAATTATTCGAGAATATCAAATGTTACACCTGAGATTTGAACTTGTGATGTAAAGCAACTTTTGAAGCCTCGTTGCCGCTTTACTAGAGTTTTTTCCTAATGTCAAGGGGATTCAACAACTTATATATGACCAAACAGTAGTTTTTATCCTATTTGTACTGTATAATTTTTCAGCGAATGGAATTCAATTGAACACCTTTCATTGAGCTAGCTCCGCAACTATGGTTGTGGTAGGTTGATAGTTTGCTTTAAAGAGTCCAATCATGATGAACTATATTCACAACTATGTTCCTTTGAAATGGGTCCACACACATAAATGCATGGTGAATGCATAGTTGAATGGTTGACTTATTGATTTCTATGCTTCTGGATATTTTTTTTTGGGATTCCAAAACTCGTTTGTCTAAATCTTGGGTCATCGCCAAGATGGACAGTGTCAAATATCTTGGGTCAGTGATTCAGGGGGACGGAGAGATTGACGGGGACGTCACTCATTGCATAGGAGCGGGGTTGGTCAAAGTGGAGGCTTGCATCAGGAGTCCTGTGTGACAAGAAAGTTTCACAGAAACTCAAGGGGAAATTTTATAGAGCTGTGGTTAGGCCTGCCATGTTGTATGGGGCGGAGTGCTGGCCAGTGAAGAACTCTCACGTTCAGAGGATGAAGGTTGCGGAGATGAGGATGCTCAGGTGGATGTGCGGGCTCACCAGGTTAGATGAGATTAAAAATGAAGTTATTCGAGAGAAGGTGGGGGTGGCCCCGGTGGATGAGAAGATGCGAGAAGCGAGGCTGCGGTGGTTCGGACATGTGCGGAGGAGAAGTCCTGACGCCCCTGTGAGGAGTTGTGAGCGGCTGACGATGGTCGGCGTACGGCGAGGCAGAGAGAGGCCTAAGAGGTATTGGGAAGAGGTGATTAGGCATGACATGGCTAGAATGCGGGTTTCTGAGGACATGACCCTGGATAGGAAAGTATGGAGGTCTAGTATAAGGCTTGTGGGATAGGGGCCCCTAGAGTTCTTCATACTCCTCACCCAGGGTTGGGTGAGGCTTGGCAGGGCTATTCATAGATGATTTATGTATTGGATTTTGTCTTATGCTAGTTACTGTCTGATATTATTGCATGCTATTTTATTTATAGTTTTTCTGTTTTATTTTTAGGTTTTTATGTTTAGATAATTATTTACGCTATTTATGTTGAAGTTACTAATGCTCTTTTGTTGTTTTTGTTTTTGTTGTTCCTTTACTTCACTGAGCCGAGGGTCGATTGAAACAGCCTCTCTGCCCTTTCGGGTAGGTGTAAGGCTCGTCTACATATTACCCTCCCCAGACCCCACTTTGTGGGACTATACTGGGTAGTTGTTGTTGTTGTTTGTCTATGTGTTTTCTGGGTTTATGGTATTGCGCCATTTGGGGAATTGTCTCGGAATTTGTAACTAATCTGAGTTTGGTGCAAGCTTGAGTCATTGATTACTTGTTTATGTCAACTTGAAATCAGAGATTTTGAGAAGTAGCTCGAGGAGTGGTGAATTGGAATTTATTTTATCCGTCTTGATTCTTTGATAGAGTAGAAAAGGATACAGCCGAATCCTACTATTTTGTGATTGATGGCATGCACAATTGATATATTTGATTCTTAGATAGATGGACAGGCAAATTGTAATAAAAGCTTTAGCCTTTTAGTGTCTTGTATACTTGGTTTTTGCATCTTGATCGATTTCGCTAGACATTATTACTATAGTCTTATATTGGTTGACAAGAGGGGCTTGGTCTGATGGTAACCAACCCTCACTTACAACCGAGAGGTTGTGAGTTCGAGTCTCCCCAGGAGCAAATTCTGGGGATTTATGCCGGGGGTCTATTTGGAAACAGCCTCTCTACCCAGGGTAGGGGTAAGGCTGCGTACACACTACCCTCCCCAGACACCACTGAGTGGTATTGTACTGGGTCGTACTTTTTTTTATATTGGTTGAGAGCATGGAGTGTATGACTCTATGGACTTTAATCTATTATAATATTGAGGAACTCTCACCACTTGAACTATCTTTACGGTTGAGTTAGCCCAAGGTTCGTTCTCATTACATGGTATCAAAGCTAGACTTATCAGTGTTGAGCTCGCATGTCATGTTATTCACGCTCTAGATGTCTAGACCTTATTGTGCCTGGAGAGGAGGGTAGGAGTAGGGGGCGGGTGTTAAGTTCCCACATTGGTTGAGGGTGCATTTTATAGTGTATTTATATGGTTTCAAGAATTTTCACCACTTAAACTAGTTTTTTGAGTTGAGTCAGGTCTAAGACCATTTTCATGACATTATGATGCATGCTTAACATACCTTGTAATTTCTCTATTTAGTCATGCGGAGTAACAAGTACATTTGGAATTTGGGGACTTCTATTAAGATTGCTCTTTTGAAAGCTTAATATCTCTATTATCCTTTTGATGTCTTTTTCCTTGTTCTTGCTATTCTTGCCTGCCATGTGTTTAGTTGCAAATAAGAAACATTGTTTACCTATGTAATATGCTGTGAATAATGTCTGTGCATAAATCCTAGGCGTGCTAAAGTCTACTTGATGATATTTACCTTCTCTTTGGTCTCAATTTGTGTTTCTTTGTGTGTGTGTGTGTGTTTTTTTACCTGGTTTTATAGCATGGGTGAAAACCTTGTAATATACCTACTCTCGATTTTTATCTCTCTTTTTGAAGGACTGCCTTCTCTACTTATTTCACGTCATTTGTCACCTTTTTCCACTGGAAGTAGGGAATGGAATTCGTACATACTCTAAATCTTTTGTTGCTTTACTAACGACTTCACCTTGTCTATTTATCTTCAGGTCACATATCAATGTTTTCACTGGAAGAAGGGAACACCATTTTCTGATGACCAAGGTATCTACAATAGATTGACTTGGTGGGAGCAGATAGATAATGGGAAGCAGCTGACTCGCAACAGGAAGTTTCTAACAGTTGTCCCTGTGGTGCTGTAAGTAGTCAATTTCATCATGTTATTTGCTATTTAGACTTCTAATGCTGTGAAAGATATCGTGCTTGCAAGTATAGTTGACATGTATATGAGCTCTCCAACTGACTTGCATAAGCTTCTAAGTTGCACCGTCATGCATTTTGCAACAGTGCTTCTGATCATTGTAGTAGTTCATATATTGGAGGGTGTAGTATTCTTAGGCTCTGATTATGGGTTTGGTTAACTAAAACTTGTTATCTTTCATTTTATATGAGACTATTATTAGTTGAAAGTTAACAATAAACGGGACAAGAAGTCAGGAAATAGAGTGTAGTTATTAGACCAATTAAGCATCCAAGCTTATGCATTTTGGTGATCGTGCAGCGGTTGCATGAAAACATCATGGATAACGCACAAGTCTTTTTCATGATTATTACGTTCATGCATAACTTCCATGATCAATGATATCAGCCCAATTTTTGATATTTTGAGCTTGATTACTCTGTTTTTCTGCTAGTTTTGGGGAATTCCTTATCCAAACAATATATGATATAGTCCCTACATAACAAGCTGTACTGGAAGCATTTTTTAACCACTTATTCTTAATAGCTTCTCCAACAAAGCATCATTGCAGCACGAGCAAATTTATCAATCTAATGCTATAAATTTTTACTGAGAATTTGGTGTTGAAGATATTTCCTCAAATAAGTGGGGATCATGTGTTGGACAAGATAGGGTTGCTCAAGTGAGAAGCACCCTCCACTTCCAACCTTACAGTTGTGTGTTCGATTCACCATGTTACCATTTCAAAAAAGAGGATAATGTGTCTGATTAAATCTCATGGTCGCATTTTTTGGACTCTTAGAGTGGAAAATATGGCATCAATATCTCCTAGAGAATAGTATGACAAAGGAAGAACTAACACATAGAATATGATCACTCAAAAGGTGGAGTGATTTACGATAGGAAGATACCTATCAAGGTGAAGACCAAGTTTTATAAAATGTTTGTGGGATTGTGGCACCAGCAATCTTACATGGAAGTGAGTGTTAGCTTACAGAATGTTTCAAGTTTCTGAATATCTCTCAGAATCAATGAGAGTTTAGCTAAGAATGGAATCAAAGATTCTGTATGGCTGATACTAATTAGTTAGAAATTAAGGTTTACTTGTTTTTACACTTAAATGAAGTTGACCTTAATAGACCAAAACGGGTCAACGGGCATTGAGGATTTCATTTGCTGGCCTGGCTAGTTTGAGGTTGATACACTGCTGATTGATATATACCCCAATTGTATTAGTTTAGTGGGAAGTGGTACCATTTAGCTTCAAGACCTACATATTAGTATATTACATGGTAAAACCAAAATCTGACACTTCTAGAAAGTGTTGGACAGTTAGCATTTAATAACTGAAGCAGAAGGTATCTGGACATGCCATGGTTGGACGACTGTGACAGGTTCCATTAGCAATTATTGAGCATTCACAGCTTATTGAGCCACTAATGGACTTCTCTCTAAGGTGGATATACAGCTGTTGAATTTTTAATTAGTGCTTATAACAATTACTCACATTTATGAATTTGTTGAGAACCCAAATGGTCCATGGGAAAAGGAACATTGTTTTCCCCTGAAAGCAATATGCTGAATTTTCATTTGATTAAAGTTAGCGTTCAGTGGACCTACGCCCCAAAAAGGGGAAAAAAAGAAATTCACTGTGAACTTTTCCATACAGAAAAAAATTGACTGTGAATCTTGATGGGAAAAGAATCATCTATAATTTGTTTTACAACTATTGGAGGTAGCTATCCTAAAGGTTATTACTCAAAGTTTGTAGAAACTAATAAATCTTACCTTTGAGCCTGGAAAAATTACCTAAATTGTGGAATTGAAGGAGGAAACTCATAGTCTTGTGGCGTCAAGTCTCAATCTTTGCTCTTTATCTCTCGAGTCATCAAGTTGTCTGGAATATGGTTCTCCTCATAAGATTTAGTTTTGAATGATCTAAAACAAACAATGCAGAATAATAAATTCTTTTGAAAGCATTACAAATTAATTTCCACATTTTAAACGCGCTATTACTTTTTCAATATTTCTCTTGGATGACTGAGAAATTTGTCTTGGACCAATCCTTAGGATCAACTGCACCCTTCGAAGCTCGGGGATAATGGACCCGTTCCTCTATCCTTCTCCACTTAAATACCAGACTTAGTTCACATGGCGCAAGGCTCGACCCTGTGACGTAAGTTATAAGTCCCTCAACCTTTGCCACTTGAACTAAACCCTAGGCCACTGATTTTTCAGTATTTCAAGGATAAAAATGCCGTTTATTCATAAGAAAAGCATTATGCATCCTTCGTTTAACAATATGTTTTGTTGTTTAGGAAGCTGTCAAGTTCTCAATGACATAGAGCTAATGAAAATTCACTTTTGGAGTCTGCTACAGCCGAGCTGACTCTTGAAACTTTTGTTTGCATTGTAACCTATTTATGTTGGGAGTTGCACCAGGAAATATGTACCTTTTTGGTATTTAATCTTTGTAAGTGTAGCAAGCTTCCTTAAGGCAGTTGTTTTGTAAAGTTCAATTTTAAACTTAGAAATAGTTGAGAAAATGATGAAAGAGCAATCAACCAAATGGACACTCGTCAAAAGAAAAAATGAAAAAGAAACCCCAAAGCCCAATCCCACTTTTTGCACATAGGAGTAAAATGATGAATCAGTACTAGCGTCTTGATACCATTGTAAGTGTCTTTTATTTTATGCTATGGGCTTATGCACACATCATAGTTTGCTTTGCTGCATAGCGTTGCTTTTTCTGCCTTTTGCCCTTTTCACAGAATTCTCCCCTGTAATTTCATAAAAAAGAATCACAAAATTTGATGTGGGAGGAAGTAGGAGGGAGGAAGTTAAACAATGCATGTGCACTTAGCTTAAGGTAGTTTTTTTTGTGTGTGTGTGTGTGTGGGGGGGGGGGGGGGGTTGCTGTGGTTGCCATGCTTATTACTTCCCTATCTGGAATTATGTTTATTGATATTTTGCAGCATTCTTTTCTTATTCATCCATCCTAGATATTGGACTCTCCTTCCTCTATTATTCAGGAACATTACTGTTTTGTAAGGCATATGATTTGATGCTTATTGAACAATTCTGTTTCATATTTATGTTACACTAGCTTATGCACTGTCAGTGTCACGTAAAAGACGAAAATTGAAGGCAGCTAAGGTTGATGATCAGCAAGTGGAAAATATGGTGTTCTCATTTATTTTACCCAGAACAACAACTAGTGCAGCTTTTGTATTAATGATGTGGTAGGACATTGATTTGTTTGCCATTCGTCTTGCCTGTGCCACCACCTATACAATGATCCTCTTTTTTCGTTCCCTTTGGAGAAAAGATTCTTTAAAGAGCAGCCCGGCGCACAAGGCCCCGCATTCACGTAGGGTTCGAGAAGGAGCCGCACCCCAAAGGGTGTGATGTAGACAGTCTACCCTAATGCAAGCACTAGTGACTGCTTTCACGGCTCGAACCCGTGGCTTATCGGTCACACGGAAAAAAGATTCTTTATTCTAACTAAGTAGTGTTCTCATACTTGGTTTCTTTTCACAGGTACTTGATAGCCTCTCATACAACTGATTATCAACACCCAATGTTGTTCTTCAACACAGTTGCAGTTTTTATACTGGTTGTTGCCAAATTTCCAAATATGCACAAGGTTCGTATTTTTGGGATCAATGCAGATCAATGAGCTGGGTTTAACTGAATACATACCACAGAAATCAATAGCATCTGATTTGCATTAGTATCTTGAGTAAACTAAGATGGCCCTGTACACGGTTTTGAAAGATTTCGATTCGATATTTTCGATTTTTGACTTAATACCAGTATCATATCGAAATATATTTGTTATGGTTCTGTTTTTCCCTTTTCAATTTCGGTTTGATAAGTTGGTATTTTTGTAAACTTATATTCTATCAACCAAACTAGTATCGTGATTCATGAAAATTGATTTTTCAAACTCAAGCAAAAAGGAGAAAAACTAAAAGAGAACAAATTAAACCAAAATGTTAGTGATGTTTCATTCTAAAACAGAACTCTTATTCTTTTGCTTGAAATAAAAAATAAAGAAAAAGAGTAAGACATAATGTTACTAAGGAAACTATACGATCCAATAAATAGATAAATAAAAATTATTCAGTTGATTATATCGTTGATTTCTGTTAAGAGATCCCGAATATCACGGGATAAAAAGACTCATAAATGTGCAAACATTTGCTGGGGGTTTTCCAACTTCTTAAAGAAAACACCTCCTAAAATGGCCTGAAAGAAAATGACCCACCGAAAGTGACTTACTGATAGTACGGTAAATTGCGTATAATAAATTTTTGTGGTTTAGCTCAATAGCGGAGCCATTTTATAGGAAGGGGGTGTCAATCCTTTTGCGAGAAAAATACATTGTGTACGTAAATAATTTTTTTCTTTTATATGTATTTATTATTTAATTTCTTGTTATATTTACTTTTATATATTTTGACATCCCTTAACGAAAATTCTGATTCCAAAATATTGGTTTGGCTTTTTGCCGAAACTCGCGCATAGCAAGAACTTAGTGCTACCAGATTACCCATTACTGTTGTTACATTTAGAGGCATATTTAGGATTTAATGTTTATAAGTTCATATAACGACCTCAAGTTAATATACAATAATAATTACAACTATTTATACTCAAATATTTGTAGGTATTTAATAAATTTCTTAATACATAAATATAATTTAGGCAAAAACTATTGAATTCCTATGTACGGTAGATCTACTTCTGAAGGAGAAAGATCGTTATAAGTTGATGATCAACTTGAATGATAAATTATTTGAACTCTGAAAAATAGAGTTAGACTTTTAATTTGCAGTTAATATATCCTAGCTAGTTCGATATTGATGTTCTTTTATAAACAAATTACAGAGAAATGGAGGCTGTATCTGTGGAATAAAGTGGGAGAGATTATTCCTTAGCACGCTAGTCAAGGGGAATGTTTGTGGATCCCACATAGAGTTTGTCAGATGGTTTTCCTACTTCTTTTAATTTTTTAATAATAAAAGAACATGCGCAATTATCATCCCATTGAAACTGCTATTTGGCCAGCTATATATATATATATATATATATAAATATAAATTTTCTCAAGAATATAGTGTCGAAGGAAAAAATTTTCTCAAGAATATTCAAATTTTAAAAAAATAAAAAATAATTCACAACAGAGAGTGTTCAATACATGTAATGTACCTCTAAAACATAATATTTTATCTATATACGCAATGCAATTTCCCGACAAAAGGTGGTCAGTTGACCACCCTCACCGATGTGTAGCTTTGTCACTGTATATATATACAGAAGATCAACAAGAACCATTTAAGCCGAGCTAAGATATGAAACTTATAAGTTCAATATAATAGTTTATTCAAAGTAATAATTTGTATATATTCAACAAAAAATTGAAATAAATATATCATTTGAATCAAAACTACTAGGTTCGGTCAAACGCGTAAGACATCCGCTAGCTTCGCCCTGATTACAGCAACAATCAAGTCTTAACTCTAAAATAATGATAATAATAAAAATAATAATTACGTCTTAGTCTTAAATAAAAAGAATTTTTTTTATTTAGTAGCAACAATTTCTGTAGTAGGAAATGTATATGTATGTTCCACTTCACCCCGAAAAAAAGAAGAAAAATAAATCAGGAATAAGTATTTCTTTGATTTTATCTTACATTTTATAGCAAATATCACTTTATTTCCTGGTCCAATAGTTAACAAAAAAGGCACACATTCATTCACCATTTTATATTAATTAAAGAAACAATCTAGGATAAGAGGCTTTTTTTTCTCCTAAATACAAGCCTTTAGTTGGCCTATGAAATTATATATCGTCCATGACCACGTTGAATCATGTCATTTAGGGATATCATATAAGGTTACAACATAAGACGAATTTATGAACTAATTAATGTCATTGTATGTAAATTAAACTCGTAGGGTTCGTTTGGTTGGAATATACCTTATGCCGGTATAAGTTATGTTGGGACAAGTTATATTGAAATTTTTATGTTGGAATTGTTATTTATTCACTGTTTCGTATATTGTATTAAGAATGACAATTGTATAATTTCTAAGAAGAAAGTATAAGTTATACCGGTGCTAAATACTCCACCCGTTATCCCGGTGTTAAAATTAATATCGGAATAAGTTATACCTGGTTTGCTAACCAAACAGAATATTAAGGTGATATTAAATTTTTATACCACCCCATACCTCCTTATACCTCATAGCAAACGATCCCGCAGTAAATTACGCATGCTTTCAACCAAGTAACTCTAATAACTAAAACCACTATTTTATTAAATAAGAAGGGACTAGTCTTAAAGCAACGGTAAAATTATTTTTATGTGACTTATAAGTCACGAGTTCGAATTGTGAAAATAGTCACTAATACAAGCATTATAATAGGCTGTCTACATCATACTCCTTAAGGTATGTTAGATCATATGCGAATGCGAAATATCTTGTGCACCGGATATCATTTTTCTTTGAGTTATCAAACCTGGCTACTGATGCTCATGGCTTAAGTCATATGCAGACATTTGAAGTGAAACAAAACCTGACAACCTTAAAAGTTGTTTTGGGAAAAGAGTAATAGATCATGAAATAAGCCATGTTTATGTTCAGAAATTATGCTTCAAAACTACACTTTACCGAATAAAATTAGCTCAAATAGATTAATAACGAGTCTCACAAAGTTCAATACAAACTTGAAAATTATACATTATAATACATATATTTTTCTAATGACATTAATTAAAAAAACGCTAATGGGATCTCTTTGCCTTCCTTTTTGTGATAATAGAAAATAATTATAGGCATCACAAATTCTGGTCTTCTTGCCCTCCAAAAAAATCTGGGCTTCCCTTTCCTTCAGATAATAACCTCCACCAACTATAATCCAAAGTAAATTAATGACAATTATATGAAAAATGAGAGAGTAAATAAACTAAAAAAGATTAATTAGGAGAAATCAGAATTCCTTTTATCCTATGAGTTAGTAATTTTGAAGAAATTAAATCCAAACAAGGTCACCCCCACCAATAAACACTACAAGAAAAATCATAAAATTACTAATAAAAGGAAATATTTTTTTTTCTTCTAAAAATAAAAGAAAAACCCTTGAAATATATATATATATATATATATATATATATATATATATATATATATATATATATATATATATATATATATATATATATATATATATATATATTTACCAAGAACATCCTCCTCCTAACATTCCATTCCAAAATCCATTAGTAGATTCTTCAGCAGGCTGATGATGATCTCTATTATTTTCATTACCACCATCATTTGTAGTATTTGTGGTTGAAATTTGTTTTAAACCTACAAAAGGAAATAAAAATCTTCCACTTGTATTTGTCTCTTGGATATTATTTCCATAGGCTGCATTTCCAAGTCCATGATCCAATGAGAAATTTAGAGATGGCAAAGAAAATCCAGATGAGTTATTATAAACTGAATTTGGATCAGTTGAAATATTAACCATTGACATAAATGAATTATTATTCATCCCTCTTGATGTTATTCCATTAATTAATTCCAAAGCTGAAAGCTGAGATGACGAAGACACAGAAGAAGAAGACGAAGGAGGAGGAGGAGGAGGCAATGGAGAAATACTTGGACTATTGTTGTCCTTGTTGTTTCCATCATAATTTGGTACCTGTTGATTTTAAAGGAGTAAGAGTCGAAATCAGAAAAATTCGGACATTATAGTTATAAAAAATAATTTAAAAAGTCGAAATCAAAAATATATTTCTGAACGAATTATCGTAATTTTGAGAAGTCGAGTAGCTAGTAATGTTAGAACATATAGTTTAGTAACTTTACTGATATATGTTACTATGTTATTTCAACAATAATTGTTGCTTAACTTGCACATTTACACATTATACATAAATGCAAGTGACTTTTTGGTTCCTCAAAACATTCAAAACATAATATTAAATTTTGACCCGATTAATTTTTTCAAAAAGACCTCTTTTTAGAACAAATAACAACATATAAAAAATTCTGGCTTTTGTTGTTTCCACTGATCTATATCTTCAGTTTTATTGAGTCGAGTGTCTTTCAGAAAGAGCCTTTTTACCCCTCAAGGAGGGGTAGGGATAAAGTACCCTTCCCAGACTTTACTTATGGGATTTTACTGGGTTGTTGTTGTAACCAGTAGTGGAGCCACCTTACACTAAGGGGTGTCAGACCCCTTGGCGGAAAAATACACTGTAAGAAGGTAAAAAACAAATTTATATGAATATTATGTATTGGCTCCCTTTAATTTTCTAGAATGTTTATTATTATTATTATATATTTTCACATCCCTTTATAAAAATTCTAGCTCGCCACTAATTCTAACAACGCATAAAAGAATCTAATGAATTCGAAAGAATTGAACGAGGAACTGTATGAAAGTGAAAGTACCTGAATAAGCTCAGTGATAGTCTTGAAATCAGATGAAAAACCCAAGTTAAGATCTTGGCTCCCTTCAATATGGATCTTATTAGGGTTTTGATCATGATTAAGAGATGGTTGATTAATCAAATCAGGAAGTTTTTTCAAAGGATTATTAACATGATTTGAATAGGAAGAAGAATTAGATGATGATTTCTTGTTTTTTCTTGATCCACCACCAACAGGAATATTTCTAAGAGATCCACCAGCAGTCCAATATCTTCTACAAGTCTTGCAAAAATATCTTGGTTGAGAAAGACTATAATTGTTATAGTAACAAAATTTTGTATTTGTTGAATTGCATCTTGGACAATTCAATGCTTGGTCTTTTTGTTGCCTAACTTTTCTTTCTACACATGAATTAGGTTTTGATGATCCATTTGTGTTTTGTATTATCTCTTCCATTGGCTTCACCACTATCTCCTACAAAAAAAAAAAAAGAGAGAGGAAATAAATGAACAACATAACATCAACAACAACATACTATAATATAATCCCATATATAGGGTTTCAAGTAGGGTTTGATAACGACAGTATGTACGCAGACCTCACCCTTATCGGGCAAAATAAAGAGGCTGTTTTCTATAGACAGTCGACTCATGAACAATATTTTTAAATAAATATCGAAACATATATATATATATATATATATATATATATATATATATATATATATATATATATATATATATATAATTTTAGAAGTATCATCGTCCTCCAATGCAAATTTAAATCTTAGATCCGACTTTAATTTTCGTTATTAGCATCAGCTAGCTAGTAAGCACCACAAAGATTTTCAGATGAGTAATCAGAAAGGGAAAGGAAAAAAAGTCAGGTGCTTTTACTTTAAACTTTAACTGTAGTTTAATTAATCTTTTTCACTTTCTCGACCTTTTCATATTCACATATATGTGTAACAAAAAAGAAAAAGGGTAGAAACAAAAAATATAGAGACTAGGACTTTTCTCAAAAGTAAATCAAGATATTTAACTACAAAAACTCTAATCCAAAAAATACAAAAAAAAAAAAAAATTAGAACTAATGAGATCAAGAGAAACAAAGAAAAGATTAAGGTGAAGGATCTCTTTAAGAATTTTCTTAGTTTAATTATACCTGAGGCCATTGAGCAGTATCCATGGACGAAGAAGGAGGAAGAAGAAGAAAATGAGAAATGGAGTTTTTTTTTTCTGAGAAGGAAAAATGAGCAGCTTTCTGAACAAGTGGTTTTAAAAGAAGAAAAAGGAATGTTTGAGACGGTTTGTGGATGTTGTATGTGCTTTATGTTTGTGGGAAGAGAGAGAATAAATAATATATTTTTCGGTTTCTCACTCAGTGTTCGGTATTTAATTTGATTAATTTAAAATTGCGGCAAATCCCACTTTAAAAAATATAACGTTCCTATTAATGATGACTTTATACCCAGAGTAGAAACTCGAGAACTCTAGTTATGCCAGCACACTTCGAAAGGTAGAGTCTTCCTTTTTAAATGTGACTCTGAATTCAAGAACTCTAGTTAAAAATAGACGAATACTTATCTCAAGTCGCATTAAAGGTAGAGCGTTCTCTATTAAAGATGACTTTATACTGAGAGTTTGAATTCGAGAAGTTTAGTTATGCCACCACACTTTGAAAGGTATGTAGAGCCTTCCTTTTTAAAGACGAATCTAAATTCAAGAACTCAAGTTAAAAATGGAGGAATAGTTATCGTAAGTCGCATTAAAGTTATAGCGTTCCATATTAAAGAAGAGTTTATACCCAGAGTTTGAACCGGAAAACTCTAGTTATGGCAGCACACTTTGAAAGGCAGAACTTTCCTTTTTAAAAAGGACTCTGAATTCAAGAATCTAGTTAAAAATGGTGGAATAATTAACAATTCACCCTACACGATAAAAGAATGAATAATGTGACATTCTTTTCTTTTAACCTATTGACTATTTGTGTAGTAGTTGTAGTTTTTAAAATTTGTTAGTGGAAGAATATATGTCTTTGCAGAAATTGTTATAAACTAAAGCAAAAGACAAGAACAATAGAACAAGAACAATAGCAATAGAGAGAAGAGTAGAGAGAGTTCTTCTTATTGAGTTGAGAGGGGTCTCAAGGGATGATTTACAATGGTAGAGAGCACCTCTATTTATAGGGAGGAGGAAGATCTTGCTACCAATAATAGGACTCTAAAATCTCTCTAATTAAGTACATTAAAGACATTCACCTTAAATAGAAGTGTAAGAATCTTCTATTTCATAACACTCCCCCTTGAATGTCTATTCAATGATGTGCCTCGTTAAAACCTTAAAACAAAACCCAATGGGAAAAATTAAAGTAAGGAAAGAGTACACATGTTTGAATATGCGCCTATTGGTTGCCTCGTTAAAAACCTTGCAAGGAAAACCCAGTGGGACAAAACCTTGTAAGGGAAAAAGAGTGCAACGCGCATTGACTCCCCCTAATGAGTACATCAATTCATATCCTTGAGCATTTGCATTCCAATCTTGTGCATCATCTTCAAAACGATCTTTGGTAGATATTTGATAAATAAATCAACTATGTTGACTTGAATAAATATTCTGCACCTTGAAATCATCACTCTTGATAGATATGAACATCTTCATATAATGTCGCGGAATAGCTCTTCAATATCTCCATAGATGCATTCTGAATGCCATCATGCTTATAGTTATGGCAAGATTCATATGTACAAAAATTGTACTTAGGATGTGGTACTTCAGGACCAAGGATTGCATATGCTTCAAGCAACTTAAATCTTTCAAGTTAAGTCATGTAAGTCACATAATAGACTTTAGCTGCATATCAAAGTTTCATGTCATGCTAAACAAATAAGGTACGAAAATTGATTATACATACCTTTGCCTTTATACTTTCAAGCATTTGAACTATAGGTTCAAAACTACATGTCTTTCATATGGAATCAATTCTTCTTGAATTGAATCTCTTCCATTTAGTTACTTTCTTTGAGTCAGCAAATGCGTATAGCATGCTTTGCAATATGTTGCAATTGCATTTCCTTTTTATGAACTACAGGTTCATATCATGATATTCGGGGATATACATATACAAATGAAAATTCATCCCATGTAACACTTTCTCAAGTGTTTATCATGTCTCCCCCTCATGTTAGTAAAACTAACATGTTTCCTCAACTTTGGAAAATCATCTTTGTGCATTATGTCAATATACACAGCACCTTAATAATAAGATGAAATTATTTGGTTCCTGACCCTGAACCACTTGTGAGGGGAGAATATACTCTCGTATACAACTTATATCAAACTGATATATGTATAACTTAGTTCTCATAAGAAACAGTTTAGCTATTAAGTGGAAGCACTCAATAATTATCTTGCTAAACCAACTTTAATATAAACCAACTTATCAAGATGAACTGTCTTGAGTAGAGAATCTGGAAACTATGCTCGAAGTTAGATTACTGAGCGATTTACCTCGCAAGCACTGCCAGGCTGCGGGTCAATAACAATTGCGCATGTAACCATTCCATAGATGCATCATATGTGGTATACATGGCAGGTGAATGGGCCCATATTCACCTTTGATATTTCCAGAATTTAGGGGCTTCAACCCGAACTCTTTAGTTGGTCAGTTCATTACTGAGAAGAAGAACTTCTAGTTCTTTGATATTCACCTATGTGAATTTGCACATCATACTTCAAATGAGATGGCTAACACGAATGTCAACTGACTAAATTATCAATATTGGTAAACTTCAAATTTACACCATGACATGTGCACTTATCAATAAACTTCGGGTTTATTATGACATGGATTTTATACCAATAGATATCCACTTTATTGTGGCATTCTTTTGTTTGTGTAGTACAAACTGGAGAACAAAGCGGGTAGCTTTTCATATACAAATTACCCCGCTACAAGTTGTAGTAATAGGAGAATCAAAGCCTTCCTTTATTTATAGTCTCAATATCATCAATCGCCTTCGCGTGTACTTTTGGAAACTGAATAAGTTTCTTTGAGACTTACTACAGCACAATACTCAATTGTGTTTCTCCAACATAGTAATAATTGGCTCTTCGAGAGCTCTCAATTAATTTTGTACTACCACAGACAGAGGTTCGAGATCCTCACATTCTTGCATTCCGTATTTTCAAGAGTCTCAGGCTCAATAGATTCTTCGTGAATCTCGGAATTAATCAAATCATGAGCGTCCTCATGTGATTCTTTCATAGTGTCATTTAGATCGTTCTTTTTCCTCTTTCTAGGATTTCGATTTTTGGAACCTAATGGTCTGCCACGCTTCTGGCGTGCATTTGACTCATTGGATATGACACTAGATATTTGTCCAATAGGGACTTCAATACGGATCAGAACATTTTCCCGCGTGAATGTGTGATTTCGTTATCCTCTTCAAGTCCGTAAATGCGTCAGGCATTTGATTTGCTATTCTTTGCAAATGGATAATCTTTTGTACCTCTTTCTTTCAAATAGAGGTATGTGGATCAAGATGAGATAATGATGCATTTTTCCACAAAATTTCCCGTTTGGTTTCACCAACTTCTCCCCCTAATTTTGGGAAAAGTGTCTCATCCAATTGACAGTCTGCAAATAGTGCAGTGAACAAATCTCCTGTCAATGTTTCGAGGTAGCGAATAATGGAGGACGCGTCAAACTCAACATATATTCCTAACCTCCTTTGCAAACCCATTTTGGTGCGGGATGGCGGTGCTACAGGCACATATACTGCGCATCCAAAGCTTCTTAAATGGGATATATTGGGTTCATGACCCAAAACCAATTGCAATAGGGAATATTTGTGATAATTCGTCAGTCAGAGACGAACTAGCATTGCTGCAAGCGAAATGGCGTGACCCTAAGCCGAGGCGGGCAGCCGACAAAGTAGCATTGCTGCATGCAAAATGGCGTGAACCCAAACCGAAATGGGCAGCCTCGTTTTCATGAAGAATTCAAGATTATTCTCATCTATTATCCATTAACTTTGCAAACGCAAGGTTGCGTGATAGCAACAAGCACACATTAGACCATCTACAGGATGCGTCTATCAAGACCATGAAATACCTAAACTACCCATTAGGTGGGTGAATAGGTCCACAAATGTCCCCTTGTATACGTTCCAGAAACTGGGGTGACTCAGTCCCAACCTTTGTTGGGGATGGTCTGATAATCAGCTTGCCTTGATAACACGAAGTGCAAGGATATTCATTACTTGAAAGAATTTTGAAATTCTTTAACGGATGCCCATATGAGCTTTCTATAATCCGTCTCATCATGGTTGATCCTGGGTGACCCAGTCGATCATGCCAAAGTACAAATGTATTGGACTCAGTATTCTTTAGATTTACTGTTGAATGTGCCTCAATTGCACTAATTCTTGTCCAATACAGGCCACAAGATAAAGACGGGAATTTCTCAATAACCCTCTTTTTGGCCGGAGACATTCTTTGAAGTGAGGACGAGATATTCGAGATTATCTTCATCCATTGTCTCAATATTGTAGCCATTCCGGCGTACATCTTTAAAACTCAACAAGTTTCTTATAGACTTGGAGGAGAACATAGCATTCTCTATGATTAACGTCGTGCCCTTGGGCAGAGTTACAATGGCTCTTCCGGAGCCTTCGATCAATTTACTTTCCATGGTATGACATACAAAAGAAATACAGGAACATAAGAATAAGCAAGTTCAATTCTTTTTGTGTCACATAATATTTTCAAAATCTGCTACTAACAGTTGACTAACAAAATCAGATATGTTGTCCATAATCAATTACTATGCAGTTTGAAAATTTCAGCGTTTTTCATAAGACAATCGATTATTAAACACACAATCGATTGTTGGAACATAGACAATCGATTGTTAAACACACACAATCGATTATTTGTTATTTTTGAAAAACTTCAGATCACACTGTCTTAAGACAATCGATTGTTCGATATAGACAATCGATTGTGGATGATTTTTGAAAAATTCCGGACCTCACTGTTTCAAGACAATCGATTGTTAGACAAAGACAATCGATTGTTGGCTATTTTTGAAAAATTCCAGAACACTGTTTCAAGACAATCGATTGTTAGCCAAAGACAATCGATTGTTGATCAATTGTTTTTCAACTTTAATGCGAAAATAGTTGATAATCGACTAGTTTTTCAGGCTAGTCGATTACCCCCACTGGAAAATAAAAGTTTTATTGATATTTGAACATATTGAAGATATTCTAAAGAACTACTGCTAACATTGCTTTATGAACTAACTAATACGAGCTAATGCTAATGACTATTAGTTTATTCACTAACTAATACAAATAAGTAGAACAAAATCAAATAACTCCATCTTCTTTCATCATGGTCCCATCGCCGATTAGGTGGTCTATTTTCCCCTCGGGTTGCTCAAAGAAGTCTGCCACATCCAGGTGGGTGATGTCCTCATTGTCGTCATAGACAAAGTTTGTTTCAGGGCCTTTTCTCTTTCGAGATGCTTGATAAAGGTCAACCAAGTGTCTTGGTATACGGCAAATCTTTGACCAGTGCCCTTTCCCACCGCAACGATAACATATAGTTTCTGAACTATTTGCCTTAGGATCTTCGGGATCCCGTTTCTGCTTTCGGTGGTTATCTCTCTTTGGGGGGTGACGGACTTCTTTGGAATTTCTTCCTTGTCCACGTCCTTGGCTTTGACCCCGTTTATGACCGTGATCGTGGTCCCTTTTATGTTTGGCATAATGCGAGTGCACCATATCTGCTTCAGGCAGTGGTGTAGACCCAGTTGGTCTATTTTCGTGATTTCTCATGAGCAGGTCATTATTTCGCTCAGCCACTAGTAAGAGAGAAATCAGTTCAGAGTACTTCGTAAAGCCTTTCTCTCGGTACTGTTGCTGCAGTACCATATTGGAGGCATGAAACGTTGTAAACGTTTTCTCAAGCATATCGTAATCGGAGATGTTATCTCCACATAGCTTCAGTTTAGAAGTAATTCTGAACATAGCAGAATTATATTCAGAAACGGACTTAAAGTCCTGTAGCCTCAGATGGGCCCAATCATATCGTGCTTGTGGCAGAGTGACCAACTTCAGGTTGTCATATCTCTCCTTTAAGCTGTTCCACAAAACGAGTGGATCCTTGACGGTGAGATATTCAATCTTCAAACCTTCGTCAAGGTGGTGGCGCAAGAAAATCAAGGCCTTCGCACAATCTTGGGTGGATGCTTTTTCTTTATCTTTGAGGGTGTCTCCGAGACCCATAGCATCTAGGTGGATTTCAGCATCCAACACCCATGTCATATAGTTCTTGCCCCAAATTTCAAGGGCAACGAACTTTCTTTTCATAATGTCAGACATACTCGAAAATTAAATTAGGAAGAGGGAAAATACCTTGGATTTTCGAGAATGATACTTGAGACGGTAGAGTCTCGTGCTGATAACGTGTTATAAACTAAAGCAAAAGACAAGAACAATAGAACAAGAACAATAGCAATAGAGAGAAGAGTAGAGAGAGTTCTTCTTATTGAGTTGAGAGGGGTAAATTACAATGGTAGAGAGCACCTCTATTTATAGGGAGGAGGAAGATCTTGCTACCAATAATAGGACTCTAAAATCTCTCTAATTAAGTACATTAAAGACATTCACCTTAAATAGAAGTGTAAGAATCTTCTATTTCATAACAGAAATAATATTTTATATATGATGGTGAAGTTATCTTTTCTGACTAAAGAGGAGCCTGGTATTAAGTCAAATTGTTTTTTTTTATATTACTTTAAAGCATATGAATTATCTTTAAATTTATACACCTTATATTGTATATTTGATAAATCCATGTGATAATCATGTCTGTAAATTGCATCGTTACTTCTTTTGACTGGTGCATTAGCAATTTGGGAGTGAAATAATTTTTCGGTAGGAAATACAGCAATTGCTTTCTTTATTGAATATATTTGGCCAGAACTTGAATTAGTAGACCAATTATACCATAATTTAGAAGAAAAAAATAAATGAGGTTAAAGAACTATGAGGTCTTAAGTTCAAATTTTAGCTAAATAAAAAAAATATTAGGTGATTTGTTCAAAGCATTAAACACTACTAGAAAACTATCGAAAACTGCCTAGAAATACTGACTGAAATCGATCGGAAAATTAGAAAAATCGACCGATTTCTGACCTACTTTAATCTGTCCAAATTAAGTTGGTCAACAAAAAATAACGACCGAAGTAGGTAATAATTTTTGACCGATTTCGGTTGGTAAATTAATTTTTACAAACGACCCAAAAAGAAAAAATCTGCCAAAAAATCAACCGAATTCACGTTTTCTTTAATGATGCAATTAAAAATACACAATCTGGGACTCGAACCAGGGGTTGTACTGTGGAAGGATACTATTCTACCACTAGACTATTGGAATATTTTGTTAAGATTTACTTTTAATTCATTTGTACTATTTAATTGCATTTTTGCGCGAAAATAACTGACCGGTTTCGATCAGTTTTATAAAAAATATATAAAATTACCGACTGAAGTCGGTTCATTTTTTAAAATGACAAATTGAAATAATTGACCTATTTCGGTCCGTATTTTGAATATTAATTTTAATTTATTTTATATGAAAACCCGACCATTTTGGTCGGTTTCTTAAAAATAAATTTGCGGGATTCTAAAAAATTTTCCCGTATTTTTGCGTCAAGATCGAAGTTGGTTGATTTCGTAAAAGAAATTTAAAAAATAAAATATTTTGACAAAATGACCTACTTTTCGATCGATTTTTTGACCTATCGAAGCCGATCGGTTGGTCACGGTTCCTACTAGTGATTGAAGGACAAAATTATTGATAGGCCGATACCTATACCGGTGAAAAATAATAAATTTATTGTGAAATTAATTGAGGAGAGCGCAAGATAATTTGAACACTGAGGCTAAAAAAATATATGTAGAGATCGTAATTTTATTTAATGACTAGACTTCATTATCAAAGGACCCTTCCATAAAGTAAAAGCACTCACAACTTCTCTTGCCGCCACAGATCATAGTTTTTCCTTCGTTATATTTCCAAAAAGCCTAAACATAACTTTCAACTTTCAAAAACGATCTATTTGTTTTATCCGTTAAAAAATGCTCATTTCATATTATAGACACGTAAATTTTGACCCTCTCCGAAATTTCACCCATTTAGCGTAAAATATTTAGTTTATGTCCAATATAGTTATTTTAACTAATTTTAACTCTTTTACATTATTTTTATCATAAAATTAAAAAAAACAGGTTCATATTTCTTTATTTAATTAATGTATTAGATATTTTTAGAAGGATATATTATTTTAACCTTATTTTTATTTTAATTTGAAAAATACCAAAAATAGTTTTATTTCTTAAAATTTTGTTTATTTACTTAACTAAGTTTAATTAATAGTTTGATAGGATTTTTAATTTTGTCTTGGTCCAATAAGAGAATTTGTAGGCCCAAATTTGGAGCCCACTTCTTTCATAACCCAAGAAGCCCAATACACAAGACTAAAAAAAAAGAAGGGATTTTTACCTATATATCCTATATAACAAACCTTACTACCATTATTGTGCATTGTTTGTTTATTACCCTCATATCCCATGTTTTTGTTACACAATATGTACCAAACGGAATCTTTTCAGATGTTGCCTCCTAAAATAACGCCTTTTATTAAGGCTCAAATCTATACTAAATGAATTGTATCCTAAAATAACTCATGTATTTATGGCTCCTAATTACTCTTTGATTTTGTACCAAATAAATGCTAAATGATATTAGGAATAATTATTCCTTATATACAATTTCTTCGTCATATTCTTTTCCTTTGTACATTGAAAGACCAAGGAAAATTCTTTAAAAAACTCATAAGCCACACGGTTCAAGGAAAGCATCTCTTTTCTTTTCTTTTTTTTTGTTTTCTGTTTTGGTTTGATTTTTTTTCTCTTGGAATTTTCTATAAAAAATGCTTTAAAAGAACAAACGGTATTTTTCTTTGGGTCTTTGATTTTTCTTTTGTTTTTGAAAGAAATACTTCAAAAAATTTCTTTTCTTTTGATTGAAACTAAAAGGAAGATTTTTGTTTTGAAGTTTTATTCGTTTTCTCTTTTTCTAATGAAGAAAGAAAATATTTTTTATTTTGGATGTGCCTCTTATTTTTCGAAAAAGGAACTTAAGAAACTTGATTTTCTTTAGCGCATATTCCTAGATTATCAGATTTTCTTCATATATGTGATCTTCATTCGCCAGAAAGTCTGCATATTGGTTTGTCCCCCTTAAAATATGGGAATTTTTACCTATACATCCTATATAACAAACCTTACTATCATTATTGTGCATTGTTTGTTTATTACCCTCATATCCCATGTTTTTGTTACACAATATGTACCAAACGGAATCTTTCCAGATGTTGCCTCCTAAAATAACGCCTTTTATTAAGGCTCAAATCTATGTTAAATGAATTGTATCCTAAAATAACTCGTGTATTTATGGCTCCTAATTACTCTTTGATTTTGTACCAAATATATGTGATTTTGTCCATGATTAACTACAAATAACTGCAATTAACTACATTTACCTACATTTTACTACATTTTAAAAATTCACTGGAAACACTTCATATAACCTTAACTACATTTAACTACAATTGACTACATTTTAAAAACTCACTGGAAACACTGCATATAACCTTAACTACATTTACCTACATTTGACTACATTTTAAAAATTCACTAGAAACACTTCATATAACCTTAATTATATTTAACTACAATTGACTACATTTGACTACATTTGTGCTGAGGAACCAAGGATTAATTGATAAGACTCTCCTGTTTGACATTGAGCTCCTCAAAATCGTACCAAAATGAAGTTGCTTGTTCAACTTTTACTAATTTTTACACGGTAATTCCGAAAATTAGAAATTTAAGAAAGCAATACTCACCTTATAACTATACAACCAAGCACATAAATTGAGTAGGAAGAAAGACGAACGGAAGGGACAAAGAAAACGGAAAGAGGAGTGAAACAATTATGAGAAAGGTTAAAAATCGTGGAAGAAAGATAAAAACGATCGGAAGGGACAAAGAAAACGGAAAGAGGAGTGAAACAATTATGAGAAAGGTTAAAAATCGTGGAAGAAAGATAAATATTAACAAAAAAACGTGGGGTTAATTAATAAGATAATTAATAAGGTTAAAAATCTGGTGGAAGAAAGAGAAAAAAGCGGGGAAAGAAAATATGGAAATATTTTATTCCACAAATAAAGCCCCTAATAAATCATTGGTAATTAAACCTTAAAAGTCAATTTTGGTACATATATTGAAATATGGTATGCTTAAATGTAATAAATACTAACCTTAAACATGAATGGTTATAAGGTTTGTTATATGGGATGTATATGTAAAAATCCCAAAAAAAAACCCCAGTCTTCTTCTTCCTTAACCTAAGAAAACCCTAACACTCCATATACCAAAACCCAAGCCTTTATCTTCATTACACAAGCACACTACAAGAACAACAATGGAGAAACCCGAAAAAAACCTAGCGACGTCCCTCACCCTCCACCCAAACAGACCCAGATACACCCTAAGGAGCCGTGCTGCTTCTAACCAGCAACCAGCCGCCGCCGGAATCGAAGAGCCGAGATACACACAACCTCACCCCCTTGAACCTGAAACGGTCGTATTCTTTATGAAGACTGAATAGGTTAGTTCTTTAGCAGCCATTACACCCAGTGATCTCCCCCGAGCGAGGCTTCTTCTTCACTGATAACACACACACATACACAATAAAGAGTGAATAGAAAAATCGCCCATACATATTTGAGTTTTTCTTCGAGTTCATTTTGATCTGAAGAAATATGGTTGAGTCGCCTCATGGTGTTATGTTTTGCCGGCACTGCTTCTTCGTTTCTTGTTCAAGAGATCGAGCTTATTTTTTTAGATTTATCGGGTAAGTTTAAGAGCTCTGTAGTCTTTGCCTTGTCCATAAATCACATACATTTCATTTTCAAATCTGTTCAATCCGTCGAGGTCACTGCCATGCTGACACTTCGCCGGAGTTTCTCCAATTCCTGTCCAGGTTGAGTTCCGTCGAGAAATGGCAGAAGCTATCAACTTCGCTTTCTATCGGAAATTGATCTTTCGGGTGCCGGTTCGAATTCTCATCTGCGGTTCGTCGCATTTTTGCTTTTCAAGGCTGCCGTTCATTTAAATTTCAGATTCATTGATGTATGTTTTCTTCCTATGTCTCATTAGTTTGCTCAATATAATTTTGAAAGTTTATTTTGTTTGTTTGTGTGACGATGATTTTCTTTGCCTAATATGAAATTGCTCCAATCAAGCTTATTTGGATTTAAATGGTTAGTTGTTGAATTAGTTAAATTAATTAAATTGAAGGATGTTGATGATATGAATTAAAAGTACTGTAATGGGTCGTGGGGGCTGATGATTCGGGATTTAAAGGTTAATTTGTATTTGTTTACTCATTGTCACATTCTTACTTTATTATTTTATGCTTTGTGCCGGCCACACCTAGGTAGGCAAGCCTTAGGATTTTTTTAGTCTTGAGGCGAGAGGTCGTTCCCGTAGTTAAATTTATCCAGGGAATGAGCTGAAAAATTTGTATATATTATTATCCGGGATATGTCTCGAAGAACTATGTAAATATTTTGGAGGCGTAGTATAGGCTAGCAAGACTTATTTCATTTTGTTTTATTTTTCTTTTATTAGGTGGGGACGACCTCGAGCCTTTTGCGTGATTATTTTTTATTTTCTGTGTTTTCTGCCTCAACTGAATATTTTAAAAGCCAACTTGATCATGTACGCACCGTACTAGTTACGGGACTTGGGGAATGTCTAACACCTTCTCCCCGAGTGAAATGAACCCCCTTACTTGAATCTCTGGTGCGGACTTAGTTTAGAGTTTAAAGTGTTTTGAAAGGAAAGATAAATATTTTCAGAAAAAAATGGTGACCTGACACACCGAAATAAATTTCAGGTGACAACTCTGAGTTAGTTTCCTTTTAAAACAATATTCGTCACTTTCTAAACTGAAAACCATTTTTCAAGCTTCTACTAAATATTTTTATTTATTTAAGAGGATTCAGTAGGTTTAGTTTTAAAAAAAAGGGTATGACATCTCTGGCGACTCTGCTGGGGAGTTGCGGGTTCGAGCTAGTACTTGATCTTGTTGGCTTTTAGGATTTTCGGTTGAGGTTTTTATGTGTTTTGTTTGCTTTATTTGATTTTTATTTTGTTTCTGTCGTTTTATTTGCTAGTTGGTTATTTGTTTACGTATTTTTGCTTTATGTGTTTAATGCTTTATAACTGTCATCATTTGCATAACCTCGGGTCTTATTTCTCCAACAAGTCTTCCGGAGTACATTTGATCGTACACGGCCTTTTTGTGAGTCACCCGTGTCTGAGGGGGTGGCGTGGGAACGTGGAGTGGGCGAACACCTAGAGCAGCCACCATCGACCACGTGCCGCCCCGAATTGCCTTGTCTAGTGAACTCCAACCGTAGGTCGGCCTTTATGTCATTTTATTTGCATCATGTCATTTAGACCTAGTAGGGCTCGATCCCAGGCACCGTGTCCCTTTGTAGGAAGCTTATCCCAATTTTGTCAAAAATGGGCCCGTGACCCAAAAAGACATTCAATCATCCCTATGTGATACACGTTGCATCTTTGAGGGTAAAAAAGTCATTTGGCTGACCGATATTTGAGAAAGAAGGGTGAAAAATGAAGAAAGTAGGGTCCACCCGCATTTTTCTTTCATAGTTTTCCAAAAATAAAAAAAATAAAAATGTGAAAGTCCAAAAAAATTTTACACTCTTCCATTATTTTTCAAAAATTCAAAAAACAGTAGAAAATAAAAAATCCAAAAAAGATTTTATACTTTTCCATTATTTTTCAAAAATTCAAAAAAACTAGAAAATGAAAAATCCAAAAATGATTTTATACTTTTCCATTATTTTCCAAAAAATTCAAAAAAAAGGTAGATAATGAAATTTCCAAAAAGATTTTACACTGTCCTATTATTTTCTAAAAAATCCAAAAAAAAAATATGAAAAGGAATATTCAAAAGATTTTACATTTTCCATTACTTTTCAGAAATTCAAAAAAAATGGGAAAATAAAATCCAAAAATATTTTACATTTTCCATTATTTTTAAAAAAGACAAAAATACACTAGTTTATTTTCAAATTAGTTGATTTCCCGAACTACGCGAACCTGATTTTCGTCTTTCGGGGCGAGATACGTAGGCAACCCATATAGGGTTCGGTCTTCCAAGTGTCTTAGGTTCTTGGCTTTACGGGGTCTTAGCCAAATCTTACATGTTTAGCCACTTTTGGCCACATCGACCATTCTTGCAAAATGGGGTTATTTTCGCAAAAGTGGTTCAAAACCTATGTCTTAGGATCTTAAGTCCACAACTAGGTGTCATATCATTGTAAGGTCCGACCTTTTTGAGTTTGCATCTTAAACCACTTCTGGCCATATCGGCCGTATTTGCAAAATGGGTCATTTCTGCAAATTATCTTTTGGACCATAATAATTGGGAGTTGAATCCATATAAGCCTTAGTGATATATTTCCATGTATTTGAGGTCACCTTTGTTGAGTTTGCACTAATAGCCTTCCTTGGCCACTTAGGTTAATTTTAAAAAAAAATAGCTCAATCATGTCTTGCATGTGTCCAATAGGAGGTGTGGTCTCACATAGTGTCTCGAGTCATTTAATCTGTTTGGTCTTATTTTGCTCATTCAGGTAAGGATTCATTTACCAGAGCTCGATCATGATAGATACCCCAGCATCAATGCAATTTGGAGCTGCTTAAGGAGCTTTTTATGTTATGAGTCTATTTTTATGTTTGTCTTTCCCTTTGTAGTCATGTCCAGTAATATCGAGTCTGTCAGTCTAGTTAAGATTGTCGAGTCTTTTGTTATCGTACTTCCTATTTTGTATTTGAAAAACCAAAAAAAGGTTATATATGAAAAATCCCAAAAAGAGTTTTATTTTTAGTTTGTTTGTCCGTTACTTTTTTCAAGAACTACGCTTGATCTGATTCATGAGGGGCATGATACGTAGGCAACATACATAGGGTTCAATCGAAGCATTAAAAAGAAAAAAAAAAGAGAATGAAATTGTGGGATTTAAGAAATTAGTGGAAAGGAAAGAATGGTAATAAAAAAAAAAGAGAGTAAAGAAAATGAAAAACCAACCGGTGTTAGAAAGGAAGATGAAGAAGTAAATGGGGAAAAAAGAGTGAAATTGGGATGATGTCATATGACCTTCGTACCCTCGAAGCCATTCTAGAACCGCTAACTGTGACTAGGGGTATCACACACAATGTGATATTTCTATTTGATAAATGCTTTAACGCTAACATGTTGGCTTTGTTTTGCTCCCTTTTGTTACTTTCATTGTTATTATAATAGAGGGTGGTTAGTTTGTGGCACTTTGGTGATTTGTCCATACAACACAAGGTCAATAAGTAACGAAACCATGGCTAGCAAAAACTTGGATAAGAGAGTTGTCGACCCCTCGAGGAAGATTGTGGAGTCGGAATCTGACTTGAACGAGGAGGTCCAAAGGTTGAAACAACAAATGTCAGAAATGTGTCAAGCATGGGCCAATAGTCAAGGACCACCCCTTTCTTGTGCTTTCCCAGAGTTTACACCCATCTCTGCTACTACCACTCCGATTTCATTGTCCGATCAATTCCATCCATTCAGGTTCAGTCCTTATCCCAATTGCACGACTATAGTTGGAACTTCTGTTGCGCGCTTCCAAAGTGTGCCATTGAAAACCAGTCAGACAACCACTACAGTTATGCCTGTCTTACCATCCCACAGCCGACGGTGGTGCAGAGAAAAACCCATGAGTCACAATTTGATTCCCAACAAGAACAATATCACTCTCCTGAGTACCACTCTTACCTATTTGATCTTCCTGCAAAGATTGAGAAGCCTGGGCCAAAAGTAGCATCTGAAGAAATGACCCGCAGACTGAAAAGCTTAGAACAATAGTTGATAAACATGCAAGGGCCGGCAGGTAAGAAGAGTATTACCTTCAAGGATCTATGTATATTCCCTGATGTTCGTTTGCCACTTGGTTTCAAGACTTCCAAATTTGAAATGTATGATGGGCATGGAGACCCTGTAGCCCACCTGAAAAGGTATTGCAATAAACTGAGAGGTACGGGAGGAAATGAAGAATTGCTAATGGCTTGTTTTGGGGAAAGCCTTACGGGCGTAGCCTCCGAATGGTTTATGGGTTAATACACATCTTGCTGGTATGTCTGGGATGATATGGCACATGCCTTTGTCAAAATGTTCCAATATAACATCGACATTGCTCCAGGCTGAAATTCCCTTTCAAACCTGGAGAAGAAAACAACTGAATGTTTCAGGGAATATGCCATTAAATGGAGAGAACAAGCAGCTAGAGTTAAGCCACCCATGGATGACCACGAGCTAATCGCTGTCTTTCTTCAGGCTCAAGGGCCCGATTACTTTCAAAACATGGTGTCCGCAGTTGGTAAATCATTCTTGGAAGCAGTCAAAATGGGAGAAATGGTAGAGAATGGCCTCAAGACAGGCAAAATCATAAGTCAATCAACTCTCAAGGCTGAAACTCAGGCTGTCCAAATTGAATCTGGTAATTTTAGTGGCACGAGTGAGAAGGTTGAAGAAATATGATGACATCAGGGTCGAGAAGAGGTCCTAGAAGAACATCTCGAAGGCATGACCAACCTCGTTTGTTTTTGACGATTCCCCTGAGAACTCACAATACTCTGTTGCTTCACCCCATTATGTTGTCGAGCCACTAAGACACCCCAGAAGGCGAGCACCGGCTCCTCAAAATCTCCACCAGCCTCCGCAAAATTTTCAGGTGCCCCATTACCCACATCCAAGCCAGGGGGACAGAGGTAAACAAAGGTTAAAAGATAATTTTACACCGATAGGAGAGTCCTACGCAAGCTTGTTTGAGAAACTAAAGCAGTATGACCCGATTGCACCTATTCCTCTGAATCATGTGGACAAGCGTGCAAGAAGCTTTGACCCTTCCAAAAGGTGTGAATATCATTCCAATGCTCAGAGGCACAATGTCAAAAGTTGTCGGGATTTGAAAAGAGAGATAGAAAGAATGATTCAGGAAGGGATAATTGTGGTCCTTGACAGTGACACCCAAAACATTTCACAGAATCCTTTACCTGTACTTGATGATGCACACGTTGTGGGGATGATGTATGGTAACATGGAGTATGATAATCCTCTTGGGAACTTGCTGACTGGTGTTAATGATATTGAAACTGGTGAAGGTCCCAATAATTTTGATGTGCAGTCTAGTGGTCAAGACTTCGAGCTTGCTGAGTGGAAAGACACTCCTTTCTTGGCTAGACAGGGAGGAGTTTTGGGTGGTTTATTTTGTTTTCATTTCTGCTTGTCCGGGTTATTTCAGGATTGTAATCCGGACATTGTCTTGTGGTCAAACTCCTATTCTTTTTGCATAGTTTGTTTTAATATAGTAACTCGTCTAATGTTATATAGGATTGTTCCAAGGTTATAACCCATGTCTATTTTGCTTATTTTGTTCAAACCCTGTTCACCATCTGTCTAATTCAATCTCCTATTTTCTGTTAGTTCTATTCAGTTTTTGTTTAAGTCACTTTTCTTATATTGTTCTTTCATGTTGACTCCAATGACATGACATGTACGCATAATTCTTAGCTTGGTCTCGAAAGTTAGTTAGTCATGAAGCAATGACATAGTGTTGAACGTGGTAAAAAGAGGCAGTTGAGGAAAAAGTAAAGATTCATGCATTATGAGAAACCTGAAGCTTGAATTGAGTGAAACTCAGGTAGCTAGGAATCAAAAGGTTAATGAGAGCATACAACACGAAAATGCCTCTCAAGCAGTTTGAGGTAAATCTGTAAGTGGTGAAATGCATTCTTCCACATCAAGAGAAGGTTGAGTCAAGTCTGCTTCGAACTGGCAAGGATCATTCATTGGACAAAGGTATTGCCCGTTGGTACTCTTTGTTTGTGTTGATGCCGTCAATAGATATGGTGTATGATTTCTTTGCTTATTTTCAATTGCATGCTTGTATTTGGCGCCTTTAAAGTTTGGTATGACGAAGGCATTTTATTCTGCTACCCAAACACTTTTATCCTTTGCTACTTATTTTGAGCCTTAATTTTTATTTCATACCCCTCTTTTGGAATCAGAAATAGAGTTACGAACTAGAAAAGAAAAAGAAAAAAAAGGAATAGAGAAAAAGAAAAAAGGAAAAAGGGAAAAGAGAAGAAAAAAAGAAAGAAAAAAGGGAAAAAGAAAAAAAGGAAAAGGAAAAGGAAAAGAAAAAAACAACTTTGTCGTTTGAACTGCGTTCGACCTGATTCTTGTCACCACAAGATACGTAGGTAGCCTTACGGTTCGGTCACACGAAATAAAATATTTCATAATCTCCAAAGTCAATACTAGGGCATATTTTCTTAGAAATCCCATAAAAAGAGCAAAAATGAAAAAAAGAGAAGAAAACATTTTCCCCAAACTCTAAGAAACTGGGGCAGAAGTTTTAATTTTGTCAAAAAGGCCTCATTCCAAAAGATGTAATTTTGAACTATCTTCCTATTAAATGATTTTGAGCCTTCATACCACCCTTTCTTTCCAACTGCCTACATTCCGCTCCAAAGAATGCTTCTGACCATTCTTTGAGGATGCCATATCAAGTGGGTAATGACAGTATGATCTTCTTGCATCATGGGTAATACCTTTGTTCTCACCACAAGAGAGAAAATGATAAAATGAGAGAGTCTTATCGGTGAAAACCCTCATTGGTACCGTAAGGTGATGGTGATTTGAGAAAAGAACAAAATGAGAGAGGCTTGATGGAGAAAACCCTTCAGGGCACTACAAGTCGATTGAAGATTTTTGATCAGATGGGATAATTGAAGCGCTGAAGTCCAGTTTCACAGCGAAGAGGTACAACAAGAAATAAATATTAGGCTTGCTTGAGAGATCAGGCCGTCTAATCCAAAATGCATGTCCTGGTCAGTGGATGGCCTTCAAATCATTCCTAGGTAATAATGTTTTTTCCTTGTTAGATACCATCTTTGCTCGTTTTCCCCTTATTTTGTTCCTCTTGTCTTGTTTGAGTCCCTTCTTGAGTCTGTTTGGTCAGAGCAAGTGATAAATGACTTCAAAAGTTGCTACCAGCTTTCCAATTGCACAAAGCCGAGTCTGGCAAGCACATCAAAATTGCAAAAGATACATGAGAATAGTGTGTGCACTGAGTTGGTTATAATAGATGTTCTTTGGGATTGATGTAAAATGCAAAGATTGGATGAACGTCAGAATACTAGTACAATGCATTGGGTATAATGTATTGGACTTGAAAGAATAAGGAATACTTCTTGTGATAAAGGTTGTCTCAAAATGCAGTGAGTCGATAACAAGCAATGTCTTCCAAATTGAAGTCCAAGTTGATCGTGACAAGTGCAGAAGCAGCTGCCTTCAAGATCAAGGCCAGAAACTAACCACGACATTCTTAAACTCACAAGTTTTCTTTGTTTGAAACAGGAACAAAGCGGTGCAAGCAAGTGGTTCAAAAAACAAAAGAGAAAAGAAAAAAAAGGAGAAGAAGAGCCGACAAAGGAAAGTTTCTTAAATCTTTACTTTTATCTCTCTTGCTAGTATGTATAAATGGTGCCACCGCTCTTCATATTTTTCCTCCTAGGATAAAAGTCCTAGTCTGATGGATTTTCCTCCCAATAAAATCTTAGTCTGATGAATCTTTCTCCTAAGATAGAAGACCTAGTCTGATGAACTTTCTCCTAAGATAACAAAAAGAGACCTAGTCTGATGAATTTTTTCTTATGATCAAAATCTTAGTATGATGAATTTTTCTCCTAAGATAGAAGACCTAGTCTGACGAATTTTTTCCTAGGATAAAAATCTTAGTCTAATGAATTTTTCTCCTATGATAGAAAACCTAGTCTGATGAACTTTTTCCTAGGATCAAAATCTTAGTCTGATGAATTTTTCTCCTAAGATAGAAAACCTAGTCTGATGAACTTTCTCCTAGGATCAAAATCTTAGTTTGATGAATCTTTCTCATAAGATAAAAAAAAGGAAGAAAAAGAAAGAAAGAGGCCTAGTCTGATGAATTTTCTCCTAGGATCAAAATCTTAGTCTGATGAATTTTTCTCCTGAGATAGAAGACCTAGTCAGACGAATTTTCTCCTAGTATCAAAATCTTAGTCTGATAAATCTTTCACCTAAGATAAGAGATCTAATCTGATGAATTTTCTCCTAGGATCAAAATCTTTGTCTGATGAACTTTTCCTCCTAAGATAGAAGACCTAGTCTGACGAATTTTCTCCTAGGAACAAAATCTTAGTCTGATGAATATTTCTCCTAAGATAACAAAAAAAGAAAAAGAAAAAGAAAGATAGAGGACCTTGTCTGACGAATTTTCTCCTAGGATAAAAATCTTAGTCTGATGAATTCCCCTAACATAGAAGACGTAGTCTGATGAATTTCTCCTAAGATCAAAATCTTAGTCTGATGAACTATTCTCCTAAGATAGGAAATTTACTCTCTTAAATTTTCTCCTAGGATAAAAATCTTAGTCTGATGAATTTTTCTGCTAAGATAGAAGACCTAGTCTGATGAATTTCTCCTAGGATCAAAATCTTAGTCTGATGAACTATTCTCCTAAGATAGGAAACTTACTCCCTTAAATGTTCTCTTATGATCGATATCTTAGTCTGATAAATCTTTCTCCTTAGATAGAAGACCTAGTCTGATGAAATTGCTAGTCAAATATTCTTGGTTTTATTCACAGGAGACACACATCCTAGTCAACTCTTTAGTTTTACTCTCATTATTGCATCAGTAATATAAGTATGTTTACAGATATGATAACAACTAACCGATCTTCCTAGTGCAAACTGGGGCAGACAATTTTGTTTATTTTGTTTGCAGGCACCCAACTGGAAAAAATGAGGGAAGACATTTCAGAGTTCATTTCAGAATCAGTTCAAGTTTCAAGTCAGTAGCATCCACCCACCTGAAAAATAAGGGAAGTCATTTAGAAATTCAATTCAAGTAGAAGTAGCATAAGCTCACAGCCAGAATGCGAGTCAACAATCGTAGGTGACCAACACAAGTGGTCCCAATCCAAAAAAAAAAGAAAAAAAAGGGAAAAAGAAAAAATGAAAAAAAGGGAAGGAACTGAATCCCAAATGCATAAGCCAAGACAAGATGTGGGTTGCTCATGGTATGTTCGGTTTCGATCCGAAAAAGCTGAAGAAGAATGAACTGGCACCTGAAGCTAGCGAGCGTCAAAATTCAAATCTGAAGTCTGCATGAAGAACTATTCAAGACCCAAGATCAAGCTTCAGAAGTCTTATAGATAGGAATCTTGTAACTCATAGTTGACAAGCTTAACTAGTCTTTTTCATTTTTGATTTTTGATGTAATAACAGGACCGCAGACCGGAACCTCGATGGAATGACACCTCGATCATCTCTCCACCTCAGTATACTTCATCACATTTACTTCTGAACTACACGTGACCAAATTCCTTTATAGCCAAGGATATGTAGGCAGCTCAGATACTAGGTCTCGGTCACATTCCCTTTTCTCTTAATTTTAGTCTCTCCAAATAAGGGTCGGGTCAAAAAACATGTCTAGTTGTTCTTTGTCTGAAAATACTTTGTATTTTCAGTCAAAGAGGGGCAGTCGTAGACACGTGACTTTTGACCCTCTCTGAAATTTCACCCATTTTAGCGTAAAATGTTTAGTTTATGTCTAATATAGTTATTTTAACTAATTTTAAGTCTTTTACATTATTTTTATCATAAAATTAAAAATACAAAAAAATAGGTTCATATTTCTCTATTTAATTAATTTATTAGATATTTTTATTTTAATATAATCATTGGAAAATACCAAAAATAATTTTATTTCTTAAAATTTTATTTATTTACTTAACTAAGTTTAATTAATATTTTGATAGGATTTTTCATTTTGTCTTGGTCCAACAAGAGAATTTGTAGGCCCAAATTTGGAGCCCACTTCTTCCATAACCCAAGAAGCCCAATAGACAAGACTAAAAAAAACCCCTAGTCTTCTTCTTCTTTAACCTAAGAAAACCCTAACACTCCGTATAGCAAAACCCTAGCCTTCATCTTCATTACACAAGCATACTACAAGAACAACAATGGAGAAACCCTAAAAAAGCCTAGTGCAGTCCTTCACCCTCCACCCAAACAGACCCAGATACACCCTAAGGAGCCGCCGCTGCTGCTTCTAACCACCAACCAGCCGCCGCCGGAATCGGAGAGCCGAGATACACACAACCTCACCCCCTTGAACTTGGAACGGCCGTCTTCTTTACGAAGACTGAAAAAGGTTAGTTCTTCAGCAGCCATTACACCCGGTGATCTCCCCCGAGGGAGGCTTCTTCTTCACTGATAACACACATACATACACAATGTAGAGTGAATATGAAAATCACCCATACATATTTGAGCTTTTCTTCGAGTTCATTTTGATCTGAAGAAATATGGTTGAGTCGCTTAGTGGTGTTATGTTTTGCCGACACTGCTTTTTCGTTTCTTGTTCAAGAGATCGAGCTTATTTTTTTAGATTTTTCGGGTAAGTTTAAGAGCTCTGTAATCTTTGCCTTGGCATAAACCACATCCATTTCATTTTCAAATCTGTTCAATCCGTCGAGGTCACTGCCATGCCGGCACTTCACCGGAGTTTCTCCAATTCCGGTCCAGCTTGAGTTCCGTCGAGAAATGGCAGAAGCTATCAACTTCACTTTCTATCGAAAATTGATCTTTCGGGTGCCGATTCGAATTCCCATTCGCGATTCGTCGCATTTTTGCATTTCAAGGCTGCCGTTCATTTAAATTTAAGATTCATTGAGGTCTGTTCTCTTCCTATATCTCATTAGTTTGTTCAATATAATTTTGGAAGTTTATTTAGTTTGTTTGTGTGACGATGATTTTCTTTGCCTAATATGAAATTGCTCCAATCAAGCTTATTTGAAATTTAAATGGTTAGTTGTTGGATTAGTTAAATTATTAAATTGAAGGATGTTGATGATGTGAATTAAAAGTACTGTAATGGGTCGTGGGGGCTGAGGATTCAGGATTTAAAGGTTAATTTGTTTTACTCATTGTCACATTCTTACTTTATTATTTCATGCTTTGTGCGCTAGTATTATATTTAGGCCGACCACACCTGGGTAGGCAAGCCTTAGGATTTTTTTAGTCTTGAGGCGAGAAGTCATTTTCGTAGTTAAATTTATCCGGGGAATGCCCCGAAGAATTTGTATATATTATTATCCGGGGTATACCTCGAAGAACTATGTAAATATTTTGGAGGCGTAGTATAGGCTAGCAAGACTTATTTCATTTTGTTTTATTTTTCTTTTATTAGGTGGGGACGAACTCAAGCTGTTTGTGTGATTATTTTTCATTTTCTATGTTTTCTGCCTCAACTGAATATTTTAAAAGCCAACTTGATCATGTACGCAACCGTACTAGTTACGGGACTTGGGGAATGCCTGACACCTTCTCCCTGAGTCAAATGAACCCCCTTACCTGAATCTCTAGTGGGACTTAGTTTAGAGTTCAAAGTGTTTTGAAAGGAAGATAAATATTTTTAGAAAAAACGGTGACCTAACACACCGAAATAAATGTCAAGTGGCGAATCTGAGTTAGTTTCCTTTTGAAACAATATTCGTCACTTTCTAAATTGAAAACCCTTTTCAAGCTTCTACTAAATCTTTTTTTTTTATTTAAGAGGATTTAGTAGGTTTAGTTAAAAAAAAGGGGTGTGACACATATCACTGTCGTTATATATTTGGCACATCCATGCCATTATTGACTAGCGGCAGTGGCATAGATGAGCCAAATAAAAATTGAGCTGTTAGTAAATAATGGCATGGATGAGCCAAATGAGTAACTGCAGTGGCATAAAATGAGCATTTTTCAACGGATGGTATAGATAGACCATTTCTGAAAATTGAGTTGCATTTTTAGGCCTTTTCCATAAAAATTTCATCTACATGTTTTAATTAATACTTCCCCCGGTCCATAATAAATAACTAATTTATTTTTTTATTTTGGTCCAAAATAAATTTTTATTTATATAATCAAGAAAAATTCAATTTATTTTTAAAAATTACCTATATGTCGTATCCTTAAAAAGTTTTCTTACTCCTTATATTAAATTTTTAATTAAGGTTAGTTTAATCATACTAGGTATTTTTTGTAGAATTTAGTATTTTCTTTATGGGCATGCCAAAAGTAAATTGATCACTTATTGTGAACCGGAGAGAGTATATTTTAGGCAAAGTGAAATTAGCATGTTAGCTATGGGTTCATGCGAATTCAATATATAACTTAGTATATATATATATATATTAAATAATTTAAAATCTACGTAGTTACTAATAGTCAAGCTTTTGGATTTTTAAGAAAAGTGCTTTCGAGGAGAAGCAGAAGCAGAAAAAGTAACTTCTCTTCAAAAATATTTTTTTGAAAAATACTTTTAAGAAAAATATATTTAGAAATAATTTTTAAAAGCTTGGTCTAATATTATTTGTTGCTCAAAATTATTTTTTAAATTAATTATCTAAACACAAACTGTTTCTCACCAAAAGAACTTTTGAGAAAAAAATATTTATCAAAATGATTACGCTAATTTTTATAACTTGACCAAACAAACTATAATACCTACATTACTATTCTAAAATTTAAAACTCGTAAAGTTCAAAGCATGTTATGTCTCTCATTTTAAGGCTTTATATTTCCAACTTTTTTTGTGTGTTGATAAACTATTTGCTTTTCGTCATTCTCCAAATGTGAACGATATCTATTGTTCTCTTCCCTTTTTCCCCCCTTAATATTTGAAAATAGTGATTTTTGCTTGGTTTAGAAAAAACCTAGAGGGTTAAGATTTCATTATATACAACTTTTTCCTTTTAAAATCTAACGGTTGTGGATTACTAGTTTAAACTCGATAGAAATATAAGATATTTGTGAATCCTAAGAAGGTAAAATAACAGGAAGAAAAGCTATATTCATTAATTTGCTCTTTCTTACTTGTAACGAAAGGGTTTTTTATGTGTTCTTTTTAAAATTGACAAAAAGATAAAAAGATTAAAGGTAAATTTCAATCTTTACGTAGCTGCACTACTAGAAATGTAGCAAAAACATACCAAGAAAAATCTACCAACTTTAGTTTGGTCAGTCCAAAAATCTGTCAAAATTTTTTATTTTTTATTTTTTTTGGCCGGTCATTTTAAAAATCCAACAAACTTATCGATTATTTTCGTACGAAAATACAATTAAAGAATATAAATTAAAAACAAAGACTTAAAACAACATATACTAATGATCTAGTAGTAGAGTAGCATCCTGCAACAGTGGACACCCCAGTTCGATTCTTAGATGGTGAATCTTTTGATTGCATAATTAAAATACCGGCCAACTTTGGTCGATTTTGTTTGCAATTATTTTTTTAAATTTAATTGACCAACCAACGTTGGTCGGTATTCTTTTCCGACGGTCAAAATACCGTCCACACGTAAATGATCGCGTTTTGGTCCGTAATTGGCTATAATCGGCCAGCTTTGGTCGATTTTTGGTCGGTTTTTGGGGAATTTCCAGTAGTGCTAACGAATATATACAGTCAGAGCTCTTTATAATAGCATCCCTATATAACAACACTTTATTATAAAAGCTAAGATTTTTTGGAACCAACTTTCATGTTATATGCTATAATATATGTTCTCTATAACATCATTTTACTATAACAATTAAAAGTATTCGTAACAAAAACAAGATTATTATAGAAAGGCTAAACTATAATTAACATTAAACTCTTGATTAACTTAGATCTTGATGCATTATTTTATGGTAACTTTGGCTTCTAATTAAAATTTGGTCACACGCGTTACACTTAATTAATTAATAAAATTGACCAAAACTCGAAAGTTGAGAAACTTCCAACCTTTTGAATCAAACTTTTTATATAAACTTAAATATTTTTTTTTCCCTCAAAAAGTTTGGTTTTCCACTCCTCTCTTATTTTATGATAATTAGTCTAATAAATACTCCTATAGATACCTTTCTTTTAGATGAAGGAGATAGTTTATAATCAACACATAAGCTAGTTTTCCGCCAAAAGATGTAGTGCAGTGAATGAGACTGTTCTCTTTTTAACTAGAGGTCTCGAGTTCAAGTCCAGGTTATGAAAATATATTTCATGAGGAGTGCTTCTCCTCGAATGGGGTCCTATGCGGTGCGCACTCGGATATAACCGGGCTCCAATACGAGTATCGAACACCGGGCGAGAAACAATAAACCACATAAGCTAGTTCCTAATACTTGAGCTTTTACTATTTGTATGTATTTGCCTTTGCTTTTCACTTCCTTTTTCCTTAAAAGCTCCTTTTCATGATTTGCATTTTGCTCCTAGTCAAATTGCCTTCAATCCATTCTTCACTCTTATGGTCTTTTGCAACCGCAATTTATAGAAAAGACAATTATCATTCTTTGGTTATAAAAAATTAAAAAAAAAGTTTAAAAAAAAACACTAGTGAGATTTAGGTCAATATATATTCCATGCTTGTCGGTTTGTAATTTGAATATATCAAACAATGATGAAAGGAACGCTTCTAATTTGATTTAAATACCATGCATGACGTTAAGATTATAATACCTTTTATTTATTGGGTTCTAAATAAATTATTTTTTATATATTTGATAAATTTTTTAACACAAATATAAAATTTAAACAAAAATTTATCGGGTTTTGCCGAACATATATAGCTGTAACGCTGGTTCCGCTCCTGATGACGTTCTCCACCAACATAATGGATATATGATGAGAATTTTCATTTACATGTAGGGAAATAAATTCAAGAAAATTAAGCTTATATATATTATGCTTCTTTTTTGCTTTTAGTTTCCTTAAACACAAAGTAACCATCATTTAATACTAGTGGTAGTAATCCTTTCGTTGGCTCTTTCAGATCGAAATTTTAAACTGAGACGTGCATGGATATACATCTGCATGCTCTCATCTTTCTAATTAACCTAATTATAACTCTTGAACACTGATCATAATCATGATCATAATGAAATTCCATTTGGTTGCAATTAATTACCTTGTAGACCACACATAAATTTAAAATATGTGGAGAAAAAAAGAATCTCAGTTTTTCACATATTTAGTTAAAAACGGAGTACAACATATCTAGTTGAACAGTAGAACATGTCGGTAAGTTCTGACGAATATCCATTGGTAAGTAAAATTATTTGACCAACCACTGTCAGAAATGCGTCGATGGCTTTCCGATGGGTCCGTCAGGACTTACCGACGGATACTGTATTTTATCGAGGAAGGATTTACCTACCAGCCACTTATCGACCGACTTCTGTCGGTAAAGCCTTGTTACCGACAAACGTCCGGCGGCAATTTAAATCGTTAAACAGGTGATTTTTAGTAGTGGGTCTCCACCATATATTACCGAGAGTCGAAGTCATAACGATGAGGTTCGAATTTATAGTCTCCGGTCATAGGAGTGGCGAAACCAAAAATATCACTAAAGGTGTTAGATGTATAAATAATAATTTTAACCTATATACAATGCATAATTTTTCGACGAATCCATGTTCAATTGACTACCTATATTATCTATATCTGGCTATGCCACTGGGGCATTGGATTGTCCCCTTGACATTAAAAAAGAAACAGTCTAAAATGACAAAAAAGTTTCACCATTACCATGGCATTTTATAAGATTCTTAGTTTTTTTTTTCCTTTATAATTCTGAAAATACCTAACTCTAACTGACCTAAGCTATATATGTGAAGATCACATGCATAAGCAAGAGAATAATTAAGCTATATGGCCACAACCGAATAACGCAATCAAAGTCACATCCTAGCTATGAATAATTGAAAAAGATCATCCTGATTTGGTTTTGAATAATTCATGCTACCATCATATATGTTTCATTCATTGCCCTAATTCTAGTATGCTGATAAATACAGTATTATGTCTTTTTTATATTATGTCATGGTACGTAAATCTATATAGCTATGACTCTAAGAAACCCATTAACATTAATTGCATCCAAAAAAATGGAAAAGGAAATGCCGAAGCTTAATTAACAAATGATACAAATACATGTTTGATCTCGATTTATTTTTTCATTTTTTATATTTTCTCCGTTAACAACTAAATTCGAATTTATACTTTGAAATCCCACATTAAGAGCAAGCACTCCTTAGTAAAGACGAGTTCATTCTCATAACTCGAATCCAATGCCTTTGCCTTTTGTTCAGAATAAAGAAATACTTATGATGACTACACCACAACCCTTATTGGTGTCTCTCGATATTGTAACTAAAGACTAAAGTCTAAAGAACAGGAGTTTTAAATAATAAAAACAAATCAAGGCAATAACATTAAGAAATTGCGAAAGACAATTTGAATGCAAGAGGCATTAAAATGGTCGTTGTTGCCATGTGAAAAAAGTAAGTGTCACTTTATAAGCAACGACAACAACAACAATAATTATAACCTAGTAAGTTTTCACAAGTGCAGTCGAGGGGGATAAAATATATGCATATTTTATTCCTACTCCGGAGAATAGAGAAGTTATTTTTGAAAGACCCTCGGGTCAAGAAGATAAAAAAAAATATATATCAGTACCATCAATAAAATAATTGGAATAATAGCAACATCGTGAGAATCAGAAAATAGATGAAAAACAATCACAAAAACCAATAAATATGGTCCGGTACTATAAAAAAAGGAAAAATAATATGGACACAATAATAATATTGCTAGCAGTCGAGGACAAAAATTTATTAGACCATCCTCCCACCGCAACGAAGTAAAAAAATGCTCAGCTACCGTCTAATCTCTGATGCTTCACCTAAGTGTCATTTTATAAGCATTTGAGTTTTTCATTAACTATACTTGATACTAGTGAAACCCCACACTACTAGAATTCGGTCAAAAAGCGACCAAAAAGTGGCGACCAAATTTGGCGACCAAATTTGGTCAGTCAAAAAAAGCGACCAAAGTTGGTCGCCAAATTTACGAAAATAAAAAAAAAACATTTGAAATAATGCAGCGACCGAAATTGGTCGCTATTTGGACGCAAAGTTAGTCAAACTGTTGACTGGACTGGTCAGACTAGCTTGGTCAAAGATATTCTGAGTTTAGCGACCAACCTTGGTGGCAGTGGGATCCACAAAAGTTTTTTAAATAATTTTATTATTATTTTACAAAAAACTTATAAAATATAAATATATATAATTTAAAACTTGCGACAAAGTTGGTCGCCAACCAAAGGATAAGAAGTTAGCGACCAAGTTTGGTCGCTAAAGAGGGACCCATATATAATATTTTAATAAATATATATTTGTTCAAAAAATTTATGAAATATAAATAAATATAATTCAAAGTTTAGCGACCAAAGTTGGCCGCTTAGTAAACTAGAGACCAACGTTGGTCGCCAATGTGGGACCCAGTCCCAATGTTTAACAATTTTTATTTTTTTTAAATACTATATATAAAATATAAATAAATATGATTTAATTTTAGACCAAATTTTGTCTATATATTAAATCCATGTACAGTTAGTGACCAACTTTGGTCGATAAATTAAATTAATTTAAAGTTAGTGACCAAAGGTGGTCTCCAAATGGTCAAAATTAAGAATCACTTTTGTATTTACTATGTAAATAATATAAATGTAAGTAGTTAATACTTTTTATAATACAAGGAATAAATAGTACTACGAAGCGGGCGTGTGTGTCAATATATATAATATGAGTACTTAAGCTATACTATGCACTAAGTATAAGTGTATATGAGGTAATACCATATCGAATATAGCTTTTATATATATATATATATATATATATATATATATATATATATATACATACACACACTTACGCTATATTGTCCACTAAGTATAAGTGTATTAGGTAATAACGTATCGAATACAACTTATATATATAATATGTACTTGCTCTATACTATGCACTAAGTATAAGTGTATTAGGTAATACTATATCGAATAGAACTTATATATATATAATATAAGTACTTACGCTATACTATGCACTAAGTATAAGTGTATATGAGGTAATACCATATCGAATACAACTTATATATATATATATATATATATATATATATATATATATATATATATATATATATATATATATATATATATATATATATATATATATATACACACACACACACTTACGCTATACTATGCACTAAGTATAAGTGTATTAGGTAATACCTCATGTCGCGGCCGAGGATGAGCTTGAAGTTATAAGAACGAACAACGTGACCGTCGATGTTCAAGCTAACGACGGCGCGCTCACAGCCATCCTCCAAAAGATGGAAGAAATGGAGAATGAGAACAGGTTGCTTCGCGACTAGATGAAGGAGCACCAAGAAAGAGTGGATAAAATCTTGGGTGCGCCTAAGCTAAAGCCAAAGCGAAACATGGGAAGATTCGTTGAACAACCCTACACGGAAGGAGCAGCACCATACCCCATCCCGAAAACTTTCAAAATGCCTCCCTACTTGAAGGTATATGACGGGACCATCCGTACTTCTGAAGAAATTCGGCAAAATGCTAACAGGAGGAGCCCTAACCTAGTACTCACAGCTACCGGCCAAAAGCATCTCCACATTCGAAGAGATGGTGGATAAATTTGCCACCGCCCATGCAGGAGCAAAGAAAGCGGAAGTACGGTCAACGACATCTTCGCTGTGCGACAGACCTCAGGGGAAGGACTTAGGGAGTTCCTAGCCAGATTCAACAAGGTCAGGATGAGCCTACCTAACGTGTCCGAAGGCATGACAGTTGCGGCCTTACAGGATGGGCTCAGCAGAGACGGGTCAAGGGCAACTAAGAAACTACTCGGCCGTCTCCTGAAATATCCCCCACCACCTGGGAAGATATACATAACGCCTATTGCAGTGAGGTGCGTCGGGACGACGATGACCTCAACGGCCCAACCCGACCTTGACAACGGTGCACCCAGAAATCCGGAGGGACCGATGCAACGAGGGTAGGCGGGAGCAAGCCCCACGCCTCAATAGGGAAAGACACCAACCATACAATCCATACATCCGTTCCTCGCATCCACCACAGCCAAGGCATGCAGACGCCTTACAACGACATATCGCCCCACTAAAGGACAATAGAGGTATGCCCCCTTCATTATCTGCACATATTTTTTGTGTATCTTCTTCAGAAAATAGCGTACGCACTGGAAAAGCTGGGCAACAAAGTGCAATGGCCAGCCAAGATGAAATCTGACCCCGCCACCAGAAAATCAAACGCCTTGTGTGAGTTCCACCAGGAACGGGGGCATAGGACTGAGGATTGCATCGTTCTCCGACTGGAGGTGGTCCGAATGCTAAACCAAGGGTTCCTAAAAGATCTACTCAGCAACAAAGGAAAGCGCAACTTCGCGCATGGCCGGGAACAACCCCACGGCCTGCCAAGGCCGCCCTCACCAACACGCACCATCAACATGATCATTGGACGCGTCAACGACTCAACAATCAACCACGTCAAATTCACCACCACCCATAAGTTAAAGCAAACCATCGCTCACGAATGGTATGACGACTTTGAAAATAGTATTACCTTCGATTATTCTGATGCCGACGGTTTGTGTTTCCTCATTATGATGCCTTAGTTATTACTTTATGAATAGTAGATACGTATGTCAAAAGGATCATGGTCGATGATGGAAGCGGCGCATGTATCATTCATCCGAGAGTCCTTGCACTCATGGGACTCGAAGATATAATAATTCCATGTTGCATAACACTAATAGGTTTTAATAATGAATTGGACAGAACCTTAGGCGAGGTGACGCTGCCCGTTCTCGCAGGAGCAGTCACGATGGAAACAACTTTCCATGTGATGAACCAAGAGACGGCATACAATGCCATTATCGGACGCCCATGGATACACGCCATGAGAGCCGTCCCATCCAGCTTCTATCAAGTAATCAAGTTCCCAACCCCATGGGGAGTGCACTGCATACGGGGAGAGCCCCGCACCGCCCAGGAATGCTATAAGATAGCCCGAGATTACATGTATACCAAACAGCTCTAAGGAGCAAGTGCAGAAGCATAGCAATCAACCCTGTCGGATACTAAGGTCCGTCTGACAGAGAACGCCATCGAAGATCCTGAGCAGGTCGAGGCTAGCAAGGCCATGGTCTACAGCACCGACCGTGCAAAGAAAGCATACATAGGCCACGACCTATCGAATCCAGGTCAGTAGCGTGAGTTTTTATCTAACCATGCGGATCTGTTCGCTTTCTCTCATCTAGATATGCCAGGAATTCCATGAGAAATCACCTCCCACAAACTCAACGTCAACCCATTACACCCACCCGTGCGGCAAATGAGAAGAAAATTCAACGCCGCCATCCACGAAGCAGTGAGAGAAGAAGTGGACAAGCTGCTGGCCAATGGCTCCATTAGGGAATCCAAGTACCCGGAATGGGTCGCCAACGTCGTAATGGTCAAGAAGAAAAATGGGAAGTGGTGGATGTGTGTAGATTTCACCGATCTAAATAAGGCCTGTCCAAAGGACTCTTTCCCGCTCCCTCACACCGACCAGCTAATTGATGCGACAGCAGGGCATGAGCGGCTAAGCTTCCTTGATGCATATTGCGGCTACAATCAGATCATGATGGCCGAAAAGGATCAGGAAAAGACAACTTTCATCACTCATCAAGGGACCTATTGCTATAAGGTAATGCCCTTCGGGCTCAAGAACGCATGGGCCACTTACCAAAGGCTGGTAACGGAAATGTTCAAAGAACAGCTCGGCAAAACCATGGAAGTCTACATCGATGACATGCAGGTCAAATAATCAAAAAAGGAAGACCACCCCACCCACATGAAGGAAGCCTTCAAAATGTTAAGGAAATATGGCATGAAGATAAATCCTGAAAAATGCGCTTTCGGAGTAGCCTCGGGAAAATTTCTGGGATTTCTTGTATCATAAAGGGGGATCGAAGTCAACCCCGACCAAATCAAGGCCATAGAAGCCATCCCGGAAACGCTAAGCGCCAAAAAGTAAGTGCAAAAAGTGAAAGGTTGGATAGCCGCCCTCTCCAGATTCATCTCGCGCTCCTTCGATAGATGCCACAAATTCTTCGGTGTATTGAAGAAAGACCAGGGACTGCAGTGGAACACAGAGTGTGTAGAAGCTCTGAAAAGCTTAAAAGTATACTAGTCATCACTGCCCCTGCTGGTGAAAGCCAACTCAGGCGAACCACTACTGGTATATTTGGTCGTATCAGAAGTTGCAGTCAGCGCCTTCCTGGTGCGCGAAAATAAAATTACATAATCTCCTATCTATTATATTAGCAAAAACTTAGTGGATGCCGAAACCCGGTATCCCCACCTTGAGAGGCTGGCGTTAGCACTCGTAGTAGCTTCACGAAAGCTACGACCATATTTCCAATGCCACCCCATAAGGGTAGTAACGACCTTCCCCCTAAGAAGCGTCCTACACAAACCCGAACTCTCAGGGCGACTCGCCAGATGGGCCGTTGAGCTCAGCGAGCATGATATTACATACCTCCCTAGGACCGCCATCAAGTCTCAAGTCCTAGCTGCCTTTATCGCCGCCTTCAACGCGGAAGTCCTTCCAAAGGCAGAACTCGAAGCACAACGCGCATCCTCCGAAAAAACCTATGCGTCCTTTACACGGACGGCGCCGCCAATGCATCGGGATTAGGACTCGTACTTGAGGTCCCCACGGGAGAAACAATTCGCCAGTCCATACGATGCCCAAAAATAACTAACAACAAGGCCAAGTATGAGGCCGTTGTTGCAAGCATGAAATTGGCCATCAAGTACGGTGCCCGCCGAATTCTCCTCCATTGCGATTCCCAGCTTGTAGTGAACCAAGTCACTAGGACTTATCAAATAAAAGAATTGAGGCTACAAAAGTACCAGTCAAAAATCCACGACTGATGGCTACATTCGACGAATGCCGCTTCAAACAAATTCCCTAAGCACGAAATATCGAAGCGGACGACCTGGCAAAGCTGGCTGTCGCTACCAAAACTTCATCAAAGAAAGTGTTGTCACACTCCTCCACTCGGCTATCGATCACACCGAGGTACTTTCCATAAACCTGACTTGGGACTGGCGCAACCAGTTCATATCTTATTTGCAGGACGGGGTATTACCCCCCGATAAAAAAGAAGCGAAGAAGTTTCGCACACAGGCCGCCCGGTACTGCATGGTCAATGGCGACCTTTATAAAAGGACGTTCGGTGGCCCCTTAGCCAAGTGCTTAGGGCCGCAACAGATAAGACCGGCACTCGAAGAAGTACACGAAGGCCATTGCGGCGCCCACACTGGCAACCGCGCCTCGTAAGATGCATTATAAGCGCCGGCTATTATTGGCCCACCATGAAGAGAGAGGCAGCTAAGAACGTCCTACAGTGCGAGCAGTGCTAGAAGTTCGCCCCAATGATACACCAACAAGGAGAACCCCTCCATTCCGTCTCCTCCCCATGGCCATTCATCAAAAAGGGAATGGACATAGTCGGCCCACTACCCTCAGGAAGAGGAAAGGAACAATTTCTACTTGTTTTAACTGATTATTTTTCTAAGTGGGTGGAAGCAGGAGCGTACGCACAAATACGCGAACAAGAATTTATCGCCTTTATTTGGAAAAACATTATATGCCGTTTTGGAATCCCCAAAGAAATCAGTTGCGATTATGGATGCCAGTTCACTGGTCAGAGAACGACCGAGTTCTTCGAAAAATGGCGCATCAAAAGGATACTGTCCACGCCATTCCACCCCGCTGCCAACGGTCAAGCGGAGTCTTCCAACAAAATAATTATAAATATACTGAAAAAGAATCTCGAAGATGCCAATGGGCTATGGCCCGAACTACTACCCAAAGTCTTGTGGGCGCACAGAACCACGCCCAAATCCAGCACCAGGGAAACCCCATATTCACTTGTTTATGGAACCGACGTGGTCATACTTGTTGGAAACACGTTTCAAATGCAATATACTAAACGTGTGTTCTTTTGTAGGTTTTGATGAATGTCAAACAAAGCAAAAAGCGATATATAGCAGTGCTCAAGGACAAGCACAAAATGGATGCATTACAAGAAGCTCAAGACAAAGTTTAGAAATGTTATAATTGAGTCAATATTAATTGTGATCTTGATTCCTCAACTTGGCTCATAACATGGCTTCTCTACTAAAATTATTTTTCCAAAATCATGCATATTTAAATTAAGTGTCAAATGATTTTAAACTATGCATATTTACATTTGTTAAAATGTTTTCCAAGCATGCCTCAAAAATCTGGGCTAAGATAATCGATTATGTACTTATGATAATCGAGTATCTCTAAGCCAAGACTGCATGACAATCGATTGTGAGTTAATGATAATCGATTGTGAGTAAGTCAGTTAACATCAGGTTTATGCAAACTGCATAACAATCGATTGTGTACTTATGATAATCGATTGTTAACTGAGGCAAAGTTTTCAAAACTCATAAAAATCGATTATGAACTAATGGTAATCGATTAGAATGAGAAAAATGTCTCCCAGTGATTTTAAATAAAATGATAATCGATTGTGGCTTTTGATAATCGATTATATATGAGACAGAGAGTTTTGAAATTAATTAATAATCGATTATTCCATTTGATAATCGATTATATATGAGACAGAGAGTTTTGAAATTAATTAATAATCGATTATTCCATTTGATAATCGATTGTTGAAGCTGACCGTTGTCATATATTTTCAATTACCTTCAGGTAATCGATTGTTGATATTTAACAATCGATGTTTTGCGTAAAATCTGGAAAAGATTTTCTGAACGTTGTTAAAATAATCGATTGTTGATTTCCGGACAATCGATGTTTTATGTCAAAAATTGGAAAGGATTTCTTAACGTTATAAATAATCGATTAGTGATTTGAAGTAATCGATTGTTGACGTAAAATCTGGGATTGAATTTTTGATCTGATAGGCAAACAATCGATTGTTTAGTCTTGACAATCGATTGTCACTGAGTAATTTCAGCAATCCTTAATTGGTAATTAGACAACGGTAAGACTGAGTTTTTCACCTATAAATACAGCTTCAACTCAGTGTTTTCACAACAACAACATATACAATTTGAGTATTTTCATTGCTAAAAGCTTTCTTACATTGATCATCATTTTCCATTCATCCATAAAGCTTTTTGAAGAGTCATTCTATTGAGCTAAGTTGTTGTGATCTTGAGCGTACTATTTCTACTCATATCTACTCATTAAGGAGTGCTTTGTAAAGTGAGTGTGTTTTGTGTTTGTAAGAGAATTGCGATTCTCGTTTGTTGAGGAACTTGTGATTCCTCGGTTGAAGTCTTTGGGATTGTTATCCCCGAGCAATTGAAGTCTTTGGGATTGTTATCCCCGAGCAGTTGAAGTCTTTGGGATTGTTATCCCCGAGCAATTGAAGTCTTTGGGATTGGTATCCCCGAGCAATTGAAGTCTTTGGGATTGGTATCCCCGAGCAATTGAAGTCTTTGGGATTGTGATCCCCGAGCACCTAGGTGAGGCTTGTGTTCTCAACTGTAACGGTTTGTTAAGCACCCGTAAGCTTGACAAGTTTAGTGGAAATCTCGAGAGAGTCTCTCGGGGACTGGACTAACCACGTTTGTGGCCAACCAGGATACATCATTGTGTAAGTTTTTTTTACTGCACTTGTTTTAATTTCTGCAAAGTTTTTACATTCCGCACTAAAACGCTTAATAATTTTAAAACGCTATTCACCCCCCCCCCCCTCTAGCGTAAAGCGTATTGTCAAACAATTGGTATCAGAGCCATACTCTCTGAAAAGCTTAACCGTTTGAGAGAACCATCCATGGCTTCTACTCTAAATTTCTTTGCAGGAATAGGTGAAGGAGAATGCAGCATGTCGCCTCCAATATTAGACGAAAATGACTACTCAGTCTGGAAATATCGGATGCAAGTTTTTACAATGGCAAACGATTTATATCTATGGCAAGCTATTAAACACAGTGATCAACTGACGACAAAAGTCGGGAAAGATAAGGTAAGTGAATACAACACTAAAGCTATGAATATATTACATAACGCCTTGAACCAGGAACTTTGGCGAAAAATCTCCCACTATAAAACTGCTAAGGAAATGTGGGACAAACTTGAGGAATTGCACGAAAACACGCCTCAAAAAGCGGTCAGCACAAACGATGAATCAACTGGTCAGTGCCTCATGGCAGACGAAAAAGACGAGGTAAGTACATCTAACGATATGCAAATTGCTTATAACAAACTGCATGATGAGTTGGTAAATGCTTCTAAGACTATTAAAGATTTACAAAGAACTCTTTCTTTACAAGAAGAGGATTTTCAAAAACAACTCCTTTTAAAAGACAAGAACTTTGAAGAATGTCTTTCTTTAGCTCAAAAAGGTGTTGAAAATCTGTCTCGTGATAACGAGAATCTTGCAAATGAAAATCAATTTTTGTTAAATGATAGTATAGAACTTAGACAAGTCATCAAGACTATGCATGAAGCCTCTTGTGTTGATAAATGCTCTACTTGTACTGCTTGTGAGTCCTTAAAACTAGAAAACACAGAACTTAGGAAAACATTAGAAACACGTAGTAAAGAAGTTCCTAAAGTTGTTGAAAAAGAAACGCCTAAGAAATATCAACGGCATAAAAACAAAAACTTCACTACTCCACCTAGAAATAACTCTAAGGTATTAAACAAGCCTAGAACAAATTCTTTTAGACCACCTAGACATTATGCTAGAATGTATGAAAATAAGGGTAGAACTAATGTCTTTAGACAACCTAGATCCGAATCTAGGATTCTTGCAAACAAGCCTACAAATAGTAATTTTCGGCAACCAAGAAATAACTCTAGGAACGAGCTTAGACCACCTAGACATGACACTAAGTCCTTCAGCAAGTCTAGCACTAATGACTTTAGACCATCTAGATATTATACTAGAAATGGGAACAATATGTCTAGTGTTAATATTTTTCATTCGCCTAGAACTTTGTTGGCTCAACCTAGGCATCAACACAACCCGAACGTAGTATGTCATTACTGCAATCGTATAGGCCATATTGCACCTATGTGTTTTACAAAGCATAGAGATTCTTCATATTATTATGATCGTTATTTGCCTAACCCCCAAGGACCCAAAATGGTATGGGTACCTAAAGAATATTAATTTGCTTTGTAGGTGTGCTTGAAGGGATCAAGTGTACTATGGTACCTTGACAGTGGATGCTCCAGACACATGACAGGAGACGAATCCAAATTCCTTCAACTAGAGCACAAAGAAGGAGGAAGCGTTGTATTCGGTGACGACAATAAAGGACAAATTATTGGCACCGGATCGGTCGGTAAGAATGAAAAATCCTCTATAAAGCATATATTACTTGTCAAAGGTTTAAAGCATAATCTCTTGAGCATAAGTCAATTATGTGACAAGGGAAATCTTGCGTTGTTTGATTCGGATGAGTGTTTAGTGTTTAGACGTAGTGACTTCAAGATTATTCTACGTGGTTTTAGAGTTGACAATATTTACATGGTTGATCTTGAAAACTCCTCATCCGAGTATGTTGATTGTTTGTTGAGCAAAGATGATAATGTGTGGTTGTGGCATCGTAGAGTAGCTCATATGAACATGCATCTTTTAAATAAATTGATTTCTCAAAATTTAGTGTTTGGTCTTCCCAACTTAAAATTTGAAAGTGATACTATTTGTGATTCATGTCAAAAGGGGAAGCAAACAAGAGCATCTTTTAAATCCAAAAATGTTGTTTCAACCTCTAGACCTTTACAACTATTGCATATGGATTTATTCGGACCATCCCGTATCGAAAGTCTAGGAAGAAATAGATATGCTTTTGTAATTGTTGATGATTTCTCTAGATTTACATGGACATTATTTCTTGCACATAAAAGTGATGCATTTATTGGCTTCAAGCTTTTTCTTAAAAGAGTTCAAAATGAAAAGGAATCAACTGTCACTTCCATTAGAAGTGATCATGGGGGAGAGTTTGATCACAATCTCTTTGCGGATTTTTGTGATGAACTCGGAATCGAGCTTACCTTTTCCGCTCCACGTACACCACAACAAAACGGGGTGGTGGAAAGGAAAAATAGGAGTCTCGAAGAGATGGCTAGAACCATGCTCGACGAAGCTAAGATTCCCAAACACTTTTGGGCAGACGCCGTGAGTACCGCATGCTATGTTTTGAATAGAGTAGCAATTCGGCCGATACTCTTAAAAACCCCATATGAACTCTACAAAGGTAGAAAACCTAACATTTCACATTTACGTGTTTTTGGTTGTAAATGTTTTGTGCACAACAATGGAAAGGACCAACTAGGAAAATTTGATGCAAAGTCGGATTAAGGTATCTTCATTGGCTATTCTTCTCGTAGTAAAGCTTATAGGGTTTTTAATAAAAGAACCCAAGTTGTAGAGGAATCTCCTCATATTGTATTTTCCGAAGATAATACTCGCTTGGCGAGAAAGGATTGTGGTCTTGATCTTTCAGGTATTCTGGAAAGCCTAAAGGACAAAATTCAAGAAGAACCACCAAGGAAAGAAATTGACAAAACGGTGGAACAACAAATTGAAGAAGCTCCTCAACCGGAAAATGAACCAAAAGAGCAAATAGAATGGAGGACAGTCAAAGACCATCCTCTCGATCAGGTAATAGGCGACGTTGGAGGGAAGGTAAGTACCCGGAGCTCCCTTAGAAATACCTTAGATCTTACTGCTTTTGTTTCTCAAATTGAACCCAAAACCATCTCTGAAGCAATTGGGGATGAATTTTGGACCTTGGCAATGCAAGAGGAGCTTAACCAATTCAAACGTAACAACGTTTGGGATTTGGTGCCAAGACCCGAAGGTCATACCATAATTGGTACGAAATGGGTTTTTCGAAATAAATTAGATGAAAATGGCATAATCACTAGAAACAAAGCTAGGCTTGTGGCTCAAGGCTATAATCAAGAAGAAGGGATTGATTATGATGAGACATATGCTCCGGTAGCTAGATTAGAGGCCATCCGTTTGTTGCTTGCGTTTGCATCTTCTATGAACTTCATTTTATATCAAATGGATGTGAAAAGTGCCTTTTTAAATGGTTTTATCCAAGAAGAAGTTTATGTAAAGCAACCCCCCGGTTTTGAAGACTTTAATTTTCCCAATCATGTTTTCAAAGTCAAAAAGGCCCTTTATGGTTTAAAACAAGCTCCTCGAGCTTGGTATGAAAGGTTGAGTAAATTTCTTTTAGAAAATAATTTTATTCGTGGAAAAGTTGACACAACTTTATTTGTCAAGCATGAAAATAATGATATCTTGCTAGTTCAAATATATGTAGATGATATCATTTTTGGTGCTACTAACAATGCTCTATGCAAGGAATTTTCAAACTTAATGACTAGCGAATTTGAGATGTCCATGATGGGTGAGTTACAATTCTTTTTGGGATTACAAGTAAAACAAATGAAGGAAGGTACATTCATTTGTCAAAGCAAGTATTGCAAAGAACTGCTTAAACGCTTTGATATGAACAATGCAAAGGAAATGGCAGCTCCCATGAGCACATCCGATCATCTCGACAAAGATGAAAAAGGTAAGGAAGTCGACATCAAAAAGTACCGAGGTATGATTGGCTCTCTTCTTTATCTTACTGCTAGTCGTCCGGACATCATGTTTAGCGTGTGCGTCTGTGCCCGTTATCAATCATGTCCGAAAGAGTCTCACCTTACTGCGGTAAAGCGGATTCTAAGGTATCTTGTCGGTACTACCAATGTGGGTCTATGGTACCCCAAAGGTTCTTCATGCCAACTTATTGGCTATTCCGACTCCGATTTTGCTGGATGCAAATTGGACCGCAAGAGCACTAGAGGCACTTGCCACTTGCTCGGTAGCGCTTTAGTTTCTTGGTTTAGTAAGAAGCAAGTTAGTGTTGCGTTGTCCACAACCGAGGCTGAATATGTAGCCGCAGGGAGTTGTTGCGCTCAAATCCTATGGATGAAACAACAACTCTTGGACTATGGCCTACGTCTTGACCAAATTCCTCTTAGATGTGACAACACTAGTGCCATATGCTTGTCGAAGAACCCCATTCTTCACTCGCGAACAAAACACATTGAAATTAGACATCATTTTATTAGAGATCACGTTCTAAAAGGCGATGTCGAAATTGAATTTGTTGAAACAAAAAGCCAATTGGCGGACATCTTTACAAAGCCCTTAGATAAAGAGTCCTTCTTCCGAATTCGTAGTGAACTCGGGATCCTTGACTCCACGTTGATCTAAGTCATGCATTGCATCTTATTTCTTACATAATTTCTAACTTGAGCGTCGGAGGCGTCTAACATTTTTTTGCAGGTATATATTTCATAAAAACATAAAAGCATGACGCAAAATACTCAAGTATTCTACAGGAAAATCACCGTCAAACAATCGATTACTGTATCAATAATCGATTACTTTTGTTCTCTCTATTTTCCAATAAATAAACTTGTGTTTATTTCATATTTTTTTTCCTTGTATATATTTTTTTGCTAATGGCAAAAGGGGGAAGAAACGGGATATCAAGAAGTATGCTATATCACTCTCAACTTCATTCATGCTTAAAGTGAGGGGGAACATGAATTGAGGGGGAACATCAAATTGCATACTTTACACTTGCATACTTTACACTTGTCTTGGATTATCAAAATAATTATTGCATATATCCCGCTTATGTTTGCCATTATCAAAAAGGGGGAAATTGTTGGAAACACGTTTCAAATGCAATATACTAAACGTGTGTTCTTTTGTAGGTTTTGATGAATGTCAAACAAAGCAAAAAGCGATATATAGCAGTGCTCAAGGACAAGCACAAAATGGATGCATTACAAGAAGCTCAAGACAAAGTTTAGAAATGTTATAATTGAGTCAATATTAATTGTGATCTTGATTCCTCAACTTGGCTCATAACATGGCTTCTCTACTAAAATTATTTTTCCAAAATCATGCATATTTAAATTAAGTGTCAAATGATTTTAAACTATGCATATTTACATTTGTTAAAATGTTTTCCAAGCATGCCTCAAAAATCTGGGCTAAGATAATCGATTATGTACTTATGATAATCGAGTATCTCTAAGCCAAGACTGCATGACAATCGATTGTGAGTTAATGATAATCGATTGTGAGTAAGTCAGTTAACATCAGGTTTATGCAAACTGCATAACAATCGATTGTGTACTTATGATAATCGATTGTTAACTGAGGCAAAGTTTTCAAAACTCATAAAAATCGATTATGAACTAATGGTAATCGATTAGAATGAGAAAAATGTCTCCCAGTGATTTTAAATAAAATGATAATCGATTGTGGCTTTTGATAATCGATTATATATGAGACAGAGAGTTTTGAAATTAATTAATAATCGATTATTCCATTTGATAATCGATTATATATGAGACAGAGAGTTTTGAAATTAATTAATAATCGATTATTCCATTTGATAATCGATTGTTGAAGCTGACCGTTGTCATATATTTTCAATTACCTTCAGGTAATCGATTGTTGATATTTAACAATCGATGTTTTGCGTAAAATCTGGAAAAGATTTTCTGAACGTTGTTAAAATAATCGATTGTTGATTTCCGGACAATCGATGTTTTATGTCAAAAATTGGAAAGGATTTCTTAACGTTATAAATAATCGATTAGTGATTTGAAGTAATCGATTGTTGACGTAAAATCTGGGATTGAATTTTTGATCTGATAGGCAAACAATCGATTGTTTAGTCTTGACAATCGATTGTCACTGAGTAATTTCAGCAATCCTTAATTGGTAATTAGACAACGGTAAGACTGAGTTTTTCACCTATAAATACAGCTTCAACTCAGTGTTTTCACAACAACAACATATACAATTTGAGTATTTTCATTGCTAAAAGCTTTCTTACATTGATCATCATTTTCCATTCATCCATAAAGCTTTTTGAAGAGTCATTCTATTGAGCTAAGTTGTTGTGATCTTGAGCGTACTATTTCTACTCATATCTACTCATTAAGGAGTGCTTTGTAAAGTGAGTGTGTTTTGTGTTTGTAAGAGAATTGCGATTCTCGTTTGTTGAGGAACTTGTGATTCCTCGGTTGAAGTCTTTGGGATTGTTATCCCCGAGCAATTGAAGTCTTTGGGATTGTTATCCCCGAGCAGTTGAAGTCTTTGGGATTGTTATCCCCGAGCAATTGAAGTCTTTGGGATTGGTATCCCCGAGCAATTGAAGTCTTTGGGATTGGTATCCCCGAGCAATTGAAGTCTTTGGGATTGTGATCCCCGAGCACCTAGGTGAGGCTTGTGTCCTCAACTGTAACGGTTTGTTAAGCACCCGTAAGCTTGACAAGTTTAGTGGAAATCTCGAGAGAGTCTCTCGGGGACTGGACTAACCACGTTTGTGGCCAACCAGGATACATCATTGTGTAAGTTTTTTTTACTGCACTTGTTTTAATTTCTGCAAAGTTTTTACATTCCGCACTAAAACGCTTAATAATTTTAAAACGCTATTCACCCCCCCCCCCCCTCTAGCGTAAAGCGTATTGTCAAACAATACTCATCGAAGTGGGCGAACCCAGCTTAAGGTACTCACACACCAGCGGAACAGAAAACAATATCAGCAGGCTCCAAGACCTTGACAAAGCCGAAGAAAGAAGAGAAATGGCCCACATTAGGATGGAAGCCCAAAATCAACAGGTCGAAAGGTACTACAACATGAGGGAAAAAATGAGGCACTCAAAGTAGGGGACTACGTCCTCAAAGCCAAGACCCTAGCCTCAAAAGACCCAAGTGAAGGAAAGTTGGGCACGAATTGGGATAGACATTACAAGATAACAGAGATGGCCGTTAAAGGAGCGTTCTAACTAGAGACAATGTAAGGAAAGACGCTCCAGAACAACTGGAACATCGCTCACCTCAAACGTTTCCACTTCTATAAAAGGTGTCACCTGAGTCGTACTCTTTTTTCCTTACCCGAGTTTTGTCCCAACTGGGTTTTCTCATTTTTAACGAGGCGGTGAAGGGATCACCTGGAGATGTTTGTAGCACAAGTGCATCATGTCCACCTCTCCATGAACTCTCCAAGCCAGACATGATATAGGGACTGGACTAGTATCATCTCCAAATGAATGTAAAGGCTACGGCCATCTCTAGATGAATGTAAAGGCTACGGCCATCTCCATATGAATGTAAAGGCTACGACCATCTCCAGATGAATGAAAAGGCTACGACCATCTCCAAATGAATGTAAAGGCTACGGCCATCTCCAGATGAATGAAAAGGCTGTTGGAACATATATATATGTTCATAATTACATGTTTTGATAAATGACAAACCGATTTAGATGAAAAATAATATATGCCAAATAAATGTGAGTTATTATTGAAATACACTTTGATTTATATTTTAACTAAAGTGTATTTATTTTGTATTTATCTTGTAGATATGCAAAAGCATACAAGGAGGAAGATAAAGCCTTGATATGCGAAGTTGATATGCGAATGCGCAAAGGGGAAGATTTGCTTTGCGACATTATGTGAGCGGACAAGAATTGGAGTCCAAGAAGTTCAAGACAAGATCAAGAGAAGATATGAAGCAATGAAAATAAATGAAGACCTTTTGTTGAGTCTTATTTGTATTGTCTTTATTGTGATCTTGATCCAACTTTAAGTTTGAGTCTTGGCTTCTCTCATAAAATGATTTTACAAATGCATATTATTTTACAATATATGCATACAAATGATTTTATGCATATCATAATTGATTACACAATATATGCATATCACAAATGATTTTACAATATATGCATATTGAAAATGATTTTACAATATATGCATATCAAAAATAATTTTACAATATATGCATATCATAAATATATATAATATACTTCAAAAAAAATGATTTTAACATTTTCATTTCAACCAAAATGGTTTTTGAAGTAAGTTTTTGATTCTAGTATACTATGGTATACTTAGTGTATATCAATGGTATATTCTGGTATATTCCAGCTTTGTTTTAAATTGGATCTTTATAAGATAATCGATTATCTTGCTGAAAAATCAGATTTTAGTGTTTAAACATGAGCAACGGATACAAGAATTTTTGGGCTATAAATACACCCCAAAAACTCTCATTTGAACACACAACATCTGATATAAACATACATAAGCTCTCAAACATTTCCAATATCATATTTGATCATTTTTATCATATTTTGAAAGCCAAGTTCTTGAATTTATTGTTGTGTTCTTGAGCGTACTTGTTTACTCATATCCACTCTATTAAGAGAGTCTTGTTCAAGTGAGTAGTAAGTGTTTTTATACACTTGTTGTAAGAAGAAATATTTTATTTCTTCTTGTGAAGCCTTGGGGTGAGGTATCCTCGAGCAAGGTTGTTTGAGACTTGTGAGATTCAAGTTCTCAAGTTGTAACGGTTTGTTAGGTACCCGGAAACTTAACAGAAGTCTTGGAGTGCGGTATCTTCAAGCAAGTGTAAAGGTTTGTTAGGCACCCGCAAGCTTAACGGAGATAGTTGAACCTTGAGATTATATCTCAAGAGACTGGACTTAGCCACGGGTTGTGGTGAACCAGTATAAATTTGGTGCTCTCTCTCCTTACTCTTTTAAATTCCGCATTTGAGTTACTTTTTACTGCGAATTTTTATAATACGCTATTCACCCCCCCCCCCCTCTAGCGTTAAGCACTTATTCCAACAATTGGTATCAGAGCCTAACTCTCTTTAAGACTTAACAGTTTGAGAGAATATTTCTATGGCTTCTACTAGTAGTGCTTGTACAGGAATAGGTGAAGGATTTTGCACATTTTTGCCTCCAATATTTGATGGAAGCAATTACACATATTGGAAAGATAGGATGAGAATCTTCATCCAATCGAACAACTTTCGTCTATGGCAAATCATCAAGTATGGTGAGCAAATGACGACACAAGTTGGGAAAGCCATGGTAAGTGAATACAATACCAAGGCAATCAATATGTTGTATAGTTCTTTGAATCATGAGGACTGTCGGAAAATTTCCCACTGCAAAACTGCCAAAGAAATGTGGGATAAGCTTGAGGACACCTATGAAAGAACACCTCAAGAAGCAGACAGCTCATGTGATGAACCGACTGCCCGATGCCTCATGGCCGACGAAGAAAAAGAGGTAAGTACTTCTGACTCTTATTTTTTTGAAGAATTGCAAGTAGCTTTTAAAGAATTATTTTATGAATTGAAAAAGATCTCAAAAATCGCCAACGAGGCCACGGCCAAAACAAAGGTTTTAGAAGAAGAAAATCATTTTCTGAAAAATGACAATGTTGATCTTAGAAATAAGATTAAGGCGATGAACAAAGCTTCTTCAATTGATAAAAGTTCAAATTGTTCATCTTGTGATTCGTTGAAAATAGAGAACTTAGAACTTAGGAACACACTAGAAAAACGTAGTGTAGACATTCCTAAAATAGTTGAAGATATTAAGAAGAAAAAGCCTAAGAAAAACAAAAGGCGTAAGAAGAATAAGAATCATGTTAGAAATCATGATGCTCCACCTAGAAATAATTCTAGGATTTTCAATGAGTCTAGAACTAACACTTTTAGACCACCTAGACACGACTCTAGGATTTCTGCCAATGAGTCTAGAATTAACCATTTTAGGCCACCTAGAAATGATTCTAGGATTCTTGTTGATAAGTCTAGAATGAATTATACTAGACCACCTAGAAATGACTCTAGGAATTTCAACACGTCTAGGAATGACTTTAGATCACATAGAACGTATTTGGCGCAACCCAGGCATATGCACAACCCGAACGTAGTATGTCACTACTGCAACCGGGTAGGACACATAGCACCCATATGTTTTGCGAAACATAGGGATTTATCTTCTAGCTATGATTATTATTTGTCTAACCCCCAAGGACCCAAAATGGTTTGGGTACCAAAAACCTATTCTTAGGTATTTTTGCAGGTGTGCATGAAGGCTACAATATTGTAGTAGATGCACCAAGCACGATACCTCATTGCATCAAGGGGTAATTTCGGTTAGTTATCCTTTTTGATAAAAACCGAATTGTTGATATGTGCCAGCAATCGATATTAACATATTTGTTGTTAATTTGGTTCTTATATTGTTGAAATTTTTGATGTGCTTAATCGTAATAGTTGATATGTGTTAACAATTGAGATATCCTTGTTAACAATTAATATCAATTTGTTATAAATACACTTCTATTTAAGGTGAATGTCTTTAATTAGAGAGATTCTAGAGTTCTATTCTTGGTAGATAAATCATCCTCCTCCCTATAAATAGAGGTGCCCTCTACCATTGTAAATAACTCCTAACATTCTCTAAGTATCAATAAGAAGAACTCTCTCTACTCTTCTCTCTATTTGCTCTTGTTCTTGAGTTATTGTTCTTGTTTTTTATATTATTTCATAACACGTTATCAGCACGAGACTCTACCGTCTCAAGAACCATTCTCGAGAAATCTAAGGTATTTCCCTCTTCCTAATTTAATTTTCGATTATGTCTGACATTACGAAAAGAAAGTTCGTTGCCCTTGAAATTTCGGGCAAGAACTATATGACATGGGTGTTGGATGCTGAAATCCACTTAGATGCTATGGGTCTCGGAGACACCATCAAAGATAGAGAAAAAGCATCCACCCAAGACTGTGCGAAGGCCTTGATTTTCTTGCGCCATCACCTTGATGAAGGTTTGAAGATTGAATATCTCACCGTCAAGGATCCACTCATCTTGTGGAACGGCTTAAAGGAGAGATATGACAACCTGAAGTTGGTCACTCTGCCACAAGCACGATATGATTGGGCTCATCTGAGGCTCCAGGACTTTAAGTCCGTTTCTGAATATAATTCTGCAATGTTCAGAATTACTTCGAAATTGAAGCTATGCGGAGATAATATCTCCGATTATGATATGCTTGAGAAAACGTTTACAACGTTTCATGCCTCCAATATGGTACTGCAACAACAGTACAGAGAGAAAGGCTTTACAAAGTACTCTGAACTGATTTCTCTTCTACTAGTGGTTGAGCGAAATAATGACCTGCTCATGAGAAATCATGAAAATCGACCCACTGGGTCTACACCACTACCTGAAGCAGATAAGGTGCACTCTCATTATGCCAAACATGAAAAGGACCATGGTCATGGTCGTAAACGGGGTCATAGCCAGGGACGTAGACAAGGAAGAAATTCCAATGAAGTCCGTCAACCCCCAAGGAGAGATAACCGCCGAAAGCAGAAACGGGGTCATGAAGATCCTAAGGCAAATGGTTCAGAAACTATATGTTATCGTTGCGGTGGGAAAGGGCACTGGTCAAAGACTTGCCGTATACCAAGACACTTGGTTGACCTTTATCAAGCATCTCGAAAGAGAAAAGGCCCTGAAATAAATTTTGTCTATGACGACAACTCGGACATCACCCACCTGGATGTGGCAGACTTCTTTGAGCAACCCGAGGGGAAAATAGACCACCTAATCGGCGATGGGTCCGTGACGAAAGAAGATGGAGTTATTTGATTTTGTTCTACTTATTTGTATTAGTTAGTGAATAAACTAATAGTCATTAGTATTAGCTCGTATTAGTTAGTTCATGATGCAATGTTAGCAGTAGTTCTTTAGAATATCTTCAATATGCTCAAATATCAATAAAATTTTTATTTTCCAGCAGGGGTAATCGACTAGCCTGAAAAACTAGTCGATTATCTACTATTTTCGCATTAAAGCTGAAAAATAATTGATCAACAATCGATTGTCTTTGTCTAACAATCGATTGTCGTTGAGACAGTGTAATCTGGAATTTTTCAAAAATCATCCACAATCGATTGTCTTTGTCTAACAATCGATTGTCGTTAAGACAGTGTAATCTGGAATTTTTCAAAAATCATCCACAATCGATTGTTTATGCATAACAATCGATTGTCTTAAAACAGTGTTCTGGAATTTTTCAAAATAGCCAACAATCGATTGTCTATACTTAACAATCGATTGTCTACAGTATGTTCTGGAATTTTTCAAAATAGCCAACAATCGATTGTCTATACTTAACAATCGATTGTCTTAAAACAGCGCTCTGGAATTTTTCAAAATAGCCAACAATCGATTGTCTATACTTAGCAATCGATTGTCTTAAAACAGTGCTCTGAAATTTTTCAAAATAGTCAACAATCGATTGTCTATGCATAACAATCGATTGTCTTAAGACAGTATGATCTGAAGTTTTTCAAAATAGCAAATAATCGATTGTGTGTGTTTAACAGTCGATTGTCAATGTTCAACAATCAATTGTTTGTGTTTAACAATCGATTGTTTGAAGAAAACGTTTAAACTGAAATTTTCAAACTGCAAAGTAATGGATAACATATCTGATTTTGTTAGTCAACTGTTAGCAGCAGATTTTGAAAATATTATGTGACACAAACGAATTAAACTTATTTATTCTTATGTTCGTGTATCTCTTTTGTATGTCAAACTATGGGATAGCAAATATGGATATCTCACAAAGCGAACTTGGATCAACGTCCAACTGTAAAAGTATTTGCCTAGTTGATTCATGTACTACACATACAATACTCAAAGAAAGGAAGTATTTCTCTCAACTAAATAAGTGTAAGGCAAACGTTACTACAATATCTGGAAGTAGTAAATTGATTGAAGGCTCCGGAAGAGCAATTGTAACTCTACCCAAAGGCACGACGTTAATCATAGAGAATGCAATGTTCTCCTCCAAGTCTAAGAGAAACTTGTTGAGTTTTAAAGATGTACGCCGGAATGGCTATCATATTGAGACAATGGATGAAGATAATCTTGAATATCTCGTCATCACAAAGAATGTCTCCGGCCAAAAGAGGGTTATTGAGAAATTCCCGTCTTTATCTTGTGGCCTGTATTGGACAAGAATTAGTGCAATTGAGGCACATTCAACAGTAAACCAAAGGGTTACTGATTCCAATACCTTTGTACTTTGGCATGATCGATTAGGACACCCAGGATCGGTCATGATGAGACGGATTATAGAAAGCTCATATGGGCATCCGTTAAAGAATTTCAAAATTCTTTCAAATAATGAATATCCTTGCACTTCGTGTTATCAAGGCAAGTTGATTATCAGGCCATCACCAACAAAGGTTGGGACTGAGTCACCCACGTTTTTGGAACGTATACAAGGGGACATTTGTGGACCTATTCACCCACCTAGTGGGTCCTTTAGGTATTTCATGGTCTTGATAGACGCATCCTGTAGATGGTCTCATGTGTGCCTGTTGTCATCACGCAACCTTGCGTTTGCGAAATTAATGGCACAAATAATTCGACTACGAGCACAATTTCCAGATAATCCAATCAAGTCCATTAGACTGGATAATGCTGATGAGTTTACATCCCAAGCATTTAATGATTATTGCTTATCAATCGGGATAAAAGTTGAACATTCTGTAGCTCATGTTCACACTCAAAACGGTCTTGCAGAATCGTTAATTAAACGCCTGCAGTTGATTGCAAGGCCATTACTTATGAGAACGAGGCTGCCCACTTCGGTATGGGGTCACGCCATCTTACATGCAGCAATGCTAATTCGTCTCAGACCGACGAATTACCACAAGTATTCCCCGTTGCAATTGGTTTTGGGTCATGAACCCAATATATCCCATTTAAGAATTTTTGGATGCGAAGTATATGTGCCTATAGCACCGCCATCCCGCACCAAAATGGGTCCGCAAAGAAGGTTAGGAATATATGTTGGGTTTGAATCGCCCTCCATCATTCGCTACCTCGAAACATTGACAGGCGACTTGTTTACTGCACGATTTGCAGACTGTCGATTTGATGAGACACTTTTCCCAAAATTAGGGGGAGAAGTTGGTGAAACCAAACGGGAAATTTTGTGGAAAAATGCATCATTATCTCATCTTGATCCACATACCTCTATTTGTGAAAGAGAGGTACAAAAGATTATCCATTTGCAAAGAATAGCAAATCAAATGCCTGACGCATTTACGGACTTGAAAAGGATAACGAAATCCCACATTCCCGCGGAAAATGTTCCAATCCGTATTGATGTCCCTGTTGGACAATCATCTAGTGTCATAACCAATGAGTCGAATGCACGCCTGAAGCGTGGCAGACCATTAGGCTCCAAAGATCGAAATCCTAGAAAAAGGAAAAAGAACGATCGAGATGACACTACGAAAGAATCTCATGAGGAAATTCATGATTTGACAAATTCTGAGATTCATGAAGAATCCATTGAGCCCGAGACTCTGGAAAATACGGAACTTCCCTAAATCCAATTAATATTGAGGCAAATATTAATCGAGTGGATATTGTGGTGGATAATGCCTTTGCTTATTATGTAGCATCTAGCATTATGCAAGAATGTGAGGATCTCGAACCTCAATCTGTTGAAGAATGTCGAAAAAGACATGATTGGCCAAAGTGGCAAGAAGCAATTCAATCAGAATTGAATTCGCTGGCAAAACGTGAAGTTTTTGGCCCTATAGTTGAAACACCTAATGGTGTTAAGCCTGTCGGCTATAAATGGGTCTTTGTACGCAAAAGAAATGAGAAAAACGAGGTACAAAGATATAAGGCACGCCTTGTTGCACAAGGTTTTTCTCAAAGGCCTGGTGTCGATTATGAAGAGACATATTCGCCTGTAATGGATGCGATAACCTTTCGTTATCTCATAAGTTTTGCTGTTCATGAAAAGCTTGACATGCACTTAATGGATGTAGTTACTGCCTATCTTTATGGCTCACTTGATAATGAGATATACATGAAAATTCCCAATGGACTCAAGGTGCCAAACGCGCACAATTCAAAATCTCGGGAAATGTTCTCAATTAAAATGCAAAGATCCTTGTATGGTCTAAAGCAATCAGGACGAATGTGGTATAATCGTCTTAGTGAGTATTTGTTAAATGAAGGCTATATAAATGACGCCATTTGCCCGTGTGTTTTTATAAAGAAAACAACATCAGAATTTGTTGTACTTGCCGTATATGTTGATGACATAAACCTTATTGGAACCCCTATAGAACTCCAAAAGGCAATTGATTATCTAAAGGATGAATTCGAGATGAAAGATCTCGGAAAGACTAAACTATGTCTTGGTTTGCAAATTGAATATTTGGCAAACGGAATTTTTGTTCATCAATTTACCTATACAGAAAAGGTACTGAAACGGTTTTACATGGATGAAGCACATTCTTTAAGTACACCGATGGTTGTTCGATCACTTGATGTGAACAAAGATCCATTCCGACCACAAGAAAGGAATGAAGAGCTACTTGGTCCTGAAGTACCATATCTTAGCGCAATTGGCGCACTAATGTATCTTGCAAATACTACAAGACCTGACATATTCTTTTCAGTTAATGTCTTAGCAAGATTTAGCTCGGCTCCCACGAGGAGACACTGGAATGGGATCAAACACATATTGCGGTACCTAAAGGGAACTACCGATATGGGCTTATTTTATGGCAAGAATTGCAGCCCGGATCTTGTTGGTTATGCTGATGCTGGATATTTGTCCGACCCACACAAGGCTCGATCTCAAACGGGTTATGTGTTTACCTGTGGAGAAACCGCCATATCTTGGCGATCGACTAAGCAATCAATTGTGGCTACTTCATCTAATCATGCCGAGATAATTGCTATTCATGAAGCAAGTCAAGAGTGTGTGTGGTTAAGGTCGATAATACATCATATCCAAGACAAATGTGGTTTGAAGTGTGATAAACTACCCACAACTTTGTATGAAGACAATGCAACATGTATAGCTCAATTGAAGGGAGGATTCATAAAAGGAGATAGAACGAAGCATATTTCACCAAAGTTATTCTTCACACATGATCTTCAAAAGAATGGTGATATCAATGTTCAACAGATTCGTTCAAGCGACAATATGGCTGATTTGTTCACAAAATCTCTACCAAAGTCAACCTTCAAGAAGCTAGTTCACAAGATCGGGATACGAAGACTTAAGGACATAAATTGATGTTCTTATCAGGGGGAGTTAATGCGCGTTGCACTCTTTTTCCCTTACATGGTTTTGTCCCACCGGGTTTTCCTTGCAAGGTTTTTAACGAGGCAACCAATAGGCACATATTCAAACATGTGTACTCTTTTTCCTTACTTTAATTTTTCCCATTGGGTTTTGTTTTAAGGTTTTAACGAGGCACATCATTGAATAGACATTCAAGGGGGAGTGTTATAAATACACTTCTATTTAAGGTGAATGTCTTTAATTAGAGAGATTCTAGAGTTCTATTCTTGGTAGATAAATCATCCTCCTCCCTATAAATAGAGGTGCCCTCTACCATTGTAAATAACTCCTAACATTCTCTAAGTATCAATAAGAAGAACTCTCTCTACTCTTCTCTCTATTTGCTCTTGTTCTTGAGTTATTGTTCTTGTCTTTTATATTATTTCATAACACAATTATCTTTGTTGATTCATTTGTTGAAAATTTGTTGTTAAACAAAAATTGGTATCAATTATTAAATGATTGATCCATGTTTTGATAATTATTTTTGGTATCAATTATTTTTATTAATTCATGTTTTGATAATCTTTTAAAATAACAATTGGTATCAATTATTTTTTAGAAACAATGATTGATCCTTGTTAGTTATTTTTTGATAAGAATCTAATTATTGATAAGTGTTAACAATTAGTATCTTTTTGATAAAAATAACCTTTGAAATGTTTGTGCAACAATTGATAACAGTTGGTATGTATTAACTGTTAGCTTGCTTCTAATAAAAACATTTCATTTATGATTTGATAATTGTTATTTGTGGGTTAAATAACTATTGGTATATATTAGAAAAATAAATAATTTTTTTTGGTGTGTATTAACTGTTAGCATATTTTTGTCAAAAACTTTTCACTCATGTTTTTGATGAATGCTATTGTTGGTTTGAAAAATAATTGATATATTCCTGAAATAAATGATTCATGTTTTTAACAGTTGATAAAAGTATTTCTGTTAAAAATTGACTCTTGATGAATATATCTTTTGGTTTGAAAAATAGTTGGTATATTTTTCAAAATTGATTCATGTTTCTAATAAACTATCTTGTTGGATATTAACAGTTGACATATTTTAGTAATATGTTTTACTAAAAACATCAATTGTATCGTTGTTAATAAAATAACATTTGATATATTTGTTATGTTTTTCCAACAAATGATTTTACCATTGTTTTTATAACAATTGGCATATTTTGAAAAATATCAAATTGATATGTTTTGTTTTTCAAACAATTTGTATATTTTGAAATATCTATTGATATGTTTTGTTGGCATGTCTTGATAAATTTTTAGCAATCTTCATATTGCATATTCCTCAATGTCTTTCCTATTTTATTTTTGACATTCAGGAAATGTCGAAAAAGGGAAGTAGTCTTAATATACTCTCTTCTTGCTAAATGCCAAAAGAAGAAGTGTTTAGGCGATATGTTTCAAATAAGAGGGAATGTCTTTACATTCTAGCTTTGCCTTATTTGAAGGGGAATTTTTCATTAGAGAAAAATAGATTGCACGAATTTTATTGATGATATTGTCTTAATAATATCTCTTCTATTTCAAAAATAATTTCATGCTGATGCCACTATTTTTTGTACTTCAAAAATAATTTATTTTGATAATATTATTTTTGTATTCAAAATAAATTTATATTGATGACATTATTTTGATGATATTATTTTTGAAAATAAATTTTATGTTGATAATATTATTTTGGTATTTCAAAATTAATTTGTTTTGATTTTTGTATTTCAAAATAAATTTTATGTTGATAACTTTTATGTTATTAATATTATTTTGCATTCCAAAATTTTTGTTGATGATAATATTTTTGGTATTTCAAAAATATTTTTATATTGATGATATTTGTTTTTGGAGCAACCAATGTATTTCTATGCAAGGAGTTTTTGAAAACTCATTACTAGCAAAATTGAGATGGACGAGCTTAAATTTCATCTTGGAGCTGCAAGTTAAGCAAATGAAAGAAGGAACTTTCATTTGTCAAACTAATTATTGCAAGGAGTTGCTGTATCGATTTGAAATAAGCAACGCCAAAGCAATGGTCACTCCAATGAGCAAATCTGACCATCTTGACAAAAAGAGGTAAGGAGGTTGACACCGAGATATACCGAGGTATGATCGTTCCCTACTTTACCTTACTGCTAGTAGACTTGATATAATATTTAGCGTTTATTGATATGCTAGATATAAATGATGTCCTAAGGAGTCACGTCTTAATGCGGTTAAACAGAAAATGAAGTACATTATTAGGATTTTTTGAATGTGGGATTTTGGTATCCCAAAGATTCTTCATGCCAATTAATTGGCTATTCCGATTCTAATTTTGCTAGATGCAAATTAGACCGCAAGAGCACAATTGGCACTTGCCATTTGCTCGGTAACTCCTTAGTTTCTTGGATTAGCAAGAAACATGTTAGTGTCGCTTTATCCACAACCGAGGTCGAATATATTGCCGCGGGAAGTTGTTGTGCACAAATCCTTTGGATGAAACAACAACTTTTGGATTATGGTCTTAGTCTTGATCACGTCCCTCTTCGATGTGATAATACTAGTGCCATAAGCTTGACGAAGAATCCAATTCTTTATTCAAGAACAAAGCATATTGAAATTAGGCACCATTTTCTAAGAGATCATGTTCTTAAAGGTGATGTCCAAATTGAGTTTGTTTCAATTGGCCGACATCTTCACAAAACCTTTAGATAAAGAGTCCTTCTTCCGTATTCGAAATGAACTCGGAATTCTTGACTCTACGTTGATCTAAATGCATACATTTTAGGTTGCATTTATTTTTGAATATTACTGACTTGAGCGTCGGAGACGCGTATTTTCTTTTTGCAGGTATCGCCCTATGAGACAGGGGGAACCAAGAGGAAGTTTTCCTTTTTAAATTCAAGTCAATATTTATTTTGGATTGTGAATTTTTTTTTCTTGGAAATAGCATACTTGTTTTGATAAAATTATTTTCATAAAATTATGATATATATATATATTTATCAAATATATGGTTTATTCTTATGTTTTCAAATGAATTTCATAAGATGAAAATTATTTTCCAATATTTTCTGTTTAAACGATTTTTCAAAGTCGTCGAAGTTAATCGACTAACTAGAAGTTATTCGAATAACTTGATTATCCAGAAAATCAAGCTATTTCTCCAGATATTCGACTAATCAGAAATTATTCGAGTATATCTGTTTCCAGATATTCGAATATCCCAGAAGATATTCGAATATGGCTCCCAGATAGTCGACTATCACATAAGATATTCGACTATCCACGGTCAAAATTCAAAAATCTGACCGTTTTATAGCCGTTCAAATCAGTCCAAAAATCTGATTTTTACCATTCAATGCTATGTTTTCTTGAACTCTATAAATAGGAATAGTATGTACTCTTTGTTTCACACCAAAATCATTCTTGTTCAAGAATTCCCTTCAAAAATTCTATTCCAAATTTCTTCCAATAGTTCTTCTTGCAAACTTCAATGGCAAATAGAAGTTCTAAGCGTTCTCGTGCAGGAAAGAACATCCCTTCTTCTTCCAATACCTCTCCATCTATTTTAGGCTATGATGATGGATCGGTTCTTTGGTTCGAACATGAAATCGAACTACAAAGGTTTGTTCAAAAGTTTGAGAATCGGGATATTCTTCCACCTCGATTCACAACCGCAAGATATCTAGCGAATTCCATTCATTCCAATATTCTTCTACAAAGTTCAATTGTCGACTTTGTTTATTTGAAGTATGATTTCATTCATCCTCTTTTGATTCAAGCCTTCTATTCGAATCTTAAGAAAGATGAAGATGGTGTTCTCTCTACCAAAGTTAATGGTATTCCCATTCTTCTTAGTGAAGAAAATATTCAAGCTCTCACGAATCTTCCTCGTGATGGCCAAGACATCAATTAATATACCGGTGTCGAAGGAATACTCTATGATGAAAATATCCTCTTCAACCTTATTGGAATTGGATAATTTGATTTTACTCAAGAGCAAAAGAGAGCTCCCGTTAAAGGAATATTTCCGGAATTTCGTTTGATTCTTAACGTTATCATTCGGATTCTCAAACCGAGAAAAAGCAATCACACGACAATTGGCCGTGAAGATGCAAAAATCATGCATGCGATTATTTCCAAAGCACGCATAAATTGGTGTAAATTTGTTCTTACACATATTTTTGATTCAATAGGAGGTGACAAACCTCTTCCATATGCATTTCTTATAATGCATCTTCTTAAAACGTCTCAAATCAACACCAATGTTGGTACCAAGAAAAATCGTACCAAATATTGGGAAATTCAAGAGACCTCTTTTCATGGCCATGATCAACCAAATGATCAAATTCCAAATCCTCCTCCTCCAACTCAAGCTCGTCGTCCTCGTGCTCATCCGGATGCGTCTCTTCAAACCATCTCGGAACAACTTGCCTCTCTATCGACTTCAATTAATCGAATCGATAGTAATGTGTCTCGCACGGAAAGAAATGTGCGTAGGCTTAGTGACGAAATCCACGGATATTTTGACCATGTCAATTATTCGTATTCTCACGTCTATTCCGCAAGTACTTCTAGCGATGATTTCGACGACGATGAAAGTTCTTGATTTGTATTTGAAATGTATTGTCAATATTTGAAATGTATTTTCATTATTTAAAATGTATTTTCATTTATTTGAAATGTATTTTCAATTACTCTTATTGTAATTTTCCTTCTTCATTAATAAAATTATCTTTTTGTTAATGTCAAAAGGGGGAAGATTAAGGGTATATGCATATTTATTCTTGTTTATCTTTTTCATGCATTTGGGGGAAGATAAGGGTATATGCATATTTTATTGAAAGGGGGAAGATAACTTGTAAATGCATATTTACGCAATTTGATATCTATTGCATAAATTGAGGGAGAACTCAATAATAACTTGTCTTATATTTGGCATAGTGTTTATAAAGGGTATATGCATATTCCCATATAGGTTTGCCATTATCAAAAAGGGGGAAATTGTTGGAACATATATATATGTTCATAATTATATGTTTTGATAAATGACAAACCGATTTAGATGAAAAATAATATATGCCAAATAAATGTGAGTTATTATTGAAATACACTTTGATTTATATTTTAACTAAAGTGTATTTATTTTGTATTTATCTTGTAGATATGCAAAAGCATACAAGGAGGAAGATAAAGCCTTGATATGCGAAGTTGATATGCGAATGCGCAAAGGGGAAGATTTGCTTTGCGACATTATGTGAGCGGACAAGAATTGGAGTCCAAGAAGTTCAAGACAAGATCAAGAGAAGATATGAAGCAATGAAAATAAATGAAGACCTTTTGTTGAGTCTTATTTGTATTGTCTTTATTGTGATCTTGATCCAACATTAAGTTTGAGTCTTGGCTTCTCTCATAAAATGATTTTACAAATGCATATTATTTTGCAATATATGCATACAAATGATTTTATGCATATCATAATTGATTTTACAATATATGCATATCACAAATGATTTTACAATATATGCATATCAAAAATGATTTTACAATATATGCATATCAAAAATGATTTTACAATATATGCATATCATAAATATATATAATATACTTCAAACAAAATGATTTTAACATTTTCATTTTAACCAAAATGGTTTTTGAAGTAAGTTTTTGATTCTAGTATACTGTGGTATACTTAGTGTATATCACTGGTATATTCTGGTATATTCCAGCTTTGTTTTAAACTGGATCTTTACGCAAGCTTAGATAATCGATTAACCAAAGTAGATAATCGATTATCTTAGTGAGATAATCGATTATCGCTTTTAGTTAATCGATTATCTCATATCCGTTGCCTTCCAACGACTAGTTTTTTGAACGTTTGAACTACGATAATCGATTATCTTAGTGAGATAATCGATTATCTTGCTGAAAAATCAGATTTTAGTGTTTAAACATGAGCAACGGATACAAGAATTTTCTGGGCTATAAATACACCCCAAAAACTCTCATTTGAACACACAACATCTGATATAAACATACATAAGCTCTCAAACATTTCCAATATCATATTTGATCATTTTTATCATATTTTGAAAGCCAAGTTCTTGAATTTACTGTTGTGTTCTTGAGCGTACTTGTTTACTCATATCCACTCTATTAAGAGAGTCTTGTTCAAGTGAGTAGTAAGTGTTTTTATACACTTGTTGTAAGAAGAACTATTTTATTTCTTCTTGTGAAGTCTTGGGGTGAGGTATCCTCGAGCAAGGTTGTTTGAGACTTATGAGATTCAAGTTCTCAAGTTGTAACGGTTTTTTAGGTACCCGGAAACTTAACAGAAGTCTTGGAGTGCGGTATCTTCAAGCAAGTGTAAAGGTTTGTTAGGCACCCGCAAGGTTAACGGAGATAGTTGAACCTTGAGATTATATCTCAAGAGACTGGACTTAGCCACGGGTTGTGGTGAACCAGTACAAATTTGGTGCTCTCTCTCCTTACTCTTTTAAATTCCGCATTTGAGTTACTTTTTACTGCGAATTTTTATAATACGCTATTCACCCCCCTTCTAGCGTTAAGCACTGAGTTCCGCCAGGGTCTCATGCTCGGCGCCAACACACAAAAGTGTCATACTAGAGGCCGCTTCCTCATAGTTCTCCAACAAATCATAGTGACTTGGAATAACTATACGACGATAAGATCGACCAGCCGCCATTTCAACCATGTCCAAGGACCCACCTCCGTGTCCGCACCTCATCTCTTCTCTCAGCAGCCTCTCTCCCAAGAACGGACCTCCATGCTCGGATGGCCTCCTCCATAAAAAACAGCCTTGATTCAGGGCGGGGTGGCTTAACCTTCTTCGGTTGAGTAGCCACGGCCTTGCCGATGATAATCCGACGCCTTCTCGCCTCCAAAGTCTCCCCCTATTTACAGTCCCGCTCCGCAGAATGCAGAGCGGGCTCGGAAGGGGTCGATACAGCGGTAGACGTCCCTACGGGGGAAAGTTCAGGAACAGCCGCTGACCCCTCCACAGGTGTTGCCTCAGGTACGACCTCCATCATGGCCCCAGGAATTATCTCTGGAGCCGCTTCCAACAAAATCTCCTGTCTTGAAAGGGGTGAAGTACTGCCCCTAGACGTGTCGACAAGGCCAGATACTCCTCATGATCAGGTGCCGTCCTAGAAGGACCGGCCACGGTCTTCATCTTCTTCTGTTTCTTTTTCTTGTATTCCTTCTTGGAGGACTCCCGTCATGCCCAAAACACATATGATACGGGCACAAAAGTTATGAGAACCTCCTAACCACAACGCAAATTATGTAAGGCTGTTACCTGTCGTGCTATAGAGCAAGAGGAAGGCAGTCCAAGAACGGCTCTCTTCCGCAAACGGTATCAAAGCTTGCACCCACGATCTAACATCGTCAACCCTATAAGGAGGGCGAGCCGCCACTGCATGGAAACAAAAAGAAACTCTCGATGGTGAAAACAAGCAAAGGGAGATCGAAATAATAAAAGTTGCATACATCAATACTCAAGAGGTGCTCGGTACGCACGTAGAAGAACCGCGTCCAAAATTTACGATTGGCCTTATCATCCATCTGCAACACGAAGCTCTTCGTGCCCCGTTTCCTCAGTTGGAGCATCGAACCCCTCATAAAAACCGCGCTAAACATCTGCAGAAGGTGATGGACAGTCATCTCTTTCCCCGCCTTCGCCGCATAGATGGACAAAACCCGGCACACCTTCAAAGTGTATGGAGTAAGCTGGGCCGGACATGCCCGGAACCAGCGACAGAACTCTTCCACCAAAGGGTCAAGTGGGAGGGTGTATCCAATTCGGAAGGGATATTCATAGACGACACAGTAAATAGGCCTTGGCACATTGATATGGATTAGCCCCGTAGGAATAATGTCGGCGTGATCAGGAATGATATATGATTTCCTAAGGGAGCTAAGTGGGATGGCTTCAACTCACTATGCTCCCAAGGAGTGAGTTTGCACTTATTTTCGAAGTCCATCCTTTTTTTCATTTTACGTGGGAGTAAGTTGGTCATCGACAGTGGGACAAAAACTTCCTCTCCATCATTGCCGTCTGAAGATGACAAAACCCTAACGGAAGCAACATTTTTAGTTCTAGTATCTTCATGATGGCGTTTGGCCATAATGGAATTTATAGGGAAAAGTATTTTGGGTCACGAGTTCAATTCTTAAGAACGAGAATCTCATAGAAGAAAGGGCGCCAAAAAAGATAGAAGAAAGATTGGAAAATACTCTCAAAAAGGATCGAAAGTTGAATCTAGTCCAACTTTCCCTATATTTATAAGAAAAGGTACACGAAAATCGAAAGGGCATGGTTCAAAAAACCGGTGCAGGAAACCCAAACGTCACGTCACAAACTGAACCGCCTCGAGGGTAGAAGTAATGATCACGCATGTGATCGATGACGTCTCCTAGAAAACAAACTCCGAAAAAGAAAGTAATATGTCAATGGTTCGACCTCTCCATGCATGAGCACGTCTCTTAACAGGGGTACCAACGGGAACGGCCAAATTTCCATAGGCGTCGAGCATGCAAGTCCGTTCATTGGGAACACCCTTCAACTACGTCCCCAATAAACGGAGGGACTATCTGTATTGGGCAAATTTGGCTCCCCACGCCCATACATTATCCGCGCACGGCCCCGCTAAGGAACGCGGCCTTGTTCCCAAGCAAGGCCGGCCTTAGTCAACAGACGGGCTGGGTGACATGACTTGTTGTAACGTCACATCAAGCTCTAACACTCGTATATCGATGCCACAAACTCTTGTACTTTCTTTGTATTATTTCAAGGAAGGTCCCTTCGTATATAAAGGAGACCTTCCCTTTGTAAAGACTCATGTGTATTTTCATTACTGATAATATACAACTCTTTGTCTCTCTGATTCTCTCTATCTCTCTTGTGCTAAATCTACTATTTATCTTATTGTTCTTATACCTTAGTCATTCCATAATCTCTAAACCATATTACGTTTGATTCAGATTAACTCAAATTATTTTTGATTATTATTAGAGCTATATAAGTTTCGAATAACATTTTAGCCAAAAAATATTCTTGCTTTAATTTGAAGGTACTTTTTTTTCTGGTGTAATTTCATCCAAAAGGAAAAATGGTATGTGAGCGACACATGGAAGAAAATGGTAGTGGTATAGTGGTGTTAGGTTGTGGGGGTCCAAAAGCATATGCGCGCATGAGAATTGATTCGTAGTAAGAAGGGGAGATAGTGAAGTAATTATCTTTTGAGGAACCAAACCCAACCATCCAAATAAGGAAAAAGCTCTTCTACGTTTTATGAATCCACGTGATTGCCCTCTAATTCTTTTTCTAAATTTTTTAATTTATTATTCGGTATTTATATTGAGGTTTCGATATTTTTAATTCATTTTTAATATTCGAACGTGAAATCCCTAGTTAAGGTTGTTTTTATTCATAATTTTACTATTAAAATTCCACTACAAAAAATGAGATTAGCTACAGACGCCGTCGCTAAAACCCTCGTAGCTAGAAGAATTTTTTGATGATCTGTTGCTAAATGAGATTAGCACAAAATTTTCTGTTTAGCTACAGAACTTTTCCGTCGTTAAAATCTGATTCTTCTTTTTTTTGTAGTGTTCTTTGTGTTCTTCTAGCTGTTGGTCAAGAACCAAGATTAGTCAGAGGCAATCTAGAATTTTTATAATATGGGTGCACCATTAAAAAAAAGAAGTATTAAGTGAGATTTGATCCTTGGTCTTCTAGGTAAATAATTCAACATTCAACTACGTACACCACTTAACCTCTTTGGATTATGGATGCCAGCAGATAATACTCGACCACTTTTAAAAATAATATACATAAAATATCTAGTTTAATTGAAAGATCATGAGTTCACGTGCCCCATTTATTTGCCTATACATCTGCCCTGGGAGTAGTATCTTTTCACATAACCCTGCAAAACTCGTCACATAATTCGAATGGCAATACGTAAAAAAGAGAAAAAGCAAATAAATTAATTACAGACAATAAGTTATTATAATTTGAATTACAGTATCACAAGTTTAAATTTAAATGTCATGTTATTGGTACAATTAGGACGCAACTCATCCTTAGTTAACTCTACAAAAACATAGTAACATCAACTAGTAATACTATTACTATTACGTCAATCTCAACCTAGTTGGATGAAGAAAAAAGAATAAAAAATTAACTGGAGTTAGTTATATAATGTTGGGTAAGTATATATATAGTCATTCTCAAGTATGCTATTTAGATATTAGCCAATATTTATTTTGTCTTGAAATTTTAAAGTACAAATTTTAACTTCAGGACAATTCATGACATTTTTGTCCTGAAAAATTTGAATGAAAAAAATAAAATTTAGAACGCAGTGACTAATTTCTAAATAACAACCCTTTAAAGTGGCTATCTGATGCCATTTCCACTATAATGTTGGCCACTAAAAAATGAAATGAGCTGGCCCATGAACAGGTAAGAATAGTGGCCCCGAAGTACGTATAAATGATGTCACGTAGCCATTCTAAAGGAAGCTATTTAAGAAATAGCTATTGCATCCTGAATTTTAGTTTTTCAGTTTAATTTTCTAGACAAAAGTATCTTAAACAATCCTGAAGTTAAAAAAAATGTTATTTAGAATTTCAGAACAAAATAAGTACTGACTAACCTCTAAATAGCATCCCTGAGAACGACTATTTTGCGCACTTGTCCCTGGAAGTACCTCTACCATGCCCATGGCATATCAGATTCGAATCTTTAGGTAAATAGTCGGATGGATTCACTCTTTACTTTTTTTGGCGGTATACATACATTATTTACCCGTTATACACAAATTATATGCATGTTATATATCTACTAATTATCAGGAAATTTGTCTTAATGTGACAAGATTTCATGTCCATAAGAGATCAAGCCCAGGCCAATATGAAGACACAAAGACTATTATATCCTTAGATATCCCAACAAAGTTTTGTAGTTTGCTCATTAAACACACTCATATCAAAGAAGAAATAAATAAGGAAACAATAATACTTAGAAAAAATCCTATTGGCGAAGCACATTTGCAAAAGAATCAAAGTGTAGGAAACATGTTTTCTCTAAATTGTGTCGAAGATTTCACAAAGGACCACAGTATCCAATGAAAAGGCATAAAAAGGGGTCCAATGGTTCCACCATTTGGCCATTTTTGCTATAACTTCTGTACAGATAAGCGGAGTAAGGATTTTAAGTTCATGCGTTCGAAGTTCTAATCACTTTAAGTTATTGAATTTTAAATTAATAATTTATACATAATTATTTGATAAATATTAATATAAATATATAATTTGAACAAAAAAACTGAATTCAGCCGAATGTATAACCGACATTGGAACTCCGCCTCTTGAGACAGAGAGAACATAATTTCCATTAAAATACCCTCTCAACCACCACCCGCATGGTTTGATAATCCTTATTCCACTTGAAGCACTATTATTCCTACAGATTTTGGTTCATTGTAATTGTCCATGGGCATATAGCCTTTCAACGTCTGCATAAGTATTTGAATTCATGATATTGTGATTTCAAATGTGGCTCTTCTATCGAAGTTATATGCAATTATCTTATAAGTGATTAATTGTGTAAATACTCTTTAAATCATCAATTGTTTACCGTAGACGGATAACAATTAAATTTATACTGTAATTTTAGAATATGTGATTTATTTAGTACAAACTGAGAGAAAACGTAAATTGATACTAAAATTAACTGCAAATATAAATAAAACAAATCAAATAAAATGTATAGCTTTGATCCTTGAGCTAGGTTGCCCTCGAATCAAATGAATATTTTCCCGAAAAGTATTAACAAAGTAACAGAAATATTGGGAGCTTAAGAGAAAGAGAACATATTGATTTATGTAACCTGAATATGATGTCCTTTACAAATGATCAGACCCCCTTTATATAGTAGGGTAGTCCTATTCTTTGCACAATTCTAAATACAATAAGAAATTCCATGATTAGCTAATTAATCGGTCTCTTCTTGATACGTGCCAAGATTTGTGCTGCAATCATCCTTGCTCAATTGTGAATATTTCGACATTCCGTTATTTGACCCAGTAAGCTTCCCTCGATCTCTATCTTATTCGGTCCCAATCTAGATCGATCTCAATCTCATTCGGTCTCGGTTTTGGTCGGTCTCGTGGTCTCGAGCTTGACCAACCTAACCCACACCACAATTTGATATAAATCGAAGCCGATACTTAACTTATTATGCTCCTCCTTCAATCAGCTGCACAAAAAGGACAGAGTCAATTTTCACCGTATACATACATAACTTAAACTCTTTACTCAATTGAAATCCCATAAATTGTTCAGCATCTCATAAATACAATTTCATTCGAATGCAAACAAAGCGGATATATCGTTTCGCGTTGTTAGTTGTTCATAATCAGGATCGAAGCTATGTATAAGGTTGTATTGTGGTCCGGCCCGGGCTTGAACGAGCTAAACAGTCCCGGACTTTGGCGGATGGGGCTTTGGCGACCCCGGGCCAAACAGCCCTGGGCCTAACGGTCCAAATGGGTGGAACCTGCCCACTGTGGTCCTAATCCCACATTGTCCCGGACTAAATGGGTTGGGCCCATGGGCCTAAACGGGCTTTTTTCGTTGAGGGCTATTAGTTTTTTGAATTTTTTTTATCTAAGGCAATTTCTTGTAAACTATATATGTATATACTAATATAAATTGCTTATATATATATCAAATTTAAACACAAAATAAATGGCAAAGAAATATTCAAGGGAATATCTTATAATTTTTATTATAATAACATTAATAAAGAATGGCAATATCTTTCTTACTCTTCCTCCCCTCAATGGAATGAGCACAACAAGGTACTAATACCATCACTAAAAGGAAAAAAGCTAAGAAAGATTTGCTAAAATACAAGTTACATATTAGTCTATGTATATTCTCTAACAAATTTCATAAATCCTTCAAGGTCTGGAAGAATTTTCGTTGGTGGCGGTGGAAAAGGAGCTTGTTCATCACCACTTCCGGGCGAAGCAGCATCCTGCGCAAGTTCCGCTAGTATTTCTTCGTAAGCTCCGTCTATCTCCGGTTGTGATTCTGCAAGTCCAAAATTTCTTTTTTCTGAACGGATCCAATCTCTTAAGAATAGTGATTTTTTCAAGCTCTCCCTCATAGACGCTCTATGATCACCGATTTGAAGTCTTGCTTGACTGAAAGCGGTCTCTGATGCCACTGTTGAAGCTTGAACACTTCAAATATCTCGAGGCATCCTTGAAAGAACCTGATAGTATTTTTTGTTTGTCCTTCCACCATTCCAAAACATCGAAGGAGCCATCATGATTCTCTTATTCAAGTCCATGCGACAAATAAACTTGAAGCTCATTTATTTATAAACTATCACCAATATTATCACCTTGGGAACTCCTGAACTCTGTCCAAGAACTAAGAGCTTTTAGGCCCACAGCTAGGCGAAGTAGGAGTTGGAACATTTGGTCTAGCATGATCTAAGGCAAGCTGATAAGTATTGTAAATTATTTGACCATTTATTTTAATTGAGGCTTTTGTATCTCCAAGTGTAGAAAATTCCTCAGCTGAAAATGATAAAGCGTTATAAATTTTTGAGTACCAAAAGTGATGACCTCCTAACTTTGTTGTAGGATTTAACACTGCAGCAACACCAAAAATATGGGGGATAGGGAAAAAATATTTTTTAAACTTTGCTTTAATAGAATCAATAGCAAGTTAAATTATTCCACTTTCTGAAAATTGAGTAAACAAATCTGCAAGTGCTACAGTTAAAAATAGTAGGATAATATTGCCCAGATAATTCATTTATAGCAGCATGAAATTGTTCTAAAAAATCTACAAGCATTTTAACTCCAATCTTGATTTGTAAGGTGCTCATCATCATCATCACCTGCACGAGCATTGTACGTTGCGCTTATTGGGTTCCTATATTCATATGCAACATTAAAATTTCATACATGTAATTTTATCTAGTCGGACAAGGTTTAAGAACCTTTCTTTCTCTAAGTCCAAATTCATCACATTTTTTAAAATAGTCTCTAAGTCTACTTTTACGGTTTGAATAAAAAATCTAATTAAAAGCCATTTTAACCTTTTTAATTTCTACATTTAAAACCTTCATACCATCACTGACGATTAAATGGTAAATATGAAAAATACATCTAACATGAAAAATATTATTAAATGCAGGATTTAGTGTAGTTGTAAGCAAGCCTATAGCATTAGTATTACTAGAAGCATTATCCATTGAAACTGATATTATTTTATCTCTAATGCAAAAAAATCTACAAATATCTGCAACCGTGTTAGCAATAAACTTACCTGTGTCGCGTGAATTAATTATTCTATAAGGAATAATGTGCTATTGCATTATCCAGTCCTCATCTATCCAATGACTTGTAACAGTTAAATAATCACAGTCATTACCACTTCTACCAATATCAGTAGTAATATCAACTTGGCAATCTATATGGGTAAATAAATAGTGCAAATATTGTTCATATTCATGTTTATATTTATAAATATCACTCTTTACGGTAGCGCGAGGCCATCCTTTATAAGTAGGATTAAAAAACCTTCTAATATAATACACAAAATGAGGATTAGAAGGAAAACTATAGGGTAAGCACATAACAATAACTATTTTTGTCAATTCTTCAGGATCTTTATTTGGATCATAATATAAAATGTCATCGATAACAGTGTTAATTCCTGGTTGAAATAGATTTGAGCTTGTACTAGGGTTAACTGTAGTATCTATACTTGTCCCCTCTTGTGCAACTTTCATTTGTAAATATCTAGCTTTGTCTTTAGGGTGATTCAATATGTGTCTAATCAAAGTACCCGTAGCGCTACGGTCTCCAGTATATTTATGAGCCATCAAAGACCCACAAGTTTTACACTTAGCCTTATTTTATCTCTTAGTTGGGTAATAAAGTGCCAAACAAGAGATGTTTCGGGCCGTTTAGAAGGTTGTCTATTAAAAGTAGAGGTTACTACAGGAGGGTCAGGCGTGGCATTAGTTAGGTTATTAACACGACTAGTAGGTGTATCATCTAAATCCGGTTGCGTTTCATCTAAATTATCATTTTCCTCATCGTTTTCAAGATATTTTGATTAGGATAAAGAGAATTCATAACTTCTTCATTTGATTGTTGACCTGGTGCAACATCATGGCAAAACAGGTGGAGGATGGGTCGCTGGGGGAGCCCGGGGAAGAGTCGTAGCTTGGCGACTAGATTCACCAATTTCAGATTTTTCCTTACCCTTACCACCAAATATTATTTTCAAAGAAAAGTCCATATTAATTATATTATACTAAATAAAACAAACAAAACTATAATATTAAAACTTAAGAGTTGGAACGAGTTTACCGAATTGACGAACAACTTCTTGAAAATTGAATATCGTTGAAGACTTGAATACTTCTATTTACCAACTTCATAATTTTTCATGAAAGAGCAATAATAAAGTAAGCAATTATAGAAGAAAACTAGAGAAATATTGAGGGAGATTGATGAATTTATGAGTAAAAATAAAAGAATAAGGGATATTTATAGTTGAGAATAGGAAAAAGTATAATTATGAAAAGTTTAGGGGCCAAATGGCTATTTTTGAAAGTGCCAAACGGCTAAAAATGCAGGTCAACATCTACATTTTAAAATTCTGACAGTTGGCCTTTTTTAAGAAAATTAAAAAACAATTGTTGGGCCCGTTTGGACCGTTGAACCTGTCCGGCCCGCCTGCCAGTCTCGGCCTCGCAGGACTTTTGGTAAGGACCGGCCCACTGTGGGCTTTGGGATCGATAGAGACCGACCCATTTGAACTGGCCTGTTTGGCTCGATCGGCTCGTGGTCCTGGACCGGGCCCGGCCCACAATGCACCCTTAGCTATGAATAGTCAAGGGTTGTCAATTGAACACCCTTTGTAGAAAAAATATACTATGTACAGGGAAAAATATTACTTATTATTGATTAAAAAATAGACTTTGAACATCCTTGTAGCACGTGATAAAGTATGTTCAAAATTTGAGCACTCTTATTGAATTTTCTAGCTTTGTTGCCGTTCATAATCCTTCTTTCAACTATATAGCAAAATGTCGTTCAAGATAGTAGAAAAAAGATTAACACACTCATCTATTGTCATCCCTAGTTTAGAACCATGTTGCTCTACAACTATACTCAAATCAGTCTCATTCCCTTAACTCATGTTATGTGTTGAGCTTGACTCAAGTCTGGTGGTGTCCTAATCACCATACAGCCCTAAGTCTGACTTTCTCAAGTCTGCTCTTATTTGTTCAAGCCATGTAAAGGGTCAGGGGTGTGCCGGTCCTATTCATGGCTAGGTATGACCATCATTTGCTTTGGTCTCCACTAATTCCCTCAACTTTACATTTACTCTTAGTTCTTTAAGTCCTACCCCCTACGGTAAGCCATTCTTAGAGACCCTAGAGTTCCCTCTGAACTTGGACGCTTAAGGGCTGGCAATTCCACTCATTGCACTACTCTACTCAATCTTTAGGGTGTAAGCATTGCCCCGGCTTCCTGAAGGCCCTTGGAACTTTGAAACACTCTAAGACAAGGCATTGGAATCTGGAGCCTGGATTTGGTAAAATACATGTGTTGGACATTAAGGTTGCTTTGGGTTTCTCGGGTCCATTTTAGTTTTGATACATTTATTTTTTTTAGCCATTCCCTTCCACTTTTGTAATAACTTTGTAAAAAGACTCGGGAATATTAGTAAAAGGGTGTGGGAGGGGTTTATGTTGTTTGCATCAGCCAATAGGTAGAAATCATGCCTATAGGATTTCAATATTGCAAATCATCTAGAAATCATGCCTGTAGGACCTTAACATTACAAATCACTTAGAAACCATGCCTACAGGGTTTTAATATTGCATACCATTCAGAAATCATGCCTATAGGATTTTGTATTGCAATCATCATAGAAATCATGTCTATAGGATGTGCATATGCGCTAGGAAAACTGTAGGATAACTACACTCATCTTTTACCAATGCTTTGACAACCCCCTTTAAAAATCGAAACGTAGATGCCATGCCTATAGGATTAGTTGCAACTCGCCAGGACCGTTTAAGTAACAACAGTCTGTCAATTGGTTCTTAACGTTTTTTTAAGTAATGTTTTCAACAAAACTCTTTTGTAAACCATGTGTGCTTTCAAACTCAACAAATCTGCATTCTTTTCCATGAACAGTTTTTCTTAAATAGTTCTGCCTAAGCATTTTAATCAGTCCCTTAAACTGTCTTTAAAACAATTCTGCAACCAATCCTTTTCTCAAAATACTCATGCCTTCAAAACTATTGCATAACTCTTTTGATGTTTCACTCAAACAGATGATGCTTTCAAAATCTGTACTTTCCTTTAATATTCTTCTGCATCTGACTACTTTTTCTGAAATCAGTATTTTCAAAATCATTCGCCTTAAATACTTCTTATTTCTAACAAACCGGACCCGAGGGGCTCAAAGTAAACTTATTATCCAATTCTATGTGTTAAACTAATCTGTCCACTATCAGTTTTATTCGTAAGACCAAATCAGTAATTGCAAGTCATGCTAAACTAATTGTTGTATGGCTTAAAGGGTCTTATGTGCAGCCTTTGTATGTTTGTTTACTCCCTTTATGTGCTATTTGTTATTTTGATTGACGCCTTAGCATTTTTACATTTAAACTCCATATATTCCCTCATCCCCTTTCTCCCCTTTTAGGACTAGAAGTCCAAATACCTTGGGACTAATAGGCCGGGACGGGTATTAGCATGCATTAAGTAAATGAGAATAAACACGCTTAAATACCTTAACGGGGTGGGAAGGGTAGAATATGGATATGATGACGATGCGCTAATACCATAAGGCGACCCCTCTTTGGGAACATGTGCAGGATATTACATCGAATGATCCATATTATAGTTAAACCTAGGACCCTCTTTTCTCCTTTACTTAAATATTTTCTTTAAACTAAAATTCTCTTTTACTTGTGCCACCCTTCTTTCAAAAATTGTCAACCTGCTTGTATTTCTTATGTGCCAACTTTGCTTGTCTATTTCTATTCTCTTCTTAAAGTCACAACCAAGCAAGGTCGGGAACTACACTAGTGGATTTTGAGGGGTGCCTAACACCTTCCCCGCGAGATAATCTCAAGCCCTTACCCAAACTCTGGTTTTCCTTCGAATCCTTCTTCTTTTCTCATAAAACGTGTCCTAATGCACTATAATCATTAGGTGGCGACTCTTCAGACCTCATAGCCCAAATTCTCCTAAAAGGGGATAAAAGAGTCATTCCACCCATAATATCGCAAACCTGATTTCATTCCCTCGAGAGAAAAAGGGGGTGTCGAAAGCATGGCGACTCTGCTGGGGATTTTCTTTAAGGCTTTTATCATTACTTGCTTTTGTAGCTTTATTGATTACTTAATCGCATTTATTTCCTGTCCTTATTTATTTCATCACAACTACTTACTTGGCTCTTCATGTCTTTTCTTTCCTTTAACTGCTTTCTTTACTACATTGTTATTTCAATACTGTTGTAATTTCGAGCAATCACTATAATCATTTATCTTATGAACGTGAAAATACATGTAATTTGTTTCATCATTGTAATTGCATCTCTCAACATCATTTTTACTCGTGCCAAGACAAATCCTATAGCAACGCTTATTATGAGTGGTTGCGCCCTTCCAATATTATAAACCCCCTAAATGTGGCAATGGCATATTTGTGGTAAAACCTGTCAATCAACAGTGTAGTCGACGGTTTCACACCTTTCCCTCTTGAGTTGTCCGCTCAAAGGTACCTTTTATAGCACTTCAAAAGTAGAAACGTTATTCCTTTAAACTGTTCATGCATCATGGTCAGCCTAGCAGAGTCAGTTATGTTATCCCCATAATGACTCATTAAGACATCCTAAACCAAAGTCCATCGGGTTTCCTGAAACCCAAACGGATACCTTCACGTTATGTGTATTTATTTGGAGAACAAAAAGCCTTTTGCTAATTATTGATTTAAATAGTCGATTCTGGTGAAGGTTAAGGGCCTAACACTTTGTTTTGCAAAAAATGAGGCACAAGGACCCCGAATTCGATATGGTATCCATCATCCATCCAAGGTTGCTAAACTGGTGGAAAGATCTTCATGGCAGTGATTAAACACTCGCCCGCAAGTACTTAGGGAATTTTCCCTCACTTCTGGAAATCCGACCCAACAATAAGGTCATTGAGGCTGCCACTTTCTTCTGGGATGGTGATCGATCAGTGTTCCATTTCGGGGATTTGGAAATGACCCATTTGCTAGAAGAAATAGGGGGACTAGCTGGTATCCCTTGGGAGACTCCGAGTTTTCTTATGCCGGAGAATTGCAAAAGTAGAGGCTTTCTTAAGATGATGGGACTCAAGAAAAATCTTGACCTTTCTTACTTGAAGGACTCCTACATATCATTCGACTTCTTATGCGATAGATATGGCCACAGTAAGTCCTATCGCACCTACATGGACGAATTTGCCCTCACCTCTTTGGGACATATACATAGAAGGGTGTTTGTGTTCATGTTTTGTTTCTTGAGCATGGTAATTTTCCCTATGAAGAAGGCTAGAATCCACACCGGACTAGTCATGGTTGCCAAGAATTTAATGGAAGGGATCGACGGGCAGTCCTTCAACATAGTACCTATGATCCTCTCTGAAATCTATCGAGCCTTGGGAAAGTGTCAACAAGGGACTCCACATTTCGAGGGTTGTAATTTGCTACTTCAACTATGGCTCATAGAACACCTTCAGAAAATCGACTACTAACAGGAAATCATACGCAGGGATTGGGATGACCATATCGCTTTCCATCCCCCAAAGCGAATGAACTTCATGCCCAGCATGTTCGCTCAGCCAGAAGACGCCAGTGGATGGGTAGAGTTGTTCGAGAATCTAAAATAAGAGCAACTTCAGTGGATGTTCGAGTGGTTCCCAACAGGTGAGTTCATTAGCCTGAGGGGAACTCATCCTTACGTCCCCCTTCGAGTCATGAGGCAAGCTGGAAGGAGACAAATCATACCCAACAACAACAACAACAACTACCCAGTATAGTCCCACAAAGTGGTGTCTGGGGAGGGTAATATGTAGACGAGCCTTACCCCTATCCGAAAGGGCAGAGAGGCTGTTTTCAAGCGACCCTCGGCTTAGTGAAGAAAAAAAAAGAGCATTAGTAACTCCAGCAGAAAATAATTATCTAAACATAAGAAACATAAATAAAATAGCATACAATAATATCATACAGTAACTACCATAAATAACTATCATAAGGGAGAGACAAGCCAAAACACAAATCATCTATGGATAGCCCTGCCAAGCCTTACCCAACCCCGGGTGAGGAGTACGAAAAACTCTAGGAGCCCCTATCTTATAACCCTGATACTAGACCTCCAGACTTTCCTATCAAGGGTCATGTCCTCGGAAACCTGCATTCTAGCCATGTCATGCCTAATCACCTCTCCCCAATACTTCTTAGGCCTCCCTCTGCCTCGCCGAACGCCGACAATCGCCAGCCGCTCACAACTCCTCATCGGGGCATCAAGACTTCTCCTCCGCACATGCCCGAACCACCTCAGCCTCGCTTCTCGCATCTTCTCATCCACTGGGGCCACCCCCACCTTCTATCGAATAACATCATTCTTAATCTTATCTAACTGGTGAGCCCGCACATCCACCTGAGCATCCTCATCCCCGCAACCTTCATTCTATGAACATGAGAGTTCTTCATGGGCCAGCACTCCGCCCCATACAACATTGCAGGTCTAACCACAACTCAATAAAATTTCCCCTTGAGTTTATGTGGGACTTTCTTGTCACACAGGACTCCTGATGCAAGCCTCCACTTTAACCACCCCGCTCCTATACGATGAGTGACGTCCCTGTCAATCTCTCCGTTTCCCTGAATAACCGACCCAAGATATCTGACACTGTCCCTCTTGGCGATGACCTGAGATCCAATCATCACGTCCCTGCCTACTTTGCTCGGCTCGGTGCTAAACTTGCACTCCAGGTATTCTGTCTTAGATCTGCTTATTTTGAAACCTTTAGACTCGAGAGTCTATCTCCATACCTCTAACCTCTCAATAACACCAACCCTCGTCTCATCAATCAAGACTATGTCATCAGCAAATAGAATACACCAAGGCACATCCCCTTGAATATGTCGGGTTAGAGCATCCATCACCAAGGCAAACAAGAGAGGGCTAAGCGCCGATCCTTGATGGAGCCCCATAACCACCGAAAAATGGTCTGAGTCGCCACCCACCGTCTTAACCCTAGTCTTAGCTCCATCGTACATGTCCTTGATTACTCTGATGTAGGCTTCCGGCACGCTCTTCGCCTCCAAGCACCTCCATAGCACCTCCCTTGGGACCTTGTCATACGCCTTCTCCAAGTCGTTAAGCACCATGTGCAGGTCCTTCTTCTTATCCCTGAACTGCTCCACCAGCCGCTTGACAAGGTGGATATCTTCTGTAGTGGAGCAACCCGGCATGAAACCGAACTGGTTTCCAGATGTAGATGTCATCTCCCTCACCCTCGCCTCGATCACCCGCTCCCAGACCTTCATGGTGTGACTTATTAATTTGATACCCATATAGTTGTTGCAGCACTAGATGTCCCCTTTGTTCTTGTACAAGGGCACCATTGTACTCCACCTCCACTCATTTGGCATCCTTTTGGTCCTGAAGATAGCATTGAACAACCTGGAGAGCCACTCCACTCCTGACCTACCCATGCATTTCCAGAACTCCACCGGGATCTCGTCAGGCCTGGTCGCTCGGCCCCTACTCATCCTACGCAAAGCCCACATGACCTCCTCCGCCCTAATGCGCCTGCAGTACCCAAGGTCTCTATGTTGCTCTGAATGCCCCAACTCCCCTAGCTCTATGTTACGACCCCCCTCCTCGTCAAGTAAGTCTCGAAAGTACGCCTGCCACCTCTGCTTGACTTGAGACTCCCCCATCAAAACTCTACCATCCTCACCCTTGATGCACCTAACTTGGTCAAGATCACGTGCCTTCCTTTCCTTTGCTTTAGCTAACCGGAATAACTTTCTGTCCCCGCCTCTCTCCCCTAGTTCCTCGTACATGAGACCAAACGCCGTGTTTTTAGCTTCCGTAACCGCCAGCTTTGCTTCTTTCCTTGCCACCTTGTAGATCTCCCTGATCGCTCTCCGTTCTTCCTCGTTTGTGCTCCCTGCCAACTTAGCAAATGCCGCCTTCTTTACCTCCACTTTTCCTTCGACTACATCGTTCCACCACTAGTCACCCTGATGTCTGCCTGAATAGCCCTTGGCTACCCCGAGCACGTCCCGTGCTACCTCCCTAACCAAGTTCGCCGTCTCTGACCATATAGCGTCCACTTCCCCAGAACCTCTCCAAGCTCCGCCCTCAGTAACCTCCTCTCCAACTCCTATGCTTTCTCCTTAGTCAAAACACCCCATCTAATCCGCGGTTGTCCCTAAGCACCCCTCCTCTTCCTCTTCACCCAGAGACCGACATCCATCACTAAGAGTCTATGAAGAGTCGAAAGGGACTCTCCCGGAATAACCTTGCAGTCCTTGCACATTCCTCTATCGCTCCTTCTAAGGAGGATGTAATCAATCTGAGTCCTCACCGCCGAACTCTTGAAGGTGACCAAATGCTCCTCCCTCTTCTGAAATGTCGAGTTCGCAATCAGGAGCTCGGAAGCCCTGGCGAAATCAAGTAGTGAAGTGCCTCCTCCGTTCCTAACCCCAAAGCCGAAGCCACCGTGCACCTCACCATAACCTCCAGCATCAGCCCCAATATGACCATTAAAGTCCCCTCCAATAACTAACTTCTCGGATTGGGGAATACTACTCACCGGATCATCCAAGTCCTCCCAAAAGCGCCTTTTAGCCTCCTCGTCTAAGCCCACTTGCGGCGCGTAAGCGCTGATGACGTTGAGGATGCAACCCCCAATAACCAACTTAATATACATTAACCTATCATTCACTCGCCTAACCTCGACCACGGACTCCCTTAGATCCCTATCTACCAAGATTTCCACTCTATTCTTACCTCTCACGACCCTAGAATACCACAGCTTAAACCCGTCTACAATCCTCGCCTTCGACCCTTTCCACCTAGTCTCCTGGACACAGGCCATGTTTACCATCCTCTTCTGAAGAACCTTCGCCAATTTAATGGACTTACCTGTCAGATTGCCTATGTTCCACGACCCAATCCTTAATCTATGAGCGTCCACTACCCTCCTCCCACGCTTACCTCCCGCCCTACCCCAGGACCACTCCTTGCCTCCCTACTCACCCCGCCACCGCCCCCACCCCCGAGGACATGACCTTAAACTATCATCCCCCGTCGTGGCCACTATCCCTCCAACCGACTATGGAGAATAGTGACGCGCACACGCACTATAACGGAATACGTAAAAAGATGAAAACTAGATAGAAACAGAGTAAACCTCACACGGAATGCTAGCTAGAATAAGTAAAAAGGTGTACAGAGTAAACAAGAGAGCGGGAGGTACCAACTCCCAGGTGGAAAAACCTGAAAGTATGCTTTGATGCACCCGAGGTCAACTGCTACCAACTCTTGCACGTCCCGTCCGGTGTTGCTTAGCTCTTCACTCCCAAACGCCGCAAACTGGCCTCGCCACCGCGACTAGTACCTGGGGCAAGTTTTCCTGAAACTTATCGGAACGTGTAGTTCTATCGTGTGCTGCCGAAAGTCTGAACGGGAGTCGCCGAAGTACTGTAGCTTGCCGGAAATCCTCGCCGAAAAAATAAGGCACCTGTCCAAGAAAACACAACACACCCACACACACCCACAAAAATAAAAAGAGAGAATAGGAAGAAAAGAGCAGGGGTCGCCGGAAAAATCGCTGGCGAAAAGCAAGAATTCCAAAAACCTCTTAACAGCAGTAGAGACAAACTTGAATAACCAAATAAAGGCGAATGGAAAGCTGGAACTCAGCGAGAACCGAATTCAGTGTATTTAAGACTAACTAAGTCTCGTATCATCATTAGCTAATGGAAATCTTATGTCGATAGAATAATCTAACTTTAAATAAGACTAGATATTCATAATAAACTAAATTTGCTTTAATTAAAATAACTCTCAAGCTATGAAATGTTATTCTTAGACTAATATTATTAAGACAATATTAAAATCGTGAGATGATTTCTATATCAAATTAAATCGTGATTTTTACCACATGATAATAAACAAATAAATACAGCAATAAAGGTTTAGATCTAACCTTCTTGTGGGCAAAGAACTGTAGCTTCGACCTCGAATCTACAATCTCGTTATAAGCAGATCCGAACCTCAAGCCAAAGGAATTCGAGCACCTCTATCCCGGCGTAAGACGGAAGTGAATCTGAATACTTGAAATTTTTTCAGATCTCTAGCTCTAGCTAAGAAGAGCAGCTTGGACAAATGTCGGTACAGAAACGGCAGCGCAATCAAGCGACGAAACCGGAAATCGAACGAGGAATACTCCAAACTCAAGAAAACACCATGATTTTGATATCCCAAAAATTGAAATGAAAAAAGAATGAAGAAACACAAGCTTTGAACAGATCTCACACGAAATCCAAAATGAGAGTCGCGTTCTGTGTCAAAAAGCTTCAGAGCCACAAAAATATTGTTCAAAAGCTTCAAATTAATACTATTTTTTTAAATAAAATGCCTTGAAGTGGATAGACGTTGTAACTTTGAGCAGAAAATAAAGAAAACTCCCTGTTTTGTGACCTAGACAAATCATACCCAGGATAGAGAAAATGAGTCATTTTAGGGCTGACTTTCAAGATGATGATAGCCTGCACAGGTGTCACGCTCAGCATATGTTGCACTGCAAGCTCGTTCTAGGGAATGAGTCTATTGAACCAGACAGGTATAATGCCGGGTGTGTGCCGCACTACACAGGTCGATTGGAAGATGATCACATTGGTTTGGGTCGCCCAGGGTTCGTCCTCGGTCATAGGATTATTGACGAGAAAACCGAAACACAAGTCAAATACAATCAACTGTGCAAGAGGATGTGAAAACGAACATCGGGAAATATAGGAAGCTCACGAGAAGCTAATCAACGAGTGGAAGGATATGGCTGTCAACGCTAACAATCGTTTGGTGTATCTGGAGCAAGGTCTAGTGAAATTGGAAGGGACGATCTTAAAAAGGATTGAAGACTGTCAGAATGCTGAGGGAGCACAGGCGGACATCTGGCTCGAGCCTACCTACTGTTAGGGATGCACGAGTTAACGCAGCTATACGACGGAGGCAAGAATACCGAATCTGGGGAATGTCCTTCTGGGACCAAGTAGTTAGGATTTTTACTCTTCTGCTTTTCTATAATAAGGCCGCTGGCCATTAGTAATGTCTTTATCATTTAGTTGTTTTAGACTCGTTTTGTTTTCATCAATAAAATGAGGCATTTAGTGTTATAAGTTCTCCAAATCTTATTTGTCGCTAGGCCTACCTCGGGCACAACGGGGCACCCAAAGTAGGAAGCGATTTATATTCTCGCATAATGTGTTAAAATATTGCAATATTATTTATCAGAATCTGCACTAACTTTTTACCTTTTTTTGTTTTTCTTTTATTTTATTCCATTCCCCAAAGGTTAGTTTGTGCATTCTGGCACCATCAGCGTACTCCACAAGATCCAAGGGTCCTCCACCTCCTCCTCTTCCAAGTCCTACCAGAAACAGGAAGAAAGGCAAAATGGGAGATACAATCGCTAGAAAGGAACTTGAAGAAACTTCTTAGAATGATGCAATCACCAAAGAGACTGATGTTTATCTGGAGCAAACTTTGCTGAGATTCCGATAGGAATTAGACCAAGTTAGAAACCTGGAAAGCCTGTCAATCACTCTTGTCGCGCCCAATGTTAACACCCAAAACCCCGTACCACCACAAAACATCCCACAACCTCCAATGCAACCCAGTCATAACACTCCACTGCACATTCCTGAACCACAAAACACCACAAAGACCGTAACGTTCCAATCTTGTAGACACTAGTGCAATCCAGGCAGAGGACAAGAGTTCCCTCATTCAGAATTTGGCCGCTGAGATTAAGATGTTGACTAGCCGTGTCCAGGGTTTCGAAGGTAACAAAGGTGTTGAAGGGCTGAATTGAGAACATCTCTGTGTTCAACCAGACGTTGAGCTCCAGGGGGTACAAACCTCCCAAGTTTGAACTATTCAATAGCATAGGTGACCCCAAGGTCCACTTGAGAATGTATTGCGACACGTTGGAGTCGGAAGGGACAAGAAGACCCGCATGATTCATGAGAATCTTGAAGGGTGATGCTTTATCCTGGTATATTGGCCATGATGCGAAGAAATGGACTAGCTGGGTAAACATGGCGTCTGACTTTATGGATCGGTTTAGGTTCAACACCGAGAACACACCAGATGTGTTCTATCCAGCTGCAAAGGTCAGACCGGCCTTGAAAGAAGAACAAATGAATAGGTTCTTCGTCCGTGCTCAATATCCATAGTACTATGAGAGAGTGATGTTAATTGAGGGTCAAAAGTTCTCCGACATCATCAAGTTGGGAGAAAGGATTGAAGAAGGCATCAAAAAACGGTATGGTCACTTACCTTGAGGCATTGCAAGCCACCAACAAGGCTTTACAGTCTGGTGGCTCGTCAAAGAAAAGGCATGTAAATTCTGTAATGGCTGCGCAAAGAAACAACTCCCCCATGAAATACCAGACCTATCCCTCAGCTCCACTCACATACCAGAGTACCCCAAATTACCAAGCATCATCACCCACTTACCAAATCCCACCACCTGCTTACCAATCACCTCTACCACCTACGTATCAATCCACTTCACCCAGATATTCCCAACCTGCACCCCTATACCAAGTATACAATGCCCAACCTTCTCACTACCCATCACCACCTACCCGCCAAAACTTCCTTTGACCATGACCAAGCATCGACCGTAAACCTCCTATACAATATACCACCACAACAGAGCCGACTGACCAATTATAGAAAAACTCAAAGCAGCCGATTATGTTACCCCTATCCCAGTCGTATATCTAGAAAACTCTTCCCAGTGGACCAACCCAAACAAGACTTGCGCATACCATTCCAGGATGAAAGGCCATACCATCGACGAGTGTCGCTCGTTAAAAGAAAAAATTCAGAATCTGATTGACAAAAAGATCATTATAGCAAAGGAACTCTCTCCTAATGTTTGCAACAACCCTCTGCCTGACCACAAGGGTGGATGCATCCACTTGATCGAGATCGAAGATGATTGGGACCCCAAGGGGTTAATCGATTCGATAGCTGAAGGAGACGAGCCTAAGAAGCCAACGGTTACTCTCAATCCCATTGTTGTACAGATTCAACCATCTAAGGGCGATGTGGTAAAGGTATCCATACCACTCGATTTGAAGCACTCCTGCAAAGGCGCCAAAGCCAATTGAGGTTGAGTTCGGAGTTCCAAAGGCACCTACACCATTTGAAGTTACTGTGTTGCCTCCCAAGGCACCAATTCTAGTCTCCATGATAGACGTAACCCCATTCCAAATAAATGTTATACCTTGGGATTACACCGCTGAGGCTACAAGGAATGGGAAGACATATACTAGAAAAAAAATTGTCGCACAAGGCATGACCAGGACAGGCAGGGTATACACCCTGGAGCATTTGGCTGAGTCTAGCAAGCAAGCCTCCGGGCGGGCTGCTGAAAATGGGCCTGATGACCTTTGGAGAAAGGTACAAGCCAAAGAGTACTGGGTCTTCGAGCAACTGAATAAGACGCCAGCACAGATTTATATTATGGCTCTCTTACAAAGCTCTAAGGCACATAAAAATGGCTTAATGAAATACTAAGTGAAGCTTATGTCCCCAGCAACATAACAGGAGGCGAAATGGCAAACATGGTGGGACAGGTACTGGAAAGCCATAAGATCACCTTCCGCAAAGATGAATTACCGCCAGAAGGGCTCGGTCACAACAAAGCATTGCATATCACTGCACAATGCGAAGATCACTTTTAACTAGGATTCTAGTCGATGGGGGGTCCAGCCTCAACATTTGTCCATTAGTAACTCTCAGGACATTGGGCAAGGGATTGCAAGAGATCAAAGACGGTTCTATTAGTGTCAAAGCTTTTGATGGATCTCAGAGGTCCACCATTGGGGAAATTAGCTTATGCCTACAGATGGTGACCACCTGGTTTGATGTCGAGTTCCAAGTTATTGACGTGCCAGCATCCTACAATTTTATGCTAGGACGACCTTGGATCCACACCGCTAGGGTTGTGGCATCAACGTTGCATCAAGCTGTAAAATTTGAATGGAATCATCAAGAAGTAATCATTCATGGCGACGGTAGCAACCCCATATATAGTCGACAGGCCATCTCGATGATCGGAGGTAGAAGGAATATCGGTGGAGAAACATACCATCACATCGAGCAAGTCAACGCCATAGACAAAGACAAGTGGTGGGATAACAAGATTGAGAGCATTCTAAATTGGAGTGGATACGAGCCCAGAAAGGGGCTTGGTAAGAACCTCCAGGGTATCACCAAGCCTATTCAGTTGAAGAAACATGGAACCAGTTTTGGACTGGTTTATGAATACACTTGGGAGGAGTTCAATCACTGGTCGCTACCATGGCGCGGCCCCTACTACCCACTGGAGCACCCTCTGCCTCAGTTATAGCAGACCTTTCAGCCCGTTGATGTCATATATGGATCAGAGGAAGATGAGACACTGGCAGCAATGAAGAACCTATTTCTGGAGGATGATATGAATTGTTGTCTTATCTTCGAGGAGGAATGGGAGGAAGGCCCTTCCATTCCAGCTGTAAACCAGGGAGAACACCTCACCAATTGGTCAATCGGGACCACCAGTGCCCGGAGAGCCTCAGGGTAGCAAGGCTAAACAACGCATATGCATCGCACTTAAGTTTTAGTTGATTTTACTTTTCAGCATTGTCTTTACTTTTGAAAAGAACTCCGATATTTCAGAAAATTATGAATTTAATTCAAAGCATTTTCAAGTTTATCTTATATTTCGCTCGCATTTATTTTCTCTACCATTTCACAGCATTACTATTACATATATTGATGATGAACTAACGACTGTAACTTGCAATGAGACAGTGGGACAAATGGACATAAATTCAGAAGATGATGAAATGCCAGAAGAGGTTGTTAGAGAGGTCGAGAATTTTGAGAACAAACCTAAGTCTAACTTAGACGAAACTAAGGTCATTAATTTGAGATACGCAGAAAATGTCAAGGAAACACGTATCAGCGTACACTTGTCACCATCAGAAAAGGAAGAATACACAGAGTTTTTCAAAGAATACGAGATATATTCGCCTAGTCGTATGATTGTATGACCGGTCTCAGCACGTCCATTGTGGTTCACAAGCTGCCGACAGATCCAGCATGCCCACCGGTCAAACAGAAACTAAGGGTGTAAAGTGGCCCAGTTCAGGCACGGGACTGGACCGGGACCGCGGTCTTGGGGGGCCTGCTGGGCCGGTTCTGGCGGGCCCGGTCCTACCAGTCCAAAAAACCCGTGACGGGCCGGTCTTCCTCTTCGAACCGTCAGTCCCGGGACCTCCTGGGGGGCCTGGGCCGGTCCTGGCGGGCCCAACAGCTCTTTTTTTTAAAAAAAAATTTGTATATATATATTGTATATACATTGTATATTATGTATATATTATCACCCAAAATGACATATCTTTCTTAGTCCTACTTCCCCCAATGGAATAAGCACAACAAGGTACTAATACCACCATTAAAAGGAAAAAAACTAAAAGAAGATGTGCCAATGGTGGTAGCAGTAATTAGTATATTGTGTTGTAGTAATTAGTATATATTGTATATTTTGTATATATATATATATATATATATATATATATATATTCCCTTATATATTTTCTTCATTTCTTGTAGTATATATGTATGTTATGTATATATGTATCTTCTCGTATATATTTTCATGTAGTATATATATTTTATATTATGTATATATATTATAACGTATATAGTTATATATTTTTTTGTACTATATATATTGTATCTCTTATGTATAATGTATATATATTCTCGTATATATTTTCTTGTAGTATATATTGTATGTTATATAATATATATATATATATATATATATATATATATATATATATATATATATATATATATATATATATATATATGTATTTATGTATGTATGTATGTATGTATGTATGTATATATTGTAGCTTATAAATAATTCGAAGTAAAGACAAAGAAATATTGAGAAAAAAGATTTTCAAGGATATGTCTTATAATATTTATTATCCAAAATGCATATATTTCTTAGACTTCCTTCCCCCAATGGTCTGAGCACAACAAGGTACTAATACCACCATTAAAAGGAAAGAAAACTAAAAGAAGACGTGCCAATGTACAAGTTACATCATAATCTACATTGTATCTCTAACAAACCTAATCGCTATTTATTTACTCATATACCTAATCTGATTTCTATTACTATTGATATGTGTAGAAGTGGTAATGATTGTTATTAACTAACTGTTACAAATCCTGCATTTACTAAGAGAATATATATATATACAATATATACTAATTACTACAACACAATATACTAATTACTAGTACCACCATTGGCACATCTTATTTTAGTTTTGTTTCCTTTTAATGGTGGTATTAGTACCTTGTTATGCTCATTCCATTGGGGGAAGGAAGACTAAAAAAGATATGACATTTTGGGTAATAATATATACATAATATACACAATATATATGATATATATACAAATTTTATTTTTTAAAAGAAAAAACGCCAGGCCTGCCAGGCCCGCCAGGCTCGGACCGCCAGGCCCAGGACCACTGTGGGCTTAGGCCTGTCACGGGCTGGTCTCAACCGCCAGGACCGTCAGGCCCGGCACATGAAGCCCAGGACCGCGAAGCCCGGCCCGTTTAGGCCCCGGCCCGGGCCAAAATACACCCCTAATAGGAACTCAGAAAGTTCAAACCGGACATGAGTTTAAAAATCAAAGAAGAAGTCACCAAGCAAGTGAAAGCCAGGGTTCTTAGAGTAGTGGAGTATCCAACATGGTCAGCCAATATTGTGCCAGTGCAAAAGAAGGATGAGAAGGTTAGAGTCTGTGTCGACTACCGGGATCTTAAGTGGGTCAGTCCTAAAGACGACTTCCCTTTTCAAAATATACACATATTGACTGCACCAAACATGAGCTGCAGTCGTTCGTCGATTGTTTTGCTGGATACCATCAGATTTGGATGGACGAAGAGGATGCAGAGAAGATGGCATTCATCACGCCGTGGGGAATGTACTGTTATAGAATGATGCCATTCCGTTTGAAGAATGCTGGTGCTACCTACATGAGAGCCATGACCACAATCTTTCATGATATGATACACAAAGAGATCGAGGTGAATGTGGACGACATCATCATTAAACCAGGGAAAGTTGCAGATCACATGGGAGATTTGAGAAAATTCTTCAACAGACTGAGGAGATACAACTTGAAACCGAACCTCGCAAAGTGTGCATTCGGGGTCCCAGCCGAAAAGTTATTGGGTTTCATAGTGAGTCGCGGGGGGATAGAGTTGGACCCTCAAAGGTCAAAGCCATTCAAGAGTTGCCACCGCCAAAGAACAAGAAAGATGTAATGAGTTTTCTGGGGAGGCTCAACTATATCAGCCGATTCATTGCTCAGTCCCCTATCATTTGTAAACCCATCCTCAAGATGCTAAAGAAATATGTCGCCACTAAGTGGACTGATGATTGTCAAAAGGCCTTCGACAGAATCAAGGAATATTTGGTCAACGCCGCCAATCTTGGTTCCACCTGATCTAGGGAGACCTCTATTGCTTTATCTTGCAGTATTAGATGGGGCATTTCATTGTGTTTTGGGACAACATGACGAAATAGGAAGAAAGGAGCGGGCCATTTACTACCTCAACAAGAAGTTTACCATGTACGAGGCTCGGTATTCCTTATTAGAGCGCCTTTGTTGTGCTTTAACCTGGGTAGCTCAGAAATTGAGGCACTATTTCTACGCTTACACCACTCATCTCACATCCAGGATGGACCCATTAAAGTATATCTTCCAGAAGCCCATGCCTACAGGAAAGCTCGCCAAGTGGCAGATACTGTTAAGTGAATTTGACATCATTTATGTCACCCAGAAGGCAGTCAAAGGACAAGCCTTGGCAGATCACCTCGCCGAGAATCCTATAGAAGGAGAATACTAACCCCTAAAGACGATTTCCCTGATGAAGAGATAGCCTTCATAGGAGATGACATTGCAGAATCCTATGACGATTGCAGGATGTTTTTCGAAGGAGCCGCAAATTTCAAAGGAGTTGGCATAGGATCAGTTTTGGTATCAGAAACCGGTCAGCATTACCTAGTATCCGCCAAGCTCAGATTCTCGTGAACCAATAATATGGTCGAGTACGAAGCCTGCATCTTAGGGCTCAAACTAGCCGTTGACATGAACATTTAGGAATTGTTAGTGATCGGAGACTCAGACCTACGCATACATCAGGTTCGAGAAGAATGGGCAACCAAGATTTCCAAGATACTCCCCTATCTACACCAAGTACAGGAGTTGAGGAAAAGATTCAGAAAGACGGAATTCCAGCATGTTCCCAGAACACAGAATGAGTTCGCTGATGCCTTGGCCACTTTATCATCTATGATCCAGCATCCCGATACAAACTTTATTGATCCCATCCAGGTCAAGATTCATGACCAACCAGCTTATTGTGCTCACATCGAGGAAAAAGCCGACGGAAAACCTTGCTTCCATGATATCAGAGAATACTTGACAACATGAGAGTACCCAGAACTCGCCAATGCTGCTCAGAAACGAACACTTCGGAGATTGTCCAATAATTTCACTCACAGTGGAGGAATCCTGTATAGGAGGACTCCTGAGTTAGGATTATTAAGATGTGTCGAGGCAAAAGAAGCAACCAGGCTACTGGAGGAAGTGCATGTGGGGACTTGTGGACCGCATATGAATGGTTTCATCTTGGCAAAGAAGATACTCCGAGCAGGGTATTTTTGGATGACAATAGAAATAGACTGCATCCAGTACGTCCAGAAATGCCACTGTTGTCAAATACACGTAGATATGATAAAGGTGCCTCCAAACGAGCTTACTGCAACAAGCTCACCATGGCCATCCGCGGCTTGGGGAATGGATGTCATTGGACAAATTGAACCAGCCGCCTAAAATGGGCACAGATTATCCCTAGTGGCAATTGATTACTTTACCAAATGGGTTGAAGCAACATCATACAAGGCAGTCACCAAGAAAGTAGTAGCAGATTTTGCCTGAGTTCGTATAGTTTGTCGGTTCGGGGTTCCGGAATCAATCATCACCGACAACGGCTCCAATATCAACAGCGACATGATGAAGGCAATGTGTGAAACATTCAAGATTAAACACAAGTTACAGACCTCAGATGAATGGAGCTGTAGAAGCAACCAGTAAGAACATCAAGAAGATACTAAGGAAGATGAACAAAAAGCACAAGCAATGGCATGAGAAGTTGTCGTTCGCCTTACTGGGTTATTGTACCACGGTCTGCACATCAATCGAGGCCACTCCCTACATGCTGGTTTATGGTACGGAGGTTGTCATGCCCGTCGAGATAGAAATTCCCTCCTTAAGGGTCATACAAGAAGCATAATTAGATGATGCAGAATGGGTCAGGAGTCGCTATGAGTAGTTATCCCTCATAAACGGAAAAAGAATGAATGTTGTATGTAACGGTCAATTACATCATAACAGAATGTCCAGAGCCTTCAACAAGAGAGTCAAACCGAGGAAGTTCACGCCAGGATAGTTGATGTTAAAGAAAATATTTCCGCATCAAGATGAAGCCAAAGGGAAATTCTCTCCTATTGGCAGGGTACGTACATGGTCCATCGGGTTCTAACTGGAGGAGCCCTTATTACGCAGAGATGGACGGAGAAGTCTAGCCGAAGCCTATCAACTCAGACGCAGTAAAAAGATACTACATTTGATTATATGCTTTTCTTTTGTGGTGTAACTTGAAATACGCCTGACCTGATTCCCATTTAACAGGGGATACGTAGGCAGCCCTATGGGTTCGGTCATCTTAGTAAAAAATCCATCTTTCCCCCGCAATTGGAACTGGGGCAGAATTTTGAGAAGGACCCTCAAAATTCCGAAGTAAGTTTTCAGTCTCTTCATCAGCGCCAACCCAGTAAACTGGGACAGAATTTTGAGGAGGACCCTCAAAATTCTAGAATTGTTCCGCGTTCAGTTGTTTATCATATCCGCCAGCAGCACCAGCCCAGTAAACTGGGGCAGAATTTTGAGGAGGACCCTCAAAATTACAGAACAAGCGAGGTTGCCATGTCTTGAACCATGATGTAGTCATCGCTTCATCCAAAATAAAATCATATTTTTTTATATAAATACATACGTACTTGCATTATATTTACTAAGTCATGCATAAATATCATTTACACCACCACCGTTTAGCAGCGCTACCCCCATGGTACACGACTCCCAAAAGCTGGAGGACGAACTAACCTCCTCCCTACAGAACTCACGACTTTTCTTTGGTTGCAGGACTCAGGTTACTGATCAAAGCACATTCTCTCTTCAGGATCAAAAACCTTATAGGGTCACTATCCGTACTCCCCAACAGTCATAATCTCGCAAACCGTCTATCAGCTAAGAAACTTACTACTATTCACTTTTTTACATTCCTGCATTGCATAAGGCTACTATCTGCTTTTCGAGACTAAGCTCTGTCTCCATTTGCATTTCTGCATAAGGCTATTCTCTGCCTTCCGAGGTTAAGCTCTACCTCCACATTGCATAAGGCTACCATCTATTTTCGAGACTAAGCCCTGTCTCCATCTGCATAAAGCTGTTCTCTGCCTTCAGACGTTAATCTCTACACACATTGTGTAAGGCTACTATCGGCCTTTCGAGACTAAGCTCTATCTCCATTTGCATCTGCATAAGGTTGTTCTCTTCCTTCCGAGGTTAAGCTCTTCCTCCACATTGCATAAGGCTACTATCTGCCTTTCGAGACACCTCTGTCTCCATATGTATATTTTGCATAAGGCAATCTCTGCCTTCCGAGGTTAAGATCTACCTCCATCCTGCATAAGGCTATTATCTAACTTCCGAGGTTAAGCTCTACTTCCATATTTCATAAGGCTCTAATGTGCCTTTCGAATTGTCTCTGCCCTGCCGCTTTAATTTTCGACTGGCTGAAACATCACGACCTACATTTTAAACTCTCACCCGGTTGAAATATCGCCACCTGTTTTTAAATTCCCACTCTGGCTGAAAGATCCCCACCCTTTGCATTCATTTGGCTGAAAGATTGCCACCTTCTCATGGACTAAAAGATTGCCAACTCGTTCAAAGGCGTCATAGTTCGAAGGCACCATCTGCATAGACCAAGAACATCATTTTATGGCCTACGAACCCTTACTTTTATGCTTTTCATGGCCCAAGACATCATAGTCTGAGGACATCATCCTAACCGTCCAAAGACAAACATTCATGGTCCAATGAAAACTTGCATCATATTTAAATTACGCAAATATATACGTACATCACGCATTTGCAGGTATCCGGGATGGCTCATGGCCGTCCCAGTAGGAGCGATCCCTGTCCAGTTCTCTGCATTTTGTCCAATTCCAAGCACCCTCTCAGATCTAACCATCGCATCCGTTTTTTCGAATTCACATCGGCATGTTCCATCAAGGGTTCCTAAACTACATATGGCATGATTCATGTAAAATCAGGGATATGTAGGCAGCTTGGAAACTAGAGCGCGGTCAATATCCTTTTACAATCACCGCCTCCGGTCAAAATTGGCCATCTTATCTTTACCCGACAACTCTTTCATCCTCCTCGGGTAAAGAGGGGCAGCTGTTGATACCCAATTTTTCCCTATGTATTTTATCCTCAAAATACTTTCAAAGGTAGCATATTTAAGCATCCACAAAGGTTTTGGTATTCTTTTCAAATTTTTTAAGATTGTTAAAACCAATTTATGGCCTATTTTGCACTATAAAACCAATAATTATTTCCAAAACTTTTTATTTGGGCAAATAATTTATTTCATTCTCACATTTACACAAAATATTATTTAAAAATATTTTTTACATAATTTTACAAGTCCATTTGGTATTTTAAACTAAAATTGCATGAAATTGCAATTTTAACCTATTTCTCGATTTAATAGCATTTGTAATCACAAAATTATTTCTAATATTTTTAAATTAATACTTATGAATTTCTTATTAACTCAGTATTCTTAATTTGATTTCAAACACCATTCACTATTTTTATAAAATCAAACAGGAAAAATTCTCAATTTAAATTGCAGCCATTGTTATTTCAATTATAGCCCAAATTGCACCATCAATTTCAACCCAATCCAACCCAATATGACCCGATTTCATTAATTACCCAACCCACACCCTATAATCTACCAGCCCGGATCCCATCTTTAAATCAGGGCCGTTGATTGTTTTAATTAACGGCCCACATTTCCCTTTCCTTAATTAAACCAACGAAGCCCTCTAACCCTAATCATTTTACACCAGCATCCTCCTTTGAACCCTCTCCGTCCCCAAATTATCTCAACCACCCCTGAAACCCTAGCCCTTCTCCGACCATTTCTCGACATTGATTCACCGGAAACCATGGCCTCACAGGCTTCGTGCAACCTATACTCACCCCCCACTCCTTTCTAGGACCGTTTTGTTCAAAGATCGAAGTCCGATCTTGAAGACCACCGGCTCAGAGGTCCTCCAACTTGAGTTATATGGTTATTTTCGATCTCTCTCCGGCGAGTCTTAGCTTTGTGAGTCCGTCTTTAACTCAAGACCAGCCCGTTCCAGGCTTTTCTAATTCTATAGGGTTTTTCATTGAAACCCTAAGTCTCCAAGGTTTTTCGTCTTTGTTTCTCTTTAATATCTACTTCTAACCTATGTTATTTTCTAAGATTTAAAATTGTTTTCCACATTTTTTGCCGATTTTATTTTCGAACTGTTCATCTTCTTAAAACTTAGGGTTTCTCTGATTTTCTGTTTTATTTGCTCTACTGTGATTCCTTTTACTTTGGCTATAATTCCTAAATATTTTCTACTATGATTCCTATGTATTTTCTTTACCAGGTTGTTTCTAGGGTTTCCGAGTAGCTTCTTTACTGTGTTCTTTGCTTTCCTTATGCTTTTCATGAATGTTTATGTTCTTTCTGAGTTCATCTTCGCCTATGCTTTCTTATTTACATTCTAAATGTGATGAAAACCCTAGATTTAGGGTTTTTTTTAGTTTTATGTGTGATTGTCTGTTGCCTGTTTAATTTCAAACCCTAATTGTCTAAACTCCTTTCGTGCTTCTGATTCTTTCTAAGCTTTGCAAGAACTTCTAATTCCATTCATGGCTATGTTATTATGCTCTTTGATTGCATGAATACACAGTTTAATTTAGCCTCGCATGTTTAAGTTTGTGCATATCTTTATAGTCAGACTTCCCCTTTCAAAATAACCCTAATTTTGGGGGGTTGATTTTTTATGAACTTATTTGATTCTCTGACTTGGACTTATTTTCGGACTAAATTCAATACTGAGTTCGAATCCCTATTTCCTTGATTTACTATGTGATTGGTGATTATGTTCTTGCCTCATTTGCTTAAAACTATGTATCTTTCAAAACTTTATATGTATTTACCATTTATTTTACAACTTATTCTTGATTTTCTTTCCATAAATGGAAATATATTTTATTACTCTAAGCCCGACTCCTTAATTAAATGTAGTCCCTTCCCCTAAGTGATTGTGATTTGATACTAAGGTTATTTTCCTACCTTATTTACTACTTACTTTCAAACTATAAAAACCCTCACCCCTTTTATTCCAAAAACACGAACAATTACAAGTTCACACTCACTAAACTCTTTCTTCTCTTCTATGATCTTCTCTGCTACTTGTTCTGCTGCTTGGGTTCAGCCGGTTGAAAGACAAGGCTAAACTATAGGATTCTATCTGTCCTACTTACTTTACTGTTTGAGTTTGCAACTGGTATGTCCATGATTTAAATACTATCTCCAAACTACGTGTTTATTTACCCTTTTCATATGCATGTTTATGTTCGACTTTCTTACATTATACAGTTAAACTTCAGCATGTTACATCCCTACCCCATATTCCTATGCCTTTGATTTTGTTATGCTTGTATAAGTACTTTCCTGTACATCCCTTTCCACAAGTCCCCGTGGCTTAACTCTGTTTGTTGGTACAGATGTTTTCATATCAATCCCTTTCCCTAACCCCTTTGTATGTGAGTATTGTTTTAGACTAGGGTGGCACTCTATTTCCATCCCTAGTTTAGAACCAGGTTGCTCTAAACCTATACTCAAATCAGTCCCATTCCCTTAACCCATGTTATGTGTTGAGCTTGACTCAAGTCTGGTGGTGTCATAATCACCATACAGGCTTAAGTCTCACTTTTTCAAGTCTGCTCTTATATGTTCAAGCCATGTAAAGGGTCAGGGGTGTGCCAATCCTATTCATGGCTAGGTATGACCATCATTTGCTTTGGTCTCCTCTAATCCCCTCACATTTACACTCACTCTTAGTTCTTTAAGTCCCACCTCCTACGGTAAGACATGCTTAGAGACCCTAGAGTTCCTTCTGAACTTGGATGCCTAAGGGCTGGTAATTCCACACATTGCACTACTCTACTCAATCTTTAGGGTGTAGGCATTGCCCGGGCTTCCTGAAATCCCATGGAACTTTGAAACACTATAAGAGAAGACTTTGGAATCTGGAGCCCGGATTTGGTAAAATACATGTGTTGGACATTAAGGTTGCTTTGGGTTTCCTCAGGTCCATTTTAGTTTTGATATATATATTTTTTTTAATCTTTCCCTTCCACTTTTGTAATAACTTTGTAAAAAGACTCGGGGAATATTAGTAAAAGGGTGTGGGAGGGGTTTATGTTGTTTGCATCAGCCAATGGATAGAAATCATGCCTATAGGATTTCAATATTGCAAATCATCTAGAAATCATTCCTATAGGACCTTAACATAGCAAATCACTTAGAAACCATGCATATAGGGTTTTAATACTGCATACCATTCAGAAATCATGCCTATATGATTTTGTATTGCAAGCATGATAGAAATCATGTCTATAGGAACTGCATATGCGTTAGGCAAATTGTAGGATAATTACGCTCATCTTTTACCAATGCTTTGACAACCCCCTTTAAAATTCGAAACGTAGATGCCATGCCTATAGGATTAATTGCAACTCGCCTGATCCGTTTAAGTAATTGCAGTCTGTCAATTGGTTCTTAACGTTTTTTTAAGTAATGTTTTCAACAAAACTCTTTTGTAAACCATGTGTGTTTTCAAACTCTACAAATCTGCATTCGTTTCCATGAACAGTTTTTCTTAAATAGTTCTGCCTAAGCATTTTAATCAGTCCCCGAAACTACCTTTAAAAAAATTCTGCAACCAATCCTTTCATCAAAATACTCATGTTTTCAAAACTCTTGCATAACTCTTTTGCTTTTTCACTCAAACAGTTTGATGCTTTCAGAATCTGTACTTTCCTTTAAAATTATTCTGCATCTGATTAGCTTTTCTGAAATTAGTATTTTCTAAGTCATTCGCCTCAAATACTTCAGATTTCTAACAAACCAGACCCGAGGAGCTCAAAGTAGACTTATTGTTCAACTCTATGTGTTAAACTAATATATCCACTGTTAGTTTTATTCTTAAGACCAAATCAGTAATTGCAAGTCATGCTAAACTATTTCTTGTATGGCTTAAAGGGTCTTATGTGCAGCCTTTGTATGTTTGTTTACTCCCCTTATGTGCTATTTGTTTTTTTGATTGACGCCTTAGCATTTTAACCTTTAAACTCCATATATTCCCTCATCCCATTTCTCACCTTTTAGGACTAGAAGTCCAAATGCCCCGGGACTAATAGGTCGGTACGGGTATTAATATGCAATAAGTAAATGAGACTAAACACGCTTAAATACCTTAACGGGTTGGGAAGGGTAGAATATGGAGCTGATGACGATGCGCTAATATCATAAGGACCCCTCTTTGGGAACATGTGCGGGATATTGCATCGAATGATCCATATTATAGTTAAACCCAGGACCCTCTTTTCTCCTTTACTTAAATATTTTCTTTAAACTAAAATTCTCTTTTACTTGTGCCACCCTTCTTTCAAAAATTGTCAACCTGCTTGTATTTCTTATGTGCCAACTTTGCTTGTCTATTTCTATTCTCTTCTTAAAGTCACAACCAAGCAAGGCCGGGAACCACACTAGTGGATTTTGAGGGGTTCCTAACACTTCCCCCCGAGATAATCTCAAGCCCTTACCCAAACTCTGGTTTTCCTTCGAATCCTTCTTCTTTTCTAAAAAAAGTATCCTAATGCACTATAATCATTAGGTGGCGACTCTTCATACCTCATAGCCCAAATTCCCCCAAAAAGGGATAAAAGAGTCATTCCACCCATAATGTCGCAAACGTGATTTCTTTCCCTCGAGAGAAAAATGGGGCGTCGACAGAGGAGATTATGCGAAATATGAGAAGTGGTAGCACGACCGAACGAGACGAAATTCTGGTAAAATTTAGAAGAACGCGAGTTGGGCAAGCTTGGATGGCTTACTGATTTGTTTAATGTTATTTCTTGGACGAAAAAATGTCCGAAGAGTGGAGGCGGAGTTTAATAGTCCCTCTGTACAAGAACAAAGGTGATATCCATAATTGCAATAACTATAGGGGTATAAAGCTGCTGAGTCACACCATAAAAGTTTATGAAAGGTAGTGGAGAGGAGGGTGAGAAGGAGTATGTCTATTTTGGAGAACCAGTTTAGTTTCATGTCAGGGCGGTCGACTACAGAAGCCATTTACTTGGTAAGGAGGTTGATGGAACAATATAAGGAGAGGAAGAAAGACTTGCATATGATGTTTATTGACTTAGAAAAAGCCTACAATAAAGTTCCTTGGTAGGTTTTATGGATACATTTGGAGATTAGCAGTGCTCCGGCAGTGTACATTATAGTGATTAAGGACATGTACGATGGAGCTAAGGCTCTGGTAAGGACCAGGTCAAATTATTTTCAAGTGAAGATGGGATTACATAAGGGATCGACTCTTAGCCTATTTTATTTGCCTTGGCGATGTATGTGTTGACGCGCCACATTCAAGGAGAGGTATCATTGTGTATGGTATTTGCAGATGATATAATGCTGATTGATGAGACACGTTGTGGGGTTAATGCTAGATAAAGGTGTGGAGACAGACTGCGGAGTCTGAAGGTTCCAAGTTGAGCAAGATGAAGACAGAATACATGGAGTGTAAGTTTAGTGTTGTGGCTCATGAAGCAGAAGTGAGCGTGAAGCTAGATACACAAGTAATCTCCAGGAAAGACAGTTTCAAATATCTTGGGTCTGCGATACAGGGTAATGGAAAGAACGACGAGGATGTCGCGTACCGTATTTGAGCAGGATGGATGAAATAGAGGCTCGCTTCTGGTGTTTTGTGTGACAAGAATATGACTCCTTGACTTAAGGGTAAGTTCTATAAAGCGATAGTTAAACTTGCCATGTTGTATGGAGCCGAGTGTTAGCCAGTCAAAAAATCTTATGCCAGAAGTTGAAATTAGGGGCAATGTGATATGGATGGGCATGCATACCAGGAGAGATAAGATTAGGAATGAGTATATAAGGGACAAGGTTGGCGTGGCGTGTATAAGATAAGTTGCGGGAGTCGAGGATAAGATGGTTCGGACATGTGAAAAGGAGAGACTTTGGTGCCCCGGTTAGAAGGTGTGGGAGATTGACCATGGTGGGTCAGAGGAGAGGTGGAGGGAGGACTAAGAAATACTGTCTGTTTATTGCTTTATTTTCTCTTCTCTTGAGCCGAGGTTCATTCATAAACAACCTCTCTACTGTGACAAGGTAGGGTAAGGTGTACGTACACTTTACTATTTTCAAACTCCACTTGTAAGATTTCACTGGATTTTCTGTTGTTGTTGCCCTTTCTTGCAAAAAGAGATTATTTTCTCAAATCCTGTTAACCTGTTTTTAGTTTTTAATAGTAATATAATATCTAAAGAAGTAAAACACTTGAAAAAATAATGTTGTTGCGGGTGTAAATGTAATTATACATTTATATTTTGTTTCTTTCAACTTCCATGTTAATAGCCATTTTATACCTTCTTACATTCTTTATAGCATTAATTTTTTTTGCTTATTACTGATTGTTTGTATCTTTCATCTTCTACTGAAGTAATAGTAATTTTCATGCACAAGTTTTCACATTCTTTAAAGTATTCTATAAAAGTGCAAAATAAGGTGTCTAAAAATTTATATATAGTACGGTAAAATAAAATGCATCAAAGAAAGATGACTCTCTTCGAAAATAATATTTTTAGTGATTTTTTCTTTACCCAACAACTCGTATTCTATCAAAAGCTTTCTGATAGAGAACAAGAAGCAAACGAATATATGTACATTAACAACAAGAGAATTATTTGCAGTTTCTTCTTTCGTCTTCCCAATTTTTTATGTAGGTTGTCACTTTATCTTTTTTTTATATAAAAGAATTTTAAATTTTTCTCCGAGTCACTATCCCATCAAGATCTATTTCTATGAGGTTATACAGTGCTGGTCATTTTATATTTCATATTAATTTTTCTTTTTTATGAAGGGTTGCTCTGATGTTAAGCAACCCCCACTTCCAACCGAGAGGTTGTGAGTTCGAGTCTCCCCAAGAGCAAGGTGGGGTTCTTGGAGGGAAGGATGCCAAGGGTCTATTTGGAAACAGCCTCTCTACCCAAGGGTAGGGGTAAGGTCTGCGTACACACTACCCTCCCCAGACCTCACTAAGTGGGATTATACTGGGTTGTTGTTGTTGTTGTTTTCTTTTTTATGAGTGTTTGGAAGAGTTTTAAAGTAAAAATGATATTAATGCAAAAACATCATGTAAAAAGTCACAAGCATGTTAAGCTTATATGGAAAACTTTCAGGATTGTACTGAATACCTTAGAAATTATCATGTTTTATTCAAATAGGCTAATTATTCATCAAATTGAGCTTGTAATTTTTTTGTTTTATATTTTTTTATTACTCATTATATAGATAATATAATATGTTATCTATATTATTTTAAATAAATATATTCTAATTTATATGGAATACACGTGCAATGCACGTATAAAGAAACTAGTTATTTGAAAAAAGGGGAGCCCTGGAGCAATAAAAAAATTATTTTTGTGTGATTAATAGATTATGGATTCGAATCATGCATGGAAGCAATTACTAATACTTGCTTTCAGGTAGGCTTAGGAGGCAAAGCTAGAGTACCGAGAGAGGTTCGGCCAAACTGAATAACTTTGATTCGAACGTTATTTTCGTTTTACAAATTTATTAAATATATATTATAAATTGTTAATTTTGAACGCAGTAACTTAAAACGATTCGAGTTGTAAATCCATAAGATTTAAAGCTTGGTTTCGCCTCTTGTAGGCTCTCCACATTACATCTCAAAGGGTGCAGTCTTTCTATAGACCTTGCATGAATGCAGGATGCTTTGTTGATCGAACTGTTTTTTTAATGAAAAAAATATGCTAGATGAAATGGAGGTATTGTGTTGCATTAGCGCGTCATAGTTATATGTGAAAATCAATTTAGCTAGATATCTCATATTATTTGTCTATTTTTCTAAGTTATCATATCAATCTTGATATGAAATATTACCTATTGTCATAGTCCGTAGATTAATTTTACCTAATAATAATAAAATAAAATTATATTGACAATGCTTATACCTTAAACTCTGACCTAAAATATTCTGCAATAAAATGAAAGGTCATAGAGTAGTAAACAGCAACAATATTTTGACCATTCCAACCTTCTGTTGTTGTCGTTAGTTTTTTTTTCTTTTTTGGAAATTTACTGTTTTTTAATAATCCATATGAAGACGAGAAACTATATTATGTTGGGGTGAAACATCAGATATTAACACGCGCTTGTGCTGACATAACATTTTTTCGTACAAATTAGTATAAGAAAAGAAGACTAATTCAATTATGTTAATGGTGGTAATTAGTACACAAATTCAAACAAAATTACTCATATTATTGTGCATAATATGATCCTGGTCACATTGCCAAATAGATTCTTCTTTATTTTTGGTACTGATATGATATTAGTAGTAGTTTTAACTTTTTTTTAAAAATAATTACTGTGTTTGAAATAAATCTCAACTACTTACTATCCATTAGTATACAACAACAACAACCCAGTATAATCCCACTTAGTAGGGTCTGGGGAGGGCAGTGTGTACGCAAACCTTACCCCTACCCTTGGATAGAGATGCTGTTTCCAAATAGACCCCCGGCATCCTTCTCTCCAAGAACTTCCCACCTTGCTTTTGGGGAGACTCGAACTCACAACCTCTCGGTTGGAAGTGGGGGTTACTGTCCATTAATATATGCACTAAATAATTCTATTTTTTAAATGGTTAATCGACTCGAAAATAAATAAACATTTAAGAAGTGAATGAACAAAGAATGTTGACTCTGAAAGTGGAGTGTTGCATTGCATATATCATGGTCCATCGGTAATATTTATTTCATAATTTTATTTCGGTGTGATTTTGCAAACAATATATTAATTAATTTATGTACTAATTAATATGTATCTCTCAATATATAATTAAATAAATATCGACGCCCATTCAGTTGGTCAGAATTGAATAAGGGTTGTGTAGAGTTGGTGATATTATATTGCTACCTCACATTTTGGTCAACAATTAATACCTAAGAATATTGTTAGCCTACTTTTCAAATTTTCAAAAGATTTTGGCGCTTGCCTTTTTTATTTTCTCTATAATATATTACAAGTGTGATATTCTAAATATAGGAACAAAGTGTTATGAAATAATATAAAGACAAGAACAATAATGCAAGAACAAGAGCAACAGAGAGAATAGAGAGAGAGAAATATTCTTATTTGATACTTAGAGATTGTTAGGGATGTTTTACAATGGTGGAAGATCCCTTTATTTATAGGGACGTAGTGACTTAGCTACCAAGAATAAAACTCTAGAATCTCTCTAATTATAGACATTCACCTTAAATAGAAGTCTATTTATAACACTCCCCCTTGAATGTCTATTCAACAATGTGCCTCGTTAAAACCTTAAAACCAAAACCCAATGGGAAAAATTAAAGAAAGGAAAAAGAGTACACATGTTTGAATATGCGCCTATTGGTTGCCTCGTTAAAAACCTCGCAAGGAAAACCCGGTGGGACAAAACCTTGTAAGGGAAAAAGAGTGCAACGCGCATTAACTCCCCCTAATGAGTACATCAATTTATATCCTTGAGCATTTGCATTCCAATCTTGTGCATCATCTTCAAAACGATCTTTGGTAGATGCTTAATAAATAAATCAACCATATTGACTTGAATAAATATTCCGCACCTTGAAATCATCATTCTTGATAGATATGAACATCTTCATATAATGTCGTGGAATAACTCTTCAATATCTCCATAGATGTATTCTCAATGCCATCATGCTTATAGTTATAGCAAGATACATATGTACACAAATTGTACTAAGGATGTGGTACTTCAGGACCAAGAATTGCATATGCTTCAAGCAACTTAAATCTTTCAAGTTAAGTCATATAAGCCATATAATAGACTTTAGATGCATATCAAGTTGTCCATGTCATGCTAGACAAATAAGATATTGAAAACTGATTATACATACCTTTGACTTTATACTTTCAAGCATTTGAACTATAGGTTCAAAACTACATGTCTTTCATATGGAATCAATTCTTCTTGAATTGTATCTCTTCCATTAGTTACTTTCTTTGGGTCAGCAAATGCGTATATTACGCTTTGCAATATGTTGCAATTGAATTATCCCTTTTATGAACTTCAGGTTCATATCATGATATTCGGGGATATACATATACAAAATGATAATTCATCCCATGTAACCTTTTCTCAAGTGTTTATCATGTCTCCCCCTCATGTTAGAAAAGCTAACTTGTTTCCTCATCTTTGGGAAATCATCTTTGTGCATTATCATGTCAATATACACGGCACATTAATAATAAGATGAAATTATTTGGTTCCTAACCCTGAACCACTTGTGAGGGGAGAATATAATATACTCTCGTATACAACGTATATCAAACTGATATATATAACTTTGTTCTCATAAGAAACAGTTTAGCTATTAAGTGGAAGCATTCAATAATTATCTAGCTAAACCAACTTTGATATAAACCAACTTATCAAGATGAACTATCTTGAGTAGAAAATCTGGAAATTATGCTCGAAGTTAGATTACTGAGCAATTTACCTCGCAAGCACCGGCCAGGCTGCGGGTTAATAACAATTGCGCATGTAACCATATCATAGATGCATCATATGTGGTATACATGACAGGTGAATGGGCCCATATTAACCTTTGATATTTCCAGAATTTATGGGCTTCAACCCGAACTCTTTAGTTGGTCAGTTCATTAATAAGAACAAGTGATACAAGAGAATTCGTAAAGAACTTTCTAGTTCTTTGATATTCACCTGTGTGAATTTGCACATCATACTTAAAATGAGATGGCTAACACGAATGCTAACTGAACAAATTATCAATATTGGTAAACTTCAAATTTACACCATGACATGTGCACTTATCAATAAACTTCAGGTTTATTATGACATGGGTTTTTATACCAATAGATATCCACTTTATTGTGGCATTCTTTCTTTTGTGTAGTACAAACTGGAGAACAAAGCGGGTAGCTTTTCATATGCAAATTACCCCGCTACAAGTTGTAGTAATAGGAGATATCAAAGCCTTCCTTTATTTATAGTCTCAATATAATCAATCGCTTTCGCGTGTACTTAAGAAACTGAATAAGTTTCTTTGAGACTTACTACAGCACAATACTCAATTGTGTTTCTCCAACATAGTAATAATTGGCTCTTCTAGAGCTCTCAATTAATTTTGTAATACCACAGATTCATCAACATCCATGTGGTGAATATCTTTCTTAAAGAGAAAGTTATACCATTATGGTCATGTCAAACTTATATGCAAGATATGTTTCTTGCATTATCGTTGTCCTTTAATAGTCATATTTCCAAAATACTTTGGCGTACAATAGGTACGTGACCAACAATCATTCATGCCATATATCATCTCAAACCTCCTTCTAGGGGTGAGTGTGGTATCATCTCAAACCTCCTTCTAGGGGTGAGTGTGGTATATTTAATACCAATTTCATGTTCATATTCTTCCAATAATGAATATGTATTCGTGAATCAGATGTTGTCACATTCACTTCGGGGATATGTGATTTTGTTATCCTTTTCAAATCTATAAATGCGTCAGGCATTTGATTTGCTATTCTTTGCAAATGGATAATCTTTTGTGCCTCTTTCACAAATAGAGGTATGTGGATCAAGATGAGATAATGATGCATTTTTCCACAAAATTTCCCGTTTGGTTTCACCAACTTCTCCCCCTAATTTTGGGAAAAGTGTCTCATCAAATTGACAGTCTGCAAATCGTGCAGTGAACAAATCTCCTGTCAATGTTTCGAGGTAGCGAATAATGGAGGGCGATTCAACCTCAACATATATTCCTAACCTTCTTTGCAGACCCATTTTGGTGCGGGATGGCGGTGCTAAAGGCACATATACTGCGCATCCAAAAATTCTTAAATGGGGTATATTGGGTCCATGACCCAAAACCAATTGCAACGGGGAATATTTGTGTCAATTCGTCAGTCAGAGACGAACTAGCATTTCTGTATGTAAAATGGCGTGTCCCCAAACCGAAGTGGGCAGCCGACAAACTAAAATGCTGCATGCAAAATGGCATGAACCCAAACCAAAGTGGGCAGCCGACGAACTAGCATTGCTGCATGCAAAATGGCGTGAACCCAAACCGAAATGGGCAGCCTCGTTTTCATGAAGAATTCAAGATTATTCTCATCTATTGTCTCAATATGATATCCATTTTGAATGATATCTTTAAAACTCAACAAGTTCTTCTTAGACTTGGAGGAGAATATTGCATTCTCTAAGATAAACGTCATGCCTTTGGGCAGAGTTACAGTTGCTCTTCCGGAGCCTTCAATCAATTTAATTCCCATGGTTTGATATATAAAAGAAATACACGAACATAAGAATAAACAAGTTCAATTCGTTTGTGTCACATAATATTTTCAAAATCTGCTGATGTCAGTTGACTAAAATAAATCAGATAGTCGATTATATGTTTTCCATAATCGATTACTATGCAGTTTGAAATTTCAGTTTAAGCATTTTCATAAAATAATTGATTGTTAAACACACACAATCGATTGTTGAGCATTGACAATCGATTGTTAAACATAGACAATCGATTGTTGACAATTTTTGAAAATTTCCAGATCACACTGTTTTAAGACAATCGATTGTTAAACATAGACAATCGATTGTTGGCTGTTTTGAAAAATTCCAGAGCACACTGTTTTAACGACAATCGATTGTTGATCATTGACAATCGATTGTTTTGCAGTTTTTATGGGAAATATGAGATAACCGACTAGTTTTTCAGGTTAGTCGATTACCTCTACTGGAAAGTAAAAATATTATTGATATTTGAGCATATTGATACATTCTAAAGAACTAATACTAACATTATATCATGAACTAACTAATACGAGCTAATACTAATGGCTATTAGTTTATTCATTCACTAATACAAACAAGTAAAATAAAATCAAATAGCTCCATCTTCTTTCATCACGGATCCATCACCGATTAGGTGGTCTATCTTCCCCTCGGGTTGCTCAAAGAAGTCTGCCACATCCAAGTGGGTGATGTCAAAGTTGTCGTCAGAGACAAAATTCATTTCAGGGCGTTTACTCTTTCGAGATGCTTGATAAAGGTCAACCAAAAGTCATGGTATACGGCAAGCCTTTGACCAGTGCCCGTTTTCACCGCAACGATAATATATAGTTTATAAACTATTTGCTTTTGGGTTCTTATTGTATCGTGCTTGTGGCAGAGTGACCAACTTCAGGTTGTCATATCTCTTCTTTAGGCCATTCCACAAGATAGGTGGATCTTTGACGGTGAGATATTCAATCTTCAAACCTTCATCAAGGTGATGGCGCAAGAAAATCAAGGCCTTAGCATAGTTTTGGGTGGATGCATTATTTATGTCTTTAATGGCGTCTCCAAGACCCATAACATCCAAGTGGATTTCAGCATCCAACACCCATGTCATATAGTTCTTGCCCGAAATTTCAAGGGCAACGAACTTTCTTTTCATAATGTCAGACATAAAACGAATTTACATCAAGAGCGTGTTCATACTTACGGGCTCTATTACAATTATCACATTCACTTCAGGGAATAGATCATAATCATGTGCTTTACACAATCTCATGTCAAATATTACTTTCATAAAGTAAAAGATTATTTTGAGAATCTTTATTATTCTCATTATCACAATAATGACGATTATAATTTCGTCTATTGCCACGTCCACATCCATTGATACCTTTACGGTAATAATTTTGTCTTCTTTCAGACTTATCACATACTGCTACCACATTCTTTAAAGGGAATGGAGCAAATTCAATTGGACGGAATTCTTTGCCACCTCCACATTCATTGATACCTTCATGGTAATAATTTTGTCTTCTTTCAGACTTATCATATTCTGCTTCCACATTCTCTAAAGGGAATGGAGCAAATTCAATGGAACGGATTTTCAATTCTTTGCCCACAACCATACATGAATTTAATCATGGCAGGACATAGAGATTTAACCACTTCATGTGGTTATAATTTCTTACACACTCCATTAGAGTTATAATCAAACTTTGTTGTCTATGTTTGTATATAAAATCAAATTATAGAATTCCAAGAATTTGAAAGAGAAAAGTAAAATACTTACCTTAATTTTCTCAAGAAGATTCTTGAGACGGTAGAGTCTCGTGCCTTTTAGAATCACGAACACGGAACCGAGGTCGAAATCTCGAATTTCTGTTTCCAATCTTTCTTTCACGTTTTCTATTTCTGTTTTCTGTTTCTTTCTTCTCCTTTGTTTTCAATTCCTCTTCAACGTTTTCTTTTCCTTTTTGCTTCTTCGTTCTTTTCTCTTTTCGTTCCTTTGTTTTCTTTTGTTTTTCGTTTCTTTCTTCTTTTCCGTTTCCCTTTTTTTTTTCTTTTTTCTTCATTCTTTCTTTGAAGCAAAACCTTAGACAAACAAAAGTTAAGACAATCGAAAATTTCAATTGGTTAGAGACTCGTGCTGATAACGTGTTATGAAATAATATAAAGACAAGAATAATAATGCAAGAACAAGAGCAATAGAGAGAATAGAGAGAGAGAAATATTCTTATTTGATACTTAGAGATTGTTAGGGATGTTTTACAATGGTGGAAGATCCCTTTATTTATAGGGAGGTAGTGACTTAGCTACCAAGAATAAAACTCTAGAATCTCTCTAATTATAGACATTCACCTTAAATAGAAGTCTATTTATAACACAAAGTTAATAAATTGAACACATTTTTCTGATCTCGAATTCATTTTGTTTGATTTGCATACTTAAAATTTTGAGCTCTTCTTAGCAGGCAAGGGACAACATTTTAAGAGCTCATGTAAAGTTGAACGACCTAATTTTACCTTTCAATAAAATAGTATCCCTGTTTCAAAATAAGTAATTTTTTAATTATTTTTAAATAAATTAAGAAATTAACTTTTTAAAATTAATTAGTAATAAAATTGACCATATTAACTTTATTTCTTACATAAATATTCCTAACACATACTCCAACATTATTTACTCCAAAGGCAATGTAGGAAAAAAAATTAATTCATTCTTGAAATCTACAAAAATTACTTATTTTAGACCGCAAAAATTTCTTATTTTAGACCAAAAAGGACCAAAAATCACTTATTTTGGACGAGAAGAAGTATACTTCTAGCATTTTTGTTTAATAAATCAAGTAGTAGAGTATTTGAAGGAGGAACCACTAGACTAGCTCCAAAACCTTGAAAATTGAAAATGTTATGCTAATATTTATCTTACAACATCAAATGCATCTTTAATTTGAATATTATTTATCATGTTATTTTTAAAAGGCTTATTTTTATTTCCTCCATCTAAATAATATTTCTTTTTTACACGTTCCTTAAAAAAATAGTAAATAGGAGAGGTATTTAATTACTTTACCCTTATTTATGTCTTAAAGTATAATTTCTATTCATTTAATATTTACCAATAATTGAGGTATTTGTAGTTTTTAAGAACAATTAGTATTAAGGATAAAATAGAAAAATATAATTAATTTAGTCTTGAACTTCTAAATGATAAATAATTTAAGATAACTATTTTTAGAAATCACGACAACTAGTTCGAATTAAATTAAAATTAGCAATATCCACATAAATATCTATAGTTTGTTATAGATAATAATTTTTTAAAAAAAATTTAAATTTTGTGCCGAGTTAATCTGTAAAAATAGCACAGGTTAGCCAGTTTTCGAACTGGTCATTGAAAATAAGTCAGCGTTTTCAAAGTCATTAAAAAATAGCCACTATTTTGCTGCAACAGGTAAAGTTCCAGCATAATATACTAAAGATCGATGCACCAGTGTATAAACTTCTAGCATATTATGCTGGAATTCCAACACGCAGAGGGTGAACACGTATGTATGAACTTTCAGCATATTATGTTGGACTAGTATATTATACTGGAACTCCAGTATATTATGCCCGAAGTCTAGTATACTTATGCTATAATTCTAGTATATTATGCTGGAGTATTTTTTTTCGGATTTAAACCATATTTTCAATCGGATTTATCTTTACGTAAAAAATGGTTAAATTTCGATAACTTTTGAAATTATGACTATTTTTTAATGACCACTTATAAATTTGGCTATTTTTGAGTTTCTCCCCTTAAGCCTAAAGATAAAATGAGCCCGGTATTTTTTTTCTTTTTTGATTTAATTAAATTTCGAACTTGTTAAATTTTAAACAATTTAGCACCCAAAATCGCAATAGTTACAAGTCACTTACAACTGTTAGTTGAACGGACACATCATGTTGGGGGTTAAAACTGTCACCTAATTTAATATATACATACAGTAGCGTTGGTTTTGTTCCTCACAGTTGAAAGTGACACCCAAAATTAGAGAGAAGAAATTAACAAAACGAGTCGCCTTCCTCCTTGTGGCTTTGCCTTTTCATCGAAATCGGTTCCTTTTTTATTGAGATTTTCTTATCTGGTCCAATTTTGTGCTCAGTCTTGATTTTAATTACAGTAGATCAGCCTTTATGTGAACTGATTTCTGGGGTTTTTTCACAATTTTCATGGCAGTTCAGGTATGAAAAATGTAGTCTTTATTTCTGAAAATGGTGAATTTTTTATATTAGCATATTTTTTTTAGTTATTTCTTGTGTTTGACCATTTATTGAATAGTATATTTTTATGAACCCCTTTTCAAATTTTGATGAATTATTCTAGTAGTTGTGATGATGGGTTAATTTCATGGCAGTTGAGGTAGGACAAAGTCTCTTATTTTATGCTGAAAATGGTGAATTTTTGTCATTTTAGTTGTAGAATTGTGATTAGCATATTGTTTTAGTTATTTCTTGTGTGTTGACCATTTATTGATTAGTATATTTTATGAACCCCTTTTCAAATTTTGATGAATTATTCTAGTAGTTCTGATGATGGGTTAATTTCATGGCAGTTCTGGTAGGAAAAATCTTTTTATGCTGAAAATGGTGAATTTTTGTCATTTTAGTTGTAGTATTGTGATTAGCATATTGTTTTAGTTATTTCTTGTGTTGACCACATATTGATTGTATTTTTTGAACCCCCAAATTATGATGAATTATTCTCAAGTACTTGTGATTGTGGGCTATTTGCTGATGACATAGTCTTGATAGACGAGACGAGGATCAGTGTTATTGAGAGGTTGGAGACAGACTCTCGAGTCTAACGGTTTCAAAATAAGCAGATCTAAGACTGAATACCTGGAGTGCAAGTTTAGTGCAGAGCCGAGCGAAGTAGGCAGGGACGTGATGATTGGATCTCGGGTCATCGCCAAGAGGAACAGTGTCAGATATCTTGGGTAGGTGATTCAGGGGGACGGAGAGATTGACGGGGACGTCACTCATCGTATAAGAGCGGGGTGGTCAAAGTGGAGTCTTGCATCAGGAGTCCTGTGTGACAAGAAAGTTCCACAGAAACTGAAGGAGAAATTTTATAGAGCTGTGGTTAAACCTGCAATGTTGTATGGGGCGGAGTGCTGGCCAGTGAAGAACTCTCATGTTCAGAGAATGAAGGTTGCAGACATCAGGATGCTTAGGTGAATGTGCGGGCTCACCAGGTTAGATAAGATTAAGAATGAAGTTATTCGAGAGAAGGTGGGAGTGGCCCCGGTGGATGAGAAGATGCGAGAAGCGAGGCTGAGGTAGTTCGGGCATGTGCGGAGGAGAAGTCCTGATGCCCCGATGAGGAGTAGTGAGCGGCTGACAATTGTCGGTGTTCGGCAAGGCAGAGGGAGGCCTAAAAGGTACTGGGGAGAGGTGATTAGGCATGACATGGCTAGAATGCGGGTTTCCGAGGACATGACCCTTGACAGGAAAGTCTGGAGGTCTAGTATCAGGGTTGTAGGATAGGGGCTCCTAGAGTTTTTTGTACTCCTCACCCGGGGTTGGGTGAGGCTTGGCAGGGCTATCCATAGATGATTTGTGTTTTGGATTGTGTCTCCCTTATGGTAGTTACTGTATGATATTATTGCATGCTATTTTATTTATGGTTCTTATGTTTAGATAATTATTTACGCTATTCCTACTGGAGTTAATAATGCTCTTTTGTTTTTGTTTTTCTTTTTCCTTTTCTTCACTGAGCCGAGGGTCGATTGGAAATAGCCTCTCTGCCCTTTCGGGTAGGGGTAAGGCTCGTTTACATATTACCCTCCCCAGACCCCACTTTGTGGGATTATACTGGATAGTTGTTGTTGTTGTTGTTTACTTGTGATTATGGGTTTATCACTTATTAGCCTTTGTAAGATCTTACCTTTTTGATTGTTATGGTCATGTTTGTTGAATTTGATACTCAATTTTGTTCGTTTTCTTGTTTATTGATTATGTATGTGGATTTCTTTTGTTTGGTTAGAAAATTTGTGTTTGGTGTTTTGAGTTGTCTTTCCTATTTGATTGGGGAACTTAAATTTCAGCCAGCACAGAATATTAATATTGTTGACCCCATTAGTTTGGGGATGAAGCTTAGTTGATTAAATGGCTGTTTTCTGATTTTATTTTCATTTTCTTTCAAGGATTTTGTAGTTTGAGTTCAAAGAATGATGGGAAGTTGTACTGGCAGTGAAGAAGAATGTTTCTTTGATAGCCGCGAAGACATCACTTCTGTCTCTGATTTGGGTTCTGATTGCAACGAGGCGTGCACTCGTGATGGGGGTGATGAGTGTGTTTTAGGATATGAGTTTTGGAATAAGGATTTAGAAAGTGTTGATGAACGTCGTGATAGATTTTTGAATTGGATAGGTTCGAATTAAAGTTGGGACAGACCTGATGGAGATGATGAACAGAGTGATGTAAATAGAATTAGGGATAGCGGTTAGACCGTGCTGGCGAATTCAGATTCTAGAAACAGTTGTTTCTCAGGTCGGTCGTCTCAATCTTCCCAGTCTAATGAAGCTTTGGAATTGGAGGATAAAGATGCAGCAGAGGCGGGATTGCATTGCAAAATTAGGAATTTGGACAATGGAGTGGAGTTTGTCGTGGATGGATATGGTCACGATGGTATGCTTAGCCAAGTACTTGAAGTAGGTTCGAACAGGTTGTTCTCTGCTGAAGAGTTCCAGAGAACTCTTGGGCCATCGCCTTTGGTTCAAAAGTTGTCGGAATCAGCTTGTGTCATCTTCCCGCCAAAGATTTTCCGGATATTGGAGAAGCCATTGCATGAGTTCCATTGACACAAGGATGAGGTCTTGGCCTTTTCATGGTCCAAAAATGGGGTTAGTATAATATCTTTCTGGTTCAAGTATGTCTTTTTGTGGTATCCTAGACTATTTTCCAATATGAACACGTTGTAATTCTTGTAATGGACATCATTTTCTGCAGTATCTGCTGTCATCTTCAGTTGATAAAACAGCTCGTCTCTGGCAAGTAGGGCACGATCAATGCCTTGGTGTTTATTCACATAATAATTATGGTGAGCCTGCACTTACTTTTCATATTAAAGTATTTCCTATGATCTTTCAGTTGGTAGATGATCTTGTTACCAATGTGTAAATGCCGTGTTCTATGTGCAGTCACTTGTGTAGAATTCAATCCAGCGGATGATAACTTTTTCATTAGTGGTTAAATAGATGGGAAAGTACGTCTCTGGGAGGTGCATGGTTGCCGAGTAATTGGTTGGACTGATGTAAAAGAAATAGTGACTGCTGTTTGTTATTGTCCCGATGGAAAGGTTTGATTGCATTTCTGTTACATTTTTTAAAATTGTACCATATCTTTTAATGCAGCTCTGTTGATTTATTGCCTTTAATTGGTGCGGGGGGTGTTGTGGGATCCATGGATGGCGACTGTCGTTTTTATGATGTAGTAGGTGCGGATGCATATTTGCTTTTGAATCTTCTCTTTTTGCTCTTCTCCTTTTCCCTCTCATGGGGTCTTCACTCTTAGTCTTAAGAAACTGAGCAAATCCAGAAATTGATTCTGTTTCATGTTTGAATTGTCCGGAGTTGGTTGTCATAGTAGGTAATATTCCCCGAATATATCATATCCTATGTATGTTATGAATGGTGGAAACTTGTTTTTGATGCACTTCTCTTTGTGTTTTGTGAGATAATCTAAATTTATTGATAGCGTGTTTTTTCTGGAGATGAGTAGTCTTTATGTTATAGCAAAGTACGAATAGCATACCAGTTTTTGTGTTATGTAGTAATGGGGAAGGGGAAGAGGGTGGGCTAGGTAAATCATATGACATCAAAATAGCCTATGGCTTTTCTTAAATTTTACACATTTGTACTCTCTCTCTCTCACACACACACAGAGATTACATTGTTGAGGGTGTCTCGAACTGCAACTTATACTTGCCCTTTGTAAGCTTTTAGAATCTGAATATAAGACACGGTGAAGGTTTCTTCCTTTTCATGCTGTAATCCTGTGTAGTTCATTGTTGGTGTAAAATTTGTACATCGGGGAAGATTTTAACATTAAGTATTTTGCCAATTTAAGTAGAAGAGACAACAACAACAACAACCCAGTATAATCCCAGTTAGTGGGGTCTGGGGGTGTAGGAACCAAAAAATAAATTAATGATTCCCAAAACAATTTATGGAGACAAAAGAATACCGAAAATTGATTTATTAATACAACTCGGAAACTCTCAAATACAAAAGTATTTCTTACAAACACTCCTTACACTCAAGCTATTGATCACTCAATACTTGCTTGAAAACTTGATAATAACCAAATGAATTACAAGGCCTATTTATACTAGTTAACCTATTTAGACTAGTTGACCCCTAGTGTGAACAAATAATGTGAAACAAAGAACCAAAAATCTAACACACCATGGTCGGTGTCTAACCTTGGTAGGTGAAGTTTATTTTAAAATCCCATTTTAACAACTAAAACATGTGTTTCAAAAGACATGGCCGGTGGTCAATTTTTTTGGATAAATTATTATTTCAACAGCCTCCCTTAATTTATCAAAAATTACCTATACCAAGCATTGACTTCAGATTCTCGAACAATTCTGCTCTCAGCGGTTTTGTAAGGATATCCTTTATTTGATCTTCAGATCTGCAGAACTCAATTTCGATTTCACCATCCTTAACAAGATCCCGTATGTAGTGATACTTAATTCCGATATGCTTACTCCTGCCATGAAATACCGGATTCCTGGCTAATGCGATTGCTGACCTGTTATCACACATAATTCTTGTCGGACCAATCTGCTCGTGTTTCAGCTCTCCAAGCATCCTTCGAAGCTAAACTGCTTGACAAGCCGCAGAAGTCGATGTCATGTACTCTGCTTCTGCTGTAGAAAGAGCAACTACTTGTTCTTTGATGACCATGAAAATACTCCTTTCCCAGTAAAGAAAGCATAACATGAAGTACTCTTTCGAGTCTCCACATCACCTGCCCAGTCATTGTCTGTATATCCTACTAGACTGCAACTGTCAGAGTAGGTATAGAAAATTCCATGATCATGGGTACCTTTAATATACCTCAAAATCCTTTTTGCCGCTTGCAAATGTGACTGATGTGGTGTCTCCATGAATCGACTGATAATTCCCACGCCATAAACAATATCTGGCCGAGTTGAAGCCAAATAACGCAGACTTCCAACTATGCTTTTGAAATAAGTGGGATCAACCAGCTCACCGCTTCCTTCTTTCTTCATTTCCAGGCGTTTAGCAACTGGAGTTCGGATTGGAGTCGCAGATTCCATCTTGAATTTCTTCAAGACATCATTGGCATATTTCTTTTGCGAAATGAAAATGCCATCTTTACGTTGTTGTACTTCTATGCCCAAGAAGTAAGACATAAGCCCCATGTCTGTCATTTCGAACTGACTAGTCATGGCCTCCCTGAATTCTGCAAGCATTGATTCACATTTGCCTGTGAAAATCAAATCATCAACATAAAGACATACAAACATCATGTCGCCATTCACTTTTGACTTGATGTATAATGTATGCTCAAGAGGTCTGGGAGTTTTGTTTTCGCCGGAAATTTTTCTGGAAACCCTTGCACTTTTCCTTTTTATTCTCTCATCTGCTTTGTGGGTGTATTTTGTTTTCTTGGACAGGTACATATTTCACCGGCGAGGATCTCCGACAGCTATCATTCAAACTCTCGTTCAGACTCGCGGCAGGACGCAATAGAGCCGCGCATTTTGCTAAGATTCAGGAAAACTCGGGCGAAGCAAAGCACACTTCCAGGTTTTTCCACCGGGAGTTGGTACCTCCCGCTCTCTTGTTTATTTTGTGCACCTTTTTACGTATTTTAGCTAGCAGTCCGAGTGTGGTCTATTCTGTTGTTATCTAGTTTGCTACATTTGCGTTTTTCGCTATAGTGCGTGTGTGTGCCACTGTACCTCATATCGGTTGGTGGGATAGTGGACGCGGCGGGAGATGATAGCGTAAGGTCATGTCCTCAGGGGGTGGGGGTGGTAGCGGGGGTGAGTAGGGGAGCAGGGGGTGGCACTACGGGCAGGGCGGGAGGTAAGGGTGGGAAGAGGGCGGCAGACGCCCATAGATTAAGGATTGGGTCTTGGAACATTGGCACTCTGACGGGTAAGTCCATTGAGTTGGCGAAGGTTCTTCAGCAGAAAAGGGTTAACATAGCGTGCGTCCAGGAGACTAGGTGGAAAGGGACAAAGGCGCGGGATGCTGATGGGTTTAAGCTGTGGTACTCTGGGCTCGTGAGGGGTAAGAATGGAGTGGGCATCTTGGTTGATAGGGACCTAAGGGAGTCCGTGGTCGAGGTTAGGCGAGTGAATGATAGGTTAATGTCTATTAAGCTGGTTATTGGGGGTGGAGTCCTCAACGTCGTCAGCGCTTACGCGCCGCACGCAGGCTTTGACGAGGAGGCTAAAAGGCGTTTTTGGGAGGACTTGGATGATCTGGTGGGGAGTATTCCCCAGTCTGAGAAGTTAGTTATTGGAGGGGACTTTAATGGTCATATTGGGGCTGAGGCTGGTGGATATGATGAGGTGCACGGGGGCTTTGGCTTTGGTGTCAGGAACGGAGGAGGCACTTCACTGCTTGATTTCGCCAGGGCTTCCGAGCTCCTGATTGCGAACTCGACATTCCGGAAGAGGGAGGAGCATTTGGTCACCTTCAAGAGTTCGGCGGCGAGGACTCAGATTGACTACATCCTCATCCGAAGGAGCGATAGGGGCTTGTGCAAGGACTGCAAGGTTATTCCGGGAGAGTCTCTTTCAACTCTTCATAGACTACTAGTGATGGATGTCGATCTCTGGGTGAAGAAGAAGCGGAGGGGCGCCCAGGGTCAACCGCGGATTAGATGGGGAGCTTTGTCTAAGGAGAAAGCACAGGAGTTGGAAAGGAGGTTAGTGGAGGGCGGAGCTTGGAGAAGTTATGGGGAAGCGGACGCTATGTGGACAGTGACGGCGAACTTGGTTAGGGGGGCAGCACGGGACGTGCTCGGGGTAGCTAAGGGATATTCAGGCAGACATCAGGGTGATTGGTGGTGGAACGAGGTAGTCAAAGGAAAAGTGGAGGTGAAGAAGGCGGCGTTCGATAGGTTGGCAGGGAGCACAAGCGAGGAGGAGCGGAGAGCGAACAGGTTGGTCTATCGGGAGGCGAGAAGAGAAGCTAAGATGGCAGTCACGGAAGCTAAAAACGCGGCGTTCGATCGCATGTATGAGGAACTAGGCGAGAGAGGTGGGGATAAGAAGTTATTCCGGTTGGCTAAAGCAAGGGAGAGGAAGGCTCGTGATCTAGACCAAGTCAGGTGTATCAAGGACGAGGATGGTAGAGTTCTGATGGGGGAATCGCAAATCAAACAGAGGTGGCAGGCGTGCTTTCGGGACCTTCTTAACGAGGAGGGGGATCGGAGCATAGAGCTAGGGGAGTTGGGGCATTCAGAGCGACATAGAGACCTTGGGTACTGCAGGCGCATTAGGGTGGAGGAGGTCTTAGGGGCATTGCGTAGGATGAGTAGGGGTCGAGCGACCGGGCCTGACGAGATCCCGGTGGAGTTCTGGAAGTGCATGGGTAAAGCTGGAGGGGAGTGGCTCACTAGGTTGTTCAATGTGATCTTCAGGACTAAAAGGATGCCGGATGAGTGGAGGTGGAGTACAGTGGTGCCCTTGTACAAGAACAAAGGGGACATCCAGTGCTGCAACAACTATAGGGGCATCAAATTAATAAGCCACTCGATGAAGGTTTGGGAGAGGGTGATTGAGGCGCGGGTGAGGGAGGCGACAACTATATCTGGGAACCAGTTCGGTTTCATGCCGGGACGCTCCACCACAGAGGCGATTCACCTAGTCAGGCGGATGGCGGAATAATTCAGGGATAAGAAGAAGGACCTTCATATGGTGCTTATCGATTTGGAGAAGGCGTATGACAAGGTCCCGAGGAAGGTGCTATGGAGGTGCTTGGAGGCGAAGAGTGTACTAGAAGCCTATATCAGAGTAATCAAGGACATGTACAATGGAGCTAAGACTAGGGTAGGGCCGGTGTTAGTGAAAGGTTAGAGATATGGAGACAGACCCTCGAGTCTAAGGGTTTCAAAATAAGTAGATCTAAGACAGAATATCTGGAGTGCAAGTTTGGTGACGAGCCGAGTGGGGTAGGCAGGGAAGTGATGCTTGGTTCTCAGGCCATCGCCAAGAGAGACAGTGTAAGATATCTTGGGTCTGTGATTCAGGGGGACGGAGAGATTGACGGGGACGTCATCCATCGGATAGGAGCGGGGTGGTCAAAGTGGAGGCTCGCTTCAGGGGTCCTGTGTGACAAGAAAATTCCACACAAACTCAAGGGGAAATTCTACAGAGCCGTGGTTAGACCTGCGATGCTGTATGGGACGGAGTGCTGGCCCGTGAAGAACTCGCATATTCAGAGAATGAAGGTTGCGGAGATGAGGATGCTTAGGTGGATGTGTGGGCACACCAGGCTGGATAAGATCAAGAATGAAGTCATTTGACAGAAGGTAGGGGTGGCCCCGGTGGACGAGAAGATGCGGGAAGCGAGGCTGAGGTGGTTCGGGCATGTTCGGAGGAGAGCCCCCGACGCCCCGGTGAGGAGCTGCGAGCGGCTGGAGATAGTTGGTGGTCGGCGAGGGAGAGGGAGGCCTAAGAAGCATTGGGGAGAGGTGATTAGGCAGGACATGACCAGAATGCAGGTTACTGAGGACATGACCCATGATAGGGGAGTCTGGAGGTCTAGAATCAGGGTTGTAGGTTAGGGGCTCCTAGAGTCCTTCGCACGTCAGTAGGTTTTCTCATAGATGATTTGTGTGTTAGCGTGTGCCCTCCTGTGGCTGTTAGTTATGGTAGTTACTGCACGATTTTATTGCTTGCGATTGTATTTATGTTTCTTATTTTTAGTTAATTATTTTCACTATTTTCTGCGGGAGTCACTAATGCTTTTTGTTTTTGTTTTTGTTTTGTTTTACAGCTGTTTTTCCTTTTGTCCTATGCGCCGAGGGTCGATTGGAAGCAACCGGGCAGGGGTAAGGCTTGTCTACATATTACCCTCCCCAGACTCCCACCTGGTGGGAATATACTGGGTAGTTGTTGTTGTTGTTGTATAATGTATGCTCATAAGGACACTTCTGGAATCCTGCCTGCAACATGTATATATCAATGCGCGTATACCAAGCTCGTGGTGCCTGTTTCAGTCCGTATAATGCCTTCTTCAATTTGTAGACCTGATTCTCCTGTACTTTTCTTACAAAACCTGGTGGTTGCTCAACATAGACCTCCTCCTCAAGAAAGCCATTCAGGAAAGGTGACTTGACATCCATTTGATGGATCTTCCACCTGTTCTGAGCTGCAAGTGCTACTATCGTCCGAATAGTATCCATTCTGGCCACTGGTGCAAAGACTTCATAGTAATCAATTCCAGGCTTTTGCCGATAGCCTTTGACTACCAATATTGCGTTGAATCGGTCCACCTTACCGTCGGGTCGATACTTGGTCTTGTACACCCACTTGACACCGATAGGCTTCTTTCCGGCTGGCAAAGAAGTTAATTCCCATGTGTCATTTTTTTCAATGGAATGAATTTCTTCATTCATTGCCTTGATCCACCTTTCATTATCAGCAGCATCCTTGAACGAAATTGGATCACAATCTGCAAAAAGACAAAAATTTACCAATGTTTCATCGGTAAAGTCAGGACTGCTGTCATTGTCAACACCTTCTTCATTTCTCCTCATATCCAAATCCTTGAAACGTGGTGGCATGTTTGTTTGTCGACGAGGCCGCTCTTCTCGTTCAACTTCTTCTGATTGTGAAGATGGAATCTCTACTGCCTGCGGAGATGGAATATCTACTGGCTCCGGAGATGGAATATCTTCTGATGGTTCTGGGGTTAAGACATTTTGCTCATCTGCCTATTCTATTTTCATCAGCACACCTCTTCCAGTGTCATCTTTTCTGCTCCAGTTCCAAGCTCCATCTTCTACGAACTGCACATCTCTGCTTACGATGACTTCTCTGCTGACAGGATTATAAAGTCTATAACCCTTAGTCCCTTCGCTGTAGCCAATAAAGATGCACTTTTGACTTTTATCATCCAGCTTCTTCCTACGTTCGTCTGGTACATGGGGATATGCAATACACCCAAATACCCTCAGCAAAGAAACATCAGGTTTGTTGCCACTCCATGCTTCTTGCGGAGTCCTCTCGAGCACAGCTTTTGTCGGACAGCGATTCAGCACGAACACTGCACAAGCAGCAACTTCCGCCCAAAATTCCTTTGGTAAGCCTTTCGCCTTCAACATGCTTCGTGCCATCTCAAAGATCGTCCTATTCTTTCTTTCTGCCACACCATTTTGCTGCGGTGTATAACTAGCAGTTAACTGACGAAGAAGAGATCCTTGGGACTTGCAGTAATTATGAAATTCGTTAGAGGTAAATTCACCGCCTCTATCGGATCTCAAAGTCTTCAAGCTAAATCCGTTTTGCTTTTCAACAGTGGCTTTAAACTCTTTAAACTTTACGAATGCTTCAGATTTTTCACGCAGAAAATAAACCCAAGTTTTTCTTGTAAAATCATCTAAGAAAACAAGCATGTAGTTTTTGTTTCCAAAAGATTCTACCTCAACTGGGCCACACAAATCCGTGTGTACTAGCTCCAATGGTTGCTCTGCCCGTATGGATTTCCCTGTTGGAAACGCGTCTCTGTGCTGCTTCTCAAGTAGACATCCTTCGCACGTTCGATCTGGAACATCAATCACCGGTAAACCTGTCACCATCTTCTTTTGCGCCAACAAGTGACCAAACCGAAGATGCCATAGCCAATTGCTATCCATTGCCACAGCTTGAAAATTCATTACTCCCTTCGTATTAAGAGTAAGAGCGAACATTCGGTTTTTGGCCATTTCTACCTGCGTGATTAACTTGTTGTTCTTGCTCCGGATCGTGCAGATTCCGTCTTGGAAAAGAATCTTGTGCCCCTTTTCTGAAAGCTGCCCGATGCTTAATAAGTTCCAAAAAAGCCCAGGTACGAAGAAAACATCGGCGACAGTAACATCCGTACCATCCTTTGACTGGATTTTGATGTCACCCTTACCTTTGACACTCACCTTCGTCTTGTTGCCAAAGTTGACTTCACCGCCTTCGTACTCCTCTAGCTTCGTAAACAGGTCGTTGCGTCCGCACATATGATTCGAGCAACCGCTATCAAGAAACCAAATATCTGAGTGATTTTTATTTGGTTCTCCAGCGTTGCATGCTAGAACCATATTGTCACTTGCCTCTGCAACATGCGCCTGCTGTGTTCGTCCGTGTCGGTTGCCACGCGGACATTCCCTTTTGTAATGCCCAAATTGTTGACACCGGTAACATTTGACTTTGGACTTGTCAATTTTACCAGAAGAATTATTTTTCCAATTTCCTCCACCTTGCCCGCTACCTTGTCCGCCACCGCGTCCATGGCTGTTGTTGCCTTGACTCCCACCGCGATTTCCTGGGACATAGCTGCTTTGCAAAGCTTGTTCTTGGTTACTACTACTCGCTCTCTGGTTCATTCTCTGCTCATGAGAACTTAACGAACCCAACAACTGGTTTGCCGACATAGTTGTTGTATCTTGACCTTCTTCGATTGCAGCTACTACGTAGTTAAATCTTGTGCTCAAAGAGCGTATGATTTTTTCTACCACCCTCTGCTCGTCCAACGATTCACCGTTATCCCGCAATTGGTTTACGACTGACTGCACACGGTCAAAGTAGCTTGCAACATTTTCCGAGTCCTTCATGCGCAAGAACTCAAAATCTGCACGGAGTGTTTGTAACCGGACCCGCTTCACTCGATCGTCACCTTTGTTGGCTTTCTGCAGAATAACCCACGCTTGGTTTGACGTCTCTGCCGCTGATATTTTTTCGAATACCAGTTCATCGACAGCCTGAATGATAGCGTACAATGCCTTCTGGTCCTTTTTCCGAGTTTCAATTAAAGCGTCTTTTTCCTCCTTCAACGCCTCGAACGCTTTGGCCTTTGGAACTTCGGTATAGCCATTTTCTACCACTTCCCATAAAGCATGTGATCGGAAAAATACTTTCAATTGGATAGCCCAATTGTTGTAATTTTTACTGTTGAGTTTTGGGAGTTGAAACTGAATCGAGTTATTGCCTGACATGACTCAATTTCCTAACACCTCACAAGACTCAAACTAGCTCTGATACCAAATGTAGGAACCAAAAAGTAAATTAATGATTCCCAAAACAATTTATGCAGACAAAAGAATACCGAAAATGAATTTATTAATATAACTCGGAAACTCTCAAATACAAAAGTATTTCTTACAAACACTCATTACACTCAAGCTATTGATCACTTAATACTTGCTTGAAAACTTGATAATAACCAAATGATTTATAAGGCCTATTTCTACTAGTTAACCCCTAGTGTGAACAAATAATGTGAAACAAAGAACCAAAAATCTAACACACCATGGCTGGTCTAACCTTGGTAGGTGAAGTTTATTTTAAAATCCCATTTTAACAACTAAAACATGTGTTTCAAAAGACATGACCGGTGGTCAGGATAAATTATTATTTCAACATGGGGAGGGTAGTATGTACGCGGACCTTACCCCTACCCTGCGGTAGAAAGGTCGTTTCCAAATAGACCCCCGACATCCTTCCCTCCAAAAATTTCCCACCTTTTTCTTGGGGAGACTCGAACTCACAACCTCTCGGTTGGAAGTGGAGGTAGCTTACCATCAGAAGCAACCCCTCTTAAGTAGAAGAGACACTTCGGTGTTTTTCTACAACTTTAGGTATATAAGAGCACCTCCCTTAAAATTGTTGCTAATCCTGCTTGCATAGGATTGTGGTTCTCACTTTTTAATGTATTGTAGCTTCAACATCGGTTAGACAGCTATTTTGTTATTTCTGCTTGTTTCGATCTACTCTCTTTGGTATTTGACACTGTACTATCATTCCTTTTATTAGGTAATCGATTGCAGATGGGCTCACAAGTATCCTTCAAGGAAAGAAGAAGCTTGCTCGCAAGAGAATAACAGGATTTCAGGTATCCTTTTTTTTCCATTTCTATAATACACGAATTATTCTTGTGCGCTTATTTTGTGCGCTTAAGAGACTACTGTAAACTTCATGCAGTACTGTCCGAACGACTCGAGCAAAGTCATGGTAACTTCTGCTGACTCACAAGTTAAAATACTTTGTGGATCTGATATCATCTGCAAATTCAAAGGTGTGTTTGATGCCTTGATGTGAAATCCTTTTAGCGCCAAGCAGATTTAAGAGTTTTGTTCTGAAACTATTTTTTGCTGCATGTCTAGGCATCTTTCACCTCAGACGGGAAACACATTCTCGCAGTTACTGAGGATTCAAATGTTCATATCTGGAACTACACTAACCAGGGCCGGACAACTACAAACAAACCAAAACATGTCCGGTCATCAGAGAGTTTCTTTTCCAACAATGCATCAGTTGCCGTACCTTGGTGCGGGTTCAAAACCAATCCGGGAACACTACCTACAAGCATTTTAGAAAATGGTAATGCCAACGAGAACTCGCTGCCAAAGACTTCAGATTGTTTTTCCCTGGGGCGTGCATTTTTCTTAGACTCTCTATCTAAGGGCACCGCGACATGGCCAGAGGAGGAGCTGCCTAATTCGAGTCCAGTAACCGTCACCCCTTCAGTATGCAAATCAGAGTACAAGTTCTTGAAAAGTGCATGGCAAGGTGCATTAAGCTCTCCTCATTTATGGGGTCTTGTTGTTGTCACTGCTGGATGGGATGGATGTATTAGAACATTTCTCAACTATTCGTTACTAATTCGTTTTTTAAATCTGGTATTTTGTGTAAATTGTTTTTGTTTGTAAATTAATAGCAATTCTTGGCTTTGTCACCAGTGCAAAGGGCAGAAGAGCCTACACCTTAGGTTACTAGTATAGGATTGGAGGGGCATATTAGTCACTTTATATAAGTTAATTGATTGAACAAGACTATTATAACTTCTATTATTCTTTTATTTGTTTGGAAGAAAAGCTGTGACCATAGAGGTTCGGGTGACAATAGCACGGGCTAGCCAGTTTTTGGATTGGTAATTGAAAAATAGCCAGTGTTTGTAAAGTCATTAAAAAATAGTCACTATTTTGCTGAAATACAGAAAGTTCCAGCATAACATGTTGAATAATGGAGCTCCTGCATATAAATTTCTAGCATATTATGTTAGAAGTCCAGTTTATTTGTGAAATTCTAGCACATTATGCTGGAACCAAAAATTCGAACTCCAGCATGGAACTTTTCCAGTTTTTTAGGGTATTTTGTTTAGATTTTATTTCACATGAAAAAGTGGCTAAATTTTGATTTCTTTTGAAACTACGACTATTTTTTAATTACTAGTTGTAAATTTAACTATTTTTTATTTTCTTTCCCATGGAGAATCATGTGGTATGCCTAAACACATTTTTTTGGGCTTTGCCACCTTCTGTTCGATATTTGTATTTATGGTCAGGTTAAATTTAATTTGCGTCGAAAGATCTCATATTAGGATAAAAACACTTTCTAAGAAAAGGCGAATCCGCAAATTTCTTGATTCACTTAGAATGTTTTTAAAATATGATGGTAAAATTGGCAAAATCATTTTGCTCTCTATTTTTTTCAGTGCACAAGATAAGAGGGGTTGCTTAGAGCAACCCCCACTTCCAATCGAGAAGTTGTGAGTTCGAGTCTCCCCAAGAGCAAGGTGAAAAGTTACTGGAGGGAAGGATACCGGGGGTCTATTTGGAAACAACTTCTCTACCCTAATATAGGGGTAAGGTATGCGTACACACTATCTTTTTCAGGCCTTACTAAGTGAAATTATATTGGGTAGTTGTTGATTCTTTTCTGTGCAAGTGGAATGATAATTACATTAAACACCTTGAGTGGAAACATTTGTCGGTTGGTTCAATTTTAGGTCCACAATAAATAATTGGTGGAAAACTTGTGGTTGATTTTTCACATTAAAAGATTCCAAAGGCCTTTTTGTTAATATTAATTCACGCATATATCTTTGTCCCAGGTGTGACGGACTAAGATTCCAGCTAACAAAAGTTTATGGACATTTACAAATTAGAAAGGGAGAAATTTAAAAATAGTCAGATTTATAAGTTATCATTCAAAAATAACTATAATTTTAAAAGTAATCAAAATTTAGTTATTTTTTATGTAAAGATAAATCTGAACAAAAATACTGTACAAAATCTGAAAAATATTCCAGCATAATATACTGGAGTTGCAACATAAGTATACTGGAACTCTAGTATATTATAATGGAGTTCTAGCATAAGTATAATGGAACTCCAGCATAATTAATATAATGGAGTTCCAGTATAATATACCGGTCCATTGCAATATGCTGGAAGTTCATATACAGATGCTCCAATCTCTAATATGTTATGCTGGAACTTTTCGCGTGTTGGAGTTCTAGCATAATATGTTGGAAGTTCATATATAAGGGCACTGATCTCCAGATGCTGGACCGGTCCCTGTTGCAGGAAAATAGTAGTTATTTTTTAATAATTTTATAAACGCTGGTTATTTTTGATTGACCAATCCGAGAACTGGCCATGTGCTATTTTAACAATTAGTTAGAAGCGAATTCATAATTTTGAGCTTATGAGTTCGAAAACATATAAATTTGATTTTGAATAAATTGCTTATAATTGAAAACTATAATATAGTTCAAATAATGTTGTTCTTCGTATTCAATAAGCATTTGCCTCACAGAAAGAATGGGAAATTGGGAGAAAAAAACGAAGATTTTCGAATCTAAAAATAAAAAGATTTTTTTCCCCAACGACAAAGGAACTTACGGGCAAGGCATTTTCGGGGACTATTGCAACGGCTGAGTGCACAAGTGAATCGTTACTCGTACATCGAACGAGTAATGTTGTATTTTGTCCCGGACCCGGGCCTAAACGGGCTTCGCGGGCCGTGCTTCATGGGCCTGGGCTTCGTGGGCCTGGGCTCTGGCGGTCCCGGGCTTCGCGGACTCAATGGGTGAGACCAGCCCGTGACGGGCCTAAGCCCATGTGGTCATGGGCTTAGTAGGCCGGGCTTCGTGAGCCTGGCGGGGTTTTTTGTAATTTTTTTTGTTTAAGGCAATATACTGTACAGTAGTTATTAGTATAGTATATAATATACTAGTATAGAATATATTTATAGTATACTAATTATTAGTATAGTATATATAATATATATTTAATTGTATATTGTATTGTAGTAATTAGTATATATTGTATGTTATGTATATATATATTCCCTTATATATTTTCTTGTAGTATATATTGTATGTTATGTATATATATTCTCTTATATATTTTTCTGTAATATATATATTGTATCTTATGTATATATATTATAACTTATATAGTTATATATTTTGTTGTAGTATATATATTGTATCTCTTATGTATATATATTCTCTTATATATATTGTATCTTATGTGTATATATTATTACTTATATATTTTCTTGTAGTTTAGGTTGTATGTTATGTATATATATTCATATATATTTCCTTGTAGTATATATTGTATGTTATATATATATATATATATATATATATATATATATATATATATATATATATATATATATATATATTGTAGCTTATAAATAATTCGAAGTAAAGACAAATAAATATTGAGAAAAAAGATATTCAAGGGTATGTCTTATAATTTTTATTACCAAAAATGAAATATCTTTCTTAGTCTTCCTTCCCCCAATGGAATGAGCACAACAAAGTACTAATACCACCATTAAAAGTAAAAAAAAAAATACTAAAAGAAGATGTGTCAAAGTACAAGTTACACCATAATCTACATTGTATCTCTAACAAATCTCATAAATCCGTCAAGGTTGGGAGGAGGTTGTGTTGGTGGTGGTGGAAAAGAATCTTGTTCATCACCACTTTCGGGCGAAGCCTAATCCTCCACAAGTTCCGCTATCATTTCTTCATAAGCTTCATCTATAGCCAGTTGTGATTCTGCAATTCAAAAGTTTCTTCTTTCCGCACGGATCCAATCTCTAAAAAGTACCGATTTTTCCAAGCTATCCCTCATCGACGCTCTATGATCACCTATTTGCAGTCTTGCTTGACTGAAAGCGCTCTCCGATGCAATAGTTGAATCTTGAATTGATAAAATATCCCGAGTCATCCTTGCAAGAACCGGAAAATATTTTTTCCTTGACTTCCACCATTCCAAAAGATCAAAAGAGCCGCCTGGAGCCGCCTGGATTCTCCTTTTCAAGTCCCTGAGACAAATAAACTTGAAGCTCATTTAGATGTGAAGTTTCATCATAATTATCACCTTGAGAACCCCGGAACTCCGTCCAGGATTTAAGAGCTGTTAAGCCCGCAACTCATTTAGACGATTGTGAGCTAGACGAAGTAGGGGTTGGAATATTTGGCCTAGCATGCTCTAAGGCAAGTTGATAAGCATTATAAACTGTTTGAGCATTAATTTTAATTGATGCTTTTGCATCTGCAAGTGTAGCAACTTCCTCGTTTGAAAGATCAAAAGCCTTATAAATATTTAAATACCAAAAATGAGGACCTATAGGATTTAACATTGCAGCAACACAAAAAATATGATGGATAGAAAAAAAATATTTTTTAAATTTTTGTTTCATTTCATTTATAGCAAGTTCTTAAACATCCCCACCCTCGCCAAATTCAACAAACAAATCAGCTAGTACGGCAATATAAACTAAACAGTTTGAAATAGTAGGATAATATTGTCCAGAAAATGCATTTGTAGCAACTTGAAAATGTTCCAAGAAATCTAAAAAAATTTTAACATTCGTCCAATATTGGGCAGTAAGCATTTTATCATCATTCTCACCACCTACCTGAGAATTAAACGTTGCATTAACTGGGTTTCTATATTCATATGCAACTACTAAACTTTCGTACATACAATTCCATCTAGTCGGGCAAGGTTTAGGAACCTTTCTTTCTCTAAGGTCATATTCATCACATTTTTTAAAATACTCTCTAAGTCTAGTTCTACGGTTTGAATAAAAAAGCCAATTAAGAGCCATTTGAACATTTTAATTTCTATATCTAAAATTCGCATACCATCACCGACAATTAAATGATAAATATGACAAATACATCTAACATGAAAAATATTAGTAAATGCAGGATTTAGTGTTTTTGTAAGCATGCTTATAGAACTAGTGTTACTAGAAGCATTATCCATAGAAATTGCCTTTATTTTATCGCTAAAGCAAAAATATCTACAAATATCTAAAACAGTGTTAGCTATAAACTTACCTGTGTGACGTGAATTAATTATTTTATACGCAATTATACGTTTTTGCATTGTCCAGTCCGCATCTAACCAATGACTTGTAGCAGTTAGATAATCACAATCATTACCACTTCTACCAATATCAGTAGTAATAGAAATCCGATTAGGTATATGAGTAAAAAAATAGTGCAAATATGGTTCATATTCATGTTTGAATTTATAAATATCGGCCTTAACTGTTGCGCGAGGCCAACCTTTATAAGTAGGATTAAAAACTCTTCTAATATAATGAACTCAATTAGCATTAGAAGCAAAAATATAAGGTAAGCACATAACAGTAATCATCTTTGCTAATTCTTCACGATCTCTATTTGGATCATAATATAAAATACCTCCGGTGACAGTGTTAATTCCTGGTTGAACTGGATTTGACCCTGTACTAGGGTTAACCGCAGAATCTACACTTGTCCCCTCTTGTTGCGCTTGCATTTGCAAAAATCTATTCTTATCTCTAGGGTGTGTTTTTATGTTCCTAGTCAAACTACCAATGCCGCTACGGTCTCTAGTAAATTTATGAACCAGTAATTTCCCACAAATTTTACACTTATCCTTATTTAGTTCTCTTACTTGAGTAAAAAAATTTCGAACTAATGATGTTTCTTGACGTTTAGCAGGCTGTCTATTAAAAGTTGGAGTTTTTACAGGTGGCTCGGCCGGTGCATTACTTGAGTTATTAACAGGACTAGAAGGTGTATCATCTAAATCTGATGCTTGAGTTTCATCATCATCATCATCATCATCATCATCATCATCATCATTTTCCTCTAAGATAAGTTCATTAGGACAAAGAGCATTCATAATTTCATCATCTAATCTATCACCTACTGTAACATCATGTAGAAATTCACTATCGGTAAATTGAAAAACAAGGGTGATCACTATCAAGAATTACGGGAGGAGGAGGAGGACGTCTAGGTTGGCGACTAATTTCAACTTGCTTATCTTTTCTAGGTCGGGGAGCTGGGGGAAGGGTAGTATTATGGCCACTACTTTCACCGGTTTTACCTTTTCCTTTACCATACATTTTTTTTCAAAGAAAATGCCATATTAATTATAATTATGCAAACTAAACCACACAAAAATATATTATTAAAATGTAAGAGTTGAAACGAGTTTACCAGATTGCCAAACAACTTCTTGAAAATTGAAAATCGTTGAACACTTGAAAACTTCAATTCAACAACTTCACGAATTTTTAACAATAAATTAAGCAATTGTAGTAGAAAGATTGAGAGAGATTGAGAGATATTGATGAAATGGTGAATAAAAATAAGAGAATCGGGGGGGGGGGGGGGGTATTTATAGTTGAAAAATGGGTAAAAGTGTAATTATATAAAGTTTGAGGGCCAAATAGCTATTTTTTAATCCTCCAAACGGTCAAATTGTAGCCCAAACGGCTACTTTTTAAAATATATCCGTTGGTGCTTTATAAAACCAAAAAAAGAAAATTTAAAATATAGCCGTTGGGCCCGATTAGGCCCGCCTGGACCGGCCCAGGCCTGACCGACGGTCCCGGACCTAACGGTCCCGAGCTCACGGGCTAAATGATGAGGACCGGCCCATCACGGGCTTAAGAGTAATGCCAGGCCCGGCCCGCTAGAACCGCGGGCCCGGTCCGATCCGATTCAGGCCCGGGCCACCATACAGGGTTACGAACGAGTGGATATCGACAAATATGACGACTCAATTAATCAAATCTAAATGACTCTTTATAAGGAAAAAAGAGTATATAATTTTTCTTGACTTATTAATTAGTAATATTTTTAAAAAATACTCATATGTATTTTCCTTTTACCTGACCATTTAATAAATTAATATTACCATGCTGGCACGATTAGATCTCTATAAAACCAGTCTTTACAATCGAATATTCAGAAAGTGGTATCCCTTTGTTAATGTTCGAACAACTTTCTGAGACCCTCTGACATTGGCTTCTTGTTTAATTAGCAACAATATTTTCATATTTGTAAATTTAAGGAATCTCAGAAAATCAAACGTATTTTCTATTTTACAATTCGATGTTGGTATGTTTTCTAGTAAAAGAAAATAAGAAAACCAGTATTCAAAAAAAAAAAAAACATAATGGATCCAAACTTATTTTTGAGTTTTATGAAATATAACCTTTATTTCTACAGCACAATTTAATTAAACACGTATTGCGTCACTCATTTTTCGGTCCTGCGTGAATGCGGGATGCTTTGTGCACCGATATTTTTTTATTTGCAAAAGGGCTAGATATACCCCTCTACTTTCAAATATATATTATTTACCTGTACCCTTCGTTATACTATTGGGCTATCCATGACCCTACCGGCTACTGTCATACTATTGGATTATCTATACCTCTATTGTCATACTTTAAAATAAAAATACTCCTATTTTTGGATAGAGTGCCACGTGGCCGCACCAGATAAAAAAGATTCAATTTTTTTTACCCGACCCGTTTTTAAAAAACTCACAACCTGACCCCTATTTTCATTTTTTTCAATTTTTTTTAAAAATATCAGTTTTTAAAAAACGAAAATATTGTGTTAAAAAACAAAAAATATTTTTTCTGTTTTTACAAAAAAAAAATTTACAAAACAAAATTCTTTTAAAAAATAAAAAGAATTAAAAATATATTTTTCAAAAACGAAAATATTTAGTTGAGAATAATTTATTCAGTTTTTAAAAACAAAAATATTCTTAAAAGCAATTTTTTTTCTATTTTTACGAAAAAACAATCAGTTTATACAAATTAGTTTTTTTAGTTTTGACAAAAAGAAAATCTTAAAAAAAAACTGAAAAAGTGAAAAAAAATATTTTTCAAAAACAAAAATATTTTTAAAAATGAAAATTTTTGTTTTTGAATTTTTTTTTTGATTTTTTAGTTTATAAAATTAATTTTATTTGTAAAAATTAGAATTTTTTTGTAAAAAAAATATTCAACAGAAAAATAAATATTTTTTAAACATATATTTTTGTTTTCTAAAAATTAAAATTTAATGGTGAAATTAAAGGGGGAAAATTGGTGAAATTCGCAGGATGAACAATATCAGATCGACGATGAACGAAGGTGAATGAATTGGCAAGAAAGACTATCTCTCAGAACTCCACTAAAGCAGAATAGCAGAAATGTGAGAACTGAACGATATGGCCCCCTATTTATAGGCAAAGCATAAATGACCTTCACGAATCCCGAAGGTTACCATTAACTACCTGACCAACCGCAGAACGGTTCAGATCTACAGTAACGGGCACCATTATGACAGGAGCCTCAGAACGGTCATTCAACCGTCAATTAGCGCGTCTCCCAAGAACCGATTGTAACGACCTCGAGATACCACGGTCACGCCTCATGCATTACCATGGACGTGATGTCTCCCTTATAAACAGCAGACATAATTGTACTCTCGTTAGACATGCGTAAATGGCTACGGCCATCTCCAAAGTAAAAATGGCTACGGCCATCTCCTAAGTAAAAATAGCTACGGCCATCTCCTAAATAAAAATTGCTACGGCCATTTCCAAAAGATAAAAGGCTACGACCATCTCTAAAGCAAAAATGGCTACGGCTATCTCCAAAAGATAAATAGCTACGGCCATCTGTAAAGTAAAAATGGCTACGGCCATCTCCAAAAGATAAAAGGCTACGACCATCTCTAAAGTAAAAATGGCTACGGCCATCTCCAAAAGATAAATGGTTACGACCATCTGTAAAGTAAAAATTGCTAAGGCCATCTCCAAAAGATAAAAGGCTACAGCCATCTCTAAAGTAAAAATGGCTACGACCATCTCCAAAAGATAAATGGCTACGGCCATCTGTAAAGTAAAAATGGCTACGACCACCTCTAAAGTAAAAATGGCTACGACCATCTCCAAAAGATAAATGGCTACGACCATCTGTAAAGTAAAAATGGCTACGGCCATCTGTAAAGTAAAAATGGCTACGACCATCTCTAAAGTAAAAATGGCTACGACCATCTCCAAAAGATAAATGGCTACGACCATCTGTAAAGTAAAAATGGCTACGGCCATCTGTAAAGTAAAAATGGCTACGACCATCTCTAAAGTAAAAATGGCTACGACCATCTCCAAAAGATAAATGGCTACGACCATCTGTAAAGTAAAAATGGCTACGGCCATCTCCAAAAGATAAAAGACTACGGCCATCTCTAAAGTAAAAATGGCTACGGCCATGTGCAAAAGATAAATGGCTATGGCCATCTGTAAAGTAAAAATGGCTACGGCCATCTCCAAGATAAAAGGCTACGGCCATCTCTAATGTAAAATGGCAACGACCATCTCCAAAAGATAAATGGCTAAGGCCATCTATAAAGTAAAAATGGCTACGGCCATCTCCAAAAGATAAAAGGCCACGATCATCTCTAAAGTAAAAATGGCTACGGCCATCTCTAAAAAGATAAATGGCTACGACCACCTCCAAAGTAATGGCTACGACCATCTCCGAAGAATAAGGGGCTACAGTCGCCCCCAATGCATAAACGGCTATGGTTATTGGCAGAATTCGCTCATCGAGCTCGGCCTGGGCACGACCTCAATAAGCGGAGGGACTATCTGTATGGGTCAAAACTTGACCTCATAATAATGAATGGGATCAACACGTTTATTATAGCATATTCATGATTAATAAATGGTACGGCCATTTATTAACAAGATTATCACGCAGTTACCTAATGTGATAACTAAGGCCACGGCCTGGCCGTCCTTACGAGGGCGTCTCCTCTATGTGGTCCCAACCCCTTGGTGCAAGCTGGCAGATCTCCTAGCTATAAGTACTAAGAAAAAGAACCCTAAAAGGGGGCCTGCTTCTTCTTCTTCACATCTACTTCTAAAAGAGGAGAAAATACTCCATTGTAAGGCTCTGAACCTCTCCATGGAGAAGAGGCAGACCAAATCCATTTTATTGATAAAAGATCCTCATCCTCTTCCCTTTATCTAATATCTATTGCCTTTTGCATTTTTATTCTTTTGGTCTTTGGATGTATTACGATCTGCTATGATTGGCCCTCCATTTATTTTTATTGTTTTATGCTAATAAAGTAGATGAATACTTCGAGCTAAACCATCCCTGTTAGGTTTTTAATTTTCAAATATATTACGTAGGAATATATTATATTGCTAAATTATAAGATTTTTCTGTCATAGACCCACCATGACAATCAAAGATAGACCAAGAATATACCGCATTTTAATAAATGAAGAACACGACATCATTCATTACTTTTCTATGACAATGAGTTCAACGATTACAGCTTCTCGCTTAGCTAAATATAAATCAATTATATACGTGTATTTATAAATACATATAATTCTTCCATCTCAATTTTTGTGATACAGAAATTTTGAGATTTAAAATTTAAATTTTGATGGCAAATTCAATTTTTTTGTTTTTCTAAAATTAAACTTATATATTTAAAAATTAAATAAAAAATAATAATTAAAAAAACTCATTTCACTCTCGAAATTCAAAATAGTCACATAAATTGGGACAGAAAAAGTATAAAATTTGAGTTGAAGGAATGTGTGCAGCACTACTGGTTGTCCTTGGAGATGATTTTATTTAATTTTTTAGAAGCTCGTCACATCTAAATAATTAAAACACTCCATGTTAGTTTTTTACTCATTTGACATGAAAAAGGAAAAGGAATTAAATAAACATAAGACGAACTTTAAAATTTACGAGTGAAATTGATTATTAATTTGTGAAACACAAGAGTGATTCTTGAACACTGCGATGCATATTTTTATATATAATTGCAACTTGCCACATGCAACCAATGAGACAACGTACGACAAAATGGCACAAACATTAGTGAGAATTTGCACTACCGGTGTGAATTCGAATTAGTCGGATCGTAACGTGGATATCAAATATCGGGTGAAAAATTTAAATAGAAATAAAAAAGAGAATTTGCATATCTAATTGATTAAAAGTCTGGTTAATTTCACCGATGATCATCGTTGGAAATTATATTTTTTTACGCCTGGTACATCTATAAGGGATGCTAACTTATTATAAGGCCCATTCATCAATCCAATCATAATTCTAACATTGTCTATATAAATATCACTATGGGAACGTCTAAGGTTAGATATTTCTGTTAGGATTATGATTCCTACTAAAGACAACAACCTTCATTTGAATAATCGGATTTACAACTACATGAGCGGAAGCTAACCTGAATCCATATGTGGAAAAGTTGAGCCTCCTTCTTGATGATTGTCCTTGAGCTTTTGAACCTCTTGATTATTTCTTCAAGAATGACTTGTGGTTTGTATGTTACCACAAGAATGAATCCTCAACAATAACAATATATGAAAGGTTTACAAAATAGTATTATGACAATGATCAAGGTTTTGGCTTATGGTTTTCCACTCTATTTGCAAGACAATGGACAAATGGTTCTTACTTAAATGGGTAGAGAAAGAACTTGTCTTGTTAAAGAATGGGAACCATAACCCCACTTTATAACTCTAGAATATGCAATCCAAGAGACAAGAGTTACAACAAGAATAATGTCTTGAGTAATGTCTTGCAAGAGTTACAAACTCAAGAGTCACAAGCATTCATGTAACCATAGTTACATATGTAACCTTAGTTAGCCCATCATAAACTAAGGTTACACTTTTGGGTATCTACACATTAGTCCTACACTTTAGTATGACAATACATTGGCCCCCTTAACATAATGTCCATAAGACCACATAATTAGGCCAAACCTTAAGATAGCACATAACATATAATTATTCATGTATTGTTCATATGTGTATAGATATAAGTCCATATATCTAGATATAAATCCATATATCTTACAATCTCCCACTTGGACGAGATATACAAACATATGTACAATCCTTGATATTATAAGTTACAAACCTTAGTTGCGCAAAATTGCTATCACAATAAAATTGTCATGAACAATCCGGTCCATCAATCATACCAACATAGGACCTAAGGGCTCGTCGTTACTCATTCGTAACTAGAACCAATCATAGATCACGTATATCAATATAACCAACGACATGGATCAAGTGTGGGTATGTAGCATGGAAATAACATAAAGTGTGGTCAATAGTATGTCTATTTACCAACTGGTTCACTTAATTGAGATCAAACAGAAACTGTAAGAGTACAATAAACTTTAAAACTGAATATCTGCAGATATAACTGAATTTCTGAATATAATGAACAATTACAAAAATGTGCAATACAAAACTCCCACTAAAATACATAATCCTTATCTGATTTGACACCCATACAAGCAACATGCTCATGAAAAACTTTTGGTGTCAATCCCTTAGTTAGCGGATCCGCAAGCATGGAGTTTGTACTTATGTACTTAATGCACAATTGTCCATTTTGTACTCTTTCTTTAACAACCTGAAATTTGACGTCCTTATGTTTTGCTTTCGTCAAATTACTGTTGTTATTAACATATGCAACTATGGTTACATATGTTATTAGCATAAATGGCAAAATTGGAGTCGGTATACCTGATGATCTCAAACTGGTCCGAACTCCAATATGTAACCATGTAATCCTTTGTTCTATGTATGTTCCTCATGACCCTTTTGGCTGCCTACCAATGGTCCATACCCGGATTGCTTAGATATCTGCCTAACATCCCAACAATGTACGCTATATCAGGTCGTGTACATACCTGAGCATACATCAGACTACCTACCACCGAAGCATGAGGCGTCTTCTACATTTCCAAAATTTCATAATTATTATTTGGGCACTGTTTGAGACTAAACTTGTCTCCCTTAGTAACAGGGGTGTTGCCTGGTTTACAAACCTGCATGCCAAATCTTTTCAGAAACTTATCGATATAGCCCTTTTGTTACAGACCGAGAACACCTTTAGAGCGATCTTTCAGAATCTGAATTCCTAATACAAAAGAAGCTTCACCAAGATCTTTCATTTCAAATTTCTTTGAAAGAAATTTCTTAGTTTCAAGCAATACTGCTATATCGTTACAGGCAAGCAGTATGTCATCGACATATAAAACCAGAAAAATATACTTCCTCCCACTGAACTCATGGTATATACAGTCATCAGCAATATTCGATTCAAAACCAAAAGATGTAATGACTGCATGAAACTTATAATACCATTGACGAGAAGCTTGCTTGAGCCCATAGATGGATTTCTTTGATTTGCAAACCTTCTTCTCTGATTCATCCGAAACAAAGTTTTCAGGTTGCACCATATAAATTGTTTGCTCAATGTCACCATTGAGAAAAACAGTCTTAACATCCATTTGATGAAGCTCAAGATCAAAATGTGCTACTAATGCCATTATAGTCCTGAAAGAGTCTTTCGATGAAACTGGAGAGAAAGTCTCTTTATAATCAATGCCTTCCTTCTGACTGTAGCCTTTTGCGACAAGACGAGCTTTGTACTTAATAACATTGCCCCCTGAATCCCTTTTGGTTTTAAAAATCCATTTACAACCAATAGGTTTCGTACCTTTGGGCAACGTAACAAGCTCCCGAACGTCATTATCGCTCATAGACTTCAACTCATCATTCATGGCATCAATCCACTTTTGAGAGTTAGAACACTTAATGACTTGACGGAAGTTGATTGGATCATCTTCCTCAAGTCCAATATCACTTTCTTGTTCTTGGAGAAATACATAATAATCATCCGAAATTGCATTTCTCCTCTCTCTAGTGGATCTCCTTAATGGCATTTCAGTTACTTGAGGTTGTTGAGTTTGATTTTCATTAGTTATATCAGGGTCCTGATGGGGGAGATTTTCGAGATTGTCTTGAACCGGAGTTGCTTCAACAACTTGAGGGAAAGACACATGTTCTTCCTCAATGACAAAATCTCTAACGACTTTATCTCCCCACCCCCCAAACTCAATATCCTCAAAGAACCTAGCATTACCCATCTCAAAAATAGTTCGTGATGTGGGATCATAAAACTTAAAACCCCTGGATTTTCAGAGTATCCAACAAAATAGCTACTAACCGTCTTAGCGTCCAGTTTCTTTTCATTCGGCCTATAAGGCCTTGCCTCAGCTGGACAACCCCAAATGTGAAAATGCCGAATACCGGGTTTATGCCCAGTCCAAGTTCATATGGAGTTTTGATTGTAGCTTTAGTTGGAACTCTATTAAGAATATAAGCTGCGATTTTTAATATGGATTGGGACTTTTCATGAATAAGATATAGGTACCCATAACGAGAGTAATCGTCTATGAATGTGATAAAATATTGTTGACCATTCCGACAAGGAGTAGGAAATGGCCCACAAATATCTGTATGTATCAATTCTAAGACGTCCGAAGCTATCTTAGCACCTAATCTAGTCTTGTTTGTTTGTTTTCCCTTGATACACTCAACACAAATTTCCGAATTTGAGGTATCAAGAGAATCAAGAATTCCTTCTGACACGAGTTTCTGAATTCTTTGAATGGATATATGACCCAAACGTTTATGCCAGAGTGAAATAGAATTCTCATTAGTTAACTTTTTGGTACCATTAAACTTGTATGCAAAGTTTCTTTATTTGAAGTTATTGTATCAACCAAATATAAGCTATCAAATGTTGATAAAACACCAGTACCAATAAGATTTGAATTCCGAAAGAGACTAACTTTATTGTCCCCAAATGTACATTTATAACCGGATATGTGCAATTGGGGAACTGAAATTAAATTCCGTCTAAAAGACGGTACAACAAAAGTCTCATTCAATTCTAAATGAAAACCGGTCTTTAACAACAGCCTAAATTTGCCAATAGCTTCAACTGGCACCTTCTTGCCGTCACCCTCATAGATGTATCTTTCACCATCTTTTGGTTTTCGGCAGTTCAGGCAACCCTGCATAGATATCCTTATGTGAGCAGCATAACCTACCCACCAATTATCCTTAGGTACCGAAATTATATTAACTTCAGAACAAACAAGAGACAGAAATGTACCTTTTTTCGCACGCCAGGCATGGTACTTGGTACAATCTCTCTTCACATGATCAGTCCCATTACAGAGAAAGCAACCTAATCCAGTAATTTCAACCTTAGGTTCCTTATGTTGCTTAATCTTGGGCCTTACAACCGCAACTTCCTTATTTTTCCTCTTCTTAGAATCCCTTGAAGAGGATGCCTTAGAAGAAGATGCCAAATGAGCACTTTCTGCCTTATCTTGCTTAATCCTTTCCTCTTCTTGCACACAATGTGAAATGAGCTCATTAAGAGTCCATTTCTCCTTCAGGCAGTTATAACTGACCTTAAACTGATTAAAGTGTGCCGGAAGAGATATCAAAACAAAGTACACAAGCAGTTCCTCAGGTAAATCCAGCTTGAGTGACTTTAGTTTCGAAGCAAGATGAGACATTTCCAAAATGTACTCCCTAATGTTTTCCTTGCCCTTATACCTCATAGAAACAAGTTTACTCAATAGTGCACTTGTTTCCGCCTTTTCGTTTTGAATAAAACGCTGTTCGAGGTTTTCAAGGAAAACTTTGGCATTAGGTTCATCATTCATAGTGCCCCTGAATGATTCTGGAATTGCATGCTTCATGATCATTAGACTCATGCGATTCGAGCGTTCCCACTTCTCCATCGCTCTCTTTTCTTTAGGAGAGGATGTATCCTCAAGAGGAGTAGGTTGCTCGGTCCGAAGTGCTAAGTCAAGATCCATGCAACCGAGAACGATCATTACATTCTCTTTCCATTCCTTAAAGTTAGTGCCGTTAAGCACAGGGATGCTATTGATATTGGCAGAGATCGTAGAAGCAGAAGAGTTTACTGAAAATTGAACAAAGGATTACTAAATACATGCTTACAAAACTTGAACTTTAACTTTATAGATTCAAAATTAGGCATTTCCCATTACAAGATACCTAGCACAACATTGTTTTTAGTCTTTGGACAGAAAAACAACTTGTAAGTGGTACTCTTGGTGTAGTGATCAAACATAGACAATAAACTCCTGTCAAATATTAAACCTTCCTTTGGGCCGATTTAATATTCACATGGAAAACCAAATAATCGTCTCATATTTACCACCACAAGAATGTTCGAATTCCTGCCAAATAATACCTTCCTTTGGGCCGATATTAAACGCATGGAAGACTAACATCCACAGTCATCTCATATTTTAAAATTAATCAATCTACACAATAGAGGTTACTTTGGCAACTTAATGCTTCAATTGAAAAACTAAAATATAAGATGCTATAAATTTTAGTTCCTTAAGCCATTTTATGAATCTCAACTTAATGTGTTACAAGATTAGATGTGTAACACTTGAATATTAATTGTTGATTGCTTGATAGGACAATTCTAGATATATAAGAATTGATGGACTATTAAACAATTAACATTCACTGAAACTTAAGAGAGTTGAAACATTTTTCTTAAACATTACTGGACCAGACAATCGATTGTCAAAATAGACAATCGATTGTCTGACATTTTCTGAAAAAATTTTAAGTCACTGGAAGTCACGAGGAAAAATTTTTCTAAGTCATTTGGGCTAGACAATCGATTGTCAAAACAGACAATCGATTGTTTGACGTTTTCTGAAAAAATCTGTCTTTAGACCAGACAATCGATTGTCAAACCAGACAATCGATTGTTTGGTTTTTTCTGAAACTTTTAAGTCTCTGTAATTGACAAGGAAAAATTTTTCTAAGTGGATCATCCAACAATCGATTGTCTGGCTAGACAATCGATTGTTTGAATTTTTTCTGGAAAAATTTTTCAGTCTGGAAACGTTTCAACTCACAAAAGTTAACTGCCAGAATTTTAAACGATTCAGACAATCGATTGTCTAGCCTGACAATCGATTGTCTGACTAGTTGTGACAATTTTCTGAATAACACATGATTTTCAACATGGATCTTAAAAATAATAAACATGTTGTCAACCTACTAAAATCATGCTGAATCAATGATATAATAAACAAATACATCATCATCATAACAATCATAAGATCATGCTATTTCATGGTAGAATTTCTTGAACAAAGTTCTAAGTAAACTTAAACATGATTTCTTAAATAACATAAACCTTATGATCATCCAAATTATCCAAAATGAAGGGCGGCTCTGATACCAATTGTTAGGATTATGATTCCTACTAAAGACAACAACCTTCATTTGAATAATCGGATTTACAACTACATGAGGGAAGCTAACCTGAATCCATATGTGGAAAAGTTGAGCCTCCTTCTTGATGATTGTCCTTGAGCTTTTGAACCTCTTGATTATTTCTTCAAGAATGACTTGTGGTTTGTATGTTACCACAAGAATGAATCCTCAACAATAACAATATATGAAAGGTTTACAAAATAGTATTATGACAATGATCAAGGTTTTGGCTTATGGTTTTCCACTCTATTTGCAAGACAATGGACAAATGGTTCTTACTTCAATGGGTAGAGAAAGAACTTGTCTTGTTAAAGAATGGGAACCATAACCCCACTTTATAACTCTAGAATATGCAACCCAAGAGACAAGAGTTACAACAAGAATAATGTCTTGAGTAATGTCTTGCAAGAGTTACAAACTCAAGAGTCACAAGCATTCATGTAACCATAGTTACATATGTAACCTTAGTTAGCCCATCATAAACTAAGGTTACACTTTTGGGTATCTACACATTAGTCCTACACTTTAGTATGACAATACATTGGCCCCCTTAACATAATGTCCATAAGACCACATAATTAGGCCAAACCTTAAGATAGCACATAACATATAATTATTCATGTATTGTTCATATGTGTATAGATATAAGTCCATATATCTAGATATAAATCCATATATCTTACAATTTCTGTATTATTGAGGGGTTTTAGGCTGTGAAAAAAGGGAGTTCATCCATTTTGTGAGGATTCCTGAAGAAACACTCTATCCATCTTGTGAGAATTCTTGACGACTGATGACACAAGTTATGATTTCGATCAGTGGCGTACAAAACTTTTCATAAGTGGTGTCATTATTTTTAGTAGGTCGTAACAGTCAAAAAAAGTTTGTGTAGCGAAAGAGTTTGAACTCAAGACCTTTCAACCTCTTATATAATATTTGGAGCTAACAACTACTAGACTACTAAGATGTTTTGTTTCAAATGGTGTCACTTTTAATGATTTTATCTTATATTTCTGTTTTACTTATTATTTTTATGTATATAAATAATAAAAAATTTCGACGAAGCGGTGTCCCGTTACACCGCTTGCCACCATGTAAATCCGCCCCTGCTGCAGATCCATTTCTAGTGCGAAGAAATTTGTAAATCTTTAGTAATTACAGTTAAATATTTTTTGGTTTCCCATTCGGTATTCGGTACCTGTATTGGATCCCGACTATATTCGGATTCGCGCCGGATAAGACTCAATTTGGGAAATAGCTTTTTCTATAAAAAATTATTTCATACTCACAGCTCGAACCCGAAACCTCTAATTAAGAAGTTAAATATTTCATTCATCCTTTGTGATATAGGATCGGATTAGGTTCTACTTTTAATAGAAAATGTATGCCTACAATCATGAATATTATGAAATTTTGAGAAACAAAATAATCTTAGTTTGGTCTCTATCCTGGCCACAACGTGATTACCTCTCTATAAAAAAATACAAGTGTACGACATGATAACGAATCTAAGTTGTAGATCCACGAAAAACATGCACAAGGGGAAATAAAATATTTGCATAACAACAAACCAATCAATTCATTCCCCAATAAATAAGGAACAACTAGATCTGACTGTCATTTACTTTAATTATTTTTCTCTCAGACATTTATTATTATTATTATTATTATTATTATTATTATTATTATATAGTATTAATTATTGCCTTGGAAATTTCAACCTCGTGGCTTCAAAAGAGCACCACCTTTCCTTTAAATCCTATCTTCACTTCACTCTTCACTTCTTCTTAGTTCTCTCTGTTGAGCTCTGAAAATTTACTAAAATAAGAAGGGAAAAAAAGGGAAAAAGAAATTAAGAAATGGTTAGAAAACCATGTTGTGTAAAAGAGGGATTGAGAAAAGGTCCATGGTCATCTAAAGAAGATTTATTACTTACTAATTATATCAAGGAAAATGGTGAAGGACAATGGAGATCTTTGCCTAAGAATGCAGGTAAAAAACTTTGCTAATATTCCATTTTTCATAGCTTCTATTTATGTGCTTATTTTCTTTTATTTCTTCTCCTTTTTCCATTATCCGTAAGGCAATGGAGAAGCCAGAAATTTTATCTAGTATGTTTAAATTTGAAAGAAGTAAATTTGACCACCGTTGGGAGTACGTAGCTTCCAGTGGCGAAGCCACATTGATATGACCACCTTTCGTCGAAAAATTACACTATGTACATAGGTAGAATATTACTTTTTAGAGTTATGTAACACATATTGAACACCCTTTATCGAATTATTTTTTACTTTTTAAAAATTTGAACATCCTCGGAAAAATTTCTAGCTTCGCTATTGATAGCTTCACTCCTGGCTTAGAGGTAACAAATGGACGAGTTGGTTCAAACCTTGGGTGAGTCAAAATAATAAAGGGGCCGTGACTCATTTTTGTCAAAGTTTTCTTGAGTCAAAATGAGTTAAAAAATACATTAAAATCCAACCCGTCTAACATGATCCAAATTCCAACTTCCTCTTTTCTTTTTTAAAATCCAAATTTACATAATTTTCAATGTCAAATACGATTTTGTATGTTTGAGTTATATTTTGGACTTGTTTTGATTCAATAATTTGTTATTTATTAAGGGTTCACTTGTTGAGTCAAGTTAACAAATGGTTCAAAACTCTATTTATTTGCACTTGGACGAGTTGAACAAGTTACAAAAAAATTAAACGATTTTATCACCTCTAGACTTGCCCTAGGCGGTTAGTGTATCCGTTTTTTTGCTCGTTAGTAATGAATTATTAATTTTGTATAACTATGATAAAAATGGCAGGGTTGCTTAGGTGTGGAAAAAGTTGCAGACTAAGATGGATGAACTATTTAAGACCAGGGATTAAAAGAGGAAACTTCTGTCAAGATGAAGATGATCTTATAGTGAGACTACATTCTCTTTTGGGTAATCGTTGGTCACTAATTGCTGGAAGATTACCAGGTCGTACTGACAATGAAATCAAGAATTATTGGAATACCCATTTAATCAAGAAGCTCAAAAGTGTTGGAATTGAACCAAACCCCCATAAAAATTTCTCCAAATATTCCAAAAAGGAATCAAGAAAAGGACCCCAACAAGAGAAATCAAGAAAACTACAGGGGAAAAAGAGCAACAACAAAAACAATAAGGGTCAAATTGTACAAGTTGAGAAGACCAAAGTATTTGCCCCAAAACCCATCAGGATTTTTTGTGGAATTTCAAGGAACAATAGTTTTGAAAATGTTACATTGAGTACTACTTGTTCCTCAAATAGTAATTCTGAAGAAGCTAATCTTGAAAACAAGGAAAATGAGGTGAAATTAGAAGAAGTTTCATTCTTTCCAAGGGACTTAGATTTTGGTAAATTACTTGAAGGGGATGCAATTTATGATGAATTTCTAATAGAAGAAAGTTGCCACATTTCAAACAAATGTTCATTGCCAATGAATGAGAGCATGTTGGAGAAAGTATATGAAGAATATCTTTTACTTCTTTCTGAAAATTGTTACCTTCAAAATGATAATCAAAAGGAGCAAAATTTTCCTGTAAATGACTCTGATCAGTGATAATAAAAATTTTAGGAAGTTTGTTGATCTGACTAATTCAGATTTACGCTCAATTTTATTCAAATATTAAATGAGATCAGTGGCACGTGACTTCGCCTAAATTACCACTCATGTGATTAAGAGATTAGGGTTTCAAGCCGTAGAAACTTTTTTGTAGAAATGCAGGGTAAGACTGCCTACAATATACCCTTGTGGCAGTGTCGAATTTAGAAATTTCATTTAAGATGTTCAAACTTGAATAGAGTAAAAAAATCCCCGATAAAGGGTATTCAATATATATTATATATAATTAAAATCTAATATTTTACCTATATAGTTTAATTTTTCGACTACCCTTTTTTTCTATTCGAGATAATTTTATCCATGGCCATTTAACTTTTGTGTTTGTTATGCAAAAGTCGCTTTTCTTGTTTTTGTTACATAAAAATCATTCAACTTTGTGTTCATTACACAAAAATTACTTTTGTTGTTGCACAAAAATCATTTTACTTTGTTCTAATTATCACAAAAGTCACACTTTTACTTGAAAAGTCTATTATGCCTTTGATATTATATAAACCTTCATATTTATGTAATAACTTCTATATTATATACTATATAAGATATTTTTAACTATGTATTTTATTTATAAATAAAATAACTTAATATTATTTTATTTATTATTTTTATAATTTATTTGTATATTTAATTTTTTCTTAACGTACATTTTAAAATATATTGGTAGCGTTATTAAATTTATCAATAACTTTAATATATATCAGTAGAGAAATAAATCGGCAATTACATTTGCGTGAGAAAATTTGCAAGTAAACCGTAAAAGAAAATGAGAAAAAAATCATATGTTAATCTGAAGGAAAATCCATAGGTAACTCTACATGCGAATTTAGTTGGGGATATTTTCTTGGGGATTTAGTTATTTGGAAAATTATACTACTAGAAATTCAAAAAAACAAAACCGTAAATAAAATCGACCAAAGTTGATCGATAATGACCAATAATTGTCCAAAATGTGACCATTAACGTGTGGTCGGTATTTTGAAGGTCGGAAGGGCATACCGACCAAAGTTAGTCGGAAATTACCGACCAACTTGGTTGGTCAATTAAATTCAAAAAAAAAATTGCTTAAAAAATTTATTTTATAACGCTACTAATATATCTTGAAAATTAAAGCTAGAAAAAATTAAATATACGAATATATAAAAATAATATTAATTTATTTTTTTATAAATAAGATACATATGTAAAAATATATTATATAATATATAATATAGAATATAGAAGGTATTACGTAAATATGAAAGTTTATATAATATCAAGGGCGTAGTATACTTTTCAACTAAAAATATGACTTTTATGATAGCTAGAGCAAAGTAAAATGATTTTTGTGTAACAAAAAAAAGAAAAGTGACTTTGATGTAATGAACACAAAATTGAATAATTTTTATGTAACAAAAAAAGAAAATGACTTTTGAGTAACAAACAAAAAAGTTTAATGACCATAAATAAAATTATTTTTTTATTCCTTTTCTATGTGTCGAAAGCTCTCCATTTAGTGTAAAAACTTTTAATTTATCGGTGTAATTTAACATATTATTAGATGTTGACTGTTTTTTTCTTCAAATAACTAACTATTTATAGTAAATATATTTAAGTGAAATAGTTTTAAGACTACCTCAACCACATCCTGAAATTTTCTTGGCAGGTGGGACACATACTAAGGTGCAATTTCCAAACAACAGGGACATGTAGGATAACAATAAATATTCCAAGAAAAGATAAAGGACATGAGATATTAGGCATGTAGGGTAGAAGTGTACCATTGAGTCAGTGACAAATATTTGTAATTATTTAATTCGAGCTAAACAATTAAAAAATTGAAAGAAGTTTGGAGAAAAAAGTGCATAACTTTGTGCAGTTTTTGGCATGTTAGGTCCTTGGACACAAAAGAAAAAGAATTTAAAGATTTTTTCCACTTTAACTTTAAATATAAATGTTAAGTTTCTGATAATTACTTTTCACATAGTTAACAGGACAACAGTGACCACATATCATTAGAAATCACATTTGTATTGGTAAAAATTTGATCATGTGACCACAACGGCAACGATTCCGTCCAAAACATCTCATGAAAAGAAAAGAAACTTGATTCTGACTCGTTATTATTTTTAAGACAAGCAACGGGGCTACGGTTCCTCCACGACAAAAGGAATGCCCCCTTGACTTAGCTACGACGAATCGTGATAAGCTCGTGGAGCTTTTGACTATAAATACAGGGAAAGAGAACCTTAAAGGGATCTTCTTCTCCACTATTCAGAACCCGAAAAGGAGATAGATGTATTTCATGATTAGAACCTTGAACTTATGGGCAAGGAAAATTCGTTTTCTGATTACCCGTGAGTGGGGAAATAATTGTAATTTCCTGAACCTCTTCAAGGAGAGGCATGCCAAGTTTCTATAGTCAAAATATCTCTAAATATATCATTTTCGGTCCCACATTTCCATGTTTCGATTCTGTCTTCTAATCCAGTATTAATTATGATTGGCTATGATTTACCCTTGATTTCTTTTGATTGATTTGCTCGGAAAGTATTCGATAACGTTTGAGTCAAACAATTTGGCGCCATCTGTGGGGATATCCTAGTGAAATTACATAGTTTCTTCTTGGATCGAAGCCAAAGAAATACCCAAAAAGAAAACAATCCAACTCAAACAAGTCAAAGGTAGCACATCGAGCATAAAAGAATTGAATGCGTCAACGAAAGAAAAAATCCTTGGCCCCACCAATATCAAGCAGCCCGAACGAGGAGCGCCCCCTAATAGCCGGACAAAAATAGTGAGTATTCCCCGCCTCACCCATCGTATTGTATCGGGCTGGAAGCCGATGCAGAGATTTCGAACTAGGAATCAAAAATTGTCATCAAAGGCTAAGTGCTTTCGCTATCGAAATAAATAGTTTGACCTCGTTCGAACCGGAACTCAGGCTACGTGCCTTCACCTCCAAAATTAAGGTGTTAGACTTCGTTCGAACTATAAGGCCAAGTGCCTTCGCCATCAAAATAGATAGTTCGACCTCGTTCGAACTGGGACTCAAGCTACATGCATTCGCCTCCAAAATTAAGGTGTTCAACTTTGTTCGAACTATAAGGCTAAGTGCCTTCTCCATCAAAGTTGACAGTTCGGCCTTGTTCGATCTGGGACTCAGGCTATGTGCCTTCGCCTCCAAAATTAAGGTGTTTGATTTCGTTCGAACTATAAGTCTAAGTGCCTTCGCCATCAAAGTTGACAGTTCGACCTCATTAGAACTGGGACTCAGACTACGTGCCTTCGACTCCAAAATTAATCTGTTTGACTTCGTTCGAACTATAAGGCTAAGTGCCTTCGCCATCGAATTAGATAGTTAGACCTCGTTCGAACTGGGACTCGGGCTACGTGCCTTCGCTTGCAAAATTAAGGTGTCCATCGAAGCGGATAGTTCTACCTTGGGACTTAGGCTACGTGCCTCTGCCTCCAAAATTAAGGTGTTCGACTTCGTTCGAACTATAAGGCTAAGTGCCTTCGCCATCAAATTAGATAGTTCCACCTCGTTCGAACTGGGACTCAGGCTACGTGCCTTCGCCTCTATAATTAAGGTGTTCGACTTTGTTTGAACTATAAGGCTAAGTGCCTTCGCTATCGAAGTAGATATTTCGACCACAATCGAACTAGGACTCAGGCTACTTGCCTTCGCCTCCAAAATTAAGGTGTTCGACTTCGGTCAAACTATAAGGCTAAGTGCCTTCGCCATTAAAGTTGATAGTTCGACCTCGTTCGAACTGGGACTTAGGCTACGTGCCTTCGCCTCCAAAATTAAGGTGTTCGACTTCGTTCGAACTATAAGGTTAAGTGCCTTCGCCATAAAAGTTGACAGTTCGACCTCGTTCCTTCTAGGACTCAGGCTACGTGCCTTCGCCTCCAAAATTAACGTGTTCGACTTCGTTTGAACTATAAGGCTAAATGCCTTTGCCATCAAAGTTGACAGTTCGACATCGTTAGAACTAGGACTCAGGCTAAGTACCTTCGTCATCGAAATAGATAGTTCGACCTTGTTCGAACTAGGACTCAGGCTACGTGCCCTCGCCTCCAAAATTAAGGTATTCGACTTAGTTCGAACTATAAGGTTATGCCTTCACCATCAAAGTCAATAGTTTGACCTTGTTCAAACTGGGACTAGGTCTAAGTGCCTTCGCCATAAAAGGCGATAGTTCAACCTCGCTCAAACAAAGTCAAAGGGTAAGAACCTTCGTCACTAAAAGATTGATACGTCGACCTCAATTGAACTCGAGACGGGCCGTCGCTTTAGGTATATTCAAAAAAGGAATACAAAATAAACGCAAGGCAAATGATGAAAAAAGAGAATTTTTTATCCACGAAGTTAAGAATGTGGGTCATCCCCCCTTACACCCGGCCAGGACTAATCAAAACAAAAAGACAACGAGAAACAAATAGACGCTAACCGGCGAACAGAATAGAGAAAAATAAGGAACAAATTTTCTCTTTCACTCGGCGCCATCTTCGCCACCACTCGTACCACCATCAGCTTCGGGCGTCGCCACATCATAACCATAGTTCGCACGAGCCTCACGAGCCTTCTGGCGTGCCTCCTCGAAAGCCGCCTCGGTCACAGTACCAGATTCTCACAAGTTCTTAAAGAAATCGCGCTGAGCGTTGGCAAAGACCCAAAGTTTATGAGCCTTGTTGGGAACACCAGTGCGTGATGGCCCAGCTTGGTCCCTCAGCCGTTGGTTCTCCTCCTCTAAGGCCGCAACCCGATCCGACAAAACTTTGGCCTCCTGGTTAAAGACATTAATCCGCTCCTCGAGCCTCTCTTCCCTAAGGGCCGCAATAGTCCTCTCCGACTGTCGTTCAGACTCATGCATGCGGATTTCCTCCTCCAATTCCCTAGCCCTCGTTGAGGCATCCCTCTCCAAGAGTTTTGAGGCAGCAACCTCGCTCTCCAACGCAACCAACTTCCCGCTCTATTCAGCGGTTATTTCCTCCGCTTTGGCCTGGCTCTGTTCCACCTACAACTGCACCTCTCTCAACTTACACTGCAGGTGCTCACATTCAGGAGAAATCCCCTTTCCCACCTCGAGCTCATCATCCTTTAGGCGGATTTGCTCCTCAGGCTCGCTTTTGCTGTTGAGCACCTACATCAGTTTTTGGTCCCGTTTTTCCAGCTCCTCACCTAGAGCCCGGTTTGGAGGACTGTTCCTCAGCCGCTCGTGTAGCTCTTGGCACCTGTCACGATAGCGGCGATATTTCTCCAACATCTGCAGGAAGATCCTCGAACAGATATTGGCTCTGCGAATGCTCTCCACCTCCAGAAAGTAAGCCTGCAAAACAAAAGAGCAGTTAAACTAAAGCTCATGTTAAGACGAGGAAGAAATGAACTAAAGTCGGATAACGTACCCGTAGGCCCATCACGGCCACTTTGTTCATCACCTCAACATTCGAACGCTCCTCAGGGATTCGTTCTGGCCTTTAAACACAGTAAATCGAATTGTGACACCAAGCTACTTCTGTGGGTCAGCAGGTTCAAATCTAAAGAAATCTCAATGTAACGGGCCGACCCCTCCGCACGAACCACCAAGCGGGTAATGCCCTCCTCAAACATTCGCACATCATTAGGGTTCAAATCAGACTTAGACTCATATTCATTAACCACCACGTTATTTCCCTTATCCGCCGCCGATTGTACAAAGTAACCTGCCGAGGGCGACGAGGGTGAACTCGAGGTTACGATGGCAGCCTCAAAAGATCGAACCTCCGCCTCAGCAGCGGGAACTTCTGACAGGGCCACTGTAACAATAACATTTTCTTGGCTTGAACTAGTGGGGGCAAATCCAACCAATAGCTTCCCCTGAACGGTAGATACCAAACAATACCTCCCTCTGAATCTGCCAGGGAAGAATCCAAGTTGATCACCGTTGGCGGAGCTGCCGTGAATTCTACCATCCGTCTCTTCGACGGCCTTTCTTGCTCCCCTGTTGACGGTGAGTCAGTTCGAAGATGAATGGCCCTAGACTGTTGCTCGTCCTGAGATGTAGTCCGAGTCGGAGAGGCTAGCACCGATGATTTTACCGACGCTGCCCTCGATGAAGGTTGAGATGCAGGCGCCACAGTAAGTCGGGCGGATACGGTCGGCCGACGGAAAGCTAATTGGGGAGCTTTGACTCGACGAACTCTCCCTAGCCACAACAAGCAAACATATGATAAGTAAGGTCGAAACAAAAAACAAAAAAGGAAATAGAGCCATTGTTTCACCTGTCAGGGGCCTTCGTTCATTTTTCTCCCAAAACGTTGACCATGTGCGAATTCCCGCAGTATGGGGGATCACAGCCTCGACCCATTCTTAGATCCCCTCCAAAGGAGGCGGGGGCAGTTTTTTAGCTGCGGAACATTAAAATAATCAACGACCACAAATACGAGATGTAAAGAAGGTCAAACCAAGCATTTTACTAGTCAAGGGCGAGGGCTTACGTGCGAAGTTCCATACTTCTGGGAATCCGGCAAGGTCAGCTACAAGATGTGCAGTCCGAACATAGAATAAATTGTAGAAGATGCGACGGTTGGTCCTGTCATCCATCTTGACCACCAAACCCCTCGACCATCGGGGACGTGCTTGAATCATGGTGCCGCAAATTTTCTGAGGAGCAAAGAGGCTAAGCACGTGCCTCAGAGTGACCTCCCTACCGGCCAACTCTGATTACTTGATGAACGTAAGGAATAGCTTGTATAGAAAAGGGGAAAGTTGGGCAAGGCACACCTTATAGTAGCGGAAGAAGTCGACCACCAGCATAGGGAATGGGAGTGTGTATCCCACGAGGAAGGGATAAGCATAGAATGAACAAAACCTACGACGGTCAATCTAGACCATGCCCTCTGTCTTTGCAGGCACGATCTCGACGTAACTAGGAATGCCCCACCGCTCCCTTAGGTCCGCTATCCCAACTTCCTCCATTAGAGGAGGGATATTCGCCTGCTCTGCGCCACCATCTGCGCTGAAGTCCACCACTACCTTCCCAGGACGGGACAGAATTTCTTCCACTGAAGGAACTTCGTCGCATTCCATCAGTTCCAAGTCTCCGGTTGCCGTAGCGGGATCCTCGAATGCCGGAGAAATGGCCGAAAGATTATCACGGGAATTAGTTCCTGCCATTTTTGACCCACAAACGAGAGGAGGAAGAACTTTGCAGGAGATGTAAGAAAATCGAAGATTATCGCGAGTAAGGGAGTAGAGAAAAGCTCAAATTAGCAGAAAGGAAGGTATCCCAGAAATTCTCTCAACAATGAGCAATGAATGTGTGAAAAGCAAGTGACAGATCTTTTCAATTTATAAGAAATAAATTCTCCATGCACGAAACCCAATAGCCGCCATTAAAATCTGACGGGGCACGAAACTGTCACAAACACTGAAAAGATGCCCTCGGGCAATTTCGGAATTCTTAATGCAACTAAGGAACAAAAAGCGAACCTAACCCCCCCCCCCCCGATTACGTCACACACGATCTATCCGTCGAAGTCGAAAAGGCACGACCCCAACTAATGGAGGGATTAACTGTATTGGTAAAATCTGACCATGTGACCACGACGGCAACGATCCCGTCCAAATCATCTCATGAAAGGAGAACAAACTTGACTCCGACTCGTTATTATTATTTCTAAGATAAGCAACGAGGCTACAGTCCCTCCACGATAAATAACACCCCCTCGACGTAGCTACGACGAATCGTGATAAGCTTGTGGAGCTTTTGACTATAAATACAAGGAAATAGAACCTTGAATGGAATCTTCTTCTCCACTATTCAGAACCCGAAAAAGGGATAGATATATTTCATGAATAGAACCTTGAACCAATGGGCAAGGAAAATTCGTTTTCTGATTACCCATGAGTGGGGCAATATGATTACAATTTCCTGAACGTCTTCAAGGAGAGGGAGGCCAAGTTTCTATAGTCAATAAAGCTCTAAATATATCATTTTCGGACCCACATTTCTATGTTCGATTCTGTCTTCTAATCCAGTGTTAAATATGATTGGCTATGATTTACGCTTAATTTCTTTTGATTGATTTGCTCGAAAAATATTCAGTAACTTTTGAGTCAAACAACTTTATGGTTAAAACAGTAAAAGATGAGCTCTTTCACTCACTTTGATTCAAATATCAAAATGTTCCTAAAACATAAAGGAATGGACAAACCGTTAGGATCGAAAAAATCAGGTTCATGTGGAAGTTAGCAAAATAAACCTTCAATGATGATAAATCAGATAACAAAAAGAAATTTATCAAAAGAGACAAACATTTAACGTGGTATTTGATATTTATATCATAATACTGGCTATTTACATTCGTGTCGCGTAACGTTTATTGGGAAAATGCGTCTTTATTTTTTCCAACATTTGATACCTTGATAATTTGATCATATAGCAGAAATACAATAACGAGATAACACACATCAAAGAAAGAAAATTCTAAATTCTTACATACTGTAATTGTAAGCTCTATCTTCGACAAGTGTCAATTTCCTTAAGAAAAGGAACATATTGTATCTAAGGGAAGAGACAAAAAACTGTATTGCCTCTAAATTTGATACAGACGCCTGCTTCATTTTATTCAAAGAGAAAAATATAATGTAATAATACTAGGTGAACTACATGCTACTCTCCAAATAATGAGGAATCATAAGTCCACTTATTTTACTGGTTGTGGGTGTGATTGGGACAAAAGAATATTCTCAAAATATATTTTCCATGATCAAATTCTTCAAAACAAAAATGTTTCTATTAAAAGTGAAATAGATACTACAAATTTGTATGTAAATATCCTACGATTTACTAGTATTATTAATAATATTTAATGTTTATTTTCCATAAAATAATTTTCACATTGCAAAACATTTTTCATTAAAAAAATGCCTTCAGTCATACCGTACCTATTATGAAAAAACGTTTTCCTCATCCCGGGGAATAATAGGGGCCCCTAGAGTTTTTCGTTCGCCCATTCCGGGGATGGGGGTGGGTCAGCTAGGTTACTCATAGATGAGTTGTGTCTATTGTACGTTACTATTTCTTGCTATTGCATGTTGGTATTTTGTTTCCTTTGTTCGGTTTATTATTAACGCTATTTATACTGGAATTTCTAATGCACTAATGCTATACTGTTTCTGATTTGTTTTTGTCTCTGTTTTGTTTTACTACTGTTTTTCACCTAACTCTATGAGCCGAGGGTCGATTGGAAACAGCATCCCTGACCTTCCGGGTAGGGGTAAGGCTCGTCTATCCCAGACCCCACCTGATGGGAGTATACTGGGTAGTTGTTGTTGTTGTTGTTGTTCTTCAATTTCCTCAAATTATCAAAAAATCACCGAAAATGAATACTCATAAAAATTGGTAAGTTGAAAAATCATTCACCTTTTAAATAACATTTCGTGTCTCAAATTATTTGTCATGATTCTTTTATATACACCCCTTAAAGAAAAAATAAATTATGATGAGATTTTGATTACTTTACCATTACTCATCTATTATATGTAATCTTTCTTCATTTATATTTGTACAAAATTATTTATAATTGAGGTATTTGTAGTCTTCAAAAATAATTATTATTAAAGGTGAACTTCTAAAATAATAAATAATTTGAGACAATAGCAAAACTATTCTTCTTTTGGAAAGGGACTACATAATCACACAACAACAACAACAACAACAACCCAGTATAATTTCACTTAGTGAGGTCTGGGGAGGTAGTATGTACGCAGACCTTACCCTTACCCTAGGGTAGAGAGGCTGTTTCCAAATAGACCCACGGCATACTTCCCTCCAAGAACTTCCCACCTTACTCTTGGGAAGACTCGAACTCACAATCTCTCAATTAAAAATGGGATTGCTTACCATCAGAACAACACCTCTTGTTATCACACGAGCTTAATAATTACACATCGTAAATCAAATGGAGTCTTGACCGAATCCCCATGTAGGCCTCGGCACGTGATCTCTCTCGTACAATCCACTCTGGTTTTTACACGTGGACATACCAGTAATACATGTATGAATAATTCTGTACACTAGTACATTGAATCACATTTTCACTTGCAAAAGAAAGAAAAAGACTCGTGATTCACATGCAAAAGGTAAAATAGTTTGTGCAGAATTCACATTTATATCTTCACTTATTGTTTCTTGAGCAAAGTGCCATTTGAGCAAACCTCTGCCAATCTTATCCTCTGCAATACCAGAATAACTATCTGACTCACTTTTCTTTCCTCAAGGAATAGTAGTTAGCTATGAAAAAAAATACATGTATTACAATACCTTTGTTGACACATGAAATCTGTTCAACTTTTTGCTTTTCAGATTTTTCGGACAATATCTGTTTTTTGAATATCCAAGAAATCACCAAGGGTCAGTTATGCATAGTTAGAAATCAGTGGACAGTGGTCCGCCGGAAACCTTCTCCATTTAAATATCAGGTTTTTGTCTATGCAGGGTTCGAACTCATTATGTGCGCATGGTTCACACATCATGCGCTGCGCTCTTACTTCTTGACCAAAGCCCCGAGGGCCATTTTTCTAACAAAATTTAAAAGGGCCATAAGTCACCCCAGACCGATCTTCGAGCCTGATGATGCAATGTTGGGTTCTTGCTATTTGTAATAACAATTCGGTCAAATGACACTTCAGTGCCTTCTCGATCCATTGATCGACAAATGTCCATCTCAACCCGCTTGCCCCTTCATAGAGGATTGTATATGATTCTTCCCCAACCACTACCAAGATTAGCATGGGCTGTTTCTTCGCCTTCTTCCTCCCAATCATCATTTTCAGTAATGGCATCTGTTACTGTAACATCAGAATCATAACAGACGGGGTCTTCATCTTGAACATCCTCAGCTTCTGAGATGAACTGGTCCTCTGACATAAAAGCAGAAGTGTCACTATTTGGTAATGTGTTAATAGCAGGTTCTAGATAAATATAAAAGTTTTTCGATGGCAAAGCAATTTTAAGATAGCAAATACCATAGTCAATCTCTAAATCCTCTGGATTTCTTCTGGCATGCTGCTCCTTCAATGTCTCAAACTTCATGCCATCTATTGGCCAAGGCTCTCTAATTGAAAGAAACAATAAGTTCAAGTAAAGGTTAGCTCAAGGTAGTGAAACAAAAACAATGAAATTTTACAATTGTGATGATGTAACTAAAAACAATTTAACTATTGGCATGTTGTATTCTTGATGAAGAACTTGCCTTGACCGTTGTCCTCGTCTAAAAGTGATGAAGCAAAACTTTTCATCTTCAAAGCCACGTAGAGGCTCACCTTTTGACCGCTAACAGACATGAAATAAATGGAATCAGAAACTATACATGCCCCATTTTTTAGTGTCGTCAATGCTTTACATTCTTTGACAGATGCATCTTCTTGTTTGTGGCTTCTCTAGAAATTACAATTTTATAACGAAGAGAAAAATATCATTTAGAATAAACCAGCCCCCTCCTCTCCATGACTCCATTCAAGCAAAACCAAAAAAGTGAATTTTACCCTTTTTTCCATCCATAAAATGTGAGATCGCATTTGAGATATAATATTAGATCCTTGTGGTGTTCCCTAGCCAGGGGATTCCCCTTGCCCTTGCAAGATGAGGCCGAGTAGGTGATGCACCATTATTCGGGGCTATAAAGGAATAAGGAGAGAGATAATGAAGAGAAGCACTGTTCAAAGAGAGAGAAAGAAACCTCCCTAACTCAGAAAGGCCCAAGAAGAAAGGTCGTCGTAAGTGAGACCCATATTTTATTGAGAAGAAGTTTGACGCCTCTCTTATTTGGTCAGACCTGTTCCGCCGCCTCTGTTATTCAGTCAGCTTGGCGCCCTATTCTTGCCGGATAACAACTGATCTATTTTCCCTCGTTAGCTCAGAAGGAAGGCTAGCTATATGCTTAATACATGCAGGTTGATCAGTTCGCCCTAAAGAAATAGGTTGCGCTGAATGAGAAAGTCTTTTTCTAGTTAGACAGTACCGATTGATGGGAGAGAAACATATGTGGATTAGTACAATTAATTAGGTATGGTGAGGGGACCTGATTGTGCGGCTCCCGCGAAGCAAATGAAGGGAAGCTCTTCGAGCTTCCGGGTGAGCTTACGCTTACTCTCAGCCTCTTTGATTGGTAGGCGGGCAGGCTAAGACGGGTCTGAGCCGACGCCTCTTTTTCTGCCTTTCTATCTATACTTCCCATCCCATTGCGAGGAGCCAACCCTAGTACGAGAGGACTGGGTTGGGCTAACCTATGGTGTACCGGTTGTTATGCCAATAGCAGCGCCGGGCAGGGCGAAAGGCATGCACTGGGTACCGCCGAAACGAATAGCTAACATAGTTATCCCGGTGATGCATACAAGTTCCGGCCAGGATGATTGAGAAAGGTTCAACCAATTTGAACCACTCACATCACAATAGTAGTAGCGTAAAGGCCGTATGTCGGGGGGCGGCCGCTCAACTGTGGCACAATTAGTTCAAATTCTTTCAGAAGCGAATGCTTTGGAATATTCTATCCTTGTAGCAGCCACCGCTTCGGATCCTGCTCCTCTACAATTTTTGGCCCCATATTCTGGGTGTGCCATGGGGGAATATTTTCGCGATAATGGAATGCACGCATTAATAATCTACGATGATGTTAGTAAACAGGCGGTAGCATATTGACAAATATCATTATTGTTACGCCGACCGCCAGGTCGTGAGGCTTTGCTTTGAAAGATGGGCCGAAGGAAAGAGGAAGACCAAACAAAGTCGCGGTCAAAGCAAAGAAAAAGATGCCAAAAAAGATTCACTTTAGCTTCTAGCGTTCCTGGTTCAACCAAGACCTGCTCAAAGTAAATTGTTAGAGAGGAAATAGCTTTTTCTCGTACAAAAAGAAGATTCTATAAGAAACAGATATTTTAGTAGAACTACGGCCGTGTAAGTGAGGTTTCCCCTCTATCTTCTTCTAATACAGAGAGAAGACAATAATTAGTTTTCATCTTATTCCAAGATCTTGATCATGTTATCAGTTTCAGATAATACTTGAACTGGCGAATTGAGAACTAACTATGTAGCACGATGAAAACTTTGAAGAAAAGCATATCATATAGTACTTGAAGATCTAAAAAGCACTTTTCCAGACCATCTGAAACGTCAGATAATGAATTGACTAACTGTTGAATCTTAACGAAAAGCAAATTTGGAGGAGAAGTGCAATAGTAGCCTCTTCCTGTTGACTTTAAAACCTACCAGAACATCTCCTGTCAGTTTCCAGAGCTGGCGTACGACCGTGATTCTGTCCTTCAGAGATGGAATCTCTCCAAGTACATATGACTTCAATCAAACAAAATAAAAACTAATCAGCACACAGCACTAAATAGCTTCACATAATCAAAACAGGATCAACAGAGCACAACATCAATATATTTATAAAAAAATACTTCATAGTTTGATGAAGTAATAAACTACTATAATGGATCATCCAGGGGCACAACATCAATATATTTAACAAAGAAATACTTCATAGCTTGATTAAGTAATAAACTACTATAATGGGAGCATCCAGGGGATGCAAATGTATGAAAACTGGGGCAGCTCCTACACAAAATCTAAGGAGCTAACAAACCACAATAAAATTGTATTTACAGCAATCACAAGATCATGTTGTCTATCACTCTTTTTGACATCCTGAGAGAGTGCTTGAATACTTCCATAACTTTAAATGAGTGGCAGATTTTTAAGACCTACAGCAATTACAGGACATATGTTGCCACCTTTATCAGCTTTTCTAAATAGAGCTGTAGAATAGTAATAAATATGTAAAGGGGTTATAGGTTTGCACACATGAAAAGTAAAACACTCAAAACTGCTAGACACAGAAACATGAAAGCAGTCCTTAACCACACGCCTAGACACTCCTTTGCTCTATTAACAGTAACAGGCCACAATATCATGCTAGCACACTAGGTTCCAGGGACAGCAGCAAATGACTCCAAGATATGACATCTTAGGTCGTGGCTTGGAAGCTCAGCGAATCTCATTCGTATTAAACATGAAAAAGGTTCACAGCATACAAAATATTCTTGTTTTTGGTAAATTCTATACTTTGATAAGAGAACAATTTGCGAGGCAGGAACAAGTTGCATCAGCTTTATAAACAAGTTTAATGCGATGTACACATATAGACTTGTATTACTTTATGTCTGAAGAATAGATTTGATCTACTTACTATATTCACAGCAATAAAGCAAAGTAACACTTACTTCCACACAAGCCACTGATTCAGAAAAATTAACGAGCTGATCAGCAAGGTAGCAAATAGGTAGTGATTAGGATGCAAAAAATGCTTACTAGGAGTGTTAAGACTTTTCCAGATATAAAGGAGTTCACGGAACACCAGAAATGTACCTTTTATAAGGCTCTGTCCGGCACGCTGCATGGACTGTGATGGCTCCACCAAATTAATTCTATTCAATGACCGTGGCCACACTTTTCTAAGTGCCCTGCATAACCACACAATTGAACAACTTATCAAACAAAAGGGTCAACTGAAATTAACATATAGGTGGCAATTAACCAAAAGAAATCAACTAAACACAGCATCAATAATCTTCTCACCAAAACGCAGAACCAGTCCCAGCCCCAAAATCCAACACCTTAGCTGGTGAAAAGCCAAGCAATCTTCTACGTACCTAAAGTAAAATCACATCAAAGCAATCACTTTTAGCAACCAAATCCATATTAATGTTTCAAAACCCAAATTTTGGGAAATTCATCTGAAACAGAGAACAAAATTGGAATGTTATAAAGCATTTCACTGGAATGTCATATTTGTTTACCTCACTAAGCACTCTATAAAGAGCAGAGTAGACAGCAGGCATACGGGACGCCACATAGGCCACTGTTTCATCCTCCCTATACTTGAGGCCGATGTCACCATAGGCGCTTTTGATTTTCCACCGTTGCGAACATTCAACAGACTTGAGAGGATCTTCCACGAGCTCCTTGGATATGGAGGTTGGCAGCATCAAATTCACTTCCTTTATTTGGCTGAATGATTCTGATAACCTCAACACTTTTCTCTTCATATGTGGCTCCTCTTGCCCTGCAATAAATTAGATCCACACGAAACACAACTTTAGAGTGCAATCTAATAGAATCACATCAATCAGTCAACCAACTATCTTCAACCCCAAACTAGTTGAGTCGGCTATTTGCTTCAATTAGTATACCCAGCCAAAAGCCAAAAACATAAAATTTTAGAGTGATATCACACAAAAGCATGTCAATGAATCAATCAACTGCATGTCAATCCCAAACTAGTTGGGATCGGCTCCATTGCTCTTTAATAAGTAGATCAAGTGCAAACTCAAAACTTAAGTGAGAGATCAAATAGAAACGCATACTCAATCATCAATCAACTACGTCCTCAATCTCTAAATAAATGAGTTTTTCTCCTCTTACTACGCATATATAGACCCAACCCAAGCTAAAACTTCAGATAAGAGCAAAAAGAAAAAGCATATCAACCATTCAACTATCCCTCGGTCTCAAATTATTTGGGGTTTACAAGACAACTCATCCATTCCACTTTCTTTGAGGACTTTTGTAGGATGTGACAAAATGGGCAGCATTTTTGCCCGAATAATACCACAAGTATCAAGCGTGATTTAACATTATCCTCACAATATCACCTTCGATAGAAATAACCCTTTTAAACATAAATTGAGAACTTCTGGTTTCACATCTAATGGGATCAAACCCTGTTAAATTATGGTTCTCATGGAGACAAAGAGCCCCAAAATAGAATTTCAAACTTCCGAAAACCTTAGAAGTCCTGCAGGAGAGTTTGATTCCCGTACCTCACGTGCACACAATTCCAATTCAAGCCTTCTCATCTCCTTAGACATACAATGTCACAGTGAACTCGAACAACATATAATTCCTTTCACGAAAAAGTACCAATATTTGAAGCATAGGAAAAGTGGTGGCTAATGCAAAACAAAGAAAGGGTATGGAAACAAAAGAAAGATAGCTGTTCTTGGCAATGACTTAAATATGATATGAACCAATGAGTGTTACTAATTAGTACTATTTTATTCGTTGATATCTAATGTATGCCATAATTTCGGAGGGAACAAAAGGGTCAACTAACATGGTGTTCATTAGCACTAGAATTCAAATCCTATCAAGCCCGTGTTATTCATACATATTCTCAGCATGAATTCTATATCCAATCCACTTTAAAATCAGTACCACTCTAGACTAAAATGAAAGGTTAAACCAAATACTTATCAAGCTCTTACTACTGGGAATACCAAGCAGTGGCGGATCTGCCTTGGAGCCATTGGTGCGTGTGACCCATGCTTGTGGCTCTATATTTGTGTTTTTACCGTACATCTTATTTTGAAAAAGGTGATATATCCTTCTGTGCCCCTATGCTCTCAAATGAGTGTTTGGTGCACTGACTCGACCTTTTACCATAAGACACATGCTTTGCTAGGAGGTAATGAGATCAAACCTCATTTAGAGCATTTTTTTGTTTTTTTCCCTTGTCCGCAGGCAAGTGACAAACTCTTTCTTTATCTTTTTTTCCTTTTTTCCCTTTGAACCTTTCTTCTTTTCCTTTTTCTATCTTTTTTCCCAAAACCAAGCAGCCATAACCTCTTCATTCCCCCCCCCCCCCCCCCTTGAAAAGGACTTAGCATTACTATATTAGCTAAAAGATATGTACATTATCACTATAATTTTACTATCTTGGTAGATTACTTACTACTAGAGGTTACCAATCAAATGGTTGTGGTAAGAAATTACCTATAATTAATCTCTAAACAACATAATCAGTAATACTAATAATTTACATCTTTAGTATGTAGATTGAATTTTTCGGGTGAAAGAATACGCCTATCTCCCATATCTCTCATCATCTACCAAGGCGCCAACTCTAGTGACTTTAGAACCTTAGCCTAAAAATTGCTTGAATCGCAACTTTGGTAGTTGCGACTCGTCCCACTTTTGTCGTTATCAGTAGTGGTGCACCCATCTTCTTGAATTTTTGGATCCGCCTCTGACACCAAGCTCTAAGACTTCACTCAAGAATTTGACTAACAAATAAGCAAACACCATTGATAAACTGTGGTGTCTCACCAGCTTGCGCGCACCTCGACTAACTCCACAAGGTGCTTGCTACTCCCACCAGCACAGGTAGGTGTCGGATTAAAAAAAAAAGTTATCGGATTGCACAAATTAATCTTTTTGCCCGAAGATGCTCAAAATCAGCTTCAATAAAATATCACAATTTCAACTTTTGCACGCTAGAAGGAATAAATATGTAACGGTGATATTTTGAGTATGAAATGTAATAATTGAGGGACTATTTCAGCAAATAATTCTAAACAGGCACATTCTAATGAAATCGATGTTTGAACAAACGTGCATAAAAAATAAAAAATAAAAAGGTTGAAACTTAACGTCGGAGGTAATTTTTGATAGCTCGACGAAGGCGGAGAGGAACAATATGGCAACGTTCAGATTGTTTAGCTGCGGATTTGAGTGCTTCAGCAGTGAACTTTGGAACAGTTTCTGATACAATTGACGCCATTTCTGGTGGCGCTTGGCGGTTTCCGGCGAATTTCTGGCAGCTCAAAAATGGCAAATCTGGGGGTTTAACGCTGCATAGTAAGGTTTCTGATTTGGCACAGGGAAGGTTTCGTCCACCAAGTTACATTTGCATTACAATGATGACGAAGAAAAATTGGCATACTATAAGGACGAAAATTTAATTTGTATGTCATGCAATTAGACGAAAACAAGGAATCTCCTACAACAAAACACACAATAAAACTTTTCTATAAGGACACATTACAAAAATTAGCAATTTTTTAGCCTTATATCAAGAGAGAAATTCAAAAATAGCCACATTTACGAGTGATTATTCAAAAATAGCTAAAGTTTCATAGGTAATCTAAATTTATCACTTTTCATGTAAAGATAAATTTGAACAAAAATACTATTCAAAATTCGAAAAAATACTCCAGCATAATATAATGAAGTTCCAGTATAATATATTGGTCCAACATAATGTAATGGAATTTAGAGTATCGGTGCTCCAAATTTTAGTATATTATACTGGAGCCAGCAAAGTATACTGGTCCAGCATAATATGCTGGGAGTTCATACACATGTGCACCGAACTCCAGTATATTATGCTGGACCGGTCTCTGTTACAGCAAAATAGTGGCTATTTTTTATTGACTTAGTAAACGCTGGCTATTTTTGAATGACCATTTCGAAAACTGGCTAGACCGTGCTATTTTCACTTATATAATATGTTTGGCAAAGTTAGCCCCAAACAATTGCCATTATATAGCCAAATCTTTAAAAAAAATACTCTCTTTTATATTCTCTCTCTCAAAAAAAAAAAGCTACATGCTTATTTTAGCTTCCCTCCCTCTTTCTATCCTTGTATTTCTTCTTCTATTTCTATTCTTTTGCTCTCATAGTTTAGCAAAAATTCTTGAAATTTTATGAAAAATAAAAATAAAAATTAATAGGATGAAAAATAAGATTGATCTCACATCAGAGAAAATAAGAAACAAAAACTAAGAGAGAAATATATATTTCAATTTTATTTTTCTTTTCTCTTCTTTTTTTGGGTCGGATTGAACGAGTAGGTGTGGTTAACATTGGTTGAAAATACCTAAACATATCTATATACAAAATTTGAGCAAGATTAACAAAACCTAAGAAAGAAAAAATACATTTCAACGTTATTTTTCTTCTCTCATCCTTTTTTGGTTGGATTGAATGAATGGGTGTGATTGAAATTAGTTGAAAAATACCTAAACGAAGCTATATAAAAAATTTGAGCAAGATTAGAAGAGATTTAGACTGGTTTCAGGTAAAAAAATAAGACCTAAAATTCAAGTACAATACGTATATATCATATTGTATATCGTATATCAGTGTACATCACACACAAATTTTTAAGGATGTTTGTCTATAACAATTTGTATATTGTATATACAACATAATGTTTTTATGGACTCCCGTGTATATATCACATTGTATATATATATATATAACAAATATATTTATTAATATACAAGATACATATAATATACATGAGATATCATTGATGTACATAGATATATACACGGTTTACAATATACACGGTGATATATAAATAGTAGAGAGAATTTCACATAAGAACAACTAGGCACCCCAATTTTTAATTTTATAGCTCATATTTCAATTTACAATCAACTAGCCCAAAATAATAGGCTAAGATTCATTATTCAACTCGAATAGGTTCTCAAAATTACCATTTAATTTTTTAAAAAGATTGCTCAAGCTTTTAAGTTAATTTTCAAATTAATAATTGTGACTCAAATACTAGTTTAACAAACCAAATCCATCCGGATGGTGAAAATTAGATTTTTAACAAGCTTAAAAATGTGGATTTAAATTTCGAATTTGATTTTGTAAGAGATTTGGAGTGAGTATTATTTACATATGTTAGAAATAGTAAAAGGAGGTTGTATATAAAATTTGAAGTCATTTAATGAAGATTTGGATTGGTTTTAAACAAGAATTGCAACTGAAAATCGTCGAAAAAGTTCGTCTACAGACGTTTGTATAAAGGAGTATAAAAATAGATAATAGTGTATAAGATGTGTTTATACACTCAATTTTTTCATATTGCAACCAGGTGATATAGTGGGAGAAGCAGTAATGGCAGACAACCCCTTGAAGCATATGTAAAAAATGTGAGAAGAAGGGAGAGTGAAAGCAATAGTTGTGAGAACACATATTTAACTCCATAGCTTTTAGAAGCAATAGTTGTAAGACACAAATTTTGAATTTGCAAGAGCTAGTATTTTTAAAATATATACACTATGGGCTAGATAGGGTAAAGCTTAAAAATATGGACTATTTTGTTATGATGTGAAGCCATGTGTATTTTATTGTAATTCTTTCTAAATAATATAATTATTAATTATTGATGATAAAAGAAAATAAATTTTGATATAACATGTTTAAGCAAGTTCTAAAATATAAAAATAATAAATATAACTGTGGGAGTAAGTAATATTTTGATATACAAAGAAAATTAGTTTTTGATACACACAAAGAAGAAAAATAAACTTATGATATCTATTTTGATATACACATGTCTGATGAGCTATATTGTATACAAATAATACAATATTTTTATTGTGATATACATTGATATAAAGGCAGCAATAACTATTTTTATAATTTTATATTATTGATATACAAAGAATAATATTATTTATATACAAAGAATGAAAATAATATTTTAATATACATGTTGATATAGACAAAGAAGAAGGAAAAAATTGTGATATACATATCATTATTGTAATATATATTTATTGGATATTTGATGCCAAATCTATAATTAGGGCTATTTTTTGTCGATTATATGAGTATGTTGTTATATGAATTTTTACCTAGCTATACTCTATTAGAAACTTATTTACCAATGTTCTCTATGTTTATAGTTTTTAATAAGTATCTAGGTTTTTCTTACAAATTGTGTAGATTGCTCAACAAAAGGCCCTCACCTCATTATTAATGCCTTCAATTAAGGGATCCAATTATATCCTTTCCTTTTTTTCCCTCTCCTCTTTTTTTGTTCCCTTCTTTTTTTTTATGCAACAAAATCCTTTAATCTACGTTCAGAATCTCCATCTTTTCTCTTCCTACCATTGCCGATAGCTTTATATTATTAAATCATCAATTGCATCGTTCATCTGCTGGGAGACCAGACAACACTGAAATTGAAGAAATATTCAGCAATTATATGATAAATGTATCATAATTGTATTTGAATTATATCAGATATAATAATACGTAAAATATAATTATATCATAGTCGTATTACAATTATATTTTACTTGTAAATGGTACATTAATATGCAAAATAATACCTGATACGCAAAGAGGGAAGCAGCTTTGTATGTATTAACAAACCATCAAGACTAACAATGCAGATTTTAGCGGCATTAAGGTCTTTGCTTCCTTTCATTCATTTCAATAAGTTAGTTCAGTTTGTTGTCTTCTTCATCTAGTTTCTCGGCTATGAAGTTACAAATGATTTAAAGAATCAAATAAATAAAGGGCTTTTGTCTGATTGTTTAATACCTTCAATTAAAAAATAAACAGGATTTAGTATAATTTCTAATCAGGTTATCAAAAAATGAAAGCTAATCATAAAGAGTTCAATGATATACTTGAGTTGTGCTTTATTAATATGATTCGAATTTTGTTAATATAAATATGATATTGCTATAACAATTTATTTATTTGCTCACTTCTTAAAATAGTGATACCCCTTATAAAAAATTTCCTGTATGCCACTGCTTGGTTCCGGACAATCTACTAAAATTTGTCGGCCTATAAAAACGACCTAAGGATCATTAGTCATCGTTTCGTCATGACTGTTCCTCGTTTTTTGGCGTTTTAGTACCATAAAATTTTAACTCTGCCCGATTCTCAGATTTCAGTATGTTATAAGCCCACGCCATCTACATGAATCGGGGCGATCGGACCCGAATCGCCTAAAATTTTGACGGCCCATTAAAAACGACCTAAGGAACATTAGTCATCCCCTCATCATAACCACTCCTGGCCTCTTTTTTGGCGTTTAGGGTCAAAAAACTAAAATTCCACCCGATTATCAAATTTTTGTGTGCTATAGCCTACGCTATCTATATGGATCCGGTTGACCGTACCCGATCGCCTAAAAAAAAGTCGGCCCATTAAAAACTAGCTACAGAACATTAGTCATCCCCTCGCCATGATCGTTCCTCTTTTTTGACGTTTTAGGGCCATAAAACTAGAATTTTGCTCGATTCTCAAAATTTTCGTGTGCTATCCCCCACGCCATCTGCATGGGTCCGGACGTCCGGACGCGGATCACATAAAATCTTGCCGGCGAATGGAAAACGGCCTAAGAAAATTAGTCATCCCCTCACCATAACCGCTCCTCATTTTTCGGCATTTAGGGCCAAAAAGATAGAATTCTTCCTGATTTTCAGAATTTCATGTGAGCCCGCCTCATGGGTCTGGGCGTCCGGACTCGAATCGCTTAAAAATTTTCCAGTCCATCAAAAATTTTGTCATACAAAATATATATGACTCATTTTACATCACAAGATCAAAAGTTTTCTCTCTTTTCTTAGACTACGTGCCCAGTTAAATGAGTTCATATAAATTGAAATGGAGGGAGTATAACGGTGTAATATTAAATTTAAAATAGCTACTCCTATATTCAATTTGGTTCGTTTTTTTATTTAAACCAAACCAAATATGACCGGTTTTTAAATTACAAAATCAAAAAGTATCAGTTTTTTTGGTTTGTTTAGTTTGATTTTCGGTTTGATTCGGATTTTTATGAGAAAAAAGGTCATTAAAGCAGGAAATTAAGCCCCTAATTTACTGCCAAAAAGTCAGTTGGAAGCAGCCTATATATTTCATAATTGACTCAAGCACTGCACTGCAAATGTAATATATGATCTAGTCATGGCGAGATAGAGAAGTCTGCCCACTAACCTTTGATAAGCACTACGATCATCAAGAACTTTTTCATCTTCAATCTCAAACTGAGTGTCAAACTCCAATGTTGTAAGTTTCTTGTTCACCTCCAGAGGTGCTTTGAATGGCTTTGCACCTGAGAGTCACATGTCTGATGTGAGTTTTAATGCATATTTTCTTTGATGCATTAGAATTTCTTCCTTGCTTCTAGCAAATTCAATACCTAAGAAAAACTTCAGCTCCCTTACGTCCTTGATCATAAAAACATGTTGTAGGTATTCTTTAGTCTCCTGTATCAATTTGGCATCATCCCCTGTGATTCACAAGTCATCCATATAAACCAAGACCACCACTATTTTCCCTTGAACCTTTCTAGTGAATACAGAATAATCTAATTAACTTTGACATAATCCAGAAGCTATTAATGCAGATGTTAGCTTGATGTTCTGCTGCCAAGAAGCTTGCTTAAGCCCATATAGTGATTTGAGTAGTCGACACACTTGATTTTGTCCTTCACAAACAAAACCCAGAGGTAACCCCATATAAACTTCTTCAGTTAAATCACCTTGTAGAAAAGTATTGTAAACATCCATTTGATGAATTTTCTAGTTATTCATTGCTGCTAGAGAAATAACTGTCCTCACTGTTACCATTTTGACAACAGGTGAGAATGTCCCTTAATAATCCAATCCCTCTCTTTGGCTATACCCTTTTGCAACTAACCTTGCTTTAAACCTTTCCACTTCACCTGTAGCTTTGTATTTGATCTTGTAGACCCACCGAAAAACAATGGCCTTCTGTCCTGATGGTAAAGGCATCACTTTCCATGTATTGTTGTCTTGCAAAGCCTTGATCTCATTCTGCATTGCCTCTATCCATCTTTCATCCTTGACTACTTCTGCATAGGTTTTGGGCTCAACTTCTGCAGAGAATTTGGTTATGAAGCTTTGATATTTGGAGGACAAGGAGTCATAACTAATGAAATCTGATATATGGTATAAACAAGAATGTACCCCTAATTGTTTGTCAGTCCTCACATCATCTTTAAGACAAATAGGTGGCTTAGTTGTTCTTCCTGATCTTCTTTCAGTCAATGTTGTTGGTTGATGTTCTACCACTGCTCCTGTGTGTTCAATTGAATCTGTCACACCTTCATATGGGACATGATCATGGTTATCTTGATCAATATCTGCGGATGCATCTGGAGTTTGCTGAGAAGTAGAACCTACAACAGTTTGATCATTCATAATGTTTCTGCTTGCAATATCCAACTTATTGACCACACAAAACCTCTTCAAGTTTGTAATGTCAGAAATCTGAAGGTTTTTCCTTTCATGAGTATCCTGGAAGGAAAATATGCTCTCATTGAATACAACATCTCTACTAATAAAACATACTTTGTTAGATAGATCAAATAGTTTGCATCCTTTCTTATGAACTCCATATCCCAACAACACTAATTTCACTGTTCTTGGACCAAACTTGTCCTGCTTAGGAAAAGAAGTTGCATAACAAAGATAGCCTATCACCCTCATATGAGCCAAAGAAGGTGTCCTGTTGTACAATACTTCAAAAGGCGATCTTCCTTTCAAAGTAGGAGATGTCATCATGTTTCTTATATTGCTGCTACTTCCACACATGTACCCCAGAATCGAATTGGCAAACTAGACTGAAACCTGATTGCTCTTGCTATTTCTAGGATGTGCCTATGTTTCCTTTCTACTACTACATTCTGTTGAGGCGTATAAGGACAAGAACTTTTATGCAAAATCCCATGACCTGCAAACAATTCCTTACAAGTCATGTTAAAGAATTCAGACCCATTGTCTAATCCAAATACTTTATTTATCTTTCGAAACCGATTAAGGATCATTGCAATAAATATTCCAAGCAACTCAGACACATCAGATTTTACTCTCATTAAGAAAATCCATATCCACCTTGTATGATCGTATACTAGTGTCAAAACGTAATTCATTCCATTATAGGTTGGGACCTTATAAGGGCCTCATACATCCATGTGCATCAAATCAAAAGGTTCATATTCTCTACTAGTACTAACAGAGAATGACAATCTTGTTTGTCTAATGGACACACATCACAATGATGTAAATGAAAAGCATCTTTATTCCTGAAACTAGAAATTTTTCTAATAATTGCCATGGGCACATGGCCTAATCTCATGTGCCAAATCTCAGGTTCCTCCATATGTTCCACTGTCATAGCCTTTGCTCCATTTATTCTAGCTTCCTTAAGATGTGTCCTTAGAATGTGAAAATCATCTTCTTTACTACCAGTCGCCTTCACATTCCCAGTACATCTTGAAATATGAAGTTTTCAGGAAAAAAACGTTGCACAACAATTCAGTTCCTCTGTCAATTTATACAATGATAATAGATTGAACTTAAACTTGGCACACAAAGCACATCCTTAAGGGTATCACCTTCTCCTAAAGGGTTGTTTCCTATCTTGGTCACTTTGGTAGACTCTCTTGTAGGCATTTGCACATTTCCAGCACTTCCTACTTTACCATAATCCAACAACAAACTTTCATTTCCTGTCATATGATTCGTAGCTCCTGTGTCCACTATGCAATATATTGCATCATCTTTAACAAGTAAGCACTTACCTGCTAAATTTGCATTTGCTTCAGAAGTAGAAGTCTTACTCAGCATGTTGAGCAACATATTGTACTGTTCATGTGTTATCATTGGAGCAGTAGTGTAGGTAGAATTAGTGTTTCCATGATCGGTTGTACTAGCTTTGGACAGCATAGAATGTCTATCCACCACATTAGATCTAGCCTTGGACTTAAAACCTGAAGGTATCCAATCAGCTTGTAGCAATTTTCCTTGAGATGACCCTTCTTGTTGCAGTAGCCACAATGCAGCTTGAAACATCCATCTCTTGTGTGACCCTTTCCATGACAATAGTCACATTCTATACCCCAACTCCTTTTCTGTTTAGTAACATTATTTCTAGCTGTGAATAGTGCAGCTGACTCCATTGTTTCAGTTGTGACATAGTTACTTCCTTCTACGAGCTTTTGTCTCCCGTCTTGAACAATGAAGGCATACGCTTGATTCACATTAATCACTTTAGATTTCATCAAGATTTGACTTCTTGCCTAAATATAACCTTCATTCAGTCCCATTAGGATCTGTAATAGACGTTGATACTGCAAAAGCACTGCAAAATCTTTTTATTTCTCACAATCACATGAAGGAGGTGGCATTATTGAGTCATATTCATCCCATAAATCCTTCAACCTCGAGTAGTATACTGACACAAATGATGTTCCTTGTGTCAAAGTAAAGATCTCCTTATGGAGAGAATACAAATGTGATCCCTTCACCTTATTAAGCCTCTCCTGCAATTCTTTTCAAACTAAGAGTACGTTCAAACGAAACCGAATTCCACTCAGCAACTCCTTGCACACGTCTCCAGTAAGCCCAAAAGTATCCCTAGTGATTGTGCCATCAATGAATCCTAGCTTATTTCTTCCCATGAGTGCAACTCTCATTGCTTTATCCCAAAAGTGTAGTTTTTCATTCCTATAAGTTGAATACAAATTGATAAGGACCCAGGGGCATCAAAAGGATGAAGATACAGTGGATGATTGTGATCAATCACCACCGGAGCAGGAATAGAAGTTCCTGAATCAGATCCATCCTCAATCACCATGATTATTCAGTAACAAATTTAATCAATTACAAATGAAGTGAAGAATTTCTAGTCAAAACAGAAATCAGAAACAAAATTCATCAATTGAATATAGGGCTTGTTACAACTTCAGAAATCGTTCTTCTTACAGAATTGTCAATAGATCTCTCGATCATCTTCAGTCCGCGAAGAACATACCTTACATCTTACTGACGAGACCTCGCTTTGATACCATGAAAAAACTCACAGTGTTTTAGATCAATGATGAAGCTGAGCAAGCACAAGAGAGAAGAAGAACGCATGCAAGCCTTAGAGAGAATTATCTGTTCATTATCAATGGAACATTAATGTGCAAATGAGCTAATACACTTATACATTAAACAATGCTAGCCAGTGCCAGCTGTCAAGCTAACCTCCACTAACTCCACTACTAACATAATTAACTAACAACTAATTTTATTTCACTAACTAACACAGCTAAGACATATCAGATCATTAGTGTACAATTAGGCAGTTAGTTAATTCCTTCACAACAGGCTCGCGTATCAATCTTTATGAACAGTAGTAATTTTAATTGAACATCATGGAGACCCGCAACCATCGAATCTCGGATCTTCCTGTACTTTCAAATAACTTGAACAGAAAATTAAGCATATTATTTCCATTCAAACCACAACAAATCTTAAGAAGATTGGTGAGATTAGAACCATCAAATCATAACTACTAGAGTGACTCTAATCTCTTTGACTCATAATATATTTTCAACTTTTAACTAAAATTTTCCAATTTCCAGGTCATAGGGCAAATAGAGTTTCTTATATTAAGAAAAATCACATACAAGATCCACTTATAGGTTCTTAATAATGGAAACAGCAATTCCACCTCGATAAAAAACATCATATCAAACAAATTTTACCTTTTTTTCCAATTTTAAAAAATTAAGTAGATAGATGCAATATGATCTACCATACAAATTTGAAGACAATAGATGGTGGTGGAATCTAAATATCATTCTGCATATATGGGGGCAAAATTTGATGTTGGAAAGCACTTTAAGGGGAGGAGAAGCTGGTTTTTATTTCAGAAGATGAGGTTTCTCTTAATTTGTTAGGTTAAAGGGTTGTAAACTAAGGTCCACCATTTCCAAATGTCTATTCTTGAAAAGGTCCTAGCTCATCAATATATATATATATATATATATATATATATATATATATATATATATATATATATATATATATATATATATATATATATATATATATATATATATATATATATATATATATATATATATATATATATACTAATTGTACAAAGTACTTGTTATCTCCTACTAGTACGAGAAACATTTTCTTTTTTTTTTCTTCCTCGCATTTGTATGCATATCCTTTTATGCATGTGATTTAAATTTTTTTGATTTTATTTAATTAGAAGGATCGAAAAAAGAAAAAGAAAAGGGTTCTGTGTATTAAACTGATACCTACGGTGAGGAGACTCTTAGTGAATTTTTTTTTACAAATGAAAATAGTATTTGAAAATTAAAGTCGTGTTTGGACATAAATATAATTTTGGATTGTTTTTTTTAATTTTTATGAGTGATCTAAGTGAAAATTTTGAGAACTATTTTTTTGGAATTTTTTAAATTTTCAAAAAATTCTAAAATTTCAACTTCAAGTAAAAATTAAAAATTTTATGGCCAAACATTAATTTCGAAATAAAATAGTAACAACTTTTTGGAAAAAAAGTAGAAAAATTCTTATATCCAAACGAGCTCTTAAAGTACCATTAGCCTACTGGTGTTGATGGTGACTATCAGGATTGGTGTTTGTTATCATAACTAATTTTTTATTAGAAAAATGATTCCCCTCACTTAAGGCTTGAGTTTATAATTATCTCATCTTTAATTTCATATTACTTGATATAACTAACTCTTACAAACTATTATTAATTTTTAATACTCAAAAAAATTATCAAAACATTGGTCATATATTAAAATCTCCACTTCCAACCGAGAGGTTGTGAGTTCGAGTCTCCCCAAGAGCAAGGTGGGAAGTTCTTGGAGAAAAGGATGCCGGAGGCCTATTTGGAAACAACCTCTCTACCCAAGGGTAGGGGTAAGGTCTGCGTACATACTACCCTCCTCAGACCTTACTAAGTGGGATTATACTGGGTTATTGTTGTTGTTGGCCATATGCTAAAAATATTACTGAGCTTTCTACCTTTTCGGGGAAAAAGAAATTTACACACAAACCAAACATTAAAAAAAAATCATAAAAAATGACTCCCTTTTTCACAATAAGGTTTACTATAGATTGGCAAATCAATGTGCCATGAAAGTCGTTGAACTCAATATGCTTTCTTTCTCTTCCCGAGTCTCTGACTAATCTGTGTATTACTCGATTTATTATGTTATACACCCTCCGTTTACTTTTATTATCTAGTATTTTAAAAATATATTTTAATTTTTACTTGTCAGTTTTAATATATTAAAAAAATAATTTCTTTTTACACATTATACCCATAATATTAATTATTAATTTCAAATTATTTGCTTAAATTCAATAAAAATATACATCAATTAATATGGGTATCATGGTAAATTATACTTTTTATTTATTATTTTTTTAAGACGAATACAAACTCCATGCTGGACATGTAAAAGTGAAAAGAGGAGTATTAACAATTAAACATTGATTTCAACTTCTTTTTCTCTTGGCATTGCCCAAATACTCTTTTGACTTTGTTGAAGAGGAAGAGTTTATTTTCCTCTTCATAATCTGCTAATGGACAAACTCCACGGCATCAGCGCATTTGTGGTTCAATGAATCACTTGGTTCTATTTATCAGCAGCGGCCGAGCTAGTCCATCGAATATCGGTTCGGTAAATTTAGTTATTTTGATCCAATTTATATATTTATTTTAAAATTTTATTAAATATATATAAATTATTAATTTAAAGTCTAGTAACTTAAAAGGACTAAAACTTCAAACATATAAAAATATTGATTTCGCCTCTATTTATCAGAGAACGTGTAAATTGCAATATGTAAATGAACGATCTTTAGAACCAAACTGCATGATTGCCTTTCGATGAATGTGGCTTAATTATTCCTTTTAGAGACCTTGATTGATAAGTATTGTCTCTTAGAATTTGGCTCATATTTGGTCTTTTCAAAGACCTTTTTCTTTGTTTCTTACCCGCTATTCAAAATTTGCGTTGACGCCTCGATTAATTATAATTTGCATTGCATGAATTTTGTTAAAAGGAAAGCGCTTCCTATCAATAGTTTTTTTTGTTTCCAAAGCTCAAATTCATGACATCTCTAATTAAAACAAAAGGATTTTATCTGTTCGGTTAGAAACCTCAATTGATGCTCTTAAAGGTTTACATCAAAATCCACATATTATAATTAAAGACAGTCCGGTACATTAAGCTTTCGTTATAAACGAGATTCGGGGAAGAGTTGGACCATAAGAGTCTTTTGTACGCAGACTTACCATGTACTTCTACAAAAGTTATTTTCACAGCTCGAACACATGACCTCCTGATCACACGACAACAGTTTTACTAGTTACGCCAAGACTCCCCTCCCCTTCAACATATTGCAATTGACACACAAATAATAATATAACATCATCACCTAATTTATTTATTTTTACTGATATGAATGTCCTTCAATATGATTATTTTTCTGCTTCTACACACGCTTGCCTTTCACCTGATACATTGTAAGCAGGTCCCTCATTAAACCCTCAAAGATTCCCCAAAAATTATATTAACATCCACATGGAAACGAACGAACCCCATGTTATTGATTCCATCTTAATTTCTTTAAAAAAAATTCCATACTCTAACCAATTAAGAAAATCATTTTCTTTTGAAATTTTTGCAAATTGAGCTATTTTATAACTAATCATTAATTGCCTAACTGCTGCAACTAGTTTACCACATATCCACAGATATTAGTATAACAAATTTATTCATCAATTAAAGGTAAAATAAACTGCCAATCAGAAATTTTATTATTGGTAAGCTTCAAATTAAACTTCTCAAACTTACATATACAAAGAAAATAAACCAATGTACATATTAAATTATCTAGCTTAATTACTATACGAACATACTCCTAGATTTGTGTGTATATATATATCCTGCTATATTATCGCAAAAGCTTTATTCTTTATACAAGAACTCACTATTCTCTCATAATACCAAAAATACTACAGTACTATGTCCTTCGACGATTTTTTTTTAATCTAAATGTGCATTTGAATTATTAGAAACCATAATCTCAGAAGCTGACCATATGCGTGCTGCTTCTGTTAAATTGGAACCCAATTTTGAAGAAGAAACTTCATTACAGTCTGCAAAATATTTTCCACTCACATTTGCAAGTCTTGGATGAGTTGCTACATAGCAAGTTGTTGCAGCTGCCTGAAATATATGTCCATGGAATTACAGAACAGTATATAAGTAATCATGCTTGCATATATATCGTGTTTATCACTTCATTTATTCAATGAATTTGACGATATTCTATTTTCTACAATATAATCTGATTTCCCGTCGAATTATCATTAGTACTAGAGCAAAATACTACTAATATAATTAGCTTTCAAATATGGCTTTTCAACTTAACTTTAAATTATTTATTTCCAAATCTCAACCAAACCATGCCAAACGCCTACTAAAGGATTTATGAGAGATCGAATAGGAGAAAAATTTACCTGTGGAATAGTCTTTAAAAGTTTTGAAGTCAAAAAGAACACCAGATCTGCATTTATTAAAATAATAAATAAATAAATAAATCATGAGTAATGGGGTTAATTTTATGAAAACGAGACATCCTCTATTTTTGTAAGAGTAATAACGCACTGACTTATTTGACAACTTAAGCTGTAAAAGAATTGTTTTGTCTTATGAAACATGACTATTTCAACTCTATTCCCACCCTGAATGCTTAGGTGACATTTGACTTAGTTTCAGATGAAAACTAGACTCTCGAAAACAATTTTGTGAAATAAAAAAGGAACACGCTAGGATTTTTTTGAGAAATTATATTAAATAGCATCTGGCTAATTTTTTGGGAAAACTTAAATTTAAGTTGTATTTGGATTTGTAAAATATTTCGCCTTGATTTATCTAAAATGAAATCTTTTTAACCAAATGAACTGATGATATTCAAATGGAAGTTTACATTTTTTTTTATTTGAACTAGCATCCAAGGATGTAACTTAACGATATATGAAGTTGTATAACTATAAAAGATTGGGATTTAAATTCCAATAATAACAAAAAAATGTTGGATGATCTGTTCCTATCTAACTGGTTTTTTGTAAGCACAATTAACGAATATTTGTACTAGTGGAAGATATGACATATCTAATAATGTAGTTAAAAGTGCGAAGGACTAGTTCGTATACCACCATTATAAAAAAATTATTTTCTCCGGTCCAAAATAAGTGATTTTTTGGATATTTTTACTCATTAAAAAATTCATCTTTTAGAATTAATTAGCAATGGAATTGACCATATTAACATTTACTATCTTACATAAATACTCGTAACATATTCCAACACTATTTACTCCAGGGACAATGTCGGAGAAAAATAATTAATTCACTCTTGAAATCTGAAAAAATCACTTACTTTGAACTACAAGAAAAAGGCCAAAAAATCACTTATTTTGGACCGAAAGAAATATGAAATAAACGAGGCGATTTTGCTGAGTATTATAATTATTCATGGTTGGTGAAAAAAGAAAGGTTGGGGAGTATTTAACATACCGGTAACAATGCCTTCGCGTTCTCTGGTTAGTCTAGTTCTAACAATCCCAGGATGAACACAATTGACTGTCACGTTTGCCCCCATTCTCTGCAACATTTAAAAGACACAAAGGACACCTAATATTAATCACTAGTATCCGAACGCGACAATAATTCAGTCTTCCAAAAGAATCAGAAGCAAACCAACAAATTTCACTTTTCCTAAAACAATAAATAAAAAATTTCTTTTCAATAAAATAGGAGAGAAAATCTTGGACTTACTTTCAATATCTGAGCCAGCTTCTTGGTATGCAAAACATTAGCCAGCTTCGAGAGAGCATATGCACGTGTCGCATCGTATTGACTGCCATAGACCAAGACAAATTACTCTCTTTCATAATAAAGTCAAACTTGTTAACACAAATTCTCGAATTAGAATTTTGAATATGAAAAAATTATTGGTAGGAAATGCTTCTTGCTCAAATAGGATTTTATGAGGTGCGAATTCAAATACAGTCGAGCTCTAATATCGGTACCAAACATCGGACAGGAAACCTAAAAAATTATGTATGTTTAAAATTTTGCACAAAATATATAAGACTAAATAGAATATTTTTAATTATCAGGGATCCGATAATGTTTTGCAATAAAGTAAGTCTTATTCTTTTATGTTTACTTAATAACATTACTATTCGAATCAACTTGTGTATTTCAACTATTCTATGAAATATATGTGGTATCGACTTGCTCTGCAACTATAATTTATGTCGATGGAAACTACATATATCACGATTCCTAGAATTGCAGCCCCTCTCTTGATTCTGCCAAGAAATGTCCGTGCACCGAATCGTCCTTTTAACAATAACAACACCAACAACTATCCAGTATAATCTCACAAAGTGGGGCCTAGGAAGGGTAATATATAGACGATCCTTACCCCTACCCGAATCGTCCTGGACTATAATTTAAAACACTTCTAAAGACGTAAAATGTGATTTCGTTTTCGAAAAAATAGTGAATGCGTGAAAAAATCCTATATTGTCTTGTACCAATAATGCATTTAATTCAGTAGAAAGTCCTATGAAAGTAACGTAATGTACTTTTCCTATTTTTCAAAAGTGATAGCAACAGAGATATGAATAAAATTCACCTTTTGTCTTTAGTGATCAGTCCGAGATACTGAATCGAGTCGCCGGAAAACCAGCCGTGTATGCTTGACGACACATTCACTATCCTTCCTTGAACGCCGGTTTCTTTGGCCGCCTCGATCATCTTCTTCAGTAACAGTTTCGTCAAAAGAAAATGGCCTGTAAATATGCGCGCACAAATTAAACGAAAAAGAAACAGAAAATGACATAATCGGCTTTAAAAAATTCATCACATGCATGTAAATGAAAAAGAAAACGGTTACCTAGGTGATTAGTAGCAAAAGTCATCTCAATTCCGTCCTCAGAAATGGCGTGCTGGTGAGCGAATTTTCCGGCGTTGTTTCTGCAATCAAACAGATAAAAGGTGAACCTAAAAATAAGTTTAAAAATTAGTAAAACTAATAATCAATACATATAGTTGATCGAAAAAAGCTAAGCTGAATGAAATAGTACTTACATGAGAAGATTGAGAGGAAAATTCAGACTCTCAAATTCGGTAACGAACTTTCGTACGGAACTGAGAGAGCTAAGATCGAGAGCCATAACGATAACCTCCGCGTTCGGCGATTCGGAGATAATACGAGCTTTAGTTTCTTCAGCTGCTTTTAAGCTACGAGCCGGCAAAATCAGCTTAGCACCGCGTTTGGCTAATACTCTCGCTGTTTCCGCTCCAATCCCTGACGTAGCACCTGAACAAATCACATGATGATATAATCAATATTTTCGTATAAAATAATCAAATTTCGAATAGTACTGATTTATATTTTACCAGTAATAATAGCGGTGACGGAGCGAAGATCGGGAGATTGTTCGGTGACAATTTCAGCGGTGGATTTGGAACCGAAACCGCTAGGGCCGGCGGAGCCAAGCAGGTATTTAACCGTTTCAAGCATTTTACTTCTTCTTATGCAACTGATTAATTTTCACGCTCTCTCTGTGATATACAGTAGTAATTACTAGAAGCAACCGAGTAGTAAGTAGTAGTACTACTACTACAGTACTATATTTGATTTTCCTTTCCGAAAATTGCTTTCACAGAAACCAACTTTTTGCAGTACTAGTTGTCCATAAACCATAAATTGACAAAACAACAACAATAACTACCCAGTTATGTCCTACAAAATGAAGTCTGGAGAAGATAATATGTAAACGGGCATTACCGCTATCCGAGAGGACAAATTGACAAAACAAAAACGAAAAAAAAAACAATAGTTGTTGACTGTTGTTGATGCGATAGCTGTAGCAGTGTATCCACCCTAGAACTTTAGCAGTGATTCAGAACCCCCCAAAAAGGTAACACTATTAGAAACTAGGCCTGCGATTTTTCTCTGCTTTAGCGAGTACTGAAGAAAATTCAGTACACAGTAGTACACAGAGAGGGAAAAAAGTTATGGAAATTGTGGCTATGGCCGGCAAAGAAGAAATGGTGTAAAAGTGTAATGGATTAGATTAGTGTGGAAAAAGGAAGAGAAGGAAGTGGGAATTTTATAATAGAGAATGGTGGGGATTAGGGAATCATTTAAGACGCATAGAGAGGATTACATCTTTGTCACTGATTGTGATTAATTTTTTAATTGCATTTTTAATTATATATTATCGTTTAGAATCTTAACGAACTTAACCCCAACTTCATTGTTTTATGCTTTTACAGTTTAACAGTTGATTCACACTTAGCAAATTGTTTATATTTATGTGTCTATACGGTCCAAAATAAGTGATTTTTTGCTTCTTTTTTTTGTGATCCAAAATAAATAATTTTTTTAAATTTCAAGAATGAACTAACTATTTTTTTTCCTATATTGCTCTTTGAATAAATAATTTTAGAGTATGTGTTAAGCATATTTATGTGAAAAAATAATAAAGGCTAATGTGCTTAACTTCATTACTAATTAATATTAAAATGTGAATTTTTTAATCTTTGAACCAGTTAAGTATAATTCACGTCAAATGTAGTAATAATGAGTTAGTAATATTCCGTAATCATAAATAGTGTTTAACTTATATATATATATATATATATATATATATATATTATATAGTATAATATTTACACTATCATATTACCAAAAAATATCTACATGTATTATTTCATAATATTTGAGATTTGTGACATTAAACAGATGATATGCTATAAGACGTATAATAAAGAGAAAACTACCCTTTATAGCCCTTTAAAATTTTAATAGATCATGTTTTGGTCCTTTTTTAAAAGATGGTCCTTCGGCCAAAACATATTGTATCTAGTAGCCCTAAATGTCTGTTTTGTATATTTTTGTATAGTGACTGTCTATTTTATATAGTGGAAATCTATTTTGTATAATGATAGTCTATTTAGTATATATTTTGTATAATGACAGCGTATTTTGTATAGTTATATCTATTTTGTATATAAACGGTATAGTTATATCTATTGTTGTATATATTTTGTATAGTGACACTCTATTTGTATATAAATTGTATAGTGACACTCTATTTTATATATTTTTCTATTATAATTATCATGCAATTCAACAATTTTTTGAAGAAGGAATCAAGCATTATTACAGTCTGTTTTGTATAGTTTTTGTATAGTGACATTCTGTTTTGTATATTAACAGTCTTTTAGTATATATTTTGTCTAATGACAATATATTTTGTATATATTTTATAATGACAGTCTATTATATATAAATTGAATAGTGATAGTCTATTTTGTTTAATTTTTGTGTAGCAATATCTATATTGTATATATTAAATAAAATAATGACATCGTGTATATAGCTAGAGAATCCTTGCACTTTTTTTATCCCATTTTTATCTTCTCTAATATTTTTTTCACTTTAAACTCGTTAAGAAAAATGGGATTTGAGAATGAGAAGAACAACTCAATCTTGTTTAAGCTCGCTACTAATGAAGAACATGGCGAAAATTCAGTATTATTTTGGTCGACGTTGACTGGTGGTTTTGAGGTAGTTGTTTGGACGTAACAGTGGTCGACGGAAGGTTGTTGTGATTTTTCCAGCGAGAATGGCTGCTGGAACGAACATCGACGGAGATGGCAGCGACTAGACTGGTTGGTTCAGGTTGCTGGTCGTTTCTGAGACGCGGAGGCTGTGAGGGACGAAGGTGGTTGGTTTGTTCACGACGTGAAGGACGTGAGGGAGAACGATGGACTGTTTGGTTCACGAAATGGAGAAGAAGAGTTTTTTCGTTTGGTTATCTTCTTCTTCAACCATTAACACAAAAATTACTTGTGTTAATGTCATTAGCAAATAGAACGAGGACTGATTGGACCGGATCATAGATTTTGGAAGGAAGCGGATAGGACAGGTGTGTGTAGCCAACGTAATAAGTTTTTGGCTATAACTTACATTTAAATCTACCAGTAGAGCAAGACAAATAGTTATTCAAGTGCATATCACTGGACTGAAGAAATCAAAATGGCAACCAACCTTGAGAAACCTCAGTTGTTACCCCCGATGTAATCCTTGAGTTTAATCTCAGTACCCGTGTGAGGATATGCTTGTAAACTAGTAGAATGTAGCGTAACTAAGGGTCCAAATTATGAGAATTGTTCTATAGTCACAAAGAACAACTGATGTACATTGACAAAGGTTGAATATAAATTTTCATTTTCTACCAAAAAAAATAATATAGTGGGCTAGCTGTTGTCAAAAGTTTGTGCCGAACGGCCATAAATGAAGTTTGCTCTATAATAAATAAAGGTGATCTTATAATATTCCTGATTAGGTGTATTATTAGTTTTCGCCCATTTCAAAAATTATTATATATTCGATTATTATTTTGAAAATATATATACAGTATATTTTTTCCTCCAAATAATTAATACATTCTCCCATGTCCCGATTTTTGGTTTGAATCCAGTAACCTAACACTACTAAAATCCAAATGGTTCCTTATTCTTCCCTTTTTAACTTTAACTCTGTAACAAAACTTAGCCTGTATTATAAGCTTTCACGTGATATTATATATTTTGTCCATAAAGAGGAGAAATAATAGATTATCTTTAAATGATCTACCTTCTATAATCAGTGGAAATATTTGGAGGAAAATTTATTGAAAACTAACTAATTAATGTGGCATTTATTTATTAAAAAAGTTGTGATTTTCTTGTATACGAATTTACAACCATAAAAAATTATTTGATGCTAGCATATAGCTGCACTTTTAGTCAAATTCCTTTTGATTAAAGTTGCAGTATCATCATTAAAGTAAAGAAAAAATCATAAAGGATTCCGTTAATAATTTTTCAAGAAAATAAAGAAAAAACTTTGATTGGCCAGTGCAACAGTCGGCGATTATTAAAGGAGAAGAGAAAAGTTAATTAAAGAGGTGGCACAGGTGTCAAGATGAACTGTAGAGTCTTCTACGAGTAATAAATAAATAAATTTACTTACTAACTACAGTGTATTAATTATTACAAGTATTAATTAATATAATACGTATGATAATAATCTAATCTTATCGTCAAAGAAGAGTCGCACGTGAGGGTGGAGATTAGTCAATCTACGGCCTCGAATCGCTCAATAAGGATTACTGGTCAATCATTCTCCCTTTCAACCTTATTTTATTTATATTTTATTGCAATATCATTTTTATCTTCTCATTACTCCATCTCAGAACAATACCCCCCCCCCCCCCCCACCCCCCCGACCAACAGTCCAAAACTGAAATGATGGTAAATTGAACACAAAATATATTTTTGATATTTTTTAAAAGAAAGTTACATTAATAGGTATTTCACAATTTTTACTGTAAATTAAATTAACAGAATTTTTGCCGTTAACTCAATTCGTAGTATAATACTGCGAGTTGAGTTAACTTTGTATAAATATTGCTTTATATAAATAATGGTATGAATTATCTTCTAATAATAATTTTATTTTAATTGCGTCTAAACAACAATTTTACTTAAACAATACAACTCAAATACAAACATTACATATCTAACACAAGAATTAATGAAATCACTTGACAAATGAAACATGAAGATACATTACAACACTCAACACATAAATGTCATTACTTAGTTACTACCGCCTAATATTCTCAGCTTCATCTTCTCGAGCTTTTTTCCCAATTTTTTATTCTCTTCTTCCACCTCCTTGATCTTCGCCTTCAAATCTTCAATTTCTTGTCTGGATTGGCGCCCTCTTTCCCATTGGCACATACACACGTCATGAAGATGATATAATTTGTCCTTGTAGTATTCTTGTTCACATGGTTTGTCAACTCATACCTTAAAATTGCATATAGGTACGTCGGATTGCTTATAAAACGTGTTCATACAACCCCAATAGCGGTGTCCAGCTTCTTCCCAGTCATTATACATCATGCTTTTAGTTCCACATTCGCAATTTGGGGCATGAAGGATTCGTTGAGACATTTCTTAAGTGAAGTTTTGGTTTATGAAAAAGCTCGATTAGAGGTTCCTGTTAAGTGCAGAAAATAATAAGAATCCGCCCTTTATTTATAGGCAATAAGTTGCAATAACACATAGTATTATACAACGATTTGCATAAGCTTTTTTCACATGCGTTTCCTTCTTTTTAGAACAACATGACAGTTCAACAATGCGCAATATTATACCACGATTTACATGCACATTTTTTAAGGAAAAACAACTCTGTTTTTACATGGTTTTCATCCTTTTCAGAACGACATGACAACTTAACAATACGTAGTATTATACCACGATTTATATGCACACGTTTTTAGGAAAAAATAGCTTTTTCACATGCGTTTCCTCCTTTTCAGAACGACATGACAGCTAAACAATACGTAGTATTATACCACGATTTACATGCACATTTTTAAAGGAAAAAATAGCTTTTTTTCACATAGTTTTCATCCTTTTCAGAACGACATGACAACTCAACAATACGTATTATTATACCATGATTTACATGCATATTTTTTAAGGAAAAATGATTTTTTTCACATGGTTTTCATCCTTTTCAGAACGACATGACAACTCAAAAATACGTATTATTATACCACGATTTACATGCACATAATAAGTTGAATATTTGAACAATTCTATGAAGAAAATAATGACATGCTTCCTAAAATTTGCTCCAACCACTCGAGTTGGTCTTCCATCTTTTTTTTCTCTTTTTCTACCTCATTGAGTTTGGCCTTAAACTCATCAATTTGTTGGTTGGTTTGGCGCTCGCATATCTCTTGCCTCGTACAGGTACAATGAAGATCATAAATGCGCTCTTTGTAGTACTTTTGTCTACACGCTTCATCAAACCATACATCAAATTCACATGTAGGCTTGTCGAGTTACTCGTCAAGCTTGTTCGTACAACTCCAAAAGCGGCGTCCACCATCTGGCCACGATTTGAACAAATTGTATTTTTCTCTGCGGTAGCACCTTGGGACATAATCGGGTTGTTCAGACATTTCTTAAAGAGAACTTTTGTTTATTGTTAAGTGCAAAAACCAAGTAGCGTGCAACCGTTATTTATAGTCAAGATTTCATACAATACACAGTATTATACTGCGATTTACGTCAAGATTTCATACAATACACAGTATTATTCTGAAAAAATTGCTTTTTTCACATATGTTTTCAGCTTTTCCAGAACGACATGACAACTCAACAATATGTAGTATTTTACGGCGAATTACATATTTAGTTTTTTCACATGCTTTTCCAACGTAAACAAGTTCAATATCTGAACAACCATATCAAGATATAACGTTAAAAAATAAGATGTAACAAGATTTTGGAATTTATTTTATTTCATATAAATTGAAACTTACACAATTACAAAAACGAATTTTATAAAAAACCAAAATGAAATACTAGGGGTTTCCTTGATAGTTGGGTACGTTAGACGAACTTGCACCGGGATTACCACCGCCAAGCACACTAGCGGAAGGATATTTACGACGGTCATGTCTTGTTTCCGAGCATATGCTACATTTACGTACATAAACTGTGTCACCAGCATCTATTTGGTTTCATATGCGCGTTCTCTTTTTCACTTGCAATTGCGCAAATAGTCCTTATACATACCATCTTAAAAGGTTTCGGCGGCATAATGCTCAGCACCTAATGGCTGCAGCTTTTCACTATACGTGTCTAGATATGCAGCAATACTGTATCGCCTATCAATATAATTTGTTGCCTCATATCCAACTTGTTGAAAGCACTTCAACTCATCTGCGCACGGCATGTGGTAGATGGTCCATTTCCCACATGAACACAGCCTTCTATTTTCATTCATTGTCTATAGATTATTCCTACGGTGTCCGCTTATAGCTGTCTTAACTTCAAAAACACCACGTTCATTATCGTACTGAAGAAATGAATGTCACTGTGCTCGCCTCCTAGACTTTTCAAATCTTCTCATGGGTATTGGCATAAATTCAACAACCCAACTTATCAATGCTGAGGCAGCTGCATGTCTTTCAAAAAACCTCTATGCGTTCTGTTTGAATGTCATGCGGACCATGGCAGTGACAAGCAGTCCACGGGCTGACTTCAGCAAGTCGTTGAATGACTCTGACACGTTTGTAGTGAGGGCTCCCCATCGTCTGCCTCCATCATCAAGCAATGTCCACATGTGAAGCTCATGCCACATCAACCAAGTATAGGCTCTTGGTTCTAACTGCCGGATCGCTTTCATGCGCCTTGTGAATTTGCAATGCTGGTGCTCAGTTGCAGGCATCCATAATAAGTCATGCAAGGTCTTGTCAGGAAATTTCTTCTGAAAATTGGACTTTAGGTGCCGCACACAGTAACAGTGGTATGCATATGGTTCCTGACATTCAAGCAAGTGAAGCACAGAACTTAAAATACCACTATGTCGATCAGATATTAGATAAATACCCGAACGTTGTTGACAGCTTCAAGTGGTTAAAAAAAAAGCATCCATGTCTCTTCACTTTCGTTGGCACATATGGCAAAATCTAATGAAAATATTTGCCCGTTAGCATCTACTGCAACTGCAATCAAAAGCTTAATGTCATAATTTCCATAGACATGAGTACCGTCTACGGAAATAACAGGATGGCAATGCACAAAACCACCAATTGCCGGTTTAAATGACCAGAACACATAGTTGAAAGTATATTCGGGTATGTCCGGACTCCGCTCACGCCTCCATTGAACAATAGTGTCGGGTTAAAATGTTGCAATGCGGCCATGTACCTGGGCAGATTTGAAAAAGACTTATCCCAATCTCCATAAATAAGTTCAAAGGCACGTTTGCGACCAAGATATACCTTTCTTTTCGTTACAGTACAACCATACTCCTGATGGACGGCTGTAATACACTCTTTAATCTTGAACCTAATGGAGATTTTGAAATATGGAATCAAGACAAGAGAAATCAAGTCGACATCCAAGTTGAAGTGATTCTCATTTTAGATGTCCATTTCACATGTGCTCGCAAATAAATTTATCCACTATCCACAACCTGATTTTTTCTTGGTGGCACGCAACATCCAGTGACAACCCCTAAACCACCTATGGCATACAGCCTTCCATTTCTCCGTAGTTGACTCATCTATCGTCATCTCACGACACTCTTTTATGCTGTAGATTTTTACAGCCCTAATTAGGTGAGCTTTATCGAGGAAATACATTCCCTTTGTCAGAACGGCTGGCTTGGACTCATCCCACATGTGTGACCAAAATTCATCATCATCCCTTGTGAGGGCATCCACGTTCAACATACTTGGCAAATTATCAAGGTAGAGAATATTCCGCTCATGAAATAGCACGTGGGACTCGTACACTCTAGGTCGCACGGGAGGTGGAGGAACATGCCCCCTCGCCGGTTCAGGTTCAACGTTCACTTCCTCCTCCTCATCACCATCCTTAAAAAGGGAAGGGTATGTCATCCCCAGACTCATCCGCATTATTGTCGTAATCACTATCATCTTCCTGACTCTGCGCATATGCCAAATCACGAGTAAATACGTCGTCTATGGGAAGTTGTGTGAGGGCAGGAGCTTCAAAAAGCTTGTTTTCATTGCACTAAAAGAACAAAAAGGTAAGTTACCCAATACTCCGGAAACATACTTTAGATATAGCTATATAACTTTACTTACAAGTCGTATTGCCTTGATATTTCTTGTTGATGGTGACTCCCAGTTGGACAATCGTGATCCAATACTCCAGAATTACGCATATTCCAACTAGGGGTGGGCTCATAACTCGTAAAATTTATATCTGGACGGTACCCCCTATGAAAATTATGACCGTTAATAAAAATTCAATTAAAACATAAAATAAACATCCCTAAAACGTAGCAAAATTGAAGCTTATCAGTCATCTTGTTGATTATATAAAGTCGATAAACTATTTTGTGGCTGCTCATTCGCCAGTGGTGACAAATTTAAATGAATGCAATCTCTTTCTTCACCAATCAGTCCGACAAAAATTGCTCCAGAATAACCACTCGATAATTGGGGGGTTATCCCTGCTATGCATACCGTCTTTCACCTTGACGTACATTTCCAATAATTTTATTACAATAAATTCCCTGTATTCATTCGGGTCAGCAAAAAATCTCTAAGAGTATTATCATCCTCATGTTAAACTCTGAATAAAAAACAAACCTATGCGGAGTCACTGAATACGAAAATCTACCGGTTACTATAAAGTTAACTTAACGCCTCCTCTCTCTCATTTTTTTACGTAACAACAATACAAATGTATCGTACTCCATATTAAGCGGCAATTTAAAGTGACACTGTGGAGGTGAGTTGTACTTGATGGAGTTATTCTCCAGCACAACCTCACCACCCCAATATAGTGAAATCCTTATTTTTTGCACTTCAGACATTGTAAAAAAAGATTGATAAGAAGAAGAGAGACATATAACCATAAGCTTTAAGTTAAGTATTGAATGAATGTTCATGAAAATGAAAGACCTATAAATAAGGCAAGTTCGAGGTCGGGGCATAATTTTTTTTAAAGGAATTCGCAGCAAAATATTGTATTTTATATTTTTGAATTATTATTGTGTCTGTTAAATTATTTAGGTGGGGCCAAAAATAAACAGAAAACTCGTAGTATAATATTGCAAATTAGCAATTCGCAATACTTTACTGCGAATTACATGTTTATTTTTTGGCCTGGCCTAGATATTTAATTTAATATTTTTTTTAATATTTTGCAATAGTTTACTGCGAATTGAGTTAACGGCAAAAATTCCGTTAACCCAATTCGCACTAAAATACAGCGAAATGCCTATAATGAGTCCATTTTGTCATCATTTAGGTTTCGGACTATGACCAAATTCTTTTTTATTTAGGTCAAAATAAGTATTAATTTTATACAAAGATGTTAAACGGACATACCGTGCCGGTACGATTCAAAATTTTTGGACCCCTACGGGTTTCGGGCGGGGCCGGTTTCGAATTGTACATTAACGGGTTTAACAGGTCCGGGTTCATGCGGGTAAAAATTGAACCGTACGGGTTACAGGTTGAGGGGCCGGGCCAGGCCGAGATGGGTTTAGTATAAATATTGCGGGCCGGACTAGGTTTAGTATAAATATTGTAAGTTATATTAATACAAAGTACTAACATAAAGAGTACAAGTAAGATGAGAAAAAATTACACTTATTGGAAGTGCTACTTTTATTTCTTAATATAAAGTTCCAAACATACAAAATGAAAGGTTTACATTTTTTTCAACACGTAAAGCAATAAATTCAAATGTTTTGCATCACCTTAATAAGTTCATCATAATCAATATGAACCGATTTACCTTCTTCTGGAGTGTTAAATTCGGATGAGTTTCCATGTGTTAATGTATCTTCAAGTTCCTCGTCTTATGGGCTATCAACATCTTCATTTCCTTGATTTCTTCGTTCCGATCTAATCCAATATGTGAAACATACTAAAACTTCCAAAGCATTGCTTCCCAATGAGTGGCGGGTATCTCCAGGTTGTTGTCTTGCTTGGCTAAATGTACTCTCCGATGCAACAGTAAAAATTGGCACATTCAACACGTCTCGGGCCATTGAGAAAATAACAGGAAATGTCTTTTCATTTTCATGCCACCATCCCAACGGTGAAAATTCCTTTGTACGAGACTCTTTTTGCTTCTGCAAGTAGAATTGAAGTTCATCAATGTTCCTGCTACTGGTTTGAATGTTAGAAAATGTAGAAAAAATATTAAAACTATCAAGGCCTTCTTCATCATCAACAGTAGCAGAAGTGCTACATTGTATAGTGGGATTAACATTGCCTACAGCACGAGCATCATCATCACATTTTTTTGCATTATAATTATATATTTGTTGTAAATATGCATTTAGCGTGTTCATAGAGATATATAAAGTTGGGGTTTCAGTTTCTCCAATCTCCATATAAGTATATAAAGCATCCATTAATAGGTGACAATCAGACATTTTAATAGAAGGATTTAAAACTACACCAATTAAGTAAATCGGAGGTATTGGAAAGAAATATTTTTTGAATTTTGCTTACATTTTTTTCAACAACATCCTTATATTTTTCTTTCTTCTTCAATTCCAACACTAGTAGGTGTAGCTGGTATCTTATCTTCCATTCCTATTTCATTATCTTCTATTCCAAAATCTTTTTACATGCTCATTTAGCAGCATTCAACATATTCTAATAATTAAAGTATAAACTAAAATTAATTATGCAATCAAAATAGTAATTAAAAGAAAGAGCTGGAGAGAGCGCACCGAATTCGACAATAAAAGTAGCACTTGAATAAGCAATTCCGATGTTACAACGAATAAACGTCAACTCGTCAAGCAAGTATTTCAATTTTCAACTTCAATTGTTCAAAGTTGAAACTTCAAACTTCAAATTCCCAATGACAAAACACGAGAAATTAAATTCAAGAAAAGTGAGCCGAATAAAATTAGAAGATGAAACGATGAATTGAAGTATTGCAAATTGGAGAATGAAAGAAATTGATATTGAGATATGAAACTTGAATGAAGAAATTAAGAAGAGGGGGAGGGGGATATTTATAGTTTTAAAAATGTTAATTTTGTAAAAAGGTTAAAAACATAAAATAAAAAAAGGGGCCATTTGTTCATAAGATCCGCTGGCCAACGGATCTGTTCTTAAAATTCAGTCAGCCAACGGATTGTGGGCCCCACGTGCTTTGGAAAAGAAAAAAATTACCGTTGAACCAGGCCGATTTCGGTCCAGGTTAACCGGTATGGGCGCTGTTCATGTCTTCCGGGTTACCTAGGTCCGGTTAACCGTAATTTAAAACTAAACCTAGCCAACCCCTTCTACCCCTTACCCAGCCCACCCGACCCCTTATGAACCGGGCATGCCCTCCTCATAGTTTTATAACGAAGAGATTGAAGGAGTAATTGATAATTCTAATCTCTTCTCTTTCCTTTGAAGGCATATTTTGTCTTGACAACAAAATGAAACTACAATTATTACTTTAAATTCTTATTATCAACTTGATTGGTCATAAATTAAGCGGGTAAAGTACTTACTCTATGTTAATTAAAATAGTCATCAGTCATCACCGTCCAATCATGAATCTAACGATCCCAATATGATGAATACATTATGGTTGTAATCTAGCAAGAAATGCTACGATCCAAATGTATAATGAGCTTTTAGTTATGATAAAGTTTGATTTATTATTATACTTAAAAACACTAAAAAGAAGATTAAGGTGGGAAAAAAGACAATTAAATAAGTAGTTAATGGAACGTTTGGCATTGTCCTTTTGTGAGTTTGCAACTTAGCTGAGATAAACAGATTGGTAGGGTCTTTTATAAGTTTTCTTTATTTTTAATTAAAAAAATGTTTTTTATTAGAAAAGAAGCCACGAAAATGCAGCTTTTTGTAGCACTTCTTCAGTCCCCGTGCCTTCTTGCGGGGACCGTTTCTTCTTATTATTATAATTATATTACCTTTTTAGGTTAGAAAAACAATTTTTAATTCAGCAATTCAATACTATGCCTTAATAATAACAACAACAACAACAATAATAATAATAATAATAATAATAATAATAATAATATACCCTTTTTGTTGTTTGCATATAACCAGGTTCTTTGTTCCGTAAGGATCTTTACTACTGCCACTATCAAATGTGTACTTGGTGGTGGAATTAGATTTTAATTTGATGAGTTAACCATTAATAATTGAATTTATAATTAAATATTTATAGATATTTTGTTGTAATAACTCCTATTTTCTAAGAAATAATGAGGATCAAAATGGATTTTTAATTTTAATTCAAGCATCGATATGAGTAATATGACTAATAACTCCGTCTTGATTTAAATGACCAACTTTGTTCGATTTCTTATGTCATAATACAAAAGGTTTTGTTGACTCTTTCAAATTTAATTAGGTGGCGTTTGTTTGAAGTTTTGGAATCTTGAGTTTTGAACTAAGCGAAAAACAGAAAAAAAAAACACATCAAAGGATATGGTGCAGTGGATGTGGCTGCTCTTCCTTCAACAAGAGGTCTCGGGTTCGAACCCTATGTATAGAAAAATTCTTGGTAGGGAGTGTATGAGATATAATCTGACTCGCCCCGCTTCCGTCTAGGCAGACACACCCCTCATGACAAAACCGTCCTCAAATCGTGTCGCCTCAGGCAAGGACGTCCTTGTTAACTAGGTGGAGGAACGACGTCGTCAAAGGCTTGGCTTCCTTCGTACGAGGAAGCCACCAACTTTTGTACTTTTCTTTTGTTTATTTCGACGAAGGTCTCCTAATATAAAAGGAGACCTTCACCTTTGTAAGGGGATATGTACATTATTCTGAGCAACACTATCATTCTGCTTTCTCTCTCTACTGCTAGCAAGCAAGCTTTTCTCTATCTCTGTTTGATACTTAAACTCTACATTACCTTTTATCTTTTCAAATCTATCACGATCTTAGCTAAGTAATTTCTTTTAGGACTTATTATACTTGATTACGATTTACCCGTATACTTTTTTTATTGTTTTAAAGCTTGCAAAGTATGAATATCTTTTGAGAAAATTAATTTGGCGCCGTCTGTGGGAATTTCGAGAATCAAGGTTATAGTTTGTGCCTAGAAAACCACTGACAACCATCCCCTACATCACTCGAACGAGCATGGCTAACAATAGTGCAAAAAAGAATGCGATAAATGAGGTTGGGGTCAACCTCATGGATTCTCTCAACGAAGCAGGCGAAGATAACATCTTGAACGTAACCCCAAGCACCACGGTGAGTAGAGAGACCCCACCTCCACCCAGGGATCTGACGGATCCACGAGAAAGGGATCTTCCACATCTACTTCTAAGGAAGCACCCCCAGAAGTCAAGGAGCTACTGAAAGAGTGGCTACCAAGCACTCTAAGCGACTTGGTCAAAAAGTCACAGCAATATGGTGTAAGACGCGCACCAATAATAGATCTCACTGCAGCCGAATATGAACCCGAAGTTGCGCGAGCAAACAATGTGCTCACCGACACTCAAACCAACAGCAGAGCGCTCGCAGCCATCCCCAGAAAGATGGAGGAAATGGATCACGAAAACAAGTCGCTCCGTGACCAAATGAAGGAACATCAAGAAAGAGTAGACAAGATCCCGGGTGCTCCTAAACTGATGCCAAAGCGCAACGTAGGTAGGTTTGTGGAACAAACTTACACAAAGGAGGCCGCACCATACTCTATCCCAAAGACTTTCAAGATGCCTACCTATTTTAGGGTATATGACGACACTACGGAGCCCGAGGACCATTTAATCCATTACGTCACAGTTGTGAAAGGTAACGATTTGACAAAAGAACAGGTACTATCCGTGCTTCCGAAGAAGTTCGGAGAAACATTGACAGGTGGAGCTTTGACGTGGTACTCTCAGCTACCGGCTAACGGCATCTCCACGTTCGAGGAAATGGCGGACAAGTTTGTCACATCACATGCAGGAGCAAAGAAAGCAGAAGCAAGAGTCAATGAAATCTTCGCTGTTCGGAAAACCAAAGGAGAAGGGCTCCGGGAATTCCTAGCCAGATTCAACAGGGTGAGAATGAGCCTACCAAATTTAGCGGAAGGTATGCGGTCGTCTCTTTCCAGAACGGCTAAGCAGGGATGGCTCGAGGGCGACCAAGATATTGTTGAGTCGCCTCATGAAATACCCTATCACCATTTGGCAAGAAATCCATAATGCCTACTGTGCCGAGGTGCGTGCATATGAAGAAGAACTCATTGGTCCTACCCGGAGGCTAGCAACGATACTCCCATAGATCATGAGGGACCGACGCAATGAAGGGAGACAGGAATAAATCCCGCATCCCAACAGGGAAAGACATCAACCATACGTCATATAATCTCATCAGCCGCCACCAAGGCATGCGGACGCACTACAACGACATGTCTCCTACCTAAAAAATGAGTGAGGTATGCCCCTTTATTATCTGCACATAACTTTTGTGTTTCTCGTTCTGAGGTAGTGTACGCGCTAGAGAAGCTGGGCAACAAAGTACAATGGCCAGCAAAGATGAAGTCGGACCCTACCACCCAAAAGTCAAACGCCCTATCTGAGTTCCACCAGGAGCGAGGGCATAAAATCGAAGACTGCATAGGTCTACGGTAGGAGGTGGTCAGGATGTTGAACCAAGGATTCCTAGCAGAGCTACTCATCGAAAAAGGAAAACTCAACTTCACACGGGGACGAGAACAACCCAACAGGCTGCCAAGGCCGCCCTCACCGACATGCATAATCAACATGCCCTCAGCGAGCATGGCATCTCATGTCTTCCAAGAAACGCTATCAAGTCTCAAGTCCTTGCTGACTTCGTAGCTGACTTCAGCGCGGAGATCCTGCCGAAGGCAGAACTCGAGGCCCGACGCGCCTTCCCCAGTAACAACCTATGGGTCTTCCACACTGATGGCACCTCTAATGCATTGGGATTGGGACTGGGACTCGTCCTCGAGGTCCCCACGGGCAAACAAAGTTGCCAGTCCATATAATGCCCTGAAATGACTAACAACGAAGCCGAGTATGAGGCCATTATTGCAGGTATGAAATTAGCCATCAAATATGGAGCCTGGTGAATCCTCCTCCATTGCGATTATCAACTCGTGGTAAACCTGGTCAACGGGACTTACCAGATCATAGAACAAAGGCTACAAAAATATCAGACAGAAGTCCGTAGGCTAATGGATGTGTTCGATAAATGTCGCTTCGAACAAATCCGAGGGCACGGAACATCGAAGCGGACGACCTAGCAAAATTGTCCGTGGCTACCAAAAACATCAACAAGGAAAGCGTGGTCAACCTCCTTCATTCAGTCGTCGACCACACTGAGGTATTTTCTTTAAGTCTAACCTGGGACTGAGGCAACCAGTTCATGTCCTACTTACAGAATGGAACACTGCCGCACGATAATAAAGAGGCGAAGAAACTCCGCTTGCAAGCCGCCCGTTACTGCCTGATCAACAATGACCTCTACAAGAGGACGTTTGGCGGACCCCTGGCCAAATGCCTAGGCCTGCACCAAACAAGGCCGTTACTCGAAGAGGTACATGAGGGTCACTGTGGCGCTCATATAGGTAACTCCTCCCTTGTACTATGCATCATACGTGTCGGCTGCTACTGACCCACCATGAATAAAGAAGCGGCAGAATACGTCCGTCGATGTGAGAAATGCCAGAAATATGCCCCAGTGATACACCAGCCAGGAAATCCCCTACACTCAAACCCCTCTCGCCAGCCCTTCATCAAATGGGGAATGGACATAGTCGGCCCCCTACCCGCACTAGGGGGAGAGGTACAATTTTTACTTTTCTTACCTGACTATTTCTCCAAATAGGTGGAAGCAGGTGCGTACGCACAAATATACGAACATGAGGTCATCACCTTCATTTGGAAGAACATTATATGATGCTTCTGTATTCCCAAAGAGATCAGCTGCGACAACGGACGACAGTTCATTGGTCAGAAAATGACCGAGCGCATTAAGAGGTTACTCTTCATGCCATACCACCCCGCCGCCAACGGCCAAGCAGAATCCTCCAACAAAACAATACTGAACATACTAAACAAGAAGCTTGAAGATGCCAAGGGGTATGTCCCGAACTGCTACCCGAAGTATTGTGGGCACACAGGACCACACCCAAGTCCAGCACAGGGGAAACTCTATACTCATTGGATTATGGAACTGACGCAGTCATACCGTCGAAGTCGGGGAACCGAGCCTGATGTATTCACACTCTAGTGGAACGGAAAATGATGCAAATAGGCTCCAAGACCTTGATGAAGCCGAGGAAAGAAGAGAAATGGCCCACATAAGAATGGTGGCCCAAAAACAGCAAGTCGTAAGGTACTATAACAAGAGGGAAAAAATAAGGCGTTCAAAGTAGGAGACTACGTCATCAAAGCCAAGACATTGGCCTCTAAAGACCCAAATGAAGGAAAATTGGGCACAAACCAGGAAGGACCCTACAAAATCACAGCAGCAGCCAGCAAAAGGGCATTTCAGTTGGAAACAATAGAAGGAAAAATACTCCAGAACAATTGGAACGTCACCCACCTCAAATATTTCCATTTATAAAAGGCCTCCCCTAAGTCGCACTCTTTTCCCCTCACCTAAGTTTTCTCCTAATTGGGTTTTCTCGAAGAGGTTTTTAACGAGACGACGAAGGGAACACCTAGATATATTTGCAGAATAAGTGTATCATGTCAGCCTCTCCGTACGCTCTCCAGCCCGACCTGATACAAGGACTGGACCAGTGACATCTCCAATGTGTAAAAGGCTACGGCCATCAACATCTCCAATGTGTAAAAGGCTACAGCCATCGTCATCTCAAATGTGTAAAAGGCTACGACCATCTTCATCTCCAATGTGTAAAAGGCTAAGTCCATCTTCATCTCCGATGTGTAAAAGGCTACAACCATCTCCACTGAATGAAAAGACGACGGCCATCTCCAATGAATGAAAAGGCTACGGCCATCTCCAATGAATGAAAAGGCTACGACCATCATCAATGAATGAAAAGACTACGACAATCTCTAATAAATGAAAAGGCTAAGACGATTTGATTCAACTTGGCTAAGGCCATCACCGCTAACAGTCGACCCAATGTCGACCACGGCAAAACAAAAGACTCAACAAAAGTCAAGATAAGCTCAAACTACAATTGCAAACACGACAGAAGTTCCAAGGAACGAAAGAAGAATAACAACGGGAAAAAGGTATGTACTATTATCTCAAAAAAGTATATATATATACCCATGTACGACCTCAGAAAAAGGTCCCATTTACGACAAAAAGGGTACAAATGCAAAACCCTAAGGACCCCCATCGCCCTGGCCGCACAACCAGCGCTATGACCACCACCACCCCTGGCGGGTAGTCCCTAGAAAATCCAGGAGGCAAAATCCAGGCGGTTAACATCTTAGGAGTTATATCATTCTCTAACGGGCGAGTCGGAGAGGTAGTCGGCCGACTCACGAGAAACGCGGGTTAGACACTATTGCATATCTACTTCCGCCTCGGAGATACAACAAGCTACCAGAAGCTCTTCAAACATGACCAACCGGCATCGTGATTAACCCACATGTCATGTGTTTCACGGCGCTCAACATCGTATGGGGCGGTCTGAGTAAGGGCCTCAATCTCAGCCTCCTTGGCTCTATGCTTAGCGGTTAAGGCCGCAACCTGGGACCGAAGTTCAGTGGCCTCCGCCACCACCGCATGGCCAATCTCCCATTTGTCGTCCCTCGCCCAAAGGAGAACCTCCAGCTCAGTGTTTCGTGCAACCGCGGCCACGAGCTGCTCATTGGACCTCTCCAGCTCAGCCATTCATTTCCGTAATTGTTCTTCTGTTTGTGTATGGCCCTAACGGAACACCCTGAACTTAGGGTCTTGTTTGTACACATCAGCCAACGTCTGAAGTGCCTCAGAGACCCGCTTGTACCACTGCAACAGCTTTTTGTGGGTGTCCGCCCTCTTCGCTAATCGCTGCCCCCTCTCTACCTCCATGATAAGAACCTAAGAAACATCAAAAGACGAGTCAGTACATGGGCAGACCACACCTGCAACGCCAATAGGAAAGAGAGTCAAATTTACCTGTAAGGCCATGCCTGCTACCCTTCGGGACATGCCCTTGTCACTGACCTCCGCCAAAAGGTTATAACCACTGGGAATCACAATACGGCGAGTAGACCTACCGGACGTCGTATCAACATGAGCCAGAGAGACCATTTCTCTATTCATCCTCTCCGCGGGTGCACTTGTCCCTTCTGCTGCGGTTGACGAGCTACCCCCGCCCCCGAGTAGAAGGCAGGCCAGCCTCAATATCTGCCCTCCTCTGAGGAGCGGTCCTCCACGGGCTGATTGCATCAACCATGAATAGTTGCCCCGACTCGCAACGAGGTGTTCGTGCCCTCTACTCCTCGATGGCAATCCCTTTGCCGGTGATCCGTCGACGCCTCCTACTCTCAAGAGGCTCCTCATATCCAGAAGCCCCCTCCACTGGTTGCGAAGGGCGAACCTGAAGGAAACGCCTCATTATCGGGCGCGACCTCGGGTACCACTTTAGAACCTCCTTCGATGCCACATCCGTGACCATTGCGGATGCCGCCTTGGACATCGCTCCTGGCGTAACTTGTTACTGAGGGGCCGAAAAAGCACTATTTAGGGGCGAACCCCCCATAGGAACGTCCTCATCTTCAGAGCTCGGCTCCACCCTAGACGGGCCGGTATCGGTCCTCCTCCTCTTGTCCTGCTTAGAAGTGACCCGACCTACAGGGGAAAATATGTGTCAAATAAGGGAACCCTCGAATCAGGATGAGGGAAAAGGAAAGAACAAAGGAAGACCGTTACCAGTCGGGCCGTACATACTACAGAATTGAGCCCAAGTACGATACTCTTCTACATGTGGGATCATCCTCTCCACCCACGACCTAATGTCGTCTCCGCAAGAAAGGGACAAAGAATCTACAGGCATACGGATCGCCATTACAAACGACAAACAAAGGATCTGTAAGAAGTTAAGCCGTCAAAACAAAAAACACTGAAGAAAGCACGAAAGGATAGTTACACTCTGGGTTCCACACATCCGTAAATCCTTCGGGGTTAACCCCAGATGCTCCATCCGGACGCAGAAAAATCTCTTCCAATAGTCGCGGTTGGCCTTGTCATCAAACTGTACCACAAAACTATTCTTGCCGCGGCACGTCAAATGCAACATTGAACCCCTCAGGTAACTTGCATTGAACATTTGCAAGAGGTGGTATATTGTGACCACACTCCCGACTTTCTCCGCGTGTGTGGTAAGTACCCTACACACCTTCAGTGTGTAAGGGGTGAGTTGAGTCGGGCACGCTCTAAAGAAGCGGGAGAGCTCCTCCGCTAGAGGGTTGAGCAGGAAATTATATCCGATCCAGAATGCATACCCGTAAAACATACAAAACCCGGGCATGTGCTCATCGGCATAGTCCTCTTGGGCAGGAACTACTTTGACGTGATCCGGGAACCCGTACACCATCCTGAAGGCATCCAAGTAAGATGGCGGCAATTCACTGCGTCCCCAGGGTGGAGGTGAGCTTATACGACTAAAGTCATTTCTTTTACTCATACTTTTCGAAAGAACGTTAGCCGCAGACAGAGGAACGAGGGTCTCTCCAACCTCCTCCTCCTCACCATCGGAGGAAGGTAAAGCCCTAGAAGGGGCGTTATCTATGAACCTTTTGTTGCCTTGATGACGTTTCATCATGGTATAATTTGCAGAGAAGGGGGTTTTTAATAATACAAGGTTCGATGCCTAGAAACAACAGTCTCAAGTAAAAGCAATGGTTGCCGGAAAAAAAGATGAAAGAAAGAGAGAATGTACTTCGAAGGTTCGAATGATGAATTATTTTAAACCGCTCCGTTGTTTATAGGGGCGAGAGAGACGGAAATCGAAGTGGCATCATTCAAAAGCTGGAGTCGGAAACCCAAACGTCATGTCAGGCTTTGATCCGTCTCGGAAGCAAAAGTAATGGTGACGCACGTGACCAGTGACATCACTCAAAAAAAGAGCTAAACATCAATGGCTTATATCGCCACATGAGCATACATATCCATCCATTGAAAACGTCCATCGAGCACGCCTCCAATGGACGGAGGGACTAACTGTATGGGGTAAAATCCAACTCGCCCTGCTTCCGTCTAGGCAGACATGTACCTCATGACAAACCGTCCTTAAATTGTGTCGCCTCGGGCAAGGATGGCCCAAACAAGGACGTCCCTGTCAACTAGTTGGAGGAACGATGTTGTCTAAGCCTTGGCTTCCTTTGTACGAGGAAGCCACCAACTTTTGTACTTTTCTTTTGTTTATTTCGAGGAAGGTCTCCTAAAATATAAAGGAGACGTTCACCTTTGTAATGGGATATGTGCATTATTCTGAGCAATACTATCATTCTACTTTCTTTCTCTACTGCTAGCAACCAAGCTTCTCTCTATCTCTCTTTGATACTTAAACTCTACATTACCTTTTATCTTTTCAGATCTATCATGATCTTCGCTAAGTAATTTCTTCTGGGATTTATTATACTTGATTACGATTTACCCGCATACTTTTTTTGATTATTTTTAAGCTTGCAAAGTGTGAATATCTTTTGAGTAAAACAGGGAGCATTTCCTACCGAATGGGGCTCACAGAGGTGGATTCATGATTTAAATCCTATAAGTTCAACCTTTTAAAGTTTTTAGTGTTACCGTTATACAATTAAAGTTATGTGTTCGTATCTACTATTTTTATAATTTTAATAAATTTTATATATAAATCTTTACTCCGCGTCGAAGGTTATAGTTTTAATTGAACCCATCAATGATGCACTACATCCATCTTTTGGGCTCTATGTGGTGCAAATTCTCAAATAGTCGGACTACAATGTGAATATCGTACACCGGGTAAAAAAAAATCTCAGCAAAGAAGGAAAAAGGTTTTGTCTTTCCGTCAAAAGAAAATGTTGGCTGAAACAAGAACTTTTCTATCAAGATAATTTCCCATTAATAAATCATAATTATACACATATATTAAACGAGAACTAGTAATCACACGCTAAATGGAAGTATACATTTCACATTGTGAGTTAACCTAAGTACTTAGTAGTATTTTAGATAGTATGTGTATATAAAATAAGTTTCACATAGACTATAAATATGTCAATTTCTTTGGAAAGAAAAAGTAATTGAGATGTAATTTCTAGCTTTGGAAATGCTTCTGGATTACTGAGTTTATACATACAATTCTGAATTGTCACCTCACTCGTTTAGCCCGAGGAACGTAAAAATAAGGAGCTATATATGCTTTATTTCTATATTAATTGTGTTTCAAATGAGCATTGGGTTTGATGATTCTATTTTATTACCTCATTGCCCTTTGACTTGCATTGAAATAGCCATGCATTGTACTGCTTAATTGGGACAGGAAGAAAGAAAATGGGGAATCCAATGGGGATTGACTATTGATTAATTAAGCATGCCTATTTTCAAAAAATATATTCTAATATGTTTCAATTAATGTAATCGTGATTTACTTGAATATAAAATTTAAAAAAAATAAATTTTTAAAATTGTGATCTTCTTAAAAATATCATGCAATTTCTATAGTTATAAAGCATATTATTAAAGATAAAATATAAAGTTTAAATTAAATAATTTTTAATTATCAAAAATATTATTCTTTGACTTGTAAGGAAATAATGCTAGGTTAAATGGAGCGGAAAGAATATTTGAAAAAAGGAAAGATCGGTTTATAAAATATCGCATGTTCATGCAGGATTTGGAGAAAGGTACACCTTAAGGAGGAGTAGACGGTTTATCCTAATGCAACCATCAATAGTTGATTTTACGGTTCGAACTCATAATCTATTGATCATACAAAACAGAAAGAGTACTGGACATTAATTATTACTGTTATTTTTTTATTTAGGATACTTATTTTGGTGATTTCTAAATATGTTTTAGTTTAAAAAGTTAAAAATCAAAATCTGAATTAACGTTGAAATTCACATTAACCCTTGTTAATCCATATCTGATCATTCTATTGTTGTGGATAAAGAAGCAATAGTTATAGATGTTAATGTATTGGGGAAAAATTGAGTTTGAATTAAAGATAACGTTGCATGACACGTGGATTGGTCAAACTGCCAAAGAGCAATAAATGATTAAAAGACACGGAAGACAATAAGCACGGTGGAGGGAAAGAAAACAGACACGAGAAGGAATCTTAGGTACGAGTCTCATGTCTATTCAAGTCATTCAATATCAACGGATAAAAAGGGCATTGAAGACAAGAATCTGATGACAAAAAGTAGTCTACATTCATTATTAATTACCTAATACGCTAGTTATTCAGTATTTAATAGCAACGATTATGTAACGTCTCATTAAATGCTCCTTTATTATTTAGATTAATCTGTTACTCCTTCTCAACTATAAAAGGAGGAAGATTTATCATTTGTGAACACAGGACACTCTGCATATCATATTGAATTAACAAGTTCCTATTACTTTATTCTTATTCTTTGAAAGCCAATTATATATCGGTCTTTTTGATTATCAGTAACCCGATTTCTTCTCTCTAAAATTCAAGCTTTGACCAAATTATATTTTTTGGTTAAACAAATTGGTTCCGTTACTGGGAATCGGATAATTTTTTCTTTCTAAATTAACATTCAACCTATTGTCAGTATGTCAAAAAACAACGATAATAATAACCAGGAAAATCTAAACCATCAAATTGATGATGATGAACTCAACAACGCTAACCTTCAAACTTCTCCACGTGCATCTCGTGAAGGAACTTCAAATGATATGTCCGAACATATTGACGGAGGAGCTGAAATAAGAGATGACCTTTTAAAGAAAATAATCGACTCACGGTTGAAAAATCTTTGCGAGCCCTAGTTAGTCAATTGCCTGCTGCACCAGCAACACCAAACAACAACACGTTGGAAAAATTCGCTCTGGTCTAGTTGATTCTGGCAATGGAGCAACTCCTAGTGACTCACAAGATGGAGAACCAGGTAATGTAGCTAATTCTCATCTTCAAAATTTGGTATTAACCTTGCAGAAACAACTCAAAGAGCAGAACGCACGAATCGAGCAAATCCCTGGAGTTCCACCTGTGATAAAAGGAGTGGATGCGGATAAATATTCACAACAACCATGAAAACCAAGTGTTGCTCCTTTACCAATTCCAAGGAAATTCAAAATGCCTGACATCCCAAAATATGATGGTACAACAAACCCTCGTGATCATGTAACCGCATTTACAACAGGAGTGAAAGGCAACGATTTAACTAAACAGGAAATCCAATTAGTATTGGATAAAAAGTTTGGAGAGACACTCACCAAGGGAACATTAACACGGTATTCTCTTTTACCCGAAAATTCTATAAATTCTTTTGTTGAGCTTGCAGATTCTTTCATAAAAGCACACTCGTGAGCTCAAAAGGTGGAGAAGAGAATGAAGGATATCTTCAAAATCAAACAAGGAAACACTTAATTGCTCAGAGATTTCGTTGATAGATTCCAACGTGAAAGAATGATGTTGCCGCGTGTACCAGATAATTGGGCTGCAATAGCTTTTGCCAGTAATTTGAATGACAAAAGTTCAAAAGCCACGAGAAGACTTAAAGAAATCCTTCGTGAATTTCCCGCAACTACTTGGAATGATATTATAACAGGTACAGTACGAAGCTCAAAATTGAAGAAGACACCGTATCTCAACCTCAACGAGAAGATAGAAGCGGGTCCAGAAGATCTGAAGCCGACAAAAGGCCGGGAAAGAACATGTACGATCCATATATGGGACCTGTAGGAAAAGACCCACGTTCTAGACAAAATAATCAACATTATGATCAAAGGGTGAGAGACAGGGGGACCGGATCTTCATCCAGGTTCAGAGGCGATCGAAACAACCAAGAGTCACGAGATGATGATAGAAATTTAATGGCACGATTTGCTGGTCATAGTTTCGATGTTATTAATTCCGAGATGTAGTTGTTCTAAGGAGTATGGGAGATAAGGTACGGTAGCCAAAAGAGATACCGTCGAACCCAAACAGACGTAACCCAGACAATTGGTGCGAATTTCACAACGACCATGGACATAAAACCTCAGAATGTAGATTCTACAGCTTATTGAAGCAAGGATATCTCACGGAGCTGTGCAGAGCTGTTCACGGAGCTGTTCAATAAAAAATAGGCAAAAGCCACAGAAACCACCTTCACCTAAGAGGGTAGTAAATGTCATCAATGGAGGGGAAGATATATACGGAGTAACGTACACGGCTTCAAACAAAGTTTCCAAAATGACGATCACACACGGCAAGCGAGTACGGCAAACCATAAAACATGAGAGTATAAGCTTCGATTATGCAGATACGAAAGGAGTGATTACACCACATAACGACGCTCTGGTAATTATATATGACACTGATATAAAAAGAGTTTTGATTGATCCAGGTAGCTCTATATATATCATTCTACTAAGAGTGTTGCGGGAAATGCAAGCTCAGGATAAAATGATACCAAAAGCGCATTCTTTGTCAGGCTTCGACAATTCAAGCGTAGTAACAAAAGGTGAGGTAACTCTGACAACTTATACTGCAGGTGTTGTTAAAGAATCTAAGTTTCAGGTAGTGGATTTGGAAATGACATATAATATAATCATGGGGAGACCTTGGATCCATGACATGGATGTTGTTCCATCAACCTTACATGAAGTCATTAAATTTCCATCACTTTGGGGAATATGTCAAATTCAAGGGGATCACCAAATAGCCAAGAGTATCAACACAATAACTGATACGAACACCGCAAGTAAAGAGAAATAGCAATTACCGAAAACAGTTGAAGGTGTTAGCAATCAAACTTCAACTGAAACAAGAGATTTAGATTTGAGGCCCGATGTAATTCAAGAACCTGAAGAAAACGAGAACATCAAAACGACAATTGAAGAACTCGAGGCTGTGGTGTTATTTGAACAATGGCCAGAGATTATTTTTTACGTATGAGCCAATCTAAATCCCGACATGCGAGGTATGTTAATTGAATTTTTAAAAGCTAACGTACATTGTTTTGCCTGGTCCCACACTGATATAACAGGTATTTCACCGGATGTGATAACTCATAAGCTTAATGAAGACCCATCTTTCACTCCAATTAAGCAAAAGAAAAGAAATCAAGGAGCTTTCAAAAATCAAGTAATCGGAGATGAGGTCCAAAAGTTTTTAAAAATCGGGTCAATTCGCGAGGCAAAATATCTTGATTGGTTAGTTAACATGGTGGTCGTACCTAAGAAGAATGGTAAGTGGCGAGTTTGTGTAGATTACACTGATCTAAACAAAGCTTGCCCAAAAGATTCATTTCCTTTACCCCATATAGATCAATTGATTGATGCAACTGCAGGTCATGAACTTTAAGTTTTTTAGATGCATATTCTGGATACAACCAAATTAAAATGGATCCCGGTGATGAGGAAAAGACTTCCTTCATCACAGACCGGGGGACCTACTGTTATAAAGTAATTCTCTTCGGTCTAAAAAATGTTGGAGCAACCTATCAAAGGTTAGTCGCCAAAACGTTTCAAGAGCATTTGGGAAAAATGATAGAGGTATATATAGACGACAAGCTCGTCAAAATCCAGCATTCCCATAACCATATTTTCCATTTAACTGTTACCTTTGAAATTTTACGAAAATTCAATATGAAACTCAATCCTAAAAAATGTGCATTTGGAGTTGCTTCTGGTAAGTTTTTAGTTTTTCTTGTATCTAACCGTGGAATTGAAGTAAATCCTTCCCAGATTAAAGCAATTGAAGAAATACCTGACATCCTTACCAGTAAAAAGGAAGTTCAGAGGCTAACAAGAAGGATAGCGGCCTTAGGGAGATTTATTTCAAAATCTTCAGAACAATGCTTCAAATTTTCTTTGCGCTCAAAAAGCAAGATCATTTTGAGTGGAATGAAGATTGTCAACAAGCCTTGAGAGTTGAAGGTTTATTTATCAAATCCTCCTTTGCTGGCAAAACCTAAAGAAGGTGAAAAGCTACTCATTTATCTAGCAGTACCAGAAGTAGCGGTAAGTGCCGTTTTAGTATGTGAAGACCAAGGTAAGCAATATCCAATTATTAAGTGAGTAAAACTCTATTACATGTAGAGACAAGATATCCACAACTAGAAAAATTGGCATTAACTCTCATCATGGCATCTAGAAAACTACGACCTTATTTTCAATGTCACCCTATTGTTGTTACTGCTTTTCCTTTACGAAATATATTGCATAAACATGAACTATCAGGGAGATTAGCAAAATGTGCTATGGCACTAAGTGAATACGAAATAATTTACCAACCTCGAACTGCTACTAAATCTCAAGTACTCGCCGATTTCGTAGGTGATTTTAGTCAAAGCATACACCTAGAAGCAGAAAAATAATTACAAGTTTTTAGTGGTGCTAATCCGGGGACTTGGCTATTATTTACTGATGGTTCATCTAATGTAAAGGGGGCAGGTTTAGGAATTGTTCTTATACCACATACGGGTGAAATAATTAGACAAGCTATAAAATGTCACCCTGTAACTAATAAAGAAGCAGAGTATGATTCTGTGATTGCAGGTTTGGAGTTAGCACTAGAACTTGGTATCATGCAAATCGTAATCAAAAGCGATTCACAACTCGTAGTCAATCAAATACTGGGGACTTACGTGGCTAGAGAAACTCGAATACAAGAGTATCTCGAAAAGGTACGAGAGTTAATAAGACAGTTCTAAACTTGGAAAGTGATACAAATCCAAGAGAAGAGAATTTGGAAGCAGACGCTTTAGCCAACCTCGCATCTGCAGCAGATATAGCAAAAGACGCGAATGCTTCAATTATACATTTGTTCCATTCTGTTCTTGACCCTGATAAAAATGAGGTAAACTTTACTCACTTAACTTGGGATTGGAGAAACGAAATCGTGTCTTTTTTGCAGCACAGAATCGTACCTGAAGACAAGGTGAAGGCTCATGCACTAAGAAAGAAAGCCGCTCGTTAATGTCTGTATCAAGGAAACCTTTACCGTAAAATGTTTGGTGGACCATTAGCTCGGTGTCTCGGACCTTCTCAAACAGAATATGTGATGAGAGAAGTTCATGAGGGGCATTGTGGAAATCATGCAGGAGGCAGATCACTTGTCAAAACATTGATTCGAGCGGGATATTACTGGCCTAAAATGGAATAAGAAGCGAATGATTTCGTATCTAAGTGTAATAAATGTCAAAGGTATGGAAATAACATGCATAGAACAGCTGAGTTATTACATCCTGCCATGCTCCGTGGCCCTTCATGAAATGGGGAATGGACATCGTAGGACCATTACCTCAGGCAAAAGGTCAGGTAAAGTTTCTACTCGTACTTTCTGATTATTTCACTAAATGGGTAGAAGCAGGAGCGTTTAAACAGGTACGAGAGAAAGAAGTTAAGGACTTCATTTGGAGAAATATAATTTGCCGCTTTGGTGTCCCAAAGGAGATAGTGTGTGATAATGGACCACTATTTATAGGGGCTTAAATCACAAAATTCTTTCAAAGTTGGCAAATCAAAAGAATTACGTCAACACCGTATCATCCAGTCGGTAATGGGCAAGCACAGTCTACGAACAAAGTACTTATCAACAACCTAAAGAAAAGGTTACAAGAATCAAAAGGCAATTGGCCTGATGTATTACCAGCGGTGTTATGGGCATATCGGACAACAACAAAAACAAGTACATGAGAAACACCATTTTCAATCGTTTATAGTGCGGAAGCTTTGATACCAGTTGAGATAGGTGAATATAGTACACGACGTGTTCAAGAAGAGGAAAATTCGAACAACGAAGAGTTACGAGTAAATCTTGAGTTACTTGAAGGGAGAAGAGAAGCTGCGTTGATAAGGATGGCGGCTCAAAAGCAAGTAATTGAGCGATATTACAATTGGAAAGCACGCCTCATATTTTTTAAAGTTGGGGACTTCGTGTTGAAAAAAGTTTTCCAATCTACGAAGTCAGCTAATACAGGAAAGCTAAGTCCAACATGGGAAGGACCTTATCAAATTCGTGAAATTGCGGGGAAAGGCGCATATGAGCTAGAAACAATGGATGGCAAGGTTTTACCTTCGCATTGGAATGCCGCTCATTTAAAGAGGTATTACTTCTAAGGAAGTAACCACGGTCAGGTATCACCATGTTAAATATTTTCCTTTGAATTGTTAAAATTATATTAACGATTTTAGATGCTAGGCAAAAACCCTAACTCGTGCCAAATGATGAGTCATGACCTGCATGGAAAATTGGAATACTATTAAATTCCTAGCCTAGGGTTACATTAATCTGATGGAAATACACACGAGTTAGGCCGTCTTCATCTATAATCGCACCTCTGAGTCCCATATATTTTTCTGTTTCAGGAAAAGGACCAAAAATTGGGAGCAAATACACAAGTGTTTAAGGCTTCATACTTCACCACTCAAACACTTGGGGAACTATATACACACGAGTATGTGCAAAAATAGGTACGAGAAAGAAATATTCAAGACTTACAAATCAAATCTAGTAACAAAATTCAAGTATCAATCTAAAAGCACTCATCATAGTGTTATTTCCTTCTTAGGACAATGAATTCACTGCTTAAACCCCTCCTAAGTATGTAAAGGCAGGGACATGACTATGATAAAAAAAAGGCTATGAAAAACCTTATCTCGTATATTTTTTTTAAATTTGCTTTAAAAAAAACAGTTGAGAGAAAGTTGTAGATGTGTTTTAATACATGTAATACTCAAGAAACTTATCAAAGTTCATGAATAAAAACTTTACAAAAGTTGTTTTATACGAAACATGTATGCTCATATTTCTTTCATCGTATGATAACACCATTGTGAAGTTGAGACGTCTTCTTCATTAAGTATCGATAAATAAAAGGGCCATCTTTTATTTTTCCACACGATGGTAACACATGGGAAGAATTATGAAAGCATTTTCTGAAAAGGATAAAAATGCTAACTTATTCTCTAAGTCCTAAAAAGAAAAATAGGCAAGAGTAAGGTAAAAATAAATTATTCTTCAAAGTCTAGAACAGTGAATAAACAAAGATAAAATAAAGTAGTATTATACCAGCTTCTCAACATAAAAAGCTAAGGGGAAAACACTTAGCTATTACAATACATTTGTTTTTTTTTTTAAAAAAAAACAGATGCCCCATTATAGAAACTGGGGACTTAATTACATCATCAAAAATAAACAAAAGAGGTTAAACATTTTCACTGGTCACTGAGGAAATTGGAACGTTAGAAGCCGCAACCTCATTAGGCTCGGTAGAAACTTCCAAAGGAGAAGAAATAGAGGCGGTCTCAACTGAAATTAAAGTATCGACATTTTCAAGAGAAGCAATAAACACGGGGATATCCATTACCAAAGACTGTGTTGTAGATAAGTTACCCTCGGTCACTGGAACTGTAACTTCAATAACTTCAGCTGCTGACTCTAAGTTCAAAGGCTCTTCAACCCCGGGAGTTTCGATTGTTGGAGAGGATATGTCAATTACCTGATCAGGAGAAGGAGTTTCAGTAGGTTGCTCATTTTTCTCAACCGTGTCTAAAACTTTGGCCAACTCAAATTGCAAGTCAAAATATTCTTCGGAAGCCTCTATTAAAGCATCACGACGAGATTTCAAGAAAGCCCGGTTAATCTCACAATTGAAATTCTCAGCTAAGGAATTGTAATCCATCTCTAGCTTTTCATAATCCCTTCTCCACGTAGCTAAGGCGTTCTTCATTGTTTCATGCTCAGCTTAGTGGGAATCAAGGGAATATTGAAGGTTGACACAAGAACTCTCCAACACACGAACCTTATCTGAAGAAATCCTCAAGTCAGCCCGAGTCTGGTTCAAAGATTGCACTAATTCTTTGACATATTCTTCTTTTTCTCCATTAGTGCTTTGAATTCTTTGATTTCTTCATTAGCCTTTGATAAAGAATCCTTCAAAATCTCTTTATCCTTTTTTGCTTGGCTCGTAGAAGCCGTGGCAATCCCTAATTCTGAGGATAAAGTCCGATTTTGCTGTTCAAGTTAAAACTTAGAAGATTTCAATTCTTCAATGCTTCCTAAAGCATCTTCGAATTGTTCCTTCCAATTTTGAGCCTCAAGCTGGGCTTCTTCAGGTATTCTTTTAGCATCCTCAGAAGTCTTAGTAGATTCACGTGCCATTTTCTCTAAAATAGAGATCCTCCCCATCAACTCAGTTCTGATCAAATTTGCCTATAAACATAAAGCATAAAGATAAGAACTTAAAGCCAAAGAAAAGTAAATAATCACGGGTAAGGAATGTACCTTCAGGGTTGAATGAAATATGTCATTCATCAAGGTGTAGCAACTGTGGCTCTGCATCTTTGTCCTTTCCACATCTCCGATAAGAGGCTCGAGCCAGACATCCGCTCCACCTGTCTTCCTTAAAAGACTATGAGTAGCAGGTACTTCAAGAGTAACCTTTCTCATAGCCATTCCTCTGTTGTTTGGGCCAGGTTCAGAATGAGGAAATGAGGATGAAGGAATCGTGGAAGGAGGAGTAGTAAAGGAGGTGAAAACAATAGGAGCGGCATAAGCTAGAATAGGAGCTGAGGGAATAGGCACAGGGGCTAAAAAGGGAACAGAAGAAGAATTTGTAAAAATAGTGGAAGATGTCAAAGGAGAAGAAACAAGTACAGTTGAAGGAGAAATAGAAGAAAGTGGAGAAATACGAATAGAAGTAGATAAGGGAATTTCATCGAGAACGGGCCAAGTTCCCCACTCTCAAAACCACTCTCGAAGAGACGGTGAACAGATTTATTCGTGTCTCTAGGAGAAAGATCTTCATCGGATTGGATTAAGACAGGCTCAGTAATGGATGTAACTGAAGAAGAAGTAATGGCAGCAGAGGTACGGGCAGGAGAATCTTCAGTTACCTCATCCATAACAACATGTCTCTTAGCTCTTGGTCTAGATACCAAAGAGGTATTATCTTCTTCTTCGTTATTAGTTTCCATTATCATAACTTTTCTTTTGGCTAAAAGTGCTTTAGCCTTGTCCAAGCCAAGGGCGGTGTTGGCAGTTGTACGCATGGCTATAGTAACGTCCGCTGCCATCCCTTTTATTCCAAATACTGATAAAAGAAGGATTTGAGTACATCATCCAAATTTAATATATGTATCTAGAAAGCATACATGAAAAGAAATATATACCGTGTGTTTTCACTGTCCACCCATGTAAAGAGGAGATAGATTTCCAAGTCCTATCTTCCTTAGGAGCAATTTTCAAAGTTGAGTCTACCCAACCACAGAAATTAGGAACGGGTTCCACATCTCCCATGGTTGCTAAAAATAATCAGAAAGGGGATAAATCTAAAGAGAAAATAAAAATCCTATAAAATAGGTACGGGAAAAGTAAAACGGAAACTTACGTGAAAAATTCCACATCTCGGGGAAGGGAATGTTCGATTCTCCCAGTAAATCCACTATGTGATCACCAATGTAACGAAGATACCACCCACGATCTTTATCGTCATCGGCGTTTACCAAAACTCTTTTATTCCTTGCAGTTAAGGTAAAAACCCTATGTCGTAATAAACTAGGTGGTATAAGTGGATAATATGGGGAAAGGTAAAAGTAACTTTTGCCTTATTGGACAAAAACCTTAAACAAGCCACATCCTTCCAAACTAAAGGTCCAATCCGGGCTAAGCAAATGTTGAAAAATCTACAAAAATAAATGATAACTGGATCTATAGCAGGCTTAAACCCCAAAGTGAAGGGGTAGGTATAAACATAGGAATACCCATTTCTATAAGATGAAATTCTATGATTTATAGAAAGGATTGACAAACGAACGCTCTCCTTCCAGTTGCAATCTTTCCTAATGGTAGGGATTGTGAGTTCAGTTAAGAGAAGGATAATGATCAGTCTTTTCCAATTTTGCAATCTGTTTTTGAAGGGATGCTTTATCACTTGCAAAAGATAAATCATTTGGTATAATTTCTTCGACTGTGGGTTCTGTAGAAGGGTATGAAATTTCTTTATCTTTCGAAGATTGAGTTTTGGAAGAGGAGCATTTGATTCCAGAACCAGAAGAAGGAAGTACAGAACCAGTTGAACCACCACGTGTAGATCCCATACTTTGGAGTCTTCCTCCTCTGCCTCTTGAATGTTTGATAGGAGCAGGTGCATTAGGGAATTGATTGAGAAGTAAAACCTTTCTGGGGTTAAGGTTAGGAGATGCCATTGAAAGATAATTTTGAAGTAAATAGAAGTGAAAGAAAGAAAGAAAATACGAATGCTTGACGGAAATTGATAAAGAAGAGGACAAGGAAAGTGTGAATTGAAGGTTTATATGAGAACAACCGTCAAAATTAAGGGAAGCAATGATGTAAAACATATATTAAGGATAACCATCACTTCGTAAACAGAGGAAGTTGAAAAGGTCTAGAAAAATGGGAACAAAATTGCAGATTCAACCAGAAGACGACACGTGTATAGAGCATTAAATGAGAAAAACAGATGAGACGTCTATACTGACACAAGCATTAATTGTGGCAAAAATTCTTTTTCAGGATCCACTTCCCAATTATTTAATCGATAAATAAATGAGAAGTGAGGGGAATATCTGTATTGGGAAAAATTGAGTTTGAATTAAAGATGACGTGGCATGACACGTGGATTGGTCAAACAGTCACAGAACAATAAATGATTAAAAGACACAGAAGACAACAGGCACGGTAGAGGGAAAGAAAACAGACACGAGAAGGAATCTTTGATATGAGTCTCGTGTATATTCAAGTCATTCAATATCAACGGATAAAAAGGGCATTGAAGACAAGAATCTGATGACAAAAAGTAGTCTACATTCATTATTAATTACCTGATACGTTAGTTATTCAGTATTTAATAGCAATGATTATGTAACGTATCATTAAATGCTCCTTTATTATTTAGATTAATCTGTTACTCCTTGTCAACTATAAAAGAAGGAAGCTTTATCATTTGTAGACACAGGACACTCTAGATATCATATTGAAATAACAAGTTCCTATTACTTTATTCTTATTCTTTGAAAGCCAATTATATATCGGTCTTTTTGATTACCAGTAACCCGATTTCTTCTCTCTAAAATTCAAGCTTTGACCAAAGTACATTTCTTGGTTAAACAGTTACTTAAAAGAAAATCTATAGTTCAACATCCCGCTAGAAATCTTTCTTGATTTTTTTTATCTTTAGTTTACCATCCTGGCTTTCTCTTCTAAATTTAGTGATATTAGATTTGAAGCACTGCTTCAACTTTATTTCTCTAAGTTTCTATTTACAAAAACACTATGCTTCAATCTCAACTTAAATATGCACCACTAAGGATTGTGGTGGGAAGGAGAACCTTGGGGCAACGGTAAATTTATTTGTATGTGACTTACAGGTTACGTGTTCGAGCAGTAAAATCAGCCATTAATATTTACATTATATCACACCCCATTGGGTTACGACCCTTCCTCAGACTATGCATAAATGCGGGATGCTTCGTACATTAGGCTGCCCTTTTTTAAGAATTGTGGTAAATGATATGCATAGAACTTCTTTATCCTTAATCAGAGATCTCGATTTTGAGTTACGAGAATTTAAAAAATCTTGGGAGGGAATATTACCCTTTTAGTGAGTTTTACGGAACGCAAATTTAAATTAGTCTAGATCTCAATGAAACTATCGTATATCAGGTGAAAAATAAAAATAATTCTTAAATATGCAAAGGAAATAGCCTTACATAGTTGACTGCATGCATTGAGGAGGCAATTTAAGAATTAATAAATAGAAGTAACCATATGCTAATGCACAATAGTCATGGTTTTTCCACTAACTTATATCACCAATCTAAAATGAAAAAAGTTTGATTTTAAAATGACAACACAACTAAATGGAGCCATTGAATACAACCATACTTCAATCATTGCTACTCTTTTCCTGTGGGAACCCCAGATCTTGCCTTGGACCCTTCCTTGAAATTAGGGTTTTTATTTTAAAATTAAGTGTTTTCCGAATCTTTTTACCTTTTAAAACAATAATTAATAAATCCTTTGATTTGACTAATCTTCTATTCCCTCCACAACTACCTTTCCATGATGATAAATTATGCCCTTTTTAGTTATGCAAATTATTGTTAAACGACAATGTTTCATGATTTTCTTATGAATTAATTAAGCCTCTATTTTGTCAACTTCTTAGAATTAATGTAGCTACTACACTCTCCTGTTCATTTTATTTAAATTTTTTAATTATTTTTACACATATTAAATAATTCATCTTTTAACATTAATTAACAATAAAATTGATCATATTAATATTTATTATTTTTTTAATTTGTTCATTGAAATATAGCACATCTTTCAAGACTCTTTACTCCTACGACAACAACAACAACAACAACAACAACTACCCAGTATACTCCCACCAGGTGGGGTCTGGGGAGGGTAATATGTAGACGAACCTTACCCCTACCCGAAAGGGCAGAGAGACTCCTACGACAACGTTGGGAGAAAAAAAAAATCATTTCTTCTTGATATCTCAAAAACTAAATATTATGCACCATTACAAAAAAACCAAAAAATCAATTAAAGTTGACCAGAAGGAGTACTATTTCTCATTATCTAGCTTCACTATGATAATTAGAACAAAAGATACAACAAGCTAAAATTCCTAAACTAAGTACTATATATAATTTTTCCTATGAGAATAATGCCTTTTGATTAAAATCTAATTTGAAGGCAATTCTGAATCAATAATTAGGTAATTCAATAAGCATAAAGAATAAAAAAGAAGGAGCTGTTAATTAAAGAAATTAATGGAAAATAATAAAAACAAAAGCAATTTGGTTTATCTAGTCATAAAGTCACTCCTAATTAAACCTCAAAAATTAGCATAATGCTCAGAGATTACCAAATCCAACTCTCCAATTCTGTGGGTGCTGACTGCTGATTGGGTAAATAATATTACAATATTAAGTTCTTTTTGTTCATATCATTTAGTGGTACCTAAACAAACAAGGTTTTTATCTTTTAATTCTAATCTCCAAAAAATTAGGCTTTTTCTGTATTGGTTAAAGTGAAAAGTTTGTTAATTAATGGCCACCACTAACATAAAATTATATGCATGTATCATCCCTGACGTATTGCATCCATAAAGCTATACATTTAAGGATTAGCACAAAGATTAATTAAGCTTAAACTTTCATTGTCTAGAGAGAAAAAAAAGTAATGAAGCAACCAACTCCATTGTCTTTGGAACATTACAATATTCAAAACCAAATGGTTTTAATAAGTGATTACTCAGTGACAGATCCAGAATTTTAGCAATTAGTGAGTTATAAGCCGAGCGGAGCTAGCATATAGGTACACTTCAAACGAATTCAATAATGTTGGGTCAAATTTTGAATTCTCTTAAAAATAATTGAGTCTGTGTCAATTATTAATTTAAAATTCAATATCTTAAAAGGATTAGAATCTCGAACCCATTAAATTTAAATTTGCGCTCCTCATATGATTCTAAATTCTATTTTAAGATCGATCTTGAAATTTATATGTAACTCTGTAGGCGTTTAGACATAAGAATTGTAAAATTCGAAAAAATGGTGACAAAAATTTTCAAATGAAAATGGTATTTGTAATTTATAGTTGTATTTGAACATAAATTTCAGTTTGGGTTATTTTTGAAGTTTTGTGAGTGATTTGAGAGAAAATTTTGAAAAACAATTTTTTGCAGATTTTCAAATTTTCGAAAATTTTCAATATGCTTCTTCAAGTAATATTGAAACTTTTATGAATAAACCTAATTTCGAAAAAAGTGTCTTTTTTTTTTTGGAAAAATCTTCCATCAAATTTTATGTCTAAAAGGGCATATCTATACTTGTTTTGGGCACATCTATATAGGATTTGACACCAAAACATTTAGAGGTCGTTTAGTTGGGAAATAAGGTATCTCATGATTAATTATCTCAGAATTAGTTATCATATGATTAATTAGTTATCTCATCTTTCCATAAGAAAAAATACTATAATTATGATATAATTAATTTCGAAATTAGTTATATCACGCTTTTATTCCAATCAGACGTTGAATAAACTTATCTTATATTAATTCCAAAATTATTTATCCTTTTATCCTTCGTACCAAACGAGCCCTGAGTTTTTTCAAACTTATGGTTGAACCTGCCACTACATTGACATCATTGTTAATGACTTAGATCTTTGTGCCAAATCAAGGGATCAACTAGAAAAATACTGATATATTTTAACTAAACCATGATTTTGCCCTATCATCGTGGAATAGCTGTTTGAGTTATAAGAGGAATCAGTTTAGTGGATTGAGCTGTCACTAAATTTTTTTCTCTATGACAAGACTTAGTGTTAGGTTCACTTGAATATAATTCCATGGCCAATTGCCAATGTAAAAGTAGGATTTTTTTTTTTGAAGAAAGTCTGCCCAAAAAAATGAGAAAAAGGCAAATTAATAGATAAGAACCAAAAAAAAAAAAACGAAGCAATTATTCACTTTATCTTGATCAATCCCTAAGAGGGCCAAAGTTTTAAAGCAAATTTCCTTTCCTTTGTGGATGCAAGTTTTTGTGCAACTACCACCTCATGATGTGCTTTCATTTGGTATGAGAGATAAGTAATAATTAATTTTGAAATTAAATATAAAATGAGTTTATTTTATATTTAGTTGGAATAAAATTATAGTATAACTAATCTCGGGAATAATTATTCTGAGATTATTAATTTTTGTAAATCCTATAGAGAGATAATTAATCCAGAGATAATTAATCACGAAATAACTTATTTCCCAACCAAAAAATCCCTTAATGTACAACTACCCCCTAAAGACATAAAATCTTTTGTTTTTAAAGTAAAATTTATATATTTAAAAACTACGTAAAAAATACTATAAGTCATAATAATTAAAATTTTAAAATATTTAAAAGACAAAAGATAAAATCATGATAAAATAAAAACTTGTTTGCCTCTCAAAAATTAGGACAGTGTCACATAAATTGGGACTAAAAGAGTTAAACGGTGTTGCTTGTTACTGCCCAAATTGACTACCAAAAAGTTATATAATGACTTATTTCGAAGTTTTCATGATGTTTTAGTTTGCTTGAGCTCAACTCCCCACATGCAAGTTAATCATCAAACTCCTTTAGTTGATTTGGCTTTTCTTTTGTAAGTTGTAACTAATATGTTGTTTTACTTTAATTAGCTTGGAGATATGACCATTTAACTAATTTTGGAAGACATTTCGTCTTAAAGCAAAACCACCTAAAATTTGGAGGAAAGAAGTATAAATTCAAAAAATAAAATAAAAATTGATGATGAAAAATGTTGGGATATATACTACTAACCATGTGTTTGGTTTAGATATAGTATTTATTATGAAACAACTGTTTATTCAGTTTTAGTAAAATTTTAAATAGATCATATATTAGTTTATGTCATTTGCTTATATAGTAGATGATTTAATGTATAGGATTTAGTTTATACACGGAAGATTAAATAATCGGTTCTTATAAGTATAAAGTTTGAGTTCACAATCTAATGATGGAATTTGACAAACCATCAGGAATGATTGTAGCACAATATTAAATATAATTTATCTTGATTATAGCAATGGTTTAATTCCAATTTCTTGTGCTAGTATATTTTGTATGTATTGAACGTACCAGGTAGAGATAAGTATTTTATACTGACTTAATAAAATAAACTCTCTAGCCATTAAATGTACTTATACGCTTAATCTTGATATAATTATTATTAGCTGTGTATATTATTATTATTTTAATTTATTAAAAGGCGAGATTCTTTCGTGGGTCAATATGCATGGTAAATTGGATAATAATAATGTACATTGGCGAAGTAATAGTTAGTTGATGGAATCCATGTCTCGGGTTAGAGATTGATGATACACCTTTATGAAAGCTTATAAGTTTTCATGTGTAAACCCGACCGATGGATTTTGTATCTGACACATGAAATAAGTTAAGAAAAAGTCTAAAGGAAATAATCAATAAATTAAATCGTCAGTAATTTAATTTATTTGATTAATATATGAATCTTAACATGGGGGTTAAATAAGATTTAATGGATAAATTTCGAAATTGAATAAGTAGTGCAATTACGAATTTTTAGTGGAATAATTCGTAATTAATTATGGTGGATATTAATTTCAAAAAATTATAAATTAATTCCATAATTGGAAGCCTTGTTAATTAAATTTTGTGGTCCCTATTGTGCCTAAATAATAGGAAATAAAGGAATTTTTTTCTAGTGGAAAAAAAAACCCAACAGGTTTTGGAAAATGGTCTTAACCCTTAAAACTTGTGCTATAAATACATAAGGTTCTCCACCTAGAGGGATGAGTACATGGTGGCTAAAATTTTCAGCCAAGTTTTCCTAGAAGTTTCGCCCACACGAATTTTCTATTTCTGGTGTTATTTGGGTAACACAGTAGAAGACCGTGGAACGTTCGAGGATCACGATTGTGCGGGTGATGAAGATTCCATTGAGAAGTTATGGAATTGAAGGCTCAAGTGATAGAAGGGATATGTTCACGCTTCAAGAGGTAACCCGTGAAACCCCGTATACACTAGTTGTATAGATTACATGTGATTTTGATACTGGGATTGGCTCCGCTGCTTATTATAATTCATCTATTGATTTCAGAGTCCACTCGCATCTAAATAAATAACTAAGTTTTTCATGAAACAAGAATATGTTGTTTATGTGCGTTTTTTGAATTACATGTATATGTGATTTTCTGAAAAACTACACTGCTATTTTGTGAATTAACAGCACAATTCTTTTTGATTATTCTTGTAATCATGAGATATCTGTTTTCCTAATGATATTTGATTAATATTATCTGAATTTTTTTGGGTAAACTCTAGAAAAAACGCAAAACCTATTTTTGACAGAATATTTGGTATTTTCGGAGGTCAGCGAACTTTGACAAACTCTGATTGGGCTGAAATTTGGTGGGTCCATCGGCAATGACGTGTTTTTCGGCATTTTGAGGTCGTTTGGACTGTATTTTGGACGCTTTTCTCTATTCTGGAAATTATTTCTTAATAATTTTAATTCCTTTTTAATTCAATGGTGGTGGGGTAACTGCCCATGGTCCCCGTGATTAAATACTAGTCATATAATAGGTTCACACATCGGCTATTAGCAAATAGACGTATTGTTGTATTAAATTCAATATTAGAAGTGTATGATTTTAACTAGGTCTGATAAGGTATGATTGATATTGTGTGATGATATAATTATTTTGTAAAAAAATGAAACTCTCCATTTGATATCATGGATGACTAATGATTGGAGTGTTTGGCATATTTGTGCATAAATTTTTTTTTCAAATTTAAGTTTATGTTTTCATGCCCAACGTGATTACTAGTTTGATTTTCGATGAAAATTTTTGTTTTTTGATTGGAGATTCTAATTAAGTGAAATGTGACGGTATTTTGAATGAGTTTTATATTGTTGGTATGGCTTTTAAGCTATGGTCTACCATAAAATAATTTTATGAGCTAAATATATATTCACTTGTAAATTGAGAATTTTATGAGTAATAAATAGTTACCACTTAATTGGTTTGTTTATTTGAACTCATGAAAAATTCTTAGTAAATTTGTACATGTGAAATCATATCTATTCATGAATTGAGCATTGTGATTAATAAGTAGGATCCACAAAATGGTCTATTTATTTGAGTCATTGAAATATGTTTAATATACCATGTGAAAATTATCCTTGAGAAATCTACATTAATGGTGGAGGTTCTTAACTAGATTTTTTTTTAAAATTTTTGGGTACTAGTGAAACTTACTCCACCCGTGAGAAGAGATATTGGGGTTTTCACCGAACGGCAGAAAATATAATATCTCAGGTTCTTATGTGTTTAATAAAAGGATAATTTATTACAAAAGGAGATATTATATATCCTATAGATGGGAATACCATAATATATGCCTTGAGCTCATAGTGTAATTATAAGGAGAATGGAAATCAGTATCATATTTATTTTAATTCATGAAACTACTTAACACGGTTATTCTCCGCATTTAGTTACAGGCTGGTGGTCATGAATTTGACGGACTCCGATTGACTTGAAAGTTGGTGGGTTCATCGAAAACGATCTAGTGAGAAAAACTTATTTTTATGCAGTGAATCATGTTATTTTGGGCATTTTGAGGTCGTTTAGATGGGTTTTCAAGCAGTTTATTAAATTAAATTTGTTATAAATATGATAAATTATTCTTTATATATATGCTATATTTGTGTTAAATCTAAAACATGTGATTTAACTTGATATGATATATATGAAGAATGCAAATTACATGGATTTAACCCTAACTATGCCAAAAATAATTTATTCGAATTTGGTCTAGTTTTGACGATCATGAATTTCACGATCTCCGAATGACCTGAAATTCGATAGGATCATCGGAAACGATCATTTAAGAAGAACACACTGCTATGCAGTGAATCATATAGTATTTTGACGATTCGAGATCGTTTAGATGAGTTTTTGGAGGTTTGACGGACTAAAATATAATTTGCATATGAAAAGTAATTCTTTCTATCATTTTATTTATGTCTACTTTGGAATATGATAGCACATATTAATTTGACATGAATTAGTATATGATTAAAAAAATATAGGTCATATTTTTAATTCTTAAAAAAATGCTTAAAATGATAATTTTCTAAATTTGACCGCAACTTTTAGAGATTGTGACTTTAACAATCTCCGATTGATATGAAATTTGGTAGATTTATCAGAAACAGTTGAATGAACAATAATCATTGTTATGCAATGTAAAATATTAATTTTAGTTTTTTAAGACTGTTTAAATGGGTGTTGAGCTTTTTTTTTTTAAATTGTGGAACTTAATTCTCATAGAAATGTTTGTGGTTGTGATAAAGTGGTGATAGGAATTAACCCTTATGGTCTTCATTTTTTTTATTTATAGTGAGATAGTAAATTTACGCGTTGACATTAGGTCTTTCTCCATATCGGATAAATTTATTATGAACTCACTGGATATAGTTACTAGTTATACTTATTGATAACATGTATTATCTCTCCATCTGAGTTTAAAGGTTAAATCAATTTTGTAACTAAAATACAATCATGATTAAATGGTGATAGAATTATATTTCTATGGTCTTTCACTATTAATTTCAAATGAGTAATAAATTTACATGTTGACTTTAGGTCTTCCTCCATATCGGATAAATTTATTGTAAGCTCACTAGGTGAAATACTAGTAATTGATCTCGTGTACTTACTCTCCATCTGAGTATACATGTTGGATCAATGGAAGTAGCGCTATTAAAAATGATGTTTACTTGACTTAAATTAACCGTATACTCTCCATCTGAGTTGGGTCTCTTTTAATTATTGGAGTGAATAATCTAGCATTGCATATATATATTGCATGAGTAGTTCTTTTCTCATCGAAATTGCTATTCAAGATGCATGACATATATGTGCAGTGTATTTAAAAAAAATTTAAAAAAAAATTATATACAATTGACTGAAAATAATAGTATACTCTCCATCTGAGTTGGTTCTATTTATTTTTGGATTGTATATTTCTTGTATTATATAATATAATTTGCATGAATGATTCTTTTCCAATCGAAATTTATTATTCCAGATGCATATATGTATAAAAATATTGAATGCAGTCTGAATTTTATTATTCAGTGTTTTGACCTATTATGATCTATTTAATATTTTTATCTCAACTCCACATGTTTTTATGCAATTTATCATATCACTTGTTAAAATTTACTTTTAGTGATAAGTCATTACTTATAAGGATGCAATATATGTACTTTTGTTAGAAGAAATTTAATTTCGGTTCTGGGCAAAATAAGAGATGGATATTTATTTTATTTTTCGAATAACTCTTGAGTTATTGAAATTAATAAATATTTAATCCCTTGTGATATATGAATGCATGACCTTGTTATTGTATATTGATGTCTCTCCTGAACAGAACCATATTAGTCTACCTCATAAGAGAATATGTTCTTCAAAATTGAGTAAAACTTATCTGTGCACTTTTGTCTAAGTCATATTAATCTGGATAAGATTTCAAGTTGGTCAAGGATGGACCTTAAGGCTCATTCAAAATAGAGACAATACCAACTTGTGGATCCTGTTTGGAAGGAAGTTGGACTAAAAGATATTCTTTTTAAAAGGAAATAAAACTAGTGATAAGCTAGAATGAATCCTTTCTGCTTTTTATAATTAAATAAACATACCCGTAAGAGATAGATTTTAAGTTTTTTGTGACGTTCATAAATGATTACTCAAAATATTGAATATTTATTTGATGCACAGTAAGTGTTAGTGAATTAGTAATTCAAGGTTTTTAAGACTTTAAACGGAGAAGCACAAAAGAAATATATTAAGTTACTATAATGTGTTTGTAGTGGCGAGCACATTTTTAAAGAGTTCTTTGGTTACATATTAGAATAAGGGATTACATCTCAATTGGCTACATCGTAATTTCTATAATAGATTGGTGTAGTAGAAAGAAGAAATATGTCTCTTTTGGATCTGGAAAGACTAATGACGTATTATTCAGATTTGCCTTATTTGTTTTTGAAATATTTCCTGGAAACTGCAAATTACATTCTGAATTTAGTTTCTTCTAAATTAGTACCTGAGATATCAATAGAACTGTGGACTGAATATAAGCTCGGTCCGTGGCATAGTCAGCTCAAAGGTGACAGACGGGTCTACCGTTCCGGTCTGGGTCGTTATTTTTTCGATCCGTCCGGGTTCCGGTCCGGACCGGGCCGGTTTGCAGAACCGGATTTTTAATAGATCGGGTATGGTCGGGTTAAAAATGAACCATACGGGTTACGGGTTGAAGGGGGCCGGGCCGGGCCGGGCCGGGTTTAGTATATTTTTAATTTTTTTAAAATTAAGTATAATTATTAAGTTATAATTACATTAATACTTTGTAATAATTGAATGAATACAAGTAAGATGGGAAAAAAATGCACTTATTGCAAGTGCTACTTTATTTCTCAATTTCAAATTAATAAGTAGAAAATGAAATGTTTACATTTTTTCTAACAAGTAAACTAGTGAAGTAGTAATTTCAAATGATTTGCATTGCCTTAGCAAGTTCATCATAATCAATATGAACCGATTGACCTTCTTCTGGGGAGTTAAATTCCTATGGGTTTCCATGGGTTAACAAATCTCCAAGTTCTTCGTCTTCTGGGCTATCAACATCTTCCTTTCCTTGATTTCTTCGTTCCGATCTAATCCAATCTCTGAAACATACTAAAACTTCCAAAGCATTGCTTCCCAAATAGTGGCGAGTGTCTCCAAGTTGTTGTCTTGCTTGGCTAAATGCACTCTCCAATGCAGTAGTAGAAATTGGCACATTCAGCACGTCACGAGCCATAGCGAAAAGAACAGGAAATTGCTTTGCATTTTCATGCAACCATCCCAACGGTGAAAAGTCCTTTGTGCAAGGCTCCTTTTGCTTCTGCAAGTAGAATTGAAGCTCATCAATATTCCTGCTACTGGTTTGAGTGTTAGAAAATATAGAAAAAATATTAAAACTATCAAGGCCTTCATCATCCACATTAGCAGAGCTGCTACATTGCATAGCGGGATTAACATTGCCAGAAGCACGAGCAGTATTATCACATTCATTTGCATAATAATTATATAGTTGTTGTAAATATTCATTTAGTTTGTTCATAGAATCATATAAATTTGGGGTTTCAGATTCTCCAATCTCCATATAAGTATATAAAGCGTTCATTAATTGGTGACAATCAGACATTTTAATAGAAGGATTTAAAACTGCACCAATTAAGTAAATTGGAGGAATTGAAAAAAAATATTTTTTGAATTTCGCTTGCATTTTTTCAACAACATCCATATATTTTTCTTTCTTCTTAAATTCATATAGTAGCAAAGAAATTTCAGCTATATGTACTAAAACCATGTGGGGTAATATGCGCCAGAAAACACAATAGTAGCAGTATAAAATTTATGTAAAAATTTAACATCATTTATGACATCCCAAGTATCACTTGTTAACATACGTCTAGGATCAGTACAATGTGCATTAGCAACTTCAGTTATAGGAAATCTATATTTGCACCAACATTTTAAAAATATATATATGTATAATTCCATCTAGTAACAATTTCGTTTGGCATGAATCTAGGTGTAAGGTTATACTGGATACACTTAGTCTTAAATTCTTTTATTCTAGATTGTCTATTATTTCCCTTAACAGCCATCTAGTAACAATTTCGTCTGGCATGAATCTAGGTGTAAGGTTATACTGGATACACTTAGTCTTAAATTCTTTTATTCTAGATTGTCTATTATTTCCCTTAATAACACCAACTGCTCTTCTAACATGAGTAATCTCAACTAAAAATAAATCAAGACCACTTTTAACAATTAAATTATAAACATGACATGCACACCTAACATGAAAAATATCATCAAGAGGTGGTTGCAAATGCAATTTTAAAATTGAAACTGCAGCATTATTGTTTGAAGCATTATCAAAAGACATACACAAAACTTTTTGGTTTAGATTATAAAATTCAACAACGTCAACAATTGTACTACTTATAAACGCAGCAGTATGACTCTGATCTTCGTCATATTTAAAAGCGACAATACGTTTTTGCATACAAGTATTATCATCTATCCAATGGCATGTAATTGTCAAATAATCATTTCCATTAACAGCATGACCAATATCAGAAGTTAGACATACTATAGAAGGAATGTGACTAAACAAATAACGTATATATGTTTGATATTGTCCATGAAGTCTAAAGATATCTGCTCTACAAGTACTTCTAGGGATACCTTCACATAAAGGATTGTAAATACTTTGAATATACATAATAAGATACGATGAAGAAGCAAAAGAAAAAGGTAAACAACCCAAAGTAATCATTTTTGCTAGTTCCTCACGATCCCTCATTTTATCATATTTTAATAGACCTCCAGTAGTAGGGTTAATAGTTGTTTGACTTCCATCCTCATTATTTCCCCATTCTATGGGATGGATAGCCATCATATGTCTAGTAAGTGTCCCAGTCCCCCCTAAATTACCTCCGGTCAAATGTTTAAAAGTTTCATTACAAAGTTTGCACTTAACTCTATTAGTACCTTCTATTATTTCAAAAAATTTCCATACGAGACTTCTTCTTTTACGAGTAGAAGTTGGAGCCACTGGTGGTCTTCTACCCCTTGTAGCACTAGCAACTCCAACTCCAATACTACCAACATTTCCACTACTAGGTGTAGGTGGTATCTCATCTTCTATTCCAATTTCATTATCTTCTATTCCAAAATCTTCTTGTAATTGTTCATAATCAATCTCTACATCTTGCAAATTAGGCGATGATTCAGAAACATGTGTTATTGGGTCATTACTATTACTACCAGAAGCTACAGGACTACCTCTTTTTTTATTTCCACCCCTACCAGTAACTTTTCTACACGCTCTTTTTACAGCATTAAACATATTGTAAAAATTAAAATATAAGCTAAATTTAATATGCAATTAAAATATTAAATAAGAGAAAGAGTTGGAGGGAGTGCACCGAATTCGACAATAAATTAAGCACTTGATTACGCAAATTCGGTGTTACCACGAACAAATGTCAAGCAAGTATTTCAATTTTGAACTTCAAGCTTCAAATTCCGAATGACAAATTGCGATAAATTAAATTCGGAAAAAGAGTGAGAAATAAAATATGAAATCATGCAAATTGAAGGGAAGAGATAGATTGATAATTTGAAAATTAAGATTGAGATAAGAATTTTGAGTGAAGAAATGAAGAAGAGATGAGGGTATTTATAGATTTTAAGAAGGATTAATATTGTAATTTAATAAATACAAAAAAATAATGAAAAAATGGTCATTTTTGCAAAATTCTCTGTTGGCCAACGGATCTGTACCGTTGACAACGGTAATGTGGGCCCCACATATTCAAAAATAAAAAAGATTAAAAAAAATGTTACCGTTGAATCGGGCCGGTCCGGGCCGGTCCATACCGGTTCACGGTACTGTTGACTATACCGGGTCGGTCCGGTCCGGTTCCAAAAAAAATCTTAACGGACCAACCCCCTACCCCCTTTGAACCCAGCGCAGCCCAGCCCCTGCTAACCGGTCCGGTCCGGTCTCGGGTTTTACCGGTCCGATCCCAGTCAGTCCCGGGTCAACCCGACCCGGTTAACAGGTATAGTTCAGCTATAGGATTATCCCGCATATTTGCCGAAAGGGAAATCAAATATGTAAGTTAGAACTAAGAATGGATAGGTGCATGTTTATCGAATATCCAAGAGAACAAATAGAGCTTTATTTTATTGTCCTAAAGAAAATAAGGCAATTGTTAAAATAATTGCATTTTTCTAGATAAGGACTATTTAATAAAACATGTTCCTAGAAGTAAATTATTTTTATAGGAACTAGGCAAAGAAATTACTAGATGTTTAAGAACATCAAAACCCACATGTCAGAATTGACGTTCCATTGCATTTAAGTAGTGGGAGAAGGCTAATAGACATGATATGCCTTTGTCGAGTGGGAGTAATGTTTGAACATTGAACATTACAGTAGAAGTCACTAATATTTCAATGTAATGAGATAACAAATATAATATTAGTAGTACTTCGTCGTAGTGGGAGAAAGCTAAAGAAAATCATAGTTTTGTGTATATTCTTGGGATAATTTTGGTAACAGGATCCCTGAAAAGTTTAATACCAGACTAGATAATTATGACAAATCACTACTGGACAAATATTGCATCAGATATAACTTGGCAAGATTCTTTAACAAACCCTTATTTGGTGAAGACTTTTAATAGTCATGTAAAAGAATGACTGAGAAAATTATAGATGCATGGTCATGAGTCTAAGTGGGAGATTGTTGGGGCATATACTATTAACCATTCATTTGGATATAATATATTCTAATAATTATCATGGTTAAAAGTCTAAGTGGGAGATTGTTGGGATATATACTATTAACCATGTGTTTGGTTTAGATATAGTATTTATTATGAAATAACTGTTTATTCAGTTTTAGTAAAGTTTTAAATAGATCATATATTAGTCTGTGTCCTTTGCTTATATAGTAGATGATTTAGTGTATAGAGTTTAGATTATACACGGAAGATTAAATTATCGGTTCTTATAAGTATAAAGTTTTAGTTCACAATCTAATTTTAGTTCTTATAATTTATCTTGATTATGGGAACAGTTTAATTCTAACTTCTTGTGCTAGTACATTTTGTATATATTAAATGGACCAGGTAGAGATAAGTATTTTATACTCACTCAATAAAATAAACTCTCTAGCCATTAAATGTACTTATACTCTTAATCTTCTTTTTTTTGGCAATTAAAGTTTTATTAATCACCAATGTATTTGCATTACAAAATCATAGTCTAGTTATACCCAGCTGACTATCTCTAATTCGTCAATTGACTACATATAATCAACCTATCTCCTGATGATACTAACGATTAAATTGCTGAAATATTTTTCTAATTCTAGGGGTACCTCTAACATTACAAATATACGCTATCTCCCTCAGCAGAACTACACAGTTATGAAAAGTGTTGTTAAAAATTCTTGAGTTCCTTTCCATCCAGACAGCATATGCAACTTCAACAATTACCATTTTGAACACATTGGCTCGACATGATTTTCACCAATGGAGTTTTTGATCCCAAGTACCTGAGGATGGCTCTCATGGAGCCACTGCATTACTTGCTCCCATAGATCAGATGAAAATGGACAGAATAACATAAGGTGATCTCTGGTCTCTATGTGGTTCTGGCACAATATACATTATTGATCAACACTCAGCCCCCAACTTGCTAATCTGTATTTAGTTGGTAATCTGCCTTGTAGAACCAACCACAAATTGAAGACAACTTTTGGTCTAGCATAATTCTTGATGATCAGATTCTTCCATGGTACTCTCGGCAAGTCTCCTAACTGCAAATGATATAGTTGTCTGATGGAACAGTCGTGCTCCTCCAGTGTTGAAAATTATGCAGAACAGCTCTAGAGGCTATAATTTTCATGACCATCCAGCTTGCCTGTGTAGGGATTGACATGTCTTCTATCAGCTTGTGTTTTATATAGTAAGTATTGATCCAACTTATCCACAGTTTATCCTTTTTTTGAGCTAGGTCCCAGCAAGTCTTTGCGATTGCAGCTTTATTCCAGAGCATAAGATTAATAAGGCTCATCCCTTTTGCTGATTTGGGAGTGCACATTCTGTCCCAAGAGACATAGGCTTTCTTAGTAATGGAGTTTAGACCAGATCAAATAAAGCTTCTACATATTGCTTCAATCATCTTAAGGACTTTAGCAGGAAAAATGAATATATGTGCCTAGTATGCTTGAATGCCAAATAGAAAAGATTGGACTAGTTAGATCCTCCCAGTGTAAGATAGTTTCCTGGCAGTCCATGAAGTGATCTTAGCAATAATCCTCTCCACTAGAGGCTGCCATTAGATCAAGGCAATCTTCTTGGTGGAAAGAGGAACACCTAGATATTTGAATGGTAGCTCACCATGAACAAAATCCAGGTGGTCTATATTCTGATCTGTATTTCCAGTGTTACACCACTAAAGTATACCGAACTCGTGCTCAGGTTTGCTTGCAGGCCAAAGGCTTCAGAAAATTGTGAGAAACACTTGAATATGGCTATGATAGAGGCAATTTCTCCTTTAGCAAACAGTAACAAGTCATCAACAAAGCACATGTGAGTAATTCCTAGCTTTTTGCATCTAGGATGGAACTGGAAAGTTGGTTCTTTCTTTAGTTCATTGCATGATCTGCTCAGGTACTCCATGACAAGTGCAAATAGGAAGGGGAAAATTGGGTCCCCTTGCCTAAGTCCTCTAGCAGCTTCAAAGGGTTCTGTTGCCTCTCCATTGACCAGTATTGAGAACCTCACTATTTTGATGCATTCCATAATTCAGTTAGTAAATCTACTTGGGAAGCCAATCTCCTCCATAATCTGTTGTAGAAAAATCCACTCAACTAAATCATAGGCTTTTTGGAGATCAATCATAATCATGCATCTAGGTGTCACATGTGCTCTGGTATAGCTTTTGACTAACTCATGTGCTAAGATGACTTATTAGCTATCTTTCTGCCTGGGATAAAACCTGCTTGGGCTTCACTGATGATGCTAGGCATGACTTTTTGCAGTCTATTGGCCAGGATTTTTGAAATCATTTTGTAGAGAACTGTGCAGCAAGCAATTGGCCTATAATCTTTAAATGTACTTGGCTTGGATACTTTAGGAATTAGACTGATGGTGGCACAATTTATAGGCTTCTACATCTTGGTTGTTAAGAAAAACCTTTTGATGGCACTTATAACTTGCCTGGTAATAGTGTTCCAAGACTTCTTAAAAAAACAGCATTATAACCATCTATTCCTGGGGCTTTATCATCTCCAATTGTTTTTAGGCTCTCCACTATTTCAAGAGCTTAAAAGCAATTGGATATAATAATACTCTTAATCTTGATATAATTATTATTAACTGTGTATATTATTATTGTTTTGATTTATTAAAAGGCGAGATTCTTTCGTGGGTAAATATGCCTGGTAAATTGGATAATAATTATGTACATTGGCGAAGTAATAGTTAGTTGATGGAATCCATGTCTCGGGTTAGAGATTGATGATACACCTTTATGAAAGCTTATAAGTTTTCATGTGTAAACCCGACCGATGAATTTTGTATCTGACACATGAAATAAGTTAAGCGAAAGTCTAAAGGAAATAATTAATAAATTAAATCATCAGTAATTTAATTTATTTGATTAATATATGAATCTTAACATGGGGAGTTAAATAAGATTTAATGGATGAATTTCGAAATTGAATAAGGAGTGCATTACGAATTTTAGAGGAATAATTCGTAATTAATTATGGTGGATATTAATTTCGAAAATAATAAATTAATTCCATAATTGGAAGCCTTGTTAATTAAGTTCTGTTCCCTACTGTGCCTAAATAATAGGAAATAAAGGAATCTTTTTTCTGGTGGAAAAGAATACCCAACAGGTTTTGGAAAAGGGTCTTAACCCTTAAAACTTGTGCTATAAATACATATGGTTCTCCACCTAGAGGGATGAGTACATGGTGGCTGAAATTTTCAGCCAAGTTTTCCTAGAAATTTCAACCATACGAAATTCCTATTTTCGGTATTATTTGGGTAACACAGTAGAAGATCATGGAAAGTTTGAGGATCACGATTGTTCGCGTGATGAAGATTCCACAGAGAAGTTACAGAATTGAAGTCTCACGTGATAGAAGAGATATGATCACGCTTCAAGAGGTAACCCATGAAACCCCGTATACACTAGTTGTCTAGATTACATGTGATTTTGATACTATGATTGCTTCCGGTGCTTATTATAATCCATCAATAAACACAAGACATTTCAAGAAAATTGTTTTTAACCATTTCAATTTTAGACATTGCAATTAAGAGCTCGTTTGGCAATGAAATTTTTTTCACTTTTTTTAGAAATATTTTTACTTTTTTCGAAATTAGTGTTTGACCATAAAATTTTTAATTTTTACTTAAAATTAAATTTTACAATTTTTAAATTTTTTTTGAAAAACTCCAAAAGTTCTTTTGCAAAAGTCAATCATTATTGGGTCAAGGGGATCCAGTGTTAAGGGATAAGTGTAAACACTCAAGAACAACTCTACGTGAGAAGTAATGTTCTCCTCAGGGTTGGGGATCTGTACCATGACCCCATCCCCCCAGCCCCAGTCTTTCTTCACGACCGTGGGATGCTTCTTCATTATCGAAATGATATATCGGGATATATGCTCACGTCGGCCAAGGATTGCAGGGAGATTTCAACGTTGAAGTCCTTATTTATGAATAATCTCGTGAATGGCCGGCTCCACAAGCCTGGCGAGCTAGGAAGAGGAGGAGGAAGCTTTCTCCTTCTGAGGAACTGTTTTTGAAGTTTTCGCTAATGATTCAAGTTAAAAGAAGTAGAGATAGGTGGAGTTTGGTATTTTCTGACGCTAAAAGGATCGGGAGTAACGAGTAATGAGAGAAAAAAAGTGAAGTGAGGGGACAATAGTGGAAGTTTGGAGGGGGGTATGAAGATTGAAGTACAAACTTTCCAAGTTTGAACCTTGTATTTATAGGCAAGCGGTGACGATTCGACAACGCTAATGGTCGACCACCACTGGCCAAGCATTTAATGTTTTGGGGAAGCGAACCAACGGGATGTTTCGGTGACCTCGAACTCCTACGTCACGAGAATGACGTCATTATCAAGGACTCCAGAGAATAGAGGCTCAAGCCGTTTCTTAACATTTTATTCTAAGAATCCTTAGGTATATGACAAACAAAGGGGCAGTCACCAACACATATGTACCTAAGCCTTGTAGGGTCACTTTTAAGTTGCTGCAAGTCATACCCATTTGCAAGAGAATACATGTTGATCATTTTCCTAGCTTCAGGTATATCTTTAAATGTCACTGACTTATCTAACTCTTTATAATCAGTTAACCTATGAATGATGACCCTCTTCTTTTATTAAAAAAAGTGGCTCCAAATCATCAGAACTTAATTCAGGAGAATCAGAATCAGAATCAGTAGCAGAATGATTTTCCTCACTATCATTATCGCTACAATCAGTAGCAGCGTCAACTTCTACTGTGTGTGACTCACTATGAGTGACTATATTAGGTACATCAAGTGCAGGTTCACAGTCTTCTACAACAAACAAATTAAAAACATTCATCTGTTCACTAACAAGATCCACTAAAGTCCTAATCCCAACATCCCCATCTATTTCATAACATTTACCACCAGGACCTTTACTACTAATTGTTGCACCCATATATACCCAAACTTTGTATCAAATTCAGTAACTAAATTAGCATAAGAGAGCAAGTCAGAGTCAAAACCTTTATTGATGTGCAGATACTTCTCTTTATATAACGGGTGTGTCTTACTAGTCAATTCCCCACCATGATGAAAAACTAACTCCAATAGCACCATTTTATAAAAGGTTGCATAACAACCATGAATAAAGTTAATACAACCCACCATAGTAAATGCATAAAGAAGTAAATAAGGACAAGATGAAAGTGAAAGCTTGAATAACCAAAACAGTTTGATAAATAAAGGGAATAAGAAAAAGGTACAGAGGTAAGACACAAAATTAAATGAGGCACTATGATAAAAAAATGTACAGAAGCATGCGTATGGGGGACCACATAATAAACAATCCAACTTAGAGTCCCGCCACAATAAAGTAAGGAATAAACATATATGTAAGAGACCCACATGAGCATCATCTTCAAAGTAAGTGCAGGTGAAACATGAGACCAAATAACAACAAGTCAGCCATTAACAAATACCTCAAATCCTTTTTCAGTTAAAAAACCCTAACCGACCATTCTTTAAAAAATAAGAGGGACCACGCATACTTGAAGTCCTAAACAGGATAAATATCTTCTAAAACAAGTACCAAATATCATCATTTCCACCAATATACCCTAACCGACCAGTAAAATCAAAAAATAATTAAGGTATAAAGGTGAAAGTCACATATAAACACAAACGACAAAAATCCAGTCAATATTTGAGACAACAAACAACCTAAACGACAATAGAGTATCTGAAACAACAAAAACCCTAAACCACGAAGCATGGTCTAAAAACCCTAACTTTAACATAAAAGAAATACGAACCCTAAGACAATAATACTTCATTTATAAACAACAACCGTATAAAACTAGCAGAAACGTTTAGTTTTGGGGGAAAATCATACCTTGAACAACATTCAACACTGAAAATCGGTGTTTCTTTTGAACCTTCAACTCTTCTCTCTCTCGTTTCTACCGAACTAATGCAGACCAAATGACCCTCGTACATATTTAGACAGGTCTATATTATTTATCTGGTGGGCAAACGGGTAATGGATCACGGGTAAGAATGGGTGTAGTGGGGTTTTAAAATGGTGGGCCCTATGACATGGCAGCTGACATGACAGCTGAGTAGGATAATTTTAATGTGGTCAGCTGCCACAGTGTACAGACATTAGGTTTATGGGTGTTTATTCAAAGTTCTTTAACGGTAGGGGCAAGAATGGCTGAAAAGTATACGGGGGGCACAAGTAACCAACTAACAATAGTATATTGGCAATTTTGACCTTTTCCCTTTTAAATAAATACCATTTAAAAATTATATTTTATAGATACTTTTTAAGGTTTATAGCAAAATATTTAATTTTGATTAACTCATAGCCCTAAGCCACTAAATACGCTGATCATTTACAATACTATCTTTCTCTCTCTACGTTGATACATCCCATTCTCTTCTTTCATCTCATTAAAAATTTTGATCTCCTTCTCCTTTCACCGAATTTGTGCAAAGCCCATTTCAGAGCAGCCGCCGACATTAAACTGATTCTTGTGCAAAGCTCCCCTCCCATTATAATAAATGCATTGATTCTTGAAGATTGCTATGTTTAAGATTCTCACCAACAACAACAGCCGCCGATATTAAACTGATTCTTGAATAGCAGTCGTCGACATATAATCAGGTTGGTTGTTCTTAAACAAAGACGATGGAGTTTGGGGTTGAGCAACTTGATCTTCCGTTAATATATTTCAATACTTTTTCATGTATTTTATTGTATTCATTGTCTTTTTTTTTTCATTGTAATTCAGTATTTCTAATTGTATTTCATTATATTCACTGTATTTTTTTCTCATTCTATTTCAATGTATCCCGTTGTATTCTATGTATTTCATTGTATTCACTGTCTCGCTATATGCCATGAATGTATTCATAAGTTTTTTTTAATTAATATAATTTATGTATTCAGATGTATTATATAATTTCTTTGAAGATTGCTATGCTTTTGGGTATTTTTCGATTGCGAATCTTTTTTATAACAGAAAATACAAAATTTGTGTGTTATAATTGAATTTTTGTTGAGTTATATTATGAGTCTATTATGTTAATTGATTCACTTTCCGTTTTAAAAACAGTGTAATCTCCTATTTCACACTGTGCATACAATCTACTACAATAATCTGTCTAGCTGTAATCCCATGTTTCACTCCATGAATACACTCGAATACAACAATTGATTAGTTGGACTTCCCTAAATCACACATATTTTGTATGCTGTATTCATGAATACAATAGCTTAAATACATCAAATACATCTTATAACCACATAAATGATATCTATAATCCGTAATATAACAAATGATATCTATAAATAACTAACTACTACTAAAAGATAGTGATTTATAAAAATCTCTTATAAACCTATAGTGAGCTGTGAGCCAAATGATTAAATCTGAGGCCACATATGCAATGATCCAAGCCGGTTCATTTAAAAACATAACCCCCTAAAATAAACAACAATCCGATCTGAATCCTGATCCTTAAAAACAAATTAATCGTATTACAGCTCAATACAAAATTTAGACAATTAATTTCACAAAATATACATATACATAAAATAAAAAAATTGTCAGCTATTATTTTTTTGAGGGGTTAAAATATACATTTCTGTAAAATAAAACAACAAACCATCCTGATCCCCGTCCTTTAAAAAAACTAATTTAATTACAATAACAATATCAAACCCAGTAAAATTCATAAAGTAAAATTTGGATAGGATAACGAGTATGCAGACTTTACCCCTGCCCGATAGGGCGAAGAGGAATAATTTCACACATGAACACTAATAAACCAATTAAGTAATGTGTTAATGCTCAGTAAATACAACTGCACAGTAAAGTTTAATGATACAAAGAGTAAAGGACGAAAGCAAGTAAGACAGTCACCAGTAAGACAATAATAACACCCTAGTATAATTCACTTAGTGGGGTTTGGGGAGGGTAGTGTGTACGCAGACCTTACCCCTACCCTGTGGTAGAGAGACTGTTTTCAAATAGACCCCCGGCATCTTTCCCTCCAAAAACTTTTCACCTTACTCTTGGAAATACTCGAACTCACAACCTCTCGATTGAAAGCGATAGTGAATGTTTTGAGCACAAAATCAAGAATATTTTAGTGAAATGCTCTACCTTCAGAAATCTGCACGTGTTAAAACATTAATGGTGTAACATAAACAAAAAGACAAGAATTGACAAGTCTAACAATTGGGGGGAGAAAATAAAAAATAGTCTGGTTTAAAACTGTTAATTGAAAAATACACCTGTTTCAAAACTCATCGAAATAAGTAAATTTTTTCATGTAAAAATAAAAATTTGAATAAAAATACTTTAAAATTTCGAGAAAGTTTCAGATTTTAACATAATATATCGGAGTTCAAATATAATAAGCTAGAAGTTGCATATTTAATTTAAATAGTAGCTATTTTTTAATAATTTTATAAATGTTAACTATTTTTAATTATCAATCCAAAAATTGGCTAGCTGATGAGATTTTCACGATAATTGGCTATGGCATCAATATTGAATCAAGTCAACCCTTTTAACTTCTCATAATATGGCCACAATTGTTATGATTTTCACTCTGTCATATCATTAACAGCCATGGATATGACTAAAGCTGAAACATGTACATCTACTAACAAGGATCCTATAATTCCACCAACTCCTTTAGTTATTTTTCTTGAAAAAGTTCAAGAAGCTGCTCTTCAATCCTATGGCCAGAAAGGGTTTGATGCGAAACTATATGTTGACATGTCACTTAAACAGAATCTTGCAGCAACAATTGAAGCTTTTAATAAGCTTTCAAGAACTGTGAATGGTTCAATTCCAGCACATGATTTGGATGTGTTTATGGGAAAATATTTGAATGGTGCAGATGAGGATTTGGTTTATGTTGAGCCAGTGGATTATGTGGCTGAGCCTGAAGGTTTTTTACCAAAAGTGAAGAATTCTGAGGTGAGGGAATGGGCATTAGAGGTGCATTCGCTTTGGATGAATTTAATTAGGAAAGTTTCTGATAAAGTATTGGAAAAACCAGAGTTGTATACTTTGATTCCATTGAAAAATCCAGTTATTATAGCAGGATCGCGTTATAGAGAGGTTTATTACTGGGATTCTTACTGGATAATAAGGTTAGTGTTTTTTTTCCTTGCTTCCCTATATTAAATGGGAGCCTTAGCATAACTGGTAAAGTTGTTGCTGTGTGATGAGTAGGTCACGAGTTCGAGCCGTAGAAACAGCCTCTTGCAGAAATGCAGGGTAACACCGGATATAATAGACCCTTGTGGCCCGTCAAATGGCAAGGTCATACGCCTGTTTGGCTCCTCGCGGAGTATAGTTCACATCCAAACATCTGATTGGGGAACGGGGCAACGCCCATGAAGCTCCGGCGGAAAGGGAAGGCCTGCCAGGCCGTATGCCCATGGGTGCAGGATTCTTCGAAAAAGCGGAGGCTCACTCGGAGACCTGGGACCTTGGCTTAGTAATAAATGAAGGCTCTTCCTCGGATCTCGCATAGCGGGAGCTTGGTGCACGGGCTTATGTTAAATACTGTTAATAATTGTTGCTTTTTGCTTGTTTTTACAATAAGTAAATTGGTAAAGTTGAACCAGAAAGAAAATAGTGAGTGGAAGTTATGTTCAGTTTATGAGATAGTCGATATTGTGCAATTGATAGAAGTTCAGCTCATGTTTTCCACAAGATCGAATTACTTTACTTTCTAAAGAAACAATGAATTGGTTGAATGAATATTATCTACTGTTCTGTCCCATGTAAAGTTTCAATCTTTTATAAGATCTTTAAGTGTTGAAGTTTTCTGAACACAACTCGCATTCTGTGAATGTAAGTATATTATTTGAAGCTTACCATTTAGACAGAATTTACAGAAAAATGCTTTGTCTCTATAATTTAATTACTTTACTCGCTGGAATCTAATATAATTGTTAAGTGTTCTGCATGAAGTGATCATGTTGTAATATCGCATATTGTGATAATTCTTGGAGTTCTTGCCCTTATCGTCCTTTTAATAGTTCAATTTCGAGAAAATCTTATACGTTAGCCATATTTTTTATGTAGGGGCTTGTTAGCAAGCAAGATGTATGAAACTGCAAAAGGGATTGTGAGTAATCTGGTTTCTCTGATAGATCAATTCGGTTATGTTCTTAATGGTGCACGAGCATACTACACTAACCGAAGGCAAGCATCTTTTCACATCTTGATTCATAAAACTTACAGCCTTTACGACGCTTTAACTTGTGTACTTACTTCCTATATGTGACAGTTTCAGTTATTGAGATATTTCGCCGACTCTCATTCGTTTACTTTTCTTTTAATACGACCAACAGTACATGCTAGTCAGCTTAACTTAATGCACATAAAATGTGACGGAGGGAGTAATTGTATATCTTTCACTACTTAGCTCATCTTTTCACGCTGAGAAAATTCTTATCGTATCTTATGTTTCACACGTTCAGTCAGCCTCCTCTCCTCTCTGCAATGATTGTTGAAATATACAACCAGACAGGCGATTTGGACTTGGTTAGAAGATCTCTTCCTGCTTTGCTCAAGGAGTATCATTTTTGGAATTCAGGTACAATATATCTTGTTTCTTTGGATTCCTATTGAACTGACTGTTGCTTTTCTCACAATATCTTACAACAACAACAAACCCAGTATATTCCCACAGGTGAGGTCCGGGGAGGGTAGTGTGTACGCGGACCTTACCTTCTACCTAGTGAAGGTAGAGAAGTTGTTTCCAATAGACCCTCGGCTATGTTAAATATAGTACTATGTTTTTGGGCCTTGTTATACAATTCTTCCAGCCTAAATGCTTTTTATGGTAAGTCTATGCTGAAGACTTTACTTATCTGTTATTCTCCACATTTTTGTAGGAATACATAAAGTGACTATTCAAGATGCTCAGGGATCGAACCATAGTTTGAGTCGATACTATGCTATGTGGAATAAACCCCGGCCAGAATCATCAACTATTGTAAAGCTCGCAAACTCATATTTCTGACTTGGACTTATCAAGATCTCTGTGCAACTGCAAATAACATGTTCTTTTTATTTTGGATTGGATATAGGACAGTAAAACAGCTTCTAAACTCCCAAACAACTGTGAAAAAAGACAATTTTATCGCGATTTGGCATCAGCTGCAGAAAGTGGATGGGATTTCAGTTCAAGATGGATGAGGTAGCACATTATTCAGAAATTTTAATGCAGCCCTATTGTTCATTCATTTCTCACTATAGCTGATAATGCGAAACTGTTTTTATCTTGTATCGCAGGAATGAATCTGATCTCACAACAACTAGTACAACATCAATTCTACCAGTTGATCTGAATGCATTCCTTCTGAAGGTAAGTTGTAAAATCACTGAAAATTAGACCTTGTAAATGTGACCTTGCATATACGACGAGCTTTTAAATTTGTTTCGTAGATGGAACTTGACATGGTATTTCTAGCAAATACTATTGGAGAAAGTAACATCGTTGCACGATTTACAGAAGCTTCTCAAAATAGACAAAGGGCCATAAACTGTATCTTTTGGAACGCGGAGATGGGGCAATGGCTTGATTACTGGCTTGGCGACAGCAACACATCCCAGGTTGGCATATATTGCATGAATTCTTGCGCGTAGTCTTCTCAGCGCGAAAGGTCAAAGCATTCTAAGTTTTGTTTCACTTATTTGTGATATTAGGATATTTATAAATGGGAAGGTATACACCAGAACAAGAAGTCATTTGCCTCTAACTTTGTTCCTTTGTGGATTGAATTATTCAATTCAGGTCTGTATACTATATCTCTAATATATATATATATGGATATAGACATCACTACTTAAGCATATAAGGATATTCTTTCTGATTTGTTACAATTGAAGATGATATCACAACTCGAAACGTTGTTCAAAGTCTCAAGAGCTCGGGCCTGCTACAACCTGCAGGGATTGCATCAACCTTGTCTAATACTGGAGAACAATGGTATATAGCTTGTTTTAATTCTCATTGAAATAAAGCGAAAAAGTTATGATGGTAAGATGCTTTTTAATCCTTGATCTTTTATATGAGTTTACAATAGGGATTTTCCGAATGGTTGGCCCCCCGTTCAACACATGATCATTGAAGGTCTCGCGAGGTCCGGGCTAGAAGAGGCAAGAGCCTTAGCTAAAGACATTGTTATCCGATGGATACGAACTAACTATGTAGCTTACAAGAAAACCGGAGCAATGTATGAAAAATACGACGTGACAAAATGTGGAGCATATGGAGATGGTGGTGTGTATGCAGCCCAAGTAAGTACAGAAATCCGATTTTTGCATCTGTTGATTTTGCTGCAATTTATTTGATAATAAGTATTTTGATTGATTTCATTGGAAAACCAAGTTACATACATAATATTTGCATAGTCAAGAACTTTTTTTCACTCATATACTTTGAATCATAGAAGGAGAGTCTTGACTTAACTGGTAAAATTACTATGACCAGGACGGTCACTGGTACGAGCCGTGGAAACAACCTCTTACAGAAATGCAGGATAAGACTGTTTACAATAGACCCTAATGGTCCGGCCCTTTCCTAGACCTCGCGCATACGGGAGCTTAGTGCACTGTATATACGTTGAATCATACTATGTAAAGCAGTCTACTGTGGAAATCCAGAAAATTTTGAAATGAATATATTGAGGTTATTAAGTCCAGCCCTTTTATAAAAAAATTGAAAAATATTTGTGTATGATTAATGCAGACGGGTTTTGGATGGGCGAATGGCGTTGTACTGGCACTTCTGGAGGAATTTGGATGGCCTGAAGACTTGAAGATTGACTGCTACTGAGCAGGCAGAGTAACCATTCAAGCTGACGAAATTAGTAATATTATCCTGGAACATATTGAATAATATAATGGAGAAGTAAAGATTGTAAATATTGGCAATGTACTCTACGATGGTGTTGCTCGTATTCCCGGTCTTGACGAAGTAATGGCAGGTGAATTAGGAGAAGTTGAAGAGGGTACAATAGAAATCGCTCCGAATTTGGAATCAAATAATGTTGGTGTTGTATTAATAGACAACAACTTAAAATTAAAGTGAAATTAGATGATTTCTATGCTTTAATAGATGAAGAGAAGTTATTCGTATACCCCTTTTGTCCACTACTCAAATGATCACTTAATACTTCTATAGCACTCGGAAGGTCAATTAAATAGATTCTCAAACTTTTGATGGTCAAATACTTGTTCTACCTTCTATTATCAATCTTTCGGTGCACTAAGCTCTCGCTATGCATGGGTCAGAGGAAGGGTCGGACCACAAGGGTCTATAGTATGCATCCTTAACCTGCATTTCTACAAGTGGCTGTTTCCACTGCTCGAACCCGTAACCTCCTGGTTACATGGAAGCAACTTTACCAGTTATACAAAAGCTCCCCTTCTTTTTAACGCTTTTTAAATATTTTTTTTCTTTTTACTCTCTATATTATGGACTTATCCATAGAAGTAATAAATCTTATTTATAAATCTTAATAAATCTTATCTATATTATGGACTTATCCATAGAAGTAATAAATCTTATTTATAAAGTAAAAAAGGAAAAAAGTAATTTTGAGGCATATACATTGTTGGAACAAAATAATTGAGCAAAGTTTTCAAGAATATATAATATATATTATAAATATACATCTATTTTAAATAATTGTTTTTTTGTATTACATGCATGGAAAATGTCCTTTAAAATCTTTTATTCTCTTCCATTCTCAATTATATAAATAATTTTCCGAGTTTTTATTTTTATTATCAAATTATTGATACAAATAAATTATTCTAATTAAATTTTATGTTGTCATCAATTATTTTATTTATCAATTTCAGGTGCTTAAGCACTTATTTTATAACTAAAACATAATTTTTAAAAAGAGTATGTTTAGACTAGTTAGATAATAGTTTAACTAGAGGGATGAAGGGATTGAGTTAGTTTCGGCAGCATTTGACAAATTGGGCCAAATTCGCTACAAAATCGACGTTAAAATATCATGGTATAGCCAGTTTTTACACTGGTTAATTAAAAATAACCAACATTTATCAAGTCAATGAAAAATAGTCACTATTTTACTGTAACAGGTACCGGTCCAGTATAATATACGGGAGTTCTGGTGCATTTATGTACGAACTCCAGCCTATTATGTTGGTCCGGTATACTTTGCTAACTCTTGTAAAATTTGCGGGAGACTAGAGCATCAGTACTCCAAACTCCAGTATATTATACTCGACATTTATACTTGCTGGAACTCCAGTAAAATATGCGGGAGTTCCAGCATAACAGTATATAGTTCTTGAATTAGCATTCTCCCTATTTTCCTACATTATTACAAATTCAGCAAAAGAAAATGGACTAATTAAATACTGAGATGTAAATATTGTTACCAGAAATTCTAGTCTACATGTTCCCTCCAACAAAGCAGCATGTAAAGACATTGACGAATGATATAAAGCTTAGCTCTTTTATCTTTCAATGTCTTACTTGTTGATACAGAAATTCTTGACTTGCCATTCTTGAATGAAGTTGAACCTTCCATTTTTGTATTTTCCCTTTGATTTTGAGAATTTGTTTCTTTTTGAACTTCCACTGGAGTTACTATTAAAACATGTCTCAGTTTCAGTTTCTTATTATATGACTGTTATATAGTATTTTTTTTTTTATTGAAGTCTATAGACTGCAGCCGACTAGACTTTTTGGCAGTAAACCAGGGGCCTTGTTTCCTGCTTCTTTTTTAGTGACTTTTTTTAAAATTATTTACTAGAGGCATGGAGCTTTATAACAACGGTAAAGTTAAATTTGTGTGATTTGTAGGCTAGAGGTTCGAGCTGTAGAATCAACTATTGATGCGTGTATCATAGTAGACCGTCTACATCATATCCCTTGTGATTAGTGGCAAAGTTAGAAATTTCTCTAAGGGTGTTCAAATTTAAAAAAAGTAAAAAAAAATCAATAAAGGGTGTTCAATAAGTATTATATACCTCTAAAATGTAATATTTTACCTACGTATACAGTGTAACTTTTTGACGAAGGATGATCAGTTGACCAACCTTGTGACCATATGGCTTCGCCACTTCTTGGGATGCGGCCAGAGGCGAAGCTATGTTGGCTTTGCCGAACAATTATACTACGTATAAGGTAAAATATTACTACTTATTATTGATTAAAAATAAACTTTGAACACCCTTGCATAGCCCACTGACAAAGGGTGTGTTCAAAATTTGAACGGCCTTATTGAATTTCCTGACTTTGCAACTGGATACGACCCATCCCCGAACCCTACGTAAATGCGAGATGATTTATGCAACGGGCTATCAATTGAACCCATAACTTTTATTGCTGAGTAAAAGTTTATATTTTAAAATTCATTAAAATTGCAAATATAGTAGCTATGAACTCATAACTTTAAAAATATAATCTCAATACTAAATTTTCAAAATTTGAACTCATAAAATTTAAATTTTGGATTCGCATGCCCGCAGGCATGACCAATAAACCTGGTTTTCTGGTTTACTGCTATCTGTAACTGTTGCTGCAGTCTCGAGGACTTGAGTGAAAGGACAATTAAGCTGCTGTTTGCATAGCCGTTCTTGTATTTTTACAAGAGTTTTTACTCCGCAGAGTTCACACTTGACCTTGAATTACATAAATCCATTTATCTGCAGTCAAAGTTTCAGGATCAGGCATATCAAGACTATTGTTTACTACTTTTGTTTTCTAAAGGTTAGACAAGAGGGGTTGCTCTGATCGTAAGCAACCCCCACTATCGAGAGGTTGTGAGTTCGAGTCTCTCCAAGAGCAAGGTGGGAAGTTCTTGGAGTGAAGGATGTCGGGGGTCTATTTGGAAACAGCCTCTCTACCCAAGGGTAGGGGTAAGGTCTGCGTACATACTACCCTCTCCACACCCCACTAAGTAGGATTATACGAGGTTGTTGTTGTTATTGTTTTCTAAAGGTTCCTATGTACATATTCCTACTGATCTTTTAGTTTAAATTCCCCTTCAATATAGTTTGCTATTTTGCTTCATTAAAGTATAGTAATTTTTTCCACTCTTGGTCATAACAAACCTGTCAAAATATGTTGTATGGAGATGTTTATCTAGAGCCGACCCTATCTGCAACAATAAATTCAATATAATTTTACGAGTAGGGTCTGAAAAGGGTAGTGCGTATATGGATCTTACCCCTATCTTTAAGGGTAAAGAGGCTATTTCCGATGAACCCTCAGCTTAATGTATAAGCCGACCCTCTCTAATTTAGAAAAATTATTTATACAAATGTATATTTGTTAGGGTCTTCCTTTTGGCAAAATCTTTTGAGAGGAGTTAACGGTTTCAAATACATTTATTTAAAATAATTAGAACGAAAGGAAAACATCATATCATGCAATGAAATTGTAAAGAGGGCATCAAGCACAGTTTTCATGTTACCAGAAATCTCCTTTTCAGCAAGAATCTTACTTTTTGATAGTAGGATAGAATTAAAAAAAAAAAAAAGGCAGCATATGCACAAAGCGTCTTGCTTTTATGCGGGATTAAGGGAATTAGGGGCATATCTAAAGTATAGTGTATGGGCTTTCGGAAACTCAATAATTTTTGCGTAGACCCTATATTTTTATTAAAAGATTTACTAAATATCTATAATATCTAACTGTAAACTCAATTATTATGGTATATTAATTTGAGATTGCGATAGAACCCATAAATTCCAAATTCTGGATCCGTCTTTGCAGAGAATGTGTAAACATTCATATTAGACCGAGAAATCATAGAAGATCTAGAGAGAGAAAGTAGAGAGAAGTCAGAGCATTTCGGAACTCTCTGGAAGAGAGAAGTGTATTACAGTAAAATGAAAGGACCAAAACGAATCTCGGTAGGTGAGAAAAATATCTCATCTACTTATATAAGGTTACAGACGGACGGGTCTGGTCGGGTGATCCGGCCCAAAATTAAAAGGAAAAATTGATTCATGAAAGAGAACATCCCTGGAGACCAAATACTTCTTAGATGCAAGATCATATAGCCTATAACCCTTTTTGCCAAAAGGATAACCCAGGAAAACACAAGGAATGGCTCTTGGCTTTAACTTGTCCCTTTGAGGGATGGGAACAGTGGCATAGGCAAGGAACCAAAAGTCCTCAAGTGAGTATAGGATGGAATTTTCCCATACAAAATTTCATGAGGAGACCTATTATTAAGCAATCTGGTGGGTATTCTGTTAAGAAGATAGGTGGCAGTCAACAAGCAGTCCCCCCAGAAAGATACTGGCAAGCCAGATTGAAAGAGCAAAGCTCTACAGGTTTCAAGAAGAGTTCTATGCTTTCTCTCAACAACACCATTTTGTTGAGGAGTGTGAGGGTAGGAGGTTTGATGTATGTTCCCTGGATGCTAAAGAAAGAAATACCCTCATTGCTAGAGCCCAATTCTAGGGCATTGTCACTTCTAACAGTCTGAACCACAGCATTACATTGGGTTCTGACCAGAGAAAGAAATTACTTAAGCATAGAAAAGGCATTGCTTTTGGATCCCAATAGGTGTGTCCAAGTTGCCCTTGAAAAGTCATCAACAATTGTAAGGAAATATTTGTAACCAGATGAGGTTGGAGTATGATAAGGTCCCCAGGTGTCCAGATGAATCAGTTGAAAAGGCCTAGAGGTTCTAATGGAGCTATCAGGGAAAGGAAGCCTAGTCTGTCTGGCCATGGGACAGACTGTACAGGGAAAAGGTTGTTTGGAAGCAAAAGGAAAAGACAGACCAGAAATGCATTTCATATTTGCAAAAGGAGTATGTGCAAGTCTTAAGTGCCAAATATAATTCATATCAGATGCAAAATCATTATTACAAATGGAACTATTTACATGAGAATGCAAAGGAACAACCTTGTTATCAGACAAGATGTCATCATTACAAGGAAGAGACACTGAAGGCAATGCAACAACTTTGTTATCATTACAAGAAGCAGATACAGGACAAACAGAAGTAGAAGAACAATTAACAGAGGGAGAAGTGGAAGAAGGAACCCAAGCTAGTTTATACAGGCCAGCAGCTTCCCTAACAAGATCCAGTGGCCTCCTCAGAGAAGGGTCATGTATCATGTGTAGTAAGCAGGAATGTTCAGTGAACATAACTATACAATTCAACTGCTTCACTAACTTGTGAACATAAATCAAGTTGTGTTTAAAAGAAGGAACTAGCAGTACATTGTGAAGAGTGATGGAAGGGGTCAAGGCAAAAGAGCCAGTGCAAGTCACTTTCACTTTATAACCATTTGGAAGAGTGACAAGATATGGCAGAGTTAAATGTATAATGTTAAAAAGTAGTTGTTTATCATGTGTCATGTGATTAGAGGCACCTGAATCTATGATCCAGGTGACAGAATTAATGTGAGTAAGCAAGCAAAGCTTGGAATCAGAAATAGGGTTATCAGTTAACATAGTACCAGCAAAGTTTGCAGCATATATGGGAGGAGGAGTTTGAGCAGTGGATTCCCCCAACTTGGTCTGGTGTAATAAGTTCATTAACTGGTCATAATCATGTCTGCTCAACCCTGGTATCACAGAGTTTTGGCCATCTAGTCTTGCAACAGATTGATGGCTAGCAGGAGGATTCCCTTGAGGAACAGACAACAGTCCATCAGAAATAGAAGAATCCAGACCAGTACTCAGATGAGCAGCAGCAGGCCTCTTTCCCTTGTTAAAGGTGGCACTTTGTGGATACCCATGGATCTTGAAGCACTTATCAATTAAGTGTCCAGATTTTTTACAGTATCTACAAAATAAAGGTCCCCTGGCTTGGTCAAAATTGACTCTCTGTTGGTCAAAATTGACTCTCTGTCTAAAAGGAGGAGGAGGAACAGACACTGTGGCCTTGTTAAATCCAACAGGCTGTCTGTGTGTATGTACATTGAAAGAGACAGAGGCTGGATCAAAGTGAGAGGAAGGCTGAACTTGTCTTTGCTTCTCATCATTGAGGACCATATTATAAACATTGTCAAGAGAAGGAGGAGGCTGCATCATCAAAAGATTACTCTTGACCCCCATATAAGCTTCATTTAGACCCATTAAAAACTGAAAGACCTTATTATCATCACATTCCTGAACTATACCATCTTTTGCAGCACATACACACGTTAGACCATGATTAACACACATAGAATCAAGTTCATCGCACAGACCTTTTAGCTTGTTGAAATAAGAAGCTATATCTAAGGATCCTTGAGAGGTGTGGGACAACTCTCTTTTCAGTTCAAAGATTTTGGTCCTGTTTGCAGTTCCATATCTGGCCTGGAGTTGGGACCATATGCTCTGTGCAGTGTCAGAGTACTGCACAGATTCAGCAATTGCAGGGGAAAGGGAAGCAGTCAACCAAGAAATCACCATGTTGTTGCACCTATCCCATAACCTTTGTTGAGCCACATTGGTGGTAGGTCGGGAGTATGTGCCATCAACAAAACTGATTTTGTTTTTGGCTGATAAGGCAACAATCATTTTACGTCTCCAGCCCCCATAAACACTACCCGAGAAGGGAGTGGGAACGAGAGATACCCCAGGGACATCAGAAGAATATACAAAAAGGGGACTGGAAGAGTCTAGAGAAGGGGAGGCACCAGTACTTGTGTTAGAAGCCATAGTCAATGAACCGGCTTAAATGAACGACTTTTTCAACAAACAGAATACAACCAAAACATGTATTCACACACAACAACCAACAAACAAAATACAGTCAAGTCAAGTATTCACAGACAACACCAGACGCTCACAAGTGCACAGTCAAAAAATCACATATACCGAAGATAAAGACAGAGTTACCCTCCTTCTTCGCTACCGGAGAAGATCGGCCTTCAAACAACAGAGAAACCCTAGGTATCAAACCCTAGGTGTAACCTTAAAAGCAACTTTACTGAAAATGTGGTCAGGAACGTCGGAGAGGTACCCAAAACGTCCACTAGGTGAGAATCGAGCCACCGGAAGGCAGTAAAACTTCAGGTTAAACCACCAGAAACCCTAGAAGCCGATAGGTCACCCAAAATCAACCAAAAATCATCATAAAATCTTCCATAATGTTCAGGAGAAGAAAATACACTCCGATATCACGATGAAAGACTCAGAAAAGTCTCCGATAGGTTGAAATCTTCATCGACCGTGAGGTCTCAGAAATCACCCCCAAAAACCTCGAAACAGACTTCATCCAAGACCACGAAGCATATAGAAACATAGTCGGATCGTCGTCGAGGCTCTGATACCATGTAAACATTCATATTAGACCGAGAAATCATAGAAGATCTAGAGAGAGAAAGTAGAGAGAAGTCAGAGCATTTCGGAACTCTCTGGAAGAGAGAAGTGTATTACAGAAAAATGAAAGGACCAAAATGAATCTCGGTAGGTGAGAAAAATATCTCACCTACTTACATAAGGTTACAGACGGACGAGTCGGGTCGGGTGATCCGGCCCAAAATTAAAAGATTACAATTGGGCTCAGATACAAATTCATCACAGCCCAGTTATAATATAATTACAAGGTATACCATTGATATATCGAAATTATACACTGAATATACACAAAAATGTACAATCATATACACAACTAAATCATGTATCATCTCTTATCTCAACAGAATGGTCGTAGCCCAAAAGAGTTGTGACGTAGGCAACCTAGCCTAAGACAAGAATAAATGTTGAATCCATACGTGACCTTAGGATGGAATACTGGTCCAAAAATTGAACTATGGTGTTATGTTCTTTCTTCCTTTTGTCAAGATTCTTATATGTTTCCAATTTTTGAAGCTTTGCTCATATTCTTGAAGCTATATATGGAACTGAAGGGACAACTGAGGAGCTTGTTTTGCTTATACTCTTCTTCTTTTAGTATTTTTTTTTGTAGTTTTTTAAGTAAAGTTGCTGGCGTGTGACTAAGAGGTCACAAGTTCAAGCCTTGAAAATTGTCTCTTGCAGAAATGCAAGGTAAGGCTACGTACGATAGGCCCTTGTGGTCCGACACTTATTCGGACCCCGTGCATAGCGGGAGCTTAGTACTCCGAACTGTTTTTTTTTTGGATAATCTTCTTCCTTTATTACTACCAGTATTTGACAATTGGTGGCTCTCTTTATGCCATGAAAGTAGTATTCTGAAGTTTGACAGCCTCTTTCTTCCTTTTTGTGGTTGAAAATACAAAGCAGGAAACTGCAGATCCCTCTATTAGTAATTAGTACTACATCTTTTTCTTCTTTGTTTGTTCTTTTATATTTGTCCACCAATGACTAACTATTCCAAATTATCAAGAACCTGGGGATAGGTACATTTTTAAGTGTTTCTTTGTCCTCATTGGCCTAAGAAGATATTATGTTTTTTTTTTTTTTTTCTCGGAACAAAATAAAGAAACCCTTTGCTTGGGTTTTTCTATTTGTTCAAGGATTCAGCAGTTGTTCAAAGAGTTTTACCTATTGTATTATATTGTATTATATTATATTATTATTTAAATATAATATTTTTTTGATTGTTACTTAAATTTTATCGTATCGTATCGTTAATTTCGTCGTTACGTAATGACGATAACGATCGATTTGGTATGGTCGCGTCGTTACCTTGTCTTTTTCTCCCAATCTCACCCTTCATTACTATTAAATAATTTTACTTTATCATTTACCATACTTTTTTATATACTGTATTATAATTTTTCTTATAATATTGCAAGTTTATTCATCATATTACTGAATCGTATACCATAAAACAACGACAAAACGACACAATCCATCCAAATATTGTATTCATCAAACGATACAGCACAGTACCCGATACAATACAATATGCTATATTATGAAACGATATGTAACAACCATCCAAACAAACTGTAAGTTATATATCCCGTCAAGGGTAAATTGAAGAACTTATACACCATAGATCATCTTCTGTTACAATTTTACAATTTAAGGTCACATGTAGATAAGAAAAATTATACTAACAATGTAGATAACTTAAAAACTCTTCATTCATAGCACCCAAAAAATAATTTACTAGAATTTTCCTCATCAAGTGTAGTTCAAACACCACGAGGAATTGTTAAAAAACATGTACGTCCAAGACTTCACACAGAACTACTACTAAGAAACCATCATATATATATATATAAGAGATTGATTAAACATAATAAAGACCAGTAATTATTGCGATAAAACGAGAACAACAAGTTGCATCCCCTTGTTGAACATGCAAGGTCGCACTGAGACTAACATAGTTTCAACGTGAAATGGGAGGCAAATTCTTTGGGGAAAAAGAAAATATATGTTTATCCCATAACTTTTGACTATGTTTAAAATTACCCTCAAGTTTGAAATTTCACTAGGGAAAAACTTACTCCCACCGTTTTAATTTATGTGAACCCATTTGCTGGGCACGAAATTGAGAAAAGAGAAATTTTTTAATCTTGTGGTGTAAAATGAGGCACACATATTTTGTATGACTATAAATTATGTAAAGGTAAATTGTTTCCAAATAAGGAAAGGGATTATTCTTTTTGGCACGGACTAAAAAGGCAATAGGTTCACATAAATTGAAACTGAGGGTGTATTGTTTATTAAAAATATTTGTTCTAGATATATCACAGACAAGCGCATCTGATGTAGTGGTATCATTGTACCCTCCCACGGTACTGACCAGGGTTCATTCCCTGGACTGCTTTGATGTTAATATCCCCATGTGGCGACATTGTTTCTCTCGCTTTTGGAATAGAGGGCCCCATTGGGAGGCTCGCACGATGAGTCAGTGGTAAAGCACGCCCCCGATAATTGTGTTGTTGTGCCTAGGCTGTAAGGACTCTCAATTACATGGATAGTTCAATGTGTTCATCGGGGTTAATCCTGAAATGTGGATCATTCAAGGCACATAAAGATGGCTTACTCCTGTTCGAACAGGGTTTGAAACCAAACTTTTCCTAAATAGATAGGGCGATTCGGGTGAGTTTTGTATCGACGATATTGTGGTTTTGCTATTATCATCCCCTGTAACCTTTCCTCAGTTTGCTGGCACAATATAGTTTTACTTTCTTTGATATTCCTCGTTAATCTTTACTAGCTTATTTGCTGTATGTGACTTGCGACGCACCCTTCTTATTTACTCGCCTTTTTTTTCCCCACGTTTTCCTTCCTCTTAAATTTTTCGCGAGCCGAATCCTATCGGGTTGTACACATTTACAAGGACAGTATTCTCAAATCACTTGATGTAGTCTATAATGCCCGTACATTTAGTTGAACAATTTAGCATTGCTTCAGCAATGTTTCTCAACACCATACTAGAATGAAGATCTCAATACAAAAATACAAGATATACCCTTGATTTTATAAAAGGAAAGACATGATACAATAAAGATTCACATATAGATCACAAGCCAACAAAATTGGAACAAAATCAAGCCGATCATCTCTGCATCCGTCTCCTGCGTACTTTGAAAGCTACAGTTTCCTGCATATTCTTTAGGGGTCTAGACCATAAGATTGGTAATAGAGCTTTATCGAACTTCAGGGAACTGCAACCTTTGTTACAACTGTTTATGATTGCAGAATTTTCTTGTAATCCTGGAATGTCCCGTCGAAAGGCGTCACCCTGCCCTCAGAGACGGCCCAGAGTTGATCAACACTGCCAGATATTAAATGTTCATCGTGACTGACCTGTAAATAACATGTAGCACCAGAGCATTAGAGACCAGCAAAAACCAAATACCGTTATGTTTCCAATTAGCCAAAGAAGCTGATAGAAGTTTCATAGTACCATCAGTACGCCTCCTTGGAACAAGACAAGACCTTGTATCAGAGCCTCCACTGCGTCAAGATCCTACATAGAGCTAGATCAGAATTTTGCATATATCGCTAATCTACCAAAATCAAGCAAGAGAGATGTTCCCACTCCAACACAGTGTCAATAGCAGATAAACATCACACTGACTACTAGTGCATCCTTTGCCTTAGCTGTTGAGGTGAAATGAAATGCAAGTAAGAAACTAAAACAAGTAAAATATAACTTACTAAGTGATTTGATGGCTCATCAAGAAGCAATATGTGAGGCTTCTTGAAGGTTATCTTTGAAAATGCAACTCTGCTTTTTTGGCCACCTGAGATTCCATAGATCAATTCATAATATAGAGAATAAGCTATTATCATACTCTTGACTCTAAATGACAACACATAACAGAAGGCGGAACTGATATCATTGTGATCTGACCAGAAAAAAATAAATAGAATGCTAACGTACCAGACAAAGTGTACATGGGCTGAAGAGCAAGATTTCCAGTGATACCAAATGAACCTAGATGACCACGTAATTTTTGTTCAGGCACTCCCTGCAGGAAGCCAGAGAAAGGTTATGCATTAAAAGAGAGAATCTGCAGATCCACTTTCTGCAATATCAGATTTAAGAGGGTGATAAAGCCTGTAAGTATCTTATTCAGGAGTTCGACACAAATAAATTAAGAAAAATCAACTTCTAAATCCACCTTCTTATCCAGAATTTCTTGCATTCCTATTTGGCTGTTGTTTTTTTTTTAATAGGACTTTTTTGAGGAGGGAGAAGGAAAGACAGTAGTTGAACCTCATCAGCAAGAACAGCAGCCGCCTGTCAAAAATCACAAGCTCTCTTTTCCTTCCATTAACTATTTCATTTTTTATCTTAGAAGTGTGGAATAGAACTCGATATCCAACTCCATTCAGAACAAAACTTCCAATAATCGACAAGCTTTACCAATCAATGGAAATCAGACTACCAGAAGGCAGTAGATAAAGTAGAAAGGAAGATTTATTACGCAAAAATGAACATCAATTAGGAGAACTTACTGGAAAGCAACGCATCATGTATAAGAGGGGATTTGAGGACAGATCCAGCCCATCAACATGATGCTGACTAAATACAGCAATGCGGACCTAAACAAAAAGAAAAGCGCAGTTAGAATGCATTAAGACCGAGTACAACAACAACAACAACTACCCAGTATAGTCCCACAAAGTGGGGCCTGGGGAGGGTAATATGTAGACAGGCCGTACCCCTACCCAAAAGGGCAGAGAGGTTGTGTCCAATTGACCCTCGGCTCAGTGAAGGGAAGGAAAAACAAAAACAAAAACAAAAGAGCATTAGTAACTCCAGCAGAAACAGCGTAAATAATTATCTAAACATAAGAATCGTAAATAAAATAGTATGCAATAATATCAGACAGTAACTACCATAAATAACTACCATAAGGAAGACACAGTCCAATACACATATCATCTTTGAATAGTCCTACCAAGCCTCACCCAACCCCGGGTGAGGAGTACAAAAAACACTAGGACCCCTATCCTACAACCCTGATACTAGACCTCCAGACTTTCCTATCAAGGGTCATGTCCTCGAAAACCCGCATTCTAGCCATGTCATGCCTAATCACCTCTCCCCAGTACCTCTTAGGTCTCCCTCTGCCTCGCCGTACGCCGACCATCGCCAGCCACTCACAACTCCTCACCGGGGCATCAGGACCATTAAGACCGAGTAATTGAAATTAAAAAATGAGACAATTGCCTGCACGGCAATCATTATAAGCTCAAAAGATAACCACTAGCATTTGTTTATACAGAAATATTAGTCTATAGACTTTTACTAAATGAAAGGTGACAGGAATTGTAATGAGAGAATACTAGAACGGCTGAAACACAAATTGAACAAACAATATGGTATACTAACAAAAGTTGGTGAAAGTTATGATATGAAAGAAAGAACTAGTAGATGTTGGAAGTGATAAACAAAAACAAACCCTCACAAAATCTCCAAGTCTTTGGGAAATAGCTACCTTAGCAGAGCGGAAAACAGTTCCTGAAGTTGGTTGAAGCTCCCCAGAAATAAGCTTAAGTATTGTTGACTTTCCAATACCATTAGGACCAACCACTGGAAAATATATATGGTGAGACAAGGCCCATGATATATAGAACAATATAAATGCTTAAAAGAAACAATTATAAAGAAATATATGCCTAACCCACGTACTACCTAATTCACAAATAGAGATATCCAATTTTACTTCCAAAAGAAAAACTCAATGTCAAATACAGAGAGGCATATTACTGATCAAAGGAAATGTAAGAGGTTTGCAACAATTAAGTAAAACAAAAATTAAAACACTTGATTGTTAGGCAATAAAGGTCTTACTTGCTACTCGGCTATCCAAATCTATACCAAAATTCAAATTTTTGAACAATATTGGGCCCCCAGGATATCCAAAGGATGCATCACTGCATATGTTACAACAAGGTAAGAAATTAATTAACTGATATTTGCTACCTGACAAAGAGATTCAAAAGAATGTATTAGGCACGGAATAAGAGATGCTTAACCTGAAGCTTATAATAGGAGCACCAGGTCTATCATCAGGAGAAGGGAACTCAAACTTGTAGCTGCATACGCAAAACGACATGAGTTCATATAATTAAAAAATGTAACAGGACCGAGACCAGAGTTTTATAGACTCAGGTGATAACATGTTAAACCATCAGAGAAAGTTAAAATAACAGAAATATATAGGAGCAACGTGTTAAAGGAACGAATGCGTACTCAGGATCGTTGATGACTTCATCCACACGACCAATTCGTTCCAGTGCCTGTTAAATTCAAGGAAAACCACTCAGATACGGATCATGGCATGCTAGGGCATCAGAACTAGACCTAATCAAATTATTAAACAATCAGATTGGGCAACTGATTAAATCACTTGAGCAAACAACCATAACCACTGAACGCTGACAAGATATGTAGGAGCAGCCTACGATAAAATGAAAAAATACCTTAATTCTAGATTGAACAAGAGATGCACGCTTTGCATTGTACCGGAACTTATCAATAAAGGTCTGCAAAACATTAAAGCCAAAAGATGTATCAACATATTAAACAGCTTAATAAGAAATATGCAAATACGGTCGCAATTAATCTGTTTGCAATAGTCTACCAATAAAAACTAATCTAATTGAGAAAGACCTGCATGTGGGCCCTTGTACGTTCATTCGCCTCGAATGCCTTCTGTTGATTCTTAACTTGTTCATCTCGTGTCCTTTCGAATGTATCATAGTCTCCTTTATAGGTACTCAATTTCTGATTTTGTAGATGGATAATATCTGTGACTACCTGAAGAAAGAAGCAACGATTGGTTTATGAGATGTCAGAACAAACATCAACCTCTGTACATACTGAACCCAACTACAGTTTAAAGTCAGAGAGAATAAAACACGTACAGTATTCAAGAACTCTCTAGCATGAGAGACAACTATAAACGTCTTCGGCCACTTCACCAGGTACGTTTCCAGCCATAAGACAGCATGCAGATCAAGATGATTCTGCAAGAAAAGGAAAACATAAGTTCTATGCCATTCTGCATGCAAAAGAAGCATAAATTCATTGTCTGTCTAGATGTATATCTACATCTTCAAGAAAAAATAACACACCGTGGGTTCATCAAGCAACAATAGATCAGGTTCAATGAACAATGCCCGAGCAAGAGCTATTCTCATTCTCCATCCTCCAGAAAATGTTTTAGTCGCTCTCTTTTGCATTTCTGTAGTGAAGCTCAAACCCTGGAAGTAATAGCCACCAATGAAAACTAGTCTAGTCATTACAACTGGCTTGAGCACAAATGACCAATAGGCAAAACATTCTTGAAGCATTGAAGCACGTCAAAACTACAACAGAATCAAACCCCAGCTTCTTAAATGATACAGTTCTAACTTTCGATTGCCAAAGATAGATCGACTTCTAGCATCTTCCCATTTTCTCAACTTTCAGTTTTAGACGTTAGTATACAGACCCATAGCTTAAGACGTATAAAGAGTCGAATGCCAAAGTTATGGAAGCCTGAATATCTACTAATAGAAGAAGACACTACATCTATTCTGGAAAAAGTAGCATAAAACGAGAGATTATCAGAGAAAAAATAATCTTAACAGTTAACAGACAACTTAAACTCTGAGGAGAGGCCAAAAAAAGCAAGATATTTTGGCAAACGTAAAGTTAGGACAGAAGCTAGGACAACTTAAACTCTAAGGCGAAGCCAAAACAGCAAGATTAGCTTTAGACTAGCTTGCATACTGTTGTGCCCTATCCAAAACATATTCCTTAGACAAAGTAAGTGGAAGCACAACTGTAGTAATAAGGAAAGAAAAGCAATAGGTATCTCAGGTACACTAATTAGTAGGTCTCAATCTTGCTCATACATTGTAAGTTAACATCATAACATGTGCAGTTTGTCCCTGATCTACAGCAAAGGTGTGCAATATTAAAAATCAAATGCAAACTCTGCTTTAATTAACACACACAGTGCATAAAGTGAACAAACTTTCTCAACAGTTATTAGGAGACAGACGAGAGCAAAAGCTTGGGAATCGAATTACTGTGCAAATTAAAACTAACCGAAAGTATAGTTGCTGCACGTGACTCAGCTGAGTAAGCATCAATGAAATCAAGTCTTTTGTATATCTCTTCAAGCCTTTTCGCCATAGCATTTTTGTCGATCTCCCCATTCAACTTATCACTCTTTCCAGCTTCGCCTTCTAGGTCCATTTCTCTCTAGAAAACCATGAAAATACTAAGGAATGGGAATATACTTCATCTCATGAGAACAAAATACATGGGAATATAAGATAATAAGCAGTATAATATGACATAAAAGCTTAGCCATTTAACTGTTTCTAACCTGTAATTCAAGCAGACGACCCTCTTCTTCCAGAAGTTGAGTTCTCTCCATATCAGTGTTAAGAATACATTGCAAAACTGAGGTATCATCACCAACCACTTCTTGCTCAACATGCAATATCTGGCAATTCTTGGGAATACCATCAATAGCGTGCATAGCCATGTGTCTTAGGAGAGTTGTTTTCCCCGTGCCGTTTCTTCCAATAAGGCCTGCACCCAGATCAGAGATTCAGGTAAGGCTGTCGATGCATAAACTTAACTGCCAATCATAATCAAAAAGAGGAAGGTGAACTACGTCACTGGCAATAGGCTATGCTTTTTTCATAAAGTAATAAATATTACTCCCTCCGTTCCAATTTATGTGAACCTGTTTGACTGGGCACGGAATTTAAGAAAAAATGAAGACTTTTGGAATTTGTGGTCCTAAACAAGTCCAAATGGGGCCCAGAGTATTTGTGTGGTTATAAAAGCTTCTCATTAAGGGTAGAGTTATAACTTTAAGCTAAATTGTTACCAAATTTAGAAAGGGTTCATTCTTTTTGGAACGGACCAAAAAGGAAATAGGTTCACATAAACTGGAACGGAGGGAGTATTAATGAAGAGCAAAAAAAATAGGCTATGCCGTTCTTCTTTGGTCTGAAATGAGTCATCTGCTTACTGTTCTAAATTGCTTCCAATCACATTTATATCTAGTTAAAAGTCAGCTTTGTAGAATATACAGTATGAACAAATATATTCATCTCCCCCCAAATTTCGCCCCTAGAGATTTATGCTATATTATCGCAGTCTTCTTCCCCATGACAATTAGCTACGGTAGAATAGCATGTGCATAATGACTTACTTGCTTAAGACACTGAAATGTGTATCAAGATAAGTAGATACTTGCACTCTCTAAACAAAATGGCATAGTTTCCTTTTTAGACCACACAACAATCTTGACTTCTTTCCTTGATGACAACATTTTCTCCCTCCAACATTATTAAATAAATATAAACTAAGTCTATCATGTATTATATCCAAAGAGATGTGTATTTTCAACTAAGTTTCCAACATTTCAAACTATCATTTTGAAATGTTGTTTTATATAACTGTTATCAAATTACATAGTAATCAAATTATTTCAATATACTAACATGTTCAAAAATGTCATCATTTAACTCTGCAATCAGAATGGGTCATTCTTGTCCGCAAGGAGGGAGTAATACCATGTAGATGAGATACAGACTACTTGATATCAAAAGGTCTAGGAAAACGCAAAATCAAACTACAGAGGGAGTTTCAAAAATATTCAAGCATACCATAGTGTCTTCCAAAAGAAAGCGTAACAGAACCATCGACAATAAGGTCGCGACCAGCAACAGATATATTGAAATTTTCCATACGGATATCCTTAACAGTTGGCCCATCACCCTGACCATCATGATTCACACACACTAACGGCATACCAGCTTTCACTTCTTCCACTTCTTTCAAATGTGCTTGGTATTCTGCCTGCAGAATCAAGCCATGCATATTAGAAAACAAAGGAGTAAGCCAGCCACTTTTTATTTTCCTTTTTTTTTTGTCTTCTTTTCATCCACATGACAGGGAGGAAAGGGTCATATATTTTTAAGCAGTAGTTGGAGAGGGATTACATTTATTCTGTCTCAAAACCTCAAGAGGACAATCGCTATCCAACAAAAGGAGGATTGCGAAATGTCATACACATACACACCCTTTAGAATAATAAATGGAAACTTAGTGAAGAGTCAAGCTATGTTGCTCGAACTCTCCAAAAGTATTGTCGCACCCGTGTCGGGTCCTCCAAAAATGCACTACTTCCGGAGGATCCGAGATGCACCCGGCAACATTTTTGGAGAGTCCGAGCGACATAGATGTCAATTCAAATCAGCATGGTTCACAGACAAAAAAAGTTGGCTTCCTCAACATAACAACCAATATTTGTGTCAAACAGGTTCATTCTGGTTATTGACGAGATTATTGTTTTGTCCCTCACCTCTCTCAGGCGTTCATCTTTCCTCTTCTTCCTTTCGATCTTAATCTTGTCACGTTCTGTGAGCAAAGGACCATCAACTGGTTCTGGCTTTTTATTCTTTGGAGCTTCCTCTTCATCCATCCCATCAAACATTCGCAGCGGCATTTTTAAGCTTCTCACGGTTGGTTGAGGTTTAACCAATCCATGCTTCTCTAACTTCTCTGACAATTTGCTACAAACCTGTCATGATTGGAAAAATAGCTCTTTATGCTACTGAAGACAGATTTCAGACAATTCAATCTATTACCATAACGGGATCCAACAAAAGAAAGACAGATATAGAGGAGTCTAACAACCACAATCATAGTGCCGGTATAACCAAAAACACTGGTAGTAACAAATTACTTATAAATTTGTCCACCGTAATATACTTAACTTTTTTGGTTCATAAATTGCTCTGTAATGGTTATTCACCATTTGAACTCTTATGTCCCCTTAAAAAGGCCGTTTTTCTCTGGTTTAAGAAGTTCTCAATTCAAATGAGCTAATAGGCAATCAACTCACCTGACAACGCCTCAACCCCAAACAAAGTTGGACTTGATTATGTGTTTTTGTAATGGTTACTATTTTTTTTCCAGATCAAAATCATTCATATTCTACTCCGCTTATAGATAATTTGTCTTTTGAAGCAGTCATAAGCTCTCTAGAAACTAGAGGTTCTCTAAATCACGCAATTCTTGCTTCATAAACCAAAGCTAACTACCAATATAAACACTAAATTTCTAATTTTTATTTCTCAAAGCTCGTTGTACATAATTAGCAGCTCTCTAAAACTACAGCTTCTCTAAAGCATTACACCTTGTCAATACAAACAATAAAGTTTTAAATTTCAATTCAATTAAAATGATAACAAAAACTCAGTGAATCACTTTTATTCATCAAAACTAGTAACAGAATAAGTAAATATTTCTGAATCAATTCAAAATTTCGAGAGAAAATATTAAAATAAGCAGAAGCAATAACGAAATTGAGACCGATTAATACCGCACGACATTCGGGGAAGTCAGTAACGCAACCGGAATCGACGAGTAATTCGCCGAGGGCTTCAAAAGCACCTTCACCATCAAGTCCAAAATCGAAATCTTCATCGGCGAGGACATTGATTATATAGTCAATAATCGGCTGATCTACATCTTCAGCTCGTCGCCCTAAGACTTCGTGCACAACGTTGCTTGTCGCCACTTCCGTCATCTGAACCAGAATGAACGGAAAAAATCGGTGCTGGACCGGTTTATGGTACAATGTGAGGCGGCTCCGGTTTGTGAATGGTGTTATTGTTCTCTATCTAGGGTCCGTTATTTTCTTTTTTGATTCCTTTTATGAATTACATCCGAGAAGGAAAGGAAATTACACAAATTATCTCAAATATAAAAAATTTATATGAATTTTACTGCAACAAATTATAAACCACACAAATATCTCAATTTTCTTTTTTTAATAAAATATTTGCCACCAGCATATCATGAGTTTAAATAATATTAATTAGATGGAAAAAAAATTACATACACACATGGAATGATACAAATAAAGCAAGTACATAAACACGGTGTCACCCTCCATGGCACGGCGAGCTCGGTGGGCGGTGGGTAGCTCCGATACTATTGATACAATTCAGGAGAATCACACCCAAAAAGTTAAAGAGAAATTCAAAAATAATCAAAGTTGTAAGTGGTCATTACTTTAGATAAATCTAAATGAAAATACTTTTCAAAATCCGAAAAATATTCTAAGGCCAATTAACAATGCGTGCTATTTTTACCTAAAGTTAGTTGTTGAAGTGAAAAAGTCCGAGGCTGTATAAACCCCAATTCAACATATTGTCGTATCAATGTGGAACTCAAGTCTCATACCTTGCAATGGACCATAACAAACAAGGTATGGGACTTGAGTCCCACATCAATATTGGAATGTGCTAATGTGTGATTTATATAGGCTTGGACTCTTCTAATTTTTGGGGTGTGGTTCTCAATGCGTTGTATTCAGAGGCGGACTCAGGATTTGAGCGCGACGAGGGCACTAATATTTTCACATATGGCAATTAATAGCAACAAAGTTCGGCGTGCAACTCTTTAAAACAAGGTATGAGACTTGAGTTCCACATCATTATTGGAATGTGCTAATGTGTGATTTATGTAGGCTTGGACTCTTCTAATTTTTTGGTGTGGTTCTCCATGTGTTGTAACCAGAGATGGACCGAGGATTTTAGCACGACGAGGGCACTAATATTTTCACATATGCCAATTAATAGCAACAAAGTTCGACGTGCGACTCTTTAAAACTTTAGCAATTGTGATAGCTTATTATCAAAGTACACACTCTAAGTTATCGTCAAAGTGACATATGTTGCTGCTTCGCCGAAAGTGTGTTGAAGAGGGAAGGAACTACTCCTCCCCCCTCCCCTCCCCCCCAAATAAAAATAGTATTGATAGTATACTTTCTTTTTCATGTTACGGATAGATTCTTTTTTATATTTCAACAAATAAGTTTTATTATGATATAAAAATATTTTTTTTCATTTTAACCAAGAAAGTACTTTTTCCATATAGAAATAGTATTATTTTTGCGTAAAAAGTATTAATTCCTTTGGATTTGTGTGTATTTTTAGAGGCCGGGGGGAGAAGAGGGGAGTAGCATAAAAACATATTTTCTACTTTCTAATCAAACACTAGAAAATATTTTCTGGAAAAAAAATTCCACTCACCAAGTCCCCAAAAGCAATAGCGAGCGATCAGTCACCCCTAACCAAAGTTGCCTGCCAACATTTTATATGGCACCAAAAATTATTACAAGGGTCCTCCATGTATACGCTGCTATATCCGAAATATATATACACTAATTTTGTCGAGGCTAACGAGTTCCTGTGACCCCTTTACCTTACATGTAGGTCCGCTCATGTGTGACGATCCGGCCCATTGTCAAGTGAGTTACCGCCCTATTTCCCCCATATTATGTTTCTCTATGCTTTATTATCGGTATTTGAGGTGATCGAGTAGAATTGGATTGGTTTTAGCTGTAAATGAGACACTTAGTCTCTTAAAGGAAAGCTTGCTTTGGAAAAGTCAACGGGAAGTTGACTATATAGTTAGAGGGATCGTATGTGAATTCTGATAATTCAGTTAGCTTCACGGGATGATTTGTGACTTAGTAGTGCGATTGGAATTGATTTTGGAGGTCTGGTGTAGAATTAGGCTTGAATTGGCAAAGTTAGTATTTTGGTGAATTCCGGTAGATATGCATGCAATGTTTGGTGATTCAGTAGCTCCATTAGGTGATTTTGGATATGTGTATAAAGTTTCAGGTCATTTAGAGATGTTTAGGTCGGGTTTTTGATTGAGTGTGTAATTCGAAAGTTTTTAAGAAACTTAGGCTTTGATTTGATGATATTTGAGGATTTTGATGTTAACGATAGTGTTTTGATGGTTCCAGCAAGTTTGAATAAGGTATTATAACATGTCTGTATTTTTGGTTGAGGTTCCGGGGGCCTCGGGGTGAATCGGGTGTTAAAACGAGAAGTTTTTTAAGCTGGCTTCAGGTTTGTTTTGTTGTCATCTGGTATTTCCGCTTCAGTGGAAATGGACCGCAGAAGCAGATGAAGAGGTGCAGAAGTGACTTTGGCTTGGGTTGTGAAGTTCTCCAGAAGCGGAACTTGGTCCGTATAAGCGGATCCGCAGAAGCGAGCATTTGGCAACATAAGCGGACTTGGGGATCCGCAGAAGCGTGTTTCTTTGTCGCAGAAGCGGTAGTGGGAAACTAAGTGAAAAATTGCAGAAGCGGATAATTGGACGTGAAAGCGATATGGCAGAAGCCATTATGGGAACCGTAGAAGCGAAAACTGGACTGTGCTTAATAAAAAGTGACTTCGCGAATTTTGAAAGAGAACAACACTTTGGACTACGGACTAAGAGGGTTTTTGGGCGATTTTGAAGAGAGTTTCGAGGGCTTTCATCAGGTATGAATTTTTGGACTTAGATTATGATATTACGGTGTGAATTCGTGGATTAATACTGAAAATACAAGGAATTAGAGGGTAAAAATGGAGGTTAGGGCTTGAAACTAAAGAGAATTTAAATTTGGATTTCGAAAGGGCAATTGAACCCCAATTTTGGTAAATTTGATGTATAGACTCGTGGTGAGATGAGGAATCCGGTGATGTAAATTTTTAAAATTTTTCGAGAAGTGGGCTGGGGGCTCGGGTTTTTCCAACTTCGTAATTTTTGGTATTTTTTGAGTCGTTTCGATTGGGTTATGTTTCTTTGGCGCATTGTAATGTATTCGTTGTGGTTTTGGCCAAATTCGACGCGCGAGGAGGTTGATTCAAGAGGAAAGGGCATTGCGAGCTAGTCTTCGGCCAGCTTGAGGTGAGTAATAGACATAGATGATGATCTGAGGGTATGAAGCCCCGGTTTATCACATTGTGACGCTATGTTGAGGTGAGAACCGCACTCCATGATGAGTGCGGGGTCATTTGTGATTGGGGATTTTGGCTTAGTCCACCCCGAGTGGTGTCCAAGTTGTGCTTTGGACTATAGACTGATTAGCAAACATCATACTTGGATTGTTGTGATATATTTGGGCTGTATGCCGACTATGTGAATCCCTTGGGGATTATTATCACTTATTCCATGATATTCAGCATGATATATTATTTCAGTCTTGAGTTTTAAACACTGTTCGAAATGCCTAGTCACATTCCTAAGGTTTTAAAGACTTAACCTATATTTTTCCTAATTATTGGAATTGAGAAGTAAAAACTAACTTTGCTGTATAACTCACATGTTTATTATGAGTTATACATCGTAGTGACGTTACGATTATATTATGCTTGGGCTGTAGGAGCCCTTTCGGAGTCTGAACCCCCACAGTAAGCGCGGGTACCCAAATGGATCGGGCTGCACACCACATCGGTCATGTGCATTGCATTGCATTCATGCTTTGATGTTTACCTGATTTATCTGAGTCTATTTTTGTTGCCATTTCACCGTTAATTATGCTAAACTGTTAGTTATAGTTTTACATTGTGGTATTTTCGTAGATTCTCATCTTCAGTCATTATATATGCTTATTACTCACTAAGCTGGAAGTACTCACTTTTCTCCCTGCACCACGTGTGCATATTCAGGTGCGTCAGGAGCTTAGTTGAGCAATTGCTGTCTTCTAGAGTTATTTCGGAGTTGTCAAGGTAGCTGTCTGACGTCAGCATGACCTGACTTCTCCCTCTTATCCATTTATATTTTCGCATTCTAGACTTATGTATTTTGAGGATTTATTACTCAGTTGTGTTTAGAGGCTCTAAACTCGAGACCCAAGATCTTTTTTTTGGGAGTTGTTTGCCAATTATTTGGGTTTTTCTGTGTTGTTTTCTATTTACTTTCAGATTGTGATTCTTGTTATCTGCTAAATTCAGTTAACCAATTGGTATTGAGATTTCGTATTCGGGTTGAGAGTATCTATATGGTCGGACTTGCCTAGCAATATTGTTGTGCGCCATCACAACCGGGATTGGGGCCGTGACAAGTTGGTAGCAGAGCTTAGGTTACTAGACCTCGTGATTTATGAGCCGGTTTAGTAGAGTCTCGCGGAACGGTATGAAGACGTCTGTATTTATCCTCGAGAGCCTGTAGAACCTTTAGGAAATACTTCACAGTCTTGAAACTTTTGTCGTGCGACTTTGTTGATCCGAGAACTAAACTTTTGTATTCTATTCTCTCGCATATGGCAAAAACTCGTGCTACCGAATATGGCGGATAACCACCATTACACACCCGCTAGAGGTCGTGGGCATGGTCATGGTCAAGGCAGACCAGCAAGTGCAGTACTTGCAAATCCACCAGCTGCCCCGGTTCAGGACCAGCCTCCAGCTGTAGATGCTCCAGCAGCACCTGTTTAGGCACCGACAATGCCCATTGTGATTCATGGTCTCCAGGAGGCTTTAGCTCAGATCTTATCCGTCTGCACTGTCCTGGCTCAAGCCGTCTTAGCCACTACTGTAGCAACTACTTCTCAGACTGGGGGTGGTCAACAGACCCCCGTTGCTCGCACACCCGAGCATGGTGTTCATGGATTGCAGACACCGGGAGCAGCCCCAGCTCAACCAGTTGCCCCAGTTTCACCAGTTGCCCCAGTTTCACCAGTTGCGCCAGTCGCACCAGCTCCAGACTTTGTGTTTCCAGCTATGCCAGACGATGAGCAGCGTCGACTGGAGAGGTTCGGTAGGCTCCAGCCTCCGACGTTCAGTGGTACTGAGGGCGAGGATGCCCAAGGATTTCTAGACAAGTGTCAGCATATGCTTTGCACTGCATGTATTTTGGAGTCGAGTGGAGTGGCTTTTACTACTTTCCAGTTCTCAGGGCCTGCATTTACATGGAGGGAGGAGTTTGAGAGGCATAGGCATGTTGGAGCACAGCCCCTTACTTGGCAGCAGTTCTCCACTCTCCTTCTGGAGAAATATGTACCGCAGTGTCGCAGGAAGGAGTTGCGTCGTTAGTTTGAGTGGTTGGTTCAGGGGGACATGACTATGACCCAGTATGAGTTGAGTTTTACGCAACTAGCTCGGCATGCTACTTGGATGATCCCGATAGATCGGGAGAAGATTAGGAGGTTCGGGGATGGTCTCAACTATCTAGTCCACATTTTGATGACTAGATAGAGGGTTGTGGCCGTCTTGTTTGAGGAGGTAGTTGATATGGATCGACATATTAAGACAGATCGTCGCTGGGAGCGTGAAGAGAGGGAGGCCAAAAGGCCTCCAGGTTCAGGTAGCTTTAGTGGTGCTCTGTCTAGGGGCCAGTTCTAGCGTGGCAGAGTTCGTTCCTTTATACCTCCTCAGTCAGGTCGTATAGAGTCCAGTGGGGCTTCTTTAGGCCTTGTTCATCAGGGTTATCAGCAAGGCCAGTCTTCACTTAGCTCCCTTCCAGCTCGAAGCTCTACTCCTGCCTCTTCAACACAGGGTTCGTCTGCAGTGAGGTGTTTCCTTTAGTCCTCTTTCCAGCTCTGGGTAGTTTCTACTAGTGCGGTGAGTTTGGTCACATGAGGAGACAATGTCCTCGGCTTCGTGGCGGTCAGTTTCACTAGAGGGATCAGCGCTCATCTTTTGCTCCTGTTTTATCAGCACCCACTCAGTCACCTAGGGGTGGAGGCCAGGTAGCCAAAGGCCGCCCTCAGCGGTGGAGGCCGGACTGGTGGTGGTCAGTCTTGATTCTATGCTCTTCCAGACACGAGGGACACCATTGCATCATATGCTGTTATCACATGTATTATCTCAGTCTGTCACATGGATACTTCTATCTTATTTGATCCCGGGTCTACATATTCTTATGTGTCTTCATATCTTGCCCGTCATCTGGGTATGACCCGTGGTTGTCTTGCCTTTCCTGTGCACGTATCTACCCCGATGGATAATACTATTATTGTGTATCATGTATATCAATCGTTTCTGGTGATTATTGGGGGTCTGAAGACCCGATTTGACTTGTTATTGTTGTGTATGGTAGATTTCAATGTGATTCTGGGTATGGATTGGCTATACCCGTACCGTGCTATTTTGGAATGTCATGCCAAGACAGTTATGTTTGCTATTCCGGGTGTTCCGAGGATCGAGTGGCGAGGTATGACTGATTATGTGCCCAACAAAGTGATTTCTTTTCTGAAGGCCCAACGGATGATTTGGAAAGGTTGTTTATCGTACTTGGATTTTGTTAGAGATGTCGGAGCTGAGACTCCTTGTCTTGATTCGGTTCCCGTTGTGAGGGATTTCCCTTATGTGTTTACAGCGGACCTACCGGGCATGCCGCCGGACAGGGACATTGACTTCGGTATTGATCTGGTGCCGGGCACTTAGCCCATCTTTGTTCCTCCCTATCGTATAGTGTCAGGTGAGTTAAAGGAGTTGAAGGAGAAGCTTTAGGAACTCCTAGATAACAGGTTCATTCGCCCGAGTGTGTCACCGTGGGGTACGCGGTCTTATTTGTAAAGAAGAAGGATGACACGATGAGAATGTACATTGATTACAGACGGTCGAACAAGGTGGCAATGAAGAACAAGTATCCACTACTATGTATTAAGGATTTGTTTGACCAGCTTCAGGGGGCAAAAGTATTCTCTAAGATTGATCTCTGTTCAGGCTATCACCAGCTAAATATTAGGGATTCAGACATTATGAAGACGACTTTCAGGACGAGATATGGGCACTATGAGTTTCTGGTTATGTCATTCGGGCTGACTAATGCCCCAGCCGCGTTCATGCACTTGATGAAGATTGTATTTCGGTCGTATCTGGATTCATTTGTGATTGTATTTATTGATGATATCCTGGTGTACTCGCGTAGCCAGGAGGAGCAGGCGCAGCTTTTGAGGGTGTTATTGCAGAGACTGAAGGAGGAGAAGCTCTATGCAAAGTTCTCCAAGTGTGAGTTTTGGCTTGGTTATGTGGCTTTTCTGGGACACGTGGTATCCAGTGATGGTATTCAGGTGGATCCAGAAAAGGTTGAAGCGGTGCAGAGTTGGCCTAGACTGTCCTCATCCACTGAGATTCGGAGTTTCCTCGTCTTGGCGAGTTATTATCGCAGGTTCATTCAGGGTTTTTCATCCATTGCGTCGCCCTTGACAAAGCCGACACAGAAGAATTCTCCATTTGTATGGTCGGATGAGTGCAAAAAGAGCTTTCAGAAGCTCAAGACTGCTTTGATCACAGCTCTCATATTAGTATTGCCATCAGCTTCAGGTTCTTACATGGTGTATTGTGATGCTTCAAGAGTTGGGATCGGATGTGTATTGATGCAGGAGGGTCGAGTTATTGCTTATGCTTCTCGTCAGTTGAAGCCCCATGAGAAGAACTACGAGTTCATGACTTAGAGTTGGCTGCTATAGTTCATGCTTTGAAGATTTGGAGGCACTATTTATATGGCGTATTTTGTGAATTTTTCACTGATCATCGCAGTCTTCAGCATTTGTTTAACCAGAAGGATCTTAATTTAAGGCAGCGGAGGTGGCTTGAGTTACTCAAGGACTATGATATTACCATTTTGTATCACCCGGGGAAGGCCAATGTAGTGGCCGATGCTTTGAGCCGGAAGAAGGTTAGTATGGGTAGTTTGGCGTACATTCCAGTTGGGGAAAGACCCTTTGCAGTTGATATCCACGCTTTGGCCAATTGGACGGTGAGATTAGATATTTCTGAGCTTAGTCGGGCTTTGTCTCGTGTGGTTTCTTGATCTTCCTTGTATGACCGCATTAGAGAGGCGCTAGTATGATGACTCGCATTTGCTTGTCCTGAAGGACAGGGTCTAGCATGATGATGCCAGGGATGTGACTATTGAAGACGATGGTGTGTTGATGATGGAGGCCGTATTTGCATGCCCAATGTAGGTGGGCTTTGGGAGTTGATATTAGAGGAGACCCACAGCTCGCGGTATTCCGTTCATCTGGGTGCCGTAAAGATGTATCATGATGTGAGGCATCACTACTGGTGGAGGAGAATGAAAAAAGATATTGTGAGTTATGTAGCTCGGTGTCTCAACTATCAGCAAGTCAAATATGAGAATCAGAGGCCCGGTGGTGTACTTCAGCGGATGGATATTCCAGAGTGAAACGGTAGAGGATTACCATGGATTTTGTGAGTGGTCTCTCTTATACCTCGAGGAAGTTTGATTCGATTTGGGTGATTGTGGATAGGCTGACCAAGTCAGCGTACTTCATCCCGGCGTGTACTACATATTCTTCGGAGTGGTTAGCGGAGATTTTCATTCGGGAGATTGTACAGTTGCATGGGATCCCAGTTTCCATTGTCTCAGATAGGGGTACCGAGTTTACTTCGCAGTTCTAAAGTACTTTTCATCGAGATTTGGGTACACAGGTAGAGTTGAGCACAATATTTCATCCTCAGACGGACTGACAATTTGAGCGTACTATCCAAATATTGGAGGACATGTTGTGTGCATGTGTCATTGATTTTGGAGGTTCTTGGGCTGAGTTCTTGCCATTGTAGAGTTTTCTTACAACAATAGCTACCAAACCAGTATTCATATGGCGCCGTATGAGGCTTTATATGGGAGGCAGTGTAGAGTTGGTTGGTTTGAGCCCGGCGAGGCTAGACTATTGGGGATAAAGTTAGTCCAGGATGCCTTAGAGAAGGTAAAAGTGATCTAGGAGAGACTTCGTACAGCTCAGTCCCGTCAGAAGAGTTATGCGGATCGGAAGGTTCGAGATGTATCTTATATGGTGGGCGAGAAGGTCTTGCTGAAGGTTTCTCCTATGAAAGGCGTTATGAGGTTTGGGAAGAAAGGGAAGCTGTGTCCACAGTTCATTGGAACTTTTGAGATACTTAGGAGAATTGGGGAGGTGACCTATATGCTTGCTTTGCCACCCAGCTTGTCGGGGGTTTATCCGATATTCCATGTTTCTATGCTCCAGAAGTATGTTGGGGACCCGTCGCATGTGTTAGACTTCAGCACGATTCAGTTGGATGAGGACTTGACCTATGATGTGGAGCCAGTGACTACTTTGGGTCATCAGGTTCGGAAGTTGAGATCTAAGGATATAGCTTCGGTGAATGTGTAGTGGAGAGGTTGGCCCGTGGAGGAGGCCACCTGGGAGACCGAGCAGGAGATGCGGAGCAGAAGCGGTTATGGGAACCGCAGAAGCAAAATCTGGACTGTGTTTAATGAACCTATCTCAACCTTCTAAACTCGGTAATGGATCTGTCCCCAAACCTTCTTCACGTAAATATCAGAACAATCCTTTTCCATATTAAGTTTTTCCCTCCTTTTCTTTCGTGCGATTTATATATTATGTCCCTTTATAATTTTGTATTTAAAAAAAAATTTGGTAAATTTTTTGTGTAAAAAGAAATTCCGTATGTGTAAAAAAATTGTAGTTTTATAAAATTAAAAACATATTTATAAAGAGCCAAAAAATTAATTGACCCCCTTTTCCCCCAAATTTCATTTACTATGACTATAGGTTTTATCTATTTTTTGTTTTCTCTCTCTTCTTTCTTTTTCCTTTTCCTTTTATTAGGAGAATATCAAATCTTTTACCCCCATTTACAAGCTGCAACACGCACTGAAAACCAAAGAAAATATTGATATTACAGTACTGAGTGTGCCTCTCCAACTTGTTGGACGTGTCAAAAACTCAAATATCTCCCCAAGACTCTGGACCTTCAATTCTTCAAACGGTGCGTAAAGTCCAATCTAACTTCTATTTTCCCTTTTCTTTTTCTTTTTTCTGTTCGTTCATACTTCGCAAAGTCTTCTTCGCTCATTCAGCTGAAAATCTCTAAATACCATCAAGTAAAAAAACTCGCATTTCACAATTCTACAAAATTCAATTCTCAATCCTCGAAATTTTTTATTTTGAAGTTGGAGATTTTTTTTATTAGTTTAAAATTTATTTTTAGATAACAGAAAGTGAGAATTGAAGATGAGGCTATTGAAAGTCGCGACGTGTAATTTGAATCAATGGGCTATGGATTTCGACTGTAATTTGAAACACATTAAGGAATCTATAGCCGAGGCTAAAGCTGCGGGAGCTAAGATCAGGCTAGGACCCGAGCTTGAAATCACTGGATATGGTTGTGAAGATCATTTTTTGGAACTCGATACTGTTGCTCATGCGTAAGCTTCAAATTTCACAATTCTTTTTTAAGTTATATAAAGTGACAGTGTTAATATCAGTGTAGTTTGACATGTTATAGCATGTTATTTACCAGTTATTCTCTATCAATGCTGTTAAATAGGTACCTTTATTACCTTATAACCATTTTAATGTGCTTGTGATGACATTGGAATTGGTAGTTATTGTATTATATTATTGCATGCTATTTTATTTATGTTTCTTATGTTTAGATAATTATTTATGCTATTTCTGTTGGAATTACTAATGCTCTCTTGTTTTTGTCTTTCCTTTCCTTCACTGAGCCGGGGGTCGATTGGAAACAGCCTCTCTGCCCTTTCGGGTGGGGTAAGGCTCGTCTACATATTACCCTCCCCAGACCCCACTTTGTGGGACTATACTGGGTAGTTGTTGTTGTTGTTGTTGTGATGACGTTGGAAGATGATCTGGAAGTTACCTGGTTGCGCCAATGCATAAAACTTAAACTCAAATAGGATATAAGAAGCATCTCATCTCTAAAATGCAAACTTTTAGATGAGTTAGTTTCACACATTTCAACACGGTGTTTGGATTAGAAGGAAGATATCCTGTGTTTGAATCTCATTGAACAGAATATTAAATTTAACCTCAGTGATTTAACAAGTTAGACGGCATAGATGTGGACCACACAATTCAACATCATCTACTCCATATATATAAATTTCATTGAGAGCTCTGTGCATTGAATAGTGCACAGCATATATCTGGCGCATTGAATTAATTTTGACACAGTAGAATATGGCTTAACCTTTCTCTTTTTCCTAATCGAGATTTACAAACTATGAAAAAGACATGGAAATTGTTGCAGATTAGAGGCTTCATACTAATACTAACATGACATGACATAAAATTAGCTTAGGCGCTATACATGATCAAGTAAGGTTGTTATCTAGTTTCACAGATACTACGTCTTCCATTTTTATATGACATGTTTATTTTCTGTAAAAATTACTTGCTTTGGATGCATAAGACTTTTTCTAGCAGGTTTTAGTGTAACAGAGACTTCCACATACAAGTAACATCAATTTCGCAGATAGATACTGGCTAAAATAGACATGACTTGTTGTGGAGATAAATGAAGGATGTGCTATGACAAGATATCTATCTTCTCTCTCCTTTTTTCTTTATTGCTTTGCACATGTGAACATTTGTTGTTCTTGTCGGTGTAAAGAAACCTATTGATAATATGTTAGTGTTTCCTTTGAGATGGAATTTTGTTTATTTTGCCTTCTCAGATAACGAGACCCGCAAGACAATTGTCATTATTGAAGTACGTGTTGATGTTTAAAGAAACAATTGCTGATAAATTTGCATCAGAAGAAGTAGAGAATAGCGGGCATTAGATTATCATTTTGAGCTCTTTTCCCCTTTTGTAACGTTTTCACAAACTTTCAGGTGGGATTGCTTAAAAGAACTACTGTTAGGAGATTGGACTGATGGCATATTATGCAGCTTTGGTATGCCTGTTATCAAAGATTCAGAACGTTACAACTGTCAAGTGTTGTGCCTAAACAGAAAAATAATCATGATAAGGCCAAAGATGTGGCTAGCAAATGATGGCAACTACAGAGAACTCCGGTGGTTTACGGCGTGGAAAGAAAAAGAGCATCTTGAGGATTTCCATCTCCCAAGTGAAATTTCAGATGCTTTATCTCAGACAACAGTACCTTTCGGTTACGGCTATGTGCAGTTTCTAGACACGTATGTAACTGCGCCACAAGTCCTTATTAGATATTTCTTTTGCTTTTCTGCCTCTTTTTCTAGCTTGCTGGGGATTTGGCTGCTAAAAAAGAGAATTTTCGTATGTTCTTAGTTGCTTAGTTTACGGTGATGGACTGCCTACACTTAGCCAACTCGATCTACTGTAGAATGTATTCCCCCTATTCGGTTTTATTTCATTTAGTTCTAGTTTGGAACCTATCTTTTTTTTTAAATAACCGTGGTGTTCAGGCTAGGTCGCGCACACCTCGATTAATTTCACTGGATACCTGTTACCTGCCACCAGCACAAACATCGGGTAACTCTGTCCATAAGGCTTTCACATATGGAAAATACTTTTTTCCTCTAGCATTATATATTTTTTTCAAAGTGACTATTTGAACAAAATATTTAGAAAGCATAAATAAGAGTATAAAGACAGCTGTTAGTTTAATAGGTGATGCTCTAATTATTACCTACTATTCAGCACATAAGAAGATACAACTTTCTTCAACCATGAAAATTATCTGAAAAAGTTATACCATATCTTGAATGCTCAAGAAACTACTTCATAGCAGATTAGCATATAAATTTTACATTCGTCTTATCATTAGACGGAGATAATTGTTTGGGAATGTCCTTCCGTAGACAGTTGTTACTTGTTCCAAATTTATTGACAAAGCACTCTGAGAATTGTTTGTAAGAACTTATTTAATAATATTAGTTTTTTCTTATTTTGACCACCAATACTTTTGCTATATTAGGAAACTACTTTTTCACTACTCTGACTACTTTTGTATGAAAATTTACTGTTCATCGACTGTTCAAAAAAACTCCTTAGCTCAAGATAGTATCAGTGTGTAAGAGTCACACAAGTCATTATTTGACCATAATCTTTTTTAATCTTATAGCATTTTCAATTTTTACCAATTACTCCCTTTGTGTCAGTGTTGTCTTATTTCGTTTACCAAGATCAAACAAGTTGACATTTTCAAATATATTTGTTCATAATTTTGATATCAGAATGATCTCGATCTAGCTTGTGAATATTTAGGTTCTACATTTTATAAAATAAATTAACTTTTGGTCGATTTAAGCAAAAAAAGTTGGTCAATATATAGATTTTGTTTTCAAAGATTGTAATCAGCCTTTTAATAACCTTAACTGTTTCATCAGCTAGAGTATAGAAGTCAGCAAGTGGAGATAATGCTTCAGCAACCTCAAAATTTCAGCTCCAATTAATAGAGAATACTGATTTTGGTGTCCATCATTCTTTGTGATTCCATGGTAGTTGAGAAACTGCTACTTAACTATGTTTAATCTCGGTTAGACACTTAAATTACTTGATTATTACCAAAGACGTAAGCTGAAGGTTTTAAGTAAGTAACTTGACATTATCTTTCGAGTTGTTGGATGAAACTTCTAGTTTATATAAAAGAAAGAAGGGAAAGCATAATATTCTTGATTGAAATGTGTTAGCCTCAGAAAGAAAAATTAGAATAAGAAAAAAAAAATGAAAATTCTCTTCCTAGACTAAATGCCTCTGTGGCCACATATCATGGGAGATCTCTCTTGCTTAGAACATACATGGTGAACTCAGCGCAGTGCCGTAGTCAAAATGAGAATGGATAAGAGGCTCATGGGATTTACGTGAGGGGGCAGGGATGGCTATATTTCCGAGAGCAAACAAATTATGCATGTGTAGTAATAATAATTTGCAGCTTATTAACTTTACCACCATTTTATATGGTTTTGAGTTTTGTTTCAATATTTCATTCAGAGCTGTTGCAGCTGAAGTTTGTGAGGAACTTTTTACTCCTCTACCTCCTCACGCTGAGCTTGCATTGAATGGCGTTGAAGTGTTTATGAATGCAAGTGGAAGTCATCATCAATTACGAAAGCTTGATCTTCGCCTTCGTGCTTTTATAAGTGCCACGCATACTCGAGGGGGAGTTTACATGTACAGTAATCACCAAGGATGTGATGGTGGTCGTCTATATTATGGTAGCAAGCTCGATTTCTGTCCTCTCAATAATCTACCATATTAGTAATCTTATCTGTATTTCTTAGCTCAGGTGATATGAGGATAATTTTATTTATATATCACTCTAGTAAACTTTTTGTAGCAGTTCTATTATGCGTGTGTATTAATTGTTGATTACCTCTGGCAGATGGATGTTCTTGTGTTGTTGTAAACGGAGATATGGTAGCACAAGGTTCACAATTTTCCCCGAAGGATGTTGAAATGGTTTTTGCTCAAATAGATCTTGATGCGGTATGCTTGTATCTTGAACTCAATATCTGAATATATTGCTATAGGAGATACCTAAGTCTTTTGTGGGCTACCAAACTAGTGCCAACAAATTGGTTCAGATTATGCTTAAATATTGTTCCAACTCAACTTCAGGATGTGCATGTATGAATTGCTCATTGTACTTTTTCTTACTGATTCCACTTTGTTCGTAGCTCATTCCATATTTTGGTTTCCTTTAAATTTTGATATGCCTATTAAGCAATAGCCAAATCTTGATATGTAGAGTTTGTTTGATTGAAAGAAATAACATGATGTATCGGGAGGAACTTTAGCATATTTTGCATTTTGTAGAGGCGAGTGAAATCTTTTTCTGTTGAAATCTCTAATGTTTGTTAGCTATCCATTTAGTCAAGTGATAATGTTTCTTCCCCTTTTTCTACCAGGTTGCAAGCCTTAGATCATCTGTCAGTAGCTTTCAAGAGCAAGCAAGTTGTAAAGCTAAAGTTTCCAAAGTATTTGTGCCTTACAAGCTTTGCCAATCTTTTAACCTCCAAATATCACTTTCAAGTCCACTGAAGGTAAGTCGTTGTGTAAGATCAATGTTGTCCAAAACCAACCTATGCTTGTAATGACTAGGGCCTAATACTTTTCCTTGTTTAAGCAGCTCTATGAGTTAAAACTTTATCTGCAAACCCCTTCCCCCAGGTTGTGTTTTGTTCTTAATCCTGTTCTGAAGGTCTTCCAAATGGTCTTTTTCCTTATTTGTGATATTTCGTGAACTGAACTTTTTGGTTCCCATTTTAGGAGCCATTAATTTATGTGTATGACGAGAGAGAGGTTATATCTATATGAGTAATGAGTTCTCTCTCCTCTTGACCTGTCAGGGAAGGGACGGGGTGGAGGCATTAATTTTCTGATCTTCTCCATTTTCCTGTCAATCTTAGATCACTTGATTCTATTCAATTGCCAGGCTTCCAATTTGAAGTCTATACCACAATCTTTCAAATGGCTTGGAAGATATCCACCTTGTCAAATCAAATTGGGTTAATCCCATCTACTGGAATATTCGTGTCTTTCTTGTTAAAGTTCCATCTGTAGTTGTTTCTCTTATGCTTCAAAGCACCTAATGTTTCAGCTTTGTATCTGCTAAATTTAGTTCAATATTCTTTAGACTTCTACTGATGCATCTTAAGCCAGTTGTTTTGGGTGTAATGTCTGGTGGATTTTCCGTTGCTTAATTAAACTTGCTTAGTGAACTGCTTTCTGTTTACAGATTAAATATCACTCTCCGGAGGAGGAAATAGCACTTGGTCCTGCTTGCTGGCTGTGGGATTATCTAAGAAGAAGTGGTGCATCTGGTTTTCTGCTTCCACTTTCCGGTGGTGCTGATAGTTCCTCCGTTGCTGCTATAGTTGGTTCAATGTGCCAGCTTGTAGTAAAAGGTTTATTGAATTCCCTACCTTATAAACATCATATTGTTGAGTTCTAGCTATTTTCTTGTATTTGTAGCTGATTTTTGACAATCATATTGTTGTCATGTACATGAGTTTCATCATAGTTCTCATGAAGAAAGAAAATGCAGTCATTTGAATTCCCTATAGCCGCCTGAAAGTTAGGAGTTCCTGAACCAACAACCTCCTTCAGTGAAAAACGGATTTGATAATTGTTGGTGCTGTTTGATTACTCAAATTATTATCTGGATTCATCTCTGGTGAATTATTCTTGAGAAAACATGATGGGTGTAGGATTTAACTTTCTATGATGTAGCTGAACTAGAAATTCTACAGCATGAACAATTTTTTTTGGGAGGTTTGGTGGGGGGGGGGGGGGGGGAGGGGGGGTCCTTGATTTGTCACTTCTTTTGTCAAAGTTTCCCCTACACATCAGCTATTTCGCATCTATATTCTGTGGTGTGCTAGAGCTGGCAAGCATTTTGTACGAGTATGGTCATTATTTGGGCATGTTCGGCAACATACCTACTGTGTCTTCATTTATGTTATGCTGACTGATAAATTGCATCATGCTGGTGGGATTGTCTACTTCATTGTTAAAGGTCAAAGTAAATAGTCTGAAGATAAGCAGACTATTGACTGCGCTTTGTTTTCTATAATTTATTCACCAGTGATGTCAATGCAGAAATTGCAAATGGCGACGAACAGGTAAAAGCTGATGCCATGCGAATTGGCCATTATGCTGGTGGTCAGTTTCCAACAGATAGCAAAGAATTTGCTAAGCGCATTTTTTACACTGTTTTTATGGGATCTGAAAATAGGTAAGAGCGTCAGCAAAGTGCCATTATTTTGTCCATTTCAGGTTTTCTCTTCGTATTTATATGTATTCTCTAATTACAGCTGAATTCAACAACAACAACAACAACTACCCAGTGTATTCCCACCAGGTGGGAGTCTGGGGAGGGTAATATGTAGACGAGCCTTACCCCTTCCCGAAAGGGCAGAGAGGCTGTTTCCAATCGACCCTCGGCGCATAGAGCAAAATGAAAAGCAGCATTAGAACAAAACAAGGACAAAATTAGAAACAAAACAAGACAAAACAAAACAATACAAAACAATACAGCATTAGTAAATCCCGCAGAAAGAAAAATAGTAGTAAGACAAACATAAACAAAACAAAACAGCAACAGTATATTATTAGCGCAAAAGAAATTCCAGCATAAATAGCGTTAGCAGTAATCTGAACAAAGGAAGCAAAATACCAAAATACAATAACAAATAATAGTAGCGTACAGTAGGCCCATGTCATCTATGAATAACCCTGCTACCCCACCCCCAACCCCGGGAGGAGCGAACGAAAACTCTAGGGGCCCCTATCCTACAACCCTGATACTAGATCTCCAGGCTTTCCTACCAAGGGTCATGTCCTCTGAAACCTGCATTCTAGCCATATCCTGCCTAATCACCTCTCCCCAATACTTCTTGGGCCTCCCTCTGCCGCGCCGACTGCCCGCAATCACCAGCCGTTCGCAGCTCCTCACCAGTGCATCGGGACTTCTCCTCCGCACATGTCCGTACCACCTCAGCCGCGCTTCACGCATCTTCTCGTCCACCGGTGCCACCCCCACCTTCTCCCGAATAGTTTCATTCCTAATTTTATCTAGCCTGGTATGCCCGCACATCCACCTAAGCATCCTCATCTCCGCGACCCTCATCCTCTGAATATGAGAATTCTTTACGGGCCAGCACTCCGCCCCATATAGCATCGCAGGTCTAACCACTGCTCTATAGAATTTCCCCTTGAGTTTATGTGGAACTTTCCTGTCACACAGGACTCCTGATGCAAGCCTCCACTTGGCCCACCCTGTTCCTATACGATGCGTGACGTCCCCGTCAATCTCTCCATCTCCCTGAATCACCGACCCAAGGTAACGGACTCTGTCCTTCTTGGTGATGATCTGAGAGCCAATCATCATGTCTCTCCCTACTTCGCTCGGTTCAGCACTAAACTTGCACTCCAGGTATTCTGTCTTAGATCTGCTTATTCTGAAACCTTTAGACTCGAGAGTCTGCCTCCATACCTCTAACCTCTCGATAACACCGTCCCTCGACTCATCTATCAAAACTATATCATCCGCAAATAACATAAACCAAGGCACATCCCCTTGAATATGACGGGTAAGAGCGTCTATCACTAAGGCAAACAAGAGGGGGCTCAGCGCCGATCCTTGATGAAGCCCCGTAACCACTGGAAAATGGCCTGAATCGCCACCCTCCGTCCTAACCCTAGACTTCGCTCCATCGTACATGTCCTTGATTGCTCTGATATATGCTTCCGGCACGCTCTTCGCCTCCAAACACCTCCCTCGGGACCTTATCATACGCCTTCTCCAGGTCAATAAGCACCATGTGGAGGTCCTTCCTCTTATCCCTGTATTGCTCCGTCAGCCGCCTGACGAGGTGGATAGCCTCAGTAGAGGAGCGGCCCGGCATGAAACCGAACTGGTTCCCAGAAATAGTCGTCACTCCCCTCACCCTCGCCTCAATCACCCTCTCCCAAACCTTCATGGTGTGACTAATCAATTTGATACCCCTATAATTGTTGCAGCATTGGATGTCCCCTTTGTTCTTGTACAAGGGCACCACTATACTCCATCTCCACTCGTCTGGCATCCTTTTGGACCTGAAGATCACATTGAACAACTTGGTGAGCCACTCTCCCCGGACTTACCCATGCATTTCCAGAACTCCACCGGGATCTCGTCAGGCCCAGTCGCTCTACCCTACTCATCCTACGCAGAGCCCCCATGACCTCCTCTAACCTAATGCGCCTGCAGTACCGAAGGTCCCTATGACGCTCTGAGTGCCCCAGTTCCCCTATCTCAATGTTACGATTCCCCTCCTCGTTAAGTAAGTCCCGAAAGTACTCCTGCCACCTCTGTTTGATTTGAGAGTCCCCCAACAGAACTCTACCTTCCTCGTCCTTGATACACCTAACTTGGTCCAGATCACGCGCCTTCCTCTCCCTTGCTCTAGCTAGCCGGAATAACTTCTTATCCCCGCCTCTCTCTCCTAGCTCTTCGTACATGCGACCGAACGCCGCGTTTTTAGCTTCCGTGACTGCCATCTTCGCTTCTTTCCTTGCTACCTTGTAGATCTCCCTGTTCGCTCGCCGATCATCCTCTCTTGTGCTCTCTGCCAACCTAACGAACGCCGCCTTCTTTACTTCCACTTTTCCTTTGACTATATCGTTCCACCACCATTCGCCCTGATGACTGCCTGAGTATCCTTTAGACACCCCGAGCACATCCCGTGCTACCTCCCTAATCAAGGACGCCGTCGCCGTCCACATAGCGTTAGCTTCCCCAGAACTCCTCCACGCTCCGCCCTCAACTAACCTTCTTTCCAACCCCTGGGCTTTTTCTTTAGACAGGGCACCCCATCTTATCCGCGGTTGTCCCCGAGCGCCTCTCCTCTTCCTCTTCACCAAGAGGCCGACATCCATCACTAGGAGTCTATGGAGAGTAGAGAGGGACTCACCGGGAATAATCTTGCAGTCCTTGCACAGGCCCCTATCGCTCCTCCGGATGAGCATGTAATCAATCTGCGTCCTCGCCACTGAACTCTTGTAGGTAACCAAATGCTCCTCCATCTTCTTAAAGGTCGAATTTGCAATCAGAAGCTCAGAAGCCCTAGCAAAATCAAGCAGTGAAGTGCCCCCTCCGTTCCTGACCCCAAAGCCGAAGCCTCCGTGCACCTCATCATAGCCACCAGCATCGGCCCCAATGTGGCCATTAAAGTCTCCTCCAATGATCAACTTCTCAGATTGAGGAATGCTACTTACCATATCATCTAAGTCCTCCCAAAAGCGCCTCTTGGTCTCCTCGTCCAAACCCGCATGCGGCGCATAAGCGCTGATGACGTTGAGAACGCCGCCCCCAAAGGCCAGCTTGATAGACATTAACCTATCATATACTCGCCTAACCTCGACCACGGACTCCCTTAGGTCCCTTTCCACCAAGATGCCCACTCCATTCTACATCCCTCGCCTTCGTCCCTTTCCATCGGGTCTCCTGGACACACGCTATGCTTACCCTCCTTTGCTGAAGAATCTTCGCCAACTCTATGGACTTGCCCGTCAGCGTGCCTATGTTCCAAGACCCGATCCTTAATCTATGGGCATCCGCTGCCCTCTTGCCTCCCTTACCACCCGCCCCAACCGCGAGGCCACCCCCTGCTCCCCTACTCACTCCCGACACCACCCCCACCCCCGAGGACATGACCTTATGCTAACATCCCCGCCGCGGCCACTGTCCCTCCAACCAACTGTGAGAAACAGTAGCGCACGTACACACAAACGAAATACGCAAAATATGCAAGATAAACCTCAACAGAATATGCCACACTCAAACTGAGAGCTAAATACGTAACAATTACACAAAGTAAACAAGAGAGCGGGAGGTACCAACTCCCGGTGGAAAAACCTGGAAGTATGCTCTGATGTGCCCAAGTTCTCCTGGAGCTTCTCAGAACGTGCTATTCTATTGCGTCCTGCTGCGAGTCTGAACGGTAGTCGCCGAGAGTACTGAGGCTTGCCGGAGATCCTCACCGGTAGAATGTGCACCTGTCCAAGAAAAAAAAAAAAAACACACCCACACACACCCACGGGTGCAGCGGGGTAATGGAAAGGAAAGCGCAGAAATGCCTGAAAAATTTCAGACGAAAACTTAAAGTTCGAAACCTCTTACCGAAGGGTCAGTCCGCAGTCTGCTGTGCTAAGCAGTGCGGCAGTGAAGAAAGAGCAGGCTAAGTGGGTAGTTTGGAATGAAAGTGGCCTGAAAAAATTTTCGAAGGCACTGGGTTGGTCGGAACCGGGAGGTGAACGTACTGTGTAAAAGAGTCCGGCAGCAAAATGGCCGGAAAATGTCGCACGCGCCGGGCGACCACGGCGGCGCGTGGGTGGTCACTGTGGGCGCGTGGGCTGGATTCCGGCGATGGAAATCGCCCGGGGGGTGCGCCTGACGTTGCGTGCCTCACTGGAGTGGGCGGTGACAAAAGCCGACCACCGTGCGACGTCGGAGCAGTGTTCCGACAGAAAAAAAAGAGAAGAGAGAGAGAAGAGAGAGAAGAGGAAGATGGGGGGGGGGGACTTACCTGTCGGGGTGGCGACGATGGTCTCTTCCGACGGAGAGAGAGAGAGATCGGAGAGATCTGAGAGAGAAGAAGGAGAGAAAGGAGCCGTTAGCGAAGAGAGAGAAGAAGAGCCCAATCCAATTACAGCTGAATTCCAAGTAATAATTTACTCTTTTGTAGTTGCCTTGCTAATTCGCCATTGGCAAATGGTTCTGTTTTTTTAATGGTTGCCTGGCTTTGGGCAGCATATTTCTTGTCCAGAACTGAGAGCCTTTTGGGTAATTTTAATAAATGTAGAAAATTTGAACTTGCCCCCCCCCCCCCCCCGGGTAAGGGTAAGGTCTGCGTACATATTACCCTCCCCAGACCTCACTTGTGGGATTATACTGGGTTGTTGTTGTTGTTTTAGAAAATTTGAACTTGCAAAGATGAGAATTTGGTTATCATGAAATCTTGGCTGGGCTCACTCTTGTGCTACTGCCTGCTTAACCAAAGCTGATACCCCTCCTCATGAATTGTAGTCAACCCTGCTTAAATTTCGTTCTTAAATGATATTTATTCTCTAATATCAAGGGAATCGTTAGCAGTCTGAGAAGGAATATTCCCATTCAGTCTAATGACACCTTTGATCTGAACGTTAAGGGTTTAAATTTTGCATCTTTTTCTTTTAATGGTGAATGAAATGAAATTAGAGAGGAAATGATCATCTCCAACAGTAAGCAGATCATCTAATATAAGATTTCAGGCCTTTTCTATTGATTCATATATGTCACCTTCAATGGAGAACTCCTATGGGCTTCTTCTCTCTTTTGGAGAATATTGACATGGTTTTCTTTTAACTTTTTTTTGAATAAAGATATATTTGAATTGATTATCGAGCCAAACTAGTAATGTTGATAGTGTATGCTTGTGACAGTTCAGAAGCCACAACAACTCGGGCAAAAGTGTTGGCTGATGAGATAGGATCATGGCATCTTAATGTTAGCATTGATGGAGTGGTCTCTTCGCTAATCTCTCTGTTTCAAACACTCACTGGAAAGCGTCCACGCTACAAGGTAGAATAGTTTGAAGTAAATTTTACCATTATCTGATTATTTGCTTTTATATATTCAGTTTATGTGGGAACTGAAACCTTTACCCTCATATTGTTTGGCCATCTAATAGTTGGTTGGACGGAGGAACCACTTATGTAATAAAGACTAAGTTATTGCTTCAAAGTGTTATATTGACTTGATTCTTTTTATTTGCAGGTAGATGGGGGTTCAAACATTGAAAATTTAGGGTTGCAAAACATTCAAGCTCGGGTCCGGATGGTCTTGGCATTTATGTTAGCATCTCTGCTGCCATGGGTCCATAACAAACCTGGTTTTTATCTGGTTTTGGGTAGCTCCAATGTGGATGAAGGGTTACGTGGTTACTTAACAAAGGTAGGAGGAACTTTTGCTGTTTCTAACACTGTTCTATTAACTGCGGTTATCCTAACATAGAATCCAGTTAGCTAATGATTTTTGAGGCATCTACTGCTGTTCGAATTGGTTTTGAGGCTGGTTTATACTCTCTGTGTATTTAATTTTCTATGCTTTTAGAGCTTGTCAATGAACAGATAGCAAATTGGTTTCGTGGTTTGCTTTGAACTGTATATTAGTGCATATCACTATTTCCTGACAATCTTAATTGATAACTCTCTATCTCTACTTTATTGAAAACAAAATAAGTAGTAAAACTCTATCTCTGCAGTATGACTGTAGTTCAGCAGATATAAACCCAATTGGAAGTATCAGTAAGATGGATCTTCGAACATTTCTGAAATGGGCTGCCATTCATCTTGGTTACTCATCCCTGGCAGAGATTGAAGCTGCACCACCCACTGCTGAGCTGGAGCCTATACGCTCGAATTACAGTCAGGTATCTGATTCAGCATACTCCGTCTAAGATGCTTTTTCTAGTGCTGCCTGTGATCATTGTTTCCTGTTTCTAGTATTTTCTCATCCTTCATTATGGAGAGTTCTCATGTACTTCTGACTGGATGGAGGGGGTTGGGGAGGTCTTTGTTCTGACTTCTGAGCATCTGGCCATCACTTTCCGGATTTCTTGGAGTCACCTCTTCTCAAATTCATCTTTGACTAAATAGTTTCTTGATAGCTTTTGCATGACATTTCAGATACTTCTCTGTCAAGAAAATACATAGTGTGTGGTATGAAAAGTGATCCACCCCAATTAAAATTTCTTACATTACAATTCTGTGAAACAGCTGGATGAAGTAGATATGGGTATGACCTATGAAGAACTTTCAGTGTATGGAAGGTTGCGTAAGATTTTCCGCTGTGGACCCGTATCAATGTTCAAGGTTTGTCCTCTTGGTTCTGTTAGCCATTATGGCTTCAGACTTGCTGTGAGATCATTTTTCTGATGAGTAAATTCCATAGTCCTTGATGAATTACTGAATGATCTTATTGCAGAATCTGTGTTACAAATGGGGTACAAAGTTGACGCCTGCAGAGGTGGCCGACAAAGTGAAATACTTCTTTAAATACTATTCCATCAATAGACACAAGATGACTGTAATGACCCCTTCATATCATGCCGAGGTACTTCACTGCTCTGTTCAATGGATCCTTTACTTGCCTTGAAGTATCTATGTCCGTTATAGGTACTTCTCGGGTTTATTCTAAAGTAAGAAAAAAGCCTACAAATTCCCATATAGCGAAACTTATACATACTCGTATCAGATACCTACTTGTTCTCGTATCCACGTAAATTAAATCTAGATAGTCAGAGCCAATAGAAAGGATCAAAACATTGTAATGTTTTTGTTCTGTGATTTTCATTGGAGAAGCAACATCATAATCTATGTATTGGGCCAGTCGACTATATGAATCCTCACAGGTTATATTGCTCCATTTAAGCTCTTCTTAGATAGATATTATACAAATTAAAGTAAAACTAAAAGTACTAGAAGTTCGAAATATTTTTCTAATGGCATATAAATCATCTCTGACATCATTGCTTCATTAGAGATGTATATAACGTTTTTGTCTTGCAGAGTTATTCCCCTGAGGACAATAGGTTTGATCTGCGCCAGTTCCTGTACAATGTGAGATGGCCTTATCAATTTCGCAAGATTGACGAACTTGTGAATGAGCTTGATGGTGATAGAGTTGCTATTACAAAATCAACTGATGGGGGAAAAGGTCAATGTTACGGCTGATGGTGGGATGGGTGTTGTGGCAGCAGGCTCGGGTGATCCGAGGGCTGGCTTCTAATTCTTGCGAGGTTGGGTCATTGGTATTTGTTCTATGCACAAAGCTTTTTTCATGTAACATTTGATCTTTGTGCATATTTCGTGGGTTATGATAACTTGTGATAGAAAACCTTCTAGCAGCTTTTCATTTTTAAGTTTTATATTTGCCATGAGACGTGAAATAACTACAAATTAGACAAAGATTATTGAAAGTTATTGTCTTTTAAGCTTATGTTCTATTTGCAAGAGTTAAATGCCAATCTCCAAGGATATGCAAGGGAACTGCGATATAGAATGAGGAAAGTCTTGATAAATCTTAAATGATTTGAAAAGATATCATTTGTGCCCAAATGGTACGTTAAAACTTAAAATAACTTAATTAAGAGTTATGTTTAATTCGATTCTTTGTCCAATTCGCCCTGTGGTTGAGTTTAATGTTTAACAATAGTTAATTGGGGTATTATCACTTTTAGCCCGCACCAAAAACTATTATTATCTGGTAGACGAAAAAGTATATAAAATTTGTATAATTTTTGTATAAAACATACAAGCTGCATATATACAAAAATATACAAATTTTATATTATCTTTCGGCTATTATTTTTACAACAGCCATACAATATTATTTTCTCATTTTTTTGGTACCTATAAAAAAGAGGGTGACTTAATAATAATAGTGATAATAATAATAATAATAATAATAAAGTTTTTGGAAGGAATTAAATTCCGAAATAAGTCAACGCACCTAATATTTAAAATGGATAATCATACACTAACCAAAATGTCAGGAGTTCTGTTTGACAGATTTAAGTAAACCTGTCTAACGGGCCAACCGGTCCGGTCTGGGCTATTTTTTTGACCCGCCCGGGTTCCAGGCCGACCGGTCCGGGTTTCACAGTAACAGGTTTGTAGCGGACTGAGTTAGTTCGGGTAAAAAGTGAACTATACGGGTTATCGGTTGAGGCGGTCGAGCCGGGCCGGGTTTAGTATATTTTTACCTTTTTTTGGAATTATGTATAGTATAATTGTTAAGTTATATTAATACTTTGTAATAATTGAATGAATACAAGTAAGATGGGAAAAAATTACACTTATTGCAAGTGCTACTTTATTTCTTAATTTCAAATTGAAAAAGTAGAAAATGAAATGTTTACATTTTTTCTAACAAGTAAACTAGTAAATTAGTAATTTCAAATGTTTTGCATCGCCGTAGCAAGTTCATCATAATCAATATATCTCCAAGTTCCTCATCTTCTGGGCTATCAACATCTTCCTTTCCTTGATTTCTTCGTTCCGATCTAATCAAATCTCTAAAACTTCCAAACTATTGCTTCCCAATGAGTGGCGGGTGTCTCCAAGTTGTTATCTTGCTTGGCTAAATGCACTTTCCGATGCAACAGTAGAAATTGGCACATTCAGCACGTCCTGAGCCATAGCGAAAAGAACAGGAAATTGCTTTTCATTTTCATGCCACCATCCCAACGGTAAAAATTTCTTTGTGCGAGGCTCCTTTCGCTTCTGCAAGTAGAATTGGAGCTCATCAATATTGCTGCTACTGGTTTGAGTGTTAGAAAATGTAGAAAAAATATTAAAACTATCAAGGCCTTCTTCATCACCTACATTTGCAGAACGTTACATTGCATAGCGGGATTAACATTGCCAGAAGCACGAGCAGTATTATCATATTCATTTGCATAATAATTATATAGTTCTTGTAAATATTCATTTAGCTTGTTCATAGAATCATATAAATTTGGGATTTCAGTTTCTCCAATCTCCATATAAATATATAAAACATTCATTAATTGGTGACAATCAGATATTTTAATAGAAGGATTTAAAACTACACCAATTAAGTAAATCACAGGAATTGGAAAGAAATATTTTTTGAATTTTGCTTGTATTTTGTCAACAACATTCTTATATTTTTCTTTCTTCTTAAATTCGGATAGTAGAAAAAAAAAATCAGCTATATGTACTAAAGCCATAGTAACAGTGGGGTAATATGCGCTAGAAAATACAATAGTAGCAGTATAAAATTTATGTAAAAATTTAACAACATCATTAATGACCTCCCAAATATAACTTGTTAACATACGCCTAGGATCAGTACAATGTGCATTAGCAACTTCAGTTATTGAAAATCTATATTTGTAGCAACATTTTAAAAATATATATGTATAATTCCATCTAGTAACAATTTTGTCTGGCATGAATCTAGGTGTAAGGTTATACTGTATACACTTAGTCTTAAATTCTTTTATTTTAGATTGTCTATTATTTCCCTGAATAACACCAACTGCTCTTCTAACATGAGTAATCTCAACTGAAAATAAATCATGATCATTTTTTTAACAATTAAATTATAAACATGACATGCACACCTAACATGAAAAATATCATCAAGAGGTGGTTGCAAATGCAATTTTAAAATTGAAATTGCGGCATTATTTTTTAAAGTATTATGAAAAGATATACACAAAACTTTTTGGTTTAGATTATAAAATTCAACAACTTCAGCAATAGTACTACTTATAAACGTAGCAGTATGACTCTGATTTTCATCATATTTAAAAGCGATAATATATTTTTGCATACAAGTATTATCATCTATCCAATGACATGTAATTGTCAAATAATCATTTCCATTAACAGCATGGCCAATATCAGAATTTAGACATACTCTGGAAGGAAGGTGGCTAAATAAATAATGTATGTATGTTTGATATTGCCCATGAAGTCTAAAGATATCTGCTCTACAAGTACTTCTAGGGATACCTTTAAATAAAGGATTGTAAATCCTTTGAATATACATAATAAGATACGATGATGAAGCAAAAGAAAAAGGTAGACAGCCCAAAGCAATCATTTTTGCTAATTCCTCACGATCCCTCATTTTATCATATTTTACTAGACCTTCAGTAGTAGGGTTAATAGTTGTTTGACTTCCATCCCCATTATTGCCACATTCTATGGGATGGTCAGATCTCATATGTCTTGTAAGTGTCTCAGTCCCCCTAAATTTCCTCCGGTCAAATGTTTAAAGTTTCGCTACAAAGTTTGCACATAACTTTATTAGTACCTTCTATTATTTCAAAAAATTTCCATACCGGACTTCTTCTTTTACGATTAGAAGTCGGAGCCACTGGTGATCTACTACCCCTTGTAGCACTAGCAACTCCAACTCCAATACTACCAACATTTCCACTAGTAGGTGTAGGTAGTATCTCATCTTCTATTCCAATTTCATTATCTTTTATTTAAAATCTTCTTGTAATTGTTCATAATCTATCTCTATATTATTATTAGGCGATGATTCAGAAACATGTGTTATTGGGTCATTACTATTACTACCGGAAGCTACATGACTACCTTTTTTTTTAATTTTCACCCCTACCAGTAACTTTTCTACACGCCCTTTTAGCAGCACTAAACATATTGTAAAAACTAAAGTATAAGCTAAAATTAAATATGCAATTAAAATATTAAATAAGAGAGAGTTGGAGGGAGTGCACCGAATTCGACAATAAATTAAGCACTTGATTACGCAATTCCGGTGTTCCACGAACAAACATCAACCAAGTATATTAACTTTGAACTTCAAACTTCGAATTTCAATTTTCAAATGTAAATTTTCGGTAAATTAAACTCAAGAAAAGAAAAACAAATAAAAATTATAAAATTAGAATATGAAATCTTACAAATGAAGGAAAGAGAGAAATTGAGAATGAGATTTAGATAAGAATTTTGAGTGAATAAATAAAGAAAAGTGTGAAGGTATTTATAAATTTTAAGAAGGGTTAATATTGTAAATTAATAAATACAACAAAATAACCAAAAATGGCCGTTTTTGCAAAAAAATTGTTGGCCAATGGATTTGAAGCAATTTTTACCGTTGCTTGTGGGCCCCACAAAGTCAGAAAATTTTTTATAAAAAAATTTTACCATTGTGCCGGGTCGGGTTACCCGTTACGGTCCACTGTGCATGCAGACCGGGCCGGTTCCAACTAAAAAAACCCAACGGTCCAACCCCTCCCTCCACGAACCCAGTCCACCCGACCCCTTAGTAACCGGGCCGGACCGGTCCCGATTTACACCGATCCGGTCCAACCCGGCCCGTTAGACAGGTCTAGATTTAAGCAACATACATAGTTCTCCAAGAAGGGAAACATTGTTCCACGAAAATCTTCACCTAAAAACCTAAGCGAAGGGACACCTCTTTCCTCGTGCTTTTAACAATTGACAAAACTTGCACTAATCCTCACCTCTATATCCTCATTTCTTGCATCTTTTCAGCAGTGTCAGTGGAGATTTTTCAGAATAGCTTACAGCTCGTCATGGCCTTCTTCTTCTTCTTCCGATGAACCACCACCTGGGGCTCCACCTGATCTTTGATAAACAGCCGTGATAATTGGGTTGCAGACTGCCTCCACCTCTTTAAGCTTCTCTTCGTAATCCTCTTTCTCTGCGCTTTGGTTGTCGTCCAGCCATTCGAGGGCTTCTTTCATTGCTGTCTCAATCTTCTCCTTCTCATCCGACTCCAGCTTGTCAGCTAGCTTGTCCTTGTCGTTGATCTGGTTTTTCATGTTGTACACGTAGGTTTCAAGACTGTTACGGGCATCAATCCTCTCCTTCACCTTCTTGTCTTCCTCAGCGAATTCTTCTGCCTCACGTACCATACGCTCAATCTCTTCTTGGCTTAAGCGGCCCTTGTCGTTTGTAATGGTAATCTTCTCAGATTTACCAGTGCCCTTGTCTTCTGCTTTGACATTCAAAATACCATTGGCATCAACTTCAAATGTCACCTCAATTTGTGGGGTTCCCCTGTTCAAACAATGTCAAAAATCCGATTCAGATCCCAATAGGTTTCCAAAATGTAATGCACAATAACTAGAAGAAGTGTAGCAGACCTTGGAGCCGGGGCAATTCCTGTCAGATCAAACTTTCCAAGCAGCCTACAGTCCTTAGTAAGACTCCTTTCACCTTCAAAAACCTGTCATCAACAGTGAGAATTGAAGCATACAAGAGGACAAATTAAAGAATATTTCTAAAACTGTGAGCTAATTATGATTGCACAAACTTGAAGCAAAGAAATACCTGAATGGAGACGGTGGTCTGCTGGTCTTGGTAAGTGGTGAAGACTTGGGACTTCTTGGTTGGGATGACGGTGTTCCTAGGAATCAATTTGGTCATGACACCACCAACAGTTTCAATACCAAGGGTGAGAGGAGCGACATCCAGGAGAAGAATATCTGCACATACGAAACATGCGATAATCAATCACTAAAAGCTGCTAACTCCATGAACAACACCGAAAAGCAAATTATGATAAGAAAACTAATTAGATCATGTACCTTTAGTTTCATCTCCACCCTCTCCGCTAAGGATACCACCTTGAACAGCAGCACCATAAGCAACTGCCTCATCAGGATTTACCCCCTTGTTGGGCTCCTTCCCATCAAAATAGTCCTTCAGGAGCTGTTGCACTTTAGGAATTCTGGTGCTTCCACCAACAAGAACTATCTCATCAATCTGGTTCTTCTCTAGCCCAGCATCTTCCATTGCCTTCTTCACAGGTCCCATTGTCTTTCTGAAGAGATCATTGTTCAACTCCTCAAAGCGAGCACGGGTCAATGGTTCAGAGAAATCAGTACCATCAAATAGTGATTCAATCTCAACCCGGACTTGGTGCTGGCTACTCAGGGCTCTCTTGGCACGCTCGGCTTCTCTCCTCAGCTTTCCAAGAGCTCTGTTATCCTTGCTGATGTCCTTATCATGCTTCTTCTTAATCAACTTGATGAAGTACTCCATAATCCTTTGATCAAAGTCCTCACCTGCAACAAAAATATGGAGCCTTCAGAACAAAATCTAAGAATGATTATCTCATAAGATGAAAGTTATCAAGCTTCGTCATCGACTTGAAGCATGCAAATCTATTCCATTTTCCAATATGCAGTGTCAAAACCCAAATCAGACCTCGGCTATCATAACAGATTCCAAAAAAATTGACACACTAATGTGCAATCAGTAATAAAATCAATTTCATTCATTAATTTCAAGTTGTGAGCCATCAAACACTACAATCAGTACATCCTAACAGCACTACGGTTAACAGTGGAATTCTCGGTAGTAAAATTGTAGGCCATAGTATATCTCAAATTTCAACAACAACAACCCAGTATAATCCCACATAATGGGGTCTGGGGAGGGTAGTATGTACGCAGACCTTACCTCTACCCTGGGGTAGAGAGGCTGTTTCCAAATAAACCCCGACATCCTTCCCTCCAAGAACTTCCCACATTGCTCTTGGGGAGACTCGAACTTACAAACTCTCGGTTGGAAGTGGGGGTTGCTTACCATCAGAGCAACCCCTCTTGTCTTATATCTCAAATTTCAATTGTTAGATATCTAAAGATCCTTACCTCCAAGATGGGTGTCACCATTAGTAGAAAGAACCTCGAACACGCCATTATCAATGGTTAGAATACTGACATCAAATGTCCCGCCACCAAGGTCAAAGACGAGAATGTTCTTCTCACCACCTTTCTTGTCCAGTCCATAGGCGATGGCTGCAGCTGTTGGCTCGTTAATAATTCTAGCAACGTTTAATCCAGCAATAACGCCAGCATCCTTTGTAGCCTGTCTTTGTGCATCATTGAAATATGCTGCAGAGAGAAAAGACAGTAACACTCAGTCATGAAGGGGAAAAAATGAAAACCAAAAATTGAACAGTGGAAACTTGATTACAACATACCAGGAACAGTAACCACAGCATCCTCAATTTTCTTCCCAAGGAATGCTTCAGCTGTCTCCTTCATCTTTGTCAAAATCATGGCACTTATTTCCTCAGGACTAAATACCTTAGTTTCTCCATTATTGATTTTGACTTGTATGTAGGGCTTACTATCCTTGTTTACAATCTTGTATGGGACCAACTTCATATCCCTCTGTACTTCCTTGTCCTCAAACCTGAAATTATGGTAAAGCATCTCTAAGCATAATAAAGAGACAATCATACGAAAACATATGAAACTAATTGAAAATTGACCATTACTTTCTTCCAATAAGCCTCTTAACATCAAAGATAGTCCTTTCAGGGTTGACAGCTGCCTGGTTCTTTGCAGCCTCACCAATCAGCCTCTCACTATCAGTGAATCCAACCCATGATGGTGTAATACGGTTTCCTTGGTCATTAGCTATAATCTCAACGTGACCATTCTTGTAAACACCGACACAAGAATAGGTTGTCCCAAGGTCAATTCCAATAACCGTTCCAAGTTTGGTAGCCTCCTCTTTTGCAATGGAAAGTGCAGAAAGACATCCTGTTTCAGGGTAAAGTAAGATCACAAATGACACTCGTTAGACTCAGTAAGTTATATTTGAAACACATTACATAACACAGCAGAAGGAATATATGTATGCGTGTGTGTGTACTATCTATGGATCAACCAATCAACTATGCCTCGTTCGTAAATCAATCACAAATTAATTTGGTTTAGCTATATATATCATTTGTACCTATTCCACTCAACTCCGGCCCATACATGCTATTAAGCAGAAATAAATAGGGCCATACAGCTTTGATAATCTAACAACATAAACTTGCAGCTTTTTAACATATTTAAAGTTTCATTCAGCTAAATAAAAAGTGTCAAGTATCCATAGGGATCTGACGACGACCCTTACAAAAGTGCATCCATATCCACAGGCCATATATTCATGCCAAGACAATAGCATTCCATCAAGTATAAATTTGAAATACCTATAGTACAAAAGTCGTTCTGCTACGTAAAGTTCAGGAATATGAACAATTTGAACGCGATAGTGACCTTGTTTCTCTGTTTTCCGGAGTTGAAAAATCTAATCTAGAGTAGTAACTCAAATTGGATACATGGACTATACACACATATAATACATACACGCATACACTGAGTACAAACTTAGTGTATCAGCATCTATTTCATGATGTTACTCTACAATATTTATTACTCAAAAAGAAGAGGTAGTGTCAAAAGAAGTTATCTAAATATTTATTCCTTATGATGGTAGCACCTGAGCCAACTTACAACACCCTCAGCTTTTTTTTTTTGGTAAAATTAATTTGGCTTATGAATACCTCAGCTATTCTACTTTGTACCTGCTAGACAACTCAACTATTCTACCTAGTACCTGCTAGTTCAGCACAAATACCGGTAACTTTGCTCATGGGAAGAAATCACTTGGTGTTCATATTTAAAAAGAGTATAGCACCTAAACCTCTAATTTCATTCCAAGTGCAACATTGTTTCCACTTAATAAAAACCACAAACATCTGAAACTTCTCAATTAAACTTTAAATCCATCGATCTACCGCATCTCAATCCAACATGACACATGAATCCTCGACGGTTATATTCCAATACTAAATCATTTTCCTTTTAGACTTGATCAATGGAAAAAAACAAGCCATAGAAATCCTCAAACAGATCCGAAATTGCATAAAAACTATCATCGGATCTAAAATTACACATCAAACATGCAAATCTACAAACACATACATTATACATAAAAGCTAACAGATCTAGTCTACTGAATTCACCATTATATGAAACATCGCAAAACATTAATTTTTTTTTAAGAACAAACAATTAAAACAGATCTTCTAAATGGCGAATTTACCGAATAGGACGATCGCCAGCACGACGAGAGAACTTCCTCGCCTCAAATAGCCAGCCATGGCTTTTAACCGTATCAATGTACAATACAACTACCACTATAGTCCCACAAAGTCGGGTCTGGTAATCAACGTACAATACACTCTGCTATATGTACAACACAATGTGTTCGTTCAATATGTATGTATATATTGATCTGTTGTTAGTCCTCAGCTGCGAAGGCTAGAAGAAATTACGTAAAAATTTGGTGATGGAGAATTTTATACTGTGAGGAACTGAAGAGAAGAGTGGAGCTTTGGGCTTGCCATTAATACCCGAAAGTCTCGGTTCAACGAGTGAAATCATGTCATCGTTGATTACGTGGACCAAGGAAGTGAAGGATGAACTTGTTGCGCCAATGACGATTGATTTTGTTTTGGGATGATCTAGGCCGTTAATTTCTTTTCTTGGAACGTGGCTCTGTTAGTTACTTTGATGGATTGGATTTATTTCATACTCCCTCCGATTAACCTTGCACTGTGGCCCGGATCTGAACCGGACCGGACCGGTCTCGTGGTCCTGGCGGACCTATCGGACCTGATGGGCCGGTCCAAGCGGTCCTGGGCCTGATGTTACATGTAGGTCTGAGACCAATAGATCGTGAGCTCGGGACCGTCAGGCCTGAGACCGTCAGCCAGGCCTGGGCCGGTCCTGGCGGGCCTAAACGGGCCGAATGGCTATTTTTCATTTTTTTTAATCAGCAACAGCCATATTTAAAATATAACAGTTTGGGCTGAAAATATGGCCATTTGGCCCCCAAACTTTAATTTAACCCAAACTTTATATAATTATACTTTTTCCCATTTCTCAACTATAAATACCCCTCCATTATTTCATTTTACCAAGTCATCAATATCTCTCGATCTCTCTCAATCTTTCTACTACAAGTGCTTAATTTATTGTTGAAGATTCGTGAAAAATTGTGAAGTTGTTGAATTGAAGTTTTCAAGTGTTCAACGAATTTCAATTTTCAAAAAGTTGTTCGGCAATCCGGTAAACTCGTTTCAACTCTTACGTTTTAATAATATATTTTTGTGTGGTTTAGTTTGCATAATTATAATTAATATGGCATTTTCTTTGAAAAAAATATTTGGTAAAGGAAAAGGTAAAACCGGTGAAAGTAGTGGCCATAATACTACCCTTCCCCCGGCTCCCCGACCTACAAAAGATAAGCAAGTTGAAAGTAGTCGCCAACCTAGACGTCTTCCTCCTCCTGTAATGCTTGATAGTGATCACCCTTGTTTTCACTTTACCGATAGTGAATTTCTATATGATGTTGCAGTAGGTGATAGATTAGATGATGAAATTATGAATGCTCTTTATCCTAATGAACCTATCTTAGAGGAAAAATGAGGATGATGATGATGATGATGATGATGAAACCCAAGCACAAGATTTAGGTGATACACCTACTAGTCTTGTTCATATCTCAAGTAATGCACCGGCTAACCACCTGTATAAACTCCAACTTTTAATAGACAACCTGCCAAACGTCAAGAAACATCATTAGTTTGGAATTTTTTTACTCAAGTAAGAGACTAATAAGGCTAAGTGTAAAACTTGTGGGAAATTACTGGTTCATAAATTTACTGGAGACCGTAGCGGCACGAGTAGTTTGACTAGGCACATTAAAACACACCCTAGAGATAAGGCTATATTTTTTCAAATGCAACCACAGCAAGAAGGGACACGTGTAGATTCTGCGGTTAACTCTAGTACGGGTTCAAATCTAGTTCAACTAGGAATTAACACTGTCACCAGAGGTACTTTATATTACGATCCAAATAGAGATCGTGAAGAATTAGGAAAGATAATTATTGTTATGTGCTTACATTATACTTTTGCTTCTAATCCTAATTGGGTTCATTATATTAGAAGAGTTTTTAATCCTACAAAGGTTGGCCTCGCGTAACAGTTAAGACCGATATTTATAAATTCAAACATGAATATGAACAATATTTGCCTTGTTTATTTACTCATATACCTAATCGGATTTCTATTACTACTGATATTGGTAGAAGTGGTAATGATTGTGATTATCTAACTGTTACAAATCATTGGATAGATGAGGACTAGACAATGCAAAAACGTATAATTGCGTATAGAATAATTAATTCACGTCACACAGGTAAGTTTATAGCTAACACTATTTCAGATATTTGTAGATATTTTTGCTTTAGCGATAAAATAATGGCAATTTCTATGGATAATGCTTCTAGTAACACTAGTGCTATAGGCATGCTTACAAAAACACTAAATCCTGCATTTACTAATATTTTCCATGTTGGATATATTTATCATATTTATTATTTAATTGTCGGTGATGGTATGCGAATTTTAAATATAAAAATTGAAAAGGTTCGAATGGCTCTTAATTTTCTTTTTTTATTCAAATCGTAGAACTAGACTTAGAGAGTATTTTAAAAAATATGATGAATATGGCCTTAAAGAAAGAAAGATTCCTAAACCTTGCCCGACTAGAGGGAATTGTATGTACTGAAAGTTTAGTAGTTGCTTGTGAATATAAAAACCCAATTAATGCAACGTTTAATTCTCGGGTAGGTGGTGAGGATGATGATGAAATGCTTACTGCCCAAGATTGGACGAATGTTAAAATTCTTTTAGATTTTTTAGAACATTTTCAAGTTGCTACAAATGCATTTTCTCGGCAATATTATCCTACTATTTCAAACTGTTTAGTATACATTGTCGCACTAGCTGATTTGTTGTTGAATTTGGCGAGGGTGAGGATATTTATGAACTTGCTATAAATGAAATGAAACAAAAGCTTAAAAAAATATTTTTCCCTATCCCTCCTATTTTTGGTGTTGATGCAATATTAAATCCTATAATGAAATTGGGAGGTCCTCATTTTTGGTATTCAAATATTTATAAGGCTTTAGATCTTTCAAACAAGGAAGTTTCTACACTTGCAGATGCAAAAGCATCAGTTAAAATTAATGCTCAAATAGTTTATAATGCTTATCAACTTGCCTTAGAGCATGCTAGGCCAAATATTCCACCCCCTACTTCGTCTAGCTCACAATCTTCTAAAATAGTTGCGAGCTTAACAACTCTTAAATCTTGGACGGAGTTTTAAGGTTTTCAAAGTGATAATTATGATGAAACTTCACATCTAAATGACCTTCAAGTTTACTTGTCTCAGGGATTTGAAAAGGAGAATTCAGACGGCTCTTTTGATATTTTGGAATGGTGGAAGTCAAGGGAAAAATATTTTCCGATTCTTGCAAGGATGGCTCGGGATATTTTATTAATTCAAGTTTCAACTGTTGCATCAGAGAGCGCTTTCAGTCAATCAAGACTGCAAAATAGGTGATCATAGAGCGGCGATGAGGGATAACTTGGAAAAATCGGTACTTTTTAGAGATTGGATCTGCGCGGGAAAAGAAGAAACTTTGGAATTGCAGAATCACAACCGCCGATAGATGAAGCTTATGAATAAATGATAGCGGAACTTGAGGAGGATTCTGCTTCACCCGGAAGTGGTGATGAACAAGCTTCTTTTCCACCACCACCAACACAACCTCCTCCCAACCTTGACGGATTTATGAGACTTGTTAGAGATACAATGTAGATTATGATGTAACATGTACTTTGACACATCTTCTTTTAGTTTTTTCTTTTAATGGTGGTATTAGTACTTTGTTGTGCTCATTCCATTGGGGAAGGAAGACTAAGAAAGATATTCTATTTTGGGTAATAAAAATTATAAGACATACTCTTGAATATCTTTTTTCTCAATATTTCGTTGTCTTTACTTCGAATTATTTATAAGCTACAATATATATATATATATATATATATATATATATATATATATATAACATACAATATATACTACAAGAAAATATATACGAGAATATATATACATAACATATAACATAAACTACAAGAAAATATATAAGTAATAACATATATACATAAGATACAATAAATATAAGAAAATATATATACATTATATATAAGAGATACAATACATATACTACAACAAATTATATAACTATATAAGTTAATATATATACATAAGATACATATATATAATATACAATATATACTACAAGAAAATATATACGAGAATATATATACATAACATACAACCTAAACTACAAGAAAATATATAAGTAATAGCATATATACAACAACAACAACAACAACAACTACCCAGTATATTCCCACCAGGTGGGGTCTGGGGAGGGTAATATGTAGACGAGCCTTACCCCTACCCGAAAGGGTAGAGAGGCTATTTCCATTCGATCCTCGGCGCATAGGATAAAATGAAAAGCTGCACTAAAACAAAAACAAAAACAAAAACAAAAACAAAGACAAAATTAGAAACAAAAACAAGACAAAACAAAACAATAAAGCATTAGTAAATCCCGCAGAAATAACGTAAACAATTATGTAAACATAAGAAACAAAAATACAGTCGCATGCAATAATAACAAACAATAACTACCATACTAACAACCATAAGGGGACATAAGCTAAAGCACTAATCATCTATGGGTGACCCTGTTATCCCACACCCAACCCCGGGTGAGGCGTACGAAGAACTCTATGAGCCCCTAGCCTACAACTCTGATTCTAGACCTCCAGACTCCCCTATCAAGGGCCACGTCCTCGGAAACCTGCATTCTAGTCATGTCCTGCCTAATCACCTCTCCCGAATGCTTCTTAGGCCTCCCTCTTCCTCGCCGACCGCCAACAATCTCCAGCCGCTCGCAGCTCCTCACCGGGGCATCGGGACCCCTCCTCCGTACATGCCCGAACCACCTCAGCCTCGCTTCCCGCATCTTCTCATCCACCGGGGCCACCCCTACCTTCTGTCGAATAACTTTATTCTTAATCTTATCTAGCCTGGTGTGCCCACACATCCACCTAAGCATCCTCATCTCCGCAACCTTCATTCTCTGAACATGAGTTCTTCACGGGCCAGCACTCCGCCCCATACAACATCGCAGGTCTAACCACGGCTCTGTAGAATTTCCCCTTGAGTTTGTGTGGAATTTTCTTGTCACACAGGACCCCTGAAGCAAGCCTCCACTTTGACCACCCCGCTCCTATTCGATGGGTGACGTCCCCGTCAATCTCTCCGTCCCCCTGAATCACAGACCCAAGATATCGGACACTATCCCACTTGGCGATGGCCTGAGAACTAAGCATCACGTCCTTGCCTACCCCACTCAGCTCGTCGCCAAACTTGCACTCCAGGTATTCTGTCTTAGATCTGCTTATTTTGAAACCTTTAGACTCGAGGGTCTGTCTCCATACCTCTAACCTTTCACTAACACCGACCCTCGTCTCGTCTGTCAGTACTATATCATCAGCAAAAAGCATACACCAAGGCATATCCCCTTGGATATGTCGGGTTAGAGCATCTATTACTATGGCAAACAACAGGGGTCTCAGCGCCGATCCTTGATGTAGCCCCATTACCACAGGAAAATGGTCTGATTCGCCACCCATCGTCCTAACCCTAGTCTTAGCTCCATTATACATGTCCTTGATTACTCTGATATAGGCTTCCGGCACACTCTTCGCCTCCAAGCACCTCCATAGCACATCCCTCGGGACCTTGTCATACGCCTTCTCCAAGTCGATAAGCACCATGTGAAGGTCCTTCTTCTTATCCCTGAATTATTGCGCCAGCCGCCTGACTAGGTAAATAGCCTCTGTGGTGGAGCGGCTCGGCATGAAACCGAACTGGTTCTCGGATATAGTTGTCACCTCCCTCACCCGCGCCTCAATCACCCTCTCCCAAACCTTCATCGTGTGGCTTATTAATTTGATACCCCTATAGTTGTTGCAGCACTGGATGTCCCCGTTGTTCTTGTACAAGGGCACCACTGTACTCCACCTCCACTCATCCGGCATCCTTTTAGTCTTGAAGATCGCATTGAACAGCCTAGAGAGCCACTCCCTTCCAGACTTACCCATGCACTTCCAGAACTCCATCGGGATCTCGTCAGGCCCGGTCGCTCGACCCCTACTCATCCTACGCAACGCCCCTAAGACCTCCTCTACCCTAATGCGCCTGCAGTATCCAAGGTCTCTATGTTGCTCTGAATGCCCCAACTCTCCTAGCTCTATGCTTTGATCCCCCTCCTCATTAAGAAGGTCCCGAAAGTACGCCTGCCACCTCTGTTTGATTTGAGATTCCCCCATCAGAACTCTACCATCCTCGTCCTTGATACACCTGACTTGGTCTAGATCACGTGCCTTCCTTTCCCTTGCTTTAACCAACCGGAATAACTTCTTATCCCCACCTCTCTCCCCTAGTTCCTCATACATGCGACCGAACGCTGCGTTTTTAGCTTCTGTGACTGCCATCTTAGCTTCTCTTCTCGCCTCATTGTAGATCAACCTATTCGCTCTCCGCTCCTCCTCGCTTGTGCTCCCTGCCAACCTAGCGAACGATGCCTTCTTCACCTCCACTTTTCCTTTGACTACCTCGTTCCACGACCAATCACCCTGATGTCTGCCTGAATATCCCTTAGCTACGCCGAGCACGTCCCGTGCTACTCCCCTAACCAAGTTCGCCGTCACTGTCCACATAGCGTCCGCTTCCCCATAACTTCTCCAAGCTCCGCCCTCCACTAACCTCCTTTCCAACTCCTGTGCTTTCTCCTTAGACAAAGCTCCCCATCTAATCCGCGGTTGACCCTGGGCGCCCCTCCTCTTCTTCTTCACCTAGAGATCGACATCCATCACTAGTAGTCTATGAAGAGTTGAAAGAGACTCTCCCGGAATAACCTTGCAGTCCTTGCACAAACCCCTATCGCTCCTTCTGATGAGGATGTAATCAATCTGAGTCCTCGCCGCCGAACTCTTGTAGGTGACCAAATGCTCCTCCCTCTTCCGGAATGTCGAGTTAGCAATCAGGAGCTCGGAAGCCCTGGCAAAATCAAGCAGCGAAGTGCCTCTTCCGTTCCTGGCCCCAAAGCCAAATCCACCGTGCACCTCATCATAGCCACCAGCCTCAGCCCCAATATGACCATTAAATTCCCCTCCAATAACTAACTTCTCAGATTGGGGAATACTACCCACCAGATCATCCAAGTCCTCCCAAAAGCGCCTTTTAGCCTCCTCGTCGAAGCCTGCTTGCGGCGTGTAAGCGCTGATGACATTGAGGACGCCACCCCCAATAACCAGCTTAATAGACATTAACCTATTATTCACTCGCCTAACCTCGACCACGGACTCCCTTAGGTCCCTATCAACCAAGATGCCCACTCCAGTCTTACCCCTCACGAGCCCAGAATACCACAGCTTAAACCCATCAGCATTCCGCGCCTTCGTCCCTTTCCACCTAGTCTCCTGGACGCACGCTATGTTAACCCTCTTCTTCTGAAGAACCTTCGCCAACTCTATGGACTTACCCGTCAGAGTGCCTATGTTCCATGACTCAATCCTTAATCTATGTGCGTCCGCTGCCCTCTTCCCACCCTGACCTCCCGCCCTGCCCGTAGGACAACCCCCTGCTCCCCTACTTACCCCCGCTACCACCCCCACCCCCTGAGGACATGACCTTACGCTATCATCCCCCGCCGCGGCCACTATCCCACCAACCGATATGGGGTACAGTGGCGCACCCACGCACTATAGCGAAAAACGCAAATGTAACAAACTAGATAACAACATAATAGACCACACTCGAAATGCTAGCTAAAATACGTAAAAAGGTGCACAAAGTAAACAAGTGAGCGGGAGGTACCAACTCCCGGTGGAAAAACCTGAAAGTGTGCTTTGATGCGCCCAAGTTTTCCTGAAGCTTAGCAGAATGTGCAGCTCTATTGCGTCCTGCCGCGAGTCTGAACGAGAGTTACCGGAGATCCTCGCCGGTGGAATAGGCACCTGTCCAAAAAAACAGAACACACCCACAAAAGCAGAGGAGAGAATAAAAAGGAAAGGTGCAGGGGTTGCCAGAAAAATTCCGGCGAAAACAAAAATTCCGGACCTCTGGGCAGCACCGAGATCTGTTGTGGGTAAGCAGTGTGCAAAATGAGGTGGCTAAGTGGACAGTGTAAAATGAAAGTGACCAGGGGGATATTCTGGAAGTACCAAGTTGGTCGGAATTGTGGGGGGAAAAAATTGTCCAAAAGGAGCCGGTGGAAAAAGTGATCGGAACAGTGTTCACGCGCGTGGCGTGTTGGTGTCGCTAGCGGCGCGTGGGTGGTCTTCGGCTGCGCGTGAGGCAGCTTTCGGCGATGAAATTTGCAGAGGGTGTGCGCCTGACATTGTGTGTCTCGATGGTATAGGAGGTGTCGAAGAAAGACCACCGTGAGTAGTCGGAACAGCGTTCCGACAGCACTGTGCAGTCGGAAAAGACGAGAGAGGAGAGAGAGAACAGAGAGAAGAGGAAGAGGAGAGGGACATACCTGGCGGAACCGGCGATGGTGGTCGCTTCAGACGGGAAGAGAGAGAGATTGAGGAGAGAGAAGAGAGAGAAGAGAGAGAGAAGAGAGCCGTTCCACTAAGTTACACTCATAAGTAACAGCATATATACATAAGATACAATATATATATAAGATAATATATATACATTATACACAATAGACACAGTATATATACTACAACAAAATATATAACTATATAAGTTAATATATATACATAAGATACAATATATATACTACAAGAAAATATATAAGAGAATATATATATATATATATATATATATATATATATATATATATATACACATAACATACAAGAACATATATAAGGGATTCATATAAGGGAATATATACATAATATTTAAATATAAATAAAATATTTATTAATCTAATATTCTATCAACATAATATTTTTAAAATGGCAGGTAATGACTGCTATGGTTGATGATGGTTATTGTTTGCGGTAGTTGGGGTGGGCGACTGAGTGGTTAAGAATGATTTGGTGGTGGTGTTGAGGGAGTTTGGTGATGGTAGTATGCTGATAGGTGGTGATAGTTGATAATGGTGGGCGTGGGGATGGGAGTAGTCAATAATGGTGAACGGTGGCGACAATGATTAAGGATGGTGGTAGTTGTGGTTGAGTATGGTGGTCGTGAGTGATGCACGGTGATAATTGATAATGATGGACGGTGGATAGGGTTAGTAGCGAATAGGGATGTTAACATCTTAATGGAAATAAGTTTTTGTTATTGATAGTAGTCATTAAACATATTCTGCCCTATGAAATGGTTGTGAAATAAAGAAAACAAACACATCTAATAACAATATTTAAATGATTAAAATTCAAACATAAAAAATAAATATATTTAAAACCTAAAATTTGAATGATTAAGATTCAGCCCTTCAATAAGTCTAAAAAAAAATGAGGCCTATAGGTGTTTACTTTATTTTTTTTTCTTTTTATATAAAGGGAAAATGGTCAAAATTATTCTAAACTATGTAAAATGAGGCAGATACCTCACTTAATGATTGAGGTTAAATGTACTGTCATTGTTATTAAAATGGGTCAAATTTAACCTTATCATTAAACGGAGGAAGCTTAACATCATGTGATGCCAGTATCTCGCATTGAAGGTTAATTTTTTGGGAGAAGGTCAAGATTTTCCCCATTCTTCTCTATATTTTTCGTCCACTTTACTATATAACATTAATAAAATTAAACTTTTTAGATTTGCCCCCAACTCTAACCGTCCTATATTGTGGTAGTTGACCCCTCCAATTTTTGTCCATATCAGCTGCTAAGTTAGTTAGATGGCTCTACCAAACTAAAACCCCTAAGAACCATACACCTGACTACCCACTCAACAACAATAACTCAGTATAATTTCACTTAGTATGTATGGAGAGGTTAGTATGTACGTAGACCTTACCCCTACCCTTGGGTAGAGACTCTTGGGGAGACTCAAAGTCACAACCTCTCAGTTGGAAGTGAGGGTTGCTTACCATCAAAGCAACCCCTCTTGCACACCCGACTACCCACTCATTTCCCTTAAATCTTATAAGATGTCTGTCGCCATTCTATGTCTGCCACAAGTGGCAAATACAAATTATATGTTGGTCTTTGTCAGAACGGAAGATCCACATGCAAAACATATGAATTTTTTTAACAACTCGAGATTTTGGATTGACAATGGTTCAGATGATGATTAAGAAAATTGAAACACCCTTGATGAGGACACTGTGAAATACTTTGAAGAACTTGCTACCCATATTTGGAAGGTAAATATTCAGAGCTTTGCAATATAAATTTAATAAAACCACCATCTTTTGATTTCTATTGGAATGGGAAACTCGGTGGAGCCATCTAAGGAACAAAAGTGATGCTGGAATAATGTAATCCTTTCACCAAGTCTAAAGCCAAAATTCCCAACAATACAATGCCCTCAGTACATTGGAATATGACAAAGTCCTCCATTTTCAACAACAACAATAACAACCCAGTATAATCTCACATAATGAGGTGCGGGGAGGGTAGTGTGTACGCAGATCTTACTTCTATCCTGGGGTAGAGAGGATGTTTCCAAATAGATTCTCGACATTTTTCCCTCCAAGAAGTTCCCATCTTGCTCTTAGTAAGATTCAAACTCACAAACTCTAGGTTGAAAGTGAAAATTGATTACCATCAGAATAACCCCTCTTGTTCTCTATTTTCAAACAAGGGAGGATATAAAAGCGTGAGGTTCAGATGGAGAAAATTTAAAGGAAATGCGCGGTAGAATGGCTCAAGTTTATGGGTCTGGAGGTTTTAATTTGGTGGGTCCATCTGTTTTGGCTGCTTACGTGGACAAAAATTTAAGGGGTCAGCTGCTACATTGCATGACTATTACAGTTACGGGCAAATCTGAGAAATTTATTAACAATAGAGATTAAAACGGACGAAAAGTATAGCGGGGAATAAATATAAACAATATGGAATAGTAGAGGAACAAATATAATTTTTTAAACAGAGGACAAATGTGAACTTCTTGCATAGTTTAAGGCCAAAAGTGACCATTCTCCCTTGATAAAAATAAGTAACTTTCAAGAATAAACAGCTTTCTTACTTGTAAAAGTTAACCCCCCGAACCACCCCCACCCCAACAACAACAACAATTCAGTATATCCCACTTAGTGGGGTCTAGGGAGGGTAGTATGCATGTAGACCTTACCTCTACCCTTGTAGAGAGGCTGTTTCCAAATAGACTCAGTATAATCTCACTTAGTGGTGTCTGGTAAGAGTAGTATGTACGCAGACCTTACCCCTACCCTTGGATAGAGGGGCTGTTTCCAAATAGACCTCCGACATTCTTCCCTCCAAGAACTTCACACTTTGTAATTGGGGAGACCCGAACTCACAATCTCTCATTTGAAAGTGGAGTTAATTACCATCAGAATTACCCCTCTTGTCTCAACCACCCCAACAAAAGAAAATGTTTTCTCAATTGGAGCCCAACTTGGCCCCTACTTTGTGGTCCAGAGTAAACGTTTTACTGGTTCCAACTAGTACACAATCATGATTAATTTTATTTGCTAAATAGAAGAAAAGAAACGTGGAAAAATAATTATGATTGCAAAATCTTGAATGCTTAAATTAGAAATTTGTGGTTAGTGGTGGATTAAATTTCATTAAAGTGTTAATCACACGATTGAAGTTGAAGTTGAAGTTAATAGTTTCGACTTACAACGTTAATCTTTCACAAATATAAATATTTTAATCTCACCATAGTCGTCCATAAACAAAAATATTATCATATACCCTATTAAGTATGACCATCATTCCCTTCTTCTATGTGGGATAAATAATAATTAGGCTTATAATCTCACATTTTATATGGGATAAATAACAATGATCAAGTTTAATAAATTTATTATCGAATCAAATAATGAATAAATATAATCTCAAGTTTAATATTGAGACAAAAAGTGTTGCTATAGTGGTAAGCAACATCCACTTTCAACCAAGAGTTTATGAGTTCGAGTCTCATTAAGGTGGAAACAACTTCTCTACCCCAAACATTTCTAACTTATGTAGCCTTTTTGTTTATATATTCTGCAAAAATTATATTTCAACCAAGTCCTAAAAGACCTTTTTTATTAATTTTGAACTTTTGAAAAAAATAAAAAATTCTGATTTACTTTTAAGTTTGGACAAAAACTCACTTTACCCATAATACGAGATTTTTTAGCCCAAATTTACGTTAGTCAGATCCCAATATAGGTACCGGATGAGAAATCAATAAATTTTGACAAAAACTTCTTTCCAAATATCTGGTTTAACCACACTCCATTCCAAAAAATAAATAAATAAATATATATAACAACAACAATAACTACTCTAACTATCCAGTATAGGTGGAATCTGGGGGAGGTGATATGTGATCATGTATTACCCACCGGAAAGGATAGAGACGCTGTCAAACAAATAAGTTCAACTGAATAGTGATGAAAACTACCTCACAGTTAGTAGTTCGAGTGCAACAGCGGTTAAGCTTTTACCTAAAAATAAATACACTTTTAAAAACCCCATTTCCAATCCCTAAAAACCTTTCAGCTTTCAACAATGGCGATCACTTCGCCATTGGCTCCGACTTTCTCGACGTCTCTCTGCAGCACTCACACTGACTCAGCCGCTGTTCCGGCTCGTTCACTCAAATCCTCGCTGATCCAAACTAGGTTCCAGAATCGCCGATTCACGTTATCATGTCGGCTCGATTCATCTTCCCCCGTACCTTCAAATGGCTACGACGACGATCTTCAGTACGAGCTTCAGCATGGCAGCGTGTCGACTCACTATCGCAAGCGAGGTTTACCGGTGTTCGTCACGCTTCCGATTGACGCCGTCAGCTTACCGGCAGGGATTATGAAGAGGAAGAAAGCGATGACGCAGTCGTTTCGTGCTTTGGCGGCGGCGGGAGTTGAAGGAGTTGTGATGGAGGTGTGGTGGGGGCTGGTGGAGAGGGAATTGCCCGGGGTTTATAATTGGCAGGGGTATTTGGAGATTGTGGTTTTGGCTAGACGATGTGGTTTGAAAGTTCGAGCTGTAATGGCTTTTCATCAGTGCGGTACTGGGCCTGATGATCCCTTCTGGTTGGTACACTTTCAAAAGTTCAATCTATTACACACATAAATGATATTTGTTTTGCTTCCTCGTTTAGACACGTTTAGCTTTGTTTTGTTTTGAAAAGGAAACATTTCTAAAAACACAATATATTATCTTAAAGTATAGAATGTCTATCAACAATAAGTAGGCCTCAATCCCAAACAAGCTAGGCTGGCTATATGAACTATGTCTAAGAATAGAATGTCTATCTTTAAAAAAAGATGCAATGTCTATCTACTACAAGTGTTTCATATTATTGACTGCTGCATTAATTTATGCCTCCCCAAGAGCAAGGTGGGAAGTTCTTGGAGGGAAGGATGCCGGGGGTCTATTTGGAAACATCCTCTCTACCCAAGGATAGGGGTAAGGTCTGCGTACATACTACCCTCTCCAGACCCCACTAAGTGGGATTATATTGGGTTGTTGTTGTTGTTGTTGCATTAATTTATGCCTCGTTGCATTTGTCATTCATTGGTTGAATCTTTAGACCCCACTCTGTGGGACTATACTGGGTAGTTGTTGTTGTTGTTGGTTGAATCTTTTGAACAGTATTTGCCTGTAGTGTGGTCAAAATGTACGCTTAAATGTGTCTCTTTTGTTGTTCTAGTAAGTGTGCAATTTGAATTGTGTAGATTTTTTGTGTTCTAGCAAAGCATTAGGGCTTAGTTGAGGGTGTTTAAGTAGTTAAATGAAGTTTATGGATTGTGTGATTTGGAATATTGGAAACAGTACTTAGGTGTTTGTTATATTCACCTTATATAGCTCAGACACCTTTACTTAGTTTTAGTGCTTGCATTTTGGAATGTAGTAAGAGAAGCTGCTTGGACTGTCTTGGTGTTAGATTCGACTGAAGTATTGTCCTTAATATGGAACAGGTTAGCATTCTTATTTAGTGGGATACACATTCAGAATGCTTAGTGCTATGAAAGAAAAGCTCAGGATCCTAAAGATATAAGCAAAAGTATTTTTGATTTGTTCAGCTGCATTTTAGGGAATGCTGGCCATTTATTCTTTTACTAGGTTTGGGGGATTGCATTCCCATTTTGTTATCATTTCTGTAGGCAAAGATCAAGATCCCCCTAGTCTGAAGAATATACTCATATATCTACCCGAGCTACGTCTTTTTTCCTGATAAAGATATCTACCGGCTCTATATTGTTTTTCCTTTTGTTTAAAACCCAAGAGAGGACTAAGTATTGCATGGAATTACATTGCACTGATTAAATGAAGGAAAAAGGAAAAAATCTCAATATTGATTAATGTAGTTATGCTAAAAGTTGAAAGGACTAGGTTAATTATGTCATCATTGTGGTAGTTCTTTGTCAGCACCAGTAGAGAAATGAGTTTGATGGTTATTTTGCTAACAATGGCTAGCATTGTTTCCAGCTGGTTCTAGTCCGACTATGTTTATGGGTAACTAAGAGAATATGGAGAGAAGTGTTTAGTCATGCGGAAGAGGTTTTATCTTCTGATGGCCTTTTTCTGCAGCTGGTGAGTCACTGGAACATCTCTCCTCTGTTTGTAATCCTTGATTGGAAGTTGGAACTATAGTTGTTTAGCTTTTGTTGTCTTAGGGTAGTTGCAAGAGACAAACTATGTTTTGTTGGTCCTAATCTAAAGTAAGAAGTTCTCAGTGGGGCAACACTTTAGATTAGAGAGTTGATTTGTAATTTATGAAGGACTTGTTATAGATCTTATTGTCAAAACATGTCGGGCTGGATTGGGAGAAAGTTTACAATAAGTTCTCATTGGGGAAAATTTGGATTAGTGTTGATTTAATATATGTATGTACGGCGGATCCCAACTTATTTGGTATTAAGGGTAGTTGTTGTTACAGGAGTTTTATTGATCTAGTTGCCAAAATTGGCCCGAATTATAAGACGAGTGTGAGCCTAAGTTTAGCTCCAAATTGAAAGAAGAGCATGTGTGACACTGAGCCCGCTTTAAATTATCTTCCCCATTGCCTTAATTTGTGTGGATGGTGAATGTTCGGAATCAAGGAGTCCAAATGTAGGTGATGGATTGTGATGGAAGGCATGAGAAGCTTAGGGTATCCATACAAACTTCACCGATCATTTCTATGTGATGATACTACTACAAAGAAACAAGATTATTCCTGTAAGATTGCCCTTCCAAATATACCAAGTTAACAAAAATGAAAATACAACTTGATATATTCATTGGAACAGGGTGAAAAGAAATAATTTCCAAAGATCATTTGTTTGGAGAGAAAAAAGGTCAACAGTTACACAAGACATGCGTCAATAGGTTATTGTAAAATATGGTTAAGCTCCAGGCACGCAGATGAAAATCTTTTTATTTAGAAAGCTAATGTTACAGGCTTTGATTTGCTTAATATCTTCTATTCTGGAATGGATGTGATGCATTATTTGGATACAACTGTTTCTGTCAGGTTCCTTATATTGAAAAAGCCAAAAACTGTTCTAGCCAGATTTTGTGCCTCGCCTTCTTTATGTAGTTTTGCCACCTTTAATTAAGCGTTGTGCTAGCTTGCTCTTGCTCTCCTTTCCCTCTGCAGTCCCTTGGAAATGATTTCTGCTAGTGACTAATTCGCTATCTGAATTTTTCTCCTTTTTGCTGCTGCCAGGATTCCCCTTCCTCAGTGGGTTTGTGAAGAAATGGATAAAGATCCAGATTTAGCATATTCAGACAGGTTTGGGCGACGAAATAAGGAATATATATCTCTAGGGTGTGATGTTCTTCCTGTTCTGCACGGACGATCTCCAATCCAAGCATATGCCGAATTTATGAGGAGCTTCCGTGACACCTTCAGACCATTTCTTGGTGGTGTCATAACTGTATGATGCTCACTTAATGCTTCACCTACTAATTTTTAATGGTATTATACCTATGCGATTTGACTTTATGTTGCAGGGAATCCAAGTTGGAATGGGTCCTGCTGGTGAGTTAAGATATCCTTCATGCCGTTTACAAAAGCTGAGCTGGACCTCGCACTCACGTGAACTTGGCGAATTCCAGTGCTACGACAAGGTGTGAAAAGACTTACGTTATGTATCTCCAGTGATTTTTTCCTGTCAGTCATATCCAACCAAATTTGTGATTGTCTTCTTTTAAACTGGCAGTATATGCTTGCATCTTTAAATGCTTGTGCTGGGGAGATAGGGATGCGTGAGTGGGCCAATGGCGGCCCTATTGGTGCCAGTAGTTTAATGCAGGATCCTGAAAGCACAGAGTTCTTCAAAAGTGACGGTTCTTGGAGCACACCATATGGAGAGTTCTTCCTTGCATGGTATTCAGGGATGTTGCTGCTTCATGGTGAGAGGATTTGCAGGGAAGCAGAGACCACATTTCGTGGTCTTGAAGTTAATTTGACAGGCAAAGTGGCTGGGATTCACTGGCATTATGGTATACGGTCTCACCCGTCAGAGCTAACAGCTGGCTACTACAATACATCAATTCGAGATGGTTTCCTGCCAATTGCTCGCACGTTTGGTAGGTATGGTTTTACCATGTGTTGTACATGTTTCGAAATGCGAGATGCAGAAGAGCAGCAGATGAATCCTGTCAGTAGTCCCGAAAGTTTTGTAAAACAAGTTTTGCTTGCCGCTAGGATATGTGACATTCCCCTGCAAGGTGAAAACACTGCAAGTATCTTGGATGACGAATCATATCAACAGGTGTTAAGGATGTCTAAGCTGTACTCAGATGGTCTAGGAACACCTACCTTGTCATTCAATTTTGTCAGGATGGACAAGAACTTTTTTGAATATCGGAGTTGGGTTAGCTTTACCCGTTTTGTGAGACAAATGGCAGATGTCAAAATTTTTCGAGACAAGCTAGGATTTGGAGAAGGTGATATGCCACTTTCATCTTTATCATCATCCGCCACTGCTGGAGTAGTTCTTGCATGCTAGCTAGAAACTTCAACCTATAGGCATTGCTGATACTAATTGCGTATTCTCACCCTCCACAAGTCAAGGGTGTGTATATGTCTAGCATCTTATGATCTATGATTGTGAATTGCGTAGCAAAAGCTTGGTCTTTTTTGCGTAATTTTTTCTCCTTATACTGTAACAGCTCGCGATCAAGTTGAAAAGGAGTAATTCCTTGTATCATAACGCTGCCTTCCTATTATTTTTACAATGGATGGCCTCTCTATTCAGCTCAAAAGGTATATCTGTTAGGCAACTTCAGTTAGAACAATTAACTCCTTTTAGTATTCTGATATGGTTGCTATCGCTGGGACTTGTGATAAGGATAGTATATGACCAATATAATTGACTGAAATGAAAAACAATTTAAACAAATACAAGAAGGATTATGTTATGTACTGACAAGTTAGTTGACGGTACCTTGCAAATATTTTGATATGGATGGCCTTTATTTCAGCTCAGAGGTTTATCTGTTTGGCAAGATAATTCAACAACAACAACTACCCATTATAGTCCCACAAAGTGGGGTCTGAGGAGGGTAATATGTAGACGAGCCTTACCCCTACCCGAAAGGGCAGAGAGGCTGTTTCCAGTCGACCCTCAGTTCAGTTAAAACAATCAACATTCCAATTTCCTGTCCTTTTTACTCTTCTAATACGAAGTATTGCTTGGGCTTGCCTGAAGCATAGTGAAATGAAAGACAAATAAAAGTCAAAAAAAGAAAAGAAATGAAAGACAAATATGTAAAGAACTTTTATTTGTTAGTATAATTACTTGTATCATGTTACATATTTGCCTTTTAAGTTATCATTGTTTACTATAAACAGTAACATTCAAAGCTAATTTAATAAATTTGATAATGTGTATCTTTTTTCCTTTACACAGTGTCATTGTTATTGAACAAACTTGGGAAGACGAGAGAAACGGTTTCAATGACCTACATTGCTTAGATCCTCTAAAAATATTGCCGCACTCGTGTCAAATCCTTCAAAGACTCGAGCGTTTCCGGCATCTGTCAATGAAGTTGAGTAGTAACGGTAATCATGAATAATCATGAATATTTAAAAAATTAAAACAAAAATTAGACATAACTACACCAATAACCAATAATCATTTATTCTTTTTATGTAATATTTTTGATTAATTTTTTATTCTTTTTACTTGGACGGCTAACCTATAATTAAATTATATGTATATGTTATTTTATTATAGTAATTTTAGTTCATTAAGATAATAAATGGTATAATTATTTTATGTTTGTAACAAAATCTACTGTTATTTTTCATGATTATTTTTATTATTTTAAGTATGTTCTTGAGTCTCACCTTCTCTTATTCTTTACTGTAATTATCATTTTCTGAGTTATGATTATCATTAATAAAATGCTTTCTAAATTAGTATATAAAATTTATTGAAAGTATAAACAGACAATCTTTTAATATTATTGGGTTATTCAAATAATAATGTTTCATAGATATTGCAACAAAGATTTTAACAAATCAAAATAAGACATTTGACAGTTATCGTGGGCATAATTTCTTCCTATATTGAGGTACTTTAATAAATCAACATTATCTTTCTAGGAACTTATTTTTTTCTTTAATTTGTATTTTATAACGCAAACGCATTATTTAACATACATACATACATATATGCGTACATGCATCATGCATGCATGCATACATATATATATATATATATACATACATACATACATATATATATATAAAATTAAAAACTTGTATACTTTAGTATAGGATTTACGCACTAAAATAGATTTCACACTAAACAAAATTGTAATTAAATATCTTTTTTTAATTTTTAGGACTTTGAAATCAAATAAAAAAATTCATTATTTAAATTATGTAGGAGCTTCTAATATTTAGGAATACAAAATCAAGAATTTTTTAATTACATAAGTCATTTTCTTATTTAAATTGTTAATGATAGTTCTATTATGGTTAACAGTTAGGACGTTACAAAAACATAGTTAAATTAGGACGCAACAAATATAATTCAATTGTTTTAGCTAAGGCACATTAAAAAGTGTGTGTAAAACATATTTTTGATTAAAAAATAGGGATTCTACACAAATAGAAAGTCAGTTTTATTGTTTATTCTTTCTAATCGATAAATATGTATATGTTATTTTAAATTTTTGTTTTCATTAACACGAAGAACACGCGCAACCCGCGTAAGCTAAGACTAGTAAGTATAAATATGATTAAAATAGTCATAAATGCGGAAAAATGATAAAACAGGGAAAACCATCCCGACACAGCCCATACTGAGGTGTCACAAGTCATGAATAACTAAGGAGAATCCAGTACAAATCTATAAAGTACAGAATTCGATACAACAATGTCTCAAAGGAAGCATAAAGGATAAGATAGGGGAGGCTCGGGGCAGTGGACGCTGACATCTAACTCAAAGTCTCCAATCACCGCCTGAACCGGGAAGATCAGTGCTCAGGAACAGACTCTGCAATGTCTCTATCTACACACGGCGCAAGGAATAATGTGAGTACTCTGGCCCAATGAGTAATAATTATAAATAATGATCGAAAGCTCGAAATCACATAAATGCACAAGATAATCTATATATTATTAAAAGGAGAAGACAAAGAGCTCTCTCCTTAAGCCAAGTGGCATCCTAAAAAGGGACACATGTCATAATTTGTTACTAATTAGTTATTTAGTTATTGATTCTTAATAGTTCACAAAGAAATTAATTATCAAAATTAACTACTCAAACATGGTTGAGGGTTGGCTTAGGATAGTTAAATTTTAATTTTATTTTCTAAAATAATTTTCGTTTTTATATATTTTGAAATAAAAAGTGTATTTATTCATTAAAATTAAAACAATATTATTTAGAAAATGTATTAAAATTTATTTTTAAAAAATATTATCAAGAGTAATAAAATGTCTATTTTCTGTTATATTACAGAAGAAATTAGCAGACAAAAATATTAAAAAAGTAATATGCTAATAATTTCTATTAAAAATATAATTATATGAGACATTGGATATTATAATAAACAAAAATGCATAACAAAAAAGTTATTTGATAACTATATAACTCCTTTTAATTTTATATAGATTATTCATTAAAATTCAGACAATATCTACTCCTATTTATATAGAATATAAGAAGCAAATCATTGTGATAATTCCAAATGTAACATCAAAAAATTAACAAAGTGTCAAAATTTAGGAAAAAATTATAAACAAAAAATGATAAAAATAACAAAATTAACTACTCAAACATGAGTGGTATAATAAAGATAAATACATAACAAAAATTTTATTCGATATAATAAAGAAAAATACATAACAAAAAAATTATTCGATGTTTTATAAGTCCCTTTAGTTTAATAGTGATTTTATTAATTTAAAATTTAGATAATATTATTGAGAACAATAGAATACAATTTACATAACAACTATTTCAATAGTAATTAACTATATATCTTCTCTTATATTACAAAAAAAACAAGCAGATGAAAATATTATACAAAGTAATATATTAATAAAAATTTCTATTAATAATGTAATAATACTAATTATTGGATAATATAATAAAGAAAAATATAGAACAAAAACGTTATTCATAGACTATATAAGTACTTTTAATTTAATAGAGATTTTAATATTGTGTATATCGTATTGACAAATAAGATGACAATTGAAATTTATTAAAGTGATAAGATCTAATAGAATCAAACAAGCCCGATCACAATTTAATTTAGTTAATATTTTTATAAAATTCACCGCGCATCGCACGGGTACGACTACTAGTACTATATTAAGGCAGTAAAATCATTAAAACAGTAAGACAGTGAAGAATCAAATAAAATCTCTTTTAAAACAGTTAAAAATAGATATTCCCAACAAGTGAGTAGTAAACAGAAATTTGCGCCTCGGGCTCAATATCAATCTCTTAGTGCAGTATCAGCCCATCGGGCTCAGTATCAGTCACTCAACATAATGTCAGCCACTCGGGGGCTCACTCTCAGTCACTCAGTGTAATATCAGCCCATCGAGCTCACTCTCAATATCATATGGGTACCCGCGCTCATTGTGGGGGTGCAGACTCCCGAGAGGCCTTTTACGACCCAAGCGTTATATCAAGCCATCTCGTGGCATTTCAAATATCTTAGGCCCTCGGCCTCATATCATTCAACATATCCCCACATATGAATAACTCTTCAAAAATTCACGGAGGAGAACTTAAATACCGTTGCCTAGTCATTTCCGTCTGCGGTCACATTTCTGCTTATGCGAAACCGCTTCTGCGGTCAGTCCATCCGCTCCTGCGAAATTTCACTTAATGCACCAAGACCACTTCTGCAATCACTCAGCCATATCCGCGGCTTCGCAGGTGCATTTCCCTATCTGCATCTGCGGTCCAGCCTAGCCTTTCTCTTTTCCTTTTGCGACTTCCAAGCCGCTATGCGATACTGCTTTTGCAGTCCAAATTCCGCAAAAGCAAAAATATTAGAAGCAGTAGCAACATCAACCTTTACAAGTCCAAAATCTTCCCGTTAGCCACTCGAACTCACCTTGAGGCCTCCGGGACCTCAACCAAAAATACCAAGACATCCTAAAATGTTATACAAACTTGTTTCAATTATCAATACACCTCAAACAACGCTAAAATCATCAATTCTCATAGGATTCAATCCTAAGTTCTTTCAAAACTTCCAAAAACGCGTTCGATCAAAAACCCAACCAAATCACCTCCGAATAACCTAAAATTTTGCACACACATCCCAAATCACCTAATGAAACTACTGCAACTCTTGAAATTCCTTTTCCGATCCTCGGATCAAAATATTACCTACCAAATGAAAATCGCTAAAATACTAACTTCGCCAAAACAAACTAGTTTCTACATCGAACCTCGAAGATCACTTTCGATCATACTCCTAAGTACCAAATCATCCCCCGAAGCTGCCCGAACCACCGAAAGTCACATCCGATCCCTCTAGGCATAAATCAATATCCGGTTAACTTTTCCAAAATAAACCTTCCTAAAGAGACTAAGTGTCTCATTTCCTACCAAAACCAATCCAGATCGACTCGATCACATCAAATACCAATAATGAAGCATAGAGAAATATAAAATTGTGGAAACAGAGCGTAACTCATGAGACGACGGGTCAGGTTGTCACAATCTCCCCAACTAAAACAAACGCTCGTCCTTGAGCGAGTCAAGAAACATATCTGTAGCCTCAAACAGGTGAGGATATTTGCTCCGCATCTCCCGTTCGGTCTCCCAGGTAGCCTCCTCCGCGGGCCAACCTCTCCTCTGCACCTTCACCGAAGATATATCCTTTGATTTCAATTTTCTAACCTGACTATCAAAAAATAGACACTAGCTCCACATCATAGGCCAAATCATCATCCAACTGAATCGTGCTGAAATCCAAAACGTTAGTCGGGTCTCTAACATGCTTCTGGAGCATAGAAACATGGAATACCGGATGCACGCTCGACAAGCTGGGTGGTAAAGCAATCATATAAGCCACCTCCCCAATCCTCCTTAGTACCTCAAAAGGCCCAACGAACCGTGGACTCAACTTCCCTTTCTTTTCAAATCTCATAACACCCTTCATGGGAGAACCCTTGAGCAAGACCTTCTCTCCAATCATATAAGACACATCTCAAGCTTTAAAGTTTGCATAACTCTTTTGACGCGACCGAGCTGTACGAAGTCTCTTCGGAATCAACTTCACCTTCTCTGAGGCATCCTGAACCAACTCTGCCCCCAATAGTCTAGCCTCGCTGGGCTTAAACCAACCAAGTGGAGATCAACACCGTCTTTCATACAAGGCCTCATACTGTGCCATATGAATGCTGGACTGATAGCTATTGTTGTAGGCAAACTCTGCAAGTGGAAAAAACTCGTCCCAAGAACCTCCAAAATTAATAACACAGGCACACAACATGTCCTCCAATATTTGAATAGTACGCTTGGAATGTCTCTCCGTATGAGGATGAAATGATGTGATCAACTCCACCTGAGTACCCAACTCTCGCTGAAAAGCCCTTCAAAACTAGGAAATATACTAAGTATCGCTATCTGAAATAATAGACACCGGAACACCATGCAACCGAACAATCTCCCGAATAAATATCACTACCAGCCGCTGTGAAGAATAGGTGGTACACACCGGAATGAAGTGCACGGACTTGGTCAGCCTATCCATAATAACCCAAATCGAATTGAATTTCTTCAAAGTTCGAGGAAGACCACTCACAAAATCTATAGTGATTCTCTCCCACTTCCACTCGGGAATAATAATCTCCTTAAGCAAATTACCCGGTCTCCAATGCTCATATTTCACCTGCTGACAATTGAGACACCGAGCTACATAACCCACAATATGTTTCTTCATTCTCCTCCACCAATAGTGCTGCCTCGAATACTGATATATCTTCGTGGTACCCGAATGAATAGTATATCGTGAAACGTAGGCCTCCTCAAGAATCAACTCTTTAAGCCCATCCACATTGGGCACACAGATCCGGTCCTGCATCCTCAATACACCATCATCACCTATAGTCACATCCTTGGCATCATCATGCTGGACTATGTCATTAAGGACAAGTAAATATGGATCATCATAATGGCGCTCTCTAATGCAATCATATAAGGAAGACCGAGAAACCACACAAGCCAACACTCGGCTAGGCTACAAAATATCTAATCTCACGACACGATTGGCCAAAGCCTGAACATCAATTGCAAAGGGCCTCTCCCCAACTGGAATATACGCCAAACTCCCCATACTCACTGCCTTTCGGTTGAAGGCATCGGTCACCACATTGGCCTTTCATGGATGATACAGAATAGTAATATCATAGTCCTTAAGCAACTCTAGCCACCTCCGTTGCCTCAAATTAATATCCGTTTGTTTGAACAAATACTAAAGTCTACGATGATTGGTGAATACCTCACAAGATACGCCATACAAGTAGTGCCTCCAAATCTGCAATGCATGAACTATGGCAGCCAACTCCAAATCGTGAACATGGTAGTTCTTCTCATGAGGCTTCAACTGGCGAGAAGCGTAAGCAATTACTCTACCCTTATACATCAATACACAACCAATCCTAACTCTTTAAGCATCACAATAGACGATATAGAAACCTGAAGCTGATGGAAAAACCAATACTGGAGTTGTGGTCAAAACTATCTTGAGCTTCTTAAAGCTCTCATCGCACTCGTACGACCATACAAATGGAGCACCCTTCTGAGTCAACTTGTTCAAGGGCAAGGAAATAGATGAAAAACCCCGAACAAACTAGCAATAATAACCCGCCAAATCGAGGAAGCTACGAATCTCAATGGTTGAGGACGGTCTAGTCCAACTCTACACCGCCTCTATCTTCTTTGGATCATCTTTAATACCCTTGCTGGACACCACGTCCCCAAGAAAGCTACGGAACAGAGCCAAAACTCACACTTGGAGAACTTTGCATAAAGCTTCTCCTCCCTAGGGGTGTGCATTCGATTTACCGATTCGATTTTGACCCTTATCGATAATTACTTATCGATTATCGATTATCGATTATCTATTTGTACATATGCTTATCGTCGTTTCAATAAGGTTTCAAATTTTTCGATTTCGAACGATCAATTTTTGGGGCTTATCGATTCGGTTATCGATTACACCAATAAGAAAACTCGCGGTATTCCATAGAAAGTATATCGATATAAACACGTCTAACTAATATGGACAAAAAGAAGCAAAAATATGATGAATACCGTTTATAACATAAAAATTGTGTCAACAGACACATGCAACAAAACTAAAGTAATGGATCAAATGTATGCCACCAACACTGCAACAACATTAAAAAGAATAAAAATACATTATCACTGCTAATTCTATTTTCCATTAATTTGAACTTCATTCCCTTGAGCTTTAAATATGATCATTCCTTAAATATGGTAAATAAAATAATTTGGGGTGTGCATTCAATTTATCGATTCGATTTTTACCCTTATCGATAATTACTTATCGATTATCGATTTGTACATATGCTTATCGTTATTGTTTCAATAAGGTTTCGATTTTTTTGATTTGATTTATCGATGGACCGATAAAAAATAATCGATTCGATTTTTCGATGAACCGATTCGAATGCACACCCCTACAGTTCTCCCTCAATCTTTGCAATACAACCCGTAAATGCTCTGCGTGCTCCTCCTGACTATGCGAGTATACCAGAATATTATCAATGAATACGATAATGAATGAATACAGATAAGGCCAAAATACACTGTTCAATAGATGCATGACTGCTTCTGGGGCATTGATCAAATCAAAATATATAACAAGAAACTCATAGATCCCATATCTAGTCCTGAAAGCAGTTTTAAGAATATCTAAGCCCCTGATCTTTAACTGGTGACAAACCGAACAGAGATCAATCTTGGAGAACACCCTCGCTCCTTGAAGATGGTCAAATAAGTCATCAATACGAGGCAAGGGATACTTGTTCTTCACTGTTACTTTGTTCAACTGCCTGTAATCAATGCACATTCTTACTGTGCCATCCTTCTTCTTCACAAATAGAACCGGTGCACCCCACGGTGACACACTAGGTCGACTAAAGCCCTTATCAATGAGTTCTTGAAGCTGCTCCTTCAATTATTTCAACTCCGCTGGTGCCATATGATACGACAGAATATAAATGGTTGAGTGCCCGGCACCTAAGCAATACCAAAATCAATATTCCTGCCCGATGGCATGCATGGTAGGTCTGCAGGAAAAACATCGGGAAACTCCCTCATAACTGGAACATAATCAATGCTAGGAGCCTCAGCTCCAATATCCCTCACAAATGCTAAATATGACAGACAACCCTTCCCACCCATACGATGGACCTTTAAGAAAGAAATCACTCTACTAGGGACATAATCAGTCATACCACGCCACTCGATCCTTGGGACGCCTGGCATAGCCAAAGTGACTGTCTTAGCATAACACAGAGATAGACAATCCATGCCAGAATAACATCAAAGTTCACCAAGCTCAATAGCAGTAAATCAACTCGGGTCTCCAGACCCCCAATAGTCACAACACATGACCGATACACATGGTCTACAACAATAGTATCGCCCACCGGGGTAGATGCGCGAACAGGTAAAGCAAGACACCCTCGGGTCGTACCCAAATAATGAGAAAAATATGAGGACACATAAGAATAGGTGGAACCAGGATCACATAAGCCAGAGACATCTCTGTGGCAAACTAAAATAACACCTGTAATGACAACATCCGAAGCAATGGTATATGTCCTGCCTGAAATAGCATAAAAGTGAGTTTGGCCACCGCCTGATCGACCTCCATCTCTAGGGCGACCAATGGCTGCCTGACCTCCACCCCTAGCTAGCTGGGCGGGTGCTGAAGAAATTGGAGCAGAAGACTAGGGCTGACCCCTCTGCTTTGATAAACTAGAAGCACGACGAGGACACTGCCTCCACATATGTCCAAACTCTCCATACTCAAAACAACCTCAGGTGCTGGAGAATGGGACTTAAGGGAACCCCTCACACTGAAGTGAATAGCTGACGCACTCGGCGTGGAAGAACCCTGAATAGACGGGGCACGAGGTGAACACTGAGCTTGGAGGGCACTGAGTGAAGACTGACCCTACTGAAATCCATGATGACCACGGCCTACAGATGCCCCATGATACTCGGGACGGGCCAACTGAGGAGGCCTAAAGAATGGACTCTACCATGCTGGAATTGGCCCCTAGACGGAGCACCAATGAAACTACCAGAACCTCTTGGCCTCCCTCTTGAATGCAACAAAATACAACTAACTTCTGCTGAATAAATTAGTTAAATATAATTAACTACAACTGAATACAGTTGTATAAAACACTTGAATACAAGTCAATACTGCTAAATAAAATAGTTAAATACAACTGATTAAACTTGAGTACAAGTGAATACAACTGAAGAATACATTCGAATACAACTGAATACAAATAGGCGATTTGCGCGATCTATGGCTTCGCCGGCCGACAACCAACCATTAATTCAACTTTCAAGCCAGAAGAAATAGGGCAGAAGGAGAGAGAATGTGTAGCAAAGGCACCGGCAGCAGCAGCTCCGGCGAGGCTTCCGTTTTGTCAAAGATTCGTAACGGCGAGAATTCTCCGACGGAGGATACCAGTAGATTTGATCCTTTGGCACTTAAACTATATACATTACAGGCGGTTGCACAGTCTTTGGATACGCCGGCTGCGGTGGTTTTGTAAAAACTCCTACTTCGCCGGAGTTGTGCGACGACGACAGTGGGCTCTCCGGTGGCGAATCTCGAGGATGTACACGATAAAATTTGGGTGGGAGAAGAGTTAAGAAACTAGGGTTTGTGGGAGAAGAGAGTCGGGTTGTATGCAAACAGAGAAAGATTGTATTGGAGTTTGCAGATACGCGATAATTATGTGAGAAAAATACAAAAAGGGAGAGAGAAAAAATAATATTTAGCATATATGGTGCCTTAATTGTAGGATGTAACTATATTTAGATTTTTTACTATAAAGGATAAAAATTATTTATAATATGTAATATTTTTAAAATTGTATTTATTTAAAATAAATAAGGTACTAAGGTTTTCTATAGGGGTAAAAATTCCAAAATAAAAATAGGCATTCGAAACAGCTCGTAATACTTGTCACCAAATAATTGGTTCGATCTTCCATGTAAAATCCACGTCATTTTATATGGCCCACTTTTATCGGCACCCCCAATTGAGCTGGCCCATTTAAATGGTAGTCCAAAGTCTTTCTTACCTTCACTGAGGACCTTCTTCAGTTCTTCAACTCTTTCAACTGTTTCTCAACTAACAGTTGAAAACGTTGGCAAGTATTAATCTCTTACTTAATCACATCTTAGCTCATTAATGCTAATTAAATTCCCTCTCATATAACTCCCAAATCACCATATAAAAGCTCATAGTACTGTAAAATCCTTTTGATTAATCGATTTTTCTGGCAGAAATTTAGCTCAAACAATGCCGGGTATAGTTTCAGTCAAAACGCCGCCGGAGGCTCAGTCGTTGAGAATCTCAGTTCCGGATGAGTCCTACGGGCGGGTCGGAGCAAGTTCGGAGAGATCCGAACCCGTTAACCCGAAGAGTAACTCTCCTGCGCCGCGAAGACCTCCTTCACCGTCGCCTTCAACTTCACGTACCAAGCCGTCACCAGATCGGAGCTCCGGGAAGAAGAAATCGCCGCCGGAGAAGATTGTCATCGACGAGTCGTCTCTTGACAATCCCGATCTAGGACCATTCCTGTTGAAGTTAGCGCGTGACACAATTGCCTCCGGCGAGGGACCGAACAAGGCGCTAGATTACGCTCTACGCGCTGCGAAGTCGTTTGAGAAATGTGCGATCGACGGCGAGCCGAGTTTGGATCTGGCGATGAGCCTCCACGTCGTTGCAGCTATATACTGTAGTCTCGGGAGGTTCGAGGAGGCGATTCCGGTGCTAGAAAGGGCGATTAAGGTGCCAGAAGTCTCAAAAGGCGCAGATCATGCGCTCGCGGCGTTTTCAGGGTATATGCAGCTCGGTGATACTCATTCTATGCTTGGACAGTTAGATCGGTCGATTGAATGTTACAAGGATGGTTTGAAAATACAGATGGAAGCTTTAGGAGATACAGATCCGAGAGTCGCTGAGACTTGCAGGTACGTATCAGTTATCATAATGTCTCTTTGTTCATTTCTTTGTATGAAATAGTAGAGCTGACATAAAGGATTCTTATAGCTGGAATTAAATTATTCGAGATTCGGGTATAGTTGATTGATATTGTTTTACAGTATCAATTAAAATGTAATGCATTGAAGAAGGGGTGGAGCTATGTAGAGCCAAGGGGGTTCAATTTATCCCCTTCAAAAATTTATGCTAAATAGAGTAAAAATGATTTTTGTTGGTTATATATGAACTTTTAAACCCCTTTCATACAAGGGAAGATTCTAGTGTAGTAGCAAATGTAACGGGCGAAAATTGATTTAAGTTACAGGTTCTCAAATCCCAAGTGTGATGTTCTAATATTCTTTTGAAGCTCGTGGCATAAATTCCTGGCTCCGCCACGGTGCTAGTCTAGCTAATTCATGTTTATAATTTTATGCTGTGTTTATACTGTGAAAGCTATTATTAGTTGAAGCATTATTAGGATTCATATGAAATATTATCAGCAGAAGATAGGGATAAATGTAATGCTATTCATACTTGAAAAGTTACAACAACAACCCAGTATGATCTCACTTGTTGGGTATGGGGAAGGTAATATGTACGACATCTTACCCTTAGCCCGAGGGGCAGGGAGACTGTTTCCAATTAGATGAGTCAAATTTGATAGAGATGCATTTTTCAGGGAAGTGAATGGGTTCTTTAGGAAGTCCAATAACAGATCCATGTGATCGAGGTTAATATTCATCCAACTTGCCAGTTTTAGTATAATGTTCATTCTCTTAGAAAATCCTTTTTCTCCTACTTATATAGGATAGTCATAGACAAAAGGGGTTGCTCTGATGGTAAGCAACCCCCACTTCCAACCGAGAGGTTGTGAGTTCGAGTCTCCCCAAGAGCAAGGTGGGAAGTTCTTGGAGGGAAGGATGTCGGGGTCTATTTGGAAACAGCCTCTCTACCCAAGGGTAGGGGTAATGTCTGCGTACATACTACCCTCCCCAAACCCCCTAAGTGGGATTATACCGGGTTGTTGTTGTTGTTATATAGGATAGTCATGTGATTACGTACTAATTCTTTGTCCTCATGAAATAAGATTCTTGTTTTTGCTATTCTTCCAGATCGCACTGTGTGGGACTATATTGGGTAGTTGTTGTTGTTGTTTTTGCTATTCTTCTTTAGCTTAGGGGGCTATAGGCCCTATAATGTTGGGCATGTGTCATATGGTGTTGTCCTGTTGGTTGGCTGAAAATTTGTTCTTTTCATTCAGAGTGTTTTTATAAGTAAAACTTAACTTAACACTTCATATAAACTTCATTTTCGGGATTTGTTGAGACACAGCAGCATATGTTGGAAAGACAGTGTTCTTTGGCGGAGTGGTTTTATGATGGTAGTGGGGATAAACTGTCAGCTAAAGAATACTTGTTTCTTTTTTCTTTTTAAAGAAAAGAAAGGAAAAGTAGAAACAAAAGTATACTTATTGTTGATTGGTATCTTTTTGAGCAGATCCTGGCAACTTGCGGAGGTCTGAGTTGCGTCACATCTAATTTACACATTTATGTTTCCGTGGCTTGTTTTCTTTTGTTAGTTTATGTTTTTCCCCTGAAAATATATTCACAGTTTGAAAAGATTCAAGGAATAGAACACTAATCCTTTTTGTACACGGAGTAATGTGTTGGTCAATCAGGTATTTTAGGCTGCCTCTGGCAATTACGTTTAAATAAGGTGTTCAGCAAAGTAAACCATGAAACTATAGTAGGCCGTTCCTTGTTCACGATTGCTGTGAGAATCATTAATGTAATCATCTCAGGGAGATGACATTAGTCTGCTCAATATGGCTGCATTACGTTCGAGAGCATAAATTACCATTCCTTTTACACGTGCTAGTTTGTGTAACACTCTTCTTTTGTACTATATGATTGATAAGTCTTTGCAACTGCCTATGTGTTTCTTAGGCTCTAACTGAGGCAACTGAATTGGAAATTTTGCAGGTACTTGGCCGAAGCCCATGTTCAGGCAATGCAATTTGATGAAGCCGATAATTTGTGCAAGAAAACACTGGAAATCCATCGTGTCCACAGCCCACCTGCTTCTCTTGAAGAGGCAGCTGATCGTCGTTTAATGGCTCTCATATGTGAGGCTAAAGGCGATTATGAGTCAGCCCTTGAACACCTTGTACTTGCAAGCATGGCTATGATCGCCAATGGACAGGAAAACGAGGTTGCAGCTATTGATGTTAGTATTGGGAACATCTACTTGTCTCTGTCTCGCTTTGATGAGGCTGTCTTCTCCTATCAGAAGGCACTTACTGTTTTCAAATCATCTAAGGGAGACAACCATCCTTCAGTTGCATCTGTCTTTGTAAGGCTGGCTGACCTATATTATAAGACCGGAAAACTGAGGGAATCCAGATCCTATTGTGAAAATGCTCTAAGAATATATGCAAAACCTGTGCCTGGAACAACTGCGGAAGAGATTGCTTGTGGATTGACAGAAATTTCAGCTATTTATGAGTTATTTAATGAACCTGAGGAGGCACTGAAACTCCTTCTGAAGGCAATTAAACTTTTGGAGGATAAACCAGGACAGCAAAGTACAATTGCTGGCATTGAAGCACGGATGGGTGTTATGTTCTATATGGTGGGAAGATATGAAGAGGCACACAGTTCCTTTGAAAATGCTGTAGCAAAACTTAGAGCTGTGGGTGAGAGGAAGTCAGCCTTCTTTGGGGTTGTTTTGAATCAGATGGGATTGTCTTCTGTTCAATTGTTCAAAATAGATGAGGCTGCTGAATTATTTGAAGAAGCAAGACAAATTCTGGAACAGGAGTGTGGTCCTTGTCATCAAGATACTCTTGGTGTCTACAGCAATCTTGCAGCAACTTATGATGCATTGGGAAGGTAATGTCTTATTTGACAGTATTTTCTTCAGTACCTTGGATGAACCTTGCTGATTAATCCACTGATTTTTTAAATCTGCATTGCACATGTACTATTTTTTTTTGAAATAATTTGCAATGTATTTTAGATTTTAATTCTCCCTTAATTTGATTAATTTTCACTTTTGAGTAGCATTATTATTCTAACTCTCGTAGTGCTCACATTACCATGTTTCTTCTGCTTGGAATTTGAAGTAGAAAATTGAGACAAATGACACATCCTGTATTTTCAATTCTTCCCTCTTGCTTTAAGATTCTTATGTATTCTTTAAGGTGTCAACTTATCACCAATCAATATTTTCATGAAATAAGTTTACACGAACTGCACTTTTTGATGGACGACGTGTAACTTTTCAAGGTTCATGTTTGTAGCTCGCTTACTGCCCTTCTAAAGAAAACAATGCCTTCCCAATCTGCAGGCTATACCAAACAAAATGAGCATGTCTATAATACACATACCTTAATCCACTCATTTATTTATAGTATCACACGATAAGAAGCATCTTTATTTATATATGGTTATTCGTTAATAATTGTAATAATTTCGAAAGATTTGGTTATGCATATTGCTGTTCGTTCCGCATAGATCAAATGTGTATGTTGTCGACTGGTCGGATTAATTGTTGTGAAGAATGATTGTTGCTTTGATTCTATTCTACTTTCTAAGAAGAAAAAATATTAGAAGAATGAAAGAGAAAGATCTAATTTTATATTGATAATGGAAGCAAGATGTGTTGCTTAGTTGTGTGATCTCAGCTAAATATCAATTCAATTAGCATTTTGATAGCGATATGCACATGCAGTTGCTCTATGATATGTACCTTTCAACTGCTTTGTGATGTTCAGCTTGTTTTTGATTTATGTATTGCAGAGTTGATGATGCCATTGAGATTCTGGAGTATGTTCTTAAATTGAGAGAAGAGAAACTTGGAACTGCAAATCCTGATTTCGATGATGAGAAGAAAAGGCTGGCCGAATTATTGAAAGAAGCAGGCAAATCTCGCAACAAAAATGCGAAGTCGCTGGAGAACCTTATCGATCCCAATTCTAAAAGAACAAAGAAGGAGCCGTCGAGGAAGTGGTCTGCCTTTGGGTTTAGGAGTTGATTGTTAACTGTGATGCATTTTCTGTAACATAGGAGATCATGTATAGAGCTAATCTGTAATTTGTGAGGCATGTTGTTTGTTTGCCATTTGAATTGCCATTGATGTTCATTTTCAGCGTTGTTCAATTGGTTATTGTTTTGTGATTTAAAAGATGTTTCTGCCAAGACTATAATTCTACTTTTTCTTCTGTCTTCTCCATTCCATGAAGTTGATTAAGAAAATGAAGCATCCTTAGCTCTAGTCTCTTTTATATGGCAGCATTCCATTTTTTTGGGATAAGACCATTTCTCGTATGGTTTTGAATGTACTATGATGAAGATGGTTGCTCTGATGTACTATGAATGTACTTTTGAATAGACAAGAGGGGTTGCTCTGATGGTAAGCAACCCCCATTTCCAATCGAGAGGTTGTGAGTTCGAGTCTCCCAAAGAGCAAGGTGGAAAATTCTTGGAGGGAAGGATGCCGGGGGTCTATTTGGAAACAGCCTCTCTACCTTAGGTAGGGGTAAGGTCTGTGTACATACTACCCTCCTCATACCTCACTAAGTGGGATTATACTGGGTTGTTGTTGTTGTTGTATGATGAAGATGGTGTATAGGTAATTATCGATTGATCTATTTAACTTTCATTTTCATTGTTCTGTGTCAGCCTATAGGTAATTAATTTGAACTTCAAGATTGATTAAATGGAAGTTCTAGTTTTATTGGAAACTTTGAAGGTAGCAACATTGCAATGATTTAGCAATAATAGATGACCTGCATCTCAATAAATGCTGTTCTGAAGTTTCTGCATTTCTATGACTCCAGAAGAAATACCAGAACAAGTTGCTATTTTCAGAAGAATAACAATTTTGGTTCCTAAAGATACAGTAAAGTTACTCTTCAGTTCTCAATGATGAGATGGATGGTTGACTGGTTACTTGAGCTTGTTAATGAGTCTGGCCCAGGACGTGGTACTGTAAAGTCCATTGACATTTTATTTTAGCCCATAATATTTTTATTACAATAACAATAACTACCCAGTATATTCCCACAAAGTGGGGTCTGGGAGGGTAATATGTAGACGAGCCTTACCCCTACCCGAAAGGGCAGAGAGGTTGTTTCCAATTGACCCTCAGCTCAGTGAAGGAAAGGAAAAACAAAAATAAAACAAAAGAGCATTAGTAGCTCCAGTAGAAATAGCGTAAATAATTATCTATACATAAAAGTCATAAAAAAAAATATCATGCAATAATATCATACAATAACTACCATAGGGGAGACACATCCCAAAACACAAATCATCTATTGATATCCCTGCCAAGCCTTACCCAACCCCGGGTGAGGAGTACGAAAAACTTTAGGAGCCCATATCCTACAACTCTGATACTAGACCTCCAGACTTTCCTATCAAGGGTCATGTCCTCGGAAACCCGCATTCTAGCCATGTCATGCCTAATCACCTCCCCAATACTTCTTAGGCCTCCCTCTGTCTCGCCGAACGCCGGCAATCGCCAGCCGCTCACAACTTCTCATCGGGGCATCAGGACTTTTCCTCCGCACATGCCCATAACATCTTTATTATGTAGTCTATTTGTAATTTGCCAAAACCTTGACTCATAATTGTGAAATTTTGGCCCGTTGTCCCTTTTGTATACGATGTTTCTTAAATGACTTCTTTTTTTGCTTGTAATTGATGAACCTTCACGATTTAAAGATTCTTCCATAGTAAAGTAAAAATTATGAAAGAATTAAACCACTGTTTAAAATTTTGTAACTTATTGAAAAGGTTAGACCACAATTGAATGTTTTATGATCAAACTAAAATTTATATAGGCAAATATTAGTTCCAAGTCTAACGTTGCCCAGAAGAAATAATTTCTCAAGAACTATACTTTGCACAACTTTTTAAAATGGGGACAAAATTTAAACAGTGACCTTGAAAAGGAAAATTTGCTTAAATCAACCAACATGACTACCAAATGTCGAGCAAAACCTTTCGTCTTTAGAACATGAAACTTTTTGTTTATTAATCCCAAAAGACGTAATCAGTTTTCTTAAATACGCACTATTAAATGGGTTCAGATTCGACTTGTGTTAGATAAAGAACCACTCTAATTGGTGTTAGATTGTCTCATTTAAACAACAACAACAACCGAGTATAATCCCACCTAATGAGGTCTGGGGAGGGTAGTATGTACGCAGACCTTAACCCTACCCTTGGATAGAGAGGCTGTTTCCAAATAGACCCCCGACATTCTTCCCTCCAAGAACTTACCACCTTGCTCTTGGGGAGACTCGAACTCATAACCTCTCGGTTGGAAGTGGGGGTTGCTTACCATCAAAGCAACCTCTTGGGTAGATTGTCTCATTTCTGTTCAGAAAATATACTATTGTCTTCTTATAGGGTCTCATGCAATTTTCATCTTTGCCCAAGATTTGTTTATCTCATTTCTGTTCAGAAAATATACTATTGTCTTCTTATAGGGTCTCATGCAATTTTCATCTTTGCCCAAGATTTGTTTCCCTTATATGAAACTTTTAGCCATACCCATTTCTATTCTTGATTTACATATGTTCTGTGATGCCCCGACGGAGGACGGGCAGATGAGAATGGGTCAAGTAGTACGGGTAGACTTCTAGGCCGAAAAGTTTATGAAGAAGGGATTGTACATGTCACCTTAAGTGAATCCCTATAAGCTATGACACAAGTTCACATGGTATGTGTATTTTTGGGGCTAAAGGTGGTGTAACTCAAAAAGATAAATTTGTGTAGCTCTAGGTCTAAAGCGGACAATACGTATTATGGGCTTGGATCGTGACATGTTGACCCTCATATTATATCGTTCACACTTCAAATATCGATCCGTGATTATGCGGAGTTGTTTAAACAAAATGGAATACTTAAAATTAATCATTTTGTTAAACGTGCAATTTATCTTTTAGCCTATGTAATGTCACATGAATGGTGCACTTATTGGTGTTAGCTTCACTAAAAGAGACCTCAATGTACAGTAGCAATTCAATTGTCTCTTTCTATTTACCCTTTTGAGAAAAAAAAGATAAATAGACAAAATAAACAAGCATTACCATATTCTAACTATGATGTAACATATGACAATTTGGGTCCATTCATCTCAATTAACAAATCCAAAAATGCGAGGTAACATTTGGTGCTAATCTTAACCTTTTCTGAAGGCAAAACAAAGAGCAATAATGATACCAAAAACTCTTTAAAAAATATATTACTTCCTCCTGTCAATAATAAGTGATTTTTTTAAACCTTTTTTTATCTAAAATAAGTGTTCTTTTACATAATCAAGAAAGAATTAATTTTATTTTTTCAAAATTTTGCGCTTATTTATATATCCGAATGTGTCGAGGTATCAATACGCAAATTTTAATTAAGGGTAATTTTGTAAATAGTATTTTTTCTTTAGGAATTTGTATTTTCTTAATAGGTGTGCCAAAGCCAAACGTCACTTATTATAGACCGGAGAAAGTAATTTATATCTTTTTTACATTTCAAGAATTGTTACATATAAAAATGGTGTCTTGTTTTGGGTTTATTCTCACATGGTGATCTTTGTGCACCCTTCAATTTGCTACAAGTCTACATTGATGAGACATGTGATAGGTTTTACTAGTTTGTCAAACAAAAAAAGGAAACAAGAAAAATAGGGTGACATAAATAGGAGAAACATGCTTCAATTTGAAACTTTACTATATCATACACATGTTGTTGTCAACAATAATCTCAAGAAGTAGTAAAAAAAGTTTGGCACTAATTTTAAAGTGGAATTGTATTCATGGAATATTGAAATTATGATTTTTTGATGTTCACATGTTTTTATATATTCCTATTCCCTCCTTATCCATCCAGAGCTAGATGTAGGCAGTGACGAAGCTAGCGGTTTCTTCAAAGACATTCAAACTTGAAAAACGTATAAAAAATATTCTACAAAAAGTGTTAATATATGTTATATACTTCAAAATTTTAATATTTTATCTATATATACAATACAATTTTTTGATAAAGAGTGATCAATTGACTACCCTAACCAAAGTGTAGCTTCGCCCTCGGATGTAGGGCGAGTTATATACTTATGTGTGAGATCAATCGAATTTTTGTTTTTATTTTGTATGCTCGAGTTGTGTGTGTGTTTATATATACAAAAGAAAATATTTTTTTTTAAAAAGCATTGTAAGTATATTCAAAAATAAATTAGAGCAGTTTCTATCAAACTTAAAATTGCAAACCAAAATTAAAAGTAAAAACATAAAATATTAGACGGACCAGGTTTTTAACCAAAAAATGTGTTGCAAATTGAAGTAAATTATGCACGATTTGCTGCTACAAAATCCAGATTAGATGCTTAGTATATAATATTTGCAAATAAGTAAGATGTTTAAATTGCTCATATTACAAATTAAACTGAACAAGGAGGCAAAGCAAGAAGTACCTTAGCTTACCCCTTTGGTTAGATTGTACATAAGTTTATACTTTTTGTGCACCATCTAAGAAAGACATTTAAGAGTTTAAATATAAAATTATATATATGCGTGCCTATTTATATCTTCTTACACGACTCACTTAACAAGTACTTAACTTATGTAATAAGAATGTTAACATTAAATTTGGAAAAAAGGAATATTAAATGCCTTTTTATATTTTGTAAAGCATCAAAGTTGATTAAAGGTATTGACTTGACAGCTACATGAAAAAAACTAGGGGGTTCAACTGCCACAGTGTAAATCCATTAGGGTTAGGAGTAATTTTTAAAAGTTGATTAACGGCAGGGACAAAATTGAACGAATAATATGTGAGGTGACAAAAATAAATAATATAGTATGTGTTATGTGTTATAAAATCTCCTATTTTAGTGAATGTCCATAATTAGAGAGATTCTAGGGTTTACTTCTACCTATAAATAAAGGTGTCTTCTACCATTGTAAACCATCCCTAACAATCCCTAAGTATCAATAAGAATACTACTCTCTCTACTTTTCTCTCTATTGTTCTTGTTCTTGTATTATTGTTCTTGTTCTTATATTATTTCATAACACGTTATCAGCACGAGTCTCTAACCAATTGAAATTTTCGATTGTCTTAACTTTTGTTTGAATAAGGTTTTGCTTCAAAGAAAGAATGAAGAAAGAAGAAAGAAAAAAAAAAAAGGGAAACGGAAAAGAAGAACAGAACGTTGAAAAGAAAGAAAAAGAAGCAAAAGAAGAAAGAAACAAAAACAAGAAGAGAAAACATTGAAAATATAATTGGTATACCTTAAAGGTAATAATTTACTTTTCCCTTTCAAATTCTTGAAATTCTACGATTTGATTTTATATACAAACTAAGACAACAAAGTTTGATTATAACTCTAATGGAGTTTGTAAGAAATTATAACCACATGAAGTGGTAAAACCTCTATGTCCTGCCATGATTAAATTCATGTATGATTGTGGGCAAAGAATTAAAAATCCGTCCCATTGAATTTGCTCCATTCCCTTTAGAGAATGTGGAAGCAGTATATGATAAGTCTGAAAGAAGACAAAATTATTACCATGAAGGTATCAATGAATGTGGACGTGGCAAAGAATTCCGTCCAATTGAATTTGCTCCATTCCCTTTAGAGAATGTGGTAGCAGTATGTGCTAAGTCTGAAAGAAGACAAAATTATTACCGTAAAGGTATCAATGGATGTGGACGTGGCAATAGACGAAATTATAATCGTCATTATTGTGATAATGAGAATAATAAAGATTCTCAAAATAATCTTTCACTTTGTGAAAGTAAAATTTGACATGAGATTGAGTAAAGCACATGATTATGATCCATTCCCTGAAGTGAATGTGATAATTGTAATAGAGCCCGTAAGTATAAACACGCTCTTGATGTAATTTTGTTTTATGTCTGACATTATGAAAAGAAAGTTCGTTGCCCTTGAAATTTCGGGCAAGAACTATATGACATGGGTGTTGAATGCTGAAATCCATTTGGATGCAATGGGTCCCGGAGACGCCATTAAAGACAGAAATAATGCATCCACCTAAAACTATGCTAAGGCCTTGATTTTCTTGCGCCATCACCTTGATGAAGGTTTGAAACTATGCTAAGGCCTTGATTTTCTCGCGCCATCACCTTGATGAAGGTTTGAAAATTGAATATATCACAGTCAAAGATCCACCTATCTTGTGGAATGGCTTAAAGAAGAGATATGACAACCTGAAGTTGGTCACTCTGCCACAAGCACGATACGATGAGAATCCAAAAGCAAATAGTTCATAAATTATATATTATCGTTGCGGTGGAAAAGGGCAATGGTCAAAAGCTTGCCGTATACCAAGACGTTTGGTTGACCTTTATCAAGCATCTCGAAAGAGTAAAGACCCTGAAACAAATTTTGTCCCTGACGACAACTTTGACATCACCCACTTGGATGTGGCAGACTTCTTTGAGCAACCCGAGGGAAAAATAGACCACCTAATCGGTGATGGATCTGTGATGAAAGAAGATGGAGTTGTTTGATTTTATTTCACTTATTTGTATTAGTTAGTGAATAAACTAATAGTCATTAGTATCAGCTCGTATTAGTTAGTTCATGATATAATGTTAGTATTAGTTCTTTAGAATGTTTCAATATGCTCAAATATCAATAATATTTTTATTTTCGAGTAGAGGTAATCGACTAACCTAAAAACTAGTCGATTATCTAATATTTCGCAATAAAACGAAATTTTTCCGCAAGGCCAGATATTCGAATATCTGAATCAGATATTCGAATATCTGGGCAAGATATTCGAATATGTACTTAGATATTCGAATATTTAATATTTTCGCATTAAAATATTACTTTTTCACAAGGTATGATATTCGAATATCTTAATCCAATACTCGAATATCCTAAATAACTGCTTCCCAAAACGTTGTTTAAATGTGAAACAAACGAGTTGAAGTTGTTTATTCTCATGTTCGTATATTTTTCTTTTGTATGTCAAACCATGGGAAATAAATTGATTGAAGGCTCCGGAAGAGCAATTGTAACTCTGCCCATAGGCACGACGTTTACCTTAGAGAATGCAATGTTCTCCTCCAAGTCTAAGAAGAACTTGTTGAGTTTTAATAATATCAATCAAAATGTTCTCCTCCAAGTCTAAGAAGAACTTGTTGAGTTTTAATGATATCAATCAAAATGTTCTCCTCCAAGTCTAAGAAGAACTTGTTGAGTTTTAATGATATCAATCAAAATGTTCTCCTCCAAGTCTAAAAGAAACTTGTTAAGCTTTAAAGATATCATTCAAAATGGATATCATATTGAGACAATACATGAGTATAATCTTGAATACCTCATTTACTCATGAAAACGAGGCTGCCCACTTCGATTTGGGGTCGCGCCATTTTGCATACAGCAATGCTAGTTCGTCTCTGACTGACGAATTGACACAAATATTCCCCGTTGCAATTGGTTTTGGGTCATGAACCTAATATATTCCATTTAAGAATCTTTGGATGCGCAGTATATGTGCCTATAGCACCGTCATCCCGCACCAAAATGGGTCCGCAAAGAAGGTTAGGAATATATGTTGAGTTTGAATCGCCCTCCATTATTCGCTACCTCGAAACATTGACAGGAGATTTGCACGATTTGCAGACTGTCAATTTGATGAGACACTTTTTCCAAAATTAGGGGGAGAAGTTGGTGAAACCAAACGGGAAATTTTGTGGAAAAATGCATCATTGTCTCATCTTGATCCACATACCTCTATTTGTGAAAGAGGCACAAAAGATTATCCATTTGCAAAGAATAGCAAATCAAATGCCTGACGCATTTACGGACTTGAAAAGGATAACGAAATCCCACATCCCCGCGGAAAATGTTCCAATCCGTATTGATGTCCCTGTTGGACAATCATCTAGTGTCATATCCAATGAGTCAAATGCACGCCTGAAGCGTGGCAGACCATTAGGTTCCAAAGATCGAAATCCTAGAAAGAGGAAAGCAAATGATCAAAATGACACTACGAAAGAATCTCATGAGGAAATTCACGATTTAACAAATTCTGAGATTCATGAAGAATCCATTGAGCCCGAGGTTCTGGAAAATACGGAACTATCCATAAATCCAATCAATATTGAGGCAATATTAATCGAGTGAATATAGTGGTGGATAATGTCTTTGCTTATAATGTCGCATCTAGCATTATGCAAGAATGTGAGGATCTCGAACCTCAATCTGTTGAAGAATGTTGAAAAGACATGATTGGCCAAAGTGGCAAGAAGCAATTCAATCAGAATTGAATTCGCTGGCTAAACGTGAAGTTTTTGGCCCTATAGTTGAAACACCTAATGGTGTTAAGCCTGTTGGTTATATATATGGCATGAATGATCGTTGGTCACGTACCTATTGTACGCCAAAGTATTTTGGAAATATGACTATTAAAGGACAACGATAATGCAAGAAACATATCTTGCATATAAGTTTGACATGACCATAATGGTATAACTTTCTCTTTAAGAAAGATATTCACCACATGGATGTTGATGAATTTATGGTAGTACAAAATTAATTGAGAGCTCTAGAAGAGCCAATTATTACTATGTTGGAGAAACACAATTGAGTATTGTGCTGTAGTAAGTCTCAAAGAAACTTATTCAGCTTCCAAAGTACACGCGAAAGCGATTGATTATATTGAGACCATAAATAAAGGAAGGATTTGATATCTCCTATTACTACAACTTGTAGCGGGGTAATTTGTATATGAAAAGCTACCCGCTTCGTTCTCCAGTTTGTACTACACAAACAAAAGAATGCCACAATAAAGTGGATATCTATTGGTATAAAAACCCATGTCATAATAAACCTGAAGTTTATTGATAAGTGCATATATCATGGGGTAAATTTGAAGTTTACCAATATTGATAATTTATTCAGTTGGCATTCGTGTCAGCCATCTCATTTTAAGTATGATGTGCAAATTCACATAGGTGAATATTAAAGAACTAGAAAGTTCTTTACGAATTCTCTTGTATCACTTGTTCTCATTAATGAACTGACCAACTAAAGAGTTCGGGTTGAAGCCCATAAATTCTGGAAATATCAAAGGTGAATATGGGCCCATTCACCTGCCATGTATACCACATATGATGCATCTATGATATGGTTACATGCGCAATTGTTATTAACCCGCAGCCTGGCCGGTGCTTGCGAGGTAAATTGCTCATTAATCTAACTTCGAGCATAATTTCCAGATTTTCTGCTCAAGATAGTTCATCTTGATAAGTTGGTTTATATCAAAGTTGGTTTAGCAAGATAATTATTGAGTGCCTCCACTCAATAGCTAAATTGTTTCTTATGTGTTATATATATCAGTTTGATATACGTTGTATACGAGAGTATATTCTCCCCTCACAAGTGGTTCAGGGTCAGGAACCAAATAATTTCAGCTTATTAGTGTGCTGTGTATATTGACATGATAATGCACAAAGATGATTTTCCAAAGTTGAGGAAACAAGTTAGCTTTTCTAACATGAGGGGGAGACATGATAAACACTTGAGAAAAGGTTACATGGGATGAATTATCATTTGTATATGTAGATCCCCGAATATCATGATATGAACCTGAAGTTCATAAAAGGGATAATTCAATTGCAACATATTGCAAAGCATGCTATACGCATTTGCTGACCCAAAGAATGTAACTATATTCTCACTACAAATGCTCATATTAAGTCCCAGAAGGACAAAGTCTTTGATACGCTTAAAGCGTATAGAAAAATACTTGATTCCATGTGAAAGACATGTAGATTTGGACATGTAGTTCAAATACTTGAAAGTATAAAGTCAAAGCATGATGGCATCGAGAATACATCTATGGAGATATTGAAGAGTCATTCCACGACATTATATGAAGATGTTCATATCTATCAAGAATGATGATTTCAAGGTGCGGAATATTTATTCAAGTCAATATGGTTGATTTATCAAACGTCTACCAAAGATCGTTTTGAAGATAATACACAAGATTGGAATGCAAATGCTCAAGGATATAAATTGATGTTCTTATTAGGGGGAGTTAATGCGCGTTGCACTCTTTTTCCCTTACAAGGTTTTGTCCCACTGGGTTTTCCTTGCAAGGTTTTTAACGAGGCAACCAATAGGCGCATATTCAAACATGTGTACTCTTTTTCCTTTCTATAACTTTTTTCCCATTGGGTTTTGTTTTAGTTAAGGTTTTAGCGAGGCACATCATTGAATAGACATTCAAGGGGGAGTGTTATAAAATCTCCTATTTTAGTGAATGTCCATAATTAGAGAGATTCTAGGGTTTACTTCTACCTATAAATAAAGGTGTCTTCTATCATTGTAAACCATCCCTAACAATCCCTAAGTATCAATAAGAATACTTCTCTCTCTACTTTTCTCTCTATTGTTCTTGTTATTGTATTATTGTTCTTGTCTTTATATTATTTCATAACATTATGAATAATTTGTACATTGGATACTACATTGGATGCTACATTGGATGCCCATGTTGTGAATATCTTAAAGATTAATATCCTATTTTATGTCCATCATCTTTACTTTTTATGCCTATAATAGGCCATGTAATTGCAATAGAAATGTACACAAAAGTGAATGAAGAGAACTCTTCTCCCCTCTTTCTATCTCTTTTTGTTTACATTTTACTGTATTGCTTTTATTTTATAACACGTTATCAGCACGAAGCTCTAATTTTATCCTTAACCGCTAGGTTGAGCCATATTTTTATCAAGGTATATACCACTCTATGTATTTTATTTATGGTAGTGCATATCATACTCACTATTTGCAGATTACATATCTAGTTTTAATAACTCGTTTGTTTTGTAAATCTTACTATACATGCATTCAAATATACAAATATTGTAATATTAATTATACTCTGTAAGCACAATTTTAATGTTAAAGATAGTATTAAAACTCTATTGTAATTGTGTCAAGTCCAAATGTAATGTGTGTTTTATATACATAAGTGTGTGTATTAAAACCATGTGTGATACTTACAATGTGTAAACCTAGTATTGATGTGCTTATAAATAAGCGTAGTGACTGACGGTGTATATTTATTAAATCAAAAGTAATAATTTTGTTGTGACCCTAGACTGACAATTAGTAACATGTTATTGTTACAAACTATAACATTTTTCTAGTATTTAAGCATGCTATTGCAATGTTAGTGTAGTATCATGAACTCGTTTGTTTTATTATTGATATAATATAGCTCTATTTCCGTGTTTTTCTTCTTACTCGCTTGTTTCAGTAATTGTTTATTAATATAATTATTTCTCTAACTTATTTATCTTTTATGATAGTTTTCACTATGTCAAATTTATCAAAACTTGAATAGGCACTTGACATCACCGGGAAGAACTATTTATCATGGATCCTTGATGCTGAAATTCACCTTGACGCAAAAGGTCTTGGAAATACTTTTACACAAGGAAATGAAGCATCAAATCAGGATAAAGCGAAGGCCATGATTTTCCTTCGTCATCATCTACATGAAGGATTAAAAACTGAATATTTGACCATAAAATATCCATTTAAATTATGGATTAATTTGAAGGATCGGTATGACCACCTAAAACTTATGGTATTACCGAAAGCTCGGTATGGGTGGTTACATTTAAGGTTGCAAGACTTTAAAACCGTAAGTGAGTATAATTCTGCTATCTTTAAGGTAAGTTCTCTATTAAAATTATGTGGAGACACTATTACAGACGAAGACTCATTGGAAAAAATATTTTCTACTATTCATGCTGTAAATGTGGTGCTACAACAACAATACTGTGAAAAAGGTTTTAAGAAATATTCTGAATTAATCACATGCCTACTTGTGGCAGAGCAGAATAATACTCTATTAATAAAAAATCATAAAGCCCGTCCCACTGGGTCAGCTCTATTTCCTGAAGTGAATGCTGTAGCGGCACATGATAAGTTTGAAAGAAAATAAAATAATTACCGTGGCCGTGAAAATGGTCGTAAACGTGGATGTAGCAGGGGCGGAACAACTATCGTTATTATGGTAGAAATAAATTGGAGAATAATAAGAGTTCCCAAATTAATCATTCAAAAGGTAAAACTAGTACGTGTCACCGTTGTGGTATGGGATGTCATTGGGCATGTATTAATCGTATGCCAAAACATTTTGTCAAACTTTATCAAGCCTCCCTCAATAAAAGGAAAAATAATGTGGAGGCACACTTAACCTTTCAAAATAATGATGATGAAGCAGGCCCCTCAAACAAATGTGATTCTAAGATATATACTGCATATAAAGATGATGATTTTGAAGGCCTAACAAATATTACTCATTTAGAAGCTGCAGACTTCTTTGAGGATATTGATTGAAGAACTAATCATCTTACTGGGAAATGAAGCTATAAAAGTTGTTAATTTTATATTTACAACTAGTTTATTTTTCTTGAGTGTATTTTTCTTAAGCATCCTTGTTACTAGTTTTTGAATTACTAATGTATTTCTTAGTATATTGTTTTTCTGCTTGTCTTTCATATTTTTTATGATGTATTATTTGTCTGTTTTTTTAATGAAGAATATGAAAATTTATCGGTCTTCAATTGGACTCAAAATTAATAAAGAAGATATATGTCTTCTGGATAGTGCTACAACACACACTATTTAAAATCAATATCCGGTAGTACAAGATTAATTGAAGGTTCTGGAAGAGCCAATTTAATACTACCAGGAGGAACCAATTTGGCTATTGATGAAGCACTATATTGTAGTAAATCTCAAAGAAACTTATTAAGTTTCAAAGATATTCGCAAAAATGGCTATCATATTGAGACTACAAATGATGAAAAGATTGAATATCTTTACACTACTACAATAATATCTGATAAGAAATATGTGCTTCAAAAGTTACCCGCTCTTTCCTCCGGCTTATACTACACAAGTATTAGCATGATTGAAACACATGCCGTAGTAAACAAGAAGTTTACTAATCAAGAAAATTTTATTATTTGGCATGACCGGTTGGGCCATCCTGGTTCTAATATGATGCGTAAAATAATTGAGAATTTATATGGATATGCAATGAAGAATCAGAAGATTCTTCAATTTAAGGAATTCTCTTGTGCTGCATGTTCTCAAGAAAAATTAATTATTAGAACATCAACTATTAAAGTTAGGATGGAATCCCCTGCATTTCTGGATCGTATACAGGGTGATATATGTTAGAAACTACGCTTTACGCTAGAGGGGGGGGGGGGTGAATAGCGTATTAATAGAATTTAGCATTTTCTTGCGGAATTTAAACTTTGCAGGAAGTAAAATAAATGCAGAAAAATAAACTTACACAAAGATGTATACTGGTTGGCCACCAACGTGGTTAGTCCAGTCCCCGAGAGAATCTCTCGAGATTTTTCACTATCTTATTAAGCTTAAGGGTGCTCAACAAACCGTTACACACTTGAGGATACAAGCCTCAAACAGTTGCTCGGAGATCGCAATCTCAAAGACTTCACCCAAGGAAACGCAAGTTCCTTGAAACAAGAGAATCGCAATTCTCTTACAAGTATATCAAATACTTGGACACTCACTTAACTAAAGTACTCCTTATTGAGTAGATATGAGTAAAAGAATATGTTCAAGATCACAACAACTTTAAGCAATAATATGGCTCTCAAAAGCTTTATGAAATGAGTAGAAAATGAAGAACAATTGAATGAAAGCTTATAGTAATGTAATGATCAGTTTGTGTATGTTGTTGTTGTTAAAACACTGAAATGAAGCTGTATTTATAGTTGAAAAAGTTGGTTCAACCGTTGTCTAATTGCCAATTAAGAGTTGCTGAAATTACTCAGTGATAATCGATTATTAAGACCAAACAATCGATTATCTGCCAGTCAGTTTAAAAATCAATCCCAGATTTAACGCTTCACAATCGATTATACATAATCTATAATCGATTACTGGCAATATTCAAAATCAGATAATTGATTACACTAAGTTCATAATCGATAACTTTAGCAACGTTCTAAAAATCATTTCCAGATTTTAAGCAAAACATCGATTATCTAGAATCAATAATCGATTACTTCAGCAACGTTCTAAAAATCATTTCCAGATTTTAAGCAGAACATCGATTATCTAGAATCAATAATCGATTACCTTATGGCATTTGAAAATCATTTGACAACGGCCAGCTTCAACAATCGATTGTCCTTTGCAACAATCGATTACTTGTTATTTTCTGAAAATCATAAAACTTACTGTCTCAGTGATAATCGATTATCTAAAGACATAATCGATTACTTAATTAAATTTAAAATCACTGGAAGACATCAACTCAACACAATCGATCACCATTAGTTCATAATCGATTATTTTGAGTATTGAAAAACTTTACCTCAACAACAATCGATTGTCATTTGTTCACAATCGATTATCATGCAGATTTGGAAAAACCTGATGTTCACTGTCTTACTCACAATCGATTACCATTAATTCATAATCGATTGTCATGCAGTCTTGGCTCAGAAACAATCGATTATCATAAGTACATAATCGATTATTTTAGCCCAGATTTTTGAGGCATGTTTAGAAAATATTTTGTCTAATGTAAATATGCATGATTTAAAATCTTTTTGACACAGAATTAAATATGCATGATTTTGGAAAATAGTTTTATGAGAGAGGCCATACTATGAGTCAAGTTATAGGATCGAGATTACAATTTAGAACAACTCAATAACAATTAAAAGCTATATCTTGAACTTCAATCTTATTCGCAACCATTGTGCGCTTGTACTTGAATTCCGTCATATATCAATTTTTGCTTCGTTTGTCATTCATCAAAACCTACAAAAGAGTACACATTTAGTATATTGCATTGAGAACGTGTTTCTAACAATTTCCCCCTTTTTGATAATGGCAAACATTAAGCGGGATATGCAATTTAGGCAAAAGATATTGACAATTCAAGACAAGTAACAATTATGCAATTTTGTTCTTGTTCCCCCTCAATTTAAGGGTTCCCCCTCAATTTTAGCTTATAAGCAATCAATGAATTAAGAGGTGGTGCATACCCAATATCCCGTTTTCTTCCCCCTTTTGCCATTAGCAAAAAAAATAGTAAGGAAAGATGCAAAAAGATGAAATAAACAAGGTTTATTTATTGGAAAAAAAAGAGGGTACATCAATGGGAACCAAAGAGAACAACAGCAAAAATCACACAAAACACAAAGAAAATTTATTCATTTCCGTCGTTGTCCGCCTCGTTATCCGGCGCTGCTTCAAAAGGAACGAGAGCTGCATATGGATAATTGACATGATCAAAGTATCCATGGATCTCATGAGTGAGTTGAGCAAGCTGGTCGGATATGGTTTGGAGAGTAGGCTCTTGGGACGAACGAGCACGACGGGGTGGACGACTTGAAGAAGGAGCTGGAGCATGATCACCATCATGATGGAAAGAAGACTCCGAGATTTCCCAAATTTTGGTACTCCTTTTGAGAGGACCATTTTCCGTGACAAATCGGGATGCTTCAAGGAAGTTCATAATGAGGAGGGCATAAGGAAGAGGCATGTCATCACCGATGGCATCGAGCATATGAATTTTGATGAGCCGACACCAATTTATTTTGGCTCCGGTGACAATGGCATGCAGAAGTTTGGTATCCTCCTGGGAGATGGTGGTGTGATTGTGCCGTCTAGGCTTGAGGACTCGGGTGATGAAGTACAGAATCAACCGGTAGTTTGGATCCATTCCCGTTATGGTAGGACGACGGGTAGAGATAGATGGATCATAGGAGGTTATACCGGCTTGGTGGAGAAGGATGGTTTCATCAAAGAGAGCCCCGGCCTTATCAATATACCGGTAAAGGTCTTCACCTTCATTTGGAAGGCGGGCAATGGTGTGGAGATTCTCTTCAGAGAGAAGAATTTGAACCCCATTAATGGAGGTGACAAGTTCGCCATCTTCATCTTTATGGAGGTTTGAGTAAAAAGCTTGAACGAGAGTTGTGTTTATGTGAGGATGAGTGAGAAGCAAGAAGTCATATAGTTGACACTCCTTTAACATATTTGCGGCAGGGGTGAAAGGCTCAAGGAGTTTACTATTTGAGAACCGAGGAGGAAGAATGGTGCGTTTCTCAAATTTTGATAGGAACCTTGTGAGTTCATTTTCAGTTTCAAAGAACAAGACGGAACCGTCTAGGTATGGAAAATTTAAAGGAGGAGGGGCGGTTGAGGCTGATGCGCCATGTTTGGATCGGGAACGTTTTGAAGATCGTCCAGACATATTAGGAGAAAGACTGCTGGAATTTGGCAAAGAAAATAGAAGAGATTTAGCTTTTGAATACTAGAGATAGTGCTTGAGTGGGTGAATGTGAGCTCTTATGATGCCTATTTATAGAGGAAAGGATTATCAAGCATTGAATGGAGACATTTGCTGAGATTTTGGTTTAGGAGCAGTCAGAAAACGGTAAGAATTAAAATTACTAACCGTTAGATAATCGATTATTGAACTGAAATAATCGATTGTATTTACTGTTTGATTGAGATTTTGAATCTGACAAATCGATTCTTGAGTCAAACGGTAAAAAATTTGAATGAAATAATCGATTGTTAAATTTTGTTAATCGATTATGGAGCATTTAAGACCTGACAGGAATCGATTGAGGAGCCAAACGGTAACAAAAAATTAATATGAAGTAATCAATTGTCAATTCTTGGTAATCGATTATTTAGGGAACTTGGAGAATATCAGAATTTGTCAAATAATCGATTGTATGAAAAAATAATCGATTGTTGTAGAAAGCATTGCTGAATGACTGAGGCGGAAATCGATTATGCAATTTAGGAAGTAAAAAATTTAACACAGATGCATAATAGTAATAATCAGTCATAAACAATCGATTATTGATACTGATAATCGATGTACTGCACAGAAAATAATCGATTAGTGGCTTGAAATAGTCGATTATTTTGTGCTAAAACTTCATAATTCCCCCTACCTTTGGGGTGGTACCTGCAAAATAGATTTAAACGTCTCCGACGCTCAAGTTAGTAATTTATAGTGAAATTAATAAATTACACTAGTGTTAACAAGTAATGCCGTGAACTCTTAAGAATTGTGTCCTAGAGTGTTCTTAAGAGAGTTTCGGGTACTTACCTTTTCTCCAACATCGCCAATTACCTGTTCGAGAGGATGATCCTTGATCGTTCTCCACTCGTTAGGCGTATTTATTCCTTTTTCTAATTGTGGCGCTTCTTCCGTTGGTTGTTCCCCTATTTCATTTTTGTTTTCCTTTGAAGGTTCTTCTTGGATTTTATCTTTCAAGCTATCCAAGATACCTGCAAGATCAAAACCGGATTCCTTTCTCTCCAAGCGAGTATTATCTTCGGAAAACACAACATGAGGGGATTCCTCCACAATTTGGGTTCTTTTGTTAAAGATCCTATATGCTTTGCTACGTGAGGAATAACCAATGAAAATACCTTCATCCGATTTAGCATCAAACTTACCCAATTGGTCCTTCCCATTATTATGAACAAAACATTTACAACCAAAAACACGTAAATGAGAAATGTTGGGTTTTCTACCCTTATAAAGTTCATATGGGGTTTTCATGAGTATCGGCCGAATTGCTACTCTATTTAAAACATAGCAAGCGGTACTCACGGCGTCCGCCCAAAAGTATTTGGGAATCTTAGCTTCGTCGAGCATGGTTCTAGCCATCTCTTCGAGACACCTATTTTTCCTTTCCACCACCCCATTTTGTTGTGGTGTCCGTGGAGCGGAAAAGGTGTGTTCGATTCCGAGTTCGTCACAAAAATCCGCAAAGAGATTGTGATCAAACTCTCCCCCATGATCACTTCTAATCGAAGTGACGGTCGATTCCTTTTCGTTTTGAACACGCTTAAGGAAATACTTGAAATTTTGAAAAGCATCACTTTTATTTGCAAGAAATAGAGTCCAAGTAAATCTAGAAAAGTCATCAACAATTACAAAAACATATTTATTTTTACCAAGACTTTCAATACGAGAGGGACCAAATAAATCCATGTGAAGTAATTGCAAAGGTCTAGACGTTGAAACAATATTCTTGGATTTAAAAGATGCTTTGGTTTGCTTCCCTTTTTGACAAGAATCGCAAATAGAATCATTTTCAAACTTTAAACTGGGAAGACTAACTACTAAGTTTTGAGAAAGAAGCTTGTTCAAAAGATGCATGTTCATGTGTGCTACTCTACGATGCCATAGCCAAGAGTTATCCTCTTTGCTTACTAAACAATCAACATATTCGGGTGAGGAGTTTGCAAGATCAACCATATAGATATTATCAATTCTAAAACCACGAAGTATGATCTTGAAATCACTACGTCTAAATACAAGACATTCATCCGAATTAAATAGAGCAAGATTTCCCTTGTCACATAATTGGCTTATGCTCAAGAGATTATGCTTCAAACCTTTCACAAGTAGTATATGTTTAATAGAGGAGTTTTCGTCCTTACCGACCGAACCAATGCCGATGATTTTTCCTTTATTGTTATCACCAAATGTGACACTTCCTCCTTCTTTGTGCTCTAGTTGAAGGATTTTGGATTCATCTCCCGTCATGTGTTTGGAGCATCCACTATCAAGGTACCATAGTACACTTGATCCCTTCAAGCACACCTACAAAATAAATTAATGTTCTTTAGGTACCCATGCCATCTTGGGTCCTTGAGGGTTAGGCATGTTATAATGATGCAATTGATTTATATGTCTATGACGAGTAAAGCAAGCGGGAGCAATATGACCAATACGTCTACAATAATGACAAGTCACGTTGGGATTATGCGTTTTTCTAGGTACATAGTACCTAGATGAATGAAGGTTGCTTACTCTACTTTGAACACCATTGTTTCTCCTATTATGAGCTCTAGGAGGTTCACAAGTTTGTCTAAAATATGCATCATTTCTAGAATATCTATTTCTAGGTGGAGGGTCATTTCTTGGTCTTTTAAATTGTTCAAGGTTTGGCCTAAAATATGCATCATTTCTAGGTCTTCTAGCATTTTCACTATTTGGTCTAACATGCAAGTTATTTCTTGGATTTCTACTTCTAGGATAAGCATTTTGGTTATTAGTCCTGGGTTGAGCTCTAGGTTGTTGTGGTTTAGCACCAACCTTTTCTTCATTCTTGAATCCTATTCCATGTTTAGGTTATTTTAGATTAACAAGCACATCATTCAAGTTTTTATGCGAAGAATTAAACTTATCTAATGTGCCTTTAAGTCTAGCTACTTCATTCTTAAGAAGCACACAAGAAGAACAGTTTCTAGTAGAACCTTCAGGTTTATCAGCACTTCTTTTTCCATAAAACTTGTTTTCCTCTTTTAGCTTCTCATTTTCGAAAACCAGTTTTTCTAATTCTTTTTCTTTTAATGAAAGCTGTGTTTGAAAATCTTTTTCTTTTAGAGAAGCGCTTTCTTTAACACTTTTGACAGTTTTTGAAGCTTTGATAAATTCAGCATATAGTTCATCAAAAGCATTTCTCATTTCATCAAGAGTAAAGAAATTTTGAGAAGAGATTTGACTTACCTCGTCTTTGCCGTCTTCTTGAGCCATGAGACATAAATTTGCTGCTTCATCGTCTTCTTCTTCGCTTGCTTCATCTCCGGAATCTCCTCCCCAAGAGATGTATGCACGTTGCTTTTTGAAGGGTTTCTTCTCCTTTTTGATGTTAGGGCAATTTGATTTTATGTGCCCGGTTTCTCCGCATTCATAGCATTTTAGTTGATCGCCTTGCTTTTTGTTCTTGCGTTCATACTCTTTGCGCATGAATTTTTGAAACCTTTTGATAACGAGTCCAAACTCGTTGTCACCTTCCTCATCAATTTGTGGTTGGCTAGCCTTTAGAGCAATCCTTTGCCTTCTTTGATCATCAACAAACGGGTTAAGTATAGTTGATTCGTAGGTTTTGAGATTACCTCTTAATGCGTCAATTGTGACATTTGTGATGCCAATGGATTCTTGGATTGCATCGGCCTTTGATCGCCATGCCGGAGTGAGACTTCTGAGGATCTTTCGGACAAGTTCTCTATCCGTAAACGTCTTTTTGAGGGCGTGTAGATCATTCACGATCATTGAGAATCGCTCAAACATTTCGTCTACTTTCTCTCCTTCCTTCATGTGGAATAGTTCATAAGAGTGAGTTAAGAAATCAATTTTAGCTTCTCGTACCTGGTCGGTTCCTTCATATGTCACTTCAAGCTTATCCCACATTTCTTTTGCTGTTTTGCAACATGATATCTTCCTGTAGTCGTTAGCATTAACAGCACAATATAATAAATTTATAGCTTTGGCATTATTTTGAACCTTACGAATATCCTCCGCGGTATATTCCTCTTCGGTCTTTGGAACCCATTCGTCTTCCACCTTCTTGGTTGGAATTTGGTTTCCATTGGTGAATACTTTCCACAAATGAAAGCTATTTGATTGCACAAAGATTTGCATCCTCTCCTTCCAGTATGAGTAGTTTGTGCCGTTGAATAGAGGAGGTCGTGTAGAGCATTGTCCTTCTTCAATTTCTGCAAAAGAGTCAAGAGTAGAAGCCATGGATGGTTCTCTCAAACGGTTAAGTTTTCAGAGAGTTGGGCTCTGATACCAATTGTTAGAAACTACGCTTTACGCTAGAGGGGGGGTGAATAGCGTATTAATAGAATTTAGCATTTTCTTGCGGAATTTAAACTTTGCAGGAAGTAAAATAAATGCAGAAAAATAAACTTACACAAAGATGTATACTGGTTGGCCACCAACGTGGTTAGTCCAGTCCCCGAGAGAATCTCTCGAGATTTTTCACTATCTTATTAAGCTTAAGGGTGCTCAACAAACCGTTACACACTTGAGGATACAAGCCTCAAACAGTTGCTCGGAGATCGCAATCTCAAAGACTTCACCCAAGGAAACGCAAGTTCCTTGAAACAAGAGAATCGCAATTCTCTTACAAGTATATCAAATACTTGGACACTCACTTAACTAAAGTACTCCTTATTGAGTAGATATGAGTAAAAGAATATGTTCAAGATCACAACAACTTTAAGCAATAATATTGCTCTCAAAAGCTTTATGAAATGAGTAGAAAATGAAGAACAATTGACTGAAAGCTTATAGCAATGTAATGATCAGTTTGTGTATGTTGTTGTTGTTAAAACACTGAAATGAAGCTGTATTTATAGTTGAAAAAGTTGGTTCAACCGTTGTCTAATTGCCAATTAAGAGTTGCTGAAATTACTCAGTGATAATCGATTATTAAGACCAAACAATCGATTATCTGCCAGTCAGTTTAAAAATCAATCCCAGATTTAACGCTTCACAATCGATTATACATAATCTATAATCGATTACTGGCAATATTCAAAATCAGATAATTGATTACACTAAGTTCATAATCGATAACTTTAGCAACGTTCTAAAAATCATTTCCAGATTTTAAGCAAAACATCGATTATCTAGAATCAATGATCGATTACTTCAGCAACGTTCTAAAAATCATTTCCAGAATTTAAGCAGAACATCGATTATCTAGAATCAATAATCGATTACCTTATGGTATTTGAAAATCATTTGACAACGGCCAGCTTCAACAATCGATTGTCCTTTGCAACAATCGATTACTTGTTATTTTCTGAAAATCATAAAACTTACTGTCTCAGTGATAATCGATTATCTAAAGACATAATCGATTACTTAATTAAATTTAAAATCACTGGAAGACATCAACTCAACACAATCGATCACCATTAGTTCATAATCGATTATTTTGAGTATTGAAAAACTTTACCTCAACAACAATCGATTGTCATTTGTTCACAATCGATTATCATGCAGATTTGGAAAAACCTGATGTTCACTGTCTTACACACAATCGATTACCATTAATTCATAATCGATTGTCATGCAGTCTTGGCTCAGAAACAATCGATTATCATAAGTACATAATCGATTATTTTAGCCCAGATTTTTGAGGCATGTTTAGAAAACATTTTGTCTAATGTAAATATGCATGATTTAAAATCTTTTTGACACAGAATTAAATATGCATGATTTTGGAAAATAGTTTTATGAGAGAGGCCATACTATGAGTCAAGTTATAGGATCGAGATTACAATTTAGAACAACTCAATAACAATTAAAAGCTATATCTTGAACTTCAATCTTATTCGCAACCATTGTGCGCTTGTACTTGAATTCCGTCATATATCAATTTTTGCTTCGTTTGTTATTCATCAAAACCTACAAAAGAGTACACGTTTAGTATATTGCATTGAGAACGTGTTTCTAACAATATATGCGGGCCCATTCACCCTTCATGTGGACCATTCAAATATTATATGGTTTTGATTATAAGATGGTCACATGTGTGCTTACTATCAACTCGCAATATGGCATTTGCAAGATTGTTGGCTCAAATAATAAAGCTAAGAGCACAATTTTCAGATTATGCAATTAAAACAATTTGTCTTGATAATGCTGGTGAGTTTGCATCACAAGACTTTAATGATTATTGTATTTCAACTGGGATAACAATTGAGCATCCGGTTGATCATGTTCATACACAAAATGGTCTAGCCGAATTATTGATCAAACGCCTCCAATTAATTGCTAGACCAATGCTTATGAGAACAAAACTTCCTACTTCAGTATGGGGTCATGCTATTTTGCATGCAACATCACTTGTGCGAATAAGGCCCACAAGTTATCATAAAGTCTCCCCATTGCAATTGGATTTTGGTCAGGAGCCAAATATTTCCCATCTTAGGATCTTTGGTTTTGCGATATATATTCTAATTGCTCCACCACAATACACAAAGATGGGTCCTCAAAGAAAGTTGGGAATATATGTTGGATATGAATCCTTCAATTATAAAATATCTAAAGCTGATCACTGGAGATTTATTTACGGCAAGATTTTCTGAGTCCCATTTTGATGAATCAGTATATCCAAAATTAGGGAGAGAAAATAAGCAGCCGAAAAAGAATATAGATTGGAATGCATTATTACTGTTCATTCAGATACTCGAAAAAATCAATGTGAACAAGAGGTTCAAAAGATTATTCATTTACAAAATATTGCAAATCAATTGCCAGATCCATTCACTGGCCTACCAAGGGTGACCAAGTCACAAATTCCAGCTGCTAATGCTCCAATTCGAGTTGATATCCCGGCAGGATAGTTAATTAAATCAAATAAGTCTATGCCATGCTTGAAATGTGGTAGATCAATCAGTTCTAACGATAAAAATCCTCGAAGAAGAAAAGGAGCAAATTATCAAAGTGAACATAACACGAAAGTAGTGGCTCAAGAAGAGCCCCAAGACGTAACAAATGATAAGACCTTAGGGAAGGTTCAGGTACCTGAAAATAATGAGAATAAAGAGCTATCAATAAGTTACGTCTCAACCGGGAAAATACGGAACCGAAATAATATTGTTATCGATAACATTTTTTGCTTATAATGTTGTTGTTGAAATAATGCAACATGATGAGGATCTTGAACCAAATTCTGTCGATGAATGTAGACAGATAAATGATTGGCCAAAATGGAAATACACTATCTAGGCAGAGTTAACTTCACTTGAAAAATGTGAAATCTTTGAACACATAGTTCGAACACCTGAAGGTTTAAAGCCAGTAGGGTACAAATGGGTTTTTGTGCGAAAACGAAATGACAATAATGAGGTCGTTAGATATAAAGCGTGACTTATGGCACAAGAGTTTTCACAAATGCTTGACATTGATTATATGGAGACATATTCTCCTGTAGTGGATGCTATCGCCTTTAGGTATCTCATAAATATGGCAGTACAAGAAAAAATTGATATGCGTCTAATGGATGTTGTTACAACCTATTTGTATGGGTCATTAGATAGCGAAATTTTTATGAAAGTACCTCAGGGATTTAAAGTACCAGAAGCATATAAAAGTTTTCGAGAAACTTGTTCAATAATGCTTCAGAAATCTTTATACAGATTAAAATAATTAGGTCGTATGTGGGACAATCGCCCGAGTGAATACCTATTGAAAGAAGGGCGCAAGAATGATCCAATTTGTCCTTGTGTCTTTATAAAAAGGTCTGGATCTAAATTTGTTATAATCACTGTGTATGTTGATGATTTAAATATCATCGGAACTCCTGGGGAGCTTCTAAAAATAGTACACTGTTTGAAGAAAGAATTTGAAATGAAACATCTTGGAGAGACAAAATTTTGTCTTGATCTACAAATTGAGTATATGAAAGAAGAAATATTTATCCATCAATCAACATACACCAAAAGAATTTTAAAGCTATTATATATGGATAAAGCACATCCGTTGAGTACCCCGACGGTTGTGAGATCACTTGATATAAAGAAAGATCCATTCCGACCTCATGAAAATGATGAAGATCTTCTTGGTGCCGAAGTACCATATCTAAGTGCAATTGGGGCATTAATGTATCTTGCCAATAATTCCCAACCAGATATTCTCAATAATCTTATTGGCAAGATTTAGTTCTTCGCCAACATAAAGACACTAGAATGGTATTAAACATATATTCAGATACCTCCAAGGGACCATTGATATGGGTTTATTTTATTCAAATGAATCCAAGCCATCATTGATTGGTTATGCAGATGCAGGATATTTGTCTGATCCACACAACGGTCATCTCGGACATGCTATTTATTTACAAGCGGAGGTAAAACAATATCATGGCGTTCAACAAAACAAAATATGGTTGCTACTTCTTCAAATCATGCAGAGATAATAGCCATTCACGAAGCAAGTCGAGAATGTGTTTGGTTGAGATTGATAACTCAACACATTCAACAAATATGTGGTCTTTCTTCGAAAGAGAATATTCCAACAATATTGTATGAAGACAACGATGCATGCATAACTCAATTGAAAGGAGGATATATCAAAGGAGATAGAACAAAACACATTTCACCAAAATTCTTTTTAACTCATGACCTTCAAAAGAATGGTGAAATAGATGTACAACAAGTTCGTTCAAGTGATAATTTGGCTGATCTGTTTACTAAGGCATTGCCAACCTCAATATTTGAAAAGCTGATATATAAGATTGGAATGCGTTGTCTTCAGACTGTTTCATCAGGGGGAGTAACTACACGCTGCACTCTTTTCCTTAACCAAGATTTTGTCCCACTGAATTTTCCTGGTAAGGTTTTTAATGAGGCAGCAAGCAATGTATATTATAAATAACTATGTGCATCCCAATTTTTCTTTGTAAGTTATTAATGAGGCACATTATCTTACATGAACATCCAAGGGGGAGTGTTATGAATAATTTGTACATTGGATATTACATTGGATATTACATTGGATGCTACATTGGATGCCCATGCTGTGAATATCTTAAAGAGTAAATCTCCTATTTTATGTCCATCATCTTTACTTTTTATGCCTATAAAAGACCATGTAATTACAATGAAAATATATACCAAAGTGAAAGAAGAAAACTCTTCTTCTCTCTTTATATCTTTTCTTGTTTATATTTTACTGCATTGCTTTTATTTTATAACAATATGGTATAAGCACAATTTTAGACCTTTTCCCTATATTCTATTTGTTAAAATGACTATGTTTGGAGCGGCTACTCATTGTAAAATGCGACTATAATATCTCGATATTCATAAATATCTGCATCTGCATGCATTAATATCTCATGATTCGCAACTTGTGTACTTTTTTTTAATTGATAAAGAAAGTGAAATTATTGCATCTTTAGTATAGTACGGTTTTCTTTAAAAGAATTGATTCAAATAGTAACCCATTCAACAGTGAATTAGATATTATTTTTATAAAAGTCTTTTTGTAATAAGTATATACTTTTATAAAAAATTTAAATAGTGACCATCATACTCTCTATTTTGCATTAATTAATACGTATAATAAATTTTGCTACCTATAAAAATTGGTGAACTTCCACAATCTGGAAAAGGTATTAAAAGCGAGTTTAGCGTTCGAACCTTGTATTTGTCTCTAAAAATCCATCGAATATGTGTAAATTATTAATCTTTGTTCATCTACTTTTTTTTCTCATCTATATTAGGTTTACTGGTTCGATTAATTCGAATTCTTATAGTATAGGTATTATTAATTTCTTCATTGTTTGAAGCTTGAATCAGACATTTCTAATTAAGTATGAAGGAATCATATTAATTTCACCAAAATAAAAACTTTATGCATATTAGTTGGACATAATGCTCTTTTCCTCTTTTTGATTTTAGTTTCTTGTACTGTTTTTCCTTTAGGGTTTGATATTAACTAATTCGATTAGTTCGGATTTACACTGTGTAAAGCTCATTACAAAAAGAATACAATTTTTATTTTTACTTAGAGTTCGGACTCAAGACTTCCAAATAAAAAATTCAGTCACTGTAACCTTTGAAGATTTATAAATCTTGTGTTGAATTCCACTAATCACAAACTTCCTAACTATAAAGTAATCAGATTTTTTTATTTTTGACAGAGGAAAGGACAAAGTTGTGTTGGGATTTATCAAAGTACTTATATATATATATATATATATATATATATATATATATATATATATATATATATATATATATATATATATATATATATATATATATCTTAGTTCACTCTCTCAATATCAAAACTGGTTACCTAATGCATTGCATGGCAGCCAACTGAATTTGGATGTTCTTGAAGTTTGACCTATTTATTATTTGCTCATTAATTGCCTTTAGATTTTTTCATCTAAGCAGATAATGTTTCTTCAAGTCCATCAATGCGAATGTTGTTTAACATTTTTTCAATAATTATCCATTTAAGATAAGTCAAAGTTTATAAGAAGAAGAGCTTGAGATTGGAAGTTTATTTATTTTTAGTTTCTTATCTGATGTTCGATATTTGTGAGGCCCGATTAAAATTGTCGTGTCGGGAGTTACCCGTTAGGAGGTGAAGTATTCTGGTTAGCTCAAAATTCTCATACACTTTACAAGTATAAATCAATTAAAATCAACGGAGGGCCAATCATAAAAGATCGTAATAAATCAAGAGACGAAATGAATAAAACATAAGAGACAATATCTATTTGTTAAGAGGGGGAGGGTGAAGATCTTTTATTAATGATATCGGTTTGGTCTGGCTCTCCGTGAAGAGGTTCGGAGCCTTACAATGATGTATATTCTCCTCTCTTAGAGGTAGATGTGGAGAAGAAGAAGAAGTAGCCCCCTTTTTGGGGTTCTTTCTCTTAGTATTTATAGTTGTGAACCTTTCTAGCTAGCAAGGGACGACCGTAACCGCGTGGAAGGGATGTCCGAGAGCATTGAGTGGGCTGTGGTCTCGTTAATTAGGTTGAATAACCTCGGAGTGCCTTAGTCGGTAAATGATTATACCTTTTATTAGCCCGAACAAGCTTAAGAGATAGTTAGACCTATAATTACCACATATCTAATTCTGACCCATACAGATAGTCCCTCCGCTTATTGAGGTCGGGATCCGGTCGAGCTCGATGCGCGGACTTTGCCGATAGCCGTAGCCGTAGCGGTCTATGATTTGGAGACGGCCATAGCCACTTTTCCCTTGAAGATGGCCGTAGCTGTTTTTGGAGATGGCCGTGGCCATTTATTCTTTGGAGACAACCGTAGCCATTTATACTTTGAAGATGGCCGTAGCCATTTTGCACAGACTATCCTTGACTGCGGTAGAGCTGTTTGTTAAGTGAAGTTACAATCAACGACCATGGTTGCAATTCTTTCGTTGGATTTCGTACGAGCAACTGGCCGTTACCGTTCTCATATCTGAAATGGCCGTGGCCTTTTTTTTGTATGTACTCTTTTTGGGGCTGGAGGTCGTAATCACTTTATCTTTACGAGACAGAGATAACCGTTCGTGGCTTCAGGAGGACCATAACTTCCCCTATTAAGAGGGGTAGCCGTAATCATTTCATAGTCAAGATACGACAGTGGTTGTTGCTGCCTCAGAGATGGATGTAATCAATATTACTTTCGGAAGCGGCCATGATCTGCCATATTCTTTTTAGATGGTCGTAGCTGATTACACATGTTTGATAGGGATACGATCATCTTCTTGGTGACGCATGGGGCATGCTTTTGGTGTCTTGGGGATGCTGCGACCATTTCACGGGCGACGTGCCGATTGACGATTGAATGACCGTTCTGTGGTGTCTGTCATAATGATGCCATTTACTGTAGGCCTGAACCGTTTTGCGGTTGGTCAGGCAGTTAATGGTGACCTTTGGGATTCGTGAAAGCCACTTATGCCTCGTCTATAAATAAGGGGTTGTATACTTCAGCACTTACTTTTTCGATATTCGTTTGAGTGAAATCCTGAGAGAGATAACTTTTATGTTCTCAGATTAATTTGTCTTTCGCTTCTTTGTTACTCCGTTCTTCGTCGTTTATCGTCAGATTTTCATCTTTTCTTACTTTTCCGATGAACTCTGCTCACTTTCTTTTAATATACTGACAATGGCAAGTAGCTCCCATTCCGATATTGCTCCGGTGGTGGTTCCGGCGGCCAAGGGCCCGTCTACGGTGGTGTGGACCGCCGATTCGGCGAGTATTGACTGGCTCTCATTAGTGAGTGGCATTCTTTCTCTGCCCGACGGCCCGACGACTGATTCTCCTACCCCCGAAGGAGAGGAACAAGTGGATGAGGCACCCCTGATGGGGGAGGTGGGCCTTTCCCAACTAAGGGATTAATGTAATATTCCTTATTTTGCTGACATCGTCCTCGCCGGGAGCGGGGAGAGGGTTCACGTTGACCACAGAGGGTACTGCATTTTCTACGCCTACCCTTTCAAGCTATAATTTGAACTCCCTCTCCCAATGCTAGAGGTGGACTTCTGTCGCTACTACAGGGTATGCCCTGATCAGCTCGTCCCTTCCTCCTACAATTTACTAGTGATGCTGATAAAATATGTGGGGTTGGCACGAAGGGTGATCACCCTTGGGCAAATACTGACCTCCTATGCTCCCAGAGGGTATGAGGTACCATGATTCGGTTGGTCCCTCGTGGAGCCGACGACTTAACTGCGGAGCTTGATGACGAGGTCGATACCCGTCCTTATGAGCACTTTCTCTACATCAGGACTGAGCACCTGGTGGCTTGCGCTAATGGCTTCCCGGAGGAATGGAACCATGCACGTAAGTTTCTTTTATGTTGGTTTTGATTTCTTTTGGTTAAATGCCATGTTTCATGTTCATACGTATTGACCTTATTCTTATGCCGTAGTTGGAGGTGCGCCACCAGTACCGCTTTCTGGAATCCGTGAGTGGGTCGAGGTCTTACTCCATGTTACAGCGGGAATTCGCACGTGGGCATCTTTCTGGGACGTCCACGGCCGCAGACCGACCGCTTGTAAGAATCTGGCTCGCTGCATCGTTGTTCTTTGGTAGTTTTCAGTTTCCTATCCTTGACCCTTCTTCCTTTGCTGGTTAGGACGACTACATCGTAGGAGGGCTCCCCATCTTGCTTTCCGTAGGCCCGGGGTGACTACCCGATTGGTTGCAATAACGGTGCTTCGCACGGTCCCGAGGGTGACCACAATTGAATCCTCAGTGTCTCACTCTCCGACGCAGTTCGTGCACCGAGTTGAAGAAACTTCAGGGGCCGTGCATTCCAGAGTGGAGTTGCCACCGAATGAAGACGGGGAGGGACAGGAGAGGTCGCTGGTTCGGCGCAGGGTGGCATTCACCTCGATCCTTCCGGTGGTGATTAGTTTGGATTCCTGGCAATCGAAAGCGGAAGAGGACACAGAGGGTCCTGCCCTAGAGGGCGAGCATTCCGTGGGGGATGCCCCGGTTGGCTTAGGCCAAGGTGACACAATCGCTTCGGCGATTCAAATTTCAGTTGCTGTTGCTGAGAGGGAAGGTAGTTCCTCAGCAACTATTTTTGCGGAGGATACATGCGCCGATGTTTTGGCAAATGCGGGCACTTTAACATCTCGAGCGGTGGAGGCCTCGACTTCTAGGGTGGTAGAAAGAAGGGGCACCTCAGGAGAGGTGGGTGATTCGGAGTTTGACGTGGATCCTGAGGATGTCCGTCTGTTTCAGGAGGGGTACACCCACCCGACAGTGCAGATCGAAGGGGATTACCGTTATTTGGAGACCCTAATGACCTGAACCTGTTGCTCGATGAGGAGAATCTGGTGACGCTGTTTGGGGTTCTTTGATCGGAGGCGAAGAGTGCGTCCTTGAGAGGCATCTCAGATGTCAGGTTGATGGGCGAGGTGGCCGCTATGAGTATAAAGGTACGTGTGAAGCCTTAGTCTATCTCTTTCTTTTGCGTATCTTCTTGTATTAACTGTTGTCCTGCTTGCCACAATCATTCTTGTTGGAGGTAGAGAGTGTTCTCGGGGCCAACGTTCGCTCGGCTATCTTTGTGCAGTTGTTGGAGAAGTACCGCCGCTACCGGAACCAATGTCGTGACCTGTGTGAACGCCTAAGGAATGACCCGCAGAACCGGGAGCTGGTAGAAGAGCTGGCGAGGAGGGAGCTTCATATGCAGCAAACCCTTAACAGGGTAAATACCCTTGAGGGGCAGCTCCGTCAAAGAAACGAGAAGATAGAAGCTGAAAGGAGGGCGGCCGCTGAGATAGAGCGCCAAAGCCGGGCTACGGTAGTAGAGGCCGCTGAGGCTTTGACTAGGCAGGTTCCCGCCCTAGAGACGGAGAATGCTGTTTTGAGGACAAAAGCAGAGGAAGAACTGGCGAGGGTCGAAACATTGCAGGCGACCAACTGCGCCCAAGAAAGCGAACGCGGGCTGGAGAGGGCTACTGCTACTTTTTGAGAGAGGACATTGGAGGGGCACATAGCTGTTTGTGAGGAGGACGCTTGTGCTGCGGCCGACCGGATTGTGGACTTGGAAGCAGAGAACCAACGTTTGAGGGATAGGGCCGCTTCTTTCGGTCCTCCTCGTGAGCTTTGAATGTACGTTGAGGCCCAGCTCGACATGTATAGGAGGCTGTGGGAAGCCGGATTTGTGCCTGAGGGCACCTATGAGGAGGCACGCCAGAAGGCTTGTGATGCGCGCCTCGACTGCGGTTTTGACCCTTCCACACCCGGGGGTGTTGATGGCGCCGAGGGCGTTGACAATGTTGAAGAGGGCACTGGTGGCGCCGAGTAAATAAAAAGAAAGTTCGTAATATTTGTTTAGTTTTCATTCTCTTTTCTCTCCTATTATTTTTTGTTTGTTGCCGGCCTTGGACCAATGTAATTGGGGGTAACCGCTTGTAAATATTGTAAATATATGTGGTTTTCTTCCTTTCTGTTTTGTATTGATTTCGTACATTTTTTTTTGTGCTCGTTTGAGAGGGCCTTGACCTAGAGTTTCTTTAAGGAGTATGTTAGTAGTCTCGACCGGTTAGGCGGTTTCGACCATTGTCGAATTGATTCCTTGCCTTAAGGGAAAATTGGTGTAGATTTCTTTGGCCATAGATAGACGCTTTTGGTTATCACCTTCCTCCACTTGGTGGGAGTGTGTTTGTAGTCGTGTTTGGGCAATGGCGGCGCATAGCCTTAGTCCCAGTTAGGGCTCAGTCGGACTACTGGCCGTGGTAATGGAAATCACGACCTTGTAGTTCGACTTGGGCCGAACTTTACGTGGGCCAAAACTTTAGTTTTTAGTTAGTCGTACTTACGTGAATGGTGGGGGCATTTGACCCGACCTGGGGTTCGTCCGCGGTTGAATATTTGGGGGCACTCGGCCTCGCCTAATAGTAGCCCCGCTCATGGCCGCGAGGACGTATATCCTTGGCTTTGATTTGTCCGTGGTTGAGTTTATGACTTTTGTGACGGAGGTGTGTAGCTTGAATCCTAGTTCTATTCGTATTTGAATTTTTGGGCGAGGGCATGTACCCTGAACTGCCATTCAACCGTGGTTGAACCTTTGTAATTTTTGAAGTCGAAGGCGCATAGCCCGAGTCAACCGTAGTTGAACTTTTGGGTGAAGGAACGTAGCCTAAACTGCCATTCAATCGTAGTTGAACCTTTAGGTGAAGGCACGTAGCCTGAACTGCCATTCAACCGTAGTTGAACCTTTGTAATTTTTGAAGTCGAAGGCGCATAGCCTGAGTCCCAGTTCAACCGTAGTTGAACCTTTGGGTGAAGGCACGTAGCCTGAACTTCCATTCAACCATAGTTGAACCTTTGGGTGAAGGCACGTAGCCTGAACTACCATTCAATCATAGTTGAACCTTTGTAATTTTTGAAGTCGTAGGTGCAAGGCCTGAGTCCCAGTTCAACCGTAGTTGAACCTTTGGGTGAAAGCACGTAGCCTGAACTTCCATTCAACCGTAGTCGAACCTTTGGGTGAAGGCACGTAGCCTGAACTTCCATTCAACCATATTTGAACCTTTGTAATTTTTGAAGTCGAAGGTGCATGGCCTGAGTCCCAGTTCAACCGTAGTTGAACCTTTGGGTGAAGGCACGTAGCTTGAACTGCCATTCAACCGTAGTTGAACCTTTGGGTGAAGGCACGTATCCTGAACTGTTATTCAACCGTAGTTGATCCCTTGTAATTTTTGAAGTCGAAGGTGCATGGCCTGAGTCCCAGTTCAACCGTAGTTGAACCTTTTGGTTTTCCCTCACAACCCGCTTTTTGCTGGGCGTTGGGATTTGTTCCTGGTTTCGGGCCTTGCCTAACTCGTGCTCGTAGTCTTCCCGACTGGTTCGCACAGGTTACCCCGTTACAGATCTCAGTTCGAGATGCTTTTGTGCTTTCCTCCTTTTTGGCAGGGTCTCGTGTGAAAAAAGGGTGAGGTACCTTATGCGCGTTTTCCCATGGGGTTGGGGGATCTACTTCTTCTTCTTCCTCTTCTTCCTCTTCTTCCTCTTGCTTGGAGACGCGGGGATTGGAAACAAGCTCGTCTCGAGGCTTTTAACTTCCTTTGGTCCGACATGCCGTTTTGGCTTGTTCCAGCTGGGTTGTTTTCTTTCCATTTTCGGTCCAACGATAGACTACGGATTCTGCTATGAAATCCCCACAGACGACACCAAATTGTTTAGCTCAAAGTTCTCATACACTTTACAAGCATAAATCAATTAAAATCAACGGAGGGCCAATCATAGAAGATTGTAGTAAATCAAGAGACCAAATGAATAACAATAACTATTGGTTAAGAGGGGGAGGGTGAAGATCTTTTATTAATGATATCAGTTTGGTCTGCCTCTCCGTGGAGAGGTTTAGAGCCTTACAATGATGTATATTATCCTCTCTTAGAGGTAGATGTGGAGAAGAAGAAGTAGCCCCCTTTTTGGGGGTTTTTCTCTGAGTATTTATAGCTGTGAACCTTTCCAGCTGGCAAGGGACGGCCGTAACCGCGTCGAAGGGACGTCCGAGAGCATTGAGTGGGCCGTGGTCTAATTCACAAGAGACTCCATACACAAGACCATGGGTGGAGTTAGGTGCGCAGAATGGGATTTAACCCTACCTTCGTCTAAAATTACATTGTATATATAAGGTTAATGTTTTCCGTGTATATACATAGAAGGTATAAATTTCATTAACTTCTTTGATTGTTTAATTTTTTTATATTTATTTTTTGAATCTCCTGGGTGAAGATCCTGCTTATGCTACTGAACAAGATTCGAACTCGAAACCTCTGATTAAGGACGAAGAAGTTGAGAATGAAGTTTAATACTAGTCGTGGATGTGCTAGGATAAAATTACAAATATAATGCTCCATTCTATTTTCAAATATTGTTCTTATATAAATTTTAACTCCATCATATAGTTGCCTAAATTTTTCCCTTCTCTATCTGGAAAAATATATGTAGTTTTTCCTTCAACTTGTTTTTTGTTGCTATCCTCGTTTTTGTTAGAATATACTATAAGTCATGCGTATTGTTATAGTATTCTTTATGAATAATTATTTATTTATTTGTATAAATTCAATAAAGTTTTATTTTAAATAGATCGTGTGTAGGTTTGTGTGTCCATTGCTTACATAATAGATGATTTAGTGTATAGAGTTTAGCTTATACACGGAAGATTAAATTATCGGTTCTTGTAAGGCATAAAAGTTAATGTTCACAATCCAATAATGGAATTAGGCAAATCATCAGAATGATTGTAGCACAAAATTAAATATAATTTATCTTGATTATGAGAATGATTTAATTTCGTCTTCTTGTGCTAGTGCATTTTGTTTGTGTTGAACGGATCAAGTAGAGATAAGTATTTTATACTGACTTTATAAAATAATTTTTTTAGTCCATTTAATGTACTTATACTCTTCATCCTGATATAATTATTATTAGCTATGTATGTCACTTGTTGTTTTGATTTATTAAAAGGCGATATTCTTTCGCGAGTCAATAAACCTAGTCAATTGGATAACAATGATATACGTTGGTGAAGTAATAATTAGTTGATGGAATCCATGTCTCGATTTTGAGATTGATGATACTCCTTTATGAAAGCTTGTAAGTTTTTATGTGAAACTCGTTCGATGGATTTTGTATCCGAGACATGAAATAAGTTAAGTGTAAGTCTAAAGAAAGTAATAAATAAATTAACTAGTCAGTAATTTAATTTGATTGATTAGTATCAGAATCTTAACATGTGGAGTTAAATAAGGTTTTATGGAAGAATTTTTGAAATTGAACTAAGGAGTGCAATTACGAAATTTTAGTGGAATAATTTGTAGTTTATTGTGATGGAAAATTAATTTCAGAATTTCGAAATTAATATCATAATAGGATAATAGGAAATTGTGGAAACTATTGCTTAGTGGAAAAGAAAATGTGAAAACAGTCTCTTAATGGGAGAAGGAAACTTAATAGGTTTTAAAAACGGGTTTGACCTAAAAAACACAGCTATATATATGGATATAGGGGTTGGACTTTTTTTCACTCTTTTGACTGCGGTTTCTGCTAGAATTTTGCCCAACTAAAATTCTCTATTTTCGGTTATTGTTTGGATAACATAGTAGAAGACTGTAAAAATCTGCTGTGCGTTTTCAACTGAGGAACTGGAGAACAATATAGATTTGCTATGTTTAAGAGGTAATCCGAAAATCTCCATATGTGCTAGTTGTTTAGATTATACGTGAATAAAATTTTGTTATTGCTCGCTGTGGTATATATATTCCATCAGTTTATTGATCTGCTACATAGTAAGGTCTAATATTATTTGGTTTGAATTTCAATCTAATTTAGATAATGTAAATTTGGAAAATAAGTAGAATACTCAAATCCCCAAAATAGTGTTTAAAAACAAACATAATGATCAGCCGAGCTGATATGTAACTAACTAAGCTTTTAAACTGAATGATAAAATTCAGTTTTAACTGAATAACGGATGAAAATAGTTAGGAACATTTATAATTGCAAAAGAAACTATGGTAAAAACATAAAAGGGAAAAAAATAAATATATATCAACGTGATTCTTTAATTTTATTTTTGAATGGTGAAAGTGTAATATATATTAAAATGCAACACTTTTGTAAGCATACTCATAAATAACAGGCAAATTAAGATCGCAGTCAACTGGTTGACGTTTAACTCTCAAACCATAACAAACAAATAAAAAAAGGATAGCCGAAGTGAAAAAAAACCGACATCTATATTTTCATTTGATAATACGATATGTTTTGGCTGAAAAGTTGTTAATTGATATACTTTGAAAGCTTAAAAATAAAAAAAAAAATAAACGAGGGTAAATTCGTAATCAAATATAATATGACCTAGAGATTAGAAGGACGATATTGTTGTTATAGATCTGAAAGATAAAAAGATAATATAAACTTAAGAGAGAAGCAATCGTTAGAGATAGAGAGAAAGAGAGAAAGAAAGAGAGAAGAGTTGTCTTATTTGAGGATAATGATGATGCCCCTTTGCAATGTAAATGACTTCTTTACATAACAGGAGACCTTCCTCGAAATAATAAAAAAATGTACAAAAGTAGGTAGTGTCTTCTTAGTGAAGGCCCTGAGTATTTAAACAACGTCGTCTTTGTCACCACGTCTATATCACGTCCTCACTTTAGTCGACATATGCTCTAAGACGTACCCATCGACGCATAGACGTCTAGGATCAAAAATTTGACCCTATACAGTTAGCCCCTCCGTTAATTGGAGGCGCATTCGACGGGCGTCTCCAATGGACGGAATTGCGAACCTCGTCTTTGGAGAATTTGACCTCGTACTTAGGCGGCAACATGAATTATGTGAAATACTTAATGTTGTTGAGCCTTTAACGCGTGACATCCTTTTTGGGATGACGTCATCGTCCGCATGCGTCATTATTAGACTCTTTCCCGAGGCGGTTCAGGAAGTGATGTGACATTTTGGTTTTCCGCGCCCGTTTTGGGTCATGCCTTTTCGATTTCCACATTAACCCTATAAATAGGGGAAGGGTTTAATCTGATTCATCTTTCGAACCCTAGAAAAATATTTTTCGACTTTCTTCATTGTCTTTCTCTATGTGTAACGACTCGATCCGTCATTTTTTGTATTACAGTTCCGTTATCCTCGTATTATGCTTTCCCATGTGTTGATATATGTATTGGGTGAGTTTGAAGTGGTTTGGGTTGGAATTGGATAGAAATGAGACAAATAGTCTCTTCAAGGAAAGCATAAGTTGAAAAAGTCAACCCGACATTGACCAATGAGTTAGAGGGCTCGGAACGTATTTCCGACGGCTCGACAAGTTTCGGGGAAGGATTTATGACTTAGGAGTGAAAACAGAAGTGAATTCGGAGATCCGGTGTAGAATTAGGCTTGAATTGGCTAAGTTTGAATTTTGGCAATTCCGGTTGATAGGTGAGATTTTGATCCGGGGGTTGAAATGGAATTTCGAAAGTTGAAGTAGCTTCGTTAGGTGATTTGAGATATTCCTGCAAAGTTTCAGGTCATTCGAACGTCGTTTGGTTGGGTTTTGGATCGAATGCAAATTTGGAAAGTTCTAGTTTAACTTAGAATGAAATTCAATGATTTTGGTGTTTTTTGATGTTAAAGATAGCGATTTTATGGCCCGAGCAAGTTTGAATGAGGTATTAAGTCGTGTTGGTGGTTTTCGTGGAGGCCCCGGGGGCCTCGAAGTGATTCCGGATGATTAAACGAGCGATTTTGGAAGTTAGGCATGAAATATGCCTGTTGCTTCTGGTATTTTCGCGGAAGCGGGCTAGTGACCGCTTAAGCGGTATCCACAGAAGCAGACTAGTAGCCACACAAGCGGCCAATGGTGAAAGGTCAGGGACCGCTGAAGCGGAAGGGCGACCGCTGAAGCGGGTCCGCAGAGCGGAAGAGTGACCGCAGGAGCGGTCTTGGGAGTTAATGAAAGGACCGCAAAAGGGGGCTTACAGCGTGGAAGCGGAAGTCGCTTAGGCGACTTGGAAACCAAGCGGAATATGGGAAGATTTTAATAATCAGTAGCTTTGCGATTTAGAAGAGAATGAAACATTTTAGACCTCGGATAAGGCGATTTTGGTGCGATATTTGGAGGGGATTTCGAGAGAGATCATCAGGTATGGACCCTTAGACCTTGAATATGCAATCATGTCGTGAAATCATGGATTATACACTAAGCAATCACAATTTTAAATGTCAAAATAGGTGGTTAGGGCTTGAAACCTAAGTGATTTTTAAGTGTGGATTTTAGGGATCAAATGGACTTCGATTCTTGTAAACTTTATATGTATGGACTCGTGGCGAGACTAGGATTCTGGAAATGTGAAGTTTGTAATTTTTCGAGAAGTGGGCCCAGGGCTCGAATTTTTCCAACTTCGTATTTTTGGGTGTATTTCGAGTTATTTCGATTGGGTTTTGTTCCATTAGCCTATTTTGACGTATTCTTATTGGTTTTAATCAGATTTGGCATCCGCGGAGGTTGATTATAGAGAGATTGCGATCTAGTTTGCAGCTGGCTTGAGGTAGGTAATGGGTGTAGATGATGACCCGAGGGTTTGAAACCCGGTATATCACATTGTGACGCTGTATTGAGGCGAGACACATACTCTACTGTGAGTGCAGGGTCAATTATGATTAGGGACTATGGCTTAGTCCGACCGAGTGATTTTGTAATGTGTTGTTGGCTATCGATGAGCCGGTAAACCTCCTACTTGGATGGCTATGATCATATTTAGGCTGTGTGCCGATTATTTGAATCCCGTGAGCATCGTTATCATTGCTTCTATGAATTATAGCATGCTTTCATGACATCAGTCATGCACTAGAACACTGTTTAAACATGATTTGGTAAATATTGAAGTTTGACACTTAATTCTATCATTTCTGGTAAACAGAACTAAAAATGGTAAGACATATGTGCATGTGACACTTGCATGTATATAGCTGGACTGATAGTGGATCAGGCTGCGTGCCGTAGCGTATGTTACTATGATATTGCGCTTGGGCTTTAGGAGCCCCTCCGGAGTCTGAACCCCCATAGTGAGCGCGGGTTCCCAAATGGATCAGACAGCACGTTCCGCAGTGGTCGTGCATTGCATTGCATCTCATGCATTTCATTATTGTTGCCTTATATGCATATCTCTGAGGGTTTCTCTTTAGAATTGCTAGATAGCTTCATTTTGTGTTATTTCGTGATATCTTATCTTCGGGTTTTTATACATGCTTATTAATCGCTGAGTGGTAGACTTACCCCATACTCCCTGCACCTTGTGTGCAGATTCAGGTGCTCCGAAGACCTAGTGCTGCAGCTGTTGATTTCCCGGATTTGTTCATAGTATCGAGGTAGCTGCTTAGCGTCCGCAGGACCGCCTACTCTATCTCTATCAGTTATTTCTTTTGCTATTCTGTCAGACTTTTGTATTACTTCCATTCAGACATGTATTTTGTTTTATTAGAGGCTCTGCACTTGTGACTCCTCGGTTTTGGGGAGAATTATTGTTCTTGCTCAGGTATGTTTTCAGTGGTATTGTCTATCCGTGGTTGGGAGTTTCATATTGAATTCGTTGTGTTATCTTAAATTGTTTCCTCTTGGCTGAAATGTCGTTCTTGGTTGTGGTTTGGTCGAGCTTTCCTAGCCTTGCGGCCGGGCGCCATCACGACCGGGTTTGGGGTCATGACACTATGATAACTGCTATTTCCTGTGGAACTCTTCCACTTTTGTGAAGCTTTATTTCTCCCTATAAGCACTTTATTTCTTAGACGGAACATCATAGTAATATGCCATCAAAGTAGTAAGACAAACAAGGATACCTCCCATATAGGGTTCCACCTTCCCTTGGCAGCAAAGAGGAGGAGGCAGAAAAAACTCTCGTTCCCCTCTCGATGGAAAATGTGCTTCCCAAATATGCACATCCGGCGGAATTTTCAAATGAGAAGTCCAGCTCTCCCCTAGGAACATAGTGAGTTACATAACCATATTTGGACAATCCCCAAGCGGCGCATAAGATTTCGGGCCACGTGGAAATGGTTCCGGCTGGAAGGGATTATGCTAATGTTCATAGACTTGGATATTGCACCTTTTACGAGTATCCATTCTTAATCGGTTATAGCCTAACGATTTATCCTTTAGCAGAGGAGCTTTAACACTTTTTTTGACATATGCCCAACACAACTTACTCCCTATACATTGAAGGTGTGCAGGATTCTGAGCACGTGTGCAAACAGGGCTAAGTGCAAAATCTCAGTCCACCATCTTTTACAATTATTCAGCGCTAGTTACCTGAGGGGTACCATGTTGAAACTGAAGAGCCGCAGTATGAAGGGTTCAGTGGTGAAGGCTGAGACAAGGCCAATTGTCGCTTGTGGCGTAGGTACTTCTACATCAAAACGGAGCACCTAGTATCAAACCCTAATGGGTTCCCGAAAGGTGGAACTTTTAAACTAAATATATTTGTGTGTGGAATTCTTGGTTGTATATTATTTTGACCGTTCGGCCACTGTGACTTTTTTTTGTAGTGATGAATTCTCTGACCCATCCCATAAACGACATTAAATCATGGGTGGAGAAATTGATGCCTTATGTAGAGGAGTGCCGTACCTGGATTGCGTTTCGTCAGCAGTACGGTCCGTTAGGTAACTCTTCGTCTTTGATTTGGATACTTCCTTAGGTTTGTTACCTGACTAACTCGCGTTGGCAGGTCGGAACGTCCCCAAAAAGAGAGTAGTCGTTGTTACCTAACCCAGGGCGGGGATTGATTGTGATGGTGAAGACATACCGTTCGGCTCGTTCCATGACGACATTCCTCTGATCCCTCAGCAGGAGGATACGCATGTGGGGGCATCTGCAAGTGAAGCACTTCCTTCGGTACCGCCTCCGCAGACGTTGGAGGAGACTTCAGACGGTGAGGAGACACTGCAGAGGAAGAGACAACGGTTGATAACGGGTAAGAGGATCTATTGAAGATAAGAGGATTAGTGAGCCTCGTCAAGAGCCAAGGCTGGTTTTCATGGCTAAGCCCATCCGTTCAAGGAGGTCGGCTCCTCAAAGGAGAACTGCCGCCGATACCAGCTCAGCCCGAGTTTCAGAGGCGGTTCGTCGTCTGCAATTGGAGGAATGGGCGTTGATGTTGAGAGGTCAGGCCCTGAGGCTGCTCCTGGAGATGTAATGAGGGATCCAACCTAAGTGGGGATGGTGGAGGGTAGGTCTAACCACCTAATCCTGATCTCAGAAGGGCATCATTTATTAGAGAGCAACGAGCAGGATGCAACGGATATGACCCTGTTGTTTGCAGACGCAATGCATGAAACACTGAAGGGCGTCAATAATATGGATCTGTCTCTAAGGGTCGCTGGCGCAGCCTTGCAGGTAGCTGTCATTTTTTCTTTGTGGGTTGTGAGAGCGACTTTGATACGCACTGACTTATCTTTCTTCTTTTTCTTTTCCTTTTTAGACTTTCATTTTGGAGGTGGAGGGGAGGAGGCGTGAGCAAAAGAAGGCGACCACCTTGAACAAAATGGCGAAGAAGTACAAATAATGTCATGCCAACAATCAGGCGTTGACATATATAATCAAACAAGATCCTCAGTTTTGAGTGTTTTGTGAGGGCCTTGAACAACCGGAGGATCAGTTTAAACGGAGGGTGGACGAGTTGGAGGAGGTCGATGAGCAACTGGTGGCTTCTTTGGCTTAGAACATCAAGCTAGAGACTCTCCTTCTGTTGAAGGAAATGGAGTTGGAGATTAGCCATGGGGTAGCGGCGGAGGCGGCTCAATTGCAGACCAGAGTTGGTGCCTTGAACGCTGAACTCGACACCAAGGCGGATGAGATTGAGTTCCTCAGGTGGACCGCTTTGTCAAAGCCTTAAGATGATGCGTATCGTGAAGCGTATGATATATGGGTGTACAACGAAGCCAGATTGGTCATACTCGAGGAGTACTTGTCTGCGGGTCGAGCCACTGAGGCGGAAGTTCAAGAACAATACTGCGTAGCCCGTGCAACTTATGGGTATAGTTCTAACTCTCCAGATCGGGCATGCTATAACTCCGAAGACGTCAATCATCTAGAATTTGGTTCTTGTATTTCTGCAGCTTACCAACCCCTGTGCGATGACGGACAAGATGGCGACCAAGAGGGGGATTATGAGAAAAAAGGTGGTCACGTAGGAGGTGACGGGCAAGGCGGAGAAGCCCCTTAGGACTTGTATATATTTGTGTTTTCCTGCATTTTGGAATGTAAGGAGGACCTTTTGTAAGGTCGGATGTACATGCATTTTTGAACGATAATGAACGTCAAACTCTTGCTGCCATTCCTTCATTTTTGTCTTTTATTTTTGGTATCTCGTCTCATTAAAGTGGGCACTTGCTTTATTTTTCATGGTCAAACTGGGTTGACGATCGGCGATGGCCTTAGCCATATTGTCGATGGCCTTAGCCATATAAGTGACTTCGACTGTCGTCGAATCACTTGCTTGCCATAGTTGAACTGGGCCGACGGTTGGCGGCGATGGCCTTAGCCCTAATATTGTCAATGGACTTAACCATTTCGCGTTGATGGTCATAGCCACGTAGTGTCGATGTCCTTATCCATATGAGTGACTTCGACTGTCGTTGAATCACTTGCTTGCCATAGTCGAATTGGGTCGACGATTGACGGTGATGGCCTCTGCCGTAATATTATTGATGCCCTTAACCATATGAATGACTTCGAATGTCATCGAATCACTTGCTTGCTGTTGTCGAACTGGGTCAATGGTTGACGACGATGGCCTTAGCCATAATATTGTCGATGGCCTTAGCCATATGAGTGACTTCGACTGTCGTTGAATTACTTGCTTACCGTAGTCGAACTGGGTTGACGGTTGACGTCGATTGTCTTAGCCATAATATTATCGAAGGCCTTAGCCATATAAGTGACTTTGACTATCGTGGAGTCACTTGCTTGACGTAGTCGAACTGGGCTAACGGTTGACGGCGATGGCCTTAGTCCTAATATTGTCGATGGATTTAGTCATTTTGCTTTGATGGTCATAGCCATGTAGTGTCGATGTCCTTAGCCATATGGTGACTTCGACCATCGTCAAATCACTTTCTTGCCGTAGTCGAACTGGGTCTACGGCAATGGCCTTAGCCATAATATTGTCGATGGCCTTAGCCATAAGAGTGACTTTGAATGTCGTCGAATCACTCACTTGCCATAGTGGAACTTGGTCGATGATTGACGATGATGGCCTTAGCCATTTTGCGTTGATGGCCGTACCCACGTACTGTCGATGACCTTAGCCATATGATACATTGGAGATGGCCTTAGCCGTTTACACGTTAGAGATTGCCGTAGCAGTTTGCACGTTGGAGATGGCCTTAGCCGTTTATACACTGAAGATGGCCTTAGCTGGTTGATACATTGGAGATGTCCTTAGTCGTTTACACATTGGAGATGGGCGTAGCCGTTTGCACGTTGGAGATGGCCGTAGCCGTTTGCACGATGGAGATCATGCTAGTCCATTCCCATTATCATGCCAGTATGAAGAGTGGATAGAGAGGCTGGTATGATAAACTCGTTCTGCAAATATATCCAGGTGTCCCCTTCACAGCCTTGTTAAAAACCTTCCCGAGAAAACTCAATTGGGACAAAAATCGGGTGAGGGAAAAAGAGTTCGACTCAGGAGATGCCTTTTAGAAATGTAAATACTTAAGATGGGTGACTTTCCAATTGTTTTTGAGAGTTTTTCCCTCCATTATTTCTAATAAGAATGCTCCTTTATTTGTTGTTGCTGTGATTTTGTAAGGACCATCCCTGTTGGTGCCAAATTTTCCTTTGCTTAGGTCTTTCAATGCCAATATTTTGGCTTTGAGTACGTAATCTCCCACTTTGAGTGGTCTTATTTTGGCTCTTTAGTTGTAGTATTTTTTGACCTGTTGTTTCTCAGCCACTATTCTTACGTGGGCCATTTTTATTCTTTCCTCGGCCTCATCGAGGTCTTGAAGTCTATTTATGTCGTTCTCTGCTCTGCTGGTATGTGAATACCTCAAGTTTGGCTCGCCAACTTCGACCGATATGACTATATCCGTTTCATAGCCAGTGAATACGATGTTTCTCCTGTGCTAGATTTGGGCGTGGCCCGGTGTGCCCACAACACTTCTGGTAGTAGCTCAGGCCATAGCCCTTTGGCTTCCTCGAGTTTCTTTTTCAGTATGTTCAGTATTGTTTTGTTGGAAGATTCTGCTTGGCTATTGGGGGTAGGGTAATATGGCGTGGAGAGTATTCGCTTAATATGCCATTTGTCGAAGAACTCTATCGTCTTCTGGCCGATGAACTATCGCCCGTTGTCGCATCTGATCTCTTTGAGAATGCCGAATCTCGAGATGATATTCTTCCATATAAAGGCGATGATTCCTCTTCGCGTATTTGGGTATATGCACCTGCTTCCACCCGCTTGGAGAAATAGTCAGTTAATACTAATAGAAATCGTACCTTTCCTCATTCCGCTGGTAGGGGACCGACTATGTCCATCCCCCATTTAATCAAAGGCCATAGAGAAGTGACTGAGTAGAGGGGTTCTCCTGGTTGATGTATCATGGGGGCTTACTTTTGGCATTGTTCGCATTGGCGAACGTATTGTACAGCCTCCTTCTTCATAGTAAGCCAGCAATAGCCAGCCCGTATTATGCAGCGCACGAGGGCGCGGCTACCTGTGTGGGCACTACAGTGACCATCGTGTACCTCTTCGAGTACTGGTTTTGTTTGTTGCGTCCCTAGGCACTTAGCCAGGGGTCCGCCAAACGTTCTTTTATAGAGCTCGTGATTTATCAGGCAATATCGAGCGGCCTATATGCGGAGCTTCTTTGCTTTTTTTTTTGTCGAGTGGGAGTACCCCATCCTGCAAATAGGACACAATTGGTTGCGCTAGTCCCAAGTAAAATTTAAAGAGAGTACCTCTGTGCGATCAATGGCTGAATGAAGTAGGGTGAATACGCTTTCATTGTTGAAGTTTTTAGTGGCTGCGACCAGTTTTTCTAAACCGTCTATTTTGACGTTCCGTGCTCTTGGGATTTGTTCGACGCGACACTCGTCGAATTTATCCATTAATCTTCTGAGTGGTATTTTTGCAATATATGCTCCTTGATTTGGTAAGTCCCAATGACCTGGTTCACTACGACTTGGGAGTCGTAGTGGAGAATGAATCGCCGAGCCCCATATTTGATGGCTAGCTTTATGCCTGCAATAACAGCCTCATACTCGGCCTCGTTGTTAGTCATTTCGGGATATCTTATGGATTGGCGAATAGTTTCACCTATGGGGACCTCTAGAACGAGTCCCACTCCCGATCCCGAAGCATTAGGGGCACCGTTAGTGTAGAGGGCCCATAGGCCGGTGTTGGTGGGGGCACGACGTGCCTCTAGTTCCGCCTCTGGTACTATCTGTGCGCTGAAAGCGGCTACAAAGTCGGCAAGTACTTGCGACTTGATAGCGTTTCTTTGGTGATATGAAATATCGTGCTCGTTGAGCTCCATGGCCTATATGGTGAGCCTTCCTGATAATTCAGGCTTATTTAGGATGATTATCAGGGGGAAGATCGTTACTACTTTTATGGGATGACACTGAAAGTAGGGCCGGAGCTTCCGTGTAGCTATGACCAAAGCGAGAGCTAAATTTTCAAGGTGTGGATACGACATTTCGGCGTCCATTAAGGTTTTGCTAATATAGTAAATAGGAGATTGCGTACCTTCATATTCACGGACCAGGACTGCGCTGACGCCAGCCTCGGATACGGCCAGATACACCAGCAAGGGCTCATCCAGATTTGCTTTAGCTAGTAGTGGTGGCGAAGATAGATATGCTTTCAATTTTCTCAAGGCTTCAACACATTCTTCATTTCATTGTAACCCAATATCCTTTTTTCAACACATTGAAAAATTTATGGCACCTGTCGGAGGATCGTGAGATGAACCTTGATAGGGCGGCTATTCGTCCTGTCAGCTTTTGTATCTATTTTTTGATGTTCAATACCTCGGGTGTTGCGTCTATCACCTTGATCTGATCTGGGTTAACCTCGATGCCTTTTTGTGATACGATAAATCCTAAATATTTTCCCGAGGCTACGCCGAAGGCGCATTTCTCGAGGTTCAGCATATCATCGATATAGACTTCCATGGTCTTACCGAGCTGTTCTTTGAACATTTCAGTGACCAGTCTTTGGTACGTAGCCCCTGCATTTTTGAGCCCAAAGGGAATTAGTTTGTAGCAATATGTTCTCTGGTGTGTGATGAAAGTCGTTTTCTCCTGGTCTTCCTCGGCCATCATGATTTGATTGTAGCAAGAGTAGGCATCTAGGAAACTCAACAGTTCCTGTCCCGCGGTGGCGTCGATCAACTAGTCGATGTAGGGCAGTGGGAACGAATCCTTAGAGCATGCCTTTTTCAGATCGGTAAAATCCACATACATTCTCCGCTTCTCGTTTTTCTTTTTGACCATGACGACATTGGCGACTTACTAGGGTACTTTGATTCTTTGAAGGAACCGCTGGCCAGTAACTTATCTACTTCCTCCCTGACCGCTTCTTTGATATCGGCGTTGAAATTTCTTCTCATATGTCGCATGGGCGGACGTAATGGATCAACATTTAGCATGTGGGTGGCGATGTCTCGCAGGATTTTCGGCATATCTGAATGGGAAAAAGTAAATAAATTTGCATGGTCAGTTAGGAATTCACGATACTTACTTGGGTTGGTGAGGTTAGTCTTGATATAGGCCCTCTTTGTAAGGTTAGTGTCGTCCAATTGGACTGGGTCGAGATCTTCGACCATTGCTCTACAGGTCTCCGCGATTTCGGGATCTCTAATGGCGTCCGTTAGTGTTAGTTCCCAACACGGCTGATTGCCATGCCTCTACACTCGCCCCCTATAGTTGTTTGGTGTTGGCACACTCTTGAGCTATTTTGTAGGATTCCTGTGTGGTGCGCAGCTCACCTCGAATGCTGAGTACTCCCCATGGGAAAGGGAATTTAATCGCTTGGTAAAATCTTGAGGTGATCGCTCGCATGGCATGTATCTATGGGCGTCATATGATGGTGTTGTAAACCATTTCCTTGTTCATCATGTGGAAAGTTGTTTCCAGTGTGACTCCTCCTGCTAAAACTGGCATTGGTATTTCTTCGGATGTCCGTTCCATTGCATTTTTAAAACCAGTTAGTGTTATGCATCGCGGTATTATCTTATCCTCGAGTCCCATTTGTACGAGGACCCTCGGATGGGTAATACAGGTGCCACTTCTTTCATTAATCATGATTCTTTTAACATCCGTATCGGTGATACGTGAAGTGATAACTAAAGCGTCATAATAAGGAAAAGACAAACCGTCGGCATCAGACTTATCGAAGGTGATACTATATTCGAAGTCGTCATACTGTTCATGGCCGTTGGTTCGTTTTAGCTTGTGCGTGGTGGTGAACTTGACATAATTGATCACCAAGTCATCGTCTCCTCTAACGAACATATTTATCGTGCGTGCTGGGAAATGTGGCTTCGGCGGCCCATGGGGTTGTTCCCGTCCGAGTGCAAAGTTTGTTTTCCCTTTGTCACTGAGAAACTCCCTCAGGTATCCCTGGTTCAGCATTCTGACTACCTCTTTCTGTAGGACTTTGATTTCCTTGTGGTGGGGTCTGATTTCATCTTCTGCGGCCACTGTACTTTGGTGCCCAGCTTCTCCAGTGTGTACACCATTTCTGAAGGAGACACACAAAAGTTATGGGCGGATAATAAAGGAGGCATACCTCTTTTGTTTCAGGGTGGGGCAACGTGTCGCTATAGTGCGTCTGTATGCCTTGGTGGAAGTGGATGGGAGGATCTGATGTAAGGCTATTGTCGATCTTTATTGAAGCGTGGGAGTTGTTCTCGCCGACCCTCATTTTGTAGATCTCTCCTTGTTTCTGAGTGTATCGTTGTTGGCCGTTGGGTTGGCCCATTAAGATCCTCTTCGTCCTCTTGTACCTCCACACAGTAGGCGTTGTGGATTTCCTCTTATGTGGTAGGGGGATATTTCATAAGGCGGCTTAGCAATTTCTTAGTTTCCCTCGAACCATCCCTTTTAGCTCGTTCTAGAAAGTGAAGACTGTCATACCTTCCGATACGTTTGGCAGACTCATCCTTACCCTGTTAAACCTAACAGGAAGTCCCTCAGTCCTTCTCCTGTGGTTTGCTTGACGGGGAAGATGATGTTGACCCTTGCTTAAGCTTTATTTGCACCTGCATGGGCAGTGACGAACTCGTCATCTGCCATTTTTTCGAACGTTGATATCGCCCTAGCTGGTAGCTGAGAGAACTATGTTAGGGCTCCTCCTGCCAACATCTCGCCGAACTTCTTCAGAAACACCGTGATACCTATTCTTTTGATAGGTCGTTGCCCTTCACGGCGGTGACATAGTGGACCAAATGGTCCTCGGGGTCTGTGGTTCCATCGTATACCCTCAAGTAGGGCAGCATTTTAAAGGTTTTTGGTATGGAGTGCGGGAAGCTTCTTCGGTATACAGTTGTTTAACGAACCTTCCCACGTCGCGTTTTGGTAGCAACTTGGGAGCACCGGGGATCTTGTCTACCCTCTCCTGACGTTCCTTCATTTGGTCCCCGAGTGCTTTGTTTTCATTTTCCATTTCTTCCATTTTCTTATGGATGGATGTGAATGTGCCATCATTGGTTCGCACGTCAACAGGCTCGTCATTTGCTCGTACAACTTCGGGTTCACCCATGGCAGCAGTGATGCCTACCGTTGGTGTAAACCTGAGGTTAATTTGCGGTGACTCCTCAACCAAGCCACTTAGGGTACTTGTTAGCATTCATCCAGTAGCTTCTTGACCACCGAGGGTGTTTCCTTAGCAGCAGACGTTGAAGCTCATTTTTCATGCAAGATCGTTAGATCCTCGGATGGGTAAGGCGAGATCTATGCACCTGGGGTGGTGCTAGGGGTTGCATTATAGATTCCTTCGTCATCGGCCTCGTTGAGAGAACCCAAGAGATTGGCTATAACACCTACTATTGTTTTCATTCTTGCGTTGTTTTCGGTCATCTATTGTTTTTGTGTGGTATAGAGAATGGTTGTCGGTTGTTCTCTAGGTGCAAACTATGATTTTGATTCTCGAAATCCCGCAGAAGTCCAGACCCCACATTGTGGGATGATACTGGGTAGTAGTTGTTGAAATCCCGCAGAAGGCGCCAAATTGTTTGGCTCAAACGTTATTGATATAATTTGTAAGCTTAAAAACAATCAATTATTAGCGAGGGTAAATCGTAATCAAATATAACATGAGCTAGATATTTGAAGGACGATATTGTTATTATAGATCTAAAAGATAAAAAGATAATATGAACTTAATAGAGAAGCAATCGGTAGAGATTGAGACAGAGAGAGAAAGAGAGAAGAGTTGTCTTATCCGAGGATAATGACGATGCCCTTTTACGATGCTCTTTTACAATGTAAATGTCTCCGTTTTATAACACGAGAACTTCCTCGAAATAATCAAAAAGGTACAAAAGTAGGTAGCGTCTTCTTAGTGAAGGCGCTGAGTATTTAAACGACGTCGCTTTTGTCACCATGTCCAGATCACGTCCTCGCATTAATAGACGTATTCTCAAAGACGTACCCAGTAGCGTAGAGACGTCTAGGATCAAATTTAACCCTATACACGATATTAAAGTAATATAATTTTCTAGAATGGAAGAGGTCTGGGGTAGATGTAGTGTTAGAGTTATGGGTTCATATGAACAAAATTATTTTAGCACAATATATTTGTTAAAAGGTTTACTAAATAAGCAAAAAATAATACATTCCGAATTAAGCAAATCAAATTAATTTTGTTAGAAATCTGAACACGAACTCATAAAGTTTGAATTAACGTCCATTATGAGGTAATTACATTTCGCGAGTTTAGCTTATATATGCATAGTTATTCTTTAACGAGGTATTTGTTGAATTTTTATGTTAGTAATTGTGTAAAGTACATCATTAAAGACGGACTCAGTGCATTAGTTAAGGATTCAACCAAAGTAAATTACTTTTGAAATTTATTTAAAACTTTATATATATTTGGAATCCTAGGAAAACCCATAGCCGCTATCGCCTTTGCCACAATTTTTGCCCTTTCGATGAGCACTCTGTGCGCATGGATTAAACCCCCCATTGTGTAGTAACTTGCAAACCACACATGGGATGTGTATATATATATATATAAACTCAATAAATCAAATTGGAAATAATACAATTGGAAATTTAAACTAGGGGTGTTCAAACCGAACTGGAAAACCGCACCAAACAGAAAAATCAAACCAAACCTATTAAAAAACCCGACTAGGTTTGGTTTGACTTGGATTGGTATTGAGTAAAAAAATTCGAACCAAACCGACATATAAATATATAAATTTTATTTATATTTATAAGATTTTTTAATAATTTTTCTTTAGAAAATATAGAAATATTTGGGATCCTCTCATGTATTAACCTTAAAAGCGTAAATTAACAAAAAATTATTGTTAGACGACTAAGAAAATAACTATCATGTGTTACTAAAAAGTTTTTCCGTTAGAATATTTTAATAGATCATATATTTGTCAATTTTCCCCATATTTACTAAACATATATTCACTTATCAAAACTTTATCTAAATTTTTAATAAAGTAAGATTGAAATAATATACATATAATAAAAAATCAGAAAACCCAAAAACCCAATAAAGCTGAACCAATCCAAATCAATATAATAAATTTAATTTAATTTTAATAAAATCGAACTAATACGGTCCACGTACGCCCTTAATTTAGACGTACAAAGTTTAAATTTTGAACACAAAGTATACACCACTAACACCATTTTGTGACACAAGAATTTGTAATTATTAGAATTTTAGTTATCATAATATATCAACCAACTAACAACTCACATTAATTGGCGGTAAGTTTTGTCGTGATATTACTGAATGACTTTATTTTGTCTGGTTGTCTCCTACTTTAACTGCTTCTGTTATGCTTACACTACATCTAGTCATTTTTTGTTTACTATTTACACTTGCAAACGTTACATTGTTACCAAGTAAAACAGAAAACAAAACGTTACATTGTTGGATGGTAAATGAATATAGATATTATAAGAAATTAGGGTTTGACATGAGGATAGATTCAGAATTGTAATATTCCAGCCCGCTAGTATATGATATTGTCCGCTTTGAATTTAGACCCTTAAAAGTTTAAAACCCGTCACTATAATATAAGGTATCTTTACTTATATATCCAACATCTCTTCCGTTTTTAGTTGATATGAGATTTTCCTAAGTGTCACTTACATCCCCCTTAGAATTTAGTGATGTGGGATTCACCTAAGGTGTCACATACACCTCCATGGGACTCAACGCCCCCACTGAGGTTTGCTCTGCTACCATTCAAGGTTGCACGCGGAGTGACTTTGGTACCATATATAACAGTCTACTCCGCTAGCGATATTGTCCGCATTGGACCAAGGCCCTTACGGATTTAATACGCGTCACTAAGTCTAAAACATGTTTACTTATATACCTAACATTTCTCGTATATTTTGTCGATATGAAATTTGCTTAAAGTGTCAAGAGTAGCTTTAATAAATCAAATATTGACATGAAAAAATATATAGAGAGAAAAAAAAAATTGTGAGAATTAACCAACTTTTATAGAAATAAAAGAAGTCTATGAAGTTTGACTATAATATTATGCGAAATAACTTGAAGTCTAATATAAAACTAAGTCAAAGATTGAATGACGTTTCGTACTAGTAACGTCCACTGGTTTGTGTGCCACAGACCGACGAATTTCTCGTCAGAATGAGGGACGACTTGTTGAGTTGTCCCACATCGGAGGGATTTGAGGTCCTTGGTCTTCTTATATGGCTTGGGCAAACCTCACCTCATAAGCTAGCTTTTGGGGTTGAGTTAGGCCCAATGTCCATTCTTATCATGGTATCAGAGCCAGGCCCATCCCAATTTGTTGTTACCGATGTTGGGCCCCCATTTATGTTGTCCATGCTCCAGAGATCTGGGCGTGATGGGGGGGTGTTGAGTTGTCCCACATCGGAGGGATTTGAGGTCCTTGGTCTCCTTATATGGCTTGGGCAATCCTCACCTCATAAGCTAGCTTTTGGGGTTGAGTTAGGCCCAATGTCCATTCTTTTCACGACTCAAGCAGAATTGAGCGATATTTAAACTGACAAACTTTTGAAGAAAGATTACACATGTCATTTTGGACGAATCTCACATTGAAATAAAAAAAATAATTAAAGAGTTTATAAGAAACAACGTAACACAAGTTTACAATAGTATACGTGCTTTTGGACCTTAAAACAACGTAATCTGAAAAATATATTCGTATGGACCTAAACTCAAAATAAATAATACATGCCATAAACTTAGGTCGTGACACACAAAATGACGTAAAGATGCAAAAGAAAATTAAAAAACAAACTGCAAAAAGAAGAAAAAAATACACATCATGTCAATGATTTACGACTTTGATATATCAAGTTTTCCATGTTTTTACTTCACATATAATTCAAGCATTTCACGTTCCTAACATGACTGACCAGTTACCAATGGCAAACGTCCAATCGATCATTATCATTTTCAGATTCTCAATTTTCCTTGACAAGCAAACAGCACATAAACTCTGAAATTTCTATTACAACGTTGTCTGTCCCAAAAAATTCCATGGACCCCTCTTATTATGACTTCCATGGCTAACAGTAATTATTTTTAAAAAAATTATTTGGTAATAAATAAATAAAATATATCTGTTTGTATAAGTGGCCGAATTATTAATCTAAAAAACAAAACAAATCACCTTCTGTAATATAAAGTGTATTACTTAATAGAGTATTCCTTTTTACACTTCTGCACCAATTTTTTTAATTTGTCATTTAGTTAAGGTTCTGATACAAGTATTAACAACAACAACAACAACTACCCAGTATACTCCCATCAGGTGGGGTCTGGGGAGGGTAATATGTAGACGAGCCTTACCCCTGCCCGAAAGGGCAGAGAGACTGCTTCCAATCGACCCTCGGCAAGTAGACTAAAAATGGAAAAGCTGCATTAAGAAATAGAGATACAAGCATTAAAGAACTAGTATTTAATTGCTTTTGTTATAAAATTATTTAGTACTCGCTCCGGTCCATAATAAGGGTAGATCCCTTAAGAAAATATTAACTCCTAAAAAAATTATTTTGATTAAATTATTAATAATTAAAATATGCATATTGTTAATTTTGACGTATTGAAATATATAAATAAGGGAAAGTTTTGAAAAAATAAAATTAATTCTTTTTTTATTATGTAAAAGATCACTTATTTTGGATCAAAATAAAAAGATAAAAAAGTCACCTATTATGGACCGGAGGGAGTAACTAAATCAACCTTTATCTCTTTTCGAACTCTTTAGATCATTTATTGAAGCAATAACAAATTTGAAAAATAATAATTAATCTATTCTTAATTTTTCTAATTGGAGGAACGAAGAAAATATCAATATACAAAGCTAAATTTTCTTCCTTGATTTCTCTAGCCGAAAACTGGAAAAGGGAGTCTTGGCGTAGCTGGTAAAGTTATTATCATATGATAAAGAAATTATGAGTTCGAGCCGTAAAAATAATATTTTAAAACAGTACAAAGTAAAATTGCATACGATAAACTCTTATAATTCAATCGTATCTTAAATCCAACACATAATAAAAATTTAATACACCAAACATCCCTTAGCCAAATTCCTCCGCCCTTCTTCATCAGCCAAAAAGAAAAAGATAAAAATAGCAAAAGAGAAAAGGAAGAACTCTACCCAAGAAGGGAACAGAGAAACAATTACTCCAAATGCAACTTCTACCAGCTTGAAATGGATAAGGATAAATGGATAAGTTTTTTAGCTTTGAATTCAGTGCAAGATAAAAGTAAAATCCATGCAAAAGTTATTATTTCTCTCTATTTCAAAAAAATTATTTATTTTCTACTGCTACTATAGTACTACATATTTTGACAAATATATTCTTGAATACCGTGGTCTCCCTTACGATAGTAATTTATGGTAGTTTCTGTATAATATTATTGCATGCTATTTATTTATGGTTCTTATGTTTAGATAGTTATTTATGCTATTTCTGCTGGACTTATTAATGCTCTCCTGTTTTTGTTTTTGTTTTTGTTTTTTCTCTCCTTCACTGAGCCGAGGGTCGACTGGAAACAGCCTCTCTGTCCTTTCGGATAGGGGTAAGGCTCGTCTACATATTACCCTCTCTAGACCCCACTTTGTGTGATATTACCGAGTAGTGTTGGTGTTGTTGTATTCTTGAATAGCGTGCCTCTAGTTCTTCTCTCCCCCTTTCTCTCTTTCTTCATTTAACCTTCATTTAATCTAATTATTATTTTTTTTATTTTTTATTTTTTAATTTATTTTTATTTTCCACCAATCATATATCAATACATGTCATACAAAGACAGAGACTTTGCATGGTTGAGTTTTTCATTTTTTGGACAAAGCCAAACTCAACCTCTTTTCTTCACTCTTTATAAGGTTAATCCATCTTCACTCTTTTCACCATCTTCACTTCACACAATCACTCCTCAAAATCTCTTATTTTCTTTCATTAAAATTTTTCTTTTCTTTCTCATTTGCTTCTTAGCTATGGTTTTCAATAGAGATATTGCTCGTTTTGCTGTTGGTGTTATTGGTTAGTTCTTCACTCTTTAAGTCACCCCCCACACACACAAAAAACACACACACACACTAAAACACAAACATATAGTCAGAGTTAAAGAATTGTTAGTTTTAATTTTTTTAAGGGAAAAGCTGATGGGACTTTTCTATTTTTATTTTCAGGGAATATCATTGCACTCATCTTGTTCTTGTCACCCTTGTAAGCTTCAATTTCCATTATTTCTCCTTATTTTTTCTTTATCTAGTTTAGTAAATAAGTTTTTATATATATAAAATTTATATATAAGTTGAAGTGAGCCTTGTCGTAATTGATAAAATTGCTGTCAGTTCAAGTCGTGGAAATAATTTTTTGCAGAAATGCAGGTATGACTGCAGACCCTTGTGGTCCGGTTTTGATTCGGCATAGAGTTTAAATAAAAAAAAGGAAGGACTTGAAATTCATGATTTTAAACTCATAAATAGGTTTTATATATGTAGCTTAATTATCTGATTATCATGAGAGAAAATATCAAGATAACTAATTTTTTTCATAAATTTTTGTTTTAATTTGATTAATTACAGGCCAACTTTCATACGTATATGGAAAAGCAAGTCTGTAGAGCAATTTTCTCCTATTCCATACCTTGCCACATTTGTCAACTGTGGGCTTTGGGTGTTGTACGGTATCCCTTGGGTACAACCAAACAGCATCTTAGTTGTGACAATTAATGGCACTGGACTTGGCATTGAGATCGTGTACTTAACGCTGTTTTTCTTGTACTCTGATCGTAAGTTAAGGACAAAAGTTTTTCTTGTCATCCTTGGTGAAGTTATATTTGTTGCTACACTTGCAATTTGTGTTCTAAGTTTTGTCCATGGAAACAAGAAAAGAGCTGCTATTGTTGGTAGCATTTGCATGGTTGGCAACATTTTGATGTATGCTTCCCCTTTGTCTGTCATGGTAAGTACTTTCTTTCTTTTTTGTTCTTTTTTCCTATATAAACTGATCGGACTCTTCGAAAATATTGTCGTTGCCTGCATGTCAAATCCTCCAAAAATAGCATTTTGGAGGATCCTACAAAGATGCGACATAACTTCTGAAGAGTGGGGACATCATATAGCTTTATTCTTGCATGCTACAAAAACTTGTCACTATGGTGGAGCTACCGCCAGTGGCGATGACATGATTTTCGCTAAGGGGTTTAACAAAGAAAAAAGTTAAAAAATTGAAAGAAAATGTGGCTATATATATATATATAATGTGATACAAACCGAACTTTGTCTTATATATACAATTTTATTTTTCACGAAGGGGTTCGGGTGTACACTCTTCTGCCCTGGCTACGGCCAATAAAGGATGGTCACTTAAACATTATTTTCTGAAAAATTATACTATTATACAATATTTCTTTGGTTATTTGGCTTAAGGGGAAAAAACAAGGAAAAAAATCATGGAAATGGCATTTCTAAACTAAAGTTTTACATGTTGTTATTGCAGAAATTGGTGATAAAGACCAAAAGTGTGGAGTACATGCCTTTCTTCCTTTCGCTTTTCTCTTTTCTCAATGGTGTTAGTTGGACTGCTTATGCTCTTATCCGTTTCGACGCCTACATTCTTGTAAGTATATACAAAAATAAACAGAATTTATTTTTTTAATTTTTTTTAAAATTTTTTTTAAGTGGATTATACAACAACAACTACCCAATATAGTCCCAAAAAATGGGGTCTGGGGAGTGTAATATGTAGACGGGCCTTACCCTTACCCGAGAGGATTATATACTCATAAATAGTGGGGAGATACACACATTCATATGAATACGTACATATAAAATAAATTTCTAATTTTCCTTTTGGAAACAGCCTCTCTACCCTTTCGGGTAGGAGTAAGACCTGTCTACATATTACCTTCCCATACCCCACATTGTGAGACTATACTGGGTAGTTATTGTTGTTGTAAAATAGGTTTCCAATAATTGTCACAAGGTAGCTGTGAAAGCTTACTCTAAACTCATTGACTTAAAATTGAATTTGGATTATCTTTTATTTACATTTGTGGCATTTAACATCTCTATAGGCAAGATGACAATCTTTTTTACGTTTATAACTCTTTCCTTATATAAACAACAATTCTAAAAAAAAGAAAAAGGCAACTTTTTATATTGATTCTGTGATGTCATAGTAGTAGTAATTTTAGTATGATAGCTCTAACTTAACCACCCAATCAAAACTTTCTTAGTTTGTAATGTATCTTTTTAAGCTAATAAAGATCTTTAAGTTGTTCCAAGTATCAATGAGAAAATGAAAGGTTATTCATAACAACCATATAAATTTGTATAGAATAACCTATGTTACAAAAAAAATTAAAAAATGGGAATTAGCTACGAATATTATCGCAAATTTGTCACGAAGTAACCAATATTATAATAGAAGGATTTTTCGTTGTTTAGAGACAAAATTTGTCCGTTGCCTAATTTTTTGTTTCTATCAGAAACGGTCTCTCTGCCCTTCCAGGTAAGGTAGGGTTGCGTACATTTTACTCTCCCCAGACCTCAATCGTCGGATTCGGGGTTTCTTGTTGTTTTACTCCTGCTTTTTTTTTATTGCTAATATTAATTCTACTTCTGAATTTTCCAATTAACCAATATCCATTTCTCCTATTATCAATCTTATTTTAAATCTTTAAATACCTATACTTTGTTTCAGGCACCAAATTCAATGGGAACTGTTCTTGGGCTGGCCCAATTGCTACTTTATGCTACATATTACAAGTCCACTAAGAGACAAATAGCAGAAAGAGAGACCAAAGGAGAGTTAGTCATGGCTGAAAAATCTGTCACTGGGGTGGCCCAAAAGGCTAGAAATGATTCTAGAGTTTAAGTTTAATTCTGTGGTTTTCTTAAAGCCCACTTAGCTTTAGTAATTTGTCTATTTAGCCCAACTTCTTTGGGCCTTTTGATTTTCATTAGCTTCCCTAGCACCCTCCCCCCCCCTCCCCCCAAAGAAAAAAAAAAACCTTCCCTATGGGTGCCTAAGGTGCCCTATGTAACTCCCCCCTCCCTCAATATGTAACAATGGTACAAATAACATGGAAAGTAGGCTGAAAAGTCAGCTTGTTTGCTTCAATGAAGATAAAGATTTTTGAATAGATAAGGGACGAAGGATATTCATGGTAGTGTGTTAGTATGATCGCTACTTCCTACGCAGCCCTTCTCCGTAGTGATATCCTAATTCGGCTATCTCTCCTACTCATCAAGGCTGACATCAAAAAAAAATTATTACCAAGGAAGACCGGAGTACGCTATGCCCATCACCTACAAAAAGATCAGTTACGGAAGTGCTGCGCTTCTTAGAACCCTCTGCGTCAGAGTGACCCCGCCAACAATTGATGCTTGGCTTTATAGAGCGGTCTTCATATTTGAGAAAGCATAAATGGAACTGATTAAATATTCAAACATTCATATATCAGCTAAGACGAGAACAACCTAGCATAATCCCACATAGTGAGGTCTGGGGAGGGTAGTATGTACGCAGATCTTACTCCTACCCTAGGGTAGAAAGGTTGTTTTCAAATAGACCCTCGGCATCCTTCCCTCTAAAAACTTCCCACATTGCTCTTGGGGAGACTCGAACTCACAACCTCTCGATTGGAAGTGGGGGTTGCTTACTATCAAAAACCCCTCTTGTCTATCAGCTAAGACTACAATGAAAGGGAAATATTAATCTAATTGGATTTTAAACATAGAGTTTGGGAAAAGACTACAATATAACCAAACTGAAAAAAGACGATAACTCCTCATGATCTGAGTTACATTAGAATGATGGTGTGACCCAAGTAGGCGGACAAATAAGACTTACTGACTATTCCGGATAAAAAGATTCAACGTATCCATCTTCAAGATTATAAGCACACATATCTCTTCCACCATCATCTTCCAATACAGCATTTTCCTCACGCCAATCATCAGTAAAATATATGTGATCAGGCTTGACTCCTATAAACTTAGAAGACTCAACAAACTTACTCCAATGTAAACTTAGAAGACTCAACAAACTTACTCAACACTTTGTAGGTATATAAATTTTATTAGAAATAAATTCGTAAAATAATTTAAATTATATTTTAAATTTAAGATATATTGGTCCAAAAATACATTATGGGTGAATTAATTATATAAGTCCTATATATATATATATATAAATAAGTCTTAATCCATTGGGCTAGCCTATTTGATTGGGCTAAATTGATGAGCCCACTTTGTTAGGACCAATATATCATCTTCCTAGAGGCCTAATTTGGTGTCACGTGTCAAATGATGTGGCACGCCAAGTCAAACAGAAAAGCCAATGGGATCATGCCACGTGTCAAAATGACAAGGCATGCCAAGTCAAACTAAAAAGGCCAATGAATCGCGCCATGTGCAAGTGACATGTTCTGACCAATCAAATGCAGCCATGTCACACTTCAATTTGATTGGTCGGAATTGTTCTTATCACAACTCCTCCCTTCCACAACTATAAATAGCGGTCTTCATAACTCAGAAAAGAGACCAGAAGTTATAACAAGAAGCAAGAGAGAGCTCGTTGATCAAACGCCGCAAATTTCTCTACAAGTTTCAGGCTTCAAGCAACCAAGTTCAAGTTCAAGTTCAAGAATGAAAAACGAATCAAGTTCAAGCTCAAGAACAAAGAACAATTCAAGCATTCAAGATCAAGAACGAAGTCAAATCAAGTACAAGGCATTCAAGATCAAGGCTACTTGTTCGTGATAAAATTCGTGGCAAAAATCAAAGTGTTCGCGACGGATAAATAAAATTCAAATTTAAGATCAAGCTCAAAGGCCCTTGAATTTATATTAGAAAAGTAGAATAAGAGGAATAATAGAGATTGTAACACTCAAATATTCAAAAGAAAATACTACGATTGTTGCGATATTTTTGGTCTTGATTTTATTTTCTCGGCGCAAATTTATTATCTACAAATTCTGGCACGCCCAGTGGGACAATATCTACCTCTCATCTCAACTTTTCAATCACCAAATTTTAAGAACATTGAAATGGCTCTAAAGAAAATCAACTCCGTTTCAACTTCCACCAAGGCTGCTAACTCCAGGTTTTATGTTGATGTGAAAAGCATCCTCAATGTTACATTTGGAAGCTTCGGACCGGTTACGAGGAGAAAAGTAAGCTCTTTAGGACAACAAGCATCCCAAGTGCCATCCGCATCAACCCCAGTTTTCGGATCTGCATCCTCAAAAGGAGCAAGATCTGCCACAAACGCCTCTGAAGGAGGAAGCGATGTTGCTGACAAGATCAAGAAAACTCTTGCTCTTCTTGACCTCTCCGGATCCAAGCACTATGATATGAAGGAAGATGATGCTTCAACTGATGGATCCTCCCCACTTACACCACATAGCGTGAGCCAATCAAGGATCAATCTGTGTGAAAATCCATGCTACTCTCCGTCGTCCATAACAATCATGCCATTCATAGTGATAAACACTTCATCTATGGAGGAGCAGTTGGCAAACTTGGCATAAGCGATCGCTGGCTTGACCAAATGTATGCAAAATCAAGAGGCCTAACAGACAATGTGGGAATTCTGATGGAAAAAGAATCCACCCATGCACCTGGCAAGCTCCCAAAAAGTTCTAGAGAGCGTATATTCCCCGAGACAAGCAACATCCACTAAGGCTATACTTGTCTTATCTGAAGGGATGATTCCAATCGATCAATTGAAGGAGTTTGTTGAAGGAACCATTAAGAACAAATATGAAGTTGCTGCCAAATCCTCCCTTACATATGCAAAGACGTACACTGCAAGAGTCGACATGTTGAATATGCCTCCTAGCTATCAACCTACAAAGTTTCAAAAGTTTGATGGTAAAGGTAACCCAAAGCAACATGTGGCGTACTTTGTTGATACATGCAACAATGTTGGGACTTATAGAGACTACCTCGTCAAGCAGTTTGTCCGCTCATTAAAAAGAAATTCTTTTGATTGGTACATGGACCTCGAAGCTGGATCTATCGATAGCTGGGATCAACTAGAGCAAGAGTTCCTCAATCGCTTTTATAGCACAAGACGCACTGTGGGTATGATAGAGCTCACAAATACTCGTCAAAGAAAGGGGAAACAGTTATCGACTTTATCAATCGTTGGAGTAATGCAAGCCTCAACTGCAAAGACAGGTTTAGTGAAGCTTCAGGCATAGAGATGTGCATCCAAGGCATGCATTGGGGATTGTGCACATCTTGCGAGGTATGAAGCCTGGAACATTTGAAGAACTTGCAACTCATGCCCATGACATAGAATTGAGCATGACCTCTGCTGGAAATGAAAGAATGCCTATCTATGAACCTCGCAAAGCGAATGACAAGCAAGAAGTTAGGAAGTGGGGCAAGTTCATACCCAAGTTTGAAAGCAAAGAGGCTATGAATGTCAATACGTCACTTTTCAAGTTCACAACGAAGGAGAGCAAGAAGCAGAGTATAAAATCCACTTCGTTTCAAGATAGGCCAAATGGGAACCTAACTCTGAAAGAAATGCAAGAGAAGGAGTATCCATTTCTGGATTCTGATGTTCCAGCCATTTTCGAAGAACTCCTCAAGTTAAATCTTATTGAGCTTCCGGAGACGAAGCGACCAAATGAAGCAGGGAGAACAAATGATCCAAATTGATGCAAATATCACCGACTAGTAAGCCACCCTCCAGAGAAGTGCTTTGTCTTCAAGGATAAAGTCACGGACTTGGCTCGCGAAAAGAAGATCGTGCTCAAAATGAGAAAACAAGTGCAAACCAAGTCTCAATCAACTTTGGCTCATTCGGTACAGATGGATTATGTGGTTTAAAAAAAAAGATGAAGAATTACTGGAGAGCGACAAAGCTAAAGTCAACCAACCTAATGATGATGAAGGTTGATTGTTGGTGACTCATCATAGGCGCCACAAAACGAGCCCACAAAAAGAATCAGTGGAACAACCAACAAGGAAGATGATGGTAAAAGGACCTGCTAACAACACCAACTGCATGAGCAATATCAGGTCTGGTGCATACCATCGCATACATCAAGCTTCCGACTGTTGAAGAATAAGGAACTCTACCCATGTTCCCTTTCTCCTCCATTATTGTAGGACAGATCTTTTTGCTCAACTTCAAATGACTAGCAAGGGTTGTGTTGACTGGCTTAGCATTCTTCATGTTGAAGTGTTCTAGTACACATTCAATGTACTTGTCCTAAGACAGCCATAACTTTCTTCTTGTTTGCTCTCGAACAATCTTTATTTCTAGAATTTGTTGTGCTGGGCCTAAGTCCTTCATGTCAAAGGACTTAGATAAGTCTCCCTTCAACTTTGCAATAATCTCTTATCTTGTCCTACAATCAACATGTCATCCACATACAACAATAATATAATAAATTTATTATCAGAAAATCTTTTGAAATATACACATGTATCAAAATATGTCTTTATGTAAGTTTGACTTTTCATAAATGAGTCAAACTTCTTGTACCACTGCATTGGTGTCTGCTTCAATCCATAAAGACTCTTATTCAGTTTTCACACCATGTGTTTCCTTTCAACTACTTTAAATCTTTCTGGCTGCTCCATATAAATCTCCTCTTCCAAATCTCATGAAGAAATGCAGTCTTCACATCCAACTGCTCCACTTCAAGATCTAGGATGGCTGCTAAGCTAAAAATTGTTCGAATAGAAGTTATTTTGACAACAGGTGAGAAAATTTCGTCAAAATCAATACATTTATTCTGTTCGAAGCCTTTAACCACCAATCGAGCATTGTATCTGACCATCTTTCCATTTTCATCTTTCTTGAGTTTAAAGACCCATTTAAATTTGAGTGGTCTTTTACCCTTTGGAAGTTCAACCAGCTTGTACGCGCCATTTTTCTCTAGAGATTCCATCTCTTCTTGCATGGATTTCATTCACTGGTTGTTTTCTGGATGGGACAACACCTCCTTAAGACTTTCTGGCTCCCCCTCATTACTGATGAGGACATACTCCGCGGAAGGGTACCTGCATGACTCTACCCTTGGCCTCTCTGCTCTCCTCAAGGTTTGAGGTTGTTCTTCTTCTTGAGTAGGATACTCCACATGCTTGACATCATCATCAAGTTGCTCCCCCCTACTCAATAACCTCACCAGGTTGCTATCCATACTCGACAACCTCGTCGGTCGTACTTTCTGCACTTGTGGGATAGTTAGAAGAATAAGGAATGGTAACAAAGTTAGGGATTATACCATTCTTTGTCTTATTTGACTAGTCATTTACAACTCCTACTTCACTTTCTGGGAAGATTACATCCCTACTTCTGATGACCTTCTTCTTTACAGGATCCCGCAATCTCTACCCGTATTCTTCATCTCTGTATCCGATGAATATTCAAGTAACGAATCTATCATCCAGCTTTGTTTTCTGCTCCTTTGGTACATGTGCAAAAGCTCTACAACCGAACACCTTTAGATGTGAGTAGGACACCTCCTTGTTAGTCCAAACTCTCTCTAGGATGTCAAACTCCAATGGAACTGATGGACGCCTATTGATCAGGTAACAAACTGCCTAAACTGCTTCACCCCATAATGACTTAGGTATTTTAGCCATTCTGAGCATGCTTCTCACCTTCTCAACAATGGTGTGGTTCATTCTCTCGGCGACACCATTGTACTGTGGGGTTCTAGGAACTGTCATTTCATGTCTGATCTCATGACTTGAACAGTACTCTTCAAATTTCCTTGAAGTGTACTCACATCCATTGTCACTTCAGAGACGTTTTAGCTTTCGATCTGTCTCCCTTTCTACTAGAGCATGAAACTTCTGGAAAAGTTGAAACACCTGATCGTTGGTTTTCAAGATATAAACCCACAATTTACGTGAAGCATCATCAATAAAAGTAACAAAATATTTATTACCCCCCATCGATTCAATTTTCGTTAAACCAAAAATATCAGAATACACTAAATCAAGCATATTCAATTTTCTTTCAGACATCGTCTGAAATGAGACTCTATGTTACTTACCAAATAAACACTAGTCACAAGGTTTTACTGTTGTACCTTTGGCAAAAGAAATGAGTGATTTCCTGGCAAGAATATGCAATCCCTTCTCGCTCATATGAACCATTCTTTTGTGCTATAAATTTGCAAAAATCTCATCTTGTGCTGCATTCAATTCACCTTGGCATATTTCTGCATTTGTCCTGTAAAACGTGCCATGAGCAACTCCCTTTGCAATCACCAATGATCCCTTGGTTAGTCTCCACTTTTGATTTGCAAAATATTTCTCGTACCCATCTCGGTCCAAAGCAATTCCCGAGATCAAGTTGATCCGCAAATCAGGTACATGCTGCACGTCCTTTAGAACCAATGTGTATCCAAAATATTTCTTGATACAAATGTCACCAATCCCCACAATCTTTGAGTAACTAGTGTTACCCATTCTCACATTGCCAAAATCACTTGCTACATATATGCAAAAGTGTGACGATCTGACCCGTCGCCTTTTGTATTTTAGCCCCGTTATTCCCGTAATATGCTTCTCTGTGTGTCGGTAAATGTGTTTGGTGAGTTTGAAATGTATTGGATTGAATTAGGTTACAAGTGAGACCAATAGTCTCTTTAAGGAAAACTTAAGTTGGAAAAGTTAACCGGGCGTAGACTTGTGAGTTAGAGGGCTCGGAATGGATTTTCGATGATTCGACTAGTTTCTTATAGTGATTTGAGACTTGGAAGAGAAAACGGAATCGAATTTGGAGGTCCGTTGTAGAATTAGGCTTGAATTGGCTAAGTTCGATTTTTGGCAAATTCCGGTTGATAGGTGAGATTTTGATCCGAGGGTTAGAATGGAATTTCGAGAGTTGCATTAGCTTCATTAGGTGATTTTGGAAATGTCCACAAATTTTTAGGTCAATCGGACGTCATTTGGTTGGGTTTTGGATCGAATGTGAATTTGGAAAGTTATAGTTTGACTTAGGCTTGAATTTGAGGAATTTGATGATTTTTGATGTTAATATTGGTGTTTTTATGGCCCGAGCAAGTTTTGACAAGGTAATAGGTCACGTTGGTGGTTTTGGTTGAGGTCCTGGGGGCCTCGGGGTGATTTCGGATGGTTAACGGAAGGATTTGAAGTTTGGAAATGTTGCAGATTTTGAAGGTTCAGCAGTTGCAGACAATTGTTCAATTCGATCGCAGGTTTGGCTCTATGATCGCGTAGAAGGCCTGGCGAGGGTCCTCAGGTTGTTCAGTGCGATTGCGTGTTCGTGGGTATGATCACGTAGGTTGAGGGAGTTGTGCTCTGCGTTCGCAGAGGCTTGTTTGCGATCGCGTAGGTTTAGCGGGCGAAGCAGTGCAATCGCAAGGTCGAGGTCGCATTCGTATAGGCCATTGGGGGAGGCCCGAGAAGTTGTTCTATGCGATCGCAGGAGGAAGTTCGCGATCGCATAGAGGAAAAGTCACCTGGGCTGTTAAGTTTTTAAGGGTTATTAAATCCGCGAGCTTCATATTATTTCCTCCATTTTTGCAATACCTTGAGAGCTCATTGATGGGTTTTGAAAGGGATTTCAATGGGAAGTTATAGGAGGTAAGTATCGTGGTCTTATTACGTTATTTTATTGAAGAATCAACCATTAGTTCTCTGAAATTGGGTGTAAAAGTTGATGAACTAGGGCTCCAAATGAATATTGGGGATTTGGAGGAGCAATTGGACTCCGCTTTTGATGAAGTTTGTATGTACGAACTCGTGGCGAGACATGGATTCCGAAAATGTAAGTTTCGTAATTTTTCGAGAAGTGGGCCCGGGGCTCGGGTTTTGCCAACTTCGTATATTTGGGTGTATTTCAAGTTATTTCGATTGGGTTATGGTCCATTAGTCTATTGTGACGTATTCCTATTGGTTTTGATCATATTTGGCTCCCGTGGAGGTTGATTCTCAATGCAAAGGCGTCGCGGGCTTGTGATTTCGCCGGTTCGAGGTGAGTAATACTTGGGAATGATATCCTGAGGGTTTGAAAACGCGGAATTGCATATCTTAGTGTTGTATTGAGGTGACTTGCACGCTGGACCTGAGCATGGGGTAGAGCACCATTGGGGATGATGACTTGGTCCGTCCCGGTTGTTTGTTTTACCGTGTATTTGCAAACTATTTGTTGTTATCATCATAAATTGGGCTCATTGCCATACTTGGGGATTATTGCCGATTGTTTGAACTCTTTGTGAGCTATCATCACTGTTTTCCTCACTACTTGAAAAACTATTTGAACTCAGTCCGTATGATTTACAATGTTTTATGAACTCAGCTATATTTTACTCAAACTTGGAGTTCTAAACGATATTTGAACTATCATTTGAGCTGAGTATATTGGTTTTATGGATGTCCGAGGGGCTTTTTACTATTTTAGACTGATTGAGGCTGATGGCCATATGTGAGTGCATGGATATAATGTAAGGAGGCTTGCAACCCTCGAGTGATATGTGTACATGTGCATATACATGCATGGATCAGACTGCATGCTGCAGTAGCATATTTCATGTATCGGGATGCACGACCTGCATCGGTGTGATATTGATATTGCTCTTGGGCTATAGGAGTGCCTCCGAAGTCTGAACCCCCATAGTGAGTGCGGGTACCCAAATGGATCGGGCTGCACGTTCCGCAGTGTTCATGCATTGCATTGCATTCATGTATTACTCATGTTTGTACTACGTGACACGACATTTAACATTCATATATCATTGGCATACATACTGTTACTTGCCTTGCTTACCAGATACCCTGGTGTTATATGTTGAGGAGTGCTGAGCCTGAGAGGCTGACGATGGATATTGTGTGTTGGGAGTAAGCCCACAAGGGGCTGGTACTGTACTGAAAGGTTAATATTGAGCCCGAGGGATAGGTTTCTGATTATTTCCTACTTGTTGAAATTACCTTTGCAATTGTTGAAAAAGCATATTCTTAAAAGAGATTTTTGAACTGAACTTGGGATTTTCTAAAGGGATTCTTCACCGTATTTCGGGTGGTTTTTCTCAAAATGGGTTGTTCTGTCTTTTATAGTAGTTTGGTGTGCTCTTGCATGTTTTCTTATCGCTTAGATATTATTCTCTCTTTTTACCACTGATTTGGAAGTACTCACTTTACTCCCTGCACCTTGCGTGCAGTTTCAGGTGTTGTTCACCCGGTAGCGGGTTATTAGCAGGATCGAAGGCCATATTCCGGTAATTGAGCAAGGTGACCGCCAGCATTCGCGGCACCACATTCTATCTTTGTATTCCGGTTTTATCTTGTATATATATATATATATATACAATGTTGGTCCAATAGTAGTGTTCCTATTCATTAGATGCTCGTGACTTGTGACACCTCGGTCGGGTTGTATGTATTTTCATATAAATTGAGGTCATAAATCTAGATTCGATATGATATATAATTGTTTAACTGCTAAAAGAGGATTTTGGGTTGCTGGCTGGCCTTGTCTTCACGAGAGGCGCCATCACGACCGGGAATAGAATTTGGGTCGTGACAAATTGGTATCATAGCCAAGGTTATTAGGTCTCACGAGTCATGAGCATGTTTATTACAGTCTCACGGATCGGTACAGAGACGTCTGTATTTATCCTCGAGAGGCTGCAGAACCTTTAGGAAAACTTCTCATTCTTGGAATTCTTATTGTGCGTACTTGATTCAGTTTGAGATAATTCTTGAAATTCCTTCCACACATCTGTATGCGCACGTGACCGCTCAGTAGTATAGTTGCCTTGATGGCATGTGATTCCCCAATCGAGGGGCAGGAGGTAATCTCCGTGAGTTTATGTTGGGCCAGTCTGGAGGACTTGAGACTGGATAATTGCCTATGGTTTGAGCACCGAGGTGCTGATTTAGTGAGCAAGTGTTTCGAATTTACATGTCTAGTGTTGTTCTTATTAGCCGAAATGGCGGCTGGATGTCCATGTGATGAATATGTTAGTACTGTGGGGTGTATCTATGTGATCTTGGTAGTGACGGAAGAGTCTGCTGAATGATAGATGAGTTGTCGAATGTTCGATTTCTACTGTGCTTCAATGTGTAGTCCGAGTTATGGGCGCGTGAAGAATGTTTCATGTCTCTTAGTTGGCAAGTAAAGTACATTCCATGTGGCAGTATGAGTTTAGACTCAGAAAAAATAAATGGCTGTGTATTACGTATAATAAAATGGACTCAGTTGATGTGGAGATGGCGAGGTTTGCAAAGAGTGCTAGTGCTTGATGATCGGTGTATTCACAAAACTTGTAAATGATTTGAGTTTGATCTCATTGTGGAATCATTAGAGTAAAAGTGTTATGAGTTGTTAAGATTGTTCTAATATATGTCTTCGAGCCAAGTTGGGGAGGCTGTTGTTGGTCAGCTGATTGCATGGTTATGTGCTCTTTTGGTTCCGTTTTGAGGTATGATGGCAGATTAGTTCTGGTTACAGAAATTTAGCCGGGGATGGCTCGTGTGAAGGAAAATTTCTACAAAGGTTAAATGGTGCTTTTGTAAATGTGAGAAATGCTAGGATGTGTTGAGCTGCTGTAGATTAAGAATGCCCAATGTATAGAGAAGAAAGACGGTTATTGTATCCGTATGAAATCATGTTCTGCGGTGTTCAGGTTCTAATAAGGCATGAGTGGTGCCGTTCGTGTAGAGTGGGTGAATTGCAGCTGAATAAGAGTGAATGACTTTCGAGATTGGTTTTATTGTGTTCGAGATTTTGCATGCAACAATCAGGTGTCTTAAGTTTATGTATGTGGCTAGAGACTGTGTTTTCATCAGAAAAGATCAAGACTTGTAGTATTTTATGTTAATCATGGGATTCTACGCATTCGTATTTGGAAGGTAATGGTAACAAGTTCAGATCCGCATGAAGACTTCAAGGTAAAACATTCTGGAATATGGTACTTTTGGGAAGCGTTCGAGAGGGTATTCAGTGGCCAATAGGTCTTAGACAGTGTGGTCTTGTGTGGTAACTTTAGTTGAGGTATAGCAAGGAAGGATATCAAATTGAAGATGAACCAGGAAGGAAATTGGATGAAATGAATAGCTTGATATAAACCGAGTCGGTATGATAAGAATATGATTAATCCTTTGTATGTGTTCGAGGTAATGAGTCTTACAGGTGTTGTTCAACAAAGCTTTTAAGTGTTGGCAGTTTGCTTAATTTGATTTGGATAGAAGGACTCAATCCTGGCAATTTAGCTTGTGTAATGGAATTGGAGAAAGAATTCTTGATGTGTTTTACCGTAGTTTGAAGATGGGTATGTTTCTTATGGGTATGCGAAGCATGGAGTGTGTCATAATTTTTCTCCTATATGGGATCATGAAAGTTCTTGACTAGTTGAGTGCGTTGATGTCTGCGGCGCATGAGAGAGATAGAAGCCCTCATGTTATCCTAGTGTGGTATGGTCTATGTATTATGTTAGGGAGAATAGAGATTCGTCTGTTCAAGGTTTTGGTTCAGTTCATAGTAGGAAATAATTAATGATTGTAGCATTGCGACATTTTTCTCGTTGGATCGACTGCGGATATTTGAGTTTGTCGACGACATGAGAAATTTTGAATATCTTTCGTGGTATGAATGGATACTTGATGTGTTTTATGTATTCGTACGGCGGAGTATGGGATCAGGCATAGTGATTCATGCGTTATATGTATTGGAAACTAGAAGTTCTCGTTATCCGACCATGCGGTGGTCGTGGGTCGTGTGTGTCGACATCGTCTAGCAGTTGTTGGAACTGGAGGTCTGAGTGGATTTCTCTTTTCTTGGTATGTTAAATTTGGGTTACGATATTAGATTAAAGATTGGTTGTCCCAATGTTAGGTTGTCTAGACTAATGTGTTGTGAGCTGTGTCGGAAAAAGGGCCACAGGTTGCGTGGTAAGGTGCATCAAATTATTGTTCTAGCATAGTAGTTATATTCGAAGGACCAACGGACAGTTTACAGGTATTGCTTTGTTAATTGGGCCTTAGTGGCAAATGTCAGTCCAGAGGTTTCTACCATTGATTCAGTTCCGGTATTGAGGGACTTTTCGGATGCGTTTCTTGTGGTCGGGAATGAGGCTATATGTGTTTATTGTAATGAGAAAATTTGACTTGACGTGCATCTACTTTTGTGAGATATATGTGCGGATCGGGTGGCACGCCACCACGGGTATGTTATTTGGATCGGGTGACACGCTGCCACGGGTATAGTATCTGGATCGGGTGGCACGCCGCCACGGGTATGTTATCTGGAGCGGGTTGCGCACTGCAATAGTGTGATGTGGAGAATAGTTTTCTATATGTTACTTCATATAGAAAATCTGTGTTGTTTGTTGCTCGGCGAATAGCGCATCGGTTATGTTCTTTCAGTTTTGAATAATGTATAATACTTGCTTCACTGTGGGTGTGATGGATTGCTTGGTTTAAGACCTTAATATGTGTGCGGCTGTCTGTTGAATCACGTTCTCAAACTAAACGTGTATTGATTTATGTAGGTTTTGATAAATGACAAACCAACGAGGATAAAACAAATAACAGTCCAAGTACAAGAGAGACAATACAAGTTCAAGAACATCAAGTGAAGTTATAGTTGAGTCGTTCTATTTTGTAATCTTGACTCAACAACGTATTCTAATATTGGCTCTCTCATAAAAATGTTTTTCATCAAATCATGCATCATTATGTTTTAACAAATAAGTTGCATATAAGTCAAAATGATTTTTAAACATGTATGTTGAAAAACAGACTCAAACAATCGATTGTCTGAATATAACAATCGATTGTCATGAGACAGGCGAAAATTTCCAAAAATGCATCACAATCGATTGTCAGGATTAACAATCGATTGTCATGAGACAGAAAGTTTTCCAAAATGCAAAACAATCGATTGTCAGATTTTAACAATCGATTGTCATGAGGCAGAGAGTTTTCAAAATTGTCAAACTCATCACAATCGATTGTCTGAATCTAACAATCGATTGTGCTTGCTGAAATTTCCAAACAGACTTTTTCAAACGGCTTTATTTCAACAATTATTAGTGGAACAATTATTACACAATCTTTTAGTCAAAAAGTTGTCGGAAATATTTTGAATATTTGAATAACAATCAATTGTCATGAGGTAACAATCGATTGTCAACTTTACAAATCCGACAGATCTTTCAAAAGCCGATTTTCAGGAATTTGTCTGTTGAAAAAGTGTTCCAACAATCGATTGTCAGTCCAAACAATCGATTGTCAAGCGGATTTTCAGGAGTGTTTTCTGGCATTAAAGGCAACGGTCTAATACACAATTTTCTCTATTAAACACCCTCTGAAAATCATTTTTTAAATATAACAACACACCAGAAAAATTGCAAAGTTTACATTACATTTTTATCTTCAATTTTCATATCATACACATTATTTTGAGAGCCAAACATTGATTAAGTTGTTGTGATCTTGAGCTGATTCTTTTGTACTCATATCCACTCTTTGAGAGAGTAATTGTATAAGTGAGTATTGAGTGTTTATACACTTGTAACAAGAAGAAATATTGTATTTCTTCTTGAGAAGTCTTTGAGGTGAGGAACCTCCGAGCAAGTTGTTTGAGGCTTATGCGATTTAAGTTCTCAAACGGAAAGGTTTGTTAGGTACCCGTAAACTTAACAGAGAAGTCTTTGAGGTGAGGAACCTCCGAGCAAGTTTGCTGAAGCTTATGTGACTTAAGTTTCAGGTTGTTTGAGATTTGTGTGATTCAAGTCTCAAGTGTAAAGGTTTGTTAGGTACCCGTAAACTTAACAGGTTTGCTGAGGCTTATGTGACTTAAGCTCTCAGGTTGTAAACGGTTTGTTGGGCACCCGTAAGCTCGACGAAACTAGTAGAAATCTCGAGAGAGTCTCTCGGGGACTGGACTAACCACAAAGTGTGGCCAACCAGTATACATCTCTGCCTTCTTTACCTTCCGCATTTATTTTCAGCACCTGTTAAATTCCTGCAAATTAAGTTAAGTTTTAATTCCGCAAGATTTTTTATAAAACGCTATTCACCCCCCCTCTAGCGTTAAGTGTTAATTCTAACAATTGGTATCAGAGCCTAACTCTCTAAAAGACTTAACAGTTTGAGAGGATTTTCTATGGCTTCTACTAGTAGTGCTTTTGCAGGAATAGGTGAAGGACGTTCTCCATATTATCCTCCAATATTTGAAGGAATAGACTATACGGATTGGAAGGAGAAGATGAGAATCTTCATCAGATCAAACAATATTCGTCTGTGGCAAATCATCAAGAGTGGTGATCAAATGACGAAACAAGTTGGAGAAGCCTTGGTAAGTGAATATAATACAAAGGCAATAAATATGTTGTATAGTTCTTTAAATCAGGAAAATTGTCGAAAAATTTCCCACTGCAAAACTGCCAAGGAAATGTGGGACAAACTTGAGGACATTTATGAAAACGCTCCTCAAGAAACGAGCAGTTCGTGTGATGAACAAAATACACGATGCTTCATGGCCGACAAAGAAGAAGAGGTAAGTACTTCTGGCTCTTATTCTTTTGAAGAGTTGCAAGAAGCCGTTAACGATTTATTTTATGAATTGAAAAAGGTTTCAAAAATCGCCAAAGAAGCTACTGCTAAGGCAAAAGCTTTTGAAGATGAAAATCATTTTCTGAAAAATGACAATGATGATCTTAGAGATAAGATCAAGGCGATGAATGAAATTTCCTCGAGTGATAAATGTTTTACTTGTTTATCTTGTGATTCTCTGAAATCTGAAATTTCAGAACTTAGGAGTACACTAGAAACACGTAGTGTAGACGTTCCTAAGGTTGTTGAAGAAAAGAAGAAGTCTAGGAAAAATAGACGGCATAAAAACAATCGAGTTAGAAATTTCACTGCACCACCTAGAAATAATTCTAGGGCCTTAAGTGAGTCTAGAACTAACACTGTTAGACCACCTAGACACTATTCTTGGATCTATGCAAACGAGTCTAGAACAAACGCTTTTAGACCACCTAGACACGATTCTAGGAATTGTACAAATGAACCTAGAAATAATAATTTTAGGCAACAGTCTAGGAATGAGACTAGACCACCTAGAAACGATGCTAGGTTCCTTAACAAGTCTAGAATTAATAACTTTAGACCACCTAGATACAATTCTAGAAATTGGAATAATGAGTCTAGAGTTAACCACTTTAGATCGCCTAGAAATAATACTAGGACCTTTGTGGACAAGTCTAGAATAAATCATACTAGACCACCTAGAAATGACTCTAGGATTTTCAACGCATCTAGGAATGACTATAGATCACCTAGAACGTATTTGGCACAACCTAGGCATAGGCACAACCCGAATGTTGTATGCCATTATTGCAATCGCGTAGGTCACACTGCACCCGTGTGTTTTGCGAAACATAGGGATTTATCTTTTGGTCATAATTATTATTTGCCTAACCCTCAAGGACCCAAAATTGTTTGGGTACCAAAAACCTCTCCGTAGGTATTTTTGCAGGTGTGCTTGAAGACTACAAAATTGTAGTAAGATGTACCAAGCACGATACCTAAATGCATCAAGGAAAATTTCGGTTAGCTATTCATTTTGATAAAACCGAATTGTGCAAATAATTAATATTGAAATATTTGTTGTTATTATTGATATGTACCAGCTGTTGATATCAACATATGAGTTGTTAACTTGATTCTCACTTTGAAAGATGTTGATGTGCTTAATTGTAAGATGATATGTGAGATTTCATTGTTGATTATTCTTGTTGGTTCACATGCTGAAAATCTGTTTTTGATTGATTACTAGTATCAATTATTAAATGATTGATCCATGCTTTGACGAATGTTGATTCTTGTATTGAATGAGCATCTACTAGAATCATTTATGGTTAAATCATGTTTTGGTAATCTATTTCAAACAGCAAGTAATATCAATTATGTTTATTGTTGCATGTTTTGATAAATGCTCTTCAAATAAACGAGTAGTATACTTTTTGAAATAATTATATGATATGTTTTGTTGGTATAATTGATAAATTTCTAGCAATCTTCACATTGTATGTTCCTCAATATCCTTCCTATTTTATTTGTGAATATGGTAAAAGGAAGTAGCCTTCATCTTCTTACTAAAAGAAGAAATGTTTAGGTGATTTGTTTCAAGTAAGAATGAATGTCGTTACATTCTATCTTGCCTTACTTGAGGAGGAATTTGTTCTTGGAAAGAATAGATTGCATAAATTTTATTGATGATATTACTTCTAGAAATATATTTCTTGGTGATGATATTATTTTGATGTTTCAGAAATATTTTGTTTTGATTTTCGTTTTTTAAAATAAAATTCTACATTGATAATCTTTATGTTGTTATTGATAACATCTTCGATATGTCAAAAATATTTCTATTTGATAAAATTATGTTGGAGTTACTAATATGCTTGCATGAAGTCTACTATTCGATAACTAGCAAATTGAGATGTTAATGATGGAGGATGACATCAAAACATACCGGGTATGATCGTTCCTTACTCTACCCTATTGCTAGTAGAATTGATATGATATTTCACAAGTATTGATATGATAGATATTCATCATGTCCATTTTCAAATAGATCACGTTCTCAAAGGCGATGTCGAAATCGAGTATTCAATCAACTGACATCTTCACCAAGCCTTTAGATAAAGAGTTGTTCTTCCGTATTCTTAGTGAACTCGGAGTTCTTGACTCTACGTTGATCAAATGCATACACTTATGTTGCATTCATCTTTTTGAATATTGTGTTTTTGCAGAGATATCCTCGAAGATAGGGGGAATAATTTGTGAAAATTTTTATATAGTGCATATGTTTTGAGAAAATGCAATATTTGAATATGTGCATCAATTGTGTTAAATTTTGGTTTTACAACAATTGATATTGATTATAAATTTGTATTTATTTTTATAAAATATTTTCTTAAAAACGTTTTTCTAATTCTAAAAAGTTATTATCTTCTACCATATGTTGATGGCATTGTCTCATCCATAATCAATTGTCATACATCCATAATTGATTATCATATATCCAAAATCGATTGGCATATTCTCATAATCGAATGCTCAAATTTTTCAGAGCTTTAAATCTTTTTGCCGAGTCAACAATCGATTGTCACTTGCCACAATCGATTGTCCGTTCATTTCTGAATCTCTGAGAACTCACTGCCTATTGTCCATCATTTTTTGACTAAGTATAAAATAGCTACACAATCGATTGTTACATCTCACAATCGATTGTCCAACGGTCCATATTCAAAATTGTGACCGTTCTGTCTTATTAAAAGCTCTGCAAATTGATTTCCGTGTTGTCAGCTCAAACAACGTTCAAGAGAACTCTTCAACAATCGATTGTCCTGCTAACAATCGATTGTCTAACGGGTGAAAATCAAAATTTTCAAACGTTCAGATTTCCCATCCTCCTCTCTATAAATAGGAGTTGTTATCTTCATATTCATCACCTCAAATCAAATTCATTACTTCATATTCTCTCGACTTTTTTCAAGCAATTCTTGTGAAAATGTCGGACCACAATACAAAACGTCCCCGTTCCGGTAGGCAAGGAGCTTCCTCTTCTGCTCCTCCTCCTCCTACGAACTATCCCTATGAAGATGGTTCCGTTTTATTTTTCAATACTGAAAACAAACTCACTCGTTTTCTGACAAAATTTGAAAAACGAGACATTCTTCCTCTCCGTTTCTCTACCGAAAAATATCTTGAATCCTTCGGTCTTGCTGCCAACGTTCTACAAGAAAGTAAACTTCTTGAGTTCCTACTTCTTAAGTATGACTTTGTCAATACGACTTTGATTCGAGCATTTTATTCTAACCTTTGGGAAAATGAAGAAGGTGATCTTATTACTTTTATAAATGGTATTAGAATCATTGTTTCCGATGAAAATCTTCACACCATTGCTCATCTTCCTAACAATGGTGACGATATCTTTCAATACATCGGAGAGGCCGGTGTTCTTTTTTATGAAACGGCTTTCCTACACCAAGCCGGAATCACTCACTATGATCCAAGACTCTCTTCCCGTCGTCCTACAATCACGGGAATGGATCCAAACTATCGGCTGATTTTTTATTTCATTACCCGAGTCCTAAAGCCTCGTAGGCACAATCATACCACTATTTCCCAAGAAGACTCCAAACTTATGCACGCCATTTCTACCGGAGCAAGAATAAATTGGTGTCGATTAATCAAGCTTCACATGCGTGATGCTATTGGAGACGATCGACCTCTTCCCTATGCTCTTCTAATTATGAATTTTCTTGAAGCTGCCGGATTTGTCACGGCAAATGGTCCACTCAAAAATAGGACCAAACACTGGGAAATTTCTGAATCTTCCTTTCCCAATGTTGGCGAACATGACACTCATCCTCCTCCCAATCCCTCTCAAACGCGTCGTGCTCAGGATCCAAATATGAATATTATCATAGATCATCTTACTCGCATTGAGCTAAAAGTTGATCGATTGACTCATGAAGTTCATGGTTATTTTAATCATGTAAATTATTCATACGATGCTCTTGTTCCATTTGAGACAGCGCCGGACACCATGGGAGAAGAAGATAATGATGAGGAATAAATTTTTTTTTAGTGTTACGTTGTATTTTCATTTCTGCTAAGTGTTATATTTTTTTTTTGGCTTATGTATATTGTTGGTTCCTTTAATGAAATATGTTTTGCAGAAAATTCAAGTCTGTTGATTCGCATCTTATTCTCTAACCTTTTTCTAACCTTTTTGTTAATGTTAAAAAGGGGGAAGATTAAGAGTATATGCATATTTATCTTGTTCATGCATTAGAAGATAAAGGGTATATTTATTTTCTATGCCTTGGGGAAGATAAGGGTATATGCATACTTACTTGTTTACATGCATACTTTATTTAAAGGGGGAAGACATATGCATGTTTATGATTATACAAATCTGTTGATATTTATTGCAAAATATTCGATTTCTTTACATTGCAACTAATCGATTATCTCGTATCAATAATCGATTATGTTGACGTTTGTTGAATTCGCATGCTGTTAATAGACTTGTTATCTAACCACTTTTTGTTAATGTCAAAAGGGGGAAGATAAACGGGCTATGCATGCATACTATATTTCCATGCACTTTGATATATTTGCATATTACATATAATTGTCAAAAGGGGGAAGACATTGCATATAGCTTTGATAAAAACGAGCATTAACAGATTATGTATGCACACGTTGGTATAGTTGCATACATTGAGGGGGAATCATAATTTGAGGGGGAACATGAACATGCATCTTGAACTGTTATGCATATTGAATTATCTTGAACTGTTATTATTATGCATATCCCGATATAGGTTTGCCATTATCAAAAAGGGGGAAATTGTTGAATCACGTTCTCAAACTAAACGTGTATTGATTTATGTAGGTTTTGATAAATGACAAACCAACGAGGATGAAACAAATAACAATCCAAGTACAAGAGAGACAATACAAGTTCAAGAACATCAAGTGAAGTTATAGTTGAGTCGTTCTATTTTGTAATCTTGACTCAACAACGTATTCTAATATTGTCTCTCTCATAAAAATGTTTTTCATCAAATCATGCATCATTATGTTTTAACAAATAAGTTGCATATAAGTCAAAATGATTTTTAAACATGTATGTTGAAAAACAGACTCAAACAATCGATTGTCTGAATATAACAATCGATTGTTATGAGACAGAGTTGCGAAAATTTCCAAAAATGCATCACAATCGATTATCAGGATTAACAATCGATTGTCATGAGACAGAAAGTTTTCTAAGTTTTCCAAAATGCAAAACAATCGATTGTCAGATTTTAACAATCGATTGTCATGAGGCAGAGTTTTCAAAATTGTCTAAAACTCATCACAATCGATTGTCTGAATCTAACAATCGATTGTGCATGCTGAAATTTCCAAACAGACTTTTTCAAACGGCTTTATTTCAACAATTATTAGTGGAACAATTATTACACAATCTTTTAGTCAAAAAGTTGTCGGAAATATTTTGAATATTTGAATAACAATCGATTGTCATGAGGTAACAATCGATTGTCAACTTTACAAATCCGACAGATCTTTCAAAAGCCGATTTTCAGGAATTTGTCTGTTGAAAAAGTGTTCCAACAATCGATTATCAGTCCAAACAATCGATTGTCAAGCGGATTTTTAGGAGTGTTTTCTGGCATTAAAGGCAACGGTCTAATACACAATTTTCTCTATAAAACACCCTCTGAAAATCATTTTTTAAATACAACAACACACCAGAAAAATTGCAAAGTTTACTTTACATTTTTTATCTTCAATTTTCATATCATACACATTATTTTGAGAGCCAAACATTGATTAAGTTGTTGTGATCTTGAGCTGATTCTTTTGTACTCATATCCACTCTTTGAGAGAGTAATTGTATAAGTGAGTATTGAGTGTTTATACACTTGTAACAAGAAGAAATATTGTATTTCTTCTTGAGAAGTCTTTGAGGTGAGGAACCTCCGAGCAAGTTGTTTGAGGCTTATGCGATTTAAGTTCTCAAACGGAAAGGTTTGTTAGGTACCCGTAAACTTAACAGAGAAGTCTTTGAGGTGAGGAACCTCCGAGCAAGTTTGCTGAAGCTTATGTGACTTAAGTTTCAGGTTGTTTGAGATTTGTGTGATTCAAGTCTCAAGTGTAAAGGTTTGTTAGGTACCCGTAAACTTAACAGGTTTGCTGAGGCTTATGTGACTTAAGCTCTCAGGTTGTAAACGGTTTGTTGGGCACCCGTAAGCTCGACGGAACTAGTAGAAATCTCGAGAGAGTCTCTCGGGGACTGGACTAACCACAAAGTGTGGCCAACCAGCATACATCTCTGCCTTCTTTACCTTCCGCATTTATTTTCAGCACCTCTTAAATTCCTGCAAATTAAGTTAAGTTTTAATTCCGCAAGATTTTTTATAAAACGCTATTCACCCCCCTCTAGCGTTAAGTGTTAATTCTAACACTGTCTGTGTTGAGCATGGTAATTTGAGGTGCTTCATGGGTATTAATTCTTGGATAGAATCGTGCATTGTGGCAAGGCCGCGTGATGTTATGACCTTTCGAGCAGGATTAAGGTACTCTATTTCTATGACGTGAGATGGGATCTCAGTTGTGTGTTGTGATCGTACGGAGGAATTTGAAGTACAAGTCTTTTGTTTGAGTCAGTTGTCATGATTTAAATGTGTTCACATTGTTTCTTATTGGTGCCTATGTTGAGAAGGATGTGGCTTAGGCCAAAGTTGAGGTGTCATATCACCTGAGTGGCGTGTTGTAGTTGAGATGATCGTTGGAGTCATTACTGAGTACGAGAAAATTAGATTTCAACATGTTAGAAAGGTAATATCGAGAGTTGGCTCTGAAATATGTTATAGTATCGGTCAGAAAGGAAATGGACTCATGAATGGGTAATATGAGAGATGGGTTCGGTTTATCGCGTGTTTCAGTTACCGTTGGCAGTATATGAAAGTGTTGGAATAAGACTTTAGCTAACAAAAAGGTTTTCTATCGGTATCCGGCTATCGTGGTCAATTGTTATGAATGGAGGTTATCGCTGCATGTGTGTGAGTTATATGGGATATCATATGATTGCAGCCGAGGTTGCAGGTATGGATTATTACAGCTGCTTCGGGATAATTCTGAGTATAGATGTGAGGTTCTGATCTTGTGTATGATTCCGGAAAGTGCAGTGAGGTTTTATGGTTTATGGGCCAGATGGATTGTGAAATTTCAGCTGTGTTGTGTTATGGTACTTATGTGAGTTAGGGTGATGTGGGATCACGCCAGGTATATGCTTGGTAAAGTCACTCAGTTATTGGGTTGCTTCTAGTACAACTCTTGGTACGCTCGAGGACGAGCGTTTGTTTATGTTGGGGAGGACGTGACAACCCGACCCGTCGTCTTTTATATTTCAGCCCCGCTATCCCCGTAATATGCTTCCCCTTGTGTCGATATATGTGTTTGGTGAGTTTGAGATGCGTTGGATTGAATTTGGTTAGAAATGAAACCAATAGTCTATTTAAGGAAAGCTTAAGTTGGAAAAGTCAACCGGACGTTGACTTGTGAGTTAGAGGGCTCAGAATGGATTTCCATGATTCTACTAGTTTTGGATAGTGATTTGTGACTTGGGAAAGAAAACAGAATCGAATTTGGAGGTCCGGTGTAGAATTAGGCTTGAATTGGCTAAGTTCGAGTTTTGTGAATTCCGGTTGATAGATGAGATTTTGATCCCGGGGTTAGAAAGGAATTTTGAGAGTTGTAGTAACTTCGTTAGGTGATTTTGGATATGTTCGCAAATTTCAGGTCAATCGGACGGCGTTTGGTTGGGTTTTGGATCGAATGCGAATTTGGAAAGTTATAGTTTGACTTAGGCTTAAATTTGAGGAATTTGATGATTTTTATATTAGTGTTGGTGTTTTGATGGACTGAGCAAGTTTGGACGAGGTAATAGGTCGCGTTGGTGCTTTTGGTTGAGGTACCGGGGGCCTCGGGGTGATTTCGGATGGTTAACGGAAGGATTTGAATTTTGGAAATGTTGCAGATTTTGAAGGTTCAGCAATTGCAGACAATTGTTCAATGCGATCGCAGGTTTGGCTCTGGATCGCGTAGAAGGCCTGGCGGGGGTTCTGAGGTTGTTCAATGTGATCGCGTGTTCGTGGGTGCGATCGCGTAGGTTGATGGAGTTGTGCTCTGCGTTCGTAGAGGCTTGTTTGCGATCGCGTAGGTTTAGCGGGCGAAGCAGTGCGATCGCAGGGTCGAGGTCGCATTTGCATAGGCCATTGGGGGAGGCCCGACAAGTTGTTCTATGCGATCACAGGAGGAAGTTCGCGATCGCATAGAGAAAAGTCACCTGGGCAGTTAAGTTTTTAAGGGTTATTTCATCCGCGAGCTTCATATTATTCCTCCATTTTTGCAATACCTTGAGAGCTCATTGACGGATTTTGAAGGGGATTTCAACGGGAAGTGCTTGGAGGTAAGTCTCGTGGTATTATTACGTCATTTTATTGAAGAATCGGCCATTAATTCTCTGAAATTGGTTGTAAAGGTTGATGAACTAGGGCTTGAAATTTCAAATCAAATTTCAAGTGCTTGATGAAGTTTATATGTACGGAATCGTGGCGAGGCGAGGATTCCGAAAATGCAAGTTTTGTAATTTTTCGAGAAGTGGGCCCGAGACTCGGGTTTTGCCAACTTCGTATTTTTGGTCGTATTTCGAGTTATTTCGATTCGGTTATGTTCCATTAGTCTATTGTGACGTATTTCGATTTGGTTATGTGTCATTATTCTAGTGTATTTCGAGTTATTGGTTTTGATCAGATTTGGCGCCCGCGGAGGTTGATTCTCGAGGCAAAGGCGTCGTGAGCTTGAGATTTCACCGGTTCAAGGTGAGTAATACTTGGGAATGATATCTTGAGGGTTTGAAACCCCAGAATTGTGCATCTTAGTATTGTATTGAGGTGACTTGCACGCTGGACCTAAGTGTGGGGTAGAGCACCGTTGGGGATCGTGACTTGGTCCGTCCCGATTATTGGTTTTACCATGTATTTACAAATAATTTGTTGTTATCATCATAAATTGGGCTCATTGTAATACTTGGGGCTTATTGTCGATTGTTTGAACTCTTTGTGAGCTATCATCACTGTTTTTCTCACTATTTGAAAAACTATTTGAACTCAGTCCATGTGATTTACACTGTTTTATGAACTCAGCTTATTTTACTCAAACTTGCAGTTTAAAAGATATTTGAACTATCATTTGAGATGAGCATATTTGTTTTACAGATGCCCGATGGGCTTTTGACTATTTTAGATTGATTGAGGCTGAGGTCCATATGTGAGGGCATGAATATAATGTAAGGAGGCTTGCAAGCCTTGAGTGATATGTGTACATGTGCATATACATGCATGGATCGTACTGCACGCCGCAGTAGCATATTGTATGGATCGGGCTGCACGACCCGCAGCAGTGTGATGTTGATATTTCGCTTGGGCTGTAGGAGCCTCTCCAGAGTCTGAACCCCCGCAGTGAGCGCTGGTACCCAAATGGATCGGGATGCACGTTCCGCAGTGTTCATGCATTTCATTGCATTCATGCATTACTCCTGTTTGTACTACGTGACACGACATTTAGCACTCATATATCATTGGCATACATACTGTTACTTGTCTTGCTGACCAGATACGCTGGTTCTATATGTTGAGGAGTGCTGAGCCTGAGAGGCTGACGATGGATGTGTGTTGGGAGTGAGCCCGCAGGGGGCTGCTACTTTACTGGAAGGTTGATATTGAGCTCGAGGGGCAGGTTTCTGATTATTTCCTACTTGTTGAAATTACCTTTGCAATTGTAGAAAAAACATATTCTTAAAAGAGATTTTTGAACTGATCTTCGGATTTTTTAAAGGTATTTTTCACCGTAAAAAGGGTTGTTCTGTCTTTTATAGCAGTCTGGTGTTCTCTTGCGTGTTTTCTTATCGCTCAGATATTATTCTCGCTTATTACCACTGAGTTGCAAGTACTCACTTTACTCTCTACACCTTGCGTACACTAGCAGGTCTTGTTCACCCGATAGCAGGTTATTAGCAGGATCGAAGGCCATATTCCGGTAATTGATCAAGGTGACCACCAGCATTCGTGGCACCGCATTCTATCTTTGTATTCCGGTTTTATCTTGTATATATATATATATACATTGTTGGTCCAGTAGTAGCGTTCCTATTCATTAGATGCTCGTGATTTTTCACACCCCAGTAGGGCTGATGTATTTCATATCAATTAAGGTCATAAATCTAGATTCGAAATGATATATAATTGTTTAACTGTTAAAAGAGAATTTTGGGTTGCTGGCTGGCCTTGTCTTCATGAGAGACGCCATCACGATCGGGTATAGAATTTGGGTCGTGACAAAAGAAGATCTCTTACCCGTGTGACATGGTAAGATGTCGCTATGTCAGTCACCCATTCCGACTCTGGACCTACCAAGTGCATGCATTCTCTTCGTCATTTATGAAGAGAACAACACTGTCATTATTTTGCACTATGGCGGTTGTGTCGTCGTCATTCTTCTGGCCACTGCTTTCACCTTTTTTTTCCTTAGATTTGGGCAGTCTCTTTTGAAGTGACCTGGTTGATCACAATTGTAGCAATTTCTGGCTTTTGATTTAGATCAGTTCATTGACTTCCCACGAGCTCCGGATCTATCATAGTTGCTCGAACTCTTTTGATAACTCTAGCCTCTACCTTCTGTGATGAGAGTTTGTCCTTGATTTTCAAGTGCAATTTATTCGTCAGCGTTTTAGACATGTGTAGGCTTTCCAACCTTGTCCTGCGACTTCATCAATGATGTTATTTACCACATCATCGGATAAGTGCAACATGATTGCACTAGTACCTCTTTCATCCAAGTCAGTCCGACCCTCAGCCTTCATGGTATCAGACTATTTGGCATCAGCATCTAGTACCTTGTGTAATCCCTGTTGAATGAGCAGATCCCTCATCCTTCTTTGCCATGTTGAGAAACCGCTATCTCTGTTGAATTTTTCTACCTCGTACTTTACTCCGGACATTTTTTTCCACCGAATATGATGCTACAGACATTGAATAGTATTTATACGAACGAGCAGAACCTGTGCTTTGATACAAGTTGTTGGGAATAAACCCCACAAAAATAAATTCACGATAATAAAAGCGGAATAATAATATAGCACCGAGATACTGTACTTAACAGGAATAAAAGAGTAATAATGACACCAAGATTTTTACGTAGAAAAACCTTTTGAATAAGGGAAAAAACCACGACCCCGAGAGGCGCAACTAATATCACTATAGTAAGAAATTTTACACTTTGTAGGCCTGAGTAAAATACTATAAAGACCACTACAACAGTCAAAAAGAAATAACTCTTTTTAATATTTCATCTCACTACAATATCGCTCACATTCTCTATTTTCCTCACAAACTATTTTTTTATACCTTATGTGTGATATCTTACTATTTCTTTCTCTCTTTATTGGTGTATTTAAAATTCTGCATTCATTTCCAAACTTGGGCCCAAAGTAATTGTAGACACGTGCCTATTACAAATGAAATGGACCCACAGAAATGTCTATGTGCAAACAAACTTACGTTCGGATTTTGTCTTACTCTTTTGCATATGTATTAGAAACGGGTTAAGGGGTTGCAAGAAATGCTGTATTGTCTAACAAGGAAGGTTTAGTGTAGAAATAATATCATTATTCTTAGCTGGAATATTTATAAAAAGAAGAGACACGTGGATGGCTAAGATGGGAGCTAGTAGCAGTTACTTATCCAACGGCCAGATTAGCTCAATCAGTTGTAACAAACCGGTACCGATTTCGGTTACACAATTTTGGAATTATTCCATTTTAATTCTTATTCCATGAAAACATTTATCCATTTGTTCTGAATTTCGATTTTGTTCCATCAAAACTATGCACATAAGACTTGGACTTTAAAAACATCGTACAATAATTGGTGGACCTTTATATCTTGTTTGGATGGTTATTACATGTTGTATTACAGAAGTGTATTGAAATTTTAAATACAATAATTTATTTTGATTGTTATTTAAATTTTATTGTAACGCATAATTAGATTTGTTGTTACATAACGACAAAAAATATCACTTTATGGAACGATCCATTTGGTGTGGTCACGTCGTTACCTTATTTTTTCTTCTCATCTTGCATTCCTTATTATTAAATAATACTATTTTATCCTTTGTCTGTCTTTTTATACAACAATTTTATCTTGTACCTTATTTTTTAAAATTAAATTGCAAGTTTATTTTTTACATTATTGATGTATGACATCACGAAATCATGACAAACAATAAAGTCTATCCAAATATTATATACATCGTAATAATACGATATAATATAATAGATTGTGAAACCATACCTAACAACCATCCAAACAAGCTATTACTTGACACAAGTTATATCATACTCCCTTTTTTACCCGGATCTTCAAAGAAATAATAAGTTGGGTTAAAACACGCACATTTAAAACGGATTTTAACTAATGCAGGAAGGATTATTACTAAAACATTAGGTGGTGTTGAACAAAACTAAAATACTATTGAAAATTTTATGCTTTGCACCAAATAGTCATAATTATTACTCCTAAAGTTTTTTCACTCGATCTATTTGTTTATATATAAATCATTGTATGGGTCGAAACTTGACTCCACAATAATTAACGGGATTAACCCATTCTTAAGCCTATTTGTAACTAATAAATGGTACGGCCATTTATTAACAACAGCATTTGATGACTACCTTATTTGACTAAGTGAGGCCACAGCCAGCCCGCCATTACGAAGGCGTCCTCTCAATATGGTCACGGCCACTCAGTGCCAGCTGGCAGAGTTAATAACTATGAATATTAACAGAAAGAACCCTAAAAGGGGGTTGCTTCTTCTTCTTCTGCACTACTTCTAAGAAAGAAAGAATATCATTGTAAGGTTCTAAACCTCTCCAAGGAGAGACAGACCAAATCAATATCAATCAATAAAAAGCCCTTCACCTATTTCCTCTTAGTACAAAAAATTTATTTCTTATTCTTTTTATTCGGTCTTTTGGTTTATTACGGTCTGATATAATATACCCTTGAGTGATTTTTAATTGTTTTTATGCTTGTAAAGCACACGACAACTTTTGAGCAAAATAATTTGGCACCGTCTGTGGAAATTTTATAACAGAATCGCGTAGTTCATTTTTGGACCAAAAGGAAAGAAAACACTCGAAGGAAAAAATGACTCAACCTGAACGAGTTAAAGCAACATACCGGGTAAAGAGAACTCAAAGGTTTCTACAAGAACCTGAACATCTCGTCTCTCCGCTTTCAAAACAGAAAGAAGCAAAGAACAACGCAAGAAGAAGAAGAAGAAAGATGTAAGACCCCCCCCCCCCCCCCCCCACATCCTTAATACAAGATCCTGCCGAAAAAACAATGCGAAAACATCTCAGAACAAGAATCGTCGCAGAAGGCAGCGCACAAACGGTGTGAGATCTTAAATCGAAACCGATCTCTAGCTCCCCATACTCGTGACAGTGGGCCGCGCGAGGGAAGTAGATCCAACTACAAGTTGAACTGGGACTCAGGCTATGCGCCTTCGCCATCAAAGATTGCAAGTTTAACTACAAGTTGAACTAGGACTCAGGCTATGCGCCTTCGCCATAAAAATTTACAAGTTCAACTACAAGTTGAACTGGGACTCAGGCTATGCGCCTTCGCCATTAAAAATTAAAAGTTCAACTACAAGTTGAACTGGGACTCAAGCGATGCGCCTTCGCTATTAAAAATTACAAGTTCAACTACAAGTTGAACTGGGACCCAGGCTATGCGCCTTCGCCGTCATAAATTACAAGTTCAACTACAAGTTGAACTGGGACTCAGGCTATGCCCGTTCGCCATCAAAGCTTACAAGTTCAACTACAAGTTGAACTGGGACTCAAGCTATGCGCCTTCGCCATAAAAAATTACAAGTTCAACTACAAGTTGAACTCGGACTCGGGCTATGCGCCTTCGCCATAAAAAATTACAAGTTCAACTACAAGTTGTACTGGGACTCAGACTATGCGCCTTCACCATAAAACATTACAAGTTCAACAACAAGTTGAATTAGGACTCAGGCTATGCATCTTCGCCATCAAAGATTACGAGTTTAACTACAAGGTGAACTGGGACACATGCTATGCGCCTTCGCCATCAAAAATTACAAGTTCAACTACAAGTTGAACTGGGACTCAGGCTATGCGCCTTCGCCATAAAAAATTACAAGTTCACCTACAAGTTGAACTGGGACTCAGGCTATGCGCCTTCGCCATAAAAGATTACAAGTTCAACTACAAGTTGAACTGGGAATCAGGATATGCTTCCTCATAAAAAAATTACAAGTTCAACTACAAGTTGAACTGGGACTCAGGCTATGCACCTTCGCCATCAAAAATTACAAGTTCAACTACAAGTTGAACTGGGACTCAGGCTGTACGCCTTCGCCATAAAAATTATAAACCCAATCACAGTCGAATCAAGGCCCAGATTATATTCCTTCACCATGACGAGCCCGATCTCGCTCGAACAACAAGGTTGAACACCCCCGGCCTCAAACCTAAAGAGTTCAACCCTGTTTAAACCAAGGCTCAAGCCAATCGCCTTCACCGTTGGACGGAGCAAGGCTTGTTTCTCAACGGATGAAGAAATAAGTTAAGAACCCTCGCCATTCGAGTAAGTACGACTAACTCGAACTGAGATTAGGGCCACGTAAAGTTCAGCTCTAGTCGAATTACAAGGCTGTGTTTCTTGCCATCACGGCCAGTAGTTCGACCCGAACTAGGTTTAAGGCTATATGCTTCCACCGCCAATTAATGGCTACAACTTGCTCACACCAAGTAAAGGAAAACGATAAACAAAAAGCATTAAATCATGGCCAAAGCCATCGATGCTAATAGACCACTTAGTTTTCGACTGAGGCAAGCAAACGACCCAACAACAGTCGAAGTCACCTACCTGGCCAAGGCCATCAACGTCATCATAGTCAAGGACATCGACGTTATCACGACCAAAGTCATAGGGGGATTAACACGCCTGCCAGAAAAACTCTAAGGCAAAACACCCCTTGAACGCATACAAAAAGAAAAACTTGGGAGCAAGAAAAATGCAAAATAAAAAACAAGGCTAGAAAAGGAAAATAAAATGGCATATATTCACATCTTTATATACAACGGGCCATCCCCCTTACATCCGGCCAAGGACGGCAAACAAAGAAAGAAGTTAGCCAAACGGCAATGAAAACAAGAAAAACAAAACAAACATTACAAATCCTTTTTACTCGGCGCCGCCCGCACCACCGTCAACATCATCTGCACCTTCAGCGCCATCATTAACCCTCGGTGTCGCCGGGTCGAAGCTACAATCAATACGAGCATCACGAGCCCTCTGTCTGGCCTCCTCAAAGGTAGATTTAGAGACGATTTTGGCCTCCCACAAAGTCTTATGCACATCATGTTGGGCCTCGGCAAATGTCCAAAGCTCCCCGGCCTGGTTGGAAGAGGCGACCTGATCCCTTAGGCGCCGATTCTCTGCTTCAAGGGCCATAATCCAATTTAAACGCAGTCTGGGCGTCCTGTTCATAAACGCCAATCCGGCCCTCTAGCGTCGCCTCTGGATAAGCTGCAGCAGCCCTCTCCAACCCACGTTCCCTTTCGTAAATGCGGTTCGCAGTCTCCAGCGCCCCAACCCTCGACAAGGCATCCCTCGCTTGCAACCTTAAGGCGGTGACCTCCGCCTCCAAAGCAACCACCTGCCTGGTCAAAACCTCAGAGGCCTCTGCTGCCGTTGCCTGACTCTGGCGCTCCCTCTCAGCGGCAGCCCTCCTGTCGATCTCCATTCCTCGTCTTTTTGACGAAGCTGCCCCTCAAGGGTATTTACCCTGTCAAGGGTCTGCTACATTTGAAGCTCTCGCCTCACCAGCTCCTCAACCAGGTCCTGACTTTGGGGGTAATTCCTCATGCGATCGCACATCTCACGGCACCGATTTCGGTAACGACGGTACTTCTCCAACACCCACAGAAAGATTTCTGAGCGGACTTTGGCTCGGCGAATGGTCTCCACCTCCAACAAAAATGACTACAAGTATAAAGCAATAATAGAACAAGGAATTAAACTAAGTGAAAAAACAAACTAAGGTTACTACACGTACCTTCAAGCCCAGCGCTGCCACCTCACACATCAGCCCGACGTCCGTAATTCCCCTCAACGACGTGTTTTTCGCCGAGCACAACACCTTGAACTGCGACACTAAGTTTTCCTCTTAAAGCAACAAGTTTTTTTCTGTGGGGATCTTAGCATAGAAAAACCGCCCCCCAGCATGCACCATCGAGCGGGTAAGGCCTTCTTGAAACATGCGGACGTTGTCAGCATCCAAGTAAGACTCAGATTCATACTCCTCTCCTGTGACGCCCCTTCCTCCCTCCGCTGACCAAGAAGTTGCAGCTCCCACCTCCGCCAACAAGTTGGCACTTGTTTCTCCAACTAAAACAGCCGCTGAGGAACTACCTTCCCTCTCAGCAGCTGAAACTGTTAAATGAATCACCGAAGGAATAGTATTACCTTGGCCTAAGCCAACCGGGGCAACCCCTACTGTGTGCCCGCCCTCAAGGGCGGATGCCACCGCCACGTTCTCCTCCGCGTCCGATGGTGGAGAATCCAAACTTATCACCACAGTAGGATCCAGCGTAAATGCAACCCTACGCCTGACCAGCGGCCTCTCCTCTTCCTCCTCGTCCCCGTTAAAATGTGACTCTGCCCTAGGGCGTACGACCTCTGAGGACTCTTCAACTCGAGGTGTAGTCTGTGCTGGGGAATGAGCCACCGAATATTCGGCCGAAGTCGCCCTAAGAACTGGACATGGCACCGACATTGTAACTAATCGAGTAGTTGCGCCCGGCCTGCGGAAAGCTAGCTGAGGAGCCCTCACGCGGCGTGCCCTCCCTGATCAAAGAAAGAACAAAGTTGAAAAGAAGAGGCTAAGTGTAACAAAACAAGAATAAGAATAATACAACAAGAAGTCAGATTCTCACCAGAAGCGGGCGTATGTCCATGCTTTTCCCAGAAAGACGCCCACGTGCGAATCCCTGGTGTATACGGAAGCACGGCCTCGACCCACTCGTGAATACCGGGTAGCGGAGCCAGTGGCGGCCTATCAGCCACAAATTTGAGAAAAGTTAGTATGTATAAATGTAAGGCATAAAGAGTAGCCGAAAGCTGGAATTAAAAAAAGAAAGACTTACGTGTATGCTTCCAAGTCTCTGGGAATTCATCAACACACACCACCAAATGATTAGTCCTGATATAGAAGAAATGCTCATAAGGACGAGAGTCGACCATGTCGTCCAACTCTGTAGTCAAACCCCTTGTCCCACGAGGTACCGCCCGAATTATACTACCACGGACCCTCTGTGGGGCGTAGAGATTCAGCACGTGCTGGAGCATAATCTCCCTTCAGGACAGCTCCACATACTTTATGAGCATTACAAAGAGCTTGTAGAGGGAAGGAGTAAGCTGGCGAGGGCACACCCTGTAGTGATGGCAGAAGTCCACCACCAACATTGGGAGAGGGAGCATGTATCCCAATTTGTAAGGATAAGCGTATAAAATGCAATATCCCCTACGGTCGACATAGACCCTCTCCTCGCTCCTAGCGAGGACAATGATAGCATAGCGGGGGATATCCCACTGTTCCCTCAACTGGGCAATGCCCACTTCCCCCATCAATGGGGATTTCTTACTTGGTCTTCTCCCTCATCGCCGGTGAAATCAGTCACCGGACCTCCGGGAAAGGATATAATATCGGTCACCAGCGGGACACATATGACCCTTTTCCGAATAATAAAAGAAGAAGAGTATTGTAGAGCAAAGTGTAGAGAGAGGGAATTCTTATTGATATTTTTGGATGAATTACAATGCAATAGAACCCCTTTATTTATAGGGGAAAGTGACGTAGCCACCAAGTAATAAATCCTGGAATCTCTCTAAATATGAATATTTACCATAAATAGAATTCTATTTATAACACTCCCCCTTGAATGTCTATTCAACAGATAATGTGCCTCGTTAAAACCTTAACTAAAATAAAACTCAGTGCGAAAAAAAATTCTAGAGAAGGAAAAAGAGTACACATATCTAACAATACGCCTTTTTGTTGCCTCGTTAAAAACCTTGCAAGGAAAACCCAGTGGGATAAAACCTTGTAAGGGAAAAAGAGTGCAACGCGTATTAACTCCCCCTGATGAGAGCATCAATTCACATCCATGAGCCTTCATATTCCAATCTTGTGCAACATCTTTCAAAAGATCTTTGTTAGAGATTTGATAAACAAATCAACCATATTAAGTTGATTTAATATGTTGAACCTTGAAATCATCATTCTTAATAGATATATTGTCTTCATATGATCTTGTTTGAATCGTCAGTTCAATATCTTCACATAGAGGTGAAAACTTTTGCTATCGTATTATCATGCTTATAGTTACAGCAAGATACATTTGTGCATAAATTGCACTGAGGAAGTGGTACCTCAAGATCGAGAATTGTAGATGCTTCAAGCAACTTAAATCCTTCATGGATTGTCATATAAGTTAAGCAATATAAGCCATCTAAAGAGGCTTTAGTGCATATAAAGTTTTTATGTCTTGCATAGACATTTAAGATATCGAGAAATGATTGCACATACCATTGATTTTATATTTTCAGGTATTTGAACTACATATCAAAAACTACATGTCTTTCATATGGAATCAATTCTATTTGAATTGTATCTCTTCCATTTGGCCAATACTTTTGTATATGTGGGCGACATACTTAATTTCCTCATCTATATTGGAGCTATCATAGATGTCGTCGACGAACATTTTATATCGATTCCAACATTTTTCATAAAGAAATAACATAGAGATCTCTTCATTCATATATTTAGGTACCTGAATCTCTCACGAGATTTAATGAAGTGTTATGTCATGTGATCTTCTAGATCACTTGCATCCTTATTATGATCACTTTGATCATTTGCTCATCTTTTTTTATCAAGAAGTTCTACTTGAAACTGATTTGTCTTTACGCTTCAAGCGTACCATAAATTTTGTCCTTCTAGGACTTACTATGAGCATTTGCAATGAGAATATATTTACTTTCTTTGGGTCAACAAATGCGTATGACATGCTTTGTAATATATTGCAAATGAATGATCCTTTTATGAACTTCAAGTTCATATTATCCCATTCGAAGATCTATATGTATAAATAATAATTCATTCCATGTAACTTTTTTCTCAACTATTGTATCTTGTCTCCCCCTCATGTTAGAAAAACTAACTTGCTTCCTCAAATTTGGAAATCCATCTTTGTGCATTATGGTGTTAATCAAAATATACACCGCACATTAATAATCAAAATATACACCGCACATATAGATAACTTTGTTCTCATAAGCAATAGTTTAGCTATAAAGTGGAGTCACTCAATAAATTATTTTGCTAAACCAGTTGTGATGTAAACCAACTTATCAAGATGAACTTCTTGAATAGAAAATCTGGAAATTATGCTCGAAATTAAATTACTGAGCAAGTTACCTCGCAAGCGCCGGCCACGTTGCAGGCTAATAATAATCGCACATGTAACCATCTCATAGATGCATCTTATGTGGTATACATGGCAGGTGAATGGGCTCATATTCACCTTTGATATTTTTAGAATTCATGGGATTCAATCCCAACTCTAGTTGGTCAATTAATTAATGAGAACAAGCAATATAAGAGAATCCGTAAAGAACTTTCTAGTTCTTTAATATTTACCCATGTGAATTCTCTATTATTTTTGCACGTCATATTTAAATTGATATGGCTAAACTGATTATGCCAACTTAATAAATTATCAATATTGATAAGTTCATGTTTACATCATGACATGTGTAATTATCAATAAACTCCATGTTTATTATGATATGGATTTTATATCAATAAACATTCACTTTATTATGGCATTCTTTTGTTTGTGTAGTACAAACTGGAGAATAAAGCGGGTAGCTTTTCACATACAGATTATCCCGCTACAAGTTGTAGTAATAGAAGATATCAAATCTTTCCGTTATTTATTATCTCAATATAATCAACTGCTTTCGCGTATACTTTGGAATCTGAATAAGTTTCTTTGAGACTTACTATAACACAATACCTTATTGGTAATCAATTGTGTTTCTCCAAAATAGTATAATTGGCTCTTGCAGAGTTCTCAATTAATTTGGTTACTACCACATATTCATGAATATCCATATGGTGAATATCTCTTTTAATGAGAAAATAACAACAACAACAACAACAACAACAACAACAACAACAACAACAACAACAACAGCAACAACAACAACAACAACAACAACAACGATAACAACAACAACAACCCAGTATACTCTTACAAGTGGGGTTTGGGGAGGGTAATATGTACTCAGACCTTACCCTACCCCGATGGGCAGAGAGAATGTTTACAGGCTCTTTTAATGAGAAAGTTATAAACATTATGGTCATGTTCAAAATTATATGCAAGATATGGTTCTTGCATTATTGTTGTCCTTTAATAATCACATTGCCAAAATATTTTGGCGTAGAATATGTACGTGATCAATGACCATTCATGCCATAATAACGACATTATTTTCTTGTCTCATCTCAAACCCCCTTCTAGAGGAGAGTGTGGTATATTCACTACCACTAGCACGTTCATATTCTTCCAAGAATGAATATGTATTCATAAATTAGATGTTGTCACACTCAGATCATAAATGGACCATAATCATCTATATGCGCTTTATAAAATCTCATATTGTCAAATTGATGACAAATATTACTTTCACATAGTGAAAAATTATTTTGAGAATCCTTATTATTCTATTTATAATTGTATCAATAACCTTGATTTACGAACTTACTTAAGAAATTATAAATTTTGGTTCAAGAATGAATCAATTAATATATTAGATAAAATCAACATGTTGGAATTTTGGGTTGAGACTTCCGTCAAAGATCAATTTCCTCAAATATACGTAAGATTTGAAAGTTTTCTTTTTCAAAATAATTTTCAACTATGTGTTTGTTTATAGAATTAATTGAGTTTTTTTGAAAATTTTGAAAACCAAAAATTTAACGCCCAAATGTACGTTTAAGACCTCTTTTTGAGTTAAATCATAACAATTTAGGACTTTTTAACTTTTAAAAAAAATAACTTTTTAACGTATCAAAACCTGCCCCAAAATTCATGTCTAACATGTATTTTCACTTTCACATCAAACCTCCCTCAAATCATCTTTTTCAAAAAATATTTGGGAATCTATGTACACACGGTTTCTAAGTTACTCCTTGAAGATATGGGTAGGCATTGGTCGGTTCGGTTCGGTTTTGAAAATTATTGGTTTTGCCTACCGATTATCAATTTACAAATATCATAATCCGACAACCAAACCGATAAGATATTAGTTATCGGTTATCGGCTTATCGGTTATTGATCATTATCGGTTCGGTTATCGGTTTACCCGATAAAATAAAACTAAAATAAGAAGTGCTGAAACTTCAATCAACTAATAATAGCTGCAGAAAGCACAAATACAACTGCTAGCTATAACGACATACAATGGTGGCCCTTTAAGCAATAAGCAGTGATACACATAAATACATACAATGGTGGCACATATATTGTTGTATTCAATACAAATACAATAGTATGGTCATAAAACACCATCCTATTAGTTTCTGTAAGTTCATAAATAAACTTATCGTACTCTCATACCCCGAGAGGCCAATGCCATGTTATAGGAGGATTCACAGTAAACATTTTGATCCAATGATTATCTCATATCCTCGCCCATATATCATAACACGACGTCTCAGGCTGAGCTACATCAGCACAATATATAGCAGCAAGAGAACCACCACGTAACATTAAAGTCGACCAATGATCATTTGAAATTCAAGCGAAATATGCAGAAAAAATCTTGAGCAAACAGAACAATAAACAACACTTGAGCAAAAAGACGCAGAAAAAATATTGAGCAAACAGAAGCAAAAATATTGTAGAAATATATTGTACCAAAGCAACTGAAGTACTGCTAACCGAGTTTGTATAGCAGTGCCTATCACTTATCAGCAGCTATTTTGTTTCCTAGCTATTTTCAATACAAACTCGATTAGCAAACAGAAAATAAGTGAGGTACTATAGGCACTGCTATAACGAAGAGAGAAACTTCAGAGTGCTTTCAACATAAAACAGAAAACTACTGCAGTACTGCTTTCAACTAAAGAGAGAAACTTCAGAGTTCATACCAAATCCAGCTGCTAGCCTGTTATAATAACATAGGCACCACTATAACGACACAACAACTATAATAACTATAACACGCATAACAATTTTAAAGCTGCTATATATGACACAAGTGAGTACAACTACAGCTTAGTTACAACAAAATTTGCAATAAGTTCCTAGATAACCAAGAAACAATTCAGTATTTTAGTGTCACATTCAACAGTCTAATCCTTGTTTGCCATTGTATGCATCTGCATCAACAAAAGGCTTATCCCATCAAATTGACATGGAAATTGATCATAGGCCATGCATTAACTCCATAACAAAAACTGCTGAAAGAAAACTTAGTTGAATTGGCCAAAGAAACTTACGACTTAACAGCAAGGAATAGAGCACAGAAATAGCAACAAAAAAAGAGTATGAAGAACTGAATTGGGTTTCACTAGGTAGAGTAAGTTTGAGTTCACATTCTTCAATCCTTGCATAGTGACTCAAAAAATGTGAAATAGCTTTGAGACAACAAAGTCGAGGCATGGTTAGGGGTGTTCATCGGGCGGATTGGGCGGCTTTTACTCTTAACGGTTTGGCTTAACGGTTATCGGCTTTTAAATGTATTAATCCGTTAGCCACCCGATAAGATATTGGGCGGATTGGTATCGGGTTAGCTCTTATAGGGCGGTTATTGGGCGGCTTATCGGCCTAACATACATGTTTACTAGAATTTGATAGATCTCTTCAGGCAATTATAGATCAAACACCTATTCCAGTATACCTTCATTTGAGCTAGCTTGTTAATGTCTTTTCCGGGCATTCATTTTATCCCTGAGGTAGTATAGCTTTGCCCTCCGCACTTTTTTCTTGTCCATCACCTTCATCTCCTATATGTTGGGTGAGTACCTACAAATCATCTAGATCCCGAGATTAAAAATGCTTAGAAGTAGAAATAAACTTTTGTTAATCATTTTTAAGGGTTTTAGTTTTTTTATATTTAATATATATAAATAAAAATAAATTGTATATATATATATATATATATATATATATATACATAATATATATTTATATTCTTAACGGGTTAACGGATTAGCCGTTAAGAAAATTGAATAATCCATCCCCAAACCGATAAGCCGTTAATAAAAAAAATTCAATCCGTTCCCCGTCCGTTAAGCCGTTAAGCCGTTTCCAGTAAGCCGTTAAGCTTCGGTTTGGATTGGTTTTCGGTTTCGGATCGGTTTTGAACACCCCTAGGCATGGTTACACCTATTAAACATAAAAATAAAATATATTAAGTCAAGTAATATTTGTAATCATACAATCTGTTATATAAGTTGAATAATTAACTACCAAAGTTTAACTTATAACTATCTAAGATTCTACACATCATCATCGTAGGGTTCGTTTCCAAGATTGGCAAAATCTATGAGAATATATATTAAAAAGTTAAATAATAAAAATATTAAATAATATAAATTAAAACAAATTAAAATATTGCTACCTTGTTCTAGTTGCTCGAGAACATCTAAATCTTCCTAAACACTTACAGGTAATTGCTCACTTCGAAGCCAATCTCGAAGGCACACTAGAACTTCCACCAATTTAGGAGTCAATGAACTCCTAAATGAATCAAAAATACGCCCTCCAGTGCTAAATGCACATTCAGATGCAACACTTGAAATAGGAATAGATAACATATCCCGAGCCATCTCAGCAAGAATGGGGAATCTAGGTGAGTTTACTTTCCACCAAAACAATATATTACCGTCTGCTATTTTATTTTCAGCTTCTTATGTAAGATATTTTTCCAATTTTGATTTAGAATCTGAACTTCCAATCCCATCTTTATGTATTTTTAATTCTTCAAAGAAAGAACCAAAAGATACAGTTGAAGCTTCCATTGTGTCCAATGAAGAGTTAGATAAACATGAAGAAGGACGACAATCGTTATCTTTTGAATGAGACTTTACATACTCTTCAAGCAATGAAGTCATGTATGTATGCACTCCCTTCGCGATAATTGGCCCTTTCTCTTCGAACATCTTTGCAAGTGCAAAACTAACATAATCAAACTTGTACCGAGGATCCAAAACACATGAAATGAAAATCATTTTGTTCATTTTTTCTGGATTACCCCAATACTTATCAAATTTCTCCTTCATCTTCTTTGCTATTGAACCTAAAAGAACATCTTCATTTAATATCAAATGTTTCAAGTAAACAACAGCTTCACAAATTTCAAGAAAATGATGATTTGATGTAACATAAAGTCAGCCAGATACCCTTATAGTAATCTTATAAATGATTTCAAGAAATTTTGTCAATTCCTTTACATCTTCCCAATCACTACTCAAAAGTGTACCTGCAGGACTTCTATCCACAATATCAACAAGCTCAAGATGATGTGACAAGCCAATATCATAATCAGCATATTCTAAAATTGCAGTGTCATATTCAATAGCCCTATTCAACATCAAGTATGTAGAATTCCACCTTGTAGGAACATCCAAACATAAAGATTTCCTAACTAGATTTCCTTCATCACAACATTCCTGAAACTTTTTCCACCTAGCAGGAGACTGCCTGATATATCTCACTGCTTGCCTAATACGTTCAATAGACACGCTTGATTCTTTTATACCATCCTGAACAACAAGATTCATAATATGAGCCATACACCTTACGTGAAGTTGCTTACCATTCATGGAATTGGTCCCCCATTTAGTTAACTTCTTAGAAAGCTCCTTCACTGTCACATCATTTGAACTAGCATTATCAACAGTGATAGTGAAAATCTTTTGTAACCCCCACTCTTTCAAACAATTAACAATACTATTTGCCATATCTTCACCCCTATGACTAGAAATTGGACGAAAGTTGATAATTATTTTATGCATTTTCCATTCACTATCAATCTAATGAACATTAAAACACATATAATTTATTCATTGCAAGGAAGTCCAAGTATCAGTGGTAAGGCAAACTCTCTGATCTTTAAAAATCTTCACTAACTTATGTTTTTCCTCATTGAAAAGATCAAAACAGTCCCGAGTCATAGTTCTACGTGAAGGAATTCGAACAAAAAGGTTGAGAAACTTTCATAAAATTCACAAAACCTTCCTTTTCAACAAAGCTGAAAGGAAGTTCATCAACAATCACCATACGACACAAAGCCTTCCTACATTGTTCTTGATCAAATTTCCATGAAACAACAACTACATCACCCTTGTTACCCCCCCGGAATAGGTTTAAAGATGATTTTAGATTGATTTTTAGCAACACTTAAAGGAATTTTTTGACAATTGGACATATGTATAAGGAGTATTTCGTACCATTATCTTTCGAATCAATAAAATATTCTTTTTTGCAATATTTACAGACACCCTTTTGATTTCCTTCCGGATCAATAATTTGGTCAAAATGTTCCCATGCAATAGACCTTTTTTTTCTTTGTCTCTTTGTTGGCGATTGAATTGATTGAGATTGTGATGTTGCATTTGAATTAGAAGCTCCACTTTCACCAATCACCTTATCAATCATCATATTTTCAACCATGTTTTTGTGTCACTATAAGTTTGATTTAAAAGAAAATAGAGGCAAAGATTAGAAGCAAACAGAGGCAAAAATCAGAAGCAAACAGAGGCAAAAATCTTGAGCAAACAGAACTATTAACAAGGCGCAAACAGAAAAATCTTAAGACAAAACTTATACGATGCGATTGACGAGTGAGGGAGTGAGTCGTATAGTAAATACGACTCAATTAATGTTCTACAATAATGTTTTTTCTTTTTGCTTCTTTAATTAGTCTGTGCATGATATAGAGATTTGTTATTGACTGAAAACTTTCCCATCATTTAGGAAGTAAGTGTTATTGCTTCAAAACAATAAAATACGCATAGCTTTCATAAGAACCAGGTCGTTAATCACAAAAGTTGCGTTTTAACCTCTGAATATGTTCTTTCTAAGCTCCTCAATAATTCTTATTGGCCAACCGAATTGCAAAGATAGCATCCGACCTCTATGTTACTAACTGTTGAAAGACAACTATTACCTTATTGAACCAACTATCATCCCTTTAATGATGTATTGTGAGTAAGTAAATAGTGAATACAGGAGCGAATGGCGAAGAACTGGTTACTGGTGGTGAGCTTGAGGGGCTGCGGCGAAACAGAATGAGAGTCGAGAGAGACATAAATGACTGAGGGAAGGGAATTAGTAAAATAAAACCCTAATATACACTTAAGGGTAGATTAGTAAATTACTTCATTCTTATTGGGTTATCAATTTTTACCCAATAAAAAAAATGCAAACCGAGACCGCCGATAACTCAATAAATTTTTTTACCCCGTTACCGAACCGTTAACCCAATAACCCAATACCGATAATCCAATAAAGAATTAACGGTTCGGATTATCGATTTTACACGATATATGCGCACCCCTACTTGAAGACACTTACCATAATTTAAAATGAAAAACTATTCTGTTATGAAATAGAAGATTCTTACACTTCTATTTAAGGTGAATGTCTTTAATGTATTTAATTAGAGAGATTTTAGAGTCCTATTATTGGTAGCAAGATCTTCCTCCTCCCTATAAATAGAGGTGCTCTCTACCATTGTAATTCACCCCTCTCAACTCAATAAGAAGAACTCTCTCTACTCTTCTCTCTATTGCTATTGTTCTTGCATAATTGTTCTTGTCTTTACTTTAGTTTATAACACGTTATCAGCACGAGTCTCTAACCAATTGAAAATTTTCGATTGTCTTAACTTTTGTTTGTGTAGGGTTTTGCTTCAAAGAAAGAAGGAAAAGAAAAAGAAAAGAAACAAAAGGCAGAAGCCTTATTCTCTTTTGAGAATCAAAAACGTGAAGAACGAAAAGAAAAAAAAAGGACAGAAAGCAAAAGAGAAAAAGGAACGAAAAAGTTGAAAAGAAAAAGGAAAGAAAGAAATACTGAAAATATATTTGGTATACCTTAAAGGTAAGTATTTTATTTTTTCCTTTCAAATTCTTGGAATTCTATAATTTGATTTTATATACAAATATAGACAATCAAGTTTGAGTATAACTCTAATGGAGTTTGTAAGAAATTTTAACCACACGAAGTGGTAAAATCTCTATGTCCTGCCATGATTAAATTCATGTATGATTGTGGGCAAAGAATCCCGTCCCATTGAAGTTGCTCCATTCCCTTTAGAGAATGTGGATGCAGTATATGGTAAGTCTGAAAGAAGACAAAATTATTACCATGAAAGTATCAATGAATATGGACGTGGCAAAGAATTCCGTCCAATTGAATTTGCTCCATTCCCTTTAGAGAATGTGGTAGCAGAATGTGGTAAGTCTGAAAGAAGACAAAAGCATTACCATGGACGTGGCAATAGACGAAATTATAATCGTCATTATTGTGATAAAGAGAACAATAAGGATTCTCAAAATAATCTTTCACTTTATGAAAGTAATATTTGACATAAGATTGTGTAAAGCACATGATTTTGATCCATTCCCTGAAGTGAATGTGATAATTGTAATAGAGCCCGTAAGTATGAACACGCTCTTGATGTAATTGTGTCATATGAAAAGAAAGTTCGTTGCCCTCGAAATTTCGGGCAAGAACTATATAACATGGGTGTTGGATACTGAAATCCACTTAGATGCTATGGGTCTTGGAGACGCCATTAAATACAGAAATAATGCATCCACCCAAAACTATACGAAGGCCTTGATTTACTTGCGCCATCACCTTAATGAAGGTTTGAAACTATACGAAGGCCTTGATTTACTTGCGCCATCACCTTGATGAAAGTTTGAAGATTGAATATCTCAACATCAAGGATTCACCCATCTTGTGGAAAGGCTTAAAGAAGAGAGATGACAACCTGAAGTTGGTCACTCTGCCACAAGCACGATACGATAAGAATCCAAAAGCAAATAGTTTATAAAATATATATTATCGTTGCGGTGAAAACGGGCACTGGTCTAAGTCTTGCCGTATACCATAAGATTTGGTTAACCTTTATCAAGTATCTCGAAAGAGTAAACGCCCTGAAACGAATTTTGTCTCTGACGACAACTTTGACATCACCCACTTGGATGTGGCAGACTTCTTTAAGCACCCCGAGGGGAAAATAGACCACTTAATCGGTGATGGGTCCGTGATGAAAGAAGATGGAGCTATTTGATTTTATTCTACTTATTTGTATTAGTCAATGAATAAATCAATAGTCATTAGTATTAGCTTGTATTAGCTAGCTCATGATATGATTTTTGTATTAGTTCTTTAGAACGTCTCAATATGCTCAAATATCAATAATATCTTTACTTTCCAGTAGAGGTAATCGACTAGCCTGAAAAACTAGTCGGTTATCTCATATTTCGCATAAAACTGCAAAACAATCGATTGTCAATGATAAACAATCGATTGTCTTTAAAACAGTGAGGTCTGGAATTTTTCAAAAATCATCCACAATCGATTGTCTTTGTCTAACAATCGATTGTCTTGAAACAGTGAGGTCTGGAATTTTTCAAAAATCATCCACAATCGATTGTCTTTGTCTAACAATCGATTGTCTTGAAACAGTGAGGTCTGGAATTTTTCAAAAATCATCCACAATCGATTGTCTTTGTCTAATAATCGATTGTCTTGAAACAGTGCTCTGGAATTTTTCAAAAATAGCCAACAATCGATTGTCTATGAATAACAATCGATTGTCTTAAGACAGTGTGATCTGAAGTTTTTCAAAAATAACAAATAATCGATTGTGTGTGTTTAACAATCGATTGTCTATGTTCAAACAATCGATTGTGTGTGTTTAATAATCGATTGTCTTATGAAAAATGCTGAATTTTCAAACTGCAAAGTAATCAATTATGGATAACATATCTGATTTCGTTAGTCAACTGTTAGCTGCAGATTTTGAAAATATTATGTGACACAAACGAATTGAACTTATTTATTCATATGTTTGTGTATTCCTTTTGTATGCCAAACCATGGGAAGTAAATTGATTGAAGGCTCCGGAAGAGCAAATGTAACTCTGCCCAAAGGCATGACGTTAATCATTGAGAAATGTTCTCCTCCAAGTCTAAGAAGAACTTGTTGAGTTTTAATGATATCAATCAAAACGTTCTCCTCCAAGTTTAAAAGGAACTTGTTGAGTTTTGAGAATCTATCTTAGAGAATGCAATGTTCTCCTCCAAGTCTAAAAGGAACTTGTTGAGTTTTAAAGATATCATATTGAGACAATAGATGAGAATAATCTTGAATTCTTCATGAAAACGAGGCTGCCCATTTCGGTTTGGGTTCACGCCATTTTGCATGCAGCAATGCTAGTTCGTCGGCTGCCCACTTTGGTTTGGGTTTATGCCATTTTGCATGCAGCATTTTAGTTTGTCGGCTGCCCACTTCGGTTTGGGGTCACGCCATTTCGCATGCAGCAATGCTAGTTCGTCTCTAACTGACGAATTATCACAAATATTCCCTATTGCAATTGGTTTTGGGTCATGAACCCAATATATCCCATTTAAGAAGCTTTGGATGCGCAGTATAGGTGCCTGTAGCACCGCCATCCCGCACCAAAATGGGTTTGCAAAGAAGGTTAGGAATATATGTTGAGTATGAATCGTCCTCCATTATTCGCTACCTCGAAACATTGACAGGAGATTTGTTCACTGCACTATTTGCAGACTGTCAATTTGATGAGACACTTTTCCCAAAATTAGGGGGAGAAGTCGGTGAAACCAAATGGGAAATTTTGTGGAAAAATGTATCATTATCTCATCTTGATCCACATACCTCTATTTGAAAGAAAGAGGTACAAAAGACTATCCATTTGCAAAGAATAGCAAATCAAATGTCTGACGCATTTACGGAATTGAAGAGGATAACGAAATCCCACATTCACGCGGAAAATGTTCCGATCCGTATTGAAGTCCCTATTGGACAAATATCTAGTGTCATATCCAATGAGTCAAATGCACGCCAGAAGCGTGGCAGACCATTAGGTTCCAAAGATCGAAATCCTAGAAAGAGGAAAAAGAACGATCTAAATGACACTATGAAAGAATCACATGAGGACGCTCATGATTTGATTAATTCCGAGATTCACGAAGAATCTATTGAGCCTGAGACTCTTGAAAATACGGAATGCAAGAATGTGAGGATCTCGAACCTCAGTCTGTGGTATTACAAAATTAATTGAGAGCTCTCGAAGAGCCAATTATTACTATGTTGGAGAAACACAATTGAGTATTGTGCTGTAGTAAGTCTCAAAGAAACTTATTCAGCTTCCAAAGTACACGCGAAAGCGATTGATTATATTGAGACTATAATAAAGGAAGGCTTTGATTCTCCTATTACTACAACTTGTAGCGGGGTAATTTGTATATGAAAAGCTACCCGCTTTGTTCTCCAGTTTGTACTACACAAACGAAAGAATGCCACAATAAAGTGGATATCTATTGGTATAAAACCTATGTCATAATAAACCCGAAGTTTATTGATAAGTGCACATGTCATGGTGTAAATTTGAAGTTTACCAATATTGATAATTTATTCAGTTGGCATTCATGTTAGCCATCTCATTTTAAGTATGATGTGCAAATTCACATAGGTGAATATCAAAGAACTAGAAAGTTCTTTACGAATTCTCTTGTATCACTTGTTCTCATTAATGAACTGACCAACTAAAGAGTTCGGGTTGAAGCCCCTAAATTCTGGAAATATCAAAGGTGAATATGGGCCCATTCACCTGCCATGTATACCACATATGATGCATCTATGATATGGTTACATGCGCCATTGTTATTAACCCGCAGCCTGGCAGTGCTTGCGAGGTAAATCGCTCAGTAATCTAACTTCGAGCATAGTTTCCAGATTCTCTACTCAAGACAGTTCATCTTGATAAGTTGGTTTATATTAAAGTTGGTTTAGCAAGATAATTATTGAGTGCTTCCACTTAATAGCTAAACTGTTTCTTATGAGAACTAAGTTATATATATATCAGTTTGATATAAGTTGTATACGAGAGTATATTCTCCCCTCACAAGTGGTTCAGGGTCAGGAACCAAATAATTTCATCTTATTATTAAGGTGCTGTGTATATTGACATAATGCACAAAGATGATTTTCCAAAGTTGAGGAAACATGTTAGTTTTACTAACATGAGGGGGAGACATGATAAACACTTGAGAAAGTGTTACATGGGATGAATTTTCATTTGTATATGTATATCCCCGAATATCATGATATGAACCTGTAGTTCATAAAAAAGGGAAATGCAATTGCAACATATTGCAAAGCATGCTATACGCATTTGCTGACTCAAAGAAAGCAACTAAATGGAAGAGATACAATTCAAGAAGAATTGATTCCATATGAAAGACATGTAGCTTTGAACCTGTAGTTCATATGCTTGAAACTATAAAGTCAAATGTATGTATAATCAATTTTCGATACCTTATTTGTTTAGCATGACATGAAACTTTGATATGCAGCTAAAGTCTATTATGTGACTTACATGACTTAACTTGAAAGATTTAAGTTGCTTGAAGCATATGCAATTCTTGGTCCTGAAGTACCACATCCTAAGTACAATTTGTGTACATATGTATCTTGCTATAACTATAAGCATGATGGCATTGAGAATGCATCTATGGAGATATTGAAGAGCTATTCCACGACATTATATGAAGATGTTCATATCTATCAAGAGTGATGATTTCAAGGTGCGGAATATTTACTCAAGTCAACATGGTTGATTTATTTATCAAATATCTACCAAAGATCGTTTTGAAGATGATGCACAAAGATTGGAATGCAAATGCTCAAGGCTTAAATTGATGTACTCATTAGGGGGAGTTAATGCGCGTTGCACTCTTTTTCCCTTACAAGGTTTTGTCCCAAATGGGTTTTCCTTGCAAGGTTTTTAACGAGGCAACCAATAGGCGCATATTCAAACATGTGTACTCTTTCCTTACTTTAATTTTTCCCATTGGGTTTTGTTTTAAGGTTTTAACGAGGCACATCATTGAATAGACATTCAAGGGGGAGTGTTATGAAATAGAAGATTCTTACACTTCTATTTAAGGTGAATGTCTTTAATGTATTTAATTAGAGAGATTTTAGAGTCCTATTATTGGTAGCAAGATCTTCCTCCTCCCTATAAATAGAGGTGCTCTCTACCATTGTAATTCACCCCTCTCAACTCAATAAGAAGAACTCTCTCTACTCTTCTCTCTATTGCTATTGTTCTTGCATAATTATTCTTGTCTTTACTTTAGTTTATAACATATTCGTAATATTCAATTGACAAAAAGCAAAGCGATAATCATGATTAGAATAATTAATTCCTTTCATATTTTTTCCTAAATATTTTTGCAGCCGCAAATTCTACTTCACAGTATCTCTTTACTAAATATATTTAAAACTTTCCTTTTTTTTCCTGCAGTAATTTAGATTATTAATTTAACTTACATAAATCGACAATAGTGTACAGGGTAAAATATGATATAACACGTGGTCATATAAATAAAGGACACGTGGAATTCAAGACGAGATGGTCACCAAATAAAGCTATTCCGCTTGGCACTGAAAGGAAATATTCATAAATGTGCATTAAATGCTTTGCGTCCGGTATCATTTAACAGGGAATATTTTGCAACATTAAGAGCGGAAACCCGTTACAGTAAATTTCGCATTTATGTCCACTTTTTCATCTTTATCAATGGCTCTCATAATTGACATTAAAGCAGGACATGATCATATGACCTCCTTCCCTAGACACTATTATAAATAAAGGGCTCGGTTATCATTGTAGAGTACATGAATTTTCTGGCTAACTTACACTACATTTTATACGAAGCTTAATATAGTTTTACTTTCTTGCTTTTGATCTCACTATTATTGTGTCTGGAAACCTTGTTCCCGAATTTGTCACCTGTGCTATTTCATCTACATTCTACGACTAAGAATCATATATTTAATGTAACATTCATTTAATGAAGGGTGATACATTTTCTAGAACACCTTTTGTGATACATTTTTGGTATCTTATATTAGTCATATTCTAAGTTAATTGTTTCATTGCAGCATATAGCCCATTAAACAGTTGCATGCTTGATCTTACTGTTACATATTGCATTTGTACGATTTAACTTCTGTCATCGAAAAATAAGTCGATTTTGTTTCAAAATCGTTAAATTATATGATTGTTGGGGACTTGGTGGAGGACCTTTATTAACTGTCATATGGAGTCTTGCCTTGCTCCATAACAAAAGAAATGCCATTGTATATAGAATAAATAGGATTCTCCTGACACTAGTATGTTGAGTTCACTATTCTTTTCTTTAGGAGAATATTCATGCGCTTTAATGTCTTGTCCCCATAGGCATATCTAGGATTGGGAGGTTTTGGTTAACTATATTATTTTGGACTTAGATGTGATACTATTTACACAGTTCAAATTGGGTAGACATTTGGTCAGTTTGATTAACTCTAGGTTTCGGTTCTAGTTATTTATCTTTATGGTTGTTTTGCTCGAAAGTTGTCGTGTACTTTACAAACATAAAAACAATTAAAAATCAATCAAGAGTCAATCATAACAGATCGTAATAAACTAAAAGACCGAATAAAAAGAATAAGAAATAAACTTTTTGTATTAAGAGGAAATGGGTGAAGAGCTTTTTATTGATTGATATTGATTTGGTCTGGCTCTCCTTGAACAGGTTCAGAACCTTACAATGATGTTCTTTCTTTCTTAGAAGTAGTGAAGAAGAAGAAGAAGAAGAAGCCCCCCTTTTAGGGTTCTTTCTCTTAATATTTATAGCTATGAACTCTGTCAGCTGGCACTGAGTGGTCGTGACCACATTGAGAGGACGCTTTCGTAATGGCGAGTAGGCCGTGACCCCGCTTAGTCAAATCAGTTAGTCACCAGATGCCGTTATTAATAAATGGATGTACCATTTATTAGTCACAAATAGTCTTAAGAATGGGTTAATCCCATTAATTATCATGGAGTCAAGTTTTGACTCATACAGTTAGTCCCTCCGCTCGTTGAAGTCGTGCCCTGGACGGTCTCGATGAGCGAACTTTTGTCGACTGTGATTTGAGAAGTTCAGAGATGGGGATTGAACGTTGTCTCGGTCGTGACCGAGGATGGCCGTAGCCATTCAATATTGAAGGTTATATTGCTGAATTCGATGGCTCTAGCCATTTTGCGTTGTCAGCCTTGGCCATAGTGGAGTCAGTGGTCGGGGCCGGATTCAAGTTTGATGGCCTCAGTCGTATTTCGTTGAGAGCCTCAATTGTTTATACATGGGGGATGGTCGTAGCTACTTATGCATTGGAGATGGCCGTAGCCGCTTATACCTTGGAGATGGTCGTAGCCAAATACACTTTGGAGATGGTCGTAGCCGTTTGTACTTTGTAGATGGCCCTATGATGTTTCAACGTAGGCCATGATTTTGTGTCGACGGCCTTTAGCCTCGTTAGATGTCATCATTATTTACACGTTACTGCGATGTTGTTAGGGGGAAGTCAGATTTTTCTCTTGGGCGAAGGCACTTAGCTTTTCGACTTATTTCTTTATATATGTCCCTCTGATGTTAATATTTCTGTTTAAAAATTAAAAAGCCACGTCTCAGAGTCCTATTGGTTAAACTAAACCCACTCCCATGTTTCTTTATATTAAAATAAAAATATTTATAAAAATATAAAAAACTTGTAAATTTTTTGTAAAAACTGGATTTTTTTGTATAAACTAGATTTATTTTGTAAAACCTAGGAATATTTTTCATTATTTCAGATTTTAAAAAATGATAGTATTATATTAAAAACAAAATAATATATTAAAAACAAAAAATTATTTAAACTGATTTTTTAATGAAACATAAAAAAATTATTTAAACTTATTTTTTATTTTTTCAAAATATTTCAAAAATATGAAGAGAGCATCTCTAAATGAATCAGAATGATAAGGAACATATTCTTCTGCTTTTTTGTTAAACGAAAATATTTTGTCAAAAACAAAAATATTTTGTTAAATAATTTTTATTTATGTTTTTACAAAAAATCATTTTATTTTCAAAAATGAAAATATTTCCAAAATGTGTTTTTTTTCCAAAAATATGTTTTTTCATTTTTAAAAGAATTTTGTTTTGTAAAAAGTGAAAACACCAATTTGTAAAAAAGAGAAAAAATTGTTTTTAATATAATATTTTTATTTTTTAAAAACTGAAATAATAAAACGAATTCCCAGTTTTTTACAATTTATTCCCATTTTTTACAATTTATTTTTATTTTTTCAAATATTTTCGTTTTAATATAAAGAAAAAGGGGAGTGAGTTTAGTTTAACCAATATGACTCTGACTGTCTGACACGTGACATTTTAATTTTTAAATAGGAATATTAACGGCAGAGGAACATATATGACCAGAGGCGTGAACGGTAGGAACATATATGGCCAAATAGTATAACAGAGGACAGATGTAGCTTATTTTGACTAGTAGAGGACATATATGACCATTTTCCGAACAATAAAAGAAGAAGAATATTGTAGAGCAAAGTATAGAGAATTCTTATTGATATTTTGGGATGAATTACAATGGAATAGAACCCTTTATTTAACAGTAGAGATATTTCCGTTTATTGTTTCACAGGAGAAACAACTTTTTTTCTTTTCTTTTTGGTGAAGAAAGTGAGAAATGCAATCAATTTCTTTATTTGTAATGTTTTCTATCAACTAAATTATTTTTTTATCCAGATCAATATTAATTCGGTTAAGGGTCAGATTTGCCCTTGTACTATTTAAAATAAGCTACATTTTTCCTCCGTTTGAATTCTTTAACAAATATACCCCCACCGTTACACATTCGGGCCACATATACCCTTCCACCGTTAAAATTTGTTTCCTCAATATTTTTAAACACGTGGCAGTCATACATTGGTCCAGATTAGCCCACCCAGTCAATTGTTTAAACCCGCCCGACCCAAATTTATAACCCGACCCGACCCCAGTTATTTAAATACTCCAGCGTTAATTTTCAGAGCCTTCTCCAAACTCTTTCCCTTCATCTTCCTCTGATTTTCACCTAGGGTTCATCACATATATCCTACAAGTCAAGGACCAGATTGGTAGTTTCATCTATTTCCCTTCACTGGCTATGCACAAAGCTGCTGGAGGTTATGGTGGCATTAAAATAGATAGTCGTCCGCTGATTCCTGTTCCTTTTCCTCCACCTGCTGGAGAGTACACCATGTTGGTTGGTGACTGGTTCAAGCAAAATCACACCGTGAGCAGCTTATGATAACCAATTCTTCAGATATTTTATGGATTGATGAACTGATCTGAACTTATTGCACATATCGCAGGGTCTTAAGGCGATTTTAGATGGAGGAAGTGATCTTCCATTTCCTGATGGCCTTCTAATCAACGATCGTGGGTCAAATAGTTTAACTTTCACAGTTGATCAAGGTGATCCATTGCATCAACTGTTGCTAAGTTAACAGTGTTCTTGCTTTTATGTTGTAGTAACAAAGGATTCTTCCGATAAATTTACTTTCCAGGAAGGACTTACAGATTCCGGATATCCAATGTTGGCCTCACAACAGCTATCAATTTTAGAATCCAGGGGCACAAGATGGTCTTGGTTGAAGTAGAAGGGACTCACACCCTGCAGAACACCTATGAGTCCATTGATATCCATTTGGGTCAGTCCTATTCTGTCTTGGTCACAATGGACCAACCAGGGCAGGACTATTACATTGTCGCCTCAACGCGTTTCACTTCTCAAGTCCTTACAGCAACATCAATTCTTCACTACAGCAACTCAGCAGGAAGTGTTTCTGGTCCTCCCCCAGGTGGACCAACAATTGAGATCGATTGGTCTCTTAATCAGGCTCGATCTGTTAGGTACATTGTGAACACGAATCTGCTTCACCAAAAACCAGGAATGACCTGCATTTGTGTATTTATTGTCTGCGAAATTAACTGATTATAGGACATTTTTGAGTGCAGGCAAAATTTGACAGCAAGTGGCCCAAGGCCTAATCCGCAAGGTTCATATCACTAAGGGTTGGTTAACACCACGCGCACAATTAGACTGGAAAATTCTGCTCCAATGATCAATGGGAAACAGAGGTATGCTGTGAACAGTGTGTCATTCATTCCTGCCGACACACCGCTCAAACTTGCAGACTACTTCAAGATTCCTGGGGTCTTTAACCTTGGCAGCATCCAAGACAACCCCACTGGAGGTGGTGGTTACCTCCAGACCTCTGTCATGGCTGCTGATTTCAGAGCTTTCGTCGAAGTTGTGTTTGAGAATCCAGAAGGGGAAGAGTTTGGAGAAGGCTCCGGAAATTAACGCTGGAGTATTTAAATAACTGGGGTCGGGTCGGGTTATAAATTTGGGTCGGGCGGGTTAAAACAATTGACTGGGTGGGCTAATCTGGACCAATGTAAGACTGCCACGTGTTTAAAAATATTGAGGAAACAAGTTTTAACGGTGGAAGGGTATATGTGGCCCGAATGTGTAACGGTGGGGGTATATTTGTTAAAGAATTCAAACGGAGGATAAATGTAGCTTATTTTGAATAGTACAAGGGCAAATCTGACCGTTAACCGATATTAATTTAGTGAATCGTAGATGTTCAATGCTCCATTATGATTATTCTCAAGTTCATAGGATATAATAATCCGTCTCTCAAGATTTTCAATCTCCCTCTTATAAATTCTCTCCCTCTGCCCCTCATTTTCCACACTCAAATCTGTAACTCAAAATCTCAAACAAGAAGAAAACCCTAAATTCCCAAAAATCCTCAATTCTCCAAATTTTCCCAAAGTCTGTGGTTGTAGGTATCTTCTTATGAGCGTCCTCATAATGTCTTTGAGTCGACGTTGAGTAAGAGTTTGCTTTCCGCAAATTGTACATTTGATATGATTGGCACAAAAGACATTACCAGGCCGCTCATAAGAAGTACCTACAACCACAGACTACCGCTGTGGGATTTGCGGAAACTACGAGACTAGTGAAGCAAACCTTCGAATTCACAAAGCCTTCTTCCAGCATGGTTATTGACGGTATTCTGAAGTTGTACCTGCAAATATTTTTGATTTCCTACCTGCAAGTGAGTATTATCAGAGTGATTTTGTTGACCCGTTCTTAATTTAATTAGGATCTGAATGATTTTTCTTTAATTGAGCAGGTACTGGATCAAATTGTTTGTGTCGATCAAGTCGTCAATAGTACTAAGTACGCATGCGTTCCCTTTAACATGTTGCTCTTAAATATTTTGTACGTAAGAGTGCTGATTGTCAGCATTATGCTTATTTGATTTCTTGATTAATTTATGTGTTAATCTCCAAAAAAAGAGAGAGAAATTGTACAAACTGAAAGAAATGTCTGGTGCTTGTAGGAGAACATGTCAATTATGATTCTGGAAAAATTCTCTCTAGCATGTACTTTAGACTATATTACTTTAATACAGCATCAATTCGATTGTGTATGGTGGTCAAATATAAAAAAGAGAAAAACCAACATGTTTTAGAGTAATCTTACTCCGAAGCGCAATCCCAATAGTATTTTGTATTTTTCCTAATTAATTTTCTCATTTAAAAACAAGTTCTGCATTTATGAGCGTCGGAATATGGCCAGTCCTGAAACTGAATAAAAGTGAGATAATGTGAGATTATAATGAAGTTAATTGATGTTTTTCAAAAAGGTCTTGAGTCTCTCTGCCAAGGCAGGCAGTGTGACTCAAATGAAGATTTTAATATTGAATATGTTCCTGAGATTTGAAGCATAACCATTTGTTACATTAGCCGTGGCCACCAACATAGTGTGCACCAAAAACATCAGCAAAAGAAGAGAATGCATTGTTTTCCAGAACGCATGTTCAAATTTTGTCTCCGAGGAAAGGAGGGTAGTTGGCCTATCGGCCTATCCTTTTAGCAAGATGATTGATTGGAGGGAAGGATGCTGGGGTCTATTTGGAAACAACCTCTCTACCCCAGGGTAGAGTTAAGGTCTGCGTACATACTACCCTCCCCAAACCCCACTATGTGAGATTATACTTGGTTGTTGGTATTGTTGTTGTTGTTGTTGTTGTTGTATATCAGCTATAGTATAAGTTTTGGATAAGACTACAAGAAAACTTAAACATTGGGCACTATTGTATCACGAGTAATTAATTCTTAATCGCTTGCATTTCTATATGCTTGTGTTACAAAATGTGTACTGCAATAATTTATTTGAACTTCTCGTCCGCATTAAGAGAAGGCAACAAAAGTAGAGGAAAACAAAAATGTACCAAAAAATCCATCCTACTGACGTTATAGCTCCTCTCCGGGTATATAACAGCAAGGATCGATCAAGATTAGTCCAAGAATGATTTTCAATATTTGTTGTGAAGGATTTAGATTAAGTTATTAAATTTTATTTAATTAAGGAGAGTGTGGGCTAACAATGGGTTAAATTAAGGTGGGACTGGTTTGGTAAGTATCTTCTTTAGTCCTATGAAAGGGGAGATATGGAATATTCCTTAAATTGTAATGGATCTTATCTCTTAGAACTACAATGTATAACTTTGCAGCTTAAGTTCACTGTGATATATTAGCTTTCTTAAGTACTTCCTCTATTCCATTTTATCTGACAACATTTGATTGAAATCCAGTATGAGCTCATGGTTGTTTAAGTATGCTGTACGCAGCTATAAGTTTGAGTTCCCTTCTCCTGCTGATAGACCCCGTGCTCTAATTATAAGCTTCAGGTTAAGAGCATCTGTGTCAAATGCATTCTTTTGAATCTCTTGTTGGATAGCAAATCTCAGCTAATTAACTTCTTATCTTGTTGTAACAAATGCAGTGATGCATCCTCTGGATATCCTGGGGCCCAATATTGTTTTCTGGAATAGATTTGGATAGCCAAGTAGCAAGACCTCTATTGCTTATCAATTTAGATTTGCCTAAATTTTGAATTCTGGAATAGATTGGGATTTGATTATATATATTCTTGCTATTTTTGTTGGGGAATTATTGGTCAAAAGATTGCAAAGTTTTCCGTTATCCTGGATTTATTTGTATCAGCTTTGCGTCTCGGATTACCATTTGTGCCTAGCCATCTGGGGCAGGTTGGTTCCAGTGATTACATGATTCAACGTGTTGATTTTGCTTCAACATCTGATGTGATATCAACTTAGGTGTTCTACATTTCGATTGGAACCAATGACTACATCCGTTACTATCTCTGGAATGTATCTGATGTTCAGTCTTGTTACTTACCTTGGAGTTTCAACCAGTTTTTGGCACAGACAATGAAACAGGAGATTAAGGTGTGCAGTGTTCTTTTGTGATCGTTAACACCTTCTTTTATCGTCTTCTGTGATCATACTATATCATCCGCATTTTTCTTTTAGATGTATTGAATTTGGCAGCTATAACACATTAGCTTGTTGTTAGAGTTCTAAGTCAAATAATGTCTCCCTATCTAGCACACGTCCAGGACAAGTGAGATCTTCGGTCTGCGTGCCTGGGAGCAGCTCAAACAAAGAAGAGATTGTAAGACACCTATATGACCAAACAAGCTGCACATTTACATACTTAAGTACAGGGGAAAATCCAGTAATTGATCTAGCAAAATTAGAAGAAGCAGAAGAAGATTATGATTTTTTCTACTTTTATTGTCACTTAAACCATTCACATTTCCTTCTCCTCTTTGATGATATCTTGAAACATCAACAAATTACTCTATGCAAGCATTATTTGCAACTTTATCGCTCCTACCTTGCTCCCTTTATCGTGCATTAACATGTTTAAATTTCACCTATGGCTCTACTGTCCTTTCAGATTCTTTTGTTCAACAGGTTTATTCTCCTTCTATATATGTCAGCAATACTTTCTAAGGCTTTCATTAGAAATTTATCTAATGTATATCTACTGCTGGAACAGAACTTATACGATGCCCATGTGAGAAAAGTGGTTGTAATGGGACTGGCTCCAATAGGGTGTGCTCCTTACTACTCATGGCTATACCATAGCAATAATGGGCAGTGTGTAGCGACCATAAATGACATGATATTGGAGTACTTTGCCGAGAGATATATCGTTGCAGAACTCAAGGAGGAGATTGGAAAGGGAAGATGGGATTCCTCTGAAAACTGGTTTCCGAAAAGGTAAACAAAGCGAAGGTTTGGTAACAAACTTAAAAATGATGGAATAGCACCAGTGAAGTTATTTTTTGAGCAACGTAACATTTTCAACCTCTGGAAATGAGCCAATTCTCGTGGAAATTCCCCATGGAAATTGTTGTTGCTGATGATGAGGGAAGTGAGAATTGAGAGGTTTCCGATGTGTGGAGGAATAGTACCATGAAGCTGCATGCTAGAAATGTCCAAAGCTGCGATTCTGTGGTGGCAAGAGCTGCAAGTGATTCCAATCCAGCTGCATACTGGGGTGGAAGAAAACCAGTTAGTTGCAACGATATATCTCTCGCCAAAGTACTCCAATATCATGTCATTTATGGTCGCTACACACTGGCCATTATTGCTATGGCACCAACAAGATCCTCCTTGAGTTCTGCAACGATATACCTCTCGGCAAAGTTGCAGAACTCAAGGAGGAGCTTGTTGGTGCCACTGTCATATTCTGTGACGCGTTTGAAGTTTCAATGGACATCATTCAGAATCATGATCATTATGGTGAGCGATCCCAATAATCTGTAAAGAGTCATTTGACATGATGCGTCACAGTTAGAGCTATGCATCTAACATTTTTTTTCATTTTTCACTATAGGTCTCAATGTGACAGATGAGGCTTGCTGTGGTTTAGGCAAATACAAAGGCTGGATCTTATGCATTTCCCCTGAAATGGCCTGCAGTAAGGCCTCTAACCATATCTGGTGGGATCAATTTCATCTGACTGATGCTGTGAACGCGATCCTCGCTGACAATGTATGTTCCAGCTCTCACACTCCTATGTGGTAACCAATGAACTTGCAGGGCATGTTAGCTCAAAGCACCACATAATTGGATTAGACATTCTATGCATATTGGCATTGTCATTTCTGAATATATGACCACTGTATAGTTGGTATAGCATTCTTTGCGTGTTCCATTTTTGCGGAGAGCCTTGTAAATATCAGTGTTCCTTTCCAGTGACGGCACAAAAACTAGGAAATGCAGCTGTGATATGTCTGCAATAATAAAACTCATTCTGTCAGTTCATTCAAGTCATTAACTAGAAGTTATTTCCTTCTCCTCTTTGATGATATCTTGGAACATCAACAAATTACTCTATGCAAGCATTATTTGCAGCTTTATTGCTCCCTTTATCGTGCATTAACATGTTTTAATTTCCCCTATGGCTCTATTGTCCTTCCAAGAGCACTGGCGAAATGTATTGTCAAGAATTCTTGACAATAATTCTTGGCAAAATGTGTCAAATAATTCTTGACAATACATTTCGCCAGTGCTCTCTATCTCTATTGATTTGGTCTTGCATATCTTTATCAATTGTTTTATTTTTGCACAATCTCATTTCTAAGTCAATTCATGAACTCATTAATAATATGTTCGCTCGTTGTTTCATGAGTTTTATGCTTAGTACTAATATTTTTCCAATCTCTACTACATTCAAAATCAAGCAATTCAAAAGCAAACCGAGAGCAGAAATCGAAATCCACCCAGGAAGAAATTTTCTCATTTTTTCCTAAAAGGACCAGCAAATTGAGATGAGAAGTTACACAAAAATTTATCATTTTCATAGTCATCTCCTTTATCAAAGTTTCTGCATAACTTTTAGAATCAAAATGAAACTGTGTCTTCTTCTTTTAAGATTTCTCGCTGTTGTAACTTTTAGAATCAAACCGAAATAAGATCTTTTACCATAACAAAATGGTGACCATGAATTATGGAGTATAGGGCCATAAGGGAGAAATTAGTGGACGAAACTTTTTATATAAGGTTGGAGGGTACCATAGGAACAAGCCCTAATTAAAGTGTCGAAATAAAAAATAGTGACAACTTTAAGGGCGTGAATATGTATTTGGCCTTATTTAACATATCATAACATTACCATACACAGAGGCAGATGTATTATGGTAGGTACGGGTTCAATTGAACCCATAACTTTCGACGTGGATAAAAAATTTATGAGTAAAACTTTACTAAAATTATAATGAATAGTAGACATGAATCCATAACTTAAAAAATATAACCGGTTCAATCCTGTATCATCTATAGAAAGATGAACAAGAATTTATTAAACACTGACAACATTAATATCATCCATTATCAGAATGATTATATCATCCATTGGCCAAGATTATAATGAAGGAGAATAGATATATTAAAACTTTAAACTGACAATGCTAAAAAGAAAAAAAATTCACAGTGCTAAACTGAAAAAAAAAACATCTCTACTCGTTCGGGGTACGGAGTAAGATCAGTGGCGAAGCCAGAATTTTTAACAAGAGGTGTCAAAATATAAAAAATTAGATACATCGAAAAATTAAGGGGAGTCAACATATAGTAAATATACATAAAATAAAAAAAATTATCTAACAATATAGGATAATTTTCCGGCGAAGGGGTGTCGATTGACACTGCTCGGTTGAATGTGGTTCCGCTATTGGATAAGGTATGCGTACACACTACCCTCCCCAGACCCCACTAATGACCCTCCCCAGACTCCACTAGTAAAATTTCACTAGGTCGTTAATCGTTATAAACTGAAAAGAAACAATAAGCTGACATGGAGGTAATGGAATCACATTATCAGAACGATGGTGTGACTCAAGTTGGCGGGCAAATAGGACTTAGTGACAATCCAGGATAAAAAGATTCAATTTTTCCATCTTCTAGATTGTATTCCCCCATATCTCTTTAATGATCATACCAATCATTAATAAAATATATGTAACTGAGAGGAGTCAATAGAACTTACTCACCCAAGATTTTAATCTCCTCTTTCAGTCCACCTTTAATTACCTCTAATTCAAAGACTTTAAATTTAAAGGTCTCGTACCCACTATTGGGATCCTCGTAATCAGCAAATCGGGTAACAAGTAATAGTGCACCAGATAACTCAACTAGATAGAATTGAATGGAGTGGTGATGCCATATATAATCCTCTAGCTCAATAACCAAGCGTGGCTCTACAATTGGTTGAGGAACGTCAGGCCATGGAATGTCAAAAAACCCATACTTTGTCGGACCATAATACTGCATAAAATAGACCCTTATAATAAATGATACCGGTGAGTGCACCCCATGCACCCCAGTTTCCTATGATATTAGTCCAGTTAAGGTCTCCAGGTCGCCAAAAAGCCAAACAATTATCACGTCCATAATAGTTAATCACGAGTACATAATCTGATGTAACACAAGGACTGGCAGATAAGACAGCCCTATCCATGCAACTCCATATTATCTTTCCTTTTGTTGCTTCATCGAAACCCTGTAAAGCTAATAAGGCTTTTTGCGAAGGAAGTTGAATTTGGGTACGGAACTTGGGGCAAAAACACATCAAAATTATCCTTTGTAGCAACAGTTCTCCAAGAGGTACAAACATTAACACGCTTTGAAACTAGAATAAGGAGTTTGTGGGGCAGTTCTGCCCAGTTCACCATAGGCTTCTACGGGAAGGAGAAAAATGGCAAAACATTTGTTTATAGTTTTGACTTGGAGGTCATATATATAGGTAGTTTTTATTAGTATATTCCAATTTTGACTACAATTTGGAATACTTTAAAAGAATTTGGAATACCAATTGGGACAAGATTTTTCCATCAACTTTTACGAAACTAGTTTGATTTAGGTTTTCTTTCCACGTAATCCGAAATACTTTTTATTTGAATAAATTTCTTTGCAAGCATAAGGGATAATTTTTAGAGACTTCCTCTAAGGTTTTGGCTTGTAACACATACATACCCTTCAACAACAACAACCCAGTATAATCCCACTTAGTGGGGTCTGGGGAGGGTAGTGTGTACGCAGACCTTACCCCTACCCTTGAGTAGAGAGTTTGTTTCCAAATAGACCACCGGCATCTTTCCCTCCAAGAACTTCCCACCTTGCTCTTGGGGAGACTCGAACTCACAACTTCTTAGTTGGAAGTGGGGGTTGCTTACCATCAGAGCAACCCTTCTAGTCAACACATACATACCCTTACTGTGTACAAATCGAACAGGAAGACCGTACCAAACTGAAAAGTCGAACCAATCCGATTTAAAAAAAACCGATTAGGTTTGGTTTGATTAGATTTTATCAATCGGCTCACCAACTTTAGAAATCCATGTGATACTTAGTAATCGGAAAAGAAAAGAAAAACTATGAGATCACTAATGCAGCTCCAGAAGGAAGATAATACTGAACATGTAAATTCCAACTGGTTGTATATTTGAAGTATTTATTGGCTTTTTAGGAAGCACGAGCATAAGATTAACTTGTTAGTATGTGTTTTTTGATGGAATGCCAACTTAAGCCCTCAGTGTCAAGGAACATTTACCAGTAGGACAGCATTCATACATCACATTCAAGATTACATTGAAGGAAAATAAACAGATCAATTAACTATTAATTTGGAAAATAAGATTATCACCAAACTGAAAAGAGACAATAACTTGCAAAGAAATGGAGGTGAGTTCATTCACATTATCAGAATGATGGCGCGACCCAAGTTGGCGGGCAAATAGGACTTAGTGACAATCCAGGATAAAAAGATTCAATTTTTCCATCTTCTAGATCGTAAGCTCCCATATCTCTTCCGCCCCCTCCTTCCGATGCACTATAGTAATCAGTCCAATCATCAGTAAAATATATTTGATTACGCTTGACTCCGATTAACTTAGAGGAGTCAATAGAACTTGCTCTATTACGGCCCAAGAAAATTGATGATTCTCCCAAGGTGTTAATCTCCTTCAATTCACCTTTGATTACATCTAATTCAAATACTCTAAATTTCAAGGTTACAGGGTAACCATTTGGATCCACTGAGCCAAATCGGCTAACCAATAATAGTGCACCTGATACCTCTACTAGGTAGAACTGAACAAACGGCCGTTGAAACATATCATCCTCACGCCAAACAAGAATACGTGGCTCTCCAATTGGATCATAAACCCAGACTTGGCCAGAGTAATACACGGCATAAAATTTACCCTTATAGTATTTTAGACTGGTAACTCCACCATCTACAGTAGATCTGTCGATTTTCATATTAGTCCAGGTATGGTCTCCGGGTCGCCAAAAAGCCAAACAATTTACATAACCATAAAAAGAAACCACCAGTACATAATCAGATGTAAGAGAAGGGCTAGCAGATAACACAGCTTGGTCAATGCACGGATATCCTCCCTCTGGGTCGTCACAATCAAAAGCCAATAAGACCTCTTGTGGAGGAAGTTGGATTTGGGTACGGGAGAAAGGATGCAACAAGTTTACCTCTCCAGTGTATGCCGCGGTGCAGATCCATCCTTCCGATATAAAACACGCTCGTCCTCTAACTTCGGGGAGAAATATGCGTGAAACTATTTGCTTGGAAAGAGAGTAAAATTCTCGATAATCATCATCTTTATCGGCCAACATTAGCAACGGAACTTGGGGCGAAAGCACATCAAAATTCCCCTTAGGGGCAGCAGTTCGCCATGAAGTACAAACAGCACCAAAAGCAATAACATTGATAAAGAAGCCTAACATCTTTCTAACAGAACAATTCGACTTTGTTTCCACTTCCAATTTGGCCCAAACATGGACATAGTGCTCGCAAAATGATTTTTTTTTAATAAAAAAACTGTATACTCTATACTAAGGACTTATTTAACATTTTTTCATAGTTTTCCAATTTTCAACAAATAATTTTAACTTTTTAAACAATTTTTATATACATACAATTCCTTAAAATGCTCTCACATCCGTTATTAATACCTTCAAGTAAGTGATTCTCTCATCCCCTTTCTCCCTCTTATTCTATGCAATCAATTCATGTAGCTTTTAGGTCTCCATAAAAATCACACATAATGATTGGCGCTCATCAACATACATATGGTTTATTGCATTAAATTTTATTAACATATATTAATATAGCTGGTAAACATTAAATTAAAAAAACTTTGAAGCTTTGAATTTGATATTCCGGGATGAAACATACAACCGTTCAAACACACGGTAGGAGTGTTTAACTGTTAAGTGCATTGCATTCCAACGTGCGATTTCCTACATATTAAATGTTTCACGACTAACAAGGTTTTTCGATGTGCAAATTAGCCAGGTTTTGGTAGTTGGTTTTGTTGGTAGTTTAGCATCCCTTGCTTCATAAAATTCAAAGGCACAGATGGCCTCCGCAAGCAATCTACCAATCATAGGTCTTAAGGATAGCCCAACATCGTCTATTCTGCAGCTAGATTCAATATCTGCTGAAGAGAATAAAATATTGCGTCTCCGCATAATAGAAATGTGGGACGCCTGGTCTAATGGTAGGGAACTGCCAAGTGCAATCCCTGGGTTCCGTGAGTTGATCCCCAAGTTAAATGAGATTACCAACACCCTTGTGCCCGACCTGCTCAACCCATGCGGGCACCCTCCAATGAACCTGGCATGTCTTCTGTGGTTCGAGCACCAGCTTCAAGGGCACTGCCTCCAATGTTCACGTTTCAGGGTCGGTCCATTACTTCAGTCAGAAATAGCATACGTGCCCCCATACTCTTTCACTCAACCTCCACATTATGATCTCTCAGTGAAGCAAGAAAAGGTTGCTAAAATCCCGAGAAAGATGAAATTGCTCGGAAGATGAAGAGCATGGAACAAAGCCTGAAAAATTTGCATGGTCTGAGTGGTCAGATGGGTGTCTCATACTCTAACCTCTGTATGTTTCCCCATGTCCACTTGCCAGCTGGTTTCAAAAAGCCAAAATTTGAAAAGTAAAACAGGCACGGAGAACCCTATTGCTCATCTGAAACAATATTGTAACCAGTTGAGGGGTACTGATGGAAGAGAGGAGCTGCAAATGGCCTATTTTAGGGAAAGCCTCACCAGAATCGCTTTTGAGTGGTATACGGATCAAGAAATTACTCACTGGTATGTGTGGGATGATATGGCTCGAGATTTTGTCCGTCAGTTCCAGCATAATGTGGACATCGCTCCCGACAAAAACACTTTATCCGATTTGAAAACGGAAACCGCGGAAAGCTTTTGCGAATATGTTGTCAAATGGCGTGAGCAAGCTGCAGGGTAAAGCCTCCAATGGACGAAACTGAAACGGTCTTGGTCTTTTTGCAGGCACAAGAGGCTGACTACTTCCAGAACATGATGTCTGTTGTGGGTAAGTCGTTCGCTGAGGCTATCAAAATTAGGGAAATGGTTGAAAATGGTTTAAAAATGGGCGGAATCTTTAGTCATGCTTCCTTTGAGGCCACATCACATGCTGCTCAAAATTATTTGGAGGGTTCGATGAATGGAAATGGGTTTGAAGAGGGAGCCAAGATGGTTTCAAGCTCGAGGGGGCCCACAGGTCATTCAGCCAATCATATATGCCTCATATCGTCCCACCACACTATTATCCCTTTTCAGATGTTGTTTATGCTGTGGCGCCTCCTCCGTATGCGGTGATGAACGCACAACCTTACCCGCTTCCACAACATTATCCACAAAACCGAGCTCCACTTAACAGAAATGCCCATCCTTACCAACCTCCATATAATCATCAACAAAATGTTCCCCAATGCAATCCTCACCCAAGAGAGCCTTTTAGAAAGAATCAATTCACCCCTATTGGTGAATCGTATTCAAGCTTGTTCCAAACGCTAAACAGGAAAGATCTATTGCAGCCAGTGGCCTTAAACCAGCCGAACCACAAGTCCCCCTCGCACCGAGCTGATGCTATATGTGAATACCACTATGGAGCAGTGGGGCATATCACAGAGGACTGTTGGACCCTCAAAAGGGCAGTTGAAGATTTGATTAGAGCTGAAAGAATCATTTTTCGAAATGAAGAAGCTCCTGATGTGATGAACAATTTGTTGCATGCCCACAAGTCAGAATGACTTGTGAAGATGGGCCCTAGAGGAAATATATTATGTAAGAAGTTTCAAATCTTCAAATGGTAGATTGCATAACAACATTGAGGTGAATCAACAATAGATGGGTAAAAGTTGCAAAGTACGAGATGAGATCGTGCCATCAATCTAAAGATGAACAGTAATGAAGAAGCTTTAAAGGATTTAGCTTTATGCATATAATATAAACAACAAGAGTAACCTGGATTTCGGTAGCCTCAGTAGCGATAAATCAAAGTTGGAATAATGGTAAATTATAGCCTACTTAGATATAGTAATGTTAATGATGCATAAAGGGACAACTTGATATAATTTTGTATATGTTCATAAAGTGAAGCCTAGAGAATGACTAAAATTTGGAGGAAAGAGAAGAGAAGAGTCACATAGGCACACATACAAAGTTCGAGTCGTATAAGCTGCATGATAGAAGGTAGCAATAGTTAGTTGTGGTGTGAAAAGAGGCTTAAAGGGTGGGAATGCCCTGGCCTTTGGGATTCATTCACAGAGCAGTCTCCTAGATAGCAAGAGGAATACTAAAATAGGTCATGAAGAAAATAAACGAAAAAGCTAAAATTTTAAAAAGGGAAGAGAGATATATTTTATCATGTGGTTAGTCTGAAGTGTTGATCTTATGTAAAGAAAACCCAAAAAATAAATTGAAGACAAAGAATGAAGCTGAAAACTCTTGTTTCCATTACTTTTTCCTTCAGCAGTTAAATTCTCAAGTAGGATAGTACGTGTACATGATTGCATCTATTTACAGACATCAAGACAGTATTAGTGACCCTTCAAAAGCAAAACTATTAGTCTTTTTCCGAACCTTGTTTTTAGAGCAGAATGAAGAATTGAAATGCAGGAAAAAGGAAAAGTTAGATAAATACTAATGTTGTTCATAGAAAGCGCCACGTCACTTTTTTTATTCCCTACTTTATATTTATATATAAATATAGATATATAGATGGGTGGCAACCTTAATTAATAAGTGGCAACCTCAATAAATATGAACTTTGGTAAGATGTGAATATGAGAGTTATTATCCCTTTCTAAATTTTCATGAATCTCTAATATACAACGTGAGATTATTTGCATATCAGGGAAATATTTGAGACTAAACATGGAAATGAATTCCATAGTCAAGAGTAGGTACGCTTTTAGTGAATTTTTCCCTTGTGCACTCCAGGTTTCCTCTTTCGATTGGGCGATTTCATTTTAAAAAAGGGGAGAATATGAGAATCACATGGATTTTTCTCTACTCCAAGTCTAAGCTCTTGTTTCATTTGGCATGATCTTGTCATACATTCATATCCTGAAATTTACGTATATTTTGCTAGTTTCGCAAATTGCTTATATTTTCTTAGTGTTGTAAGTTATAATATTCTCCTTATCAGGACTTCATATTCAGTTGAGTATTTACTCATTCCAGTCAAGAGAGCTGATGGTTTATATATACAGTATTAAATTATTTTTATTACCATCGAGCAATAATCGTTGGGCAGGCCCCTATTTGGCAACCTCTGATCATATGGTTAGTTATATGACGATCCTACTGTCGCAGAGTGCATATGAGCGATCCCAGTTGGTCGAGATACATAGCCTAGTACGGCCGAGCGCTTATGAGCGAGCCTACTACGGAAGAGCAGATATATATGTATACCGAGCCTTATAGGATCGGACAACTATTTTACTTATTATACTGAGAGAATTGAGTCAATATCAGCAGGTAAGCATATCTTCAGATTATCTTTGGCTTCCAACTACTTGCAGTTATTATATTATCAATTCAGTTTTAGCTTTCAATATTTTTCCTTACATATTCAGTACATTATTTTGTACTGCCGTCCCTTTTCTGGGGCGCTGCATTTCATGCGTGCAGATCAGACAGAAAGACGAGTAGGCCTCTTCAATAGGTGTTTCCCAAGTTTAGCTTGATTGGTAAGCTCCATGCCTTTCGGAGTTTCAAGGTGTAGAACATTATGCATATATATATATATATATATATATATATATATATATATATATATATATATATATATATATATATATATATATATATGTCATGAGTAGGTCGAAAGGTCGTTTTGATGACAGTATATCCATCAGTAGAGGCTTGTAGAAATATCTTGTTTGTTAGTGCGGTATGTTAGGCTTTCAGGCCTTGTATATATTTGGCTGGTTTGTCAGCTGTAATGAATATGACGGCCTCGTCGGTCAAGTTTTAATTTGATATTTTAGTAAGCATTCGTTGTCGTCTTGCAATGTGGCCTATGGCCAAAAGTATGACATCATATCCTTAGAGTCCCTTAATTGCAAGTTGGTACGTAAGGATAGGTGAGGCACCGGGTTCCGGTCTCGGCCCCCAAGTTCGGAACGTAACAAAAGTGGTATCAGAGTAGTTTTGTCCTAGGGAGGCTACAAGCTGTGTCTAGTAGAATCTTATTTATGGGTTCGCACACCACACTGATAAGCTGGAGGCTACAGGTAGGGGTGTGCATTCGATTTATCGATTCGATTTTGACCCTTATCGATAATTACTTATCGATTATCGATTTATACATATGCTTATCGTTATCGTTTCAATAAGGTTTCAATTTTTTCGATTTCAATTTATCGATTTTGGGGGACTTATCGATTACACCAATAAGAGAATTTGCAGGATTCCACGGTAAGTACATCGCTATAAACGCGCCTAATTTATATGGACAAAAAGAAGCTAATATAGGACGAACACCATTTGTAACATAAAAATTATATCAACAAGCACATGCAACAAAACTAATGTAAGCGATCAAATGTATGCCACCAATACTCCAACAGTATAAAAAATAAAACAAAACAAAATACATTTGTTTTCCATTAATTTGAACTCTATTACTTTGATCTTCATCATTCCTTAAATGTGGTAGAGGAAATAGTAGGGTAAGTGGCTTAGGGTAAAGGAAAGGGTATAGATTAGGGAAAATGATATTGTATAGCCGATTTCAAAATAGTAGCGGAATATATATACATTTTGTATGTTATATTAATCTACAGAAATAGGTAATTACTTATTTTGCAAAGCTCTACAGTCTAGGGGTGTGCATTTGATTTATCGATTCGATTTTGACCCTTATTGATAATTACTTATCGATTATCGATTTGTACATATGCTTATCGTTATCGTTTCAATGAGGTTTCGATTTTTTCAATTTTGATTTTCGATTTCGATAACAAATAATCGATTCGATTTATCGATAAACCGATTCGAATGCACACCCCTAGCTACAGGACATTTAGGACTGTCACTATTAAGTTGCTTGAAGCATCTACAATTCTTGATCTTGAGGTACCACTTCCTCAGTAAAATTTATGCACAAATGTATCTTGCTATAACTATAAGCATAATAATATGATAGCAAGAGTTTTCACCTCTATGTGAAGATATTGAACTGAAGATTCCAACAAGATCATATAAAGACAATATATCTATTAAGAATGATAATTTCAAGGTTCAACATATTCATTCAATTTAATATGGCTGATTTGTTTATCAAATCTCTAACAAAGATCTTTTGAAAGATGGTGCACAAGATTGGAATATGAAGGCTCATGGATGTGAATTAATGCTCTCATCAGGGGGAGTTAATACGCGTTGCACTCTTTTTCCCTTACAAGGTTTTGTCCCACTGGGTTTTCCTTGCAAGGTTTTAACGAGGCAACTAAAAGGCGTATTGTTAGATATGTGTACTCTTTTTCCTTCTCTATAAAATTTTCTCGCACTGGGTTTTATTTTTGATAAGGTTTTAATGAGGCACATTATTTATTGAATTGACATTCAAGGGGAGTGTTATAAATATAATTCTATTTGTGGTGAATGTCTATATTTAGAGAGATTCCAAGGTTTATTACTTGGTGGCTAAGTCACTTTCCCCTATAAATAAAGGGGTTCTATTCTATTGTAATTCATCCCAAAATATCAATAAGAATTCCCTCTCTCTACACTTTGCTCTACAATACTCTTCTTCTTTTATTATTCGGAAAAGGGTCATATATGTCCCTCTACTAGTCAAAATAAGCTACATCTATCCTCTGTTATACTATTTGGCCATATATATTCCTACCGTTCACGTCTCTGGTCATATATGTCCCTCTGACGTCAATATTTCTGTTTAAAAATTAAAAAGCCACGTATCGGAGTCCTTTTGGTTAAACTAAGCCCACTCCCCTGTTTCTTTATATTAAAATGAAAATATTTATAAAAAATATAAAAAACTTGTAAAAAACTATATTTTTTTCGTAAAAACTAGGAAATTTTTTTATTATTTCAGATTTTAAAAAATGAAAATATTATATTAAAAACAACATATTATATTAAAAAACAAAAAATTGTTTAAACTGGTTTTTTAATGAGACGGGAAAAAATTATTTAAACTTATGTAGCCGCGGGGAGTTGTTGCGCTCAAATCCTATGGATGAAACAACAACTCTTGGACTATGGCCTAAGACTTGATCACATTCCTCTTAGATGTGATAACACTAGTGCCATATGCTTGACGAAGAACCCCGTTCTTCATTCGCGAACAAAACACATTGAAGTTAGACATCATTTTATTAGAGATCACGTTCTCAAAGGCGATGTCGAAATTGAATTTGTTGAAACTAAAAGCCAATTGGCAGACATCTTTACAAAGCCTTTGGATAAAGAGTCCTTCTTCCGAATTCGTAATGAACTCGGGATCCTTGACTCCACATTGATCTAAGTCATGCATTGCATTTCTTCTCCTACACATTTCTAACTTGAGCGTCGGAGGCGTCTAACTTCTTTTTGCAGGTATCGCCCTACAGAAAAAGAAAATTTTATTTGGGCAAACCGCAAATCATCGGACATATAATCGATTATCCCGTATCAATAATCGAATGTCACCTTTTTAATTTTCAATAAATAAACCTTGTTTTATTTCGTCTTTGTGTATCTTTCCTTACTATTTTTTTGCTAATGGAAAAAGGGGGAAGATAACGGGATAACGGGTATGCACCACCTCTACATTGCTAAATTGCTTATAAGCTAAAATTGAGGGGGAATTCTTTAATTGAGGGGGAACAAGAACAAATATGCATACTTGTTACTTGTCTTGAATCGTCAATATTATTTGTCAAAATTGCATATCCCGCTTAATGTTTGCCATTATCAAAAAGGGGGAAATTGTTGGAAACACGTTCTCAATGCGATATACTAAACGTGTATTCTTTTGTAGGTTTTGATGAATGACAAACAAAGCACAAATTGATATATGACGGAGTTCAAGTACAAGAGCACAAATGTTGAGATTGAAGCTCAAGACGTTGTTTTTAATTGTTATTATTGAGTTATTCTTAAATGTGATCTTGATCCTATAACTTGACTCCATAACATGGCTTCTCTCATAAAACTATTTTCCAAAATCATGCATACTTATTTCTGTGTCAAATAATTTCAAATGATGCATATTTACATTAGACAAAATGTTTTCTAAACATACCTCAGAAATCTGGGCTAAGAATAATCGATTATGTACTTATGATAATCGATTGTTTATAAGCCAAGACTGCATGACAATCGATTATGAACTAATGATAATCGATTGTGAATAAGACAGTTAACATCAGGTTTTTTCAAATCTGCAAGATAATCGATTGTGAACTAATGACAATCGATTATTGATGAGGTAAGTTTTCCAATACTCAGAATAATCGATTATGAACTAATGGTAATCGATTATGTTGAGTTGATGTCTCCCAGTGATTTTAAAATTACTTAAGTAATCGATTAGTAACTAATAGTAATCGATTATGTTGAGTTAACTGGGTTTAACAATCGATTGTCTATGTCCAACAATCGATTGTCAAAGTTTATACTTAGTCGCAAAAACTTTGGCTTGAAACAGTGTGATGAGATTTTCAGAAAATGACAAGTAATCCATTGTTGCAAGGGAAAATCGATTGTTGAAGCTGACCGTTGTCAAATGATTTTCAAATACCTCAAAGTAATCGATTATTGGTTTTCTGTAATCGATGTTTTGCTCAAAATCCGGAAATAATTTTTAAAACGTTAATGAGGTAATCGATTATTGATTTGCTATAATCGATGTTTTTGATTAAAATCTGTAAATGATTGTTTGAACGTTGCTGAAATAATCGATTATGGATTTGGTATAATCGATTATCTGAATTTGAATTTTGCCAGTAATCGATTATGGATTGTAAGTAATCGATTATTAAGCGTAAAATCTGGGATTGATTTTTGATCTGACTGGCAGATAATCGATTGTTTGGTCTTGACAATCGATTGTCACTGAGTAAATTCAGCAATTCTTAATTGGCAATTAGACAACGGTAAGACCAAGTCTTGCACCTATAAATACAGCTTCAACTCAGTGTTTTAAACACAACAACATACACTAACTGATCATTACATTGCTTTAAGCTTTCATTCAATTGTTCATCATTTTCTACTCATTTCATAAAGCTTTTGAGAGCCATATTATTGTTCAAAGTTGTTGTGATCTTGAGCGTATTATTTTACTCATATCTACTCATCAAGGAGTACCTTTGTTAAGTGAGTGTTCAAGTATTTCAAATACTTGTAAGAGAATTTTGATTCTCTTGTGTTGAGGAACTTGTGCTTCCTCTGTTGAAGTCTTTGGGATTGTATCCCCGAGCAAGTGAAGTCTTTGGGATTGTATCCCCGAGCAAGTGAAGTCTTTGGGATTGTATCCCCGAGCAAGTGAAGTCTTTGAGGTGAGGAACCTCCGAGCAAGTGAAGTCTTTGAGATTGTATCTCCGAGCAACTGTAAAGGTTTGTTAAGCACCCGTAAGCTTAACAAGTTAGTAGAAAATCTCGAGAGAGTCTCTCGGGGACTGGACTAACCACTGTTGTGGCCAACCAGGATATATCCTTGTGTAAGTTATTTTTATTGCACTTATTTACTTCCTGTAAAATTTAAATTCCGCAAGAAAACGCTAAATTTCATTAAAACGCTATTCACCCCCCCTCTAGCGTTAAGCGTAGTTTCTAACAATTGGTATCAGAGCCCAACTCTCTGAAAAACTTAACAGTTTGAGAGAACCATCCCTGGCTTCTACTCGTGACTTTTTTGCAGGAATAGGTGAAGGTGAATGCAACACGTCGCCTCCAAAATTGGGTGAAAACAACTACTCAGTTTGGAAAGATCGAATGAGAGTTTTTACGATAGCAAACGACCTCTATCTATGGCAAATCATCAAGCATGGAAATCAAATGACTACAAAAGTTGGGAAAGCCAAGGTAAGTGAATACAACACTAATGCGATAAATATGTTGTATAAATCCTTGAACCAGGAAATCTGGCGAAAAATCTCCCACTACAAAACTGCTAAGGAAATGTGGGATAAGCTTGAAGAAATTCATGAAAGAACATCTCAAGTGGAAAAATGCTCAAATGATGAATCAAATATCAGGTGCCTGATGGCCGACGACAAAGAAAAAGAGGTAAGCACTTCTAACTCTCTCTCGTTTGAAGAACTTCAAAATGCCTATGAAGATATGTTTAGTAAATATGAAAATGGTGTTAAAATGATTAGAGATTTGAAGAAATCACTTTCCCAGCAAGAAATAGATTTCCAGAAAAATCTCTCTTTAAAAGAAAAGGATTTTGAAGAACGCTTTTTATTGAAAGAAAAAGATTTCGAAAATCAATTCTCTTTAAAACAAAAGGATTTTGAAAATCTGTCTCGTGATAACGAGAATCTTGTAAAAGAAAATCAATTTTTTCAAAATGATAGTGTAGAGCTTAGACAAGTCATTAAGACTATGCATGAAGCTTCTTATATTGATAAATGCTCTACTTGTATTTCCTGCGACTCTTTGAAGTTAGAAAACGCAGAACTTAGGAAAACCTTAGAATCACATAGTGTAGACGTCCCTAAGGTTATTGAAGAAAAGGAAACGTCTAAGAATAATCAATGGCATAAAAACAGAAATTACAATAGAAATCCTACTGCTCCACCTAGAAATAACTCTAGGGCTGTAAACGAGTCTAGGACAAATTCCTTTAGACCACCTAGACACTACGCTAGGATGTATGAAAACAAGTCTAGGGTTAATAATTCTAGAACACCTAGATACAATTCTAGAAATTGGTACAATGAGTCTAGAATTAACCACTTTAGATCACCTAGAAAGAATTCTAGGATGATTGTTAACGAATCTAGGATAAATCACCCTAGACAACCTAGAAATGATTCTAGAAATTTCAACGTATCTAGGAATGACTATAGATCACCCAGAACGTATTTTGCTCCACCTAGACACAGGCACAATCCAAACGCAACATGTCATTACTGCAATCGTATAGGTCACATTGCACCGATGTGTTTCGCAAAGCATAGAGACTTCTCGTATGACTATAATCATTATTTGTCTAACCCCCAAGGACCCAAGATGGCATGGGTACCTAAAGAATATTAAATTGTTTTGTAGGTGTGCTTGAAGGGATCAAGTGTACTATGGTACCTTGATAGTGGATGCTCCAAACATATGACGGGAGATGAATCCAAATTCCTTCAACTAGAGCACAAAGAAGGAGGAAACGTCATTTTCGGCGACAACAATAAAGGAAAAATAATCGGCATCGGATCGGTTGGTAAGGACGAAAACTCCTCTATTAAACATATATTGCTTGTGAAAGGGTTGAAGCATAATCTCTTGAGCATAAGCCAATTATGTGACAAGGGAAATCTTGCTCTATTTGATTCCGATGAATGTCTTGTGTTTAGACGTAGTGACTTCAAGATCATACTTCGTGGTTTTAGAATTGATAATATCTATATGGTTGATCTTGCAAACTCCTCTCCCGAATATGTTGATTGCTTAATGAGCAAAGAGGATAATACTTGGTTGTGGCATCGTAGATTAGCACACATGAACATGCATCTTTTAAATAAATTGCTTTCTCAAAACTTAGTAGTTGGTCTTCCCAATTTAAAGTTTGAAAATGATTCTATGTGTGATTCTTGTCAAAAAGGGAAGCAAACCAAAGCATCTTTTAAATCCAAAAATATTGTTTCAACTTCTAGACCTTTACAATTACTTCATATGGATTTACTTGGACCTTCTCGTATTGAATGTCTAGGTAGAAATAAATATGCTTTTGTAATTGTTGATGACTTTTCTAGATTTACATGGACGCTATTTCTTGCAAATAAAAGCGATGCTTTTCAAAATTTCAAGTATTTTCTTAAACGTGTTCAAAACGAAAAGGAATCTACCGTCACTTCAATTAGAAGTGATCATGGGGGAGAGTTTGATCACAATCTCTTTGCGGATTTTTGTGACGAACTCGGAATCGAGCATACCTTTTCCGCTCCACGTACACCACAACAAAATGGGGTGGTGGAAAGGAAAAATAGGTGTCTCGAAGAGATGGCAAGAACCATGCTCGACGAAGCTAAGATTCCCAAACACATTTGGGCGGACGCCGTGAGTACCGCTTGCTATGTTTTAAATAGAGTAGCAATTCGGCCGATACTCTTGAAAACCCCATATGAACTGTATAAGGGTAGAAAACCCAATATTTCCCACTTACGTGTTTTTGGTTGTAAATGTTTTGTTCATAATAACGGCAAAGACCAATTAGGTAAATTTGATGCAAAATCGGATGAAGCTATTTTCATTGGTTATTCCTCACGTAGTAAAGCATATAGGGTCTTTAACAAAAGAACCCAAATTGTGGAGGAATCCCCACATGTTGTGTTTTCCGAAGATAATGCTCGCTTGGCGAGAAAGGATTGTGGTTTTGATCTTGCAGATATCTTGAGTAATTTGAAAAACAAAATACATGAAGAACCGCCAAAGGAAAACAATGATGAAATTATAGAACAATCAACGGAAGAAGCTCCACAATTGGAAAGTGAAACAAAAGAACAAAAGGAATGGAGGACGATCAAAGATCACCCTCTTGATCAAGTAATCGGCGATGTTGGAGGAAAGGTAAGTACTCGAAACTCCCTTAAAAACACCTTAGAACTTACTGCTTTTGTTTCTCAAATTGAACCCAAAACCATCTCTGAAGCAATTGGGGATGAAATTTGGACCTTGGCAATGCAGAGGAGCTTAACCAATTCGAACGAAAAATGACGTTTGGGATTTGGTGCCAAGACCCGAAGATCATACCATAGTTGGTACGAAATGGGTTTTTCGCAACAAACTAGATGAAAATGGTATAATCACTAGAAACAAAGCTAGGCTTGTGGCTCAAGGCTACAATCAAGAAGAAGGTATTGATTATGAGGAGACTTATGCTCCAGTAGCTAGATTAGAAGCTATTCGCTTATTGCTTGCTTTCGCTTCCTCTATAAATTTTGTCTTATATCAAATGGATGTGAAAAGTGCGTTTTTAAATGGTTTTATTGAAGAAGAAGTTTATGTCAAACAACCCCCTGGTTTTGAAAACTTTAAATATCCCGATCATGTTTTCAAACTCAAAAAGGCTCTCTATGGTTTAAAACAAGCTCCCCGAGCTTGGTATGATAGGTTGAGTAAATTTCTTTTGAAAAATGATTTCATTAGGGGAAAAGTTGACACAACTCTCTTTGTCAAACACAAAAACAATGATATTTTATTAGTTCAAATATATGTAGATGACATTATATTTGGTGCCACTAACAATGCTTTATGCAAGGAATTTTCCAATCTAATGACTAGCGAATTTGAGATGTCTATGATGGGCGAATTAACCTTCTTTTTGGGACTACAAGTAAAACAAATGAAGGAAGGTACATTCACTTGCCAAGCCAAATATTGCAAAGAATTGCTTAAACGCTTTGATATGAACAATGCAAAAGAAATGGCAACTCCCATGAGCACATCCGATCATCTAGACAAAGATGAAAAAGGTAAGGAAGTCGACACCAAAAAGTATCGAGGTATGATTGGCTCTCTACTTTATCTTACTGCTAGTCGTCCGGACATCATGTTTAGCGTGTGCTTATGCGCTCGTTATCAATCATGTCCGAAGGAGTCTCACCTTTCGGCGGTAAAACGAATTTTACGGTATCTTGTTGGTACCTCAAATGTGGGTCTATGGTACCCCAAAGGCTCTTCATGCCAACTCATTGGCTATTCTGATTCTGATTTTGCTGGATGCAAATTGGACCGCAAGAGCACTAGTGGCACTTGCCATTTGCTCGATAGCTCTCTCGTTTCTTGGTTTAGCAAGAAACAAGTAAGTGTTGCGTTGTCCACAACCGAGGCTGAATATGTAGCCGCGGGGAGTTGTTGCGCTCAAATCCTATGGATGAAACAACAACTCTTGGACTATGGCCTAAGACTTGATCACATTCCTCTTAGATGTGATAACACTAGTGCCATATGCTTGACGAAGAACCCCGTTCTTCATTCGCGAACAAAACACATTGAAGTTAGACATCATTTTATTAGAGATCACGTTCTCAAAGGCGATGTCGAAATTGAATTTGTTGAAACTAAAAGCCAATTGGCAGACATCTTTACAAAGCCTTTGGATAAAGAGTCCTTCTTCCGAATTCGCAATGAACTCGGGATCCTTGACTCCACATTGATCTAAGTCATGCATTGCATTTCTTCTCCTACACATTTCTAACTTGAGCGTCGGAGGCGTCTAACTTCTTTTTGCAGGTATCGCCCTACAGAAAAAGAAAATTTTATTTGGGCAAACCGCAAATCATCGGACATATAATCGATTATCCCGTATCAATAATCGAATGTCACCTTTTTAATTTTCAATAAATAAACCTTGTTTTATTTCATCTTTGTGTATCTTTCCTTACTATTTTTTTGCTAATGGCAAAAGGGGGAAGATAACGGGATAACGGGTATGCACCACCTCTACATTGCTAAATTGCTTATAAGCTAAAATTGAGGGGGAATTCTTTAATTGAGGGGGAACAAGAACAAATATGCATACTTGTTACTTGTCTTGAATCGTCAATATTATTTGTCAAAATTGCATATCCCGCTTAATGTTTGCCATTATCAAAAAGGGGGAAATTGTTGAAAACACGTTCTCAATGCGATATACTAAACGTGTATTCTTTTGTAGGTTTTGATGAATGACAAACAAAGCACAAATTGATATATGACGGAGTTAAAGTACAAGAGCACAAATGTTGAGATTGAAGCTCAAGACGTTGTTTTTAATTGTTATTATTGAGTTATTCTTAAATGTGATCTTGATCCTATAACTTGACTCCATAACATGGCTTCTCTCATAAAACTATTTTTCAAAATCATGCATACTTATTTCTGTATCAAATAATTTCAAATGATGCATATTTACATTAGACAAAATGTTTTCTAAACATACCTCAGAAATCTGGGCTAAGAATAATCGATTATGTACTTATGATAATCGATTGTTTATAAGCCAAGACTGCATGACAATCGATTATGAACTAATGATAATCGATTGTGAATAAGACAGTTAACATCAGGTTTTTTCAAATCTGCAAGATAATCGATTGTGAACTAATGACAATCGATTATTGATGAGGTAAAGTTTTCCAATACTCAGAATAATCGATTATGAACTAATGGTAATCGATTATGTTGAGTTGATGTCTCCCAGTGATTTTAAAATTACTTAAGTAATCGATTAGTAACTAATAGTAATCGATTATGTTGAGTTAACTGGGTTTAACAATCGATTATCTATGTCCAACAATCGATTGTCAAAGTTTATACTTAGTCGCAAAAACTTTGGCTTGAAACAGTGTGATTTGAGATTTTCAGAAAATGACAAGTAATCGATTGTTGCAAGGGAAAATCGATTGTTGAAGCTGACCGTTGTCAAATGATTTTCAAATACCTCAAAGTAATCGATTATTGGTTTTCTGTAATCGATGTTTTGCTCAAAATCCGGAAATAATTTTTAAAACGTTAATGAGGTAATCGATTATTGATTTGCTATAATCGATGTTTTTGATTAAAATCTGTAAATGATTGTTTGAACGTTGCTGAAATAATCGATTATGGATTTGGTATAATCGATTATCTGAATTTGAATTTTGCCAGTAATCGATTATGGATTGTAAGTAATCGATTATTAAGCGTAAAATCTGGGATTGATTTTTGATCTGACTGGCAGATAATCGATTGTTTGGTCTTGACAATCGATTGTCACTGAGTAAATTCAGCAATTCTTAATTGGCAATTAGACAACGGTAAGACCAAGTCTTGCACCTATAAATACAGCTTCAACTCAGTGTTTTAAACACAACAACATACACTAACTGATCATTACATTGCTTTAAGCTTTCATTCAATTGTTCATCATTTTCTACTCATTTCATAAAGCTTTTGAGAGCCATATTATTGTTCAAAGTTGTTGTGATCTTGAGCGTATTATTTTACTCATATCTACTCATCAAGGAGTACCTTTGTTAAGTGAGTGTTCAAGTATTTCAAATACTTGTAAGAGAATTTTGATTCTCTTGTGTTGAGGAACTTGTGCTTCCTCTGTTGAAGTCTTTGGGATTGTATCCCCGAGCAAGTGAAGTCTTTGGGATTGTATCCCCGAGCAAGTGAAGTCTTTGGGATTGTATCCCCGAGCAAGTGAAGTCTTTGGGATTGTATCCCCGAGCAAGTGAAGTCTTTGAGGTGAGGAACCTCCGAGCAAGTGAAGTCTTTGAGATTGTATCTCCGAGCAACTGTAAAGGTCTGTTAAGCACCCGTAAGCTTAACAAGTTAGTAGAAAATCTCGAGAGAGTCTCTCGGGGACTGGACTAACCACTGTTGTGGCCAACCAGGATATATCCTTGTGTAAGTTATTTTTATTGCACTTATTTACTTCCTGTAAAATTTAAATTCCGCAAGAAAACGCTAAATTTCATTAAAACGCTATTCACCCCCCCTCTAGCGTTAAGCGTAGTTTCTAACACAACTTACACATAAAGAAAAACGAAAATGCATAAAAGAAAAAAAATTACTAGTCACGATTGACATAAGAAGACGTAGAAGATGAAGGAGTAGAACTTTAACTGAATATCGCAGATAGCAAGCGAGGAAGATGAAGAAGCAGAGAAGAGAAAACCATGAAACCGCTCTCGTCTAAATGCAAATAAGGGTTTGAGACAATTTGGGATTATAATCGATGCAGATAAAGGGTAACTATGTCTTTTCTGCCTTAGTAGTGGCTATATTTGATAAGCATTTTAATTAGTGGATAAAAAAGTAAATACAGCATTAAACAGTGGCTACTACACGCCATTTTTACGCAAATCTCATCCGTCCGATCGGGTACTTGATAGACGTACCAGATTAAATAAGAACCTCTATAAATTGCTCCTCTCTCCACCCATTAAGGTTACCATTTCTTTTCCTCTCTTCTGCCACTAAAGTCGATGGTAACGAAAGCTAGGGCAAGAGGCGAGAAACCAATTTACTGATTAATGCTTCCACTTCAAGATAATGGATTCCGCTTCAGGTATAGTTTCTATGACGATTATATGTAAGAATATCATGTTCAAGATCCTAGTATGAATTAAAGTTTATGCTTACATGTTGTACTCAATTACCTCATGCCGCTCGAGGATATCATGAAGTAATCTCTTCAATAGAGAAGCTTGAATGGCTATCTATTATGATCCAACATTTTTGGTAAAAGAAATACAGGAGGTCACAAGTTCGAGTCGTGGAAATACCCTCCTGCAGAAATGCAGCGTCAGACTGCGGATTATAGACCTCCTTCCCCTGATCCCGCTCATAGCGAGAGCTCAGTGCACCGAACTGTCTTTTTTAAGCACAATATACTTGCTCGCTGTCCATGTTGTCTATCGAGTTTACAAGAATTTATCAAACCTTGCTGTTATTTTTTTTTTAAATAAAAATTTACTCATCTATGTGCAAGAGTAGTTTTATCTGATTTACCATTGACCAAGATTCTATGGCACATAATCTATTGAACCAAAAGATCATAAATATCCCCAGTTCATGTTATACAAAAGTTTTACGAGTTGAAAACATTTATAACTTATTTTGGATTTGATGCATAGAAGTGCATTTCTGAGCTGTGCATGTATGAGCGGAATTCACTAAGAAAGAATCCAACTGGAAGCTCTAAATCTCCAGAAAAATTCATATATGATCTAAGTATACTGTATTTGTTATTCAAAAATCCCATGAAAACATCTATGTATAAACTTTCAGAATCAATCACCACCGATAAAACATTCCATTAACCCAGCTATTCACGAACATTTAATTTGTGAGAAGGTATGTCTAGACAGATGTATTATTATTACAGGTAGGGGTGGCAATTAGACGCGTTGAGCTTTATTTGGACGGGTTGAGTTAGTGAACCGCCCAAAATTAGGTTGAGTTAAATCAAAATGGAATAATTAATGAGTCATAATCTAACTCGCTCAATTTGACCCAAAACTGCAAAGTGTCAACTCCTTGATTTTTCTGATCTTCTAGCACAATAATGTATAAGAATGGAACTTTTGTGATGTTGATATCGACTAAAGCATTTGTATAGTTTATTTAAGAACTAAGTATCTCCATAAATGATTATATGTTGTGTTATTCAAAAGGTATTGTGACAGATTAAGAATTAATTAGAAGGCTGTGTCAATTAGGAGCCTCTCAATACAGTTGTGATCAATCTCTTCTCAATGCCTTCTGGGTCAAGCCTGTCGCACATGGCTTATCTAATGCGGTTTATATTAAGGATGTAGTAGATATGCCTTAGATCCAATATCATATTTGATAACTTGAACATATTTTTGTGAATGTCATTTGATATAAAATATATGGCATTTGATATTCTACTATTATCAATTGTTTGATTATTTTGATAAGGTCCTTGATTAAATTTTGAGATTTGTCATCGTGATAGAGATCATGATAATGAGATCAAAGTCTTTTACAATTTAATCTAAATTTGTTCTTGATCGTAGGATTATTAATTTGGACATTAGTAATCCGGTTAGATCAATATTTATGTGATCGTCTTTATCGGATAAAGATTAGTTGATCTCATTAACTAAATCACATAGATAGATGATGCATATAGAGATATGATCATTGAACCGACTCATTGGAAAATTCCTAATGGTTAGAATTACCATAAACTGTCAATAGGATACTTTCTTGATGAATGAATTGTAATTGTTTCCTTTGACTTGAGATCGTCATAGTAATTGACAAGTTATTTATTGTGCTTTGATACTAGACACCTATGGCCCTAGGGCGATAGTTGAAAGGATATTGGGTATGATTAAATACTTGTAGAATTAGTGATTGATCAAGACTGAATCTGTCAACTCTTGGTAATGAGTTTAAGCTCCATGTTGTCGTGAATTATAAACAACCAAACTAAGACCTTGGCCAGCGCAATTGAATGAAAGAAGAAATGAGTTTCTTAGGTCATTCAACGGTCGATTATATTTGACGTGAACACATAGTTGATCGCATATTAGGACTTGACAGTTGAACCATATCCTAGGGTGATCCAGAGCTATAAGGACAGAAGGAATTACTACATTATTCTTCTACTGGTTCTTGAGAGTAAATTGTATACTTCATGCTACCCGGTCGTTAAGGAGTGTTGCTGGACGCCACCCTTGATTAGTATATTAGTATGATCAATTTACTACCGGTTTAGTATTGAACCTATGAGGTCGCACACTAACGAGTGTTCTGATCTTTGCTAAAGGATTAATTAACTTATTATTTGATAAATTAAATTAAAGAATTTAATTAGTCAAATAAATTTAGTTATTTGTGCAAATGAAATATTACTATATTCTTTGTTAGCACAACGATTATAATTAATATTGTGAATAAATTGAAGTTTCTATTTGGAATAGAAATTAAATGATATCTCTTGGTTAAAATATATGTGATATATATAATTAATATTATTTTATATAATAGATGTATATAAAATATAATATTGATAAAGACTTGTTAATAAATCTAATTTTGAATTGAATTATTAATTGAAGTTTTATCCTATTTGGAATGAGATTATTATTTTGAATAGGAAAATATTATATTAATATAAAAGTTTACAAAATTAGAATCCAATTTAGAATATGACAATTTTCGTCACTTAACAGGAAAGGAAGTTTCGAAATTTCTTTGTAAAAATTTTCAAAGAAGGAAAATTTGGCACTTCTAACGTGCAATAAGAAAAGGAAAATTTGATTTTTGATCAGTTTATTTTGGAATAAACTTTTACCCTAGGAAAATTATTACCTCAACCAAATAAGAAAATGGTTTGTAGGTGATGCTATTTAAAGGGTGATGGAGAAAATTTGCAAAGTTTTTTTTAGTTTTTCAATTTTTCTTGAGAAGAAAACCTACTTTGTGAAAGTGAGAGTGCAATACAAAGCCAAGAGAGAAAATACAATTACAAGAAAAGTGTTTCTTGTTCTTGTAATTTGAGTTGAGATTTTTGAGAAAACTTTCAACACAATATTCTTCGTTCAATTTATTCGCGGGTTTCATTGATCAAAGAGTTGATAGCAAAGATCGGTCTCGGTGTGGATACGCATAGAGTCTTCGCACTATCGAAGAAATTTCGGAAAAGAAACTCTCTTCACCAGGTACGTCTTAGATCCTATCTTTGACACGTAAATAAATTTTAAACATGAAAAATCTACCTAGGATTGTTATTGTCTTCCGCTGTGTGTTACGAATACCCATACGCAATCCTTCAGTGGTATCAGAGCTATGGTTTATTGTGTCTAAAATTTATTTACGAAATATTTTAATATTATATTTGAAGAGTTCAAACCATAATAGATGTTCCTTGTGCAATAGTCAAATCGTTTGAATGTTGATATTATTTTATTGTGGATAAAATATGCATTGATATGACTATTGAGATCGTTCATAACTTGAATATGAAATTTTGTATTAGATACAACGGGAATCTATAATAGGTTACATGATTCTATTATTATTTAATTGTTATTAGTTCATGAGATGTTAATTAATAATAATATTCTAGCATGATTTCTTTTTATGTGATACATAAGATAAATATGTTAGAGGATGTTGAATTGAGTTTTATGTCATGTGCTTGTCCATTACATAATTTAGAATTATTTATTACATATTATGTAAATTAATTTAGGACTAAGCATGTAGACAACTTGAACTAAATCCACACGCTATAAAAGATTTGATCTTCGTGTTATTAAAAAAAATTATTTTTGTAACAATTCCCTCTTACTAAAATTTGAGTTCTTAAATAATAAAATATAAGATATTTTATTATAGAGCTATCCATCAAGGTACTAATTTGACTTATTTCTTGTTTATAAGGAGCGGCCTGACTACCAAGAGACTTATAGTTCGAGAATATGTTAAAATTATTTATTGCATTAGATGTATGGATTGAAAGAATTATTCAATTTTACACTAGACGCCTGGACTACCCGGGGGAGTATAAAATTTAATAAGTTCTTTGCTATCATGATGGTTGAACTCAACTATGCCAATTGGATCGACCTGACTACCAGGGGACTATTTGACATAGAGCTATTTAAGGAAATTGTATGGGGATACAATTGGTAAACGTACCTACCTTTAAAATATATGTGAGAAACGACTTTATTTCCAAGGGGCTCATACATATTGTTAAAGGATTCCTTTACTCCACTAAAAGAAACAAAAATTTCGTAAACTATAATGAGGGTAGATAGTTTAAAATAATTAGTGGAAATATCATTTAGATAAAAGTCCATGTCTTTATGATATATGCAAATATGTTCTTATATTACTGCTTTATCTTTTCTATATTTTAGATTTCTCAATATGTGTGTTATATCACTCTGTGAAATACTTGAGACCAACAAATTGGTAGGACCAAACTTTGATGACTGGTATAGAAGTTTAAGAATTGTTCTCATGCATGAAAAGCTTATGGATATGATCGATAAGCCTGCAAAGATAATCCCTCCAGAGAATGATGTTCAAGGCAACAAGGTTTATCATAAATAATTGGAAGAAAAACTGCAAGGAGTATCTTGCAACTCTAAAGGACAAGAAACAAGGTGAGACATTAATGAAAAATATTTTCAAGGTTTCCTTAGCTACTACTAATTCTTCACTGTGGGTATTAGATACTGGCAGTGGTTATAACATCAGCAATATGTTGCAAGGGTTCAAGATAAGTAGGAGGCTAAAGAAAAGAGAAATTAGTCTACAAGTTGGAAATGGTGCAAAAGTTGCGGCCGTAGCTATAGGATCAATTTCTTTAATAATGCCTACGGGCAAAGTACTTATGTAGGATGATTGTTATTACATTCCTAAATTTGTTTCGAACATAATATCAGCTTCTATGTTAGACAAATGTGGTTTTCCCATTAATATAGGCAGTGGTATTTGCTCTATTTATTATAGTGATAATTTATATGTGAATGGCTATCTCCAACATGATGTTTATGTCTTACCCAGTGTGAATGCTAATTCGATTATGTATGTTTCAAGTCTTAAGAGGAAAAGAGATGATCATGTAAATCAAACATACCTTTGGCATTGTAGGCTTGGTCATATTGGAGAGAAAAGAATTAACAATTTGTACAAGGAAGGACCTTAACGAGTATGATTTTGAATCATATCCAACTTGTAAATCTTGTCTCAATGAAAAAAATGACCAAATCTCCATTTACTGGAAGTGGAGAAAGAGCTTCTGAATTATTGGGACTATTTCATAAAGATGTTTGTGTGCCCATGAAAATTCAAGCTAGAGGTGGATATTATTACTTCATTACCTTCACTTATGGTATGTCAAGATATGGATTTGTATATCTTATGAAACACAAGTTTGAATCTTTTGAAATGTTCAAAAGATTCCGTAGTGAAGTTGAGAAGCAGACTGGTAAAAAGTATCAAGGTACTAAGGTCTGATAGAGGTGGAGAATGTCTTAGTGAAGATTTTACCAGATATCTAAAAGAGACTGGGATTCTCTCACAGTGGACACCTCCAGGAACACCACAACACAATGGTGTGTCTGAAAGGAGAAATAGAACCTTATTACATATGGTGAGATCTATGATGGGGTTCACTGATCTTCCAATAAATTTATGGGGATATGCTTTGGAAGCAGCAACATACTTACTTAATAAAGTTCCCACTAAGTCAGTCTCTACAACACCATATGAGATATGGAAAGGATGTAAGCCTAACCTTAAACATATTAGGGTTTGGGGTTGTCCACCTTATGTTAAGAGACTACAGTATGATAAACTTGACTCAAGATCTGATAAGTGTAGGTTCATTGGGTATCCCAAGGAAACACGGGGATATTATTTCTGTCACCCTTCTGACCATAAAGTGTTTGTGGCTAGAGGAGCAACCTTTTTGGAAAGGAAATTCTTTTTGGAAGGAAATTATAATGGGGAGATAAAACTTGACGAAGATCAAGAAACTAATGAGTCAACACAACATGAAGATCATGAGACCCAAGTTGAAGAACCTTTATTGGATGTTTTGAAGCTGCCAAGGAAATTGCCATCTTCAATTATTGAAGTTCAAGAACTAAATGAAGTTCAAGAACAGGTTAATGAACCAGTTCTAAACCAAATTGAGCAACAATGAAGTCCAACACAAGATGAACAGATTGTACAAGTACCTCTTCGAAGGTCTACACGGGACCGTCATGTACCAACTAGATTAAATTTAGTGGTACAAGATGATTTATCAAATGAGGTTGATCATAATGATGATGACCCTAAGACCTATGAAGAGGCTATACAAAGTTCTGATTATGAGAAGTGGCAAAAGGCCATGGAATCCGAAATGGAATCCATGAAGGAAAATAAAGTATGGACTTTAGTTGAACCTTCAAAGGATATAAAACCTATAGGTTGTAAATGGGTTCTTAGAAAAATATTGGAGCAGACGGAAACGTGGAGACCTACAAAGCACGTCTTGTTGCCAAGGAATATCATCAGAAAGAAGGAGTCGACTATGACGAGACTTTCTCTCCCGTGGCAATGCTCAAATCTATTCGAATTTTTCTTGATATAGCAGCATACTATGATTATGAAATATGGCAAATGGATGTGAAAACAACTTTCCTTAATGGTGAGCTAGAAGAGGATGTGTACATGATACAACCTGAAGGTTTCACATCTTCGTCTGATCATAATAAAATTTGTAAGCTACAAAGATCTATTTATGGATTAAAGAAAGCTTCTCGAAGTTGGAATATTCGATTTAACAAAACAATTGAAAAGTTCAATTTTGTTAGATGCGAAGAAGAACCTTGTGTGTACAAAAAGGTTAGTGGGAGCACAATTTTATTTTTAGTGTTGTTTGTTGATGATATATTGCTCATAGGGAATGACGTACCAGCATTGCAAAATACCAATATTTGGCTATCGGAACAGTTTTCCATGACAGACTTGGGAGAAACAGCTTATATTTTAGGAATAAAGATCTATAGAGATAGATCTAGGAAGCTGCTTGGACTTTCCCAATCTTTGTACATTGATACTATCTTAAAAGGGGTATAACATGGATAGTTCCAAAATAGGCTATCTACCAATAGGCACTGGAATTTCTCTCAGTAGGGAAGATTGTCCTAAAACACCTGAAGAGATAGAACGCATGAGTAGGATCCATACGCTAGTGCAGTGGGAGCATAATGTATAATATGACATGTACACGTCCTGATGTGGCTTATGAACTTAGAGTGACTAGTCGATATCAGGAAAATCCTGCTGAGGAACATTGGAAGGTGGTGAAGACCATTCTTAAGTACTTAAGAAGGACAAAAGACCAATTCCTCATCTATGGGGATTCTGAGTTGAAACTTGAAGGTTATACTGATGCAAGTTTCTCTTCAGATAGGGATGATAGCAAATCTATTTTTGGTTATGTATTCACCTTAAATGGTGATGCAGTGAGTTGGAAAAGTTCCGAACAAGCTACAGTAGCTGATTCAGTGACTGAAGCAGAATATATAGCAGCTAGTGAAGCTGCTAACGAAGCTGTATGAATGAAAAAGTTCTTAACTGAACTTGGTGTGGTTCCTTCAATGGAAGGTGCGGTTCCATTGTTGTGTGACAATACTGGAGCCATTGCTCAGGCAAAAGAACCAAGATCACACCAAAAGTCCAAGCACGTTCTGCGAAGGTATCACTTGATAAGAGAGATCATTGAACGTGGAGACGTCAGGTTGATGGAAAGGAAAATGATGCAAACCTATTCACTAAAGCACTTGGCACAAAGGAGTTTGACAAGCACAAGTGAAAATTGGGGTTGAAGTACAAGAGCGATTGGCTCTAGTGCAAGTGGGAGATTGTTAGGAATATAGTAGATATGCCTAGATCCAATATCATATTTGATAACTTGAACATATTTTTGTGAATTTGATATAAAATATATGGCATTTGATATTCTTGTATCATTATTATCAATTGTTTGATTATTTTTATAAGGTCCTAGATTAAATTTTGAGATTAGTCATCGTGATAGAGATCATGTTAATGAGAGCAAAGTCTTTTACAATTTAATATAAATTTGTTCTTGATCGTAGGATTATTAATTTGGACATTAGTAATCCGATTAGATTAATATTTATGTGATCGTCTTTATCGGATAAAGATTAGTTGATCTCATTAACTAAATCACATAAATAGATGATGCATATAGAGATATGATCATCGAACCGACTTATTGGAAAATTTCTAATGGTTAGAATTACCATAAACTGTCAATAGGATATTTTCTTGATGAATGTGATATAACTGTTGTTAGAATAAGTGCTTAACGCTAGAGGGGGGGTGAATAGCGTATAATACAAAATTACAGGAATTTAAAAATTCAATTGCGGAAATAAAAGAGTAAGGAGAGAATGCACCAAGATGTATACTGGTTCACCACAACCTGTGGCTAAGTCCAGTCTCCTGAGCAACAGCCCAAGGTTCAACTATCTCCGTTAAGCTTACGGGTGCTTAACAAACCGTTACACTGCTCGAGGATACCGCACCCCAAGACTTCTCAAGAAGAAATGTAGCCTTCCTTCTTGCAACAAGTGTATGCAAACACTTAACTACTCATTTCAACAAATACTCTCTTAATAGAGTGGATAATGAGTAAACAAATACGCTCAAGAACACAACAATAAATTCAAGACCTTGGCTTTCAAAATATGATGAAAATATGATCACAAATGTGATATTGAAAATGTATGAAAGTTTTAGAGAGTTTTGATCAGATTGTGTTGTGTAAAATGAAAGGGTTTGGGGGTATTTATAACCCTAACAACGTATATGACCGTTTGGACATATTTTCTGAAAAACCGTTGTGACAATCGATTGTTGCTTATGACAATCGATTGTTGCACTACTATTCCAACGGACAACTTTGAAAAAATTTCTTAGTGTCAGACAATAACGTTATGACAATCGATTGTTCTATTTTGACAATCGATTGTTGGACTATTATTCCAACGGACACTTGAAAAATAATCTTTTAAAAAGATTTTTTTAAAAATTACTATTCAGACAATCGATTGTTGAATAGTGACAATCGATTGTTGAATAGTGACAATCGATTGTTGCTTCAAAAATGATTTTAGCCAAACTCTCTGTCTCAAGACGATGTTTTAAAAACTATGAAAACCATGACAATTGATTGTTGCCCATAGAACGATTGTTTGACTGTAAAAGTCACAAGACGTGTTTGAAAATCATTTTTCATATGCATATATTGTAAATCATTTGTGATATGCATATATTGAAAAACTATTGTCATACCAATTGTAAAATATATATATATATATATATATATATATATATATATATATATATATATATATATATATATATATATATATATATATATATATATATATATATATATATATATATATGATATGCGTATGTTTAAAAAACATTTATGCATATTTGTACGATTAAATATTTGTACGATTAAACATTTATGCATGTTGAAAGGATATTGGGTACGATTAAATACTTGTAGAATTAGTGATTGATCAAGACGGAATGTGTCAACTCTTGGTAATGAGTTTAAGCTCCATGTTGTCATGAATTATAAACGACCAAACTATGACGTTGGCCAGGGCAATTGAATAAAAGAAGAAATGAGTTTCTTAGGTCATTCAATGCCGATTATATTTTACGTGAACACATAGTTGATCGCCTATTAGGACTTGACAGTTGAACCATATCCTAGGGTGATCCAGAGCTATAAGGACAGAGGGAATTATTACATTATTCTTCTACTGGTTCTTGAGAGTAAATTGTATACTTCATGCTATCTGGTCATTAAGGAGTGTTGCTAGACGCCACCCTTGATTAGTATATTGATATGATCAATTTACTACCGATTTAGTATTGAACCTATGGGGTCGCACACTAACGAGTGTTCTGATCTTTGCTAAAGGATTAATTAACTTATTATTTGATAAATTAAATTAAAGAATTTAATTAGTCAAATAAATTTAGTTATTTGTGCAAATAAAATATTATTATATTCTTTGCTAGCACAAAGATTATAGTTAATATTGTGAATAAATTGAAGTTTCTATTTGGAATAGAAATTAAATAATATCTCTTGGTTAAAATATATGTGATATATATAATTAACATTATTTTATATAATAGATGTATATAAAATATAATATTAATAAATACTTGTTAATAAATCTAATTTTAAATTTGATTATTAATTGAAGTTTTATCCTATTTGGAATGGAATTAATATTTTCAATAGGAAAATATTATATTAATATAAAAGTTTACAAAATTAGAATCCAATTTAGAATTGGACCAAAAAAACGAAAAAAAAAAGTTCTAGAAATTTTCGTTCCTTAACAGGAAAGGAAGTTTTGAAATTTCTTTGCAAAAATTTTCAAAGAAGGAAAATATGGCACTTCTAACGTGCAATAAGATAAGGAAAATTTGATTTTCCATACAAATTTTCCATAAGTTTATTTTTGGAATAAACTTTTACCCTAGGAAAATTATTACCTCAACCAAATAAGAAAAGGGTTTGTAGGTGATGATGCTATATAAGGGTGATGGAAAAAATTTGCAAAGTTTTTTTCTTTGTTTTTCAATTTTTCTTGAGAAGAAAACCTACTTTGCGAAAGTGGGAGTGCAATACAAATCCAAGAGAGAAAATACAATTACAAAAAAAATTGTTTCTTGTTCTTGTAATTTGAGTTGAGATTTTTGAGAAAAATTTCAACACAACATTCTTCGTTCAATTTGTTCGCGGGTTTCATTGATCAAAGAGTTGATACCAATGATCGGTCTCGGTGTGGATACGTATAGAGTATTCGCACTATTGAAGAAATTTCGAAAAAGAAACTCTCTTCACCAGGTATGTCTTAGATCCTATCTTTGACACGTAAATAAATTTTAAACATGAAAAATCCACCTAGGATTGTTATTGTCTTCCGCTGCGTGTTACGAACACCCATACGCAATCCTTCAGTTTACATCCCCTGTAAGGTTTGCAGGCTATTACGCTATAACGATTAATCCAATATGCACATGGTGCTCACCCAAAGCCAGAGACTATAGCGGCTACAAATTTTCCTGAAAGTTTCCAAAAGAATTAGAAGCCACGAGTCTCATATATATGGTACAAACGATATATTTGGTTTCCATATACAAGTAGATCTCCTATACATTTTTAGCTTTCTTTATTAAAAGAGATATCTTAAGAGAATCCTCTATCACAGCCCCTTAATATGTAGGGGCAGACAGAGGCGGATCCAAAATTTTAAGCTTATGGAGGTTTATAACAATCTTAAGTCAATCTACATGAAGTTAAATATTATGAATTTTTTAGTATAAATATATATTCTATGAAAAAGTTATTGGGATTACGGACACACGTAACCTTTGCTTTAGATCCGCCACGGGGGCAGATGCACAGACCGATTGCTTTTAAGAAACATAAACCGAGACGCCGACAATAATTTTGTAAGAATGTCTGCAAGCTGAATTTAATTTTCTACTCCCTCCGGTTCAAAATAAGTGATTTTTTGCCTTTTTCTCTTGGTCCAAAATAAGTGATTTTTTTCAGATTTCAAGAATATATTAATTATTTTTTTCCTACATTATTTGGAGTAAATAATGTTGGAATATGTGTTATGAGTGTTTATGTGAGATAGTAAAGGTTAATATGGTCAATTCGAGTGTTAATTAATGCTAAAATATAAATTTCTTAATCGGTGTGAAAACATTCAAAAAAATACTTATTTTAGACCGGAAGGAGTAGTTCCTAATAATTTAAAAAAATAACGCTAATATATAAAGAAAAAAAATGCAAGTATGGAAAAGAGTACGAATTAGAGGACAAAACTCTTTGTTTTGTAGTTTACACTTTGCAGGCAAAGAACAAGACAAAAAAGAATTAGAAACAATTAGAAACATGTCTTAGTAAACGACAAAGACAAAAAAATAGTTTACACTTTGCAGGCAAAGAACAAGACAAAAAAGAATTAGAAACAATTAGAAACATGTCTTAGTAAACGACAAAGACAAAAAAATAGTTTACACTTTGCAGGCAAAGAACAAGACAAAAAAGAATTAGAAACAATTAGAAACATGTCTTAGTAAACGACAAAGACAAAAAAATGAAAATATAATAAAGAATTAGAAACAACCTTTGACTTTTGATATTTTAGGCTGAGACAATATACTACTCCTTCAAATTTTAATTTATATGAACTTATTTCCTTTTTAGTCCGTGCAAAAAAGAATGATATCTTTCCTTATTTAGAAACAATTTATATTTATGCAATAATTTATAGCCATACAAAATATATGTGCTTTTTTTTACACACAAATTTAAAAGTCTTCTCTTTCTTCTTAGACTCCGTACCAAGTCAAATGAGTTCATATAAATTTAAACGGAGGAAGTATGAATTAACTTTTGAATATTTAATTAAGTTTTTTTAAATGGATTTATTAAGCAATTTTTAACCCAAAAGTCTCGGGATTTATGCCCCCAATGAACGCCCAAATCATTGGGGCTTATGTCTAACGATACTTTGCCTTGGCAATACGTCTCGATGCGTCGAAGTAAAGAATGAAGAGCTACTTGGTCCTGAAGTACCATATCTTAGTGCGCGCACTAATGTATCTTGCAAATACTATAAGGCCTGACATAACTTTTTCAGTTAATGTCTTAGCAAGATATAGCTCTGCTCCCACAAGGAGACATTGGAATGGAATCAAACATATATTGCGGTATCTAAAAGGGACTACCGATATGGGGTTATTTTATAGCAATAATTGCAGTCCTGATCTTGTTGGTTATGCTGATGCTGGATATTTATCTGACCCACACAAGGCTCGATCTCAAATAGGTTATGTGTTTATCTGTGGAGGCACTGCCATATCTTGGCGATCGACTAAGCAATCAATTGTGGCTACTTCATCTAATCATGCTGAGATAATCGCTATTCATGAAGCAAGTCGAGAGTGTGTGGTTGAGGTCTATAATACATCATATTCGAGACAAATGTGGTTTGAAATGTGACAAACTACCCACGATTTTGTATGAAGACAATGCAGCATGGATAGCCCAATTGAAGGGAGGATTCATAAAAAGAGATAGAACAAAGCATATTCACCAAAGTTATTTTTCACACATGATCTTCAAAATAATGGTGATATCAATATGCAACAGATTCGTTCAAGTGATAATATGGCTGATTTGTTCACAAAATCTCTACCAACGTCAACCTTCAAGAAGCTGGTACACAAGATTGGAATGCGAAGGCTCAAGGATGTGAATTGATGCTCTTTTCAGGGGGAGTTAATGCGCGTTGCACTCTTTTTCCCTTACAAGGTTTTGTCCCACTGGGTTTTCCTTGCAAGGTTTTTAACGAGGCAACAAAAATGCATTTTGTTAGATATGTGTACTCTTTTTCCTTTTCTAAAATTTTTCCTATAATTTAGTTAGGGTTTTAATTTAGTTAAGGTTTTAGTTAGGACATCCAAGGACGAGTGTTATGTAATATTAAATTATGGTGGATGTCCATAACTCCTATAACACACACTATTTTTATCCATTATCTCCATAACTCCCACTACTCAATACTTATGGTTGTAGCTCCCACACCTCCATGATCTCCCCCATAATCTTCCTCCATGATCTCAAAATCTTAATGACATATTTATGGAATTCTTTTTCTATGTAGTACTATAAATAGAGGATGAGAAATCATTTTATAATACACTTGGATACATAGAAGAAATATATTATCTTCTCTCTTTCTCTCTACTTTGTGTCTATCTTTTTGTTTATTACTTTGAGCTAAGATTTGTAACAATAAAGAATTAGAAACAACCTTTGACTTTTGATATTTTAGGCTGAGACAATGTACTACTCCTTCAGTTTTCAATTTATATGAACTTATTTCCTTTTTAGTCCAGTGCAAAAAAGAATGATATCTTTCCTTATTTAGAAATAATTTATATTTATGCAATGATTTATAACCATACAAAATATATGTGCTTCTTTTTACACCACAAGTTTAAAAGTCTTCTCTTTCTTCTTAGACTCCGTACCAAGTCGTTTCTTCTTAGACTCCGTACCAAGTCAAATGGGTTCATATAAATTTAAACGGAGGGAGTATGAATTAACTTTTGAATATTTAATTAAGTTTTTTTAAAAGGATTTATTAAGCAATTTTTACTCAAAAGTCTCGGGGTTTATGCCCCCAATGAACGCCCAAATCATTGGGGCTTATGTCTAACGATACTTTGCCCTGGCAATACGTCTCGGTGCGTCGAGCCTCGGTGCTCGTACTTGAAACACCTTTTAAAATACTAATTAACCATAATCTAAATTTAAATTAGTAGGAGATTGTCAAACATGTGAGTGTATCAAATATAACTATACCAGATGTTATTATCGTTAAAAATTAAACGTTAACTAGGCTTTTGTAAAATAGCAAGAGATATTGACGGTTGAGGCGACTAAAAGTAGCATATATTGGAGTTAAACCAGCCTCATATAGCAAGAGTTCAACATTTGTAAAATTGATATATATATATATATATATATATATATATATATATATATATATGCTTAATTAAGTGCTCTTTTAAAAATTAATTAAGGGAAAAAAGGTTTGATATTGTTTCCTAACATTTATCATGTATTGTAATTTTATTTCGTTATGGATCATATCACAATGTTTTGAACATGGAAAAGTGCCGTTTGAGGAAAACACTTTCAAGTATTGTTATGAAAATAACCCCGTCTCTCTCTAAAACCTCTCGGCGCACGTTAGCATAACGTACGCCGAGCTTTGTGGCAATGGCGAAAGGCGGAGCACGAGGAAGGGGACGCCCAAGGAAAATCCCAATCGACACCTTTGACAAACTGAATCTATTGATTATGGAGAAGTACAATGCAAAGGAGGTGCAGAGTTTGCCCCAAACGCAAACCCTACGGCGAGCAAGCTCCTGAAGCAGCGATAACGCAACTAGTTTCTCTAGTAGAAACGATTCTGGAAGCACAGGAGACACCAGAAGTTGAAGGGACGTCAACCACTCCAAGTTCAGTAGAAGCAACTCATACCACAGAGACCACCATGCAACCAACAATACCACCAGAGGATCAAGCTGGACCTATCAAAGGCACAGTAGAAGAACCTAAGAAGATCTGGTCAACACTCTTTTAGAAGAATCGCTTTGCGACACACAGTATGGCTCTTAATTACATTCCCTCAATGATAGTCAATGGAAAACCTATGGTAACTGGAAAAAGCTGAAGTGGAGGAGGAGGAAGCTAAATGGAAGTGTGCCTTAGTGGTGTACATCCTAGGCGATGTCCCTGGCTTCAATGCAGTGAGAAGATTCATTAGTCACCACTGGTCCCAAGTCCCAGAACCAGATTTGTTCTATCATGATGAATGGTACTACATTGTGAAATTCAAGACTGTGGCTGATGCCAAAGAGATAATGTGTGCTGGTCCATACTCAATTGCCAATAGGCCCATGATACTCAAACAATGAACACCTAACTTCGACTTCTCTGAAGAATTCCCAACTGAAGTTCCCCTGTGGGTAAAGTTTCCAAGATTACCAATGTCGTGCTGGGGGAGAAGGTCCCTTAGCAGAATTGCTAGTGGGTTGGGAAAACCAATTTTTGCAAATGAATGTACCAAAAAACAGACATGGATATCCTATGCTAGAATGTTCATAGAGGTGACTGTCACCAAAGAACTGCCTACGGAGATATGGGTTATGGACCCAACTGGCAAGAAGTTCCTGCAGGATGTGGAGTATGAATGGAAGCCCTCCTATTGTGAGAAATTCCAAACAATAGGACACAATTGTGTAGTCCAGCAAAAGCAAATCCCAAAACAGACTACATAAGTGTGAAAGCCAAAGGTTGTGCAGGAATGGAGAACCAAAGGTCGTGCTAGGCCAGTACAACATCAACCTTTAACACAGCATACTGAACCTACTGAGTATGAAGCCAGAACAGTCCAGAATCACAGCGCTGATAAGGGAAGTGATAAAGGGAAACAAGACCAGAGCCCAGCACTCAACATGTCCAACTTCCCACCCTTATCCCCCATCACTGTGAATAACAGAATTGCAGCAGTTTCTTGTAGTAAAGATGATCCTCCAATGGAGGTAGAGGGAATAACATCAACATCTTATCAATTAAGTGGTTAGTATGGAATATTAGGGGTGTAAATAAAAGGTATAAGCAAAAGAGGTTAGGGAATATATTAGAAAAAACAATGTTAACCTAGTTGGATTAGTAGAAACTAAGGTCAAGCAAGTCCATGCTAGCAGAATTGCTAATCTGCTAGCTCCAGGCTGGGATGTCCTCACAAACTATCTCTCTGGTGAAAAGGGTAGAGTATGGATCCTATGGAATACAAAAATTTTCACAGTCACTAGTGTTCTGGAGCAAAGCCAGTTGATCCACAGCAGGGTTTCCAGCAGAACAGGGGAATTCATAGGGTTCCTCACTGTGGTGTATGGGTTCAATGGACTGGAACAAAGAAGATCATTATGGACCAGTTTACAAGCACTGGCAGCAGGAATACAGGATCCTTGGGTTGTTGCTGGGGAATTCAATGCAGTTCTATGTGACAAAGACAGACAATCTTCCAAGCCAATCAGACTCCCTGAAACTCTAGATTTCAACAATTGTCTGCAACAAGATGGACTAACTGAATTGCCTTAGAGGGGAGAATACTACACATGGACAAACAAACAAATTGGTGTGGACAGAGTATGTAGAAGACTAGATAGAGCCTTCAGTAACTATGACTGGATGATCAAATGGAACCAGGTGGTTACTGACTATGATTTGCCCCTAATCTCATACCATTACCCCATGATGCTGACAATGTCCTCAACTTCCTGGCATGGAAAGAAGAACTTCAAATTCTTTAATGTCCGGGCTGATCATAAGAACTTCCAACAGATTGTATCAAGCTTTTGGCAAGAGGGAAAGGCAGATACAATGAAAGCAATATGGGGTAAACTCAAAGCATTGAAGAACCCTCTGAAGACCCTGAATAGTAAGGAGTTCAAGACAATCTCACAGAGAATTCAGTAGTGTCGACAGGAGCTGGAAACAGTGCAATCCTAAATGCACAAAGCACACACTGATCACCTACAATCGAGGGAGAAGGAACTGGTCCTGGACTTAGAAAAATGGTCACTTATTGAGGAAAGTGTTCTGCAACAGAAGGCAAGAGCTAAGTGAATACAACTTGGGGACTCCAATACCAAATACTTCACTATAGTAATGAAATAAAGAAACCAGCACAACCAGATTACTGAGCTTACTAATGCAGTGGGCACCAAACTAACTACAGCTGAAGAGATCAAAGATGAAATCATAGGTTTCTACAAGGCACTGATGGGCACATCTGCAGGAACTCTGCCTCCTATAAACCAAATATATATGTCGAATGGGCCAAAGTTTACACAGCAACAAAGACAGGAACTATGTGCAGCAGTTACTGATAAAGAAATAGCAGAGAGTCTTAAGGCTATTGGAGATGAAAAGCTCCTAGGATTGATGGTTACAATGCTGTATTTTTCAAAAAGAGCCAGGGTATCATTGGTAATCAAGTCACCACTACCATTAAACAGTTTTTCACATCAACTAGGATGTGCAAACCAATCAACTGTGCAACTATCACCCTCATTCCTAAACTGTCCAAACCAACTACAGTCAAAGAGTACAAACATATTGCATGTTGTTCTGTCCTATACAAAATCATCTCAAAAATACTTGCTAATAGGCTGCAGAAGGTAATGTAAAGTATTATCAGTGAAGCTCCGGCAGGGTTCATCCCAGGAAGAAAGATTCGGGACAACGTCATCCTAGCACATGAGCTTGTCAAAAGCTATACTAGGAAGCATGTATCCCCTAGATGCATGACTGAAATATACCTCCATAAAGCATATGATTCAGTTGAATGGGTATTCCTGCAGCAAGTTATGGAGCAGATTGGCTTCCCCAGCATCTTCACAAAATGGACCATGGAATGCATCTCAACAATCACCTTCTCTGTGTTAGTTAATGGTCAAACTATCATGCCTTTTGCTACTGCTAGAGGACTGAGGCAAGGGGACCCCATCTCCCCCTTCCTATTTGCCTTGGTCATGGAGTATTTAAGCAGATCCTACACCTCACTAAATGATGATCCAGCCTACAATTTTCATCCCAGATGCAAGAAACTGGACATCACACATATGTGCTTTGCTGATGACCTACTTCTATTTGCTAAAGGAGACCTTAACTCTGTCAAGGCCCTGTCCAATTGTTTCACACAGTTCTCAGCAGCCTCAGGACTTCAAGCCAATCTGAGCAAGAGCTCAGTCTATTTTGGAGGAGTACCAGTGCCTATACAGCAACAGATTCTTGATCACCTGAGCTATGAACAAGGCCAGCTGCCTTTCAAGTACCTTGGAGTTCCACTGTCCACCAAGAACATCACACTGCTGCAATGGCAACCATTAGTGGACAGAATCACAGCCAAGATCACATGCTGGACTACCAGGACACTGTCTTATTCTGTGAGGCTACAACTTGTACATTCTATTATCTTTAGTGTCCAAGCTTACTCGGCACAACTGTTTATATTGCTTGTGAAAGTACACAAAATGATTGAAGGCATCTGTAGGAGTTTTATTTGGTCCGGGATGAACACTGTAACTAAGAAAACATACATCTCCTGGGACAAAATGTGTACCCCAAAATCAGTTGGGGGGATGAACCTCACTAACCTAAAGCTCTGGAACAAAGCTGCCATTGCAAAAACCTGCTGGGACCTAGCACATAAAAAGGACAAGTTGTGGATTAGGTGGATCACTGTATATTACATCAAAGACAGACCAATAGAATCCATTCCAATTCCTGCCCAGCTAGTTGGATGGTGAGAAAGATCATCCACTCACAGATGCAAACAGTACCGAGAGTTCCATGGAAGAATTTAATCATACAGAATCAAGCTAGGGAAAAAGCAACATTCAACCTATGGCTATTCCTCCAGGATAGACTCCCAACAAAGGACAGACTACACAACTGGGGAATGAATATTGATAAATAATGCACCTTGTGCCAAAACCACCCGGAAACAAGAGATCACTTGTTAATGAACTGCCCTATCACTGTAGATTTATGGGAAAGAACAATGAATTGTCTGCAGGAAAACTACACACCAAGTTCTGATTGGAACCAGAAAGTGTAATGGTTGATTAGCAAAGGCAAAGGTCGAACAGCTCGAGCTGCCATTTTCAAATTGGTTACAGCTGAGTTTGCACATGCTATCTGGCTGGAAAGGAATGCAAGAGTCTTCAACAAAATATTCCGACGTAACACTGCCCTACTACGAGACATAATGTACAATTGTAATGTTAGAGGTACCCCAAGAATTAGACAAATATTACAACACCTTCACATATAGTAGTGCTAGATAGTTAGGAAAGTAGAAATAGAATGTTAACCCCTAGACAGTCAGCTGAGTTGAAGCTCGACTGTGGTTTTGTAAAGCTACTTCATTGATGATTAATGAAAATCCTTAATTATCAAGAACAAAGTGCCGTTTGAGATGGAATTGTGTCTCCTACCAAAAAAAGAAAGAAAAACAAGAACAGTTTGTGTTCAAGAAATAACAATAATACCTTTTTATCCATTTACGTAGGAGTATTAATTAACAGGAGGAGAAATAAGAGTAAAAATGACTAGTTATTTAAATCACAGTATATGTAGAAAATTTCACCAATAGTCCTTGTCTGGAAGGTTGTAAATGTCCTCTTTTTAATTTTTCTTATAACTTATCAACCTTTTAAATCAGTATTAAAGATCTCTTTGAACAAACTGAAAATCTTATGAAAAAACGTAAGATCAAGTCTAAGATTTTATAAATTATCGAAAATGTTAGACCATAGTCTAATATTTTATCTACAAGGTTGGGCAAAATGAAATTAAATGAGCAAAATCGACTAAAGTCTAACGTTGTTCTCAAAGGATAATTTGGCAAAAGCTATATTTGCATAACTTTTAGAAGTAGGGACAAAATTAAAATGGTGCCCTTGCGTAATCAAGGATTTGCATTTATACCTAGTTTTAGAGTTATTATTGAAGTTATATTTGTATTGCCTAAAATTGTATCCACTTTAGAATGAACTTTAGACTTAGCGCGTGTGAAGTTGCAAATATAAGATGCAGTTTCGACTTTTTAGTCTAGAGTGCGGTTAATATTTGCATGTACTTGAGATTTTTTTAGTCAAAAGTATAAATTACACTTAACGTACACTTAAGGCTTTTTATTCTGAAGTGCGCTAGTATTTGCATGAACTTAAGACTATTTAGTCTGAAGTACGACTAATATTTGCATGCACTTAAATTTTTTTAGATTGAAGTGTAAAAATTACACTTATGGTATACTTAAAACTTAGCTAGTCAGAAGGGCAGCTAAAATTGCAAATTGCCACCAAACAAAAACTTATTCTTCAAATTTCAACAATTCAACACCCAAATATAATTCAAATAAGCTCAAATTTAAAATATAATTTTCAAAAATCATAAAGAACAAACCTCAATCATCAATTTTTCAAAACAACAACTAATCTAACAAATCTAGTTTGCAACTAAGAAGGAGAGGATGAAGAAACTTATGCAGTAGGAAAGGGAGGAGCACCAATAACTCATTACCGTAAAACATCATAAAGTATCTTAAAACCTGCTCACTAACACCACCATGTAAATACACGATATGTAAATATTTCTCTTTTCATCTTGCCTCTGGGAATTTTATTTGGTAGGAAATGTTGGGAATAAACCCCAACGGAAGTAATATTCACGATAATAAAAGCGGAATAATAATGTAGCACCAAGATACGGTATTTAATAGGAATAAAAGAGTATATTGACACCAAGATTTTTATGTGGAACTACGTATTTTATAGGAGAAAATACGTAGCCTCCAAGAATGCTACAAGAGGAGATTCAATTCTCCTCCATTCATTTCCAAACTTGGGGCAAAGTAATTATAGGCACATGGCTATTACAAATGGGATGGACCCCACAATCTCCCCCTCCAGTTACATTCACCTGAAGGAGGTAACACCTGGGATTTAGTTTGAGTTCATGCTGACAAGTTCTTTCCATAACTTGAACTTGTCTCTTGGTACCACCTTGGTCAACATATCTGAAGGATTCTCGCTTGTATGGATCTTCTTAACCTGCATAGATCAGTTCTCTATCTTTTGTCGAATCAAGTGATATCTCACATCGATATGCTTCGTCCTTGCATGATACATGGTGTTTTTGCTCAAGTCTATTGCACATTGACTATCGCAATAGACATATATATATATATATATATATATATATATATATATATATATATATATATATATATATATATATATATATATATATATATATATATATATATATATATATATATATATATATATATATATATCTATAAATCTGAAGCAATCCAAGTTCTTGAAGAAACCGTTTTCGCCATACCATCTCCTTGCCAGCTTTAGTAGCGGTAATATACTCTGCTTTAGTTGTAGAGAGTGCCATACACTTCTGCAACTTCGACTGCCAGGATGTAGCTCTCCTAAAAATGTGAACAGGTATCCAGTAGTAGATTTGACTTTTTATAAATGAGTCAAACTTCTTGTACCATTGCATTGGTGTCTGCTTCAACCCATAAAGATTCTTATTCAGTTTTCACACCATGTGTTTCCTTTCAGCTACTTCAAATCTTTCTGGCTGCTCCATATAAATCTCCTCTTCCAAATCTCCATGAAGAAATGTAGTCTTCACATCCAATTGCTCCACTTTAAGATCTAGGCTGGCTGCTAAGTTCAAAAATTTTCGAATAGAAGTCATTTTGACAACAGGTGAGAAAATTTCATCAAAATCAATACCTTTCTTCTGTTAGAAGCCTTTAACCACCAATCGAGTTTTGTATCTGACCAGCTTTCCATTTCCATCTTTCTTGAGTTTAAAAACCCATTTGCATTTGAGTGGTCTTTTACCCTTTGGAAGTGCAACCAGCTTGTACGCGCCATTTTTCTCTAGAGATTCCATATCTTCTTGCATGGCTTTCATTTACTGGTTCTTTTATGGATGGGACAGCACCTCTTTAAGACTTTCTGGCTCCCCCTCATTACTGATGAGGACATACTCCGTGGAAGGGTACCTGCATGACTATACCCTTGGCCTTTCTGATCTCCTCAGAGGTTGAGGTTTTTCTTCTACTTGAGTAGGATACTCCACATGCTTGACATCATCTTCAAGTTGCTCCCCCTACTCAATTACCTCACCAGGTTGATCTTCATGCTCGATAACCTCGTCGGTCGTACTTTCTGCACTTGTGGGATAGTTAAAATAATAAAGAATGGTAACAAAGTTAGGGATTATACCATTCTTTGTCTTCTCTGACTGGTCATGTACAACTCCTACTTCACTTTCTGGGAAGATTACATCCCTTCTTCTAATGACCTTCTTCTTTACAGGATCCTGTAATCTGTGCCCGAATTCTTCATCTCCATATCCGATGAATATGCAAGGAACAGATCTATCATCTAGCTTTGTTCTCTGCTCCTTTGGTACATGTGCAAAAGCTCAGCAACCGAACACCTTTAGATGTAAGTAGGACACCTCCTTGTTAGTCCAAACACTCTCTAGGATGTCAAACTCCAATGGAACTGATGGACGCCTATTGATCATGTAACAGACTGTCTGAACTGCTTCATCCTAGAATGACTTAGGTATTTTAGCCATTCTGAGCATGCTTCTCACCTTCTCGGCAATGGTGTGGTTCATTCTCTCAGTGACACAATTATACTGTGGGGTTCTATGAACTGTCTTTTCATGTCTGATCCCATTACTTGAACAGTACTCTTCAAATTTCCTTGAGATGTACACACCTCCATTGTCACTTCGGAGACGTTTTAGCTTTCGATCCGTCTCCCTTTCTACCAGAGCATGAAACTTCTGGAAAACTTGAAACACCTGATCTTTGGTTTTCAAGATATAAACCCACAATTTACATGAAGCATCATCAATAAAAGTAACAAAATATTTATTACCGCCCATCGATTCAATTTTATTGGACCACAAATATCATAATGCACTAAATCAAGCATATTCAATTTTCTTTCTGACATCGTCTGAAATGAGACTATATGTTACTTACCAAATAAATAGCAGTCACGAGGTTTTGCTATTGTACCTTTGGCAAAAGAGATGAGTGATTTCCCGGCAAGAATCTGCAATCCCTTCTCGCTCATATGACCCATTCTTTTGTGCCATAAATTTGTAGAAATCTCATCATGTGCCACATCCAATTCACCTTGGCATATTTCTGCATTAGTCCTGTACAACGTGCCACGAGCAACTCACTTTGCAATCACCAATGATCCATTGGTTAGTCTCCACTTTTGATTAGCAAAATAGTTCTCGTACCTATCTCGGTCCAAAGAATTTCCGAGATCAAGTTCATCCTCAAATAAGGTACATGCCGCACATCCTTTATAATCAATTTGCATCCGAAATTTTTCTTGATACAAATGTCACCAATCCCCGCAATCTTTGAGTAACTTGAGTTACCCATTCTCACAGTGCCAAAATCACCTGCTACATATCTGCAAAAATGTGATGACCTGACCCACCCTCTTTTGTATTTCAGCCCCGTTATTCCTGTATTATGCTTCCCCATGTGTCGATATATGTGTTTGGTGAGTTTGAGATGTATTTGATTGAATTTGGTTAGAAGTGAGACCAATAGTCTCTTTAAGGAAAGCTTAAGTTGGAAAAGTCAACCGGACATAGACTTGTGAGTTAGAGGGATCAGAATGGATTTTCGATGATTCGAATAGTTTTGGATAGTGATTTGTGATTCGAATAGTTTGGTTAGGTTTTGGATCGAATGCAAATTTGGAAAGTTATAGTTTGACTTAGGCTTGAATTTGAGGAATTTGATGATTTTTGATGTTAGTGTTGGTGTTTTTATGGCCCGAGCAAGTTTGGACGAGGTAATAGGTCATGTTGGTGCTTTTGGTTGAGGTCCCGGGGGTCTCGGGGTGATTTCGGATGGTTAACAGAAGGATTTGAAGTTTGGAAATGTTGCAGATTTTGAAGGTTCAGCAGTTGCAGACAATTGTTCAATGCGATCGCAGGTTTGGCTCTACGATCGCATAGAAGGCTTGGCGGGGGTCCTGAAGTTGTTCAATGCGATCGCGTGTTCGTGGGTGCAATCGCGTAGGTTGAGGGAGTTGTGCTCTGCGTTCGCAGAGGCTTCTTTGCGACCGCGTAGGTTTAGCGGGCGAAGTAGTACGATCGCAGGGTCGAGGTCACATTCGCATAGGCAATTGGGGGAGGCCCAAGAAGTTTTTCTTTACGTTCGCACGAGGAAGTTCGCGATCGCATAGAGGAAAAATCACCTGGGTAGTTTAGTTTTTAAGGGTTATTTCATCCGCGAGCTTCATATTATTTCCTCCATTTTTGCATTACCTTGAGAGCTCATTGATGGATTTTGATTTTAATGGGATGTGATTGGAGGTAAGTCTCGTGGTCTTATTACGTCATTTTATCGAATAATCAACCATTAACTCTTTGAAATTGGGTGTAAAAGTTGATGAACTAGGGCTTGAAATTTAAAATGAAAATTGGGGATTTGGAGGAGAAATTGGACTCCGATTTTGATTAAGTTTATATGTACAGACTCATGGTGAGACAAGGATTCCGAAAATGTAAGCTTCGTAATTTTTTGAGAAGTCGACCCGGGGCTCGGGTTTTTCTAACTTCGTATTTTTGGGTGTATTTCGAGTTATTTCAATTGGGTTATGTTCCATTAGTCTATTGTGACGTATTACTATAGGTTTTGATCAGATTTGGTGCCCGTGGAGGTTGATTCTCGAGGCAAAGGCGTCGCAAGCTTGAGATTTTGCCGGTTCGAGGTGAGCAATACTTTGGAATGATATCCTGAGGGTTTCAAACCCCGAAATGACACATCTTAGTGATGTATTAAGGTGACTTGCACGCTGGACCTGAACGTGGGGTTGAACACTGTTGGGGATCGTGACTTGGTCCGTCCAGGTTGTTGGTTTTACCGTGTATTTGCAAACAATTTGTTGTTATGATCATAAATTGGGCTCATTTCCATACGTGGGGATTTTTGTCGATTGTTTGAACTCATTGTGAGCTATCATCACCGTTTTCCTGACTATTTGAAAAACTATTTGAACCCAATCTGTGTGATTTACACTGTTTTATGAACTCAGCTATATTTTACTCTAACTTGGAGTTTTAAATGATATTTAAACTATCATTTGAGCTGAGTATATTTGTTTAACGGATGCCCGATGGGCTTTTGACTATTTTAGACTGATTGAGTCTGAGGGTCATATGTGAGGGCATGAATATAATGTAAGGAGGCTTGCAAGCCTCGAGTGATATGTGTACATGTGCATATACATGCATGGATCAGACAGCACGTCGTAGTAGCATATTGCATGGATCAGGCTGCACGACTCACAACGGTGTGATATTGATATTGCGCTTGGGCTGTAGGAGCCCCTCCGGAGTCTGAACCCCCACAGTGAGCGCATGTACTCAAGTGGATCGTACTGCACGTTCCGCAGTGTTCACGCATTGCATTGCATTCATGCATTACTCCTGTTTGTACTATGTGGCATGGCATTTAGCACTCATATATCATTGGTATACATATTGTTACTTGCCTTGCTGACCAGATACCCTGGTGTTATATGTTAAGGAGTGCTGAGCCTGAGAGGCTGACGATGGATATTGTGTGTTGGGAGTAAGCCCGCAGGGGGCTGGTACTATACTGAAAGGTTGATATTGAGCCCGACGGGAGGGTTTCTCATTATTTCCTACTTGTTGAAATTACCTTTGCAATTGTAGAAGAAGCATATTCTTAAAAGAGATTTTTGAATTGAACTTGGGATTTTCTAAAGGGATTTTCACCGTATTTCGGGTGTTTTTCTCAAAAAGGGTTGTTATGTCTTTTGTAGTAGTCTGGTGTGCTCTTGCGTGTTTTCTTTTCGCTCAAATATTATTCTCTCTTATTACCACTGAGTTGGAAGTACTCACTTTACTCCATGCACCTTGCGTGCAGTTGCAGGTCTTATTTACCCGACAGCATGTTATTAGCAAGGTGACGGCCAGCGGTCGTGTCACCACATTCCATTTTTGTATTCTGATTTTATCTTGTATATATATATATATATATATATATATATATATATATATATATATATATATATATATATATATATATATATATATACACATTGTTGGTTCAGTAGTAGTGTTCCTATTCCTTAGATGCTCGTGACTTGTGACACCCCAGTCGGGCTGTATGTATTTTCGTATCAATTAAGGTCATAAATCTAGATTTGATATGATATATAACTGTTTAACTGTTAAAAGAGGATTTTGGGTTGCTGGCTGACCTTATCTTCACAAGAGGCGCCATCACGACCGGGTATAGAATTTGGGTCGTGACAAAAAATGATCTCTTACCCGTGTGGCATGGTAAGATGTCACCAATTCCGACTCTGGACCTACCAAGTGCATGCATTCTCTTCGTCATTATGAAGAGAACAACATTGTCATTATTTTGCACTATGTTGGTTGTGTTGTCGCCATTCTTCTAGCCACTACTTTCACCTTTGCCTTTCCTTAGATTTGTGCAGTCTCTTTTGAAATGACTGGTTGATCACAATTGTAGCAATTTATGGCTTTTGATTTGGATCAGTTCTTTGACTTCCCACGAGCTCCGGATCTATCATAGTTGCTCGAACTCCTTTGATAACTATAGCCTATACCTTCTGTGATGAGAGTTTGTCCTTGATTTTCAAGTGCAATTTATTCGTCATCGTTTTGGACATGTATATGCTTTCCAAACTTGTCCAAATTTCACGTGCAGTGACTTCATCAATGATGTTATTTACCACATCATCTGATAAGTGCAACCTGATTGCACTAGCTGCTCTTTCATCCAAGTCAGTCCGATCCTCAGCTTTCATAGTATCAGACTTTTTGGCATCAGCATCTAGTACCTTGTGTAATCCTTGTTGAATGAGCAGATCCCTCATCCTTCTTTGCCATGTTGAGAAATCGCTATCTCCGTTGAATTTTGCTACCTCGTAATTTACTCCAGACATTTTTTTCCACCGAATATAGTACTACCAACAATGAATTGTATTTTTGTGAACGAGCAGAACCTGTGCTCTGATAACGTTGTTGGGAATAAACCCCACATAAATAATATTCACGGTAATAAAAAAGGAATAATAATGTAGCACCGAGATACGACATTTAACAGGAATAAAAGACTAATAATGACACCAAGATTTTTACGTAGAAAACCTTTCTAAATAAGAGAAAAAACCACGACCCCAAGAGGAGCAACTGATATCATTATAGTAAGGAATTTTACAATTTGAAGGCCTGAGTAAAATACTACAAAGACCACTACAACAGTCAAAAAGAAATAACACTCTTTTGATATTCCATCTCACTATAATATCGCCCATACTCTCTATTTTCCTTACAAACTAGTTTTTTTATACCTTTTCTGTGATGCATCACTCTTTCTCTTTATTGGTATGTTTAAAATTCAGCTCCATTCATTTTCAAACTTGGGCCCAAAATAATTATAGACACGTGTCTATTACAAATAGGATGGACCCCACAGGAAAATCTAATATGCCACGTGTATTATCTAATAAAGGAAGGTTTAGTGTAGAAATAATATCATTATTCTTAGCTGGAATTTTAAAAAAAAAAAGAGATATGTGGATGGCTAAGCAAACCTTCAAATTCACAAAGCCTTCTTCCAGCATGGTTATTGACGGTATTCTGAAGTTGTACCTGCAAATATTTTTGTAAGTAAGAGTGCTGATTGTCAGCATTATGCTTATTTAATTTCTTGATTAATTTATGTGATAATCACCAAAAAAAAAAAGAGAGAGAGAAATTGTACAAACTGAAAGAAATGTCTGGTGCTTGTAGGAGAACATGTGAATTATGATTCTGGAAAAATTCTCTCTAGCATATACTTTAGAATATATTACTTTACTAGAGCATCAACTCGATTGTGTATGGTGGTCAAATATAAAAAAGAGAAAAACCGACATGTTTTTGAGTAATCTTACTCCAAAGCGCAATCCCAATAGTATTTTGTATTTTTCCTAATTAATTTCTCATTTAAAAACAAGTTCTGCATTTATGAGCGTCGGAATATGGCCAGTCCTAAAACCGAATAAAAGTGAGATAATGTGAGATTATAATGAAGTTAATTGATGTTTTTCTAAAAGGTCTTGAGTCTTGAGTCTCTCTGCCAAGGCAGGCAGTGTGACTCAAATGAAGAATTAATATTGAATATGTTCTTGAGATTTGAAGCATAACCATTTGTTACATTAGCCGTGGCCACCCACACAGTGTGCACCATAAACATCAACAAAAGAAGAGAATGCATTGTTTTCCAGAACGCAGGTTCAAATTTTGTCTCCGAGGAAAGGAGGGTAGTTGGCCTATCGGCCTATCCTTTTAGCAAGATGATTGATTCCTTAATTCTGTATTAGGTTTATTCCACTTGCCTATTTTTATTCAACACTACTATATCAGCTATAGTATAAGTTTTCGATAAGACTACAAGAAAACTTAAACATTGGGCACTATTGTGTTACAGAACGTCTACTGCAATAATTTATTTGAACTTCTCGTCCGCATTAAGAGAAGGCAACAAAAGTAGAGGAAAACAAAAATGTACCAAAAATCCATCCTACTGACATTATAGCTCCTCTCCGGGTATATAGCAGCAAGGATAGATCAAGATTAGTCCAAGAATGATTTTCAATATTTGTTGTGAAGGATTTAGATTAAGTTATTAAATTGTAATGGATCTTATCTCTTAGAACTACAATGTATAACTTTGCAGCTTAAGTTCGCTGTGATATATTAGCTTTCTTAAGTACTTCCTCTTTTCCATTTTATCTGACAAAATTTGATTGAAATCCAGTATGAGCTCATGGTTGTTTACGTATGCTGTACGCAGCTATAAGTTTGAGTTCCCTTCTCCTGCTGATAGACCCCGTGCTCCAATTATAAGCTTCAGGTTAAAAGCATCTGTGTCAAATACATTCTTTTGAATCTCTTGTTGGATAGCAAATCTCAGCTAATTAACTTCTTATCTTGTTGTAACAAATGCAGTGATGCATCCTCTGGATATCCTGGGGGTCCAATATTGTTTTGTGGAATAGATTTGGATAGCCAAGTAGCAAGTAAGACCTCTATTGCCTATCAATTTAGATTTGCCTAAATTTTGAATTCTGGAATAGATTGGGATTTGATTATATATATTCTCGCTATTTTTGTTGGGGAATTATTGGTCAAAAGATTGCTAAGTTTTCCGTTATCCTGGATTTGTTTGTATCAGCTTTGCGTCTCGGATTACCATTTGTGCCTAGCCATCTGGGGCAGGCTGGTTCCATTGATTACACGATTCAACGTGTTGATTTTGCTTCAACATCTGATGTGATATCAACTTGTGTGTTCTACATTTCGATTGGAACCAATGACTACATCCATTACTATCTCTGGAATGTATCTGATGTTCAGTCTTGTTACTTACCTTGGAGTTTCAACCAGTTTTTGGCACAGACAATGAAACAGGAGATTAAGGTGTGCAGTGTTCTTTTGTGATCGTAAACACCTTCTTTTACCGTCTTCTGTGATCATACTATATCATCCGCATTTTTCTTTTAGATGTATTGAGTTTGGCAGCTATAACACATTAGCTTGTTGTTAGAGTTCTAAGTCAAATAATGTCTCCCTATCTAGCACACATTGTAAGACACCTATATGACCAAAAAAGCTGCACATTTACATACTTAAGTACAGGGGGAAATCCAGTAATTGATCTAGCAAAATTAGAAGAAGCAGAAGAAGATTATGAATTTTTTCTACTTTTATTGTCACTTAAACCATTCCCATTTCCTTCTCCTCTTTGATGATATCTTGAAACATCAACAAATTACTCTATGAAAGCATTATTTGCAACTTTATTGCTCCTACCTTGCTCCCTTTATCGTGCATTAACATGTTTAAATTTCACCTATGGCTCTACTGTCCTTTCAGATTCTTTGTTCAACAGGTTTGTTCTCCTTCTATATATGTCAGCAATACTTTCTAAGGCTTTCTTTAGAAATTTATCTAATGTATATCTACTGCTGGAACAGAACTTATACAATGCCCATGTGAGAAAAGTGGTTGTAATGGGGCTGGCTCCAATAGGGTGTGCTCCTTACAACTCATGGCTATACCATAGCAATAATGGGCAGTGTGCGACCATAAATGACGTGATATTCTGTGATGCGTTTGAAGTTTCAATGGACATCATTCAGAATCATGATCATTATGGTGAGCGATCCCTATAATCTGTAAAGAGTCATTTGACAGGACGCGTCACAGTTAGAGCTATGCATCTAACATTTTTTTTCATTTTTCACTATAGGTTTCAATGTGACAGATGAGGCTTGCTGTGGTTTAGGCAAATACAAAGGCTGGATCTTATGCATTTCCCCTGAAATGGCCTGCAGTAAGGCCTCTAACCATATCTGGTGGGATCAATTTCATCTGACTGATGCTGTGAACGCGATCCTAGCTGACAATGTATGTTCCAGCTCTCACACTCCTATGTGGTAACCAATGAACTTGCAGGACATGTTAGCTCAAAGCACCACATAATTGGATTAGACATTCTATGCATATTGGCATTGTCATTTCTGAATATATGACCACTGTATAGTTGGTATAGCATTCTTTGTGTGTTCCATTTTTGCGGAGAGCCTTGTAAATTTCAGTGTTCCTTTCCAGTGACGGCACAAAAACTAGGAAATGCAGCTGTGATAGCACTAGAATTTGTATTAAATAGCTTGCAACAAACACAAAATACTCTATCAAAATCTAGAATAAACCAACATCTTCTTTCATGTTTTTCCCCATTTGCTAATTTTTGAAAATAATGCGTCGTACAAAAGTATCTTAAGGATTTATCCTTTGGAAAATCTATATTGGTAATTCTTGTTGGTCCCTTTTCTACTAATAAATCTCTCAACTTTGTGTCACTATTAATCCATTGACTAGGATCATATATATTTTTATGAATATTATTATTTAATTCATTTATTAGTTCTTGATATTTTTGAGAATCTTCGTCAGATTTCTCATAAACCTCTTCTTCTCCAATTTGGATTTGTTATTATCTGACTCAACAAAATTAGTGACTTGTTCATATAAGGAACATTCACCTATATTTTGCGATTTAGATTTTTTATTGTTTGTCAAAAAAATTTCAAGAGCTCATTTCTGAGATTTTATTAAGTTTTCAACTTTTCTTTTCTTTTGGATTTTTGAATAACCAGATGCATATTTTGATGTTGACATATTTATATTCTAAAACTAAATAAATAATATGTACAAATTATAATTAATAAAATAATAAATATCAAATAAAAACAATACTAGAATGTTAGAATAATATTACCCGATAACTAGCTGATCAAGAAATTTGAAGACTTTGAGTCCTTGATTCCAATTCTAAAATATTCAGAATGAAAGAAATGAAGAAGAATTGAAGAAGAGTCTCTGTATTCAATTAAAATTGGAAGAACTGAACAAGAATGAAGAAGAATTGAAACATTGGGGGTTGGGGTTGGATATGGTCAAATCTAAAAAGGGGCGGACTAAGGCACTTGCCTTACCCAAGTGTACTTAAGAGCCGGCACAGATTTTTAGTAACATAAACATTAAAATTTGAGGATTTCAAATTTGACCCCTTAATCAAGCAAGCAATTTTCAAAAGCAAATAGACATCAATAAAATATAAAGAAACCCAGTAAGAAAAACACATAATTTACCTACTCAAACTTTGCCGGACCATGACACTACATATAATGGACCCTTATAATAAGTGATACCGGTGAGTGCATCCCAGTTTCCTATGATATTAGTCCAGTTAAGGTCTCCAGGTCGCCAAAAAGCCAAACAATTATCACGTCCATAATAGTTAATCACGAGTACATAATCTGATGTAACACAAGGACTGGCAGATAAGACAGCCCTATCCATGCAACTCCATATTATCTTTCCTTTTGTTGCTTCATCGAAACCCTGTAAAGCTAATAAGGCTTTTTGCGAAGGAAGTTGAATTTGGGTACGGAACTTGGGGCAAAAACACATCAAAATTATCCTTTGTAGCAACAGTTCTCCAAGAGGTACAAACATTAACACGCTTTGAAACTAGAATAAGGAGTTTGTGGGGCAGTTCTGCCCAGTTCACCATAGGCTTCTACGGGAAGGAGAAAAATGGCAAAACATTTGTTTATAGTTTTGACTTGGAGGTCATATATATAGGTAGTTTTTATTAGTATATTCCAATTTTGACTACAATTTGGAATACTTTAAAAGAATTTGGAATACCAATTGGGACAAGATTTTTCCATCAACTTTTACGAAACTAGTTTGATTTAGGTTTTCTTTCCACGTAATCCGAAATACTTTTTATTTGAATAAATTTCTTTGCAAGCATAAGGGATAATTTTTAGAGACTTCCTCTAAGGTTTTGGCTTGTAACACATACATACCCTTCAACAACAACAACCCAGTATAATCCCACTTAGTGGGGTCTGGGGAGGGTAGTGTGTACGCAGACCTTACCCCTACCCTTGAGTAGAGAGTTTGTTTCCAAATAGACCCCCGGCATCTTTCCCTCCAAGAACTTCCCACCTTGCTCTTGGGGAGACTCGAACTCACAACTTCTTAGTTGGAAGTGGGGGTTGCTTACCATCAGAGCAACCCTTCTAGTCAACACATACATACCCTTACTGTGTACAAATCGAACAGGAAGACCGTACCAAACTGAAAAGTCGAACCAATCCGATTTAAAAAAAACCGATTAGGTTTGGTTTGATTAGATTTTATCAATCGGCTCACCAACTTTAGAAATCCATGTGATACTTAGTAATCGGAAAAGAAAAGAAAAACTATGAGATCACTAATGCAGCTCCAGAAGGAAGATAATACTGAACATGTAAATTCCAACTGGTTGTATATTTGAAGTATTTATTGGCTTTTTAGGAAGCACGAGCATAAGATTAACTTGTTAGTATGTGTTTTTTGATGGAATGCCAACTTAAGCCCTCAGTGTCAAGGAACATTTACCAGTAGGACAGCATTCATACATCACATTCAAGATTACATTGAAGGAAAATAAACAGATCAATTAACTATTAATTTGGAAAATAAGATTATCACCAAACTGAAAAGAGACAATAACTTGCAAAGAAATGGAGGTGAGTTCATTCACATTATCAGAATGATGGCGCGACCCAAGTTGGCGGGCAAATAGGACTTAGTGACAATCCAGGATAAAAAGATTCAATTTTTCCACTTTCAAGATCGTAAGCTCCCATATCTCTTCCGCCCCCTCCTTCCGATGCACTATAGTAATCAGTCCAATCATCAGTAAAATATATTTGATTACGCTTGACTCCGATTAACTTAGAGGAGTCAATAGAACTTGCTCTATTACGGCCCAAGAAAATTGATGATTCTCCCAAGGTGTTAATCTCCTTCAATTCACCTTTGATTACATCTAATTCAAATACTCTAAATTTCAAGGTTACAGGGTAACCATTTGGATCCACTGAGCCAAATCGGCTAACCAATAATAGTGCACCTGATACCTCTACTAGGTAGAACTGAACAAACGGCCGTTGAAACATATCATCCTCACGCCAAACAAGAATACGTGGCTCTCCAATTGGATCATAAACCCAGACTTGGCCAGAGTAATACACGGCATAAAATTTACCCTTATAGTATTTTAGACTGGTAACTCCACCATCTACAGTAGATCTGTCGATTTTCATATTAGTCCAGGTATGGTCTCCGGGTCGCCAAAAAGCCAAACAATTTACATAACCATAAAAAGAAACCACCAGTACATAATCAGATGTAAGAGAAGGGCTAGCAGATAACACAGCTTGGTCAATGCACGGATATACTCCCTCTGGTTCGACACAATCAAAAGCCAATAAGACCTCTTGTGGAGGAAGTTGGATTTGGGTACGGGAGAAAGGATGCAACAAGTTTACCTCTCCAGTGTATGCCGCGGTGCAGATCCATCCTTCCGATATAAAACACTCTCGTCCTCTAACTTCGGGGAGAAATATGCGTGAAACTATTTGCTTGGAAAGAGAGTAAAATTCTCGATAATCATCATCTTTATCGGCCAACATTAGCAACGGAACTTGGGGCGAAAGCACATCAAAATTCCCCTTAGGGGCAGCAGTTCGCCATGAAGTACAAACAGCACCAAAAGCAATAAAATCTTCAATCACCTTAACACGCTGCGCAATCGAAATAAGGAGGTCACGAGGCAATTCTGCCCAGTTTGCCATAGCTTAGAAAGAAGAGGATGTAACTATGCTAGGGCTTAGAGAAAACAATTGCTTATTGGGTCGACTTTGACGACATTTATAACAAGAACAATATGTCCTATGTTGACTAGGATTTGGATGGGAATACCATTGATAAGCAAGCCTAACATCTTTCTAACAGAACAATTCGACTTTGTTTCCACTTCCAATTTGGCCCAGACATGGACATAGTGCTCGCAAAATGTTTTTTTTTTTAAAAAAAAAACTGTATATACTATACTAAGGACTTATTAACAATTTTTCATAGTTTTCCAATTTTCAACAAATAAATTTAACTTTATAAACAATTTTTATATACATACAATTCCTTAAAATGCTCTCACATCCGTTATTAATGCCTTCAATTAAGTGATTCAATTGTATTCTTTCCTTTTATTCTCTCCTTCCCCTTTTCCCTCTTATTCTATGCAATCAATTCATGTAGCTTTTAGGTCTCCATAAAAATCACACATAATGATTGGCGCTCATCAACATACATATGGTTTATTGCATTAAATTTTATTAACATATATTAATATAGCTGGTAAACATTAAATTAAAAAAACTTTGAAGTTTTGAATTTGATATTCCGGGATGAAACATACAACCGTTCAAACACACGGTAGGAGTGTTTAACTGTTAAGTGCATTGCATTCCAACGTGCGATTTCCTACATATTAAATGTTTCACAACTAACAAGGTTTTTCGATGTGCAAATTAGCCAGGTTTTGGTAGTTGGTTTTGTTGGTAGTTTAGTATCCCTTGCTTCATAAAATTCAAAGGCACAGATGGCCTCCGCAAGCAATCTACCAATCATAGGTCTTAAGGATAGCCCAACATCGTCTATTCTGCAGCTAGATTCAACATCTCATATTTCGTACGTTAAGAGTTTCGTCTTCAGTTAATCGATATAGACTTGAGGATGGGATTCTTGAGGTTAACGTAGTTATGCTATTTTTAACAAGCGATAAGTAAGTGCCATGAAAGATAAATGGTACACGAATTAAAGAAAATAAGTAAATTCGTGTAGGTGAGAGGGGAAGTAAGTTAAAATAAATTTTCGTCCAAGTTTGGCATGTTAGGATAAAATACGGGACGAGTAATAATACCTGGCATTTATGGACTAGTACCATACAAGGTACCATAGGACCGTGATAGTATGATGTATAAAGTATGTTAAAAATAAGTAAATTTTTTAAGTAATTTGAGAAAATTATTAATTTTGCGGGCAATTAATTAATTATCGGGTAACAGGACAATACCTAATATATCATGTAACTATAGAGACCCCAAAGCATAACAATTATATGTAAGTAAAGGGATTCAAAGCATTAATGAGCTGATACAGTTCAGGGAATCGATTGATTGACCTTATGCATTATTCATTTTTCAATGCCAAAAAATTTGAATTAACAGCTTTGTCCTGTTTGTAAAGAAATTTTAGATGCAAAAACTCAAGCACCTTTTCTGTCTGCACCCAAACTTCACAATTTTTTTCAATAACACCTTCAGTCAATTATATCATGTAACGTGGCAGAAATTGAGGGTTTTAGATCATGAAAAAAATAAACGAAAAAGCTAAAAATTTAAAAAGGGAAGAGAGATATATTTTATCATGTGGTTAGTCTGAAGTGTTGATCTTATGTAAAGAAAACCCAAAAAATAAATTGAAGACAGAATGAAGCTGAAAACTCTTGTTTCCATTACTTTTTCCTTCAGCAGTTGAATTCTCAAGTAGGATAGTACGTGTACATGATTGCATCTATTTACAGACATCAAGACAGTATTAGTGACCCTTCAAAAGCAAAACTATTAGTCTTTTTCCGAACCTTGTTTTTAGAGCAGAATGAAGAATTGAAATTAAAGCTGTCAACCGGTTCCACCGGTCCGGTCCGGGTCGATTTTTTTTCGACCCGTCCGGTTACCGGTCCGGACCGGGCCGGTTCCAAACAGTACCGATTTCCACCGGGCTGGGTTGTTAGGGGTTAAGATTGAACCGTACGGGTTACGGGTTGTAATGATCCTGGCCGGGCCGGGTTTCGTTATTTTGTATTTTTTTTTAGAATTATGTATAAATATTAAGTTATATTAATACTTTGTAATAATTGAATGAACACAACAAAAGATGGGGAAAAAATTGCACTTATTGCAAGTGCTACTTTATTTCTTAAATTCAAATCGAAAAACTAAAATGTATCTTAAGTAGTAAAAACTTTACATCTTTTGTAACAAGTAGTAAACTAGTAGTAATCGGAATCATCAAATTCTTTGCATTGCCCTAGCAAGTTTATCGTAATCAATATGAACAGATTTACCTTCTTCTGGCGTGTTAAATTCGGATGGGTTTCCATGCGTTAATATATCTCCAAGTTCTTCGTCTTCTGGGCTATCAAGATCTTCCTTTCCTTGATTTCTTCGTTCCGATCTAATCCAATCTCTTAAACATACTAAAACTTCCAAAGCATTGCTTCCCAATGAGTGGCGTGTGTCTCCAAGTTGTTGTCTTGCTTGGCTAAATGCACTCTCGGATGCAACAGTGGAAATTGGCACATTCAGGACATCCCGAGCCATAGCGAAAAGAACGGGAAATTGCTTTGCATTTTCATGCCACCAGCCTAACGGTGAAAATTCCTTGGTGCGAGGCTCCTTTTGCTTCTGCAAGTAAAATTGAAGTTCATCAATATTCCTGCTACTACTTTGATTGTTAGAAAAAGTTGAAAAAATATTAAAACTATCAATGCCTTCTTCATCATCTAAATTAGAACTGCTACATTGCATAGCGGGATTTACATCTGTTGAAGCACGAGAATTATCACATTGAGTTGCATAATAATTATATAGATGTTGTAAATGTTCATTTAGCTTGTTCATAGAATCATACAAATTTGGGCTTTCAGTGGCCCCAATCTCCATATAAGTATATAAAGCATTCATTAATTGGTGACAATCAGACATTTTAATAGAAGGATTTAAAACTGCACCAATTAAGTAAACTGAAGGAATTGGAAAGAAATATTTTTTGAATTTCGCTTGCATATTTACAACAACATCCGTATATTTATCTTTCTTCTTAAATTCATGTAGTAGCAAAGAAATTTCAGCTATATGTACTAAAGCCATAGTAACAGTTGGGTAATATGCGCCAGAAAACACAACAGTAGCAGTATAAAATTTATGTAAAAATTTAACAACATCACTAATGACCTTCCAAGTATCAGTTGTTAACATACGCCTAGGATCAGTACAATGTGCATTAGCAACTTCAGTTATTGGAAATCTATATTTGTAGCAACATTTTAAAAATATATATGTATAGTTTCATCTAGTTACAACTTCGTCTGGCATGAATCTAGGTGTAAGGTTATACTGGATACACTTATTCTTAAATTCTTTTATTCTAGATTGTCTATTATTTCCCTGAATAACTCCAACTGCTCTTCTAACTTGAGTAATCTCAACTGAAAATAAATCGAGCCCACTTTTAACAATTAAATTGTAAACATGACATGCACACCTAACATGAAAAATATCATCAAGAGGTGGTTGCAAATGCAATTTTAAAATTGAAACTGCAGCATTATTGTTTGAAGCATTATCAAAAGACATACACAAAACTTTTTGGTTTAGACTATAAAATTCAACAACTTCAACAATACTACTACTTATAAACGTAGCAGTATGACTCTGATCTTCATCATATTTAAAAGCAATAATACGTTTTTGCATACAAGTATTATCATCTATCCAATGACATGTAATTGTTAAATAATCATTTCCATTAACAGCATGGCCAATATCAGAAGTTAGACATATTCTAGAAGGAAGGTGACTAAACAAATAACGTATGTATGTTTGATATTGGCCGTGAAGTCTAAAGATGTCTGCTCTACAAGTACTTCTAGGGATACCTTTAAACAAAGGATTGTATATCCTTTGAATATACATAATAAGATAAGAGGAAGAAGCACTGTTTGACCGTCGTACCGGTCCGGTCTCGGTCCGGGTTGACCGGTTCAAGCACTGTTTGGCTTACCGGGCCGGTCCGATCCCGGGTCCAACTTCTAAAATCCTAACCGTTCTAACCCGTCCCCCCCCAACCCAGCCCAGCCCACCCCTTAAGAACCGGGCCGGTTCGGTCCGGTCCCGGGTCAAACCGGCCCGTTGTCTAATTGAAATGCAGGAAAAAGGAAAAATTAGATAAATACTAATGTTGTTCATAGAAAGCGCCACGTCACTTTTTTTATTCCCTACTTTATATTTATATATAAATATAATAGATGGGTGGCAACCTTAATTAATAAGTGGCAACCTCAATAAATATGAACTTTGGTAAGATGTGAATATGAGAGCTATTATCCCTTTCTAAATTTTCATGAATCTCTAATATACGTTAGATTATTTGCATATCAGGGAAATATTTGAGACTAAACTTGGAAATGAATTCCATAGTCAAGAGTAGGTATATACACGGTCATGCTTTTAGTGAACTTTTCCCTTGTGCACTCCAGCTTGCCTCTTTCGATTGTCTAGATAATTCCCAGCAGTTCTCTTATTCTTCTTTTAGTTTTAACAAGAAAAGTCAGTCCACTCAGTTGAAGCCTATTAACATTTCAGTAGAACACAGTTGGGCGATTTCTTTTTAAAAAAAGGGAGAATATGAGAATCACACGGATTTTTCTCTACTTTAGTTATGTTAAGTTTAAGCTCTTGTTTCATTTGGCATGATCTCGTCATTATACTCATATTCCGAAATTTACGTATATTTTGCTAGTTTCACAAATTGCATATATTTTCCTAGTGTTGTAAGTTATAATATTCTCCTTATCAGGACTTCATATTCAGTTGAGTATTTACTCATTCCAGTCAAAAGAGCTGATGGTTTATATATACAGTATTAAATTATTTTCATTACCATCGAGCAATAATCGATGGGCAGGCCCCTATTTGGCAACCTCTGACCATATGGTTAGTTATATGACGATCCTACTGTCGCAGAGCGCATATGAGCGATCCCAGTTGGTCGAGATACATAGCCTAGTACGGCCGAGCGCTTATGAGCGAGCCTACTACGGAAGAGCAGATATATATGTATACCGAGCCTTATAGGATCGGACAACTATTTTACTTATTATACTGAGAGAATTGAGTCAATATCAGCAGGTAAGCATATCTTCAGATTGTCTTTGACTTCCAACTACTTGCAGTTATTATATTATCAATTCAGTTTTAGCTTTCAATATTTTTCCTTACATATTCAGTACATTATTTCGTACTGCCGTCCCTTTTCTGGGGCGCTGTATTTCATGCGTGCAGATAAGACAGAAAGACGAGTATGCCTCTTCAATAGGTGTTTCCCGAGTTCAGCTTGATTGGTAAGCTCCATGCCTTTCGGAGTTTCAGGGTGTAGAACATTATATATATATATATATATATATATATATATATATATATATATATATATATATATATATATATATATATATATATATATATAGGTCATGAGTAGGTCGAAAGGTCGTTTCGATGACAGTATATCTATCAGTAGAGGCTTGTAGAAATATCTTGTTTGTTAGTGCGGTATGTTGGGCTTTCAGGCCTTGTATATATTTGGTTGGTTTGTCAGCTGTAATGAATATGACGGCCTCGTCGGTCAAGTTTTAATTTGATATTTTAGTAAGCATTCGTTGTCGTCTTGCAATGTGGCCTATGGCCAAAAGTATGACATCATATCTTTAGAGTCCCTTAGTTGCAAGTTGGTACGTAAGGATAGGTGAGGCACCGGGTTCCGGTCTCGGCCCCAAAGTTCGGAACGTAACAAAAGTGGTATCAGAGTAGTTTTGTCCTAGGGAGGCTACAAGCTGTGTCTAGTAGAGTCTTATTCATGGGTTCGCACACCACACTGATAAGCTGGAGGCTACAGGTAGGGGTGTGCATTCGATTTATCGATTCGATTTTGACCCTTATCGATAATTACTTATCGATTATCGATTTATACATATGCTTATCGTTATCGTTTCAATAAGGTTTTGATTTTTTCGATTTCGATTTATCGATTTTGGGGGCTTATGGATTACACCAATAAGAGAATTTGCGGGATTCCACGGTAAGTATATCGCTATAAACGCGCCTAATTTATATGGACAAAAAGAAGCTAAAATAAGACGAACACCATTTATAACATAAAAATTATATCAACAAGCACATGCAACAAAACTAATGTAAGCGATCAAATGTATGCCACCAACACTCCAACAGTATAAAAAATAAAACAAAACAAAATACATTTGTTTTCCATTAATTTGAACTATATTACTTTGATCTTCATCATTCCTTAAATGTGGTAGAGGAAATAGTAGGGTAAGGGACTTAGGGTAAAGGAAAGGGTATAGATTAGGGAAAATGATATTGTATAGCCGATTTCAAAATAGTAGCGGAATATATATACATTTTGTATGTTATATTAATCTACAGAAATAGGTAATTACTTATTTTGCAAAGCTCTACAGTCTAGGGGTGTGCATTCGATTTATCGATTCAATTTTGACCCTTATCGATAATTACTTATCGATTATCGATTTGTACATATGCTTATCGTTATCGTTTCAATGAGGTTTCGATTTTTTCAATTTTGATTTTTTCGATTTCGATAACAAATAATCGATTCGATTTATCGATAAACCGATTCGAATGCACACACCTAGCTACAGGACATTTAGGATTGTCACTCTTAAGTTGCTTGAAGCATCTACAATTCTTGATCTTGAGGTACCACTTCCTCAGTGAAATTTATGCACAAATGTATCTTGCTATAACTATAAGCATGATAATATGATAGCAAGAGTTTTCACCTCTATGTGAAGATATTGAACTGAAGATTCCAACAAGATCATATGAAGACAATATATCTATTAAGAATGATGATTTCAAGGTTCAACATATTCATTCAATTTAATATGGCTGATTTGTTTATCAAATCTCTAACAAAGATCTTTTGAAAGATGATGCACAAGATTGGAATACGAAGGCTCATGGATGTGAATTAATGCTCTCATCAGGGGGAGTTAATACACGTTGCACTCTTTTTCCCTTACAAGGGTTTGTCCCACTGGGTTTTCCTTGCAAGGTTTTAACGAGGCAACTAAAAGGCGTATTGTTAGATATGTGTACTCTTTTTCCTTCTCTATAAAATTTTTTCGCACTGGGTTTTATTTTAGTTAAGGTTTTAATGAGGCACATTATTTGTTGAATTGACATTCAAGGGGAGTGTTATAAATATAATTCTATTTGTGGTGAATGTCTATATTTAGAGAGATTCCAAGGTTTATTACTTGGTGGCTAAGTCACTTTCCCCTATAAATAAACGGGTTCTATTCCATTGTAATTCATCCCAAAATATCAATAAGAATTCCCTCTCTCTACACTTTGCTCTACAATACTCTTCTTCTTTTATTATTCGGAAAAGGGTCATATATGTCTCTCTACTAGTCAAAATAAGCTACATCTATCCTCTGTTATTCTATTTGGCCATATATGTTCCTACCGTTCACGTCCCTGGTCATATATGTCCCTCTGACGTCAATATTTGTGTTTAAAAATTAAAAAGCCACGTATCGAAGTCCTTTTGGTTAAACTAAGCCCACTCCCCTGTTTCTTTATATTAAAATAAAAATATTTATAAAAAATATAAAAAACTTATAAAAAACTATATTTTTTTTTGAAAAAACTAGGAATTTTTTTATTATTTCAGATTTTAAAAAATGAAAATATTATATTAAAAACAACATATTATATTAAAAAACAAAAAAATTGTTTAAACTTGTTTTTTTATGAGACGGAAAAAAGTTTATTTAAACTTATTTTTCATTTTTTCAAAATATTTCAAAAATATGAACAGAGCATCTCTAAATGAATCAGAATGATAAGGAATTTATTCTTCTTCTTTTTTGTTAAACGAAAATATTTTGTTAAACAATTTTGTCAAAAATGAAAATATTTTGTTAAATAATTTTTATTTCTGTTTTTACAAAAAAAAATATTTTATTTTCAAAAATGAAAATATTTCCAAAATGTGTTTTTTGTTTTTCAAAAATATTTTTTTTCATTTTTGAAAGAACTTTGTTTTGTAAAAAGTGAAAACACAAATTTGTAAAAACAGGAAAAAATTATTTTTAATATAATATTTTTATTTTTTTCTAAAATCTGAAATAAAAAAAACCCCAGTTTTTTACAATGTTTTCCCCATTTTATAATTTATTTTCATTTTTTACAAATATTTTCGTTTTAATATAAAGAAAAAGGGGAATGGGTTTAGTTTAACCAATATGACTCTAACGCGTGGTATTAACGGCGGTGTGACATATATGACCAGAGACATGAACGGTAGGGATATATATGACCAAATAGTATAACAAAGGAGAAATGTAAATTATTTTGACTAGTAGAGGGACATATATGACCTTTTTCCGTTTATTGTTTCATAGGGGAAACAACTTTTTTTTCTTTTCTTTTTGGTGAAGAAAGTGAGAAATGCAATCAATTTTTTTATTTGTAATGTTTTCTATCAACTAAATTATTTTTTTATCCAGATCAATATTAATTTAGTGAATCATAGATGTCCAATGCTCCATTATGATTCTTCTCAAGTTCATAGGATATAATAATCCGTCTCTCAAGATTTTCAATCTCCCTCTTATAGATTCTCTCCCTTTACCCCTCATTTTCAACACTCAATTCTGTAACTCAAAATCTCAAAGCAGAAGAAAACCCTAAATTCCCAAAAATCCTCTGAATTATCCAATTTTTCAGGTTCGGCAAATACACACACAAAAAATATACAGATTTCTCATGTATCCATGGCGGCACAATTCTATGAATCACTCACTGAAGTACAAAGGGAAATACTCCTCCGGAACTCGCCTAGTGCCAATAATATCAAATGTACAATTTGCGGACCATCATAACCAATACTGTCTCTCTTTCTTTTCCATAGTCACAGCAGCATCAACGTCCATTTGGATACTTGGAGGAGTAGAGTTAAAAGAGAAAATGATGGACCATCATAACCAATAATGTCTCTCTTTCTTTTCCTTGGACATTGGATAAGATCGTCATCATTGGTGTCCTCTTTGTTCTCCTCTAATATGTATATACAAATGTACATATCAGCTTGCACCAACTCATCAAGAGACAAAATTCCAGTTGTCAATACAAAAATTAGAAGACAATCACTACATGTCTTCTCCACAACAACTTCTTTTGTTTTCTCGCGAGACAACTCCGCTAAGATACTGCGTGAAACATTTTTTTCCTCTTCCAGTTGAACATTTTCTTTATCTTTCAGTTTTTCACCAAGTTCTTTACTTGCTACTTCACAAGATTCTGGACAAATATTGACAAGAGCTTAACATGTTGATAATCTTTTATTAAAACAAAGATATATATATTTTAAAAAGCCCTATCTAACCATTTGCAATTTCTAAGATCATTCCAGCAATATCATCATCTTCATATGTTGCATCTACAAATTTGGAACCAATCTCACCTCTTTCTATATTTTGAGATTGTATTCTAGTTTCCTCTTGACATTGCACTCCACCTTCTTTGCTCACTCCAGCTTCTTCATTTACTACTTGAAAAGATTCTGTAACATTTGCAAATTAATAGCCATTCTAATAATTCACTAAAACTAAAACACAATATATAATGAAAATATTATCTATCCTTGATTAGGACAACTTTATAGACAAAATTTTTTTTTATATGACAACGGTGTCGATAGATCATATGTTCCTTAAAGGCATTTACATACAATCTCACTGACACTTGTCCCTAAAGGACTTGTTAAAACGTCATGTGATTGCAATCCACACACTACACAATTTATCTGAAACTCCTTTCTCTGGTTGATTGTCCTGCTTTTCACATTCTCTTAAATCTTCACCTTCTTCATGGACACCCATAGTTTATATGTATTACTCTATTAAATATACATTTCAAAGAAAAAAAATACAAAATCTATATCTAACATTTCCCATTAACAGTAACATTTTCATATTCGTCATCAAGATGCGCATCTCTGAAATCTCTTTCATATTGAACCTATGTATACGCATTGATATCATCATGTTCAAACCACCTACATCTTCATTGATTGTAGGCTCAGTCCCACTATAATCATCATCAACTCCTTCTTTCCTAAGTGGAACACTAGATTGTCTTTGATCAGCATTCCCAAACATGTTGATCAAAGTATCCAGCTCTGATTCTATAGTTTTCTTTAAATTCTGAGAAATAAAGTACCTTAGAAAAATAAGGACATGTTTAAAACTTAAGGACAGGTTGTCCTTAAGTTTGAATTTCAAGTTCAAAACTTAAGGATATGCAGTCCTTAAGTTTGAATTCCAAGTTCAAAACTTAAGGACATGCAGTGCTTAAGTTTTAATTCCAAGTTTCATACGTAAGGACACTAAGTCCTTAACTTTGGAAACCAAGATCAAAAATTAAGGACAGGAAATTACCTTGATTTCATTCTCAATTTTTTTCTCCGACACAACAATTTACTTATTCACTCTGGTAACTTCAGCTTGCAAATGTTTCTTAAAACTCTCTGATAATCTCTGAATCAAAAAAACATAATATAAATAAAAAAAGGTGTTCGTAAGCATCAAATAAAAAACTAAAACTATTTAACTCTAACGATTTCTTTAAGTATGCCTTCATCAAATTGTGACGAAGAAGACCTTGAGCTTTGTTCTTGTGAAACTGGCTCCTCAACACGAAGAGGCTCTGCATCTTCTTCTTCCACATTAATAAAGGGTGACACCTCAATCAACTTAAAAAACTATAATATAAGAAAAAGTAAACATAAATATACATAACTTTAAAAAAAAAAACAAAAAAATAGATAGTAATTACATAAACTTACTTTTTCATTATGGAAATACTTTTTGCAAAGAACCTCAAATTGTGGAGACTTCATATCAGAATAACATAGCATTCTACGATAATTCAATTCTGTGAATTTCACAAATTGTTATTCTTGGAAATGAGGAAGTACTTCCATAATCTACACACAAAAAGCAAAAGGAAAGCCAACTAAAGTGTAGCTATCCATATCTTTTTCATTCTCTTTCTTCTTCAACCTCATTCTTGTTAGGCTTCAAACAACTCTTCAGATTTTAGTAGAGTATCATACGTAACAGAACCCCAGTTGAAGGAAGTGCAGAGTGCATCGTCGTCGATAATTTCATATTTTCCTCCGACACATTCCTATGTTTCCTCTTCCCTATCAAAACAGACTCAACAAAATACAGAGTTGCCAACTTCAAAGCAGCAACATCACTGCCAACGAATGATGATGTTGTACCATATGGGCGAGTATTCATAAACTTATACAAATCAGACAGCTCAATCTTGTCCTTTCCAGGGAAATAGACTCTTAAAAGCCTATTTTTTTCTCATGTAAACCTTTCATCTCAGGTGACGAATAACACTTCAAACCAGTAATAATATGGAATTAATCACAAGTAAACTTAATATTACGGTCAAATACGTTGAAGCTCATCGAATCATGTTCATTGCTTACAATTTCAGAAAGCAATACACAGTGCATAAGTTTAGCAGAAAACTTCACACTTTTTAATTTGAAAAAGTTACCAAAAAATACTTTCCCTCAATTTTGTCCATTGGCTATTTGACAAAAATCTTTTAATTGTTTCCTTAAAATGAAAATCTCCTTTCTAATATACCAGATAATTACGCCACTATGTAAAATCAAACAGACGGCCGCCTTCCATTATGGCACTAGAAAATAAGAAAAAAACAAAGATTAGGAAATACAGTCCTTAACATTAAGTTTTAAGTGCAAATATTAAGGAAATACAGCATTAACTTATGCTTTTAACTTCCAAAGTTAAGGACACTTAGTTCTTAACTTCAAGTTTCATGTGCAATAGTTGAGGACAGTCAGTCCTTAACTTGGAGTTCCAACTTCCAATTTAATGACAATAATTCCTTACACTTCACGAACACAGTTAACTAAAAATTCATAAGCACATAAAATAAGGAAAAACAAACAAAGATTAGGAAATACAATCCTTAACTTTAAATTTTAAGTGTAAATATTAAGGAAATATAGTCCTTCACTTATACTTTCAACTTCCAAAGTTAATGACACTTAGTCCTAAACTTCAAGTTTCATGTGCAAAAGTTAAGGACAATCAGTCCTTAACTTTGAGTTCCAACATCAAATTTAATGGCGATTCTCCTTATACATCATTAACACGGTTAACTAAAAATTCATAAACACAGTAAGCTTATGCATTTCTACAACTATTTTTATGAAATATCACTGCATAATCAAATAGATTGAACCAACCACAAACAAATTTCAACTTTCACACACTAAAAATTTATCAAAATCAGAATCAGACTACATATACAACACTGAATCAACATAATATGCTCATTTTTGAAATATCAAACATACTTCACACGGTATTGAACCAACTTACACATAAAGAAAAACGAAAATGCATAAAAGAAAAAAATTACCAGTCACGATTGATATAAGAAGACGTAGAAGATGAAGGAGTAGAACTTTAACTGAATGTCGCAGATAGCAAGCGAGGAAGATGAAGAAGCAGAGAAGAGAAAACCCTGAAACCGCTCTCGTCTAAATGCAAATAAGGGTTTGGGACAATTTTGGGATTATAATCGATACAGATAAAGGGTAACTATGTCTTTTCTGCCTTTGTAGTGACTATATTTGATAAGTATTTTAATTAGTGGATAAAAAAGTAAATACAGCATTAAACAGTGGCTACTACACGCTATTTTTACGCAAATCTCATCCGTCCGATCGGGTACTTGATAGACGTACCATATTAAATAAGAACCTCTATAAATTGGTCCTCTCTCCAACCATTAAGGCTACCATTTCTTTTCCTCTCTTCTGCCACTAAAGTCGATGGTAACGAAAGCTAGGGCAAGAGGCGAGAAACCAATTTACTGATTAATGCTTCCACTTCAAGATAATGGATTCCGCTTCAGGTATATTTTCTATGACGATTATACGTAAGAATATCATGTTCAAGATCCTAGTATGAATTAAAGTTTATGCTTACATGTTGTACGCAATTACCTCATGCCGCTCGAGGATATCATGAAGTAATCTCTTCAATAGAGAAGCTTGAATGGCTATCTATTATGATCCAACATTTTTGGTAAAAGAAATACAGGAGGTCACAAGTTCGAGTCGTGGAAATACCCTCCTGCAGAAATGCAGCGTCAGACTGCGGATTATAGACCTCCTTCCCCTGATCCCGCTCATAGCGAGAGCTCAGTGCACCGAACTGTCGTTTTTAAGCACAATATACTTGCTCGCTGTCCATGTTGTCTATCGAGTTTACAAGAATTTATCAAACCTTGCTGTTATTTTTTTTTTAAATAAAAATTTACTCATCTATGTGCAAGAGTAGTTTTATCTGATTTACCATTGACCAAGATTCTATGGCACATAATCTATTGAACCAAAAGATCATAAATATCCCCAGTTCATGTTATACAAAAGTTTTACGAGTTGAAAACATTTATAACTTATTTTGGATTTGATGCATAGAAGTGCATTTCTGAGTTGTGCATGTATGAGCGGAATTCACTAAGAAAGAATCCAACTGGAAGCTCTAAATCTCCAGAAAAATTCATATATGATCTAAGTATACTGTATTTGTTATTCAAAAATCCCATGAAAACATCTATGTATAAACTTTCAGAATCAATCACCACCGATAAAACATTCCATTAACCCAGCTATTCACGAACATTTAATTTGTGAGAAGGTATGTCTAGACAGATGTATTATTATTACAGGTAGGGGTGGCAATTAGACGCGTTGAGCTTTATTTGGACGGGTTGAGTTAGTGAACCGCCCAAAATTAGGTTGAGTTAAATCAAAATGGAATAATTAATGAGTCATAATCTAACTCGCTCAATTTGACCCAAAACTGCAAAGTGTCAACTCCTTGATTTTTCTGATCTTCTAGCACAATAATGTATAAGAATGGAACTTTTGTGATGTTGATATCGACTAAAGCATTTGTATAGTTTATTTAAGAACTAAGTATCTCCATAAATGATTATATGTTGTGTTATTCAAAAGGTATTGTGACAGATTAAGAATTAATTAGAAGGCTGTGTCAATTAGGAGCCTCTCAATACAGTTGTGATCAATCTCTTCTCAATGCCTTCTGGGTCAAGCCTGTCGCACATGGCTTATCTAATGCGGTTTATATTAAGGATGTAGTAGATATGCCTTAGATCCAATATCATATTTGATAACTTGAACATATTTTTGTGAATGTCATTTGATATAAAATATATGGCATTTGATATTCTACTATTATCAATTGTTTGATTATTTTGATAAGGTCCTTGATTAAATTTTGAGATTTGTCATCGTGATAGAGATCATGATAATGAGATCAAAGTCTTTTACAATTTAATCTAAATTTGTTCTTGATCGTAGGATTATTAATTTGGACATTAGTAATCCGGTTAGATCAATATTTATGTGATCGTCTTTATCGGATAAAGATTAGTTGATCTCATTAACTAAATCACATAGATAGATGATGCATATAGAGATATGATCATTGAACCGACTCATTGGAAAATTCCTAATGGTTAGAATTACCATAAACTGTCAATAGGATACTTTCTTGATGAATGAATTGTAATTGTTTCCTTTGACTTGAGATCGTCATAGTAATTGACAAGTTATTTATTGTGCTTTGATACTAGACACCTATGGCCCTAGGGCGATAGTTGAAAGGATATTGGGTATGATTAAATACTTGTAGAATTAGTGATTGATCAAGACTGAATCTGTCAACTCTTGGTAATGAGTTTAAGCTCCATGTTGTCTTTAATTATAAACAACCAAACTAAGACCTTGGCCAGCGCAATTGAATGAAAGAAGAAATGAGTTTCTTAGGTCATTCAACGGTCGATTATATTTGACGTGAACACATAGTTGATCGCATATTAGGACTTGACAGTTGAACCATATCCTAGGGTGATCCAGAGCTATAAGGACAGAAGGAATTACTACATTATTCTTCTACTGGTTCTTGAGAGTAAATTGTATACTTCATGCTACCCGGTCGTTAAGGAGTGTTGCTGGACGCCACCCTTGATTAGTATATTAGTATGATCAATTTACTACCGGTTTAGTATTGAACCTATGAGGTCGCACACTAACGAGTGTTCTGATCTTTGCTAAAGGATTAATTAACTTATTATTTGATAAATTAAATTAAAGAATTTAATTAGTCAAATAAATTTAGTTATTTGTGCAAATGAAATATTACTATATTCTTTGTTAGCACAACGATTATAATTAATATTGTGAATAAATTGAAGTTTCTATTTGGAATAGAAATTAAATGATATCTCTTGGTTAAAATATATGTGATATATATAATTAATATTATTTTATATAATAGATGTATATAAAATATAATATTGATAAAGACTTGTTAATAAATCTAATTTTGAATTGAATTATTAATTGAAGTTTTATCCTATTTGGAATGAGATTATTATTTTGAATAGGAAAATATTATATTAATATAAAAGTTTACAAAATTAGAATCCAATTTAGAATATGACAATTTTCGTCACTTAACAGGAAAGGAAGTTTCGAAATTTCTTTGTAAAAATTTTCAAAGAAGGAAAATTTGGCACTTCTAACGTGCAATAAGAAAAGGAAAATTTGATTTTTGATCAGTTTATTTTGGAATAAACTTTTACCCTAGGAAAATTATTACCTCAACCAAATAAGAAAAGGGTTTGTAGGTGATGCTATTTAAAGGGTGATGGAGAAAATTTGCAAAGTTTTTTTTAGTTTTTCAATTTTTCTTGAGAAGAAAACCTACTTTGTGAAAGTGAGAGTGCAATACAAAGCCAAGAGAGAAAATACAATTACAAGAAAAGTGTTTCTTGTTCTTGTAATTTGAGTTGAGATTTTTGAGAAAACTTTCAACACAATATTCTTCGTTCAATTTATTCGCGGGTTTCATTGATCAAAGAGTTGATAGCAAAGATCGGTCTCGGTGTGGATACGCATAGAGTCTTCGCACTATCGAAGAAATTTCGGAAAAGAAACTCTCTTCACCAGGTACGTCTTAGATCCTATCTTTGACACGTAAATAAATTTTAAACATGAAAAATCTACCTAGGATTGTTATTGTCTTCCGCTGTGTGTTACGAATACCCATACGCAATCCTTCAGTGGTATCAGAGCTATGGTTTATTGTGTCTAAAATTTATTTACGAAATATTTTAATATTATATTTGAAGAGTTCAAACCATAATAGATGTTCCTTGTGCAATAGTCAAATCGTTTGAATGTTGATATTATTTTATTGTGGATAAAATATGCATTGATATGACTATTGAGATCGTTCATAACTTGAATATGAAATTTTGTATTAGATACAACGGGAATCTATAATAGGTTACATGATTCTATTATTATTTAATTGTTATTAGTTCATGAGATGTTAATTAATAATAATATTCTAGCATGAATTCTTTTTATGTGATACATAAGATAAATATGTTAGAGGATGTTGAATTGAGTTTTATGTCATGTGCTTGTCCATTACATAATTTAGAATTATTTATTACATATTATGTAAATTAATTTAGGACTAAGCATGTAGACAACTTGAACTAAATCCACACGCTATAAAAGATTTGATCTTCGTGTTATTAAAAAAAATTATTTTTGTAACAATTCCCTCTTACTAAAATTTGAGTTCTTAAATAATAAAATATAAGATATTTTATTATAGAGCTATCCATCAAGGTACTAATTTGACTTATTTCTTGTTTATAAGGAGCGGCCTGACTACCAAGAGACTTATAGTTCGAGAATATGTTAAAATTATTTATTGCATTAGATGTATGGATTGAAAGAATTATTCAATTTTACACTAGACGCCTGGACTACCCGGGGGAGTATAAAATTTAATAAGTTCTTTGCTATCATGATGGTTGAACTCAACTATGCCAATTGGATCGACCTGACTACCAGGGGACTATTTGACATAGAGCTATTTAAGGAAATTGTATGGGGATACAATTGGTAAACGTACCTACCTTTAAAATATATGTGAGAAACGACTTTATTTCCAAGGGGCTCATACATATTGTTAAAGGATTCCTTTACTCCACTAAAAGAAACAAAAATTTCGTAAACTATAATGAGGGTAGATAGTTTAAAATAATTAGTGGAAATATCATTTAGATAAAAGTCCATGTCTTTATGATATATGCAAATATGTTCTTATATTACTGCTTTATCTTTTCTATATTTTAGATTTCTCAATATGTGTGTTATATCACTCTGTGAAATACTTGAGACCAACAAATTGGTAGGACCAAACTTTGATGACTGGTATAGAAGTTTAAGAATTGTTCTCATGCATGAAAAGCTTATGGATATGATCGATAAGCCTGCAAAGATAATCCCTCCAGAGAATGATGTTCAAGGCAACAAGGTTTATCATAAATAATTGGAAGAAAAACTGCAAGGAGTATCTTGCAACTCTAAAGGACAAGAAACAAGGTGAGACATTAATGAAAAATATTTTCAAGGTTTCCTTAGCTACTACTAATTCTTCACTGTGGGTATTAGATACTGGCAGTGGTTATAACATCAGCAATATGTTGCAAGGGTTCAAGATAAGTAGGAGGCTAAAGAAAAGAGAAATTAGTCTACAAGTTGGAAATGGTGCAAAAGTTGCGGCCGTAGCTATAGGATCAATTTCTTTAATAATGCCTACGGGCAAAGTACTTATGTAGGATGATTGTTATTACATTCCTAAATTTGTTTCGAACATAATATCAGCTTCTATGTTAGACAAATGTGGTTTTCCCATTAATATAGGCAGTGGTATTTGCTCTATTTATTATAGTGATAATTTATATGTGAATGGCTATCTCCAACATGATGTTTATGTCTTACCCAGTGTGAATGCTAATTCGATTATGTATGTTTCAAGTCTTAAGAGGAAAAGAGATGATCATGTAAATCAAACATACCTTTGGCATTGTAGGCTTGGTCATATTGGAGAGAAAAGAATTAACAATTTGTACAAGGAAGGACCTTAACGAGTATGATTTTGAATCATATCCAACTTGTAAATCTTGTCTCAATGAAAAAAATGACCAAATCTCCATTTACTGGAAGTGGAGAAAGAGCTTCTGAATTATTGGGACTATTTCATAAAGATGTTTGTGTGCCCATGAAAATTCAAGCTAGAGGTGGATATTATTACTTCATTACCTTCACTTATGGTATGTCAAGATATGGATTTGTATATCTTATGAAACACAAGTTTGAATCTTTTGAAATGTTCAAAAGATTCCGTAGTGAAGTTGAGAAGCAGACTGGTAAAAAGTATCAAGGTACTAAGGTCTGATAGAGGTGGAGAATGTCTTAGTGAAGATTTTACCAGATATCTAAAAGAGACTGGGATTCTCTCACAGTGGACACCTCCAGGAACACCACAACACAATGGTGTGTCTGAAAGGAGAAATAGAACCTTATTACATATGGTGAGATCTATGATGGGGTTCACTGATCTTCCAATAAATTTATGGGGATATGCTTTGGAAGCAGCAACATACTTACTTAATAAAGTTCCCACTAAGTCAGTCTCTACAACACCATATGAGATATGGAAAGGATGTAAGCCTAACCTTAAACATATTAGGGTTTGGGGTTGTCCACCTTATGTTAAGAGACTACAGTATGATAAACTTGACTCAAGATCTGATAAGTGTAGGTTCATTGGGTATCCCAAGGAAACACGGGGATATTATTTCTGTCACCCTTCTGACCATAAAGTGTCTGTGGCTAGAGGAGCAACCTTTTTGGAAAGGAAATTCTTTTTGGAAGGAAATTATAATGGGGAGATAAAACTTGACGAAGATCAAGAAACTAATGAGTCAACACAACATGAAGATCATGAGACCCAAGTTGAAGAACCTTTATTGGATGTTTTGAAGCTGCCAAGGAAATTGCCATCTTCAATTATTGAAGTTCAAGAACTAAATGAAGTTCAAGAACAGGTTAATGAACCAGTTCTAAACCAAATTGAGCAACAATGAAGTCCAACACAAGATGAACAGATTGTACAAGTACCTCTTCGAAGGTCTACACGGGACCGTCATGTACCAACTAGATTAAATTTAGTGGTACAAGATGATTTATCAAATGAGGTTGATCATAATGATGATGACCCTAAGACCTATGAAGAGGCTATACAAAGTTCTGATTATGAGAAGTGGCAAAAGGCCATGGAATCCGAAATGGAATCCATGAAGGAAAATAAAGTATGGACTTTAGTTGAACCTTCAAAGGATATAAAACCTATAGGTTGTAAATGGGTTCTTAGAAAAATATTGGAGCAGACGGAAACGTGGAGACCTACAAAGCACGTCTTGTTGCCAAGGAATATCATCAGAAAGAAGGAGTCGACTATGACGAGACTTTCTCTCCCGTGGCAATGCTCAAATCTATTCGAATTTTTCTTGATATAGCAGCATACTATGATTATGAAATATGGCAAATGGATGTGAAAACAACTTTCCTTAATGGTGAGCTAGAAGAGGATGTGTACATGATACAACCTGAAGGTTTCACATCTTCGTCTGATCATAATAAAATTTGTAAGCTACAAAGATCTATTTATGGATTAAAGAAAGCTTCTCGAAGTTGGAATATTCGATTTAACAAAACAATTGAAAAGTTCAATTTTGTTAGATGCGAAGAAGAACCTTGTGTGTACAAAAAGGTTAGTGGGAGCACAATTTTATTTTTAGTGTTGTTTGTTGATGATATATTGCTCATAGGGAATGACGTACCAGCATTGCAAAATACCAATATTTGGCTATCGGAACAGTTTTCCATGACAGACTTGGGAGAAACAGCTTATATTTTAGGAATAAAGATCTATAGAGATAGATCTAGGAAGCTGCTTGGACTTTCCCAATCTTTGTACATTGATACTATCTTAAAAGGGGTATAACATGGATAGTTCCAAAATAGGCTATCTACCAATAGGCACTGGAATTTCTCTCAGTAGGGAAGATTGTCCTAAAACACCTGAAGAGATAGAACGCATGAGTAGGATCCATACGCTAGTGCAGTGGGAGCATAATGTATAATATGACATGTACACGTCCTGATGTGGCTTATGAACTTAGAGTGACTAGTCGATATCAGGAAAATCCTGCTGAGGAACATTGGAAGGTGGTGAAGACCATTCTTAAGTACTTAAGAAGGACAAAAGACCAATTCCTCATCTATGGGGATTCTGAGTTGAAACTTGAAGGTTATACTGATGCAAGTTTCTCTTCAGATAGGGATGATAGCAAATCTATTTTTGGTTATGTATTCACCTTAAATGGTGATGCAGTGAGTTGGAAAAGTTCCGAACAAGCTACAGTAGCTGATTCAGTGACTGAAGCAGAATATATAGCAGCTAGTGAAGCTGCTAACGAAGCTGTATGAATGAAAAAGTTCTTAACTGAACTTGGTGTGGTTCCTTCAATGGAAGGTGCGGTTCCATTGTTGTGTGACAATACTGGAGCCATTGCTCAGGCAAAAGAACCAAGATCACACCAAAAGTCCAAGCACGTTCTGCGAAGGTATCACTTGATAAGAGAAATCATTGAACGTGGAGACGTCAGGTTGATGGAAAGGAAAATGATGCAAACCTATTCACTAAAGCACTTGGCACAAAGGAGTTTGACAAGCACAAGTGAAAATTGGGGTTGAAGTACAAGAGCGATTGGCTCTAGTGCAAGTGGGAGATTGTTAGGAATATAGTAGATATGCCTAGATCCAATATCATATTTGATAACTTGAACATATTTTTGTGAATTTGATATAAAATATATGGCATTTGATATTCTTGTATCATTATTATCAATTGTTTGATTATTTTTATAAGGTCCTAGATTAAATTTTGAGATTAGTCATCGTGATAGAGATCATGTTAATGAGAGCAAAGTCTTTTACAATTTAATATAAATTTGTTCTTGATCGTAGGATTATTAATTTGGACATTAGTAATCCGATTAGATTAATATTTATGTGATCGTCTTTATCGGATAAAGATTAGTTGATCTCATTAACTAAATCACATAAATAGATGATGCATATAGAGATATGATCATCGAACCGACTTATTGGAAAATTTCTAATGGTTAGAATTACCATAAACTGTCAATAGGATATTTTCTTGATGAATGTGATATAACTGTTGTTAGAATAAGTGCTTAACGCTAGAGGGGGGGTGAATAGCGTATAATACAAAATTACAGGAATTTAAAAATTCAATTGCGGAAATAAAAGAGTAAGGAGAGAATGCACCAAGATGTATACTGGTTCACCACAACCTGTGGCTAAGTCCAGTCTCCTGAGCAACAGCCCAAGGTTCAACTATCTCCGTTAAGCTTACGGGTGCTTAACAAACCGTTACACTGCTCGAGGATACCGCACCCCAAGACTTCTCAAGAAGAAATGTAGCCTTCCTTCTTGCAACAAGTGTATGCAAACACTTAACTACTCACTTCAACAAATACTCTCTTAATAGAGTGGACAATGAGTAAACAAATACGCTCAAGAACACAACAATAAATTCAAGACCTTGGCTTTCAAAATATGATGAAAATATGATCACAAATGTGATATTGAAAATGTATGAAAGTTTTAGAGAGTTTTGATCAGATTGTGTTGTGTAAAATGAAAGGGTTTGGGGGTACTTATAACCCTAACAATGTATATGACCGTTTGGACATATTTTCTGAAAAACCGTTGTGACAATCGATTGTTGCACTACTATTCCAACGGACAACTTCGAAAAAATTTCTTAGTGTCAGACAATAACGTTATGACAATCGATTGTTCTATTTTGACAATCGATTGTTGGACTATTATTCCAACGGACACTTTTGAAAAATAATCTTTTAAAAAGATTTTTTTAAAAATTACTATTCAGACAATCGATTGTTGAATAGTGACAATCGATTGTTGAATAGTGACAATCGATTGTTGCTTCAAAAATGATTTTAGCCAAACTGTCTCAAGACGATGTTTTAAAAACTATGAAAACCATGACAATCGATTGTTGCCCATAGACAATCGATTGTTTGACTGTAAAAGTCACAAGACGTGTTTGAAAATCATTTTTCATATGCATATATTGTAAATCATTTGTGATATGCATACATTGAAAAACTATTGTCATACCAATTGTAAAATATATATATATATATATATATATATATATATATATATATATATATATATATATATATATATATATATATATATGATATGCGTATGTTTAAAAAACATTTATGCATATATTGGAAAATATGATTTTATAAACTAAAATCAATTTATGGTATGCATTGTAAAATGATTTATGATATGCATTTGTAAAATCATTTTATGAGTGAAGCCAAGACTCAAACTTAAAGTCGGATCAAGATCACAATAAAGACAATAATAAAAAGACTCAACCTAAGTCTTCATTTATCTTCATTGCTTCATATCATCTCTTGATCATGTCTTGAACTTCTTTGGACTCTAATTCTTGTCCGCTCATATGATGCTTGGACTTCAATTCTTGTCCGCATTATTATTGACGCATATTCTTCCTCTATGCGTATTGTAAATTGTATACCTTCCTTTCCTTAGGTATACTTGCATATCATCTCCTTGTATACTTTTGTATACATATCATCTCCTTGTATACTTTGGTATACCTACAAAACAAATACACTTTAGTTAAATATACATTAAAGTGTATTCAATAATAACTCACATATATATTGGCATATATTGTATTCCATCTAAATCCGGTTTGTCAATTATCAAAACATATAAAAGTGAACATACATATATGTTCCAACAACTGTTTCCTTTGACTTGAGATCGTCATTGTAATTGACAAGTTTTTTATTGTGCTTTGATACTAGACACCTATGGCCCTAGGGCGATAGTTGAAAGGATATTGGGTACGATTAAATACTTGTAGAATTAGTGATTGATCAAGACGGAATGTGTCAACTCTTGGTAATGAGTTTAAGCTCCATGTTGTCATGAATTATAAACGACCAAACTAAGACCTTGGCCAGGGCAATTGAATGAAAGAAGAAATGAGTTTCTTAGGTCATTCAATGGTCGATTATATTTTACGTGAACACATAGTTGATCGCCTATTAGGACTTGACAGTTGAACCATATCCTAGGGTGATCCAGAGCTATAAGGACAGAGGGAATTATTACATTATTCTTCTACTGGTTCTTGAGAGTAAATTGTATACTTCATGCTATCTGGTCATTAAGGAGTGTTGCTAGACGCCACCCTTGATTAGTATATTGATATGATCAATTTACTACCGATTTAGTATTGAACCTATGGGGTCGCACACTAACGAGTGTTCTGATCTTTGCTAAAGGATTAATTAACTTATTATTTGATAAATTAAATTAAAGAATTTAATTAGTCAAATAAATTTAGTTATTTGTGCAAATAAAATATTATTATATTCTTTGCTAGCACAAAGATTATAGTTAATATTGTGAATAAATTGAAGTTTCTATTTGGAATTGAAATTAAATAATATCTCTTGGTTAAAATATATGTGATATATATAATTAACATTATTTTATATAATAGATGTATATAAAATATAATATTAATAAATACTTGTTAATAAATCTAATTTTGAATTTGATTATTAATTGAAGTTTTATCCTATTTGGAATGGAATTAATATTTTCAATAGGAAAATATTATATTAATATAAAAGTTTACAAAAGTAGAATCCAATTTAGAATTGGACCAAAAAAACGAAAAAAAAAAGTGCTAGAAATTTTCGTCCCTTAACAGGAAAGGAAGTTTTGAAATTTCTTTGCAAAAATTTTCAAAGAAGGAAAATATGGCACTTCTAACGTGCAATAAGATAAGGAAAATTTGATTTTCCATACAAATTTTCCATAAGTTTATTTTTGGAATAAACTTTTACCCTAGAAAAATTATTACCTCAACCAAATAAGAAAAGGGTTTGTAGGTGATGATGCTATATAAAGGGTGATGGAAAAAATTTGCAAAGTTTTTTTCTTTGTTTTTCAATTTTTCTTGAGAAGAAAACCTACTTTGCGAAAGTGGGAGTGCAATACAAAGCCAAGAGAGAAAATACAATTACAAAAAAAATTGTTTCTTGTTCTTGTAATTTGAGTTGAGATTTTTGAGAAAAATTTCAACACAACATTCTTCGTTCAATTTGTTCGCGGGTTTCATTGATCAAAGAGTTGATACCAATGATCGGTCTCGGTGTGGATACGTATAGAGTATTCGCACTATTGAAGAAATTTCGAAAAAGAAACTCTCTTCACCAGGTATGTCTTAGATCCTATCTTTGACACGTAAATAAATTTTAAACATGAAAAATCCACCTAGGATTGTTATTGTCTTCCGCTGCGTGTTACGAACACCCATACGCAATCCTTCAGTTTACATCCCTGTAAGGTTTGCAGGCTATTACGCTATAACGATTAATCCAATATGCACATGGTGCTCACCCAAAGACAGAGACTATAGCGGCTACAAATTTTCCTGGAAGTTTCCAAAAGAATTAGAAGCCACGAGTCTCATATATATGGTACAAACGATATATTTGGTTTCCATATACAAGTAGATCTCCTATACATTTTTAGCTTTCTTTATTAAAAGAGATATCTTAAGAGAATCCTCTATCACAGCCCCTTAATATGTAGGGGCAGACAGAGGCGGATCCAAAATTTTAAGCTTATGGAGGTTTATAACAATCTTAAGTGAATCTATATGAAGTTAAATATTATGAATTTTTTAGTATAAATACATATTCTATGAAAAAGTTATTGGGATTACGGACACACGTAACCTTTGCTTTAGATCCGCCACGGGGGCAGATGCACAGACCGATTGCTTTTAAGAAACATAAACCGAGACGCCGACAATAATTTTGTAAGAATGTCTGCAAGCTGAATTTAATTTTCTACTCCCTCTGGTTCAAAATAAGTGATTTTTTGGCCTTTTTCTCTTGGTCCAAAATAAGTGATTTTTTCAGATTTCAAGAATATATTAATTATTTTTTTCCTACATTATCCTTGGAGTAAATAATGTTGGAATATGTGTTATGAGTGTTTATGTGAAATAGTAAAGGTTAATATGGTCAATTCAGTATTAATTAATGCTAAAATATAAATTTCTTAATCGGTGTGAAAACATTCAAAAAAATACTTATTTTAGACCGGAAAGAGTAGTTCCTAATAATTAAAAAAAATAACGCTAATATATAAAGAAAAAAAATGCAAGTATGGAAAAGAGTACGAATTAGAGGACAAAACTCTTTGTTTTGTAGTTTACACTTTGCAGGCAAAGAACAAGACAAAAAAGAATTAGAAACAATTAGAAACATGTCTTAGTAAACGACAAAGACAAAAAAATGAAAATATAATAAAGAATTAGAAACAACCTTTGACTTTTGATATTTTAGGCTGAGACAATATACTACTCCTTCAGTTTTTAATTTATATGAACTTATTTCCATTTTAGTCCGTGCAAAAAAGAATGATATCTTTCCTTATTTAGAAACAATTTATATTTATGCAATGATTTATAGCCATATAAAATATATGTGCTTTTTTTTACACCACAAATTTAAAAGTCTTCTCTTTCTTCTTAGACTCCGTACCAAGTCAAATGAGTTCATATAAATTTAAACGGAGGAAGTATGAATTAACTTTTGAATATTTAATTAAGTTTTTTTAAATGGATTTATTAAGCAATTTTTAACCCAAAAGTCTCGGGATTTATGCCCCCAATGAACGCCCAAATCACTGGGGCTTATGTCTAACGATACTTTGCCCTGGCAATACGTCTCGATGCGTCGAAGTAAAGAATAAAGAGCTACTTGGTCCTGCAGTACCATATCTTAGTGCGCGCACTAATGTATCTTGCAAATACTATAAGGCCTGACATAACTTTTTCAGTTAATGTCTTAGCAAGATATAGCTCTGCTCCCACAAGGAGACATTGGAATGGAATCAAACATATATTGCGGTATCTAAAAGGGACTACCGATATAGGGTTATTTTATAGCAATAATTGCAGTCCTGATCTTGTTGGTTATGCTGATGCTGGATATTTATCTGACCCACACAAGGCTCGATCTCAAACAGGTTATGTGTTTATCTGTGGAGGCACTGCCATATCTTGGCGATCGACTAAGCAATCAATTGTGGCTACTTCATCTAATCATGCTGAGATAATCGCTATTCATGAAGCAAGTCGAGAGTGTGTGGTTGAGGTCTATAATACATCATATTCGAGACAAATGTGGTTTGAAATGTGACAAACTACCCACGATTTTGTATGAAGACAATGCAGCATGGATAGCCCAATTGAAGGGAGGATTCATAAAAAGAGATAGAACAAAGCATATTTCACCAAAGTTATTTTTCACACATGATCTTCAAAATAATGGTGATATCAATATGCAATAGATTCGTTCAAGTGATAATATGGCTGATTTGTTCACAAAATCTCTACCAACGTCAACCTTCAAGAAGCTGGTACACAAGATTGGAATGCGAAGGCTCAAGGATGTGAATTGATGCTCTTTTCAGGGGGAGTTAATGCGCGTTGCACTCTTTTTCCCTTACAAGGTTTTGTCCCACTGGGTTTTCCTTGCAAGGTTTTTAACGAGGCAACAAAAATGCATTTTGTTAGATATGTGTACTCTTTTTCCTTTTCTAGAATTTTTCCTATAATTTAGTTAGGGTTTTAATTTAGTTAAGGTTTTAGTTAGGACATCCAAGGACGAGTGTTATGTAATATTAAATTATGGTGGATGTCCATAACTCCTATAACACACACTATTTTTATCCATTATCTCCATAACTCCCACTACTCAATACTTATGGTTGTAGCTCCCACACCTCCATGATCTCCCCCATAATCTTCCTCCATGATCTCAAAATCTTAATGACATATTTATGGAATTCTTTTTCTATGTAGTACTATAAATAGAGGATGAGAAATCATTTTGTAATACACTTGGATACATAGAAGAAATATATTATCTTCTCTCTTTCTCTCTACTTTGTGTCTATCTTTTTGTTTATTACTTTGAGCTAAGATTTGTAACAATAAAGAATTAGAAACAACCTTTGACTTTTGATATTTTAGGTTGAGACAATGTACTACTCCTTCAGTTTTCAATTTATATGAACTTATTTCCTTTTTAGTCCAGTGCAAAAAAGAATGATATCTTTCCTTATTTAGAAATAATTTATATTTATGCAATGATTTATAACCATACAAAATATATGTGCTTCTTTTTACACCACAAGTTTAAAAGTCTTCTCTTTCTTCTTAGACTCCGTACCAAGTCGTTTCTTCTTAGACTCCGTACCAAGTCAAATGGGTTCATATAAATTTAAACGGAGGGAGTATGAATTAACTTTTGAATATTTAATTAAGTTTTTTTAAAAGGATTTATTAAGCAATTTTTACTCAAAAGTCTCGGGGTTTATGCCCCCAATGAACGCCCAAATCATTGGGGCTTATGTCTAACGATACTTTGCCCTGGCAATACGTCTCGGTGCGTCGAGCCTCGGTGCTCGTACTTGAAACACCTTTTAAAATACTAATTAACCATAATCTAAATTTAAATTAGTAGGAGATTGTCAAACATGTGAGTGTATCAAATATAACTATACCAGATGTTATTATCGTTAAAAATTAAACGTTAACTAGGCTTTTGTAAAATAGCAAGAGATATTGACGGTTGAGGCGACTAAAAGTAGCATATATTGGAGTTAAACCAGCCTCATATAGCAAGAGTTCAACATTTGTAAAATTGATATATATATATATATATATATATATATATATATATATATATATATATATATATATATATATATATATATATATATATATATATATATATATATATATGCTTAATTAAGTGCTCTTTTAAAAATTAATTAAGGGAAAAAAGGTTTGATATTGTTTCCTAACATTTATCATGTATTGTAATTTTATTTCGTTATGGATCATATCATAATGTTTTGAACATGGAAAAGTGCCGTTTGAGGAAAACACTTTCAAGTATTGTTATGAAAATAACCCCGTCTCTCTCTAAAACCTCTCGGCGCACGTTAGCATAACGTACGCCGAGCTTTGTGGCAATGGCGAAAGGCGGAGCACGAGGAAGGGGACGCCCAAGGAAAATCCCAATCGACACCTTTGACAAACTGAATCTATTGATTATGGAGAAGTACAATGCAAAGGAGGTGCAGAGTTTGCCCCAAACGCAAACCCTACGGCGAGCAAGCTCCTGAAGCAGCAATAACGCAACTAGTTTCTCTAGTAGAAACGATTCTGGAAGCACAGGAGACACCAGAGGTTGAAGGGACGTCAACCACTCCAAGTTCAGTAGAAGCAACTCATACCACAGAGACCACCATGCAACCAACAATACCACCAGAGGATCAAGTTGGACCTATCAAAGGCACAGTAGAAGAACCTAAGAAGATCTGGTCAACACTCTTTTAGAAGAATCGCTTTGCGACACACAGTATGGCTCTTAATTACATTCCCTCAATGATAGTCAATGGAAAACCTATGGTAACTGGAAAAAGCTGAAGTGGAGGAGGAGGAAGCTAAATGGAAGTGTGCCTTAGTGGTGTACATCCTAGGCGATGGCCCTGGCTTCAATGCAGTGAGAAGATTCATTAGTCACCACTGGTCCCAAGTCCCCGAACCAGATTTGTTCTATCATGATGAATGGTACTACATTGTGAAATTCAAGACTGTGGCTGATGCCAAAGAGATAATGTGTGCTGGTCCATACTCAATTGCCAATAGGCCCATGATACTCAAACAATGAACACCTGACTTCGACTTCTCTGAAGAATTCCCAACTGAAGTTCCCCTGTGGGTAAAGTTTCCAAGATTACCAATGTCGTGCTGGGGGATGAGGTCCCTTAGTAGAATTGCTAGTGGGTTGGGAAAACCAATTTTTGCAAATGAATGTACCAAAAAACAGACATGGATATCCTATGCCAGAATGTTCATAGAGGTGACTGTCACCAAAGAACTGCCTACGGAGATATGGGTTATGGACCCAACTGGCAAGAAGTTCCTGCAGGATGTGGAGTATGAATGGAAGCCCTCCTATTGTGAGAAATTCCAAACAATAGGACATAATTGTGCAGTCCAGCAAAAGCAAATCCCAAAACAGACTACACAAGTGTGAAAGCCAAAGGTTGTGCAGGAATGGAGAACCAAAGGTCGTGCTAGGCCAGTACAACATCAACCTTTAACACAGCATACTGAACCTACTGAGTATGAAGCCAGAACAGTCCAGAATCACAGCGCTGATAAGGGCAGTGATAAAGGGAAACAAGACCAGAGCCCAGCACTCAACATGTCCAACTTCCCACCCTTATCCCCCATCACTGTGAATAACAGAATTGCAGCAGTTTCTTGTAGTAAAGATGATCCTCCAATGGAGGTAGAGGGAATAACATCAACATCTTATCAATGAAGTGGTTAGTATGGAATATTAGGGGTGTAAATAAAAGGTATAAGCAAAAGAGGTTAGGGAATATATTAGAAAAAACAATGTTAACCTAGTTGGATTAGTAGAAACTAAGGTCAAGCAAGTCCATGCTAGCAGAATTGCTAATCTGCTAGCTCCAGGCTGGGATGTCCTCACAAACTATCTCTCTGGTGAAAAGGGTAGAGTATGGATCCTATGGAATACAAAAATTTTGACAGTCACTAGTGTTCTGGAGCAAAGCCAGTTGATCCACAGCAGGGTTTCCAGCAGAACAGGGGAATTCATAGGGTTCCTCACTGTGGTGTATGGGTTCAATGGACTGGAACAAAGAAGATCATTATGGACCAGTTTACAAGCACTGGCAGCAGGAATACAGGATCCTTGGGTTGTTGCTGGGTAATTCAATGCAGTTCTATGTGACAAAGACAGACAATCTTCCAAGCCAATCAGACTCCCTGAAACTCTAGATTTCAACAATTGTCTGCAACAAGATGGACTAACTGAATTGCCTTAGAGGGGAGAATACTACACATGGACAAACAAACAAATTGGTGTGGACAGAGTATGTAGAAGACTAGATAGAGCCTTCAGTAACTATGACTGGATGATCAAATGGAACCAGGTGGTTACTGACTATGATTTGCCCCTAATCTCATACCATTACCCCATGATGCTGACAATGTCCTCAACTTCCTGGCATGGAAAGAAGAACTTCAAATTCTTTAATGTCCGGGCTGATCATAAGAACTTCCAACAGATTGTATCAAGCTTTTGGCAAGAGGGAAAGGCAGATACAATGAAAGCAATATGGGGTAAACTCAAAGCATTGAAGAACCCTCTGAAGACCCTGAATAGTAAGGAGTTCAAGACAATCTCACAGAGAATTTAGTAGTGTCGACAGGAGCTGGAAACAGTGCAATCCTAAATGCACAAAGCACACACTGATCACCTACAATCGAGGGAGAAGGAACTGGTCCCGGACTTAGAAAAATGGTCACTTATTGAGGAAAGTGTTCTGCAACAGAAGGCAAGAGCTAAGTGAATACAACTTGGGGACTCCAATACCAAATACTTCACTATAGTAATGAAATAAAGAAACCAGCACAACCAGATTACTGAGCTTACTAATGCAGTGGGCACCAAACTAACTACAGCTGAAGAGATCAAAGAGGAAATCATAGGTTTCTACAAGGCACTGATGGGCACATCTGCAGGAACTCTGCCTGCTATAAACCAAATATATATGTCGAATGGGCCAAAGTTTACACAGCAACAAAGACAGGAACTATGTGCAACAGTTACTGATAAAGAAATAGCAGAGAGTCTTAAGGCTATTGGAGATGAAAAGCTCCTAGGATTGATGGTTACAATGCTGTATTTTTCAAAAAGAGCCGGGGTATCATTGGTAATCAAGTCACCACTACCATTAAACAGTTTTTCACATCAACTAGGATGTGCAAACCAATCAACTGTGCAACTATCACCCTCATTCCTAAACTGTCCAAACCAACTACAGTCAAAGAGCACAAACATATTGCATGTTGTTCTGTCCTATACAAAATCATCTCAAAAATACTTGCTAATAGGCTGCAGAAGGTAATGTAAAGTATTATCAGTGAAGCTCCGGCAGGGTTCATCCCAGGAAGAAAGATTCGGGACAACGTCATCCTAGCACATGAGCTTGTCAAAAGCTATACTAGGAAGCATGTATCCCCTAGATGCATGACTGAAATATACCTCCATAAAGCATATGATTCAGTTGAATGGGTATTCCTGCAGCAAGTTATGGAGCAGATTGGCTTCCCCAGCATCCTCACAAAATGGACCATGGAATGCATCTCAACAATCGCCTTCTCTGTGTTAGTTAATGGTCAAACTATCATGCCTTTTGCTACTGCTAGAGGACTGAGGCAAGGGGACCCCATCTCCCCCTTCCTATTTGCCTTGGTCATGGAGTATTTAAGCAGATCCTACACCTCACTAAATGATGATCCAGCCTACAATTTTCATCCCAGATGCAAGAAACTGGACATCACACATATGTGCTTTGCTGATGACCTACTTCTATTTGCTAAAGGAGACCTTAACTCTGTCAAGGCCCTGTCCAATTGTTTCACACAGTTCTCAGCAGCCTCAGGACTTCAAGCCAATCTGAGCAAGAGCTCAGTCTATTTTGGAGGAGTACCAGTGCCTATACAGCAACAGATTCTTGATCACCTGAGCTATGAACAAGGCCAGCTGCCTTTCAAGTACCTTGGAGTTCCACTGTCCACCAAGAACATCACACTGCTGCAATGGCAACCATTAGTGGACAGAATCACAGCCAAGATCACATGCTGGACTACCAGGACACTGTCTTATTCCGTGAGGCTACAACTTGTACATTCTATTATCTTTAGTGTCCAAGCTTACTCGGCACAACTGTTTATATTGCTTGTGAAAGTACACAAAATGATTGAAGGCATCTGTAGGAGTTTTATTTGGTCCGGGATGAACACTGTAACTAAGAAAACATACATCTCCTGGGACAAACTGTGTACCCCAAAATCAGTTGGGGGGATGAACCTCACTAACCTAAAGCTCTGGAACAAAGCTGCCATTGCAAAAACCTGCTGGGACCTAGCACATAAAAAGGACAAGTTGTGGATTAGGTGGATCACTGTACATTACATCAAAGACAGACCAATAGAATCCATTCCAATTCCTACCCAGCTAGTTGGATGGTGAGAAAGATCATCCAAGCCAGAGATGTTCTACAAAGGATTCAGAATTGGAAGGAACAGAAGTGCTCGACAAGATAGTTGTACCACTCACAGATGCAAACAGTACCGAGAGTTCCATGGAAGAATTTAATCATACAGAATCAAGCTAGGGAAAAAGCAACATTCAACCTATGGCTATTCCTCCAGGATAGACTCCCAACAAAGGACAGACTACACAACTGGGGAATGAATATTGATAAACAATGCACCTTGTGCCAAAACCACCCGGAAACAAGAGATCATTTGTTAATGAACTGCCCTATCACTGTAGATTTATGGGAAAGAACAATGAATTGTCTGCAGGAAAACTACACACCAAGTTCTGATTGGAACCAGAAAGTGTAATGGTTGACTAGCAAAGGCAAAGGTCAAATAGCTCGAGCTGCCATTTTCAATTTGGTTACAGCTGAGTTTGCACATGCTATCTGGCTGGAAAGGAATGCAAGAGTCTTCAACAAAATATTCCGATGTAACACTGCCCTACTAAGAGACATAATGTATAATTGTAATGTTAGAGGTACCCCAAGAATTAGACAAATATTACAACACCTTCACATATAGTAGTGCTAGATAGTTAGGAAAGTAGAAATAGAATGTTAACCCCTAGACAGTCAGCTGAGTTGAAGCTCGACTATGATTTTGTAAAGCTACTTCATTGATGATTAATGAAAATCCTTAATTATCAAGAACAAAGTGCCGTTTGAGATGGAATTGTGTCTCCTACCAAAAAAAGAAAGAAAAACAAGAACAGTTTGTGTTCAAGAAATAACAATAATACCTTTTTATCCATTTACGTAGGAGTATTAATTAACAGGAGGAGAAATAAGAGTAAAAATGACTAGTTATTTAAATCACAGTATATGTAGAAAATTTCACCAATAGTCCTTGTCTGGAAGGTTGTAAATGTCCTCTTTTTAATTTTTCTTATAACTTATCAACCTTTTAAATCAGTATTAAAGATCTCTTTGAACAAACTGAAAATCTTATGAAAAAACGTAAGATCAAGTCTAAGAATTTATAAATTATCGAAAATGTTAGACCATAGTCTAATATTTTATCTACAAGGTTGGGCAAAATGAAATTAAATGAGCAAAATCGACTAAAGTCTAACATTGTTCTCAAAGGATAATTTGGCAAAAGCTATATTTGCATAACTTTTAGAAGTAGGGACAAAATTAAAATGGTGCCCTTGCGTAATCAAGGATTTGCATTTATACCTAGTTTTAGAGTTATTATTGAAGTTATATTTGTATTGCCTAAAATTGTATCCACTTTAGAATGAACTTTAGACTTAGCGCGTGTGAAGTTGCAAATATAAGATGCAGTTTCGACTTTTTAGTCTAGAGTGCGGTTAATATTTGCATGTACTTGAGATTTTTTTAGTCAAAAGTACAAATTACACTTAACGTACACTTAAGGCTTTTTATTCTGAAGTGCGCTAGTATTGCATGAACTTAAGACTATTTAGTCTGAAGTACGACTAATATTTGCATGCACTTAAATTTTTTTAGATTGAAGTGTAAAAATTACACTTATGGTATACTTAAAACTTAGCTAGTCAGAAGGGCAGCTAAAATTGCAAATTGCCACCAAACAAAAACTTATTCTTCAAATTTCAACAATTCAACACCCAAATATAATTCAAATAAGCTCAAATTTAAAATATAATTTTCAAAAATCATAAAGAACAAACCTCAATCATCAATTTTTCAAAACAACAACTAATCTAACAAATCTAGTTTGCAACTAAGAAGGAGAGGATGAAGAAACTTATGCAGTAGGAAAGGGAGGAGCACCAATAACTCATTACCATAAAACATCATAAAGTATCTTAAAACCTGCTCACTAACACCACCATGTAAATACACGATATGTAAATATTTCTCTTTTCATCTTGCCTCTGGGAATTTTATTTGGTAGGAAATGTTGGGAATAAACCCCAACGGAAGTAATATTCACGATAATAAAAGCGGAATAATAATGTAGCACCAAGATACGATATTTAATAGGAATAAAAGAGTATATTGACACCAAGATTTTTATGTGGAACTACGTATTTTATAGGAGAAAATACGTAGCCTCCAAGAATGCTACAAGAGGAGATTCAATTCTCCTCCATTCATTTCCAAACTTGGGGCAAAGTAATTATAGGCACATGGCTATTACAAATGGGATGGACCCCACAATCTCCCCCTCCAGTTACATTCACCTGAAGGAGGTAACACCTGGGATTTAGTTTGAGTTCATGCTGACAAGTTCTTTCCATAACTTGAACTTGTCTCTTGGTACCACCTTGGTCAACATATCTGAAGGATTCTCGCTTGTATGGATCTTCTTAACCTGCATAGATCAGTTCTCTATCTTTTGTCGAATCAAGTAATATCTCACATCGATATGCTTCGTCCTTGCATGATACATGGTGTTTTTGCTCAAGTCTATTGCACATTGACTATCGCAATAGACATATATATATATATATATATATATATATATATATATATATATATATATATATATATATATATATATATATATATATATATATATATATATATATATATATATATATATATATATATATATATATATATATATATATATATATATATATATATATATATATATATATAAATCTGAAGCAATCCAAGTTCTTGAAGAAACCGTTTTCGCCATACCATCTCCTTGCCAGCTTTAGTAGCGGTAATATACTCTGCTTTAGTTGTAGAGAGTGCCATACACTTCTGCAACTTCGACTGCCAGGATGTAGCTCTCCTAAAAATGTGAACAGGTATCCAGTAGTAGATTTGACTTTTTATAAATGAGTCAAACTTCTTGTACCATTGCATTGGTGTCTGCTTCAACCCATAAAGACTCTTATTCAGTTTTCACACCATGTGTTTCCTTTCAGCTACTTCAAATCTTTCTGGCTGCTCCATATAAATCTCCTCTTCCAAATCTCCATGAAGAAATGTAGTCTTCACATCCAATTGCTCCACTTTAAGATCTAGGCTGGCTGCTAAGTTCAAAAATTTTCGAATAGAAGTCATTTTGACAACAGGTGAGAAAATTTCATCAAAATCAATACCTTTCTTCTGTTAGAAGCCTTTAACCACCAATCGAGTTTTGTATCTGACCAGCTTTCCATTTCCATCTTTCTTGAGTCTAAAAACCCATTTGCATTTGAGTGGTCTTTTACCCTTTGGAAGTGCAACCAGCTTGTACGCGCCATTTTTCTCTAGAGATTCCATATCTTCTTGCATGGCTTTCATTTACTGGTTCTTTTATGGATGGGACAGCACCTCCTTAAGACTTTCTGGCTCCCCCTCATTACTGATGAGGACATACTCCGTGGAAGGGTACCTGCATGACTATACCCTTGGCCTTTCTGATCTCCTCAGAGGTTGAGGTTTTTCTTCTACTTGAGTAGGATACTCCACATGCTTGACATCATCTTCAAGTTGCTCCCCCTACTCAATTACCTCACCAGGTTGATCTTCATGCTCGACAACCTCGTCGGTCGTACTTTCTGCACTTGTGGGATAGTTAAAATAATAAAGAATGGTAACAAAGTTAGGGATTATACCATTCTTTGTCTTCTCTGACTGGTCATGTACAACTCCTACTTCACTTTCTGGGAAGATTACATCCCTTCTTCTAATGACCTTCTTCTTTACAGGATCCTGTAATCTGTGCCCGAATTCTTCATCTCCATATCCGATGAATATGCAAGGAACAGATCTATCATCTAGCTTTGTTCTCTGCTCCTTTGGTACATGTGCAAAAGCTCTGCAACCGAACACCTTTAGATGTAAGTAGGACACCTCCTTGTTAGTCCAAACACTCTCTAGGATGTCAAACTCCAATGGAACTGATGGACGCCTATTGATCATGTAACAGACTGTCTGAACTGCTTCATCCTAGAATGACTTAGGTATTTTAGCCATTCTGAGCATTCTTCTCACCTTCTCGGCAATGGTGTGGTTCATTCTCTCAGTGACACAATTATACTGTGGGGTTCTATGAACTGTCTTTTCATGTCTGATCCCATTACTTGAACAGTACTCTTCAAATTTCCTTGAGATGTACACACCTCCATTGTCACTTCGGAGACGTTTTAGCTTTCGATCCGTCTCCCTTTCTACCAGAGCATGAAACTTCTGGAAAACTTGAAACACCTGATCTTTGGTTTTCAAGATATAAACCCACAATTTACATGAAGCATCATCAATAAAAGTAACAAAATATTTATTACCGCCCATCGATTCAATTTTATTGGATCACAAATATCATAATGCACTAAATCAAGCATATTCAATTTTCTTTCTGACATCGTCTGAAATGAGACTATATGTTACTTACCAAATAAATAGCAGTCACGAGGTTTTACTATTGTACCTTTGGCAAAAGAGATGAGTGATTTCCCGGCAAGAATCTGCAATCCCTTCTCGCTCATATGACCCATTCTTTTGTGCCATAAATTTGTAGAAATCTCATCATGTGCCACATCCAATTCACCTTGGCATATTTCTGCATTAGTCCTGTACAACGTGCCACGAGCAACTCACTTTGCAATCACCAATGATCCATTGGTTAGTCTCCACTTTTGATTAGCAAAATAGTTCTCGTACCTATCTCGGTCCAAAGAATTTCCGAGATCAAGTTCATCCTCAAATAAGGTACATGCCGCACATCCTTTATAATCAATTTGCATCCGAAATTTTTCTTGATACAAATGTCACCAATCCCCGCAATCTTTGAGTAACTTGAGTTACCCATTCTCACAGTGCCAAAATCACCTGCTACATATCTGCAAAAATGTGATGACCTGACCCACCCTCTTTTGTATTTCAGCCCCGTTATTCCTGTATTATGCTTCCCCATGTGTCGATATATGTGTTTGGTGAGTTTGAGATGTATTTGATTGAATTTGGTTAGAAGTGAGACTAATAGTCTCTTTAAGGAAAGCTTAAGTTGGAAAAGTCAACCGGACATAGACTTGTGAGTTAGAGGGATCAGAATGGATTTTCGATGATTCGAATAGTTTTGGATAGTGATTTGTGATTCGAATAGTTTGGTTAGGTTTTGGATCGAATGCAAATTTGGAAAGTTATAGTTTGACTTAGGCTTGAATTTGAGGAATTTGATGATTTTTGATGTTAGTGTTGGTGTTTTTATGGCCCGAGCAAGTTTGGACGAGGTAATAGGTCATGTTGGTGCTTTTTGTTGAGGTCCCGGGGGTCTCGGGGTGATTTCGGATGGTTAACAGAAGGATTTGAAGTTTGGAAATGTTGCAGATTTTGAAGGTTCAGCAGTTGCAGACAATTGTTCAATGCGATCGCATGTTTGGCTCTACGATCGCATAGAAGGCTTGGCGGGGGTCCTGAAGTTGTTCAATGCGATCGCGTGTTCGTGGGTGCAATCGCGTAGGTTGAGGGAGTTGTGCTCTGCGTTCGCAGAGGCTTCTTTGCGACCGCGTAGGTTTAGCGGGCGAAGTAGTACGATCGCAGGGTCGAGGTCACATTCGCATAGGCAATTGGGGGAGGCCCAAGAAGTTTTTCTTTACTTTCGCACGAGGAAGTTCGCGATCGCATAGAGGAAAAATCACCTGGGTAGTTTAGTTTTTAAGGGTTATTTCATCCGCGAGCTTCATATTATTTCCTCCATTTTTGCATTACCTTGAGAGCTCATTGATGGATTTTGATTTTAATGGGATGTGATTGGAGGTAAGTCTCGTGGTCTTATTACGTCATTTTATCGAATAATCAACCATTAACTCTTTGAAATTGGGTGTAAAAGTTGATGAACTAGGGCTTGAAATTTCAAATGAAAATTGGGGATTTGGAGGAGAAATTGGACTCCGATTTTGATTAAGTTTATATGTACGGACTCATGGTGAGACAAGGATTCCGAAAATGTAAGCTTCATAATTTTTTGAGAAGTCTACCCGGGGCTCGGGTTTTTCTAACTTCGTATTTTTGGGTGTATTTCGAGTTATTTCAATTGGGTTATGTTCCATTAGTCTATTATGACGTATTACTATAGGTTTTGATCAGATTTGGTGCCCGTGGAGGTTGATTCTCGAGGCAAAGGCGTCGCAAGCTTGAGATTTTGCCGGTTCGAGGTGAGTAATACTTTGGAATGATATCCTGAGGGTTTCAAACCCCGGAATGACACATCTTAGTGATGTATTAAGGTGACTTGCACGCTGGACCTGAACGTGGGGTTGAACACTGTTGGGGATCGTGACTTGGTCCGTCCAGGTTGTTGGTTTTACCGTGTATTTGCAAACAATTTGTTGTTATGATCATAAATTGGGCTCATTTCCATACGTGGGGATTTTTGTCGATTGTTTGAACTCATTGTGAGCTATCATCACCATTTTCCTGACTATTTGAAAAACTATTTGAACCCAGTCTGTGTGATTTACACTGTTTTATGAACTCAGCTATATTTTACTCTAACTTGGAGTTTTAAATGATATTTGAACTATCATTTGAGCTGAGTATATTTGTTTAACGGATGCCCGATGGGCTTTTGACTATTTTAGACTAATTGAGTCTGAGGGTCATATGTGAGGGCATGAATATAATGTAAGGAGGCTTGCAAGCCTCGAGTGATATGTGTACATGTGCATATACATGCATTGATCGGACAGCACGTCGTAGTAGCATATTGCATGGATCAGGCTGCACGACTCACAACGGTGTGATATTGATATTGCGCTTGGGCTGTAGGAGCCCCTCCGGAGTCTGAACCCCCACAGTGAGCGCATGTACTCAAGTGGATCGTACTGCACGTTCCGCAGTGTTCACGCATTGCATTGCATTCATGCATTACTCCTGTTTGTACTATGTGGCATGGCATTTAGCACTCATATATCATTGGTATACATATTGTTACTTGCCTTGCTGACCAGATACCCTGGTGTTATATGTTAAGGAGTGCTGAGCCTGAGAGGCTGACGATGGATATTGTGTGTTGGGAGTAAGCCCGCAGGGGGCTGGTACTATACTGAAAGGTTGATATTGAGCCCGACGGGAGGGTTTCTCATTATTTCCTACTTGTTGAAATTACCTTTGCAATTGTAGAAGAAGCATATTCTTAAAAGAGATTTTTGAATTGAACTTGGGATTTTCTAAAGGGATTTTCACCGTATTTCGGGTGTTTTTCTCAAAAAGGGTTGTTATGTCTTTTGTAGTAGTCTGGTGTGCTCTTGCGTGTTTTCTTTTCGCTCAAATATTATTCTCTCTTATTACCACTGAGTTGGAAGTACTCACTTTACTCCATGCACCTTGCGTGCAGTTGCAGGTCTTATTTACCCGACAGCATGTTATTAGCAAGGTGACGGCCAGCGTTCGTGTCACCACATTCCATTTTTGTATTCTGATTTTATCTTGTATATATATATATATATATATATATATATATATATATATATATATATATATATATATATATATATATATATATATATATATATATATATATATATATATATATACATTGTTGGTTCAGTAGTAGTGTTCCTATTCCTTAGATGCTCGTGACTTGTGACACCCCAGTCGGGCTGTATGTATTTTCGTATCAATTAAGGTCATAAATCTAGATTTGATATGATATATAACTGTTTAACTGTTAAAAGAGGATTTTGGGTTGCTGGCTGACCTTATCTTCACAAGAGGCGCCATCACGACCGGGTATAGAATTTGGGTCGTGACAAAAAATGATCTCTTACCCGTGTGGCATGGTAAGATGTCACCAATTCCGACTCTGGACCTACCAAGTGCATGCATTCTCTTCGTCATTATGAAGAGAACAACATTGTCATTATTTTGCACTATGTCGGTTGTGTTGTCGCCATTCTTCTGGCCACTACTTTCACCTTTGCCTTTCCTTAGATTTGTGCAGTCTCTTTTGAAATGACTGGTTGATCACAATTGTAGCAATTTATGGCTTTTGATTTGGATCAGTTCTTTGACTTCCCACGAGCTCCGGATCTATCATAGTTGCTCGAACTCCTTTGATAACTATAGCCTATACCTTCTGTGATGAGAGTTTGTCCTTGATTTTCAAGTGCAATTTATTCGTCATCGTTTTGGACATGTATATGCTTTCCAAACTTGTCCAAATTTCACGTGCAGTGACTTCATCAATGATGTTATTTACCACATCATCTGATAAGTGCAACCTGATTGCACTAGCTGCTCTTTCATCCAAGTCAGTCCGATCCTCAGCTTTCATAGTATCAGACTTTTTGGCATCAGCATCTAGTACCTTGTGTAATCCTTGTTGAATGAGCAGATCCCTCATCCTTCTTTGCCATGTTGAGAAATCGCTATCTCCGTTGAATTTTGCTACCTCGTAATTTACTCCAGACATTTTTTTCCACCGAATATAGTACTACCAACAATGAATTGTATTTTTGTGAACGAGCAGAACCTGTGCTCTGATAACATTGTTGGGAATAAACCCCACATAAATAATATTCACGGTAATAAAAACGGAATAATAATGTAGCACCGAGATACGACATTTAACAGGAATAAAAGAGTAATAATGACACCAAGATTTTTACGTAGAAAACCTTTCTAAATAAGAGAAAAAACCACGACCCCAAGAGGAGCAACTGATATCATTATAGTAAGGAATTTTACAATTTGTAGGCCTGAGTAAAATACTACAAAGACCACTACAACAGTCAAAAAGAAATAACACTCTTTTGATATTCCATCTCACTACAATATCGCCCATACTCTCTATTTTCCTTACAAACTAGTTTTTTTATACCTTTTCTGTGATGCATCACTCTTTCTCTTTATTGGTATGTTTAAAATTCAGCTCCATTCATTTTCAAACTTGGGCCAAAGTAATTATAGACACGTGTCTATTACAAATGGGATGGACCCCACAGGAAAATCTAATATGCCACGTGTATTATCTAATAAAGGAAGGTTTATTGTAGAAATAATATCATTATTCTTAGCTGGAATTTTAAAAAAAAAAGAGATATGTGGATGGCTAAGATGGGAGCTAGTAGCAGTTACTTATCCAACGGCCAGATTAGCTCAATCAGTTGTAACAAACCGGTACCGATTTCGGTTACACAATTTTGGAATTATTCCATTTTAATTCTTATTCCATGAAAACATTTATCCATTTGTTCTGAATTTCGATTTTGTTCCATCAAAACTATGCACATAAGACTTGGACTTTAAAAACAACGTACAATAATTGAAGGACCTTTATATCTTGTTTGGATGGTTATTACATGTTGTATTACAGAAGTGTATTGAAATTTTAAATACAATAATTCATTTTGATTATTATTTAAATTTTATTGTAACGCATAATTAGATTTGTTGTTACATAACGATAAAAAACATCATTTTATGGAACGATCCATTTGGTGTGGTCACGTCGTTACCTAATTTTTTCTTCTCATCTTTCATTCCTTATTATTAAATAATCCTATTTTATTCTTTGCTTGTCTTTTTATATAATAATTTTATCTTGTACCTTATTTTCTAAAATTAAGTTGCAACTTTATTTTTCACATTATTGATGTATGACATCATGAAATGATGACAAACAATACAACATATCCAAACATTGTATACATCATAACGATACGATATAATACAATAGATTGTGAAACCATACATAACAACCATCCAAACAAGCTATTACTTGACCCCACTTGTGAGAGTATGTTGGGTTGTTGTTGTTTTCTCATTAAAAGAGATATTCACCATATGGATATTCATGAATATGTGGTAGTAACCAAATTAATTGAGAACTCTGCAAATTCAACTATACTATTTTGGAGAAACACAATTGATTACCGATAAGGTATTGCGTTGTAGTAAGTCTCAAAGAAACTTATTCAATTTTCAAAGTATACGCGAAAGCAGTTTATTATATTGAGACATTAAATAAAGGAAAGATTTGACATCTTTTATTACTACAACCTGTAGCGGGATAATCTGTATGTGAAAAGCTACCCACTTTTATTCTCCAGTTGTATTACACAAACAAAAGAATGTCACAATAAAATGAATGTTTATTGATATAAAAATCCATATCATAATAAACATGGAGTTTATTGATAATTGCACATGTCATGGTATAAACATGAACTTATCAATATTGATAATTTATTAAGTTGGCATAAGCAGTTTAGCCATATCAATTTAAATACGATGTGCAAAAATAATAGAGAATTCACTTGGGTAAATATTAAAAAACTAGAAAGTTCTTTATGGATTCTCTTATATTGCTTGTTCTCATTAATTAATTGACCAACTAGAGTTGGAATTGAATCCCATGAATTCTGAAAGTATCAAAGGTGAATATGAGCCCATTCACCTGCCACGTATACCACATAAGATGCATCTATGATGTGGTTACATGTCGATTATTATTAGCCTGCAACCTGGCCGGTGCTTGCGAGGTAACTTGCTCAGTAATTTAATTTCGAACTTAATTTCCAGATTTTCTATTCAAGAAGTTCATCTTGATAAGTTGGTTTACATCACAGCTGATTTACCAAATAATTTATTGAGTGTCTCCACTTAATAGCTAAACTATTGCTTATGAGAACAAAGTTATCTATATCCGTTTGATATAGGTTATATACGAAAGTATATTACATTCTCCCCTAACAAGTGGTTCAGGGTTAGGAACCAAATAACTCCATCTTATTATTATTGATGTGCAGTGTATATTTTGATTAACACCATAATGTACAAAGATGGATTTCCAAAGTTGATGAAGCAAGTTAGTTTTTCTAACATGAGGGGGAGACAAGATACAATAGTTGAGAAAAAAGTTACATGGAATGAATTATTATTTATACATATAGATCCTCGAATAGGATAATATGAATTTGAAGTTTATAAAAGGATAATTCATCTGCAATATATTTCAAAGCATGCCATACGCATTTGTTGACCTAAAGAAAGTAACTATATTCTCATTGCAAATGCTCGTATTATGTCCTAGAAGGACAAAATTTATGGTACGCTTGAAGCGTATAGACAAATCGATTTCAAATAGAACTTCTTGATAAAAAAGATGAGCAAATGATCAAAGTGATCATAATAAGGAGGCAAGTGATCTAGACGATCACATGACATAACACTTCATTAAATCTCGTGAGAGATTCAAGTACCTCAATATATGAATGAAGGGATCTCTATATTATTTCTTTATGAAAAATGTTGGAATCGATATAAAATGTTCGTCGACGACATCTATGATAGCGCCAATATAGATGAGGATCTTAAGTCTGTCGCCTACAGATACAAAAGTATTGGCTAAATGGAAGAGATACAATTCAAATAGAATTGATTCCATATGAAAGACATGTAGTTTTGGACATGTAGTTCAAATACTTGAAAGTATAGAATCAATAGTATGTGCAATCAGTGAAAAGAATTTTGTAAAAACAGAAAAAAGTGAAAACACAAATTTGTAAAAACAGAAAAAATTGTTTTTAATATAATATTTTTATTTTTTAAAATGTGAAATAAAAAAATTCCCAGTTTTTACAATTTTTTCCCCATTTTAAGATTTATTTTATTTTTTACAAATATTTTCGTTTTAATATAAAGAAAAAGAGGAGTGAGTTTAGTTTAACCAATATGAATGTGACACGTGGCGTTTAAATTTTTAAATAAAAATATTCACGGCAGAGTGATATATATGACAAGAGAAATGAACGGTAGGGATATATATGACCAAATAGTATAACGAATGACAAATGTAACTTATTTTGACTAGTAGACGGACATATATGACCCTTTTCCGTTTATTGTTTTATAGGGGAAGCAACTTTTTTTCTTTTCTTTTTGGTAAAGAAATTGAGAAATACAATTAATTTTTTTATTTGTAATATTTTCTATCTATTAAATTATTTTTTTAATCAGATAAATATTAATTTAGTGAATAGTAGATGTGCTCCTTTATGATTCTTCTTTATATAATTTCAATCCCCCTCTTATAATCAACATCTCCACTAACTGAAATCTCCACTAATACAGATGGAGTAAGAACTTATTTATTTGCAATTAATGAAGTTCGGAATCTTAATTTTTCAGATCTCAAATATTAAATGTGTTTATTTTTAAAGTCTTAATGTTAATTAAGTAGATCTTAATATTAAGTGATTTTTTTAACGTCACTACTATTTAATGTGTCTGAATATATTTATATGATTAAAATCTATAACAAATACTAATAAAATGCTATTATCAATATTCATTACTATCTGTTGTCATCGCTTACCATTATCAACTACCACCACCACCATAGTCAACTATCACCATGATCACTATCCTCAACCACAACCGCCACCATTACCACCACCTATTATCCTTGCCACCATTATCCTCAACTACAACCACACACTCGCCCACCTCAATCAATCACCTCATCACCATCAAAAATCATAGCCGACACCACTAGCTATTATAAACTACCACCAGTCATCATCACCTTCGTCAATCACAATCACGGCCATCATCACCATTTATCATTATAAATTATCACCACCTACCATCACTATCCTCAATCATTATCGTCATTACTATCAATCACCACTAATTATTATTCAGATCTTAAAACACATCTCAAATATTTAAATATATATTAAATTTATATATTCTAATTATAATACACATCTTAATATTCAAATTAAACCTGTCTAATGGGTCTACCGGTCCGGTCCGGTCGGATTTCTTCCGACCCGTCCGGGTTCCGGGCCGGGTCGGGCCGGGCGGCACAGTAACGGGTTTCTAAGGGGCCGAGTTGGTTCGGGTTACAATTGAACCATACGGGTTACGGGTTGAAAGGGGCCGGGCCAGATTTAGTATATTTTCATTTTTTTTTAAATTAAGTATAACTATTAAGTTATAATTATATTAATACTTTGTAATCATTGAATGAACAAGTAAGATGTAAAATTTTGCACTTATTGCAAGTGCTACTTTATTTATCAATTTCAAATGAATAAGTAGAAAATGAAATGTTTACATATTTTCTAACAAGTCTTAGTAACTACATGTTTTGAACCACCTTAGCAAGTTCATCATAATCAATATGAACTGATTGACCATCTTCTGAGGAGTTAAATTCCGATGGGTTTCCGTGGGTTACTATATCTCCAAGTTCTTCGTCTTCTGGGCTATCAAGATCTTCTTTTCCTTAATTTCTTCGTTCCGATCTAATCCAATCTCTTAAAATACTAAAACTTCCAATGCATTGCTTCCCAATGAGTGACGGGTGTCTCCAAATTGTTGTCTTGCTTGGCTAAATGCACTCTCCGATGCAAACGGTACAAATTGGCAAATTGAGCACGTCACGAGCCATAGCGAAGAGAATTTGGTGTTTTAGATTGTTCAGTCTCCATATAAGTATATAAAACATTCATTAATTGGTGACAATCAGACATTTTAATTGAAGGATTTAAAACTGCACCAATTAAGTAAACAGGAGGAATTGGAAAGAAATATTTTTTGAATTTCGCTTGCACATTTACAACAACATCCGTATATTTATCTTTCTGCTTAAATTCATATAATATCAAAGAAATTTCAGCTATATGTACTAAAGCCATAGTAACAGTTGGGTAATATGCGCTAGAAAATACAACATTAGCAGTATAAAATTTATGTAAAAATTTAATAACATCATTAATGACCTCCCAAGTATTAGTTGTTAACATACGCCTAGGATCAGTACAATGTGCATTAGCAACTTCAATTATTGAAAATCTATATTTGTAGCAAATGAGATCCTAAGCCTCGTTATGCCCTTCCATAGCTGGAATTTGATTTTTATAAAAATACTAAGGAATTCCATAATTAAGTATGGCGGTTATTTTGGTTAGTTTTTCTTCAAATTATGCGCTGCCCCCATTTTCACCAAAATCTCAAAGCAGTAGAAGACCCCCAAATTCCCAAAACTTCTCTCAATTCACAGTTTGAGCAAATACACATGTATCCATGGCGGCAGAAAACTACGAAGCATTCACACAAGCACAAAGGGAAATACTCCTCCGGAACCCGCCTAGTGCCAATAACATCAAATGCACATTTTGTGGCAAGCAAGCTGATACACAACATTCACTCAAACGACATTACAAGGATGCGCATAAGAAGGTACCCACAACTACAGTCTACCGCTGTGGGATTTGCGGAAACTTTGAGACCAGTGAAGCAAACCTTCAAATTCACAAAGCCTTCTTCCAGCATGGTTATTTACGGTATTCTGAAGTTGTACCTGCAAATATTTTTGTACGTAAGAGTGCTAATTGTCAGCATTATGCTTATTTAATTTCTTGATTAATTTATGTGATAATCACCAAAAAAAAAAGAGAGAGAGAAATTGTACAAACTGAAAGAAATGTCTGGTGCTTGTAGGAGAACATGTGAATTATGATTCTGGAAAAATTCTCTCTAGCATATACTTTAGACTATATTACTTTAATAGAGCATCAACTCGATTGTGTATGGTGGTCAAATATAAAAAAGAGAAAAACCGACATGTTTTTGAGTAATCTTACTCCAAAGCGCAATCCCAATAGTATTTTGTATTTTTCCTAATTAATTTCTCATTTAAAAACAAGTTCTGCATTTATGAGCGTCGGAATATGGCCAGTCCTAAAACCGAATAAAAGTGAGATAATGTGAGATTATAATGAAGTTAATTGATGTTTTTCTAAAAGGTCTTGAGTCTTGAGTCTCTCTGCCAAGGCAGGCAGTGTGACTCAAATGAAGAATTAATATTGAATATGTTCTTGAGATTTGAAGCATAACCATTTGTTACATTAGCCGTGGCCACCCACACAGTGTGCACCATAAACATCAACAAAAGAAGAGAATGCATTGTTTTCCAGAACGCAGGTTCAAATTTTGTCTCCGAGGAAAGGAGGGTAGTTGGCCTATCGGCCTATCCTTTTAGCAAGATGATTGATTCCTTAATTCTGTATTAGGTTTATTCCACTTGCCTATTTTTATTCAACACTACTATATCAGCTATAGTATAAGTTTTCGATAAGACTACAAGAAAACTTAAACATTGGGCACTATTGTGTTACAGAACGTCTACTGCAATAATTTATTTGAACTTCTCGTCCGCATTAAGAGAAGGCAACAAAAGTAGAGGAAAACAAAAATGTACCAAAAATCCATCCTACTGACATTATAGCTCCTCTCCGGGTATATAGCAGCAAGGATAGATCAAGATTAGTCCAAGAATGATTTTCAATATTTGTTGTGAAGGATTTAGATTAAGTTATTAAATTGTAATGGATCTTATCTCTTAGAACTACAATGTATAACTTTGCAGCTTAAGTTCGCTGTGATATATTAGCTTTCTTAAGTACTTCCTCTTTTCCATTTTATCTGACAAAATTTGATTGAAATCCAGTATGAGCTCATGGTTGTTTACGTATGCTGTACGCAGCTATAAGTTTGAGTTCCCTTCTCCTGCTGATAGACCCCGTGCTCCAATTATAAGCTTCAGGTTAAAAGCATCTGTGTCAAATACATTCTTTTGAATCTCTTGTTGGATAGCAAATCTCAGCTAATTAACTTCTTATCTTGTTGTAACAAATGCAGTGATGCATCCTCTGGATATCCTGGGGGTCCAATATTGTTTTGTGGAATAGATTTGGATAGCCAAGTAGCAAGTAAGACCTCTATTGCCTATCAATTTAGATTTGCCTAAATTTTGAATTCTGGAATAGATTGGGATTTGATTATATATATTCTCGCTATTTTTGTTGGGGAATTATTGGTCAAAAGATTGCTAAGTTTTCCGTTATCCTGGATTTGTTTGTATCAGCTTTGCGTCTCGGATTACCATTTGTGCCTAGCCATCTGGGGCAGGCTGGTTCCATTGATTACACGATTCAACGTGTTGATTTTGCTTCAACATCTGATGTGATATCAACTTGTGTGTTCTACATTTCGATTGGAACCAATGACTACATCCATTACTATCTCTGGAATGTATCTGATGTTCAGTCTTGTTACTTACCTTGGAGTTTCAACCAGTTTTTGGCACAGACAATGAAACAGGAGATTAAGGTGTGCAGTGTTCTTTTGTGATCGTAAACACCTTCTTTTACCGTCTTCTGTGATCATACTATATCATCCGCATTTTTCTTTTAGATGTATTGAGTTTGGCAGCTATAACACATTAGCTTGTTGTTAGAGTTCTAAGTCAAATAATGTCTCCCTATCTAGCACACATTGTAAGACACCTATATGACCAAAAAAGCTGCACATTTACATACTTAAGTACAGGGGGAAATCCAGTAATTGATCTAGCAAAATTAGAAGAAGCAGAAGAAGATTATGAATTTTTTCTACTTTTATTGTCACTTAAACCATTCCCATTTCCTTCTCCTCTTTGATGATATCTTGAAACATCAACAAATTACTCTATGAAAGCATTATTTGCAACTTTATTGCTCCTACCTTGCTCCCTTTATCGTGCATTAACATGTTTAAATTTCACCTATGGCTCTACTGTCCTTTCAGATTCTTTGTTCAACAGGTTTGTTCTCCTTCTATATATGTCAGCAATACTTTCTAAGGCTTTCTTTAGAAATTTATCTAATGTATATCTACTGCTGGAACAGAACTTATACAATGCCCATGTGAGAAAAGTGGTTGTAATGGGGCTGGCTCCAATAGGGTGTGCTCCTTACAACTCATGGCTATACCATAGCAATAATGGGCAGTGTGCGACCATAAATGACGTGATATTCTGTGATGCGTTTGAAGTTTCAATGGACATCATTCAGAATCATGATCATTATGGTGAGCGATCCCTATAATCTGTAAAGAGTCATTTGACAGGACGCGTCACAGTTAGAGCTATGCATCTAACATTTTTTTTCATTTTTCACTATAGGTTTCAATGTGACAGATGAGGCTTGCTGTGGTTTAGGCAAATACAAAGGCTGGATCTTATGCATTTCCCCTGAAATGGCCTGCAGTAAGGCCTCTAACCATATCTGGTGGGATCAATTTCATCTGACTGATGCTGTGAACGCGATCCTAGCTGACAATGTATGTTCCAGCTCTCACACTCCTATGTGGTAACCAATGAACTTGCAGGACATGTTAGCTCAAAGCACCACATAATTGGATTAGACATTCTATGCATATTGGCATTGTCATTTCTGAATATATGACCACTGTATAGTTGGTATAGCATTCTTTGTGTGTTCCATTTTTGCGGAGAGCCTTGTAAATTTCAGTGTTCCTTTCCAGTGACGGCACAAAAACTAGGAAATGCAGCTGTGATAGCACTAGAATTTGTATTAAATAGCTTGCAACAAACACAAAATACTCTATCAAAATCTAGAATAAACCAACATCTTCTTTCATGTTTTTCCCCATTTGCTAATTTTTGAAAATAATGCGTCGTACAAAAGTATCTTAAGGATTTATCCTTTGGAAAATCTATATTGGTAATTCTTGTTGGTCCCTTTTCTACTAATAAATCTCTCAACTTTGTGTCACTATTAATCCATTGACTAGGATCATATATATTTTTATGAATATTATTATTTAATTCATTTATTAGTTCTTGATATTTTTGAGAATCTTCGTCAGATTTCTCATAAACCTCTTCTTCTCCAATTTGGATTTGTTATTATCTGACTCAACAAAATTAGTGACTTGTTCATATAAGGAACATTCACCTATATTTTGCGATTTAGATTTTTTATTGTTTGTCAAAAAAATTTCAAGAGCTCATTTCTGAGATTTTATTAAGTTTTCAACTTTTCTTTTCTTTTGGATTTTTGAATAACCAGATGCATATTTTGATGTTGACATATTTATATTCTAAAACTAAATAAATAATATGTACAAATTATAATTAATAAAATAATAAATATCAAATAAAAACAATACTAGAATGTTAGAATAATATTACCCGATAACTAGCTGATCAAGAAATTTGAAGACTTTGAGTCCTTGATTCCAATTCTAAAATATTCAGAATGAAAGAAATGAAGAAGAATTGAAGAAGAGTCTCTGTATTCAATTAAAATTGGAAGAACTGAACAAGAATGAAGAAGAATTGAAACATTGGGGGTTGGGGTTGGATATGGTCAAATCTAAAAAGGGGCGGACTAAGGCACTTGCCTTACCCAAGTGTACTTAAGAGCCGGCACAGATTTTTAGTAACATAAACATTAAAATTTGAGGATTTCAAATTTGACCCCTTAATCAAGCAAGCAATTTTCAAAAGCAAATAGACATCAATAAAATATAAAGAAACCCAGTAAGAAAAACACATAATTTACCTACTCAAACTTTGCCGGACCATGACACTACATATAATGGACCCTTATAATAAGTGATACCGGTGAGTGCATCCCAGTTTCCTATGATATTAGTCCAGTTAAGGTCTCCAGGTCGCCAAAAAGCCAAACAATTATCACGTCCATAATAGTTAATCACGAGTACATAATCTGATGTAACACAAGGACTGGCAGATAAGACAGCCCTATCCATGCAACTCCATATTATCTTTCCTTTTGTTGCTTCATCGAAACCCTGTAAAGCTAATAAGGCTTTTTGCGAAGGAAGTTGAATTTGGGTACGGAACTTGGGGCAAAAACACATCAAAATTATCCTTTGTAGCAACAGTTCTCCAAGAGGTACAAACATTAACACGCTTTGAAACTAGAATAAGGAGTTTGTGGGGCAGTTCTGCCCAGTTCACCATAGGCTTCTACGGGAAGGAGAAAAATGGCAAAACATTTGTTTATAGTTTTGACTTGGAGGTCATATATATAGGTAGTTTTTATTAGTATATTCCAATTTTGACTACAATTTGGAATACTTTAAAAGAATTTGGAATACCAATTGGGACAAGATTTTTCCATCAACTTTTACGAAACTAGTTTGATTTAGGTTTTCTTTCCACGTAATCCGAAATACTTTTTATTTGAATAAATTTCTTTGCAAGCATAAGGGATAATTTTTAGAGACTTCCTCTAAGGTTTTGGCTTGTAACACATACATACCCTTCAACAACAACAACCCAGTATAATCCCACTTAGTGGGGTCTGGGGAGGGTAGTGTGTACGCAGACCTTACCCCTACCCTTGAGTAGAGAGTTTGTTTCCAAATAGACCCCCGGCATCTTTCCCTCCAAGAACTTCCCACCTTGCTCTTGGGGAGACTCGAACTCACAACTTCTTAGTTGGAAGTGGGGGTTGCTTACCATCAGAGCAACCCTTCTAGTCAACACATACATACCCTTACTGTGTACAAATCGAACAGGAAGACCGTACCAAACTGAAAAGTCGAACCAATCCGATTTAAAAAAAACCGATTAGGTTTGGTTTGATTAGATTTTATCAATCGGCTCACCAACTTTAGAAATCCATGTGATACTTAGTAATCGGAAAAGAAAAGAAAAACTATGAGATCACTAATGCAGCTCCAGAAGGAAGATAATACTGAACATGTAAATTCCAACTGGTTGTATATTTGAAGTATTTATTGGCTTTTTAGGAAGCACGAGCATAAGATTAACTTGTTAGTATGTGTTTTTTGATGGAATGCCAACTTAAGCCCTCAGTGTCAAGGAACATTTACCAGTAGGACAGCATTCATACATCACATTCAAGATTACATTGAAGGAAAATAAACAGATCAATTAACTATTAATTTGGAAAATAAGATTATCACCAAACTGAAAAGAGACAATAACTTGCAAAGAAATGGAGGTGAGTTCATTCACATTATCAGAATGATGGCGCGACCCAAGTTGGCGGGCAAATAGGACTTAGTGACAATCCAGGATAAAAAGATTCAATTTTTCCACTTTCAAGATCGTAAGCTCCCATATCTCTTCCGCCCCCTCCTTCCGATGCACTATAGTAATCAGTCCAATCATCAGTAAAATATATTTGATTACGCTTGACTCCGATTAACTTAGAGGAGTCAATAGAACTTGCTCTATTACGGCCCAAGAAAATTGATGATTCTCCCAAGGTGTTAATCTCCTTCAATTCACCTTTGATTACATCTAATTCAAATACTCTAAATTTCAAGGTTACAGGGTAACCATTTGGATCCACTGAGCCAAATCGGCTAACCAATAATAGTGCACCTGATACCTCTACTAGGTAGAACTGAACAAACGGCCGTTGAAACATATCATCCTCACGCCAAACAAGAATACGTGGCTCTCCAATTGGATCATAAACCCAGACTTGGCCAGAGTAATACACGGCATAAAATTTACCCTTATAGTATTTTAGACTGGTAACTCCACCATCTACAGTAGATCTGTCGATTTTCATATTAGTCCAGGTATGGTCTCCGGGTCGCCAAAAAGCCAAACAATTTACATAACCATAAAAAGAAACCACCAGTACATAATCAGATGTAAGAGAAGGGCTAGCAGATAACACAGCTTGGTCAATGCACGGATATACTCCCTCTGGTTCGACACAATCAAAAGCCAATAAGACCTCTTGTGGAGGAAGTTGGATTTGGGTACGGGAGAAAGGATGCAACAAGTTTACCTCTCCAGTGTATGCCGCGGTGCAGATCCATCCTTCCGATATAAAACACTCTCGTCCTCTAACTTCGGGGAGAAATATGCGTGAAACTATTTGCTTGGAAAGAGAGTAAAATTCTCGATAATCATCATCTTTATCGGCCAACATTAGCAACGGAACTTGGGGCGAAAGCACATCAAAATTCCCCTTAGGGGCAGCAGTTCGCCATGAAGTACAAACAGCACCAAAAGCAATAAAATCTTCAATCACCTTAACACGCTGCGCAATCGAAATAAGGAGGTCACGAGGCAATTCTGCCCAGTTTGCCATAGCTTAGAAAGAAGAGGATGTAACTGTGCAAGGGCTTAGAGAAAACAATTGCTTGTTGGGTCGACTTTGACGATATTTATAACAAGTACAATATGTCCTATGTTGACTAGGATTTGGATGGGAATACCATTGATAAAGAAGCCTAACATCTTTCTAACAGAACAATTCGACTTTGTTTCCACTTCCAATTTGGCCCAAACATGGACATAGTGCTCGCAAAATGTTTTTTTTTTTTTAAAAAAAATGTATATACTATACTAAGGACTTATTTAACATTTTTTCATAGTTTTCCAATTTTCAACAAATAATTTTAACTTTTTAAACAATTTTTATATACATACAATTCCTTAAAATTCTCTCACATTCGTTATTAATACCTTCAATTAAGTGATTCAATTGTATTCTTTCCTTTTATTCTCTCATCCCCCTTTTCCCTCTTATTCTATGCAATCAATTCATGTAGCTTTTAGGTCTCCATAAAAATCACACATAATGATTGGCGCTCATCAACATACATATGGTTTATTGCATTAAATTTTATTAACATATATTAATATAGCTGGTAAACATTAAATTAAAAAAACTTTGAAGCTTTGAATTTGATATTTCGGGATGAAACATACAACCGTTCAAACGCACGGTAGGAGTGTTTAACTGTTAGGTGCATTGCATTCCAACGTGCGATTTCCTACATATTAAATGTTTCACAACTAACAAGGTTTTTCGATGTGCAAATTAGCCAGGTTTTGGTAGTTGGTTTTGTTGGTAGTCTAGCATCCCTTGCTTTATAAAATTCAAAGGCTCAGGTGGCCTCCGCAAGCAATATACCAATCATAGGTCTTAAGGATAGCCCAACATCGTCTATTCTGCAGCTAGATTCAATATCTGCTGATGAGAATAAAATATTGCGTCTCCGCATAATAGAAATATGGGACGCCTGGTCTAATGGTAGGGAACTGCCAAGTACAATCCCTGGGTTCCGTGAGTTGATCCCCAAGTCAAATGAGGTTACCAACACCCTTGTGCCGGACCTGCTCATCCCATGCGGGCACCCTCCAATGATCCTGGCATGTCTTCTGTGGTTCAAGCACCAGCTTCAGTCAGAAATAACATACGTTTCCCCATACTCTTTCACTCAACCTCCGCAATATGATCTCTCAGTGAAGCAAGAAAAGGTTGCTAAAATACCGAGAAAGGGGAAATTGCTCGGAAGATGAAGAGCATGGAACAAAGCCTGAAAAATTTGCATAGTCTGAGTGGTCAGATGGGTGTCTCATACCCTAACCTCTGTATGTTTCCCCATGTCCACTTGCCAGCTGGCTTCAAAAAGCCAAAATTTGAAAACTAAAACGGGCACGGAGACCCTATCGCTCATCTGAAATAATATTGTAACCAGTTGAGAGGTACCGATGGAATAGAGGAGCTGCAAATGGCCTATTTTAGGGAAAGCCTCACCAGAATCGCTTTTGAATGGTATACGGATCAAGAAATTACTCACTGGTATGTGTGGGATGATATGGCTCGAGATTTTGTCCGTCAGTTCCAGCATAATGTGGACATCGCTCCCGACAAAAACACTTTATCCAATTTGAAAACGGAAACCGCGGAAAGCTTTCGCGAATATGTTGTCAAATGGCGTGAGCAAGCTGCAGGGTAAAACCTCCAATGGACGAAACTGAAATGGTCTTGGTCTTTTTGCAAGCACAAGAGGCTGACTACTTCCAGAACATGATGACTGTTGTGGGTAAGTCGTTCCCTGAGGCTATCAAAATTAGGGAAATGGTTGAATATGGTTTAAAAATGGGCGGAATCTTGAGTCATGCTTCCTTTGAGGCCACATCACATGCTGCTCAAAATGATTTGGAGGGTTCGATGAATGGAAATGGGTTTGAAGAGGGAGCCAAGATGGTTTCAAGCTCGAGGGGGCCCACAGGTCATTCAGCCAATCATATATGCCTCATATCGTCCCACCACACTATTATCCCTTTTCAGATGCTGTTTATGCTGTGGCGTCTCCTCCGTATGCGGTGATGAACGTGCAACCTTACCCGCTTCCACAACATTATCCACAAAACCGAGCTCCACTTAACAGAAATGCCCATCCTTACCAACCTCCATATAATCATCAACAAAATGTTCCCCAATGCAATCCTCACCCAAGAGAGCCTTTTAGAAAGAATCAATTCACCCCTATTGGTGAATCGTATTCAAGCTTGTTCCAAAAGCTAAACAGGAAAGATCTATTGCAGCCAGTGGCTTAAACCAGCCGAACCACAAGTCCCCCTCGCACCGAGCTGATGCTATATGTGAATACCACAATGGAGCAGTGGGGCATAGCACAAAGGACTGTTGGACCCTCAAAAGGGCAGTTGAAGATTTGATTGGAGCTGAAAGAATCATTTTTCTAAATGAAGAAGCTCCTGATGTGATGAACAATTTGTTGCATGCCCACAACGACGGGCCAATAGTCGGAATGACTTGTGAAGATGGGCCCTAGAGGAAATATATTATGTAAGAAGTTTCAAATCTTCAAATGGTAGATTGCATAACAACATTGAGGTGAATCAACAATGGATGGGTAAAAGTTGCAAAGTACGAGATGAGATTGTGCCATCAATCTAAAGATGAACAGTAATGAAGAAGCTTTAAAGTATTTAGCTTTATGCATATATTATAAATAACAAAAGTAACCTAGAGATCAGTAACCTCAGTAGCGATAAATCAAAGTTGGAATTATGGTAAATTATAGCCTACTTTGATATAGTAAAGTTAATGATGCCTAAAGGGACAACTTGATATAATTTTGTATATGTTCATAAAGTGAAGCCTAGAGAATGGCTAAAATTTGGAGGAAAGGGAAGAGAAGAGTCACATAGGCACACATACAAAGTTCGAGTCATAAAAGCTGCATGATAGAAGGTAGCAACAGCTAGTTGTGGTGTGAAAAGAGGCTTAAGGGGGGAACGCCCTGACCTTTGGGATTCATTCACAGAGCAGTCTCCTAGATGGCAAGAGGAATACTAAAGTATTTGCAAAAGCTATGGGTTATGAGAATGATAAGTACATCAGTCATCATTCGAGGACGAATGTTCCAAAGGGGGAATGATGTTACATCCCATGTTTTCATACGTAGAAGCACGCCACAAGTAAATTGATATGAGATCGGAAATGAGATGTTATGTGTTATATCTCATATTTTCGTAGGTTAAGAGTTTCGTCTTCAGTTAATCGATATAGACTCAGGGATGGGATTATCTTGAGGTTAACGTAGTTATGCTATTTATAACAAGCGATAAGTAAGTGCCATGAAAGATAAAGGGTACACGAATTAAAGAAAATAAGTAAATTTGTGAAGGTGAGAGGGGAAGTAAGTCAAGAAAAATAAATTTTCGTCCAAGTTTGGCATGTTAGGATAAAATACGGGCCGAGTAATAATACCCGGCATTTATGGACTAGTACCATACAAGGTACCATAAGACCGTGATAGTATGATGTATAAAGTAAGTTAAAAATGAGTAAATTTTTAAGTAATTTGAGAAAATCATTAATTTGGCGGGTAATTGATTAATTATCAGTAACAGAACAATACCTAATTACCTAATAAGTGGATAATGATTAATATTTTCCACCCCACCCCTATAAAAACGAGGCAACAAGCCACTTATTAAGACAATGACTCATAGTCATTCTTTAACTAGTAAAATCGACCGCGCGAAAATAATACTAACATAATTTTTTCCTAATATCTGAGTATTAAAAACATTTAGCCCTTAATATCAAATATCGAGTAGATTTCATGTTTTAATATATCTTATTACTAACACTTATTTCTTTAATTCATTACATGAGCATATTTTGTTTTTTCCAAATCTTCCTTTTCTTTTTCTTCTTCTGCGTTGAAAGTAACTATAGAGACCCCAAAGCATAACAATAATATGCAAGTAAAGGGATTCAAAGCATTAATGAGCTGATACAGTTCATGGAATTGATTGATTGGCCTTATGCATTATTCATTTTTCAATGCCAAAAAATTTGAATTAACCGCTTTGTCCTGTTTGTAAAGAAATTGCAGTATATATCACGAGCTAAAGAAATTTTAGATGCAAAAACTCAAGCACCCAAACTTCACAATTTTTTTCATTGTTCCAACAGAATGAGGCGGAAAATTGTAATTCTTGATAACTTATTTAGTCCTTTAGAACATAAGTTTTTTCAAATAACACCTTCAGTCAATAATATATTGTAACGTGGTAGAAATTGAGGAAAGTAAAGGGTTTTAGATCAAGAAATTAAAATAGGTCATGAAGAAAATAAACGAAAAAGCTAAAAATTTAAAAAGGCACGAGAGATATATTTTATCATGTGGTTAGTCTGACGTGTTGATCTTATGTAAAAAAAAACCCAAAAAATAAATTGAAGACAAAGAATGAAGTTGCAAACTCTTGTTTCTATTACTTTTTTCTTCAACAGTTGAATTCTCAAGTAGGATAGTACGTGTACATGATTGCATCTATTTACAGACATCAAGACAGTATTAGTGACCCTTCAGAAGCAAAACTTATAGTCTTTTTCTGAACATTGTTTTTAGAGCTGAATGTAGTATTGAAATGCAGGAAAAAGGAAAAAATAGATAAATACTAATGTTGATCATAGAAAGCACCACGTCATTTTTTTATTCCCTACTTTATATTTATATAGATATATAGATATATAGATATATAGATGGGTGGCAACCTTAATTACTAAGTGGCAACCTTAATAAATATGAACTTTGGTAAATGTGAATATGAGAGTTATTATCCCTTTCTAAATTTTCATGAATCTCTAATATACGTGAGATTATTTGCATATCAGGGAAATATTTGAGACTAAACTTGGAAATGAATTCCATAGTCAAGAGTAGGTATGGTATATACACGGTCATGCTTTTAGTGAATTTTTCCCTTGTGCACTCCAGGTTGCCTCTTTCGATTGTCTTAGATAATTCCCAGCAGTTCTCTTATTCTTCTTTTAGTTGAATCCCATTAACATTTCAGTAGAACACAGTTGGGCGATTTCTTTTTAAAAAAAAGGAGAATATGACGGATTTTTCCCTACTTCAGGTATGTTAAGTCTAAGCTCTTGTTTCATTTGGCATGATCTCGTCATTACATTCATATCCCGAAATTTACGTATATTTTGCTAGTTTCGCAAATTGCATATATTTTCCTAGTGTTGTAAGTTATAATATTCTCCTTATCAGGATTTCATATTCAGTTGAGTATTTTCTCATTCCAGTCAAGAGAGCAGATGGTTTATATATACAGTATTAAATTATTTTCATTACCATCGAGGTATAATCGATGGGCAGGCCCCTATTAGGCAACATTTGATCAGATTGTTAGTTATACGACGATCCTACTGTGGCGGAACGCATATGAGCGATCCCAGTTGGTCGAGATACATAGCCTAGTACGGCCGAGCGGATATATATATGTATACCGAGCCTTATAGGACCGGACAACTATTTTACTTATTATACTGAGAGAATTGAGTCAATATCAGCAGGTAAGCATATCTTCAGATTATCTTTGACTTCCAGCTACTTGCAGTTATTATATTATCAGTTCAGTTTTAGCTTTCAATATTTTGCCTTACATACATTATTTCGTACTGCCGTCCCTTTTCTGTGGGCGCTGCATTTCATGCGTGCAGGTCAGACAGAAAGACGAGTAGGCCTCTTCAATAGGTGTTGCCCGAGTTCAGCTTGATCGGTAAGCTCTGTGCCTTTCGGAGTTTCCGGGTCTAGAACATTATGTGTATATATATATATATATATATATATATATATATATATATATATATATATATATATATATATCATGAGTAGGTCAGAAGGTCGTTTCGATAACACTATATCCATCAGTAGAGGCTTGTAGAAATATCTTGTTAGTTAGTGCAGTATGTTGGGCTTTCAGGCCTTGTATATATTTGGTTGGTTTGTCAGCTGTAATGAGTATGACGACCTTGTCGATCAAGTTTTATTATGATATTTAGTCAGCATTCGTTGTCGTCTTGCAATGTGGCCTATGGCCAAAAGTATGACATCATACGTTTAGAATTCCTTAGTTGCAAGTTGGTACGTAAGGATAGGTGAGGAACCGGGTTTCGGTCTCGGCCCCCAAGTTTGGGGCGTGACAAAAATGGTATCAGAGCAGTTCTGTCCTAGAGAGGCTACAAGCCGTGTCTAGTAGAGTCTTATTAATGGGTTCGCGCACCACATTTATAAGCTGGAGGCTACAGGGCATTTAGGAATGTCACTCTTTCTTCTTAAGGATTTAAGTTGCTTGAAGCATCTATAATTCTTGATCTTGAGGTACCACTTCCTCGGTGCAATTTATGCACAAATGTATCTTGCTATAACTATAGGCATGATAATATGATAGCAAGAGTTTTCACCTCTATGTGAAGATGTTGAACTGATGATTCCAACAAGATCATATGAAGACAATATATCTATTAAGAATGATGATTTCAAGGTTCAACATATTAATTCAACTTAATATGGTTGATTTGTTTATCAAATCTCTAACAAAGATCTTTTGAAAGGTGGTGCACAAGATTAGAATATGAAGGCTCATGGATGTGAATTGATGCTCTCATCAGGGGGAGTTAATACGCGTTGCACTTTTTTTTCCTTACAAGGTTTTGTTCCACTGGGTTTCCTTGCAAGGTTTTTAACGAGGCAACCAAAAGGCGTATTGTTAGATATGTGTACTCTTTTTCCTTCTCTAGAAATTGTTTTTGCACTGAAATTTATTTTAGTTAAGATTTTAACGAGGCACATTATATGTTGAATAGACATTTAAGGGGGAGTGTTATAAATAGAATTATATTTATGGTGAATGTCTATATTTAGAGAGATTTCAAGGTTTATTACTTGGTGGCTAAGTCACTTTCCCCTATAAATAAATGGGTTCTATTTAATTGTAATTCATCTCAAAATATCAATAAGAATTCCATCTCTCTACACTTTGCTCTACAATAATCTTCTTCTTTTATTGTTCGGAAAAGGGTCATATATGTCCCTCTACTAGTCAAAATAAGCTACATCTGTCCTCCGTTTACTATTTGGCCATCTACGTCCCTACCGTTCACGTCTCTGGTCATATATGTCCCTCTGATGTTAATATTTCTGTTTAAAAATTAAAAAGTCACGTGTCCGAGTCCTATTGGTTAAACTAAACCCACTCCCATGTTTCTTTATATTAAAATGAAAATATTTATAAAAAATATAAAAAACTTGTAAAATTTTTGTAAAAACTGGATTTTTTTTAAAAACTAGAATTTTTTTGTAAAAACTAGGATTTTTTTAATTATTTCAGATTTTAATAAATGAAAATATTATATTAGAAAACAAAAAAATTGTTTAAACTGATTTTTTAATGAAACTGAAAAAAATTATTTAAAATTATTTTTTGTTTTTTCAAAATATTTATAAAATATGAACACAACATCTCTAAATGAATCTGAATGATAAGGAATATATTCTTCTTCTTTTTTATTAAACGAAAATATTTTGTTAAAAAAATTTGTTAAACAATTTTGTCAAAAACGAAAATATTTTGTTAAATAATTTTTATTTCTGTTTTTACAAAAAAAATCATTTTATTATCAAAAATGAAAATATTTCCAAAATGTGTTTTTTGCTTTTCAAAAATGTTGTTTTTCATTTTCAAAAGAATTTTATTTTGTAAAAAGTGAAAACACAAATTTGTAAAAACAGAAAAATAAATTGTTATTAATATAATATTTTTATTTTTTAAAATGTAAAATAATAAAAAAAATCCCAGTTTTTTTACAAATTTTTTCCTATTTTACAATTTTTTTTCATTTTTTTACAAATATTTTCGTTTTAGTATAAAGAAAAATGGGAGTGGGTTTAGTTTAACCAATATGTCTCTAACACGTGGCATTTTAATTTTTAAATAGAAATATTAATGGGAGAGTGACATATATAACCAGAGACATAAACGGTAGGGATATATATGACCAAGTAGTATAACGAAGTACAAATGCAACTTATTTTGACTAGTATAGGGACATATATGATCCTTTTTCGTTTATTGTTTCATAGGAGAAACAACTTTTTTCCTTTTCATTTTGGTGAAGAAAGTGAGAAATGCAATCAATTTTTTTATTTGTAATGTTTTCTATCAACTAAATTATTTTTTTATCCAGATCAATATTAATTTAGTAAATCCTAGATGTTCAATGTTCCATTATGATTCTTCTCAAGTTCATAGGATATAATAATCCGTCTCTAAAGATTTTCATTCTCCCTCTTATAAATTCTCTCCCTCTACCCCTCATTTTCCACACTCAAATCTGAAACTCAAAATATCAGAGCAGAAGAGAACCCTAAATTTTCAAAAATCATTTGAATTCTCCAAATTTTCAGGTTCGGCAAATACACACACAGAAAATATACAGATTTCTCATGTATCCATGGCGGCACAATTCTATGAATCACTCACAGAAGTACAAAGGGAAATACTTCCTACCTACAAGTGAGTATTATCAGAGTGATTTTGTTGACCCGTTCTTAATTTATTAGGATCAGAATGATTTTTCTTTAATTGAGCAGGTACTGGATCAAATTGTTTGTGTCGATCTAGTCGTCAATAGTACTAAGTACGCATGCGTTCCCATTAACATGTTGCTCTTAAATAATCTTTTTCAAAAATATTGTTTTTCATTTTCAAAAGAATTTTATTTTGTAAAGAGTGAAAACACAAATTTGTAAAAATAGAAAATAATTGTTTTTAATACAATATTTTTATTTTTTAAAATCTGAAATAATAAAAAAAAAATCCCAATTTTTTTACAATTTTTTTCCCATTTTACAGTTTTTTTTTTCATTTTTTTACAAATATTTTCGTATTTGTATAAAGAAAAAAGGGAGTGGATTTAGTTTAGCCAATATGTATCTAACATGTGACATTTTAATTTTTAAATAAAAATATTAACGGTGGAGTGACATATATGACTAGAGACATGAATGGTAGGGATATATATGACCAAATAGTATAACAAAATAAAAATGTAACTTATATTGACTAGTAGAGGGACATATATGACCCTTTTCCGTTTATTGTTTCATTGAAGAAACAACTTTTTTCCTTTCCTTTTTGGTGAAGAATGTGAGAAATGCAATCAATTTTTCTATTTGTAATATTTTCTATCAACTAAATTATTTTTTTTATTCAGATCAATCTTAATTTAGTGAATCCTAGATGTTCAATGTTCCATTATGATTCTTCTCAAGTTCATAGGATATAATAATCCGTCTCTCAAGATTTTCATTCTCCCTCTTATAAATTCTCTCCCTCTACCCCTCATTTTCCACACTCAAATCTGTAAATCAAAATATCAGAGCAGAAGAAAACCCTAAATTCCCAAAAATCCTCTGAATTCTCCAAATTTTCAGGTTCGGCAAATACACACACAAAAAATATACATATTTCTCATGTATACATGGCGGCACAATTCTATGAATCACTCACAGAAGTACAAAGGGAAATACTTCCTACCTGCAAGTGAGCATTATCAGAGTGATTTTGTTGACCCCTTCTTAATTTAATTAAGATCTGAATGATTTTTCTTTAATTGAGCAGGTACTGGATCAAATTATTTGTGTCGATCAAGTCGTCTATAGTACTAAGTACGCATGCGTTCCCGTTAACATGTTGCTCTTAAATATTCTTTTTCAAAAATATTGTATTTCATTTTCAAAAGAATTTTATTTTGTAAAAAGTGAAAACACAAATTTGTAAAAATAGAAAAAAATTGTTTTTAATATAATATATTTATTTTTTAAAATCTGAAATAATAAAAAAAATTCCAGTTTTTTTCCTATTTTACATTTTATTTTCATTTTTTAAAAATATTTTCGTTTAGTATAAAGAAAAAGGGGAGTGGGTTAGTTCAACCAATATGTTTCTGACACGTGGCATTTTAATTTTTAAATAGAAATATTAACGGTATAGTGAAATATATGACCAGAGACATGAACGGTAGGGATATATATGACCAAATAGAATAACGAAGTACAAATGTAACTTATTTTGCCTAGTAAAGGGACATATATGATCCTTTTTCGTTTATTGTTTCATAGGAGAAACAACTTTTTTCCTTTTCTTTTTGGTGAAGAAAGTGAGAAATTCAATCAATTTTTTTATTTGTAATATTTTCTATCAACTAAATTATTTTTTTATCCAGATCAATATTAATTTAGTGAATTCTAGATGTTCAATGTTCCATTATGATTCTTCTCAAGTTCATAGGATCTAATAATCCGTCTCTCAAGATTTTCATTCTCCCACTTATAAATTCTCTCCCTCTACCCCTCATTTTCCACACTCAAATCTGTAACTAGAAATATCAGAGCAGAAGAAAAACCCTAAATTCCCAAAAATCCTCTGAATTCTCCAAATTTTCAGGTTTGGCAAATACACAAACAAAAAATATACAGATTTCTCATGTATCCATGGCGGCACAATTCTATGAATCACTCACAGAAGTACAAAGGGAAATACTTCCTACCTGCAAGTGAGTATTATCAGAGCGATTTTGTTGTCCCGTTCTTAATTTAATTAGGATCTGAATGATTTTTCTTTAATTGAGCAGGTACTGGATCAAATTGTTTGGGTCGATCAAGTCGTCAATAGTACTAAGTACGCATGCGTTCCCATTAACATGTTGCTCTTAAATATTCTTTTTCAAAAATATTGTTTTTCATTTTCAAAAGAATTTTATTTTGAAAAAAGTGAAAACACAAATTTGTAAAAACAGAAAAAAATTGTTTTTAATATAATATTTTTATTTTTTAAAATCAGAAATATTAAAAAAAAATCCCAGTTTTGTTACAATTTTTTCCCAATTTATAGTTTTTTTTTCATTTTTTTACAAATATTTTCGTTTTGGTATAAAGAAAAAGGGGAGGGCGTTTAGTTTAGCCAATGTCTCTGATACGTGGTATTTTAATTTTTAAATAGAAATATTAACGATAGAGTAACATATATGACCAGAGACATGAACGGTAGGGATATATATGACCAAATAGTATAACGAAGTACAAATGTAACTTATTTTGCCTAGTAGAGGGACATATATGATCCTTTTTCGTTTATTGTTTAATAGGAGAAACAACTTTTTCCCTTTTCTTTTGGGTGAAGAAAGTGAGAAATTCAATCAATTTTTTTATTTGTAATGTTTTCTATCAACTAAATTATTTTTTTATCCAGATCAATATTAATTTAGTGAATCCTGGATGTTCAATGTTCCATTAAGATTTTTCTCAAGTTCATAGGATATAATAATCCGTCTCTCAAGATTTTTATTCTCTCTCTTAACAATTCTCTCCCTCTGTCCCTCATTTTCCAAACTCAAATTTGTAACTCAAAATATCATAGCAGAAGAAAACCCTAAATTCCCAAAAATCCTCTGAATTCTCCAAATTTTCAGGTTCGGCAAATACACACACAAAAAATATACATATTTCTCATGTATCCATGGCGGCACAATTCTAATGTGTGCGATAACTTAATTTATACACTATTGAATTTTGATAAAAAGTTTTAAAACAACTTAGAAGCTCGATTGGACTTGAAGGAGATGAAAATAAGACCAAACTTATGGCCTCAATATCGAGCTAGTGGAGAGCATATCTTCCTGCTAATTTTTTCACAATGTCTCAACAGGAAAAGGAGTTATTTTATGAAGTACTCCAAAATGTCAAGTTTTCAGATGGCTATGCATCTAATATTTCAAGTTGAATTTGCAAACGAAAGTTATCTGAGCTAAAAGCTCATGATTTTCATGTTATAATTCATGAACTTCTTCCTCTTGCCTTGCGGAGATCAATAGATAAAAGAGTAAGTTCAAATTAAATTGCACTATGCACATTCTTTCGTGTTTTGTGTAGCAAAGAGCCAAAAGTAGAAGGTACAAAGGGAAATACTTCCTACCTGCAAGTGAGTATTATGAGAGTGATTTTGTTGACCCGTTCTTAATTTAATTTGGATCTGAATGATTTTTCTTTAATTGAGCAGGTACTGGATCAAATTATTTGTGTCGATCAAGTCGTCAATAGTACTAAGTACGCATGCGTTCCCGTTAACATGTTGCTCTTAAATATTCTTTTTCAAAAATATTGTTTTTCATTTTCAAAAGAATTTTATTTTGTAAAAAGTGAAAACACAAATTTGTAAAAACAGAAAAAAATGTTTTTAATATAATATTTTTATTTTTTAAAATCTGAAATAATAAAAAAAATTCCAGTTTTTTTACAATTTTTTTCCCAATTTACAGTTTTTTTTCATTTTTTTACAAATATTTTTGTTTTGGTATAAAGAAAAAGGGGAGGGGGTTTAGTTTAGCCAATGTCTCTGACACGTGGCATTTTTATTTTTAAATAGAAATATTAACGGTAGAGTGACATATATGACCAGAGACATGAACGGTAGGGATATATATGACCAAATAGTATAACGAAGTACAAATATAACTTATTTTGCCTAGTAGAGGGACATATATGATCCTTTTTCGTTTATTGTTTCATAGAAGAAACAACTTTTTTCCTTTTCTTTTTGGTGAAGAAAGTGAGAAATTCAATCAATTTTTTTTATTTGTAATGTTTTCTATCAACTAAATTATTTTTTTATCCAGATCAATACTAATTTAGTGAATCCTAGATGTTCAATGTTCCATTATGATTCTTCTCAAGTTCATAGGATATAATAATCCGTCTCTCAAGATTTTCATTCTCCCTATTATAAATTCTCTCCCTCTACCCCTCATTTTCCACACTCAAATCTGTAACTCAAAATATAAGAGCAGAAGAAAACCATAAATTCCCAAAAATCCTCTGAATTCTCCAAATTTTCAGGTTCGGCAAATACACACACAAAAAATATACATATTTCTCATGTATCCATGGCGGCACAATTCTATGAATCACTCACAAAAGTACAAAGGGAAATACTTCCTACCTGAAAGTGAGTATTATCAGAGTGATTTTGTTGACCCGTTCTATATTTAGTTAGGATATAAATGATTTTTCTTTAATTGAGCAAGTATTGGATCAAATTGTTTGTGTTGATCAAGTCATATATAATACTAAGTACGCATGTGTTCCCTTTAACATGTTGCTCTTAAATATTGTTTTTCATTTTCAAACGAATTTTATTTTATGAAAAGTGAAAACACAAATTTGCAAAAACAGAAAAAATTGTTTTTAATATAATATATTTATTTTTTAAAATGTGAAATAATAAATAAAATCCCATTTTTTACAATTTTGTTTGCTATTTTACATTTTATTTTCATTTTTTACAAATATTTTCGTTTTAGTATAAAGAAAAAGGAGAGTGGATTAGTTTAGCCAATATGTCTCTGACACGTGACATTTTAATTTTTAAATAGAAATATTAACGGTAGAGTGACATATATGACCAGAGACATGAACGGTAGGGATATATATGACCAAATAGTATAACGAAGTACAAATGTAAATTATTTTGACTAGTAGAGGGACATGTATGATCATTTTTCGTTTATTGTTTCATAGGAGAAACAAATTTTTTCCTTTTCTTTTTGGTGAAGAAAGTGAGAAATGCAATCAATTTTTTTATTTGTAATGTTTTCTATCAACTAAATTATTTTTTTATCTAGATCAATATTAATTTAGTGAATCCTAGATGTTCAATGTTCCATTATGATTCTTCTCAAGTTCATAGGATATAATAATCCGTCTCTCAAGATTTTCATTCTCCCTCTTATAAATTCTCTCCCTCTACCCCTCATTTTTCACACTCAAATCTGTAACTCAAAATATCAGAGCAGAAGAAAACCTTAAATTCCCAAAAATCTTCTGAATTCTCCAAATTTTCAGGTTCGGCAAATGCACACACAAAAAATATACAGATTTCTCATGTGTCCATGGCGGCACAATTATATGAATCACTCATAGAAGTACAAAGGGAAATACTTCCTACCTGCAAGTGAGTATTATCAGAGTGATTTTGTTGACCCGTTCTTAATTTAATTAGGATCTGAATGATTTTTCTTTAATTGAGCAGGTACTGGATCAAATTGTTTGTGTCGATCAAGTCGTCAATAGTACTAAGTACGCATGCGTTCTCTTTAACATGTTGCTCTTAAATTCTTTTTCAAAAATATTGTTTTTCATTTTCAAAAGAATTTTATTTCGTAAAAAGTAAAAACACAAATTTGTAAAAACAGAAAAAATTGTTTTTAATATAATATTTTTATTTTTTAAAATCTATAAATATAAAAAAAATCCAAGTTTTTTTACAATTGTTTTCCCATTTTAAAGTTTTTTTTTATTTTTTTACAAATATTTTCGTTTTGGTATAAAGAAAAAGTGGAGTGGGTTTAGTTTAGCCAATGTCTCTGACACGTGACATTTTAATTTTTAAATAAAAATATTAACGGCAGAGTGACATATAAGACTAGAGACATGAACGGTAGAGATATATATGACCAAATAGTATAACGAAGTACAAATATAACTTATTTTGACTAGTAGAGAGACATATATTACCCTTTTCCGTTTATTGTTTCATTGAAGAAACAACTTTTTTCTTTTCTTTTTGGTGAAGAATGTGACAAATGCAATAAATTTTTTTATTTGTAATGTTTTCTATAAACTAAATTATTTTTTTATCCAGATCAATATTAATTTATTAAATCATAAAAGTTCAATGTTCCATTATGATTATTCTCAAGTTCATAGGATATAATAATCCGTCTCTTAAGATTTTCATTCTCCCTCTTATAAATTCTCTCCCTCTACCCCTCGTTTTCCAAAAATCTGTAACTCAAAATATCAGAGCAGAAGAAACCCCTAAATTCCCAAAAATCCTCTGAATTCTACAAATTTTCAGGTTCGGCAATTACACACACAAAAAATATACGGATTTCTCATGTATCCATGGCGGCACAATTCTATGAATCACTCAAGAAGTACAAAGGGAAATACTTCCTACCTGCAATTGAGTATTATCAGAGTGATTTTGTTGACCCGTTCTTAAATTAATTAGGATCTGAATGATTTTTCTTTAATTGAGCAGGTACTGGATCAAATTGTTTGTGTCGATCAAGTCGTCAATAGTACTAAGTAGGCATGCGTTCCTTTTAACATGTTGCTCTTAAATATTGTTTTTCAAAAATATTGTTTTTCATTTTCAAAAGAATTTTATTTTGTAAAAAGTGAAAACACAAATTTGTAAAAACTGAAAAAAATTGTTTTTAATATAATATATTTATTTTTTAAAATATGAAATAATAAAAAAATCCCAGTTTTTTTGCCTATTTTACATTTTTTTTCATTTTTTCACAAATATTTTCGTTTTAGTATAAAGAAAAAGGGGAATGAGTTTAGTTTAACCAATATGTCTCTAACACGTGACATTTTAATTTTTAAATAAAAATATTAACGGCAGAGTGACATATATGACTAGTGACATGAACGGTAGAGATATATGACCAAATAGTATAACGAAGTACAAATATAACTTATTTTGACTAGTAGAGGGACATATATGACCCTTTTCCGTTTATTGTTTCATAGGAGAAATAACTTTTTTTCTTTCCTTTTTGGTGAAGAAAGTGAGAAATGCAATCAATTTTTTTATTTGTAATGTTTTCTATCAACTAAATTATTTTTTTATCCAGATCAATATTAATTTAGTGAATCCTAGATGTTCAATGTTCCATTATGATTCTTCTCAAGTTCATAGGATATAATAATCCGTCTCTCAAGATTTTCACTCTACCTCTTATAAATTCTCTCCCTCTACCCCTCATTTTCCACACTCAAATCTGTAACTCAAAATATCAGAGCAGAAGAAAACCCTAAATTCCCAAAAATCCTCTGAATTCTCCAAATTTTAAGGTTCGTCAAATACACACACAAAAAATATACAGATTTCTCATGTATCCATAGCGGCACAATTCTATGAATCACTCACAGAAGTACAAAGGGAAATACTTCCTACCTGCAAGTGAGTATTATCAGAGCGATTTTGTTGACCCGTTCTTAATTTAATTAGGATCTGAATGATTTTTCTTTAATTGAGCAGGTACTGGATCAAATTGTTTGTGTCGATCAAGTCGTCAATAGTACTAAGTACGCATGCGTTCCCATTAACATGTTGCTCTTAAATTTTGTTTTTCAAAAAAATTGTTTTTCATTTTCAAAAGAATTATATTTTGTAAAAAGTGAAAACATAAATTTGTAAAAACAGAAAAAAAATTTCATATAATATTTTTATTTTTTAAAATCTTAATTAATAAAAAAAATCCCAGTTTTTTATCAATTTTTTTCCCATTTTGCAATTTTTTTACAAATATTTTCGTTTTCGTATAAAGAAAAAGGGGAGTGGGTTTTGTTTAACCAATATGTCTCTGACACGTGACATTTTAATTTTTAAATACAAATATTAACGGCAGAGTGACATATATGACTAGAGACATGAATGGTAGGGATATATATGACCAAATAATATAACGAAGTACAAATGTAACTTATTTTGACTAATAGAGGGACATATATGACCATTTTCCGTGTGTTGTTTCATAGAAGAAACAACTTTTTTTCTTTCCTTTTTGGTGAAGGATGTTGAAATGCAATCAATATTTTTATTTGTAATATTTTCTATCAACTAAATTATTTTTTTATCCAGATCAATATTAGTTTAGTGAATCCTAGATGTTCAATGTTCCATTATGATTCTTCTCAAGTTCATGGGATATAGTAATCCGTCTCTCAAGATTTTCATTCTCCCTCTTATATATTCTCTCCCTCTACCCCTCGTTTTCCTCACTCAAATCTGTAACTCAAAATACCAGAGCACAAGAAAACCCTAAATTCCCAAAAATCCTCTGAATTCTCCAAATTTTCAGGTTCGGTAAATACACACACAAAAAATATACAGATTTCTCATGTATTCATGGCGGCACAATTCTATGAATCACTCACAGAAGTACAAAAGGAAATACTTCCTACCTGCAAGTGAGTATTATCATAGTGATTTTGTTGACCCGTTCTTAATTTAATTAGGATCTGAATGATTTTTCTTTAATTGAGCAGGTACTGGATCAAATTATTTGTGTCGATCAAGTCGTCAATAGTACTAAGTGCTCATGCGTTCCCTTTAACATGTTGCTCTTAAATATTGTTTTTCATTTTCAAAAGAATTTTATTTTGTAAAATGTGAAAACACAAATTTGTAAAAACAGAAAAAATTGTTTTTAATATAATATTTTAATTTTTTAAAATCTGAAATAATAAAAAAATCCCAATTTTTTAACAATTTTTTTCTCATTTTACAAATATTTTCATTTTTTTAAAAATATTTTCGTTTTAGCATAAAGAAAAAGGGGAGTGAGTTTAGTTTAACCAATATGTCTTTGACACGTGACATTTTAATTTTTAAATAAAAATATAAACGGCAGAGTGACATATATGACTAGCGACATGAACGGTAGAGATATATATGACCAAATAGTATAATGAAGTACAAATGTAACTTATTTTGACTAGTAGATGGACATATATGACCCTTCTCCGTGTATTGTTTCATAGAAACAATTTTTTTTCTCTCCTTTTTGGTGAAGGATTTGAGAAATGCAATCAATTTTTTTATTTGTAATGTTTTCTATCAACTAAATTATTTTTTTGTCCAGATCAATATTAATTTAGTGAATCCTAGATGTTCAATGTTCCATTATGATTCTTCTCAAGTTCATTGGATTTAATAATCCGTCTCTCAAGATTTTCATTCTCCCACTTATAAATTCTCCCCCTCTACCCCTTATTTTCCTCATTCAAATCTGTAAATCAAAATATCAGAGCAGAAGAAAACACTAATTTCCCAAAAATCCTCTGAATTCTCCAAATTTTAAGGTTCGGCAAATACACACACAAAAAATATACAGATTTCTCATGTATCCACGGCGGCACAATTCCATGGATCGCTCACAGAAGTACAAAGGAAAATACTTCCTACCTGCAAGTGAGTATTATCAGAGTGATTTTGTTGACCCGTTCTTAATTTAATTAGGATCTAAATGATTTTTCTTTAATTGAGCAGGTACTGGATCAAATTGTTTGTGTCGATCAAGTCGTGAATAGTACTAAGTACGCATGCGTTCCCTTTAACATGTTGCTCTTAAATATTGTTTTTCAAAAATATTGTTTTTCATTTTCAAAAGAATTTTATTTTGTAAAAAGTTTAAACACAAATTTGTAAAAACAGAAAAACGGTTTTTAATATAATTTTTTTTTTGTTAAAATCTGAAAAAATAAAAAAATCCCAGTTTTTTTACAATTTTTCTCATTTTACAATTTTTTTCATTTTTTAAAAAATATTTTCGTTTTATTATAAAGAAAAAGGGGAGTGAGTTTAGTTTAACCAATATGTCTTTGACACGTGACATTTTAATTATTAAATAAAAATATTAATGGCAGAGTGACATATATGACTAGAGACATAAACGGTAGGGATATATATGACCAAATAACGAAGTATAAATGTAACTTATTTTGAGTAGTAGATGGACATATATGACCCTTTTTCCGTTTATTGTTTCATAGGAGAAACAACATTTTTTCTTTCTTTTTTGGTGAAGAAAGTGAGAAATGCAATCAATTTTTTTATTTGTAATGTTTTCTATCAACTAAATTATTTTTTTAACCAGATCAATATTAATTTAGTGAATTCTAGATGTTCAATGTTCCATTATGATTCTTCTCAAGTTCATAGGATAGAATAATCCGTCTCTCAAGATTTTCATTCTCCCTCTTATATATTTTCTCTCTCAACCCCTCATTTTCCACACTCAAAATATCAGAGCAGAAGAAAACCCAAAATTCCCAAAAATCCTCTGAATTCTCCATATTTTCAGGTTCTGTAAATACACACACAAAAAATATACAAATTACTCATGTGTCCATGGCGGCACAATTCTATTAATCACTCACAGAAGTACAAAGGGAAATACTTCCTACTTGCAAGTGAGTATTATTAGAGTGATTTTGTTGACCCGTTGTTAATTTAATTAGGATCTGAATGATTTTTCTTTAATTGAGCAGGTACTGGATCAAATTGTTTGTGTCGATCAAGTCGTCAATAGTACTAAGTACACATGCGTTCCCTTTAACATGTTGCTCTTAAATATTGTTTTTCAAAAATATTGTTTTTCATTTTCAAAAGAATTTTATTTTGTAAAAAGTGAAAACACAAATTTGTAAAATCAGAAAAAAAAAAATTAATATAATATTTTTATTTTTTAAAATATGAAATAATAAAAAAATCCCAGTTTTTTTCACAATTTTTTCTCATTTTACAATTTTTTTCATTTTTTTAAAAATATATTCTTTTTAGTATAAAGAAAAAGGGGAATGGCTTTAGTTTTACCAATATGTCTTTGACACGTGACATTTTTAATTTTTAAATAAAAATATTAACGGCAGTGTGACATATATGACTGGAGAAATGAACGGTAAGGATATATATGATCAAATAGTATAACAAAGGATAAATATAACTTATTTTGACTAGTAGAGGGACATATATGACCCTTTTCCGTTTATTGTTTCATAGGAGAAACACCTTTTTTATTTCCTTTTTGGTGAAGAAAGCGAGAAACGCAATCAATTTTTTATTGGTAATGTTTTCTATCAACTAAATTATTTTTTTATCCAGATCAATATTAATTTAGTGAATCCTAGATGTTCAATGTTCCATTATGATTCTTCTCAAGTTCATAGGATATAATAATCCGCCTCTCAAGATTTTCATTCTCGCTCTTATAAATTCTCTCCCACTACCCCTCATTTTCCAAACTCAAATTTGTAACTCAAAATATTAGAGCAGAAGAAAACCCTAAATTTCCAAAAATCTTCTCAATTCTCCAAATTTTCAGGTTCGGCAAATACACACACAAAAAATATACAGATTTCTCATGTATCCATTGCGGCACAACTCTATGAATCGCTCACAGAAGTACAAAGGGAAATACTTCCTACCTGCAAGTGAGTATTATCAGAGTGATTTTGTTGACCCGTTCTTAATTTAATTAGGATCTGAATAATTTTTCTTTAATTGAGCAGGTACTGGATCAAATTGTTTGTGTCGATCAAGTCGTCAATAGTACTAACTGCTCATGCGTTCCCTTTAACATGTTGCTCTTATATATTGTTTTTCAAAAATATTATTTTTCTTTTTAAAAAGAATATTATTTTGTAAAACGTGAAAACACAAATTTGTAAAAACAGAAAAAATTGTTTTGAATATAATATATTTATTTTTTAAAATCTGAAATAATAAAAAAAATCCCAGTTTTTTTACAATTTTTTTCTCATTTTACAATTTTTATCATTTTTTTACAAATATTTTCGTTTTATTATAAAGAAAAAGGGGAGTGAGTTTAGTTTAACCAATATGTCTTTGACACGTGACATTTTAATTTTTACGTAAAATATAAATGGCAGAGTGACATATATGACTAGAGACATGAACGGTAGGGATATATATGACCAAATAGTATAACGAAGTACAAATGTAATTTATTTTGACTAGAAGAGGGACATATATGACCATTTTCCGTTTATTGTTTCATAGGAAAAACAACTTTCTTTCATTCCTTTTTGGTGAAGAAAGTGAGAAATGCAATCAATTTTTTTATTTGTAATGTTTTCTATCAACTAAGTTATTTTTTTATCCAGATCAATATTAATTTAGTGAATCCTAGATGTTCAATGTTCTATTATGATTCTTCTCAAGTTCATGGGATATAATAATCCGTCTCTCAAGATTTTCATTCTTCCTCTTATAAATTCTCTCCCTCTACCCCTCATTTTCCACATTCAAATCTGTAACTCAAAATATCAGAGCAGAAGAAAACCCTAAATTCCCAAAAATCCTCTAAATTCTCCAAATTTTCAGGTTCGGCAAATACACACACAAAAATATACAGATTTCTCATGTATCCATGGCGGCACAATTCTATGGATCGCTCACAGAAGTACAAAGGGAAATACTTCCTACCTGCAAGTGAGTATTATCAGAGTGATTTTGTTGACCCGTTTTTAATTTAATTAGGATCTAAATGATTTTTCTTTAATTGAGCAGGTACTGGATCAAATTGTTTGTGTCGATCAAGTCGTCAATAGTACTAAGTACGCATGCGTTCCCTTCAAAATGTTGCTCTTAAATATTGTTTTTCTAAAATATTGTTTTTCATATTCAAAAGAATTTTATTTCGTAAAAAGTGAAAACACAAATTTGTAAAAACAGAAAAAAATTGTTTTTAATATAATATTTTTATTTTTTAAAATCTGAAATAATATAAAAAATCCCAATTTTTTTACAATTTTTCCCGTTTTACAATTTTTTTTTCATTTTTTTACAAATATTTTCGTTTTAGTATAAAGAAAAAGGGGAGTGGGTTTAGTTTAACAAATATGTCTTTGACACGTGATATTTTAATTTTTAAATAAAAGTATTAACGGCAGAGTGACATATATGACTAGAGACATGAACGGTAGGGATATATATGACCAAATAGTATAACGAAGTACAAATGTAACTTATTTTGACTAGTAGAGGGACATATATGACCTTTTTCCGTTTATTGTTTCATAGGAGAAACAACTTTTTTTCTTTCCTTTTTGGTGAAGAAAGTGAGAAATGCAATCAACTTTTTTATTTGTAATATTTTCTATCAACAAAATTATTTTTTTATCCAAATCAATATTAATTTAGTGAATCCTAGATGTTCAATGTTCCATTATGATTCTTCTCAAGTTCATAGGATATAATAATCCGTCTCTCAAGATTTTCATTCTCCCTCTTATAAATTCTCTCCCTCTACCCCTCATTTTCCACACTCAAATTTGTAACTCAAAATATCATAGCGGAAGAAAACCCTAAATTCCCAAAAATCCTCTGAATTCTCCATATTTTCAGGTTCGGCAAATAAACACACAAAAAATATACAGCTTTCTCATGTATCCATTGCTGCACAACTCTATGAATCACTCACAGAAGTAAAAAGGGAAATACTTCCTACCTGCAAGTGAGTATTATCAGAGTGATTTTGTTGACCTTTCTTAATTTAATTAGGATCTGAATGATTTTTCTTTAATTGGGATTTGATTATTATTCGTCATCGTTTTGGACATGTATATGCTTTCCAAACTTGTCCAAATTTCACGTGCAGTGACTTCATCAATGATGTTATTTACCACATCATCTGATAAGTGCAACCTGATTGCACTAGCTGCTCTTTCATCCAAGTCAGTCCGATCCTCAGCTTTCATAGTATCAGACTTTTTGGCATCAGCATCTAGTACCTTGTGTAATCCTTGTTGAATGAGCAGATCCCTCATCCTTCTTTGCCATGTTGAGAAATCGCTATCTCCGTTGAATTTTGCTACCTCGTAATTTACTCCAGACATTTTTTTCCACCGAATATAGTACTACCAACAATGAATTGTATTTTTGTGAACGAGCAGAACATGTGCTCTGATAACATTGTTGGGAATAAACCCCACATAAATAATATTCACGGTAATAAAAACGGAATAATAATGTAGCACCGAGATACGACATTTAACAGGAATAAAAGAGTAATAATGACACCAAGATTTTTACGTAGAAAACCTTTCTAAATAAGAGAAAAAACCACGACCCCAAGAGGAGCAACTGATATCATTATAGTAAGGAATTTTACAATTTTTAGGCCTGAGTAAAATACTACAAAGACCACTACAACAGTCAAAAAGAAATAACACTCTTTTGATATTCCATCTCACTACAATATCGCTCATACTCTCTATTTTCCTTACAAACTAGTTTTTTTATACCTTTTCTGTGATGCATCACTCTTTCTCATGTTTAAAATTCAGCTCCATTCATTTCCAAACTTGGGCCCAAAGTAATTATAGACACGTGTCTATTACAAATGGGATGGACCCCACAGGAAAATCTAATATGCCACGTGTATTATCTAATAAAGGAAGGTTTAGTGTAGAAATAATATCATTATTCTTAGCTGGAATTTAAAAAAAAAAAAAGAGATATGTGGATGGCTAAGATGGGAGCTAGTAGCAGTTACTTATCCAACGGCCAGATTAGCTCAATCAGTTGTAACAAACCGGTACCGATTTCGGTTACACAATTTTGGACCGGTATTAATCATTTCCTCAAACAGACCAACCCATTTCCATTTCAGTAAATTGATCGAGCTGGTGGAATTATTCCATTTTAATTCTTACTCCATGAAAATATTTATCCATTTGTTCTGAATTTCGATTTTGTTCCATCAAAACTATGCACATAAGACTTGGACTTTAAAAACAACGTACAATAATTGAAGGACCTTTATATCTTGTTTGGATGGTTATTACATGTTGTATTACAGAAGTGTATTGAAATTTTAAATACAATAATTCATTTTGATTGTTATTTAAATTTTATTGTAACGCATAATTAGATTTGTTGTTACATAACGATAAAAAATATCACTTTATGGAACGATCCATTTGGTGTGGTCACGTCGTTACCTAATTTTTTCTTCTCATCTTTCATTCCTTATTATTAAATAATCCTATTTTATTCTTTGCTTGTCTTTTTATATAATAATTTTATCTTGTACCTTATTTTCTAAAATTAAGTTGCAACTTTATTTTTCACATTATTGATGTATGACATCATGAAATGATGACAATCAATACAACATATCCAAACATTGTATACATCATAACGATACGATATAATACAATAGATTGTGAAACCATACATAACAACCATCCAAACAAGCTATTACTTGACCCCACTTGTGAGAGTATGTTGGGTTGTTGTTGTTTTCTCATTAAAAGAGATATTCACCATATGGATATTCATGAATATGTGGTAGTAACCAAATTAATTGAGAACTCTGCAAATTCAACTATACTATTTTGGAGAAACACAATTGATTACCGATAAGGTATTGCGTTGTAGTAAGTCTCAAAGAAACTTATTCAATTTTCAAAGTATACGCGAAAGCAGTTTACTATATTGAGACATTAAATAAAGGAAAGATTTGACATCTTTTATTACTACAACCTGTAGCGGGATAATCTGTATGTGAAAAGCTACCCACTTTTATTCTCCAGTTGTATTACACAAACAAAAGAATGTCACAATAAAATGAATGTTTATTGATATAAAAATCCATATCATAATAAACATGGAGTTTATTGATAATTGCACATGTCATGGTATAAACATGAACTTATCAATATTGATAATTTATTAAGTTGGCATAAGCAGTTTAGCCATATCAATTTAAATATGATGTGCAAAAATAATAGAGAATTCACTTGGGTAAATATTAAAAAACTAGAAAGTTCTTTATGGATTCTCTTATATTGCTTGTTCTCATTAATTAATTGACCAACTAGAGTTGGAATTGAATCCCATGAATTCTGAAAATATCAAAGGTGAATATGAGCCCATTCACCTGCCACGTATACCACATAAGATGCATCTATGATGTGGTTACATGTCGATTATTATTAGCCTGTAACCTGGCCGGTGCTTGCGAGGTAACTTGCTCAGTAATTTAATTTCGAACTTAATTTCCAGATTTTCTATTCAAGAAGTTCATCTTGATAAGTTGGTTTACATCACAGCTGATTTACCAAAATAGTTTATTGAGTGTCTCCACTTAATAGCTAAACTATTGCTTATGAGAACAAAGTTATCTATATCCGTTTGATATAGGTTATATACGAAAGTATATTACATTCTCCCCTAACAAGTGGTTCAGGGTTAGGAACCAAATAACTCTATCTTATTATTATTGATGTGCAGTGTATATTTTGATTAACACCATAATGTACAAAGATGGATTTCCAAAGTTGATGAAGCAAGTTAGTTTTTCTAACATGAGGGGGAGACAAGATACAATAGTTGAGAAAAAAGTTACATAGAATGAATTATTATTTATACATATAGATCCTCGAATAGGATAATATGAATTTGAAGTTCATAAAAGGATAATTCATCTGCAATATATTTCAAAGCATGCCATATGCATTTGTTGACCTAAAGAAAGTAACTATATTCTCATTGCAAATGCTCGTATTATGTCCTAGAAGGACAAAATTTATGGTACGCTTGAAGCATATAGACAAATCGATTTCAAATAGAACTTCTTGATAAAAAAGATGAGCAAATGATCAAAGTGATCATAATAAGGAGGCAAGTGATCTAGACGATCACATGACATAACAATTCATTAAATCTCGTGAGAGATTCAAGTACCTCAATATATGAAAGAAGGGATCTCTATATTATTTCTTTATGAAAAATGTTGGAATCGATATAAAATGTTCGTCGACGACATCTATGATAGCGCCAATATAGATGAGGATCTTAAGTCTGTCGCCTACAGGTACAAAAGTATTGGCTAAATGGAAGAGATACAATTCAAATAGAATTGATTCCATATGAAAGACATGTAGTTTTGGACATGTAGTTCAAATACTTGAAAGTATAGAATCAATAGTATGTGCAATCAGTGAAAAGAATTTTGTAAAAACAGAAAAAAGTGAAAACACAAATTTGTAAAAACAGAAAAAATTATTTTTAATATAATATTTTTATTTTTTAAAATGTGAAATAAAAAAATTCCCAGTTTTTACAATTTTTTCCCCATTTTAAGATTTATTTTATTTTTTACAAATATTTTCGTTTTAATATAAAGAAAAAGGGGAGTGAGTTTAGTTTAACCAATATGAATGTGACACGTGGTGTTTAAATTTTTAAATAAAAATATTCACGGCAGAGTGATATATATGACAAGAGACATGAACGGTAGGGATGTATATGACCAAATAGTATAACGAATGACAAATGTAACTTATTTTGACTAGTAGACGGACATATATGACCCTTTTCCGTTTATTGTTTTATAGGGGAAGCAACTTTTTTTCTTTTCTTTTTGGTAAAGAAATTGAGAAATACAATTAATTTTTTTATTTGTAATATTTTCTATCTATTAAATTATTTTTTTAATCAGATAAATATTAATTTAGTGAATAGTAGATGTGCTCCTTTATGATTCTTCTTTATATAATTTCAATCCCCCTCTTATAATCAACATCTCCACTAACTGAAATCTCCACTAATACAGATGGAGTAAGAACTTATTTATTTGCAATTAATGAAGTTCGGAATCTTAATTTTTCAGATCTCAAATATTAAATGTGTTTATTTTTAAAGTCTTAATATTAATAATGTAGATCTTAATATTAAGTGATTTTTTTAACGTCACTACTATTTAATGTGTCTGAATATATTTATATGATTAAAATCTATAATAAATACTAATAAAATGCTATTATCAATATTCATTACTATCTGTTGTCATCGCTTACCATTATCAACTACCACCACCACCATAGTCAACTATCACCATGATCACTATCCTCAACCACAACCGCCACCATTACCACCACCTATTATCCTTGCCACCATTATCCTCAACTACAACCACACACTCGCCCACCTCAATCAATCACCTCATCACCATCAAAAATCATAGCCGACACCACTAGCTATTATAAACTACCACCAGTCATCATCACCTTTGTCAATCACAATCACGGCCATCATCACCATTTATCATTATAAATTATCACCACCTACCATCACTATCCTCAATCATTATCGTCATTACTATCAATCACCACTAATTATTATTCAGATCTTAAAACACATCTCAAATATTTAAATATATATATATTCTAATTATAATACACATCTTAATATTCAAATTAAACCTGTCTAATGGGCCAACATTAGCATCATCTCGATAATCATCATCTTTATCGGCCAACATTAGCAACGGAACTTGGGGCGAAAGCACATCAAAATTCCCCTTAGGGGCAGCAGTTCGCCATGAAGTACAAACAGCACCAAAAGCAATAAAATCTTCAATCACCTTAACACGCTGCGCAATCGAAATAAGGAGGTCACGAGGCAATTCTGCCCAGTTTGCCATAGCTTAGAAAGAAGAGGATGTAACTGTGCAAGGGCTTAGAGAAAACAATTGCTTGTTGGGTCGACTTTGACGACATTTATAACAAGTACAATATGCCCTATGTTGACTAGGATTTGGATGGGAATAGCATTGATAAGCCCAATATCTTTCTAACTGAACAATTCGACTTTGTTTCCACTTCTAATTTGACCCAAACATGGACATAGTGCTCGCATAATGATTTTTAAAAAAAAACTGTATATACTATACTAAGGACTTATATAACATTTTTTCATAGTTTTCCAATTTTCAATAAATAATTTTAACTTTTTAAACAATTTTTATATACATGCAATTCCTTAAAATGCTCTCACATCCGTTATTAATACCTTCAATTAAGTGATTCTCTCATCCCTTTCTCCCTCTTATTCTATGCAATCAATTCATGTAGCTTTTAGGTCTCCATAAAAATCACACATAATGATCGGCGCTCATCAACATACATATGGTTTATTGCATCAAATTTTATTAACATAAATTAATATAGCTAGTAAACATTAAATTAAAAAAATTTTGAAGCTTTGAATTTGATATTCCGGGATGAAACATACAACCGTTCAAACGCACGGTAGGAGTGTTTAACCGTTAGGTGCATTGCATTCCAACGTGCGATTTCCTACATATTAAATGTTTCAAAACTAACAAGATTTTTCGATGTGCAAATTAATCAGGTTTTGGTAGTTGGTTTTGTTGGTAGTCTAGCATCCCTTGCTTCATAAAATTCAAAGGCACAGATGGCCTCCGCAAGCAATCTACCAATCATCGGTCTTAAGGATAGCCCAACATCGGCTATTCTGCAGCTAGAATCAATATCTGCTGAAGAGAATAAAATATTGCGTCTCCGCATAATGGAAATGTGGGACGCCTGGTCTAATGTAGGGAACCGCCAAGTGCAATCCCTGGGTTCCCTGAGTTGATCCCCAGGTCAAATAAGGTTACCAACACCCTTGTGCCCGACCTGCTCATCCCATGCGGGCACCCTCCAATGATCCTGGCATGCCTTCTGTGGTTCGAGCACCAGCTTCAAGGGCACTTCCTCCAATGTTCATCTTTCAGGGTCCACAGCTTCAGTCAAAAATAGCATACGTGCCCCCATACTTTTTCACTCAACCTCCGCAATATGATCTCTCAGTGAAGCAAGAAAAAGTTGCTAAAATTCCCGAGCAAGAGGAATTTGCTCGGAAGATGAAGAGCCTGGAACAAAGCCTGAAAAATCTGCAAGGTCTGAGTGGTCGGATGAGCGTTTCATTCTCTAACTCTGTATGTTTCCCCATGTCCACTTGCCAGTTGGCTTCAAAATGCTAAAATTTGAAAAGTACAACGGGCACGGAGACCCTATCGCCATCTGAAACAATATTGTAACCAGTTGAGGGGTGCTGGTGGAAGAGAGGAGCTGCTAATGGCCTATTTTAGGGAAAGCCTCACAGGAATCGCTTTTGAGTGGTATACGGATCAAGAAATTACTCACTGGTATGTGTGGGATGATATGGCTCGAGATTTTGTCCGTCAGTTCTAGTATAATGTGGACATCGCTCCCGACAGAAACACTTTATCCAATTTGAAAACAGAAATTGCGGTAAGCTTTCGCGAATATATTGTCAAATGGCGGGAGGAAGCTGCAGGGTAAAGCCTCCAATAGACGAAACTGAAATGGTCATGGTCTTTTTGCAGGCCCAAGAGGCTGACTACTTCCAGAACATGATGACTGCTGTGGGTAAGCCAACTAGTTGTTGTTATGTTATGGGGTTTTATCTGAGCCTTTGACTGTCTTATTTGCATACCTCTTATGTATTATTTTTTTTGCTTGTCGTTCTAGTATTTTTACCTTTGAAAACTCCATATATATCCTATCTCTCTCTCCCCCTCTTATGATTAGAGGTCCTAATACCCCAGGACTAACAGGTTGGGACGGGTATTAGCATGCAATAAGTAAACGATACCAACGCATTTAAATACCTTAACGGGGCGGGAAGGGTAGAATATGGAGATGATGATCGGTGCGCTAATACCATATGTAACCCCTCTTTGAGGAGTATGTGTGGGGTATTGCACCGATATGATCCATATTATAGTCAAACCTAGGACCCTCTTTCCTTTGCTTTCTTTATTTAAACGTTTTTCTAAATAATGTTTTCTTTTCAAATTCATTCTCTCTTCTACTTTATTTAACTTATGCCTTTCCCTTTTCAAAATTCCTAAGTTGTCAAAATGTTTATATGTGAATCTTATCTGTTTACTTGCTTCATCTCTTCAGAAAGTCACGTTAGCACGGTCGGGAACCACACTAGTGGATCTTGAGGGGTGCCTAACACCTTACCCTCGAGATAATCTCAAGCCCTTACCCGAACTCAGGTTTTCTTTCAAAATACTCCTCTCATCTTTAAAAATATCCTAATGCACTATAATCATTAGGTGGCAACTCTTCAAATTCCATAACCCAATTCCCAAACGGGAATGAGAGTTGTTTTGCCCATAATGTCGTAAAACCCGATTTCGCTTTTGAAAAAGGGGGCGTCGACACCGTTGACTTGGGACACCAAAAAGCAAACCATCCCAAATGGCGACGCTGAATAAAAATAAATAAATAATCTCATTTCGAATAATATCACTTAAAGTGGAAAAACTCCCTTGTACTACCCTCCGGTGTGTAAAAATGAGGTGTGACACCACCCGCTCCCATTTCATCATGTGTTGTGGTAGGCATATCACCCGCTCCATTTTCATCAATAACTTGTGGTAGGCGTACCACCCACTCCCATTTAATTTCAACACAATATAACAATACAATCCCGGCAAGGGGACAAATCAATATAATAACTTTCCGGCAAGGGAACAAAAGTAAAGTAATAACTTCCCGGCAAGGAAAATAGTAATATCAAATCATACGTCCCGGCAAGGGAGAGTCAGCTATAACTAATCTTATTCAACTTCTACTTAACGCAATTTAATACCAATATCATTACTCAATATTGAGAATCATCAATCAAAGCTTTCATAGAATCAATTAGGATTGCAACAATTATCAATTTAAGACCCATGTCATACTTGACACCAAAGTATAGATAATCGTCACTGATAAGAATGGACCTTGGGCGTAACTCAACCCCAAAAGCTAGCTTATGAGGTGAGGATCGCCCAAGCCATATAAGGAGACCAAGGACCTCAAATCCCTGCGATGTGGGACAACTCAACACCCTCCCTCACGCCCAGATCTCTGGAGCGTGGACAACATAAAGGGAGGCCCAACATCGGTAACAATAATTGGGATGGGCCTGGCTCTGATACCATGATAAGAATGGACTTTGGGCCTAACTCAACCCCAAAAACTAGCTTACGAGGTGAGGATTGCCCAAGCCATATAAGGAGACCAAGGACCTCAAATCCCTCCGATGTGGGACAACTCAACACCCTGCCTCACGCCCAGACCATTGGAGCGTGGACAATATAAATGGGGCCCCAACATCGGTAACAATAATTGGGATGGGCCTGGCTCTGATACCATGATAAGAATTGACCTTGGGCCTAACTCAACCCCAAAAGCTAGCTTATGAGATGAGGATTGCCTAAGACATATAAGGAGACCAAGGACCTCAAATCCCTCCGATGTGGGACAACTCAACAATCACCATGTATATACGTCGTACACAACACAAAACAAGTAGCAATATGACTCAACTCCTAATCCCTCAAGCTAAGATTAGACCGAACACTTACCTCAAACTTCCATGGCCAATTCAATCCACAATAACCGCTTTCCCTCTCGAATTCAGCTCCAAATCAATCAAATATATACAATAATAACTTCATAATATCAATACATGCTAAACAAATCAAACCCAATGCCTAAGTATAGCTTTCCAAGCATTCTTCCCAAATTTTCAAAAATCGCCCCCGGGCCCGCTTGGTCAAACCACGAGGTTCGAACCAAAACCAAATCACTCATTCACTCATGAGCCCGAATATATAATTTGTTTTCAAATTCGACCCTAAAACAAGGTCTAAATCAAGAAAAATCAAAAAAAAAACTAACTCTAGCCAACTCCATAATTTCTACCCTTAATTACATGTTTTAGGCCTAGGAATTCATTAGATGTTGATGGGAAATGAAGAAAATGAGTTAAAGATTACTAACCCAGGAGACTTTGGTGAAGAAGAGCTTCAAGAATCGCCCTAGAGCTTTGGAGAAGACAAGTTTTATGAAGTTTTTGGTGAATCCCGTAACAGTTCTGTTTTGGGAAATTAAATAACCGGGCAAATTTATTCTACGCGATCGCAGAAAAGGGGTTGCGATAGAATTGGGTAAGGTCTTCTGTGCACTGTGATCGCTGAAGTAAGGTTTCGATCGCATATACTGGAGTTTCTGAGCATTGCGATCGCGGACGATAACACGCGATCGCATAGAAGGAATAAAATGAAGGTTGGGCTTTATACAATGTGATCGCATAGAGTAGAATGTGTTCGCACGGAACAATTTGTGAACCCCTGAAGTTTGCTCTATGCAATCACGACCCTTGTTATGCGATTGCATAGAAGGAATCGCTCGACAACAGACAACAACTATTTCTGCAACATTTATAAGGCTAAAACTATCCCGAAACACATCTGAATCACACCCGAGCCCTCGGGGATCCTAACCAAACACGTGAACTAACTCAACAACATCATACGAACTTATCTGAGCGATCAAATCACCAAAATAACATCAAAAAGAATAAATCAAACCTCAAAAATGAAGAGTTTTTCCTAAAACTTCATTAAGTTTCAAAGTTAGGATTTCAAGTATGAAACACGTCAAACGACGTCCAACTTTAGCCAAATTTAATAGAAAGGACTTAAACTATATATAAGACATGTACCAAATACCGGAACTAAAATACGGGACCGATATCAACAAGTTCTAATCGCATTTCATTTTAATTTTCCTTAACAATTTCAGAAAAATAATTTCCTTTAAAAATTCATTTCTCAGGCGCGGGACCTCGGAATTCGACTCGGGCATACGTCTGAGTCCCATATTTTTCTAAGGACCCTCCGGGACCGTCAAATCACGGATTCGGGTCCAGGTCCGTTTACCCAAAAAGTTGACCAAAGTCAAATTTATTCATTTTAACATCAAAATATAGCTTTTTTTACAAAATTTCACATTTAAACTTTTCGACTACGCGCCCCGACTGTGCACGCAAATCGAGGCAACTCTAAATGAGGTTTTCAAGGACTCGGGAGCACAAAATAGATAAGAAAATAGGTGATGACCCTTTGGGTCGTCACATATTCGAACGAGCTTAAACTCTAATCAATAGAGGTAACAGGTAACTAGCTCAAAATTTTTAGTATTAATTTTCAAATCAAATGTCTTGTGATTTCTTGTCACAGTGAAAATAGAACACTGAAATTAGAATGCAGGAGGGGAATCAAATAAAGAGTTTTTATGCAGGAGCTCTATAATCCAACATATTATGCTAGAACTCTTTGTGTTTCAACTAGGGTATTTTTATTCAAAATTTATCTCCACATAAAACAATGGCTATTTTTTAATAATTTAGCAAACACTAACTATTTTACAATTAGCGATCCGAAAACTTGCTATCCCATGCAATTTTCATCACTACTCGAGCCAACAACAGCCGTTCAAACTGCAAGTTTAATAAAATAAAGGAATTTTTACATTCCTATACACTATATGAAACTATATTACCCTTCATACTCAAGTTTTACTATAATTACATTTTATATAGCCAATTACAATTTATATATATTTTTAGGGAATTAATGATAATAATTAGTGTCCTAAAATTACTCTAACATATCTTTCACTCCCTCACATTTCACTATCCACATACCACCACCACCACCCACATATCTTGCACTCATCCACGATTCTACCATTGACAACCATTAAAAAGTTTTGAAGCTTTGAATTCGAATTTGGGTTTTCAGAAAATATTATTTGTTTGAATTGAGTGTTGTTGCAAAGAATTGGGAATTCTCTCTACGACTCTCTCTATCTATTAATACCTAAGTTCAGTTATGTAAAGCAAAGGAAAAGAGAGCAACAATTCCATCATTGACAGCCATTAAAAAGCTTTGAAGCTTTGTAATTTGAATTTGCGTTTTCAAAAACCATTATTTGTTTGGATTGGATGTTGTTGCAAATAATTGGGAAAATGATTTGGAGTTTATATCTCAATTTTGAGGGGTTTTGGTGAAGATTAGACGTGGTTTTGGCTGAATTTCAGATTGGAAGAAGAAAAAGAAAAAAAAACATGATATACATTATATTTACAAAATTGTAATAAAATTGTAGAAAAACTGTAGAAAAATTATATTTTGTTGTTTATATATATATATATATATATATATATATATATATATATATATATATATATATATATATATATATTTTATTTATTTAACTATTATATGAAAGTTGAACAACATTGTATAAAAATTATATTTAAGTTGTATGATATTGTAGTTGTATATAAATAGGTAGAAATAATGTGTAAAAGTTGTGGATAAGTTGTAGATAAGTTTTATAATATACAATTAGTTGTATGAAATTTATTTTTACTATATATATAATCGGATACAAAATGTACAAAAGACATTGTATAAATTTTTTTTTACGTGGTATGATATTGTAGTTGTATATAACTTGATATAAATAATATATAAAAGTTGTAGATAAATTTCGCTGTCGCATTCTCCAAATAGAACTTTTCTCAGCTCCTCACGAAAAAAAGAAAGAATATCAATGAAGTGGTACATATTATTACTAGGACCTTGTAGTCATAACGTTAAGTAAAAATATTTTTAATTTCATCCAAAAAAAAATTCTTTTTCGGTTCACATAAGAATTTGATTATTGTCTTTTTGCAAAATATAATAAGTGAAACAGTAGATACAACTATACAGCTTAGCTATGCGCTCCAGTAGGAACTAATTCAAGCTCAAACAATTATGAATTGCCTTATTGCAAGTCAGTATTGAGATGCTACATATGGGAATTTAAAAATAGCTTGCTGCAGTTTAAAAACAAACAAACAAATAACAAACCAGTATAATCTCACTTAGTGGGATCTGGGGAGGGGAGTATGTACGCAGACATTATCCCTACTCTTGTGTAGAGAGGTTATTTCCAAATAGACCCCTGGCATCCTTCTATCCAAGAACTTCCCACCTTGCTCTTGGGGAGACTCGAACTCACAACCTATCGGTTGGAAGTGGGGGCTTGCTACAGTTTCTTTTTTCCTTTTTCCCTTTGACCTTCAACATTAAACAAAATCTGGTCAAACTAGGTAAATTTTCCAACAAGGTCTGTCCATCAATGCAGAAAGCCCAGCTTTGTCTGGCAAGGAAGCAACTTTAGCCATGGAGTGAGGTTCTCTGTGCAAACAGCCTCATGGGGCAATGTGGAGAGGAGGGGAGAGAGGAGAGAAAGAACGAATGGTGTAACTAAATCCCTTAATTGAAGTCATAAATAATAAATTGGGAGCCTTTTAAGATGGATTGTATATATGTTACAAACAAAACTTGGAAATTTGTTTTTACTATAATCATCAGTTTTCCTCGGAATGGTTTATTGGCATCATTGGACAAGAGGGGTTGCTCTGATGGTAAGCAACCCCCACTTCCAACCGAGAGGTTGTGAGTTCGAGTCTCCCCAAGAACAAGGTGGAAAGTTCTTGGAGGGAAGGATGCCGACGGTCTATTTGGAAACAGCCTCTCTGCCCTTTCGGATCTTTGTTTTTGTCTTTGTTTTTGTTTTACTGCTGTTTTTCCTTTTATCCTATGAGCCGGGGATCGATTGGAAACAACCTCTCTGCCCTTTCGGGTAGGGGTAAGGCTTGTCTACATATTACCCTCCCCAGACCCCACCTGGTGGGAGTATACTGGGTAGTTGTTGTTGTTGCTGTATCTCTACCCAAAGGTAGGTATAAGGTCTGCGTACATACTACCCTCCACATACCCCACTAAGTGGAATTATCCTGAGTTGTTGTTGGTGGTTTATTGGCATCATTAGATTTTGGAAAAACCAATAGTACTTGACCAACTCCAAAAATCATTATTTGAGCCAACAACAGCTGTTCGAACTGCAAATTTAATAACATGTCGTGCATTAAAAACATGCTGTATTATTGTGGCAGTTCTTATAGACATGATAATGAATACCAAAAGTCCCAGTACTAATAGTACTAAGATTTACTTGGAAATAGGCCGCAAGTTCAGCTCTTGGATTATCAAAGGCAATTTTTTCTGCAACAATTGATGAAAGCACTCGGAAATGACATGCGAAAATTGTCCAAAAAAACAAGAGAGAACACTAAATCACTCTGCTTTGGCTGCATTCTGCTGCAAATATCTGCAGGGAAAAGAGATAGACCAAAAATATCAGATCAAAAGAATAACAACAACCCAGTATAAACGCACTTAGTGGGGTCTGGCGAGGGTAGTGAGTATGTAGACCTTACCCCTACCCTAGGGTAGAGAGGCTGTTTCCAAATAGACCCCAGCATCCTTCCCTCCAAGAACTGTCCACCTTGCTCTTGGGGAGACTCGAACTCACAACCTTTCGGTTGGAAGTGGAGGTTGTTTACCATCAGAGCAACCCCTCTTGTCATCATATCAAAAGAATATGCTGCAAAATTATTTGATTATAATTTGCAAGCACAAACTTCAAAACCACAACACAGTCCTCAAATTCTCTAGGTTCGCAAGCAGAGGCGGATTTACAATATAAAATATGGTTCACGTGAACACGTGGTCCTCGGGTTAAAGTATAGATATGATATAATTTGGCAAAAATAAGTATATATATTTGATGGAAACCATGGTCAAAAGCGATGAAGTGGTTCACTGGTTTTGGTCTCTTATTTACAATAGCCTTAAGGTCAGCCTGTTAGGGGCTCGAATCCGCAACCAACTTTTTTGTTTAATTTTTTTTTTAAAAGTAATGGTGAACCCATCCTCCGAAAATCCTAAATCCGCCTCTATTCGCAAAAATATTTAAGTAGGTAGTTCCAAGATCATAGATAAGGCTATAACAACTACCCACACCAGATGAGACAAAGATTGGGGGAATTGCTTCTTGCGGAATAGGTGGCTATGCTAGCTTAAAGTAGCCAAGCGTCAATTTAGTTTTCCGCATCTAACAACTACTAATACTACTACAACGCCTCAATGCCAAACAAGTTGTGATCATATATGAATTCTCATCGACCATGTTACTCCCATTTATATTTATATCAGGCTAATATTATATAAAATAAAACTAGAACAACAACAACAACAACAACAACCCAGTATAATCCCACTTAGTATAGTATGTACGCAGACCTTACCCCTACCCTTGGGTAGAGAGGCTGTTTCCAAATAGACCCCCGGCATCCTTCCCTCCATAACTTCCCACCTTGCTCTTGGGGAGACTCGAACTCACAACCTCTTGGTTGGAAGTGGGGGTTGCTTACCATCAGAGCAACTCCTCTTGGGAAGTTCTTTATATTTTCTACTCATGTATAAAGCTTTCACTCCTCGGAAAGTATAGGAGACGTAAACAATGACTAAAACATATTATCAACTAATAGGTATCTCCTATATAAAACTGTTGACAGCAAACTAGAACAGTGAGCATGTTGTCGAGAATTCTGATGCCCGACTGCGCTGGGCAGGAAATCAGATGTCTGGGTGAAAACCTTTGGGGTAAAAATTCCTGGCCTCCCTCCACTTTTCCTCAACTTAATTTTTTTAACCAAATTAGGGAAATAATTTTCAGCCCTCCAGCTCAGTGTGGCTATGGACTATGGAACTCTTCCAGTGGTGCAAGTACTGGAGAATAAAGATCGTAGACAGTGAGAGGGGTTACCTAAAGCATAAATCTTTATCAACCCTTTACCCTCCGTTGACTGTAATATCTTTTAGGAATACTGTTGAGGGAAGTGTAGGTCTATGTCATGCGCAGAGGCAAAATGAAATCGGAAGGTAACAGAATGTTCCACTCTTCTAAGAGCAATTGATCACTTACCCTTGACTTTTTGCCCAACGTGATAGTTGATAGAGTTGCACAGATTCATTCGAGGCATGGCATGCCAGAAGAAGATAATTCCGAGGCTGTACCATCCATGCAAATCTCATGAACAATGCAGAATACACACACATCGCTGCAACACCAGAAGGAAGAGAAGAATGAGGGCCTATATCATTTCAAGTCGACGTTCATTTAAGTAGAAATTTTCTACCTGAAGTCATGTTGCCTGATATCATCTCTGGTGGTTTCTGTGTGTCGACCAGTCCCTGCAAAGTACATCAATGCAACTCAGTAGAAAGAGTTATACTGCAGGAGACAATAACAGAATTTAAATTTTGTAGTGGATAGCATACCGCAATGACAAATCCCCAGTTGGCTACAGGACCCCAAAAATGAGTTGTCTTAGGACCCACAGGGCTGTTCAAAAATGCCTTGAATGCAGCCATGTGCGACGAGCTATATGAAATACCCTGCAATTGTTAAATAACAACAATTGAGACATAAGCCTACGATTATAGTTAGTTTTAGATTGACTATTGCCAAAAGTGTTAAACATTAGGTATCCTGTTAATAATTGGATACGACTAATATAGCAGCAGGCAGCAGCCAAGATAACACATAGCATTCTGAAAGGGTAAAGCTAAACACATTTACATTTCTGTGACCTGTCAGGAATTAAAAATAAGCACTGCAAAACCACCACATCATCATTCACCACCATCACAATTACTACTACGCCTCAATCCTAAGCACGTTTGGGTCATTGCAAGACCACCATCAATGGACAGAATTTTCAAGTTACCAAAAACGAGATTGCAGACAATATCATATAGGAATTTCAAGCTTTTGCCACTAATAATGTATCAATCTTTTAGATGCAATGTCCAATGAATCGAAGAGGGGTTGCTCTGATGGTAAGCAACCTCCACTTCCAACCGAGAGGTTGTGAGTTCGAGTCTCCCCAAGAGCAAGGTGGGAAGTTCTTGGAGGGAAGGATGCCGGGGGTCTATTTGGAAACAGCCTCTCTACCCCACGTAGAGGTAAGATCTGCGTACATACTACCCTCCCCAGACCCCACTATGTGGGATTATACTGGGTTGTTGTTGTCCAATGAATCGAGCCTTTTATATTCTTCAAATGTTCAATAAATAAAGAAAAAAGCAGCATATGGTGGTAGTCGCATTTCCGACAGAACTGTTATTCCACTGGTTCTCTTTTTGATATAGTATTCCGGTGCTTTTGATTTGAAAATACAGAACAGCTATTTAAGAGAGAGGATATGAAATCATAATATGGGTATAGAGCTATTTATTTTTATTTTTTCGAGAATAAGATATAGAGCTATTTATGTAAAAGAGAAGAGGCTAGACTTTCTTATGATTTTTCAGGTGAGTTTCTTCTTGGAAGCTAGACTGATTTGTCGAGAGAGTTAAACAGAAAATAGCAAAAATGATCTTAATGCGTCATTTAAGGCAAATATTTTGCAAGTAATTAGCTGCTCTTTCACCAGCTCGTCTGGCACCTACCACGGTCACTTGAACCCCTTCCCGATCAAGATCACCACCTAATTAAAAACCACCTCCGCAACCACTAGCTTCCATCTTCAACTCTAGTAAAGGACTAAAATCATATCCACCATGAACAAGCTACCAACCAAAGAAGGTCCAAAGGACAAGCTTCTTGAAAATACACACGTAGTAGTAGTGAACAAGCACCATCTTTAACATAGAAAAACATTCGCAATTTCACATTTTTGCAATCAAAATAAACTTTTATTAATTCAAATCTCTACACACATCGCTGGCTATTTGCACCTGTCAATCAATTAATAAACTTAGCCTCAATCCTAAACAGCTTGGAAGCAGTCTCTCTGCCCTTTTGGATAGGGGTAAGGCTGTCTACATATTACCCTCCCCAGACCCCACCTGGTGGGAGTATACTGGGTAGTTGTTGTTGTTGTTGTTGTAGCCTCAATCCTAAACTGTTTGGCATCCGCTACATAAATCCTCTACATCCATTCCACTATATTTGCAAGCCAAAGCTATTTGTATGCCGATGAGTGGTCACTTGGACACCCTTCACTAGAAAATTATACTGCTTATAGAGGTAAAATGTTTCTTTTCATACACAACTTAGCAGAATTCCTGGCTTCGCCATTATCATTTCGGGCCCATTTTATTTATCCCGTTTGCAACCAAGAAACATAAAAAACAAAAATTGAGCAAAAAAATGTCCCCCTCACCCCACCCACTCCCCCCCCAAAAAAAAAAGACCCCACCCAATCCAGGATGCTGTGGAAAAACTGTTACTTATATGGCGTTCTTTCTTTTTGCTAATTAACCTAATAATATTCGGTTTATAATTCATAAATATCATATCCAAACAAGAAAAGAAATTATCAGAAAAACAGAAATGCGAACATTAGATTAAAATTTCCATAAAATTCAAACACCCTTTATTTCTAAATTGACTTTACATCTAAAAATATGACAAAGATTGTACCTTTATGGAAGATCTGAAACTGAAGGATGGTTCTAACAGTGGCTTCGATTGGCGATTGTGTTATGATGGCAAAGTCTACAGGGTGGTACTTTAGTGGTTTGGTTGGTGGTCGTCAAAGAATAATTTTTGTATTGGATGTTGTGAGGAACACTGTAACTTCAGTGGTCTTCCTTTCTCTTAATGACACGTTTTATTGACTTACTCCATTATGCGGATTATTATAATACGAAAATTAAAGGCGAAATGGCTTCCTCGACACTTAAATTTATAGGGGTTTAGAAAATTGATACACAAATTTTTTTCTTTCCCATTTGAACACTCAAACTCGGAAAACCCTTAACTAATAAACATATTTGACACTTGACCTACGCGTGTGTCTTACACATTCACAACGTATCCATTTAATTAGCAAATGACCAATGAGATTGTTATATGTCAAGGGAAACAAACCACATATATTGAAAATTAATACTGTTTGATTTTTAACATAAGAAAGCATAAAATTTATTTTTATTTAAAAAATAATAATAAATTCAAATAAAATACTAACTAATTTAATATTCTATCAATAAAATATATAATTTTTTAAAATATGATAGTTTTTTGTGGTGATGGATAACAGGTGAATCTTGATTAGAGGCGGTAGTTGGTGGTAGTTTTGGTTGATGATGGTGTTTCATACTAATAGCTAGTCGTGATTGGTAGTGGTGGCAATTATGATTGAGGATAGTGGTAATGGGTGATTATAGTTAATCATGACAGGTGGTGGTTTGTGAATGAGGAAGGTGGTGGTAGGTAATAATGATGGGAGATGGCGGTTGTGGTTGTTGATGGTATTGGAGTGGTTGGTTGTGGTAATTGAGGTGGATAATGTTGACTGTGGGTGAGAATGATGGTGGTCGGAGTTGTGAGGATGGTGGATGGTAATGGTCGATAATGTCGGCGACTATGATTGAGGATGATTGTGGTGGTTGACTATGGTGGTGGTGGTGGTGGTGGTTGATTATGGTGGTGGTGCTGGTGGTTGACTATGACGGTGGCATAGTGGTAGTTGATAATGGTAGGCAGTGGCGACAGTTAATAATGAATATGTGATAGCATCTTAATTAAATTAAGTCTATGTTATATATTTTAATCATGCAGAACTATTCACACCCATTAAGTGGTTGTGAAGTAATAAAAACAAACACACTTAATGATCAAGATCTGAATAATTAAGATTCGGACTTTAAAAATAAACACATTTAATATTTGAGATCTGAATGATTAAAATTCAGACCTCCATTAAGTGCAAACAAATGAGGCCTAAACTTATTAATTTCTACTTTTCTTCTATTTTCCTTATTTTCTTCTTCACCATTGATGCGCAACTTTTACCTTATGGGGACGGCACAAAACAATGTCACCATTCTTATTCCGGAGCAGAAAGGACATTCGCCCTGTTCCGGAGCATTTTTTTTGTGAGTCCTAACCATTCTGGTCTCCTAAAATTGGAATCCCACAGTTATTCTTAGCACTACAAGAAAAATACAAATTACTGATAGAATTTTAATAAAGAAAAATATCCATATATATACACGTACATATCTCCGACGAATTCCGTCGCAAAAAGTGATCTAACCAAGGCAAAACAAGGAAATTTTTTTAAATGATTTCCCGATCGATGGAATGGACCGCAGTTTCGGTCAAAAATTGAAATGTTATAAAAAGGCAATCTGCTACTAGAAAAAAAACAAATTATTCATTGTATCTATCTCCGGCGAGTTCAGTCGAAAATAAAAATCGATTCAACCAACACAAAACGTGGAAATAATTTAAAATGATTTTTTGACCGATGGAAAGACCGACAGCTTCAGTCGTAGATTTTTATTTTTCTTCTATTTTCCTTATTTTCTTCTTCACCATAGTTGTGCAACTTTTACCTGATGGGGACGGAGCAAACCCATAACTTTTACCTGATTTTTCCTTATTTTCTTCATCTCCGTAGTTGTGCAAACCCAGCCACCATTTTCTTTTTTTCTTTTTTTTTGGTTTTCCTAATAGTTTCTGGTTTTTTTAATATATTTTACAATCTTTTTAATGAATAATTACATCACTATGTCCACGTAAGATAAGCTACTGCCACATAACCATAGTAAATGGTCAAATGTGTTTACTAGTTAAGGGTTCACGAGTCTGAGTATTCAAATGGATAAAAACGAAAGTTTGTGTATCGACTTTTAAAAGTCCTACAAATTTAAGTGGCCAAGAAGCCATTTCGCCAAAATTAAATAATAACCTTCTTATTAATAAATATATTTTTATTAGTTTATGTTTGGTCATTGAACTAAAAGTGAAATAAAGGGAATTTTAATAAATAGATAAACTACTTTCAATTTTAACGTTAGCTTTTAAATAGGTTTTTGGGACAAGAGATTTGGAGCATGGCAAGTGTGGCATAAAAATAATAATGCTACATTATAATATTAACAATCCTAGGGTGACAAGTGAGGCTTGCTCAGTTGGTAAAAGAACCTTTATTCACTACTATTAGGTCCTAAGTTCGAGTCATGCGGGGAGAAAGTGTAGAAACACTATAGATCCTCCTAAAATTGGAGGGGTTTAAAAAGACTTGGGTCTTTTATAGGAATAAGAATTCAACCGAAATAACCTTACATTTATCTCGAGATTATTATTCATTATCCTTGTAACTAGGGGATCAGACCATTCTAATAGTTTTCAATTAGTGGTGAAGTTAAAATTATTTTAAAGACGTTCAAACTCGAAAGAAGTGAGAAAATATTTTCGATAAAAGGTGTTCAATTTATATTATTAAACCTTTCAAATTTAATATTATCTATATATACAGTGTAATTGTTCGACGAAGAGTGGTTAATTGACCACCCTTAGGACAATGTAGCTTCGTCCCTGAGTGTGATCTCTGTATGGATCCAAATTTGGACGACCACGACCATTGATGAATACGACAAACGACGAGATCCTCGTAGCTCGACGTCCTGTGGAGGACGACAGACAAGTGAACAGAGACTACACGACTTTTACAGTAGTGTAGGTCCAATTGGGGGCATTAGGATTATTCCTTCGTATGTTCTCCATAATATGCCTTTTAGGGTTCAGAAGGAGTTTGTCTCTTATATATAGCGGAAAAACAACGTAATCTTGTAAGGGGGGTTTTTTGGTTTTTCTAGCTAAGAACACTAATTGTAATATTTTTCTTCCTAAACGATTGGCATCTTTAATGTTCGATCATTCATCAACGAATATTATCCATTGTATTTACCTTACATGCCTTTTGTTATAGCGATTATTATACTTAGCTAAAATTTACTCCATCTTTTTCTTTGATTGATTTATTCAAAAACGTTACAATATCTTTTGAGTCAAACAATCTCTTGTTTACTTGTTGGGATTTTTCTTCAACATATTTCTGAGCTAATAACTACACAGTAAAAGTCATGGAATCACTAATTTTTGAGCTAGTATTATAACATCATAATTTGAATTGTAATCTTTTAATCAATAGATTGTTTTTTAGACAAATATTTGGATTTCAAAAGGTATTATGAAGCCTAGTTTTCCTTTTTTAAACTTAGCATAATATATAGTAATAAGAGTAGTAGCAGTAGTATAGAGGTTTTGCTATTGAAGTTACTTTTTGTTATGGTGTTTGGAAGAAGTATCTTTTCTCTTCATATTTTATATAATATTCTAGTTTAATTTCCAAACAAAATAATAAGAATAAGAACTCAATAATCCAAAGTAGTGAACTCTTTGGGGTCTTTTGATTGAAAATAAGTTATATCGAGATTATTTATTTCGGGACTAGTTATCCTATCCTATGACCGCCTCCCATTGGGATAAGAATACTACAATCCCGGGATATCCATTTATACATCCAAACTAAACATGGGATAAACTCATCTCAAATTTAATTCTGAGAATTATCTCTTATACCACGTATGTGATCTTTAGTTTTAAAAAAATAGATCTACAGGCACTCTTAGTATATTTTTGTTTGTTAAAAAAGAGGGTAGCCTGGTGCACTAAAATTTCGCTATACGTAGGGTCCACAGAAGGACCAAACTATAAGAGTCTATTGCACACAGCCTTAGGCTAAAGTAGAGAGTAAATATTTTGGATCGGAATTGGTCAAACTGACACTATTCCAATTAATTCAAAATATGAGTTTGCAATATCATATAATGTTTGCTAAACAACAAGTAGTAAGACAAAAGGGGGTTACTCAGATCGTCAGCACCTCTATAGGGTCCATACCCATTTGATAAGGAAAAAAAATTGAAGTAAAGATTATAGGCATGTGCATATAAAATAAAGTCCTTGTTGATAACCTTTCTTTGAGCCAAAGAATGGAATGAAAGGTGGAGAATATTTGCCAAGGTTTTCTATTTTTTCTTTTGCAACTTGGAGCCCAAGTACTTTCTCCTATAAAAGGAGGAGTTCTCTCACTTCTTCATACACACCAACAAATAGAGAAAAGAAGAGTGAGGCATCACAGACAAGGTATAAGAAAATAGTCATTGAGGAAAATAGAGAGTGTGAGCGATATTATAGTAAGGTGGAATATCAAAAGAGAGACATTGTAGTGGTCTTTGTAGTATTTTACTCGGGCCTACAAAGTATAAAATTTCTTACTAAAGTGATATCAGTTGCTCCTCTTGGGGTCGTGGTTTTTACCCTTATTCAGAAGGATTTTTCACGTAAAAATCTTGGTGTCATTGTTACTCTTTTATTCTTGTTGATTATCGTATCTCACTGCTATATTATCATTCCGCTTTTATTACCGTAAATATTATTACTATGAGAATTTATTCCCAACAACTAATATCATAGTATAGGTTCTGCTCGTTCACAAAAATACTATTCACTGTCGGTAGTATTATACTCGGTGATAAAAAATGTCCGGAGTAAAGTACAAGGTAGTAAAATTCAACAGAAATAGAGGTTTCTAAACATGGCAAAGAAGGATGAGAGATCTATTCATTCAACAGGGATTACACAAGGTACTAGATGTTGATGCCAAAAATCATGATACCACGAAAGCTGGAGATTGGGCTGACTTGGATGAAAACGCTGCTAGTGCAATCGGATTGCACTTATCAGATGATGTGGTAAATAACATCATTGATGCAGACACTGCATGTAGTATTTTCACAAGGTTGGAAAGCCAATGCATGTCCAAAATGTTGACAAATAAATTGTACCTGAATAAGCAGTTATGCGCCCTACACATGGGTGAAGGTACGAATTTTTTGTGACATTTAAATGTGTTTAACGGACTAATCACATAGCTTGCCAACCTCGGAGTGAAAATCGAGGAAGAAGATAAATCCTGTTAGAAAATACGCTTAACGCTAGAAGGGGGTGAATAGCGTTATAACAAAATACAGCGTAAACTTGCGGAATATAAAAACTTGCATGAAACATAAGTGCGGAAATTAAATGCAATAAAGAACGAACGCACCGATGTATCCTGGTTCACCACAACCCGTGGCTAGTCCAGTCCCCGAGAGACTCTCTCGAGATTTCCACTATCTTCGTCAAGCTTACGGGTGCTTAACAAACCGTTACAGTTGCTCAAGGATACCACACCTTAAGACTTCACTTGCTTGAGGATACCTCACCCCAAGACTTCAACCACTAAGACTTTGGGTACTTAGCAAACCCGACAAATGAGAAGATATCTTCTTCTCAAACAACTCTCTTTTACAACAAATACTCTCTCAATAGAGTGGATAAAGAGATACACAATAAGCTCTATGAACAACACAAAGTTGTCTATCAAATGGCTCAACAAAAGCTCTATAATGATGCTTGAAAAAGATCAATATGTATATCTATATATGCAGGAGTTGTGTGTTTAAAATCAGCTCAAAAGACCTCTTTTTATAGGTAAAAAAGTGATGCTGACCGTTGCTTAATTGACAAATAAAATCCCTGATTCTGTGCTACAACAATCGATTGTTTGGAGGTGACAATCGATTGTCTAACCAACGTTCAAAAAACAGATTCCTGATTTTAGGCTAAACAATCGATTGTTAAATCTGAATAATCGATTGTTCTTCAACGTTCAAAAATCAATTTAGGATTCTGTGGAAACGGTCAGAATATAATCGATTGTGTGAAGAGACAATCGATTGTTGTTAATCGATTGTGGGACAAAGACAATCGATTGTTTTGATATTTAAAAACCGGTTGCTGTCTCAAAATAATCGATTGTTAAAAGTAGACAACCGATTGTTGACTTCATATAATCGATTATGTTGTTCCAGTGTTCAAAACTTTGGCAACAGATCGATTATATACCATTGATATACACTTGATATACACTGTGTATACCAGAATTGAAAACTTATTTCAAAACCCATTTTGGTTAAAAATGAAAACGTTAAAATCATTTTGTTTGAAGTATATTAAAAATATTTATGATATATATGATTTAATAAAATGATTTACTTTAATAAAATGATTTTATGCATATTTATGAAGACCTAATGTTGAGCCAAAAGATAAGATAACTTAAACGTTGTTCTTACATTGGTTCTACCTAACGACCTACGTCTTGGGTCTTCGGTCTTGAACTCTTTGGCTCGACTTGGCTTGTCTATGCAATCCCGTCATCAATATGCTTTCATCAATATGCTTCTCGCCATTTGATAGTTTGTCATATTATATCGTCGTTTGACGCTTGACTTCATTGTTTGTCATTCATCAAAACCTATACCTGAAAATCATGCTCATACAACCAAAGCGCACACATCATAGATATACATGATTTCTAACAATTTCCCCCTTTTTGATAATGACAAACAAAGGAAGATATGCATATTGAATTCCCCCTAAATTCATGCTATATCTCAACATACAATTTATGCAACCAATTCAATATAATCAATTCAAATTGAATTCCACCTAAATTCATGCTATATCTCAACATACAATTTATGTAACCAATTCAATATAATCAATTCAATATAATTCCCCCTTAATTGAATATTCCCCCTCAATTAAGGCATGCATATCGGCCATATTCTTCCCCCTTTTGGCATTAGCAAAAAGACTATACCAAAAAATTTTAAACCATTGACGATACCAATCGTTATAACAAGATCATATCAAATATTAGTAAATGGCATACTAATGATAACGGTCATTTTTCTCAACAATGCCAATTGTTATTTTAAACTAAGAAAGTTCATCAAAACATGAATCAATCATTTATTATAAAATCAATTGATACTAATTGTTATTCAGAAATAAAACTTGTTAAAGCATGTATCAACCAAAACTGATATAGATTATTTGCACATATCAACTCATTGCGTATTTATTCAAAATACGATAACTAACCGACGTTCCCCCTTAATGAATTAAGGTTTCGTGCTTGGTGCATCCACTACAATATTGTAGTCTTCAAGCACACCTGCAAAAAGAACCTAAAAATAGGTTTTTGGTACCCAACTTCTTTTGGGTCCTTGCGGGTTAGGATAACAATAGTCATAATCAACACATAAATCTCTATGTTTAGCAAAACAGACGGGTGCAATGTGTCCTACCCGATTACAATAGTGACATATAACATTAGGATTATGCGTATGTCTAGGTTGAGCCAAATGCGTTCTAGGTTATTAAAGTTGTTCCCCCTAGAACCGTTGAATTTCCTATAGTCATGTCTAGGTGGTCTAAAATTATTCATTCTAGACTCATTTACAAAATTCCTAGAATTGTGTCTAGGTGGTCTAAAATTATTCATTCTAGACTCATTAGCAAAAGTCCTAGAGTTGTTTCTAGGTTGTCTATAATAATTAATCTTAGACTCATTTGTGAGGTTCCTAGAATTCTTTCTAGATGGACCAACCTCATTACTTTCTTCAATTTTAGGACTATCAACACTACGTGTTTCTAGTGCTTTCCTAAGTTCTGTGTTCTCTAATTTTAATGAACTACAAGAGGAACAATTAGAACATTTATCAATAGAAGAGGCTTCATTTAATTCCTTGATTTTATTTTTGAAATCAACAATGTCATTTTCCAAAAATTTATTTTCTTTTTCTAAAACTTCAATTTTATTTTTAAGAACACCATTTTCATTAGTCAATTTTTCAAAATCTATTTCTTTCAAATAAGAGAATTTTTCAAAATCTTTTTCTTGTAAAGAAAGTGTTTTCTGAAAATCTGTTTCTTGCAAAGAAAGTGTATTCTTCAATTCTATGATGGTTTTGGAAGCATTAACAAATTCATCATACAATTCATTATAGGCATTTTGTAATTCTTCAAACGAGTGAGAGTTAGAAGTACTTACCTCTTCTTCTTTGTTTGCCATAAGACACCGGGCAGTTGGTTCATCACATGAGCTGTCCGCTTCCTGAGGCGTACTTTCATAAGTGTCCTCAAGCTTGTCCCACATATCTTTAGCAGTTTTGCAGTGGGAAATTTTCCGATAGTCCTCTTGATTCAAAGCGCTATACAACATATTAATTGCCTTGGTATTGTATTCACTTACCATGGCTTCCCCAACCTTAGTCGTCATTTGCTCACCATACTTGATGATTTGCCATAGATAAAAGTGGTTTGATTTGATGAAGATTCTCATCCGATCTTTTCAATATGTGTTCCTTCCATCAAATATTGGAGGCAAAAAGGTAAAGTGACCTTCACCTATTCCTGCAAAAGCACTACTAGTAGAAGTCATAGAAGGATTCTCTCAAACTGTTAAGTCTTACAGAGAGTTAGGCTCTGATACCAATTGTTAGAAAATACGCTTAACGCTAGAGGGGGGGAAAATAGCGTTATAACAAATACAGCGTAAACTTGCGGAATTTAAAAACTTGCAGGAAAAATAAGTGCGGAAATTAAATGCAATAAAGAACGAACGCACCGATGTATCCTGGTTCACCACAACCCATGGCTAGTCCAGTCCCCGAGAGACTCTCTCGAGATTTCCACTATCTTCGTCAAGCTTACGGGTGCTTAACAAACCGTTACAGTTGCTCAAGGATACCACACCTTAAGACTTCACTTGCTTGAGGATACCTCACCCCAAGACTTCAACCACTAAGACTTTGGGTACTTAGCAAACCCGACAAATGAGAAGATATCTTCTTCTCAAACAACTCTCTTTTACAACAAATACTCTCTCAATAGAGTGGATAAAGAGATACACAATAAGCTCTATGAACAACACAAAGTTGTCTATCAAATGGCTCAACAAAAGCTCTATAATGATGCTTGAAAAAGATCAATATGTATATCTATATATGCAGGAGTTGTGTGTTTAAAATCAGCTCAAAAGACCTCTTTTTATAGGTAAAAAAGTGATGCTGACCGTTGCTTAATTGACAAATAAAATCCCTGATTCTGTGCTACAACAATCGATTGTTTGGAGGTGACAATCGATTGTCTAACCAACGTTCAAAAAACAGATTCCTGATTTTAGGCTAAACAATCGATTGTTAAATCTGAATAATCGATTGTTCTTCAACGTTCAAAAATCAATTTAGGATTCTGTGGAAACGGTCAGAATATAATCGATTGTGTGAAGAGACAATCGATTGTTGTTAATCGATTGTGGGACAAAGACAATCGATTGTTTTGATATTTAACCAGTTGCACACTGTCTCAAAATAATCGATTGTTAAAAGTAGACAATCGATTGTTGACTTCATTTAATCGATTATGTTGTTCCAGTGTTCAAAACTGGCAACAGATCGATTATATATCATTGATATACACTTGATATACACTGTGTATACCAGAATTGAAAACTTATTTCAAAACCCATTTTGGTTAAAAATAAAAACGTTAAAATCATTTTTGTTTGAAGTATATTAAAAATATTTATGATATATATGAATTAATAAAATTATTTACTTTAATAAAATGATTTTATGTATATTTATGATGACCTAATGTTGAGCCAAAAGATAAGATAACTTAAACGGTGTTCTTACATTGGTTCTACCTAACGACCTACGTCTTGGGTCTTCGATCTTGAACTCTTTGGCTCGACTTGGCTTGTCTATGCAATCCCGTCATCAATATGTTTCTCGCCATTTGATAGTTTGTCATATTATATCGTTGTTTGACGTTTGACTTCATTGTTTGTCATTCATCAAAACATATACCTGAAAATCATGCTCATACAACCAAAGCGCACACATCATAGATATACATGATTTCCAACAATTTCCCCCTTTTTGATAATGACAAACAAAGGAAGATATGCATATTGAATTCCCCCTAAATTCATGCTATATCTCAACATACAATTTATGCAACCAATTCAATATAATCAATTCAAATTGAATTCCCCCTAAATTCATGCTATATCTCAACATATAATTTATGCAACCAATTCTATATAATCAATTCAATATAATTCCCCCTTAATTGAATATTCCCCCTCAATTAAGGCATGCATATCGGCCATATTCTTCCCCCTTTTGGCATTAGCAAAAAGACTATACCAAAAAATTTTAAACCATTGACGATACCAATCGTTATAACAAGATCATATCAAATATTTGTAAATGGCATACTAATGATAACGGTCATTTTTCTCAACAATGCCAATTGTTATTTTAAACTAAGAAAGTTCATCAAAACATGAATCAATCATTTATTATAAAATCAATTGATACTAATTGTTATTCAGAAATAAAACTTGTTAAAGCATGTATCAACCAAAACTGATATAGATTATTTGCACATATCAACTCATTGCGTATTTATTCAAAATACGATAACTAACCAACGTTCCCCCTTAATGAATTAAGGTTTCGTGTTTGGTGCATCCACTACAATATTGTAGTCTTCAAGCACACCTGCAAAAAGAACCTAAAAATAGGTTTTTGGTACCCAACTTCTTTTGGGTCCTTGCGGGTTAGGATAACAATAATCATAATCAACACATAAATCTCTATGTTTAGCAAAACAGACGGGTGCAATGTGTCCTACCCGATTACAATAGTGACATATAACATTAGGATTATGCATATGTCTAGGTTGAGCCAAATGCGTTCTAGGTGATTAAAGTTGTTCCCCCTAGAACCGTTGAATTTCCTATAGTCATGTCTAGGTGGTCTAAAATTATTCATTCTAGACTCATTTACAAAATTCCTAGAATTGTGTCTAGGTGGTCTAAAATTATTCATTCTAGACTCATTAGCAAAAGTCCTAGAGTTGTTTCTAGGTTGTCTATAATAATTAATCTTAGACTCATTTGTGAGGTTCCTAGAATTCTTTCTAGATGGACCAACCTCATTACTTTCTTCAATTTTAGGACTATCACCACTACGTGTTTCTAGTGCTTTCCTAAGTTCTGTGTTCTCTAATTTTAAAGAACTACAAGAGGAACAATTAGAACATTTATCAATAGAAGAGGTTTCATTTAATTCCTTGATTTTATTTTTGAAATCAACAATGTCATTTTCCAAAAATTTATTTTCTTTTTCTAAAGCTTCAATTTTATTTTTAAGAACACCATTTTCATTAGTCAATTTTTCAAAATCTTTTTCTTGTAAAGAAAGTGTTTTCTGAAAATCTGTTTCTTGCAAAGAAAGTATTTTCTTCAATTCTATGATGGTTTTGGAAGCATTAACAAATTCACCATAAAATTCATTATAGGCATTTTGTAATTCTTCAAACGAGTGAGAGTAAGAAGTACTTACCTCTTCTTCTTTGTTTGCCATAAGACACCGGGCAATTGGTTCATCACATGAGCTGTCCGCTTCCTGAGGCGTACTTTCATAAGTGTCCTCAAGCTTGTCCCACATATCTTTAGCAGTTTTGCAGTGGGAAATTTTCCGATAGTCCTCTTGATTCAAAGCGCTATACAACATATTAATTGCCTTGGTATTGTCTTCACTTACCATGGCTTCCCCAACCTTAGTCGTCATTTGCTCACCATACTTGATGATTTGCCATAGATAAAAGTGGTTTGATTTGATGAAGATTCTCATCCGATCTTTCCAATATGTGTTCCTTCCATCAAATATTGGAGGCAAAAAGGTAAATTGACCTTCACCTATTCCTGCAAAAGCACTACTAATAGAAGCCATAGAAGGATTCTCTCAAACTGTTAAGTCTTACAGAGAGTTAGGCTCTGATACCAATTGTTAGAAAATACGCTTAACTCTAGAGGGGGTGAATAGCGTTATAACAAAATACAGCGTAAACTTGCGGAATTTAAAAACTTGCAGGAAAAATAAGTGCGGAAATTAAATTCAATAAAGAACGAACGCACCGATGTATCCTGGTTCACCACAACCCGTGGCTAGTCCAGTCCCCGAGAGACTCTCTCGAGATTTCCACTATCTTCGTCAAGCTTACGGGTTCTTAATAAACCGTTACAGTTGCTCAAGGATACCACACCTTATGACTTCACTTGCTTGAGGATACCTCACCCCAAGACTTCAACCACTAAGACTTTGGGTACTTAGCAAACCCGACAAATGAGAAGATATGTTCTTCTCAAACAACTCTCTTTTACAACAAATACTCTCTCAATAGAGTGGATAAAGAGATACACAATAAGCTCTATGAACAACACAAAGTTGTCTATCAAATGGCTCAACAATAGCTCTATAATGATGCTTGAAAATGATCAATATGTATTTCAATATATGCAGGAGTTGTGTGTTTAAAATCAGCTCAAAAGACCTCTTTTAATAGGTGAAAAAGTGGTGCTGACCGTTGCTTAATTGACAAATAAAAATCCCTGATTCTGTGCTACAACAATCGATTGTTTGGAGGTGACAATCGATTGTCTGACCAACGTTCAAAAAACATTCCTGATTTTAGGCTAAACAATCGATTGTTAAATCTGAATAATCGATTGTTCTTTAACGTTCAAAAATCAATTTAGGATTCTGTGGAAACGGTCACAATATAATCGATTGTGTGAAGAGACAATCGATTGTTACTAATCGATTGTGGGACAAAGACAATCGATTGTTTTGATATTTAAAAACTTCGGTTGCACACTGTCTCAAACTAATCGATTGTTAAAAGTAGACAATCGATTGTCGACTTCATATAATCGATTGTGTACTTCATATAATCAATTATGTTGTTCCAGTGTTCAAAGCTTTGGTAACGGATCGATTATATACCATTGCTATACACTTGATATACACTGTGTATACCAGAATTGAAAACTTACTTCAAAACCCATTTTGGTTAAAAATGAAAACGTTAAAATTATTTTGTTTGAAGTATATTAAAAATATTTATGATATATATGATTTAATAAAATGATTTACTTTAATAAAATGATTTTATGCATATTTATGATGACCTAATGTTGAGCCAAAAGATAAGATAACTTAAACGTTGTTCTTACATTGGTTCTACCTAACGACCTACGTCTTGGGTCTTCGGTCTTGAACTCTTTGGCTCGACTTGGCTTGTCTATGCAATTCCGTCATCAATATGCTTCTCGCCATTTTATAGTTTGTCATATTATATCGTTGTTTGACGCTTGACTTCATTGTTTGTCATTCATCAAAACCTATACCTGAAAATCATGCTCATACAACCAAAGCGCACACATCATAGATATACATGATTTCCAACAAATCCATCTTGTTGTTGAACTCATTGCCTTCTTAGTACAATAATTTAGCAACAACCATCCTGCACGGTAAGACTACCATTGAGTTGAAAGACGTCACATCGGCTCTTCTACTCAATGAGAAGATGCGAGAGAAGCCTGAAAATCAAGGACCAGCTCTCATCACAGAAGATAGAGGGAGGAGTTATCAAAGGATTTCAAGCAATTATGGTAAATTTGGAGCTCGTGGGAAGTCCAGGAACCTATCCTAGTCAAAAGCCAGAAATTGCTACAACTACAATCAACCAGGTCACTTCAAAAGAGACTGCCCAAATATAAGGAAGGGCAAAGGTGAAAGCAGTGGCCAGAAAAATAACAACAACACAACAGCCATGGTGCACAATAATGATAATGTTGTTCTCTTCAAAAATGACGGAGAGAAATGCATGCACTTGGCAGGTCCAGAGTCGGAATGGGTGATTGATACAACGGCATCTTACCATGCCACACCGGTAAGAGATCTGTTTTTGCAGATAGGTAGCTGGTAATTTTGGCACTGTGAGAATGGTTAACACATGTTCTCAAACATTGGGGGGATTGATGACATTTCTATCAAGTCAAATATCGGATGCACATTGTTTCTAAAGGACGTGCAACATGTACTTGATTTGCGGATGAACTTGATCTCGAGAATTGCTTTGGACTGAGATGGGTACGAGAACTATGTTATAAATCAAAAGTGAAGACTCGCTAAGGGATCATTGGTGATTTCAAAGGGAGTTGCTCGTGGCACGCTGTACAAGACAAATACAGAAATATGCCGAGGTGAATTGAACGCGGAAAAATATGAGATTTCTGCAGATTTGTCGCACAAAAGAGTGGGTCCTATGAGCTATAAGGGATTGCAGATTCTTTCCAGGAAATTACTCATCTATTTTGCAAAAGGTACAACGGTAACACCTTGTGACTACTGTTTATTAGGTAAGCAGCATAGAGTCTCATTTCAGACAGCGTCTGAAAGAAAATTGAATATGCTTGATTTATTATCTTCTGATGTTTGTGGTCCATAGAAATTGAATCGATGGGCGATAACAAATATTTTGTTACTTTTATTGATGATGTGGTAAATTGTGGGTTTATATCTTGAAAACCAAAGATCATGTGTTTCAAGTTTTCCAGAAGTTTCATGCCCTAATGGAAAGTGAGACGGGTCGAAAGCTAAAGCGTCTCCGAAGTGACAATGAGGTGAGTATACTTCAAGGGAATTTGAAGAGTACTGCTCAAGTCATAGGATCAGACATGAAAAGTGAATTCCTAGAACCCCACAGCACAATGGTATCGCCGAGAGGATGAACCGCACCATTATTGAGAAGGTGAGAAGCATGCCAATGGCTAAATTGCCTAAGTCATTCTGGGGTTATGCAGTTCAGACATCCTTTTACTTGATCAATAGGAGTCCATCAGTTTCATTGGAGTTTGACATCCTAGAGAGAGTTTGTACTAACAAGGAGGTGTCCTACTTACATCTAAAGGTGTTCGGTTGTAGAGCTTTTGCACATGTACCAAAGGAGCAGAGAACAAAGATGGATGATAGATCTGTTCCCTGCATATTTATCGAATACGGAGATGAAGAGTTCGGGTATAGAATGTGGGTTCTTATAAATAAGAAGGTCATTAGAAGAAGAGATGTAATCTTCCGAGAAAGTGAAGTTGAGTTGTAGATGATCAGTCAGAGAAGCCAAAGAATGGTATAATCCCTAACCTTGTTACCATTCCTTATTCTTCTAACTATCCCACAAGTGTAGAAAGTACGACCGACGAGGTTGTCGAGCGGGGAGAGAAACCCGGTGAGGTTACTGAGCAGGAGGAGCAACTTGATGATGATGTCGAGCAATTGGAGTATCCCACTCAGGAAGAAGAACAACATCAACCTCTAAGGAGATTAGAGAGGCCAAGGATAGAGTCATGCAGGTACCCTTCCACGGAATATATCATCATCAGTGATGAGGGGGAGCCAAAAAGTCTTAAGGAGGTGTTGTCCCATCCAGAAAAGGACCAGTGGATGAAAGCTATGCAAGAAGAGATGGAATCATTACAGATAAATAGCACGTACAAGCTAGTTGAACTTCCAAAGGGTAAAAGACCACTCAAATGTAAATGGGTCTTTAAACTCAAGAAGATGGAAAAGGCAAGTTGGTTAGATACAAAGCTCGATTGGTGGTTAAAGGCTTCGAACAGAAGAAAGGTATTGATTTTGATGAAATTTTCTCACCTGCTTTCAAAATGACTTCTATTCGTACAATTTTGAGCTTAGCAGCTAGCTTAGATCTTGAAGTGGAGATGTTGGATGTGAAAACTGCATTTCTTCACGGAGATTTGGAAGAGGAGATCTATATGGAGTAGCCAGAAGTATTTGAAGTAGCTGAAAGGAAACACATGGTATGCAAACTGAATAAGAGTCTTTGTGGGTTGAAGGAGACACCAAGGCAGTGGTACACGAAGTTTGACTAATTCATGAAAAGTCAAACTTACATAAAGACATATTCTGATCCATGTGTATACTTCAAAAGATTTTCTGATAACAACTTTATTGTATTGTTATTGTATGTGGATGATATGTTGATTGTAGAACAAGATAAAGAGCTGATTGCAAAGTTGAAGGGAGACTTATTTAAGTCCTTTGACATGAAGGACTTAGGCCCAACACAATAAATTCTAGGAATGTAGATTGTTCGAGAGCGAACAAGCGGAAAGTTGTAGTTGTCTGAGGAGAAGTACATTGAATTTGTACTAGAACGCTTCAACATGAAAAATGATAAGCCAGTCAGCACACCTCTTCCTAGTCATTTGAAGTTGAGCAAGAAGATGTGTCCTACAACAATTGAGGAGAAAGGGAACATGGCTAGAGTTCCTTATTCTTCAGCAATCGGAAGCTTGATGTATGCAATGGTATACACCAGACTTGATATTGCTCATGCAGTTGGTGTTGTTAGCGGGTTCTTTAAAAATCCTGGAAAAGAACATTGGGAAATAGTCAAGTGGATACTGAGATACCTGAGAGGTCCTAATGGAAATTGCTTGTGTTTTGGAGAATCTGATCGAATCTTGAAGGGCTACACGGATGCTGATATGGCAGGTGATTTTGATAATCATAAATCTATTACCAGATACTTGTTCACATTTTCAAGTGGAGCTATATCATGGCAGTCGAAGTTGCAGAAGTGTGTCGCACTCTCTACAACTAAGCAGAGTCTATTGTCGTTATTGAAGCTGGCAAGGAGATGTGTGGCTAAAACGGTTTCTTCAAGAACTTGGATTGCACCATAAGGTATTCCGACAGTCAAAGTGCAATAGACTTGAGTAAAAACACCATGTATCATGCAAGGACGAAGCACATCGACGTGAGATATCACTGGATTCGAGAAAAGATAGAGGATGGATCTATGCAGGTCAAGAAGATCCATACAAGTGAGAATATTTACCAAGGTTTTCTATTTTCTCTTTTGCAACTTGGAGCCCAAGTACTTTCTCATATAAAAGGAGAGTTCTCTCACTTGTTCATACGCATCAACAAAGAGAGAAAATAAGAGTGATGCATCACAGACATGATATAAGAAAATAGTCTATGAGTAAAATAGAGAGTGTGAGCGATATTATAGTGAGGTGGAATATCAAAAGAGGGTTATTTCTTTTGAGTGTTGTAGTGGTCTTTTAGTAATTTACTCGGGCCTACAAAGTAAAATTCCTTACTATAGTGATATCAGTTGCTCCTCTCGGGGTCGTGGTTTCTTCCCTTATTCAGAAGGGTTTTCCACGTAAAATTCTTGGTGTCACTGTCACTCTTTTATTCTTGTTGATTATCATATCTCACTGCTATATTATTATTCCGCTTTTATTACCGTGAATATTATTACTGTGAGGATTTATTTCCAACAACCTCAACCTACAACCCTATGGTCGTGGGTTCGAGTTACCAAAGGAGCAATAGCTCTAACAAAGAGGATCAAAGGGGGGGAGAATCAAAAAAAAGTACACGAGCACATAAAAAGAATAACTAAATTTTGATAATACCGACAAAGTTTACAATTCAAGAGAATGATTGATGACTACTGGTAAAACCAGCATTTTTATTGTAGTCTTCCCTAATGATTGAGCATTATTAAAACAATCGCGCAAATCATCATCACAAGCAATACATATATAATCATTATCTTCATCCATATACTTTATTCTAAATTTTCCAATTGGTAGCTGCAATCTTTTAGCCAATTCCTTGTCCAAATCTTCTTTTCTTGAGAATGAGTATAGCTTGAACTTCATCATATCTTCTCCATATGTTGCCTTTACTGTAATACTGCTGCTGTTATTCACATGATTTGCATGTGTTGGAGTTGCTGAAGTTATTGCTTTCTTCTTCATTGGAAGCATATTTAGTGGCTGGCAATCTGACTCGCGGCGTGTGTTCTTTCGTTTTGATAATGGCCACCTTCGAATACCATACTTTCTGCATAATCGCTTCAGTGTAGACCGACTAACTGAAACAAGAAAAAGATATCAAGTTTAACTTCTATTCTTTGCAGTATAATGATATCTTTATACGGTTAGATCACCTAAAAGATAACTATAGATAACTGCCCATAATAAGTGGAATTAGTAAGGTGGAGAATAAGACAACCAACGTGCTACAACATGTTAAATTCCACTGAAAGTATAAAGTTGTTTACGTCGAAAGTTTACATAAGTTAAATCCAAAGAAAAATTGCTTGGACATTGATTCATATGGCCTCATGCCAAAAGGTTTCCTAATAGACAAGGTTATTGATTTGTGGGAACCAACTGATATAGAATCCATTGGAAGACCTTTGTATTTATTTAAGTTTGTAATATGCCCCTCGCGTGCAAGCCTGACTCTTTTTCCTGGACCAATAACAACTCGTTTCTATGTACATTTTGTTTGTTTAAGTTCGCAATGAAGGTTGTGTGATTAGACCACCCTGGTGCATAAAGCATCCCGCGTTCACACAGGGTCCAAGAAAGTGCCGCACCCCAAGGAGTGTGTCAGTGCCACGGCTTGAACCTGTGACCTATAGGTTATACGGAGAAACTTTACCGTTGCTCCAAGGCTCCCCTATATGAAGGTTGTGTGATGCCAGGTTAAAATGCTACCGGGCGGCCATCTGTGCAGCCAAATCAATATATTCTTTTTTGTACCTAAAAAAAGGTTGGAATTGAAGAATGAAAAAGAAGAGAACTTACCCTGAAGGCTTTCAGCTGCATCAGAGAGGTTTTTGTTAAAATGTTGTTTGAGATCATCATAGTTTACAGAGTCTTTAGTTCTTGTTCTGCTTTCTTTCTGCAAATGAGTAACACTGATACATTGCTTCTCTGAAGTAACTTGTATATCAGTATGTAAGACATCGGACTGAACCATAATTTGTTGTTGTCCATTATCCACCGAGTTTTGAAACATGCATTCAGATATAGCTGCATACGAAAATAAAGTTATTGTCATTGATTTCAGCAGCATCATTTGTTAGTCCGTCAAAATTTTGATGGAAAACATGATAACTGCCCGAATAACTAACAATAAGTATTTTGATTCTACCTTCTTTCTCGGTGTGATTTTCGTCGCCTCCCATAAGCCAGTTTCTCCTCTCCTCATCGCGCAAGACTTCAGGCATAAACGGACTTTCTCTTGTTTGACATATATGAAAATAATCCACATTCTTATCTGAAGACGCTTTAATAACTTGAACACTTGAATCATGTCCTAGTTCTTGACCAGAACCAAATTTGAAGTTCTGAAAATGTTGCCCCATTGTTGACAAAATTGATCCGAGCAACATTTTTGGATCTCCGTTATCAGGGGGCAGAAACAGCTCCAGTATGTACACTTCATCGCCAGTCTTTAAACAAATAGCAAAAGAACTAGCTAATCCACACCAGCGCGCATAATGTACCAAGGGATACTCAATTATGCTGAATTCAGTTATGTTTTCGCAATAGCACAACTCGCCAGAAGAAAACGCTTTCCCAACAACCCCCTGATCTTTCTGCAAAGGTTGTAACTTAGAAATGTCCCGGAAACATAGCATATCGTCGTAATAATAATCATCATAAACATGGTCATTAGCATCCATTTCCTCATCTGCGACGTAGTACACTTCATTACTAGCAGAAATGACATGCTCAGTGCAGCCCCTATACATGCCATTTTGGTCCATTTCCAGATTCTTACATGGAATCCAAACTCGAACGAATGGCAACTTGTGTGTTTCCCGCACTATTTTTAACATCCTTTTGATTTCCTCTCTTTCACTTTGTTTCCCTACTTGTACCTGCTTAGACAGGAGTATTGTTTATATGAAAAGTACTAATCCTGAGATGGATGAATGATCAGAAGTATGAAATTTCAACTTACTTTTCTACCTTTTTGGAGATATAATTTAGGACATTTGAGATCGACTCCCTGCAAGGAGATCGAAATGTTAGTCCAACAACAATAACAACAAAAAAATAAGTATAATCCTACAAGTGGGGTCTGGGGAGGCAGTGTGTAGGCAGCCTTACCCCTACCTCAAGAAGGTAGAGAGGCTGTTTGAGATAGATCCTCGGCTCAAGAAAAGATTGAAAAAAGAAGCAGTAGTAGCAAGCAATAACACCAGCAAGATAGTAAAAAACCGAAGCGAAAAAAACAACAACCAGTTAATAAGAAACCGAAGCTTGGAAAGCACAAAATCTACTAGATGATCTAATGCTTGGAACTCTATGGAACCTCAAAATGAGAGTGAAACTCAATAAAAGCTTGTGCCTACTAACTTAAAATTCTATATTTGTATCCATATAAAAGCTACAAATAAGGAGAAAGGGCGAACCTCAAGTGCGTTTAGTACTTTTTCTACTTCATAAGTCAAGTAGCCACCTTTCCAAACTGTAACAAGCTCAATCACACCAACACATTGTTTCCCCAAAGGTTCGAACACAGGCAAAGCCAAATAAGTCCGGACGCCACACCGGACAGCATGATCCCTCATCGGAAACTCTTCGTTCGTGTAGTATCCCACATGAGTACTTGATTCTGGCAATTTTTCCTGGAAAACTCGTGCAGGAGGACCAAAAAGATGCACTTTTTCTGTTCCTTGTTCGCCACTTTCACCCTTATTATTAACACTATATTTGTAACCTTGACAATGCTTTCTATACCAACACAGTCCTTTATATAGATATCTAAGACCAAATGGTTGTCCTGAAGTTGTTAGAAAATGTCTACCTTCAATCTTTTCCAGCCCCCAAAACTGTAGTAGAATTACTTGGGATGTTTCTATTCTCTGAAGTGCTGCTTTAATCTTTTGCTTTACAGCTTCAAGAAAGACATAAATCAGAATATAGTATGAAAAATAAGCGAGTTTATGTTCTATGCACTACAAATCATGTTAAACCGACGTATAAAAATATGTAACTGACAAGAGGGATTGCTCTGATGGTCAACACTTCACCAAAGGAGTAATAGTTCCAACAAAGGGGGATCAACGGGGAACCAAAGGGGAACGAAATTAAAAAAAAATGTAACTTATCATGACAAGCCTAATAAGATAACATAGAAAGTAAAGTAACAATAACCTGCTATAATTAGTTAAATTGTACATATAGTGTAAAAAGTAAAAAGGGCAAGTAAGGGCACAAGGCATCTCGCATTTATGCCGCACCCAAAGGGTCTGATGTAGACAGCCCCTCTAAGGCAAGGATTATTGGCTGCTTTCACGGCTCGAACCCGTAAACTATAGTTCACATGGAAATAATTTTATCATTGTTCCAAGGTTCCCGGCTACCCTTCAATATATATATCTTACAACATGTTTGGATGGTTATTACATGTTGCATTGTATCATATTATTACTTTAAATACAATATTTGTTTTGACTGTTACTTAAATTCTACTGTATCACATCGTTAAATTTGTCCTTGCGTAACGATGAAAAGTGTCACTTTATGGAAGGACCGATTTGGTATGGTAGCGTCGTTACTTTTTTTCCTCTCATATTTCCGTCCTTATTATTAAATAATCTTATTTTATCCATTATCCTACCATTTTATATAATAATTCTACCTCGCACCTCACTTTTTCTTTATAATATTGCAAGTTTATCTTTCATATTGTTGATACATGACATCATAAAATGACGGCAAATACTACAATCTATCTAAACATTGTATGTATCAAAACGATACGGTAGAATACTATACAGTACTATACGACACAGTATGAAACAATACATACCAATCATCCAAACAAGCTAAAAAATCCAAATCACAAAAAAGAATAGGGGATTGAAACTACTTACATGTTTCTATAAGATTATGGGGAAAGTTGGATTCAGTTTCATTATTGCTCCAGAAAACCATCAAATGGAAATTAGAACGTTCTTCTGAACAAGATAGTGATTCTCCCATATAATTCTTGAACTCAGACGAGGTATATACTTCATAAACAACATCATCCTTGACAGGCAACTGAGATTTCTTAATACCTTCCATCCTACTGTATTTGCAAGTAATCAAAAGGAATACTTTTTAAAAAGATATTATCTTTTTTAAACTGATCAAAAAGAAATTCATAGATTATAGTAACTCAGGCTAGCTGCCTTGTTTGACTTAGTTCTTACAACTGCAACAAGTCTACGAATTCTTAGATTTTAAGATAGTGGTTCAGTGAGTTCTGGACACGTGTCATTCATTTTTTTCCCTTGCTTGATTCGAAGTTGTCAAATCCTTTAATTCTAATCATCCACGGTTCAACTTTCATTATTAATTATCCCAGATTAATTGTCCTGAAATTAGTTATCTCAAATCTATAGGAATTAAAATACACTAAAGTTATCTTAGGATTAGTTATCGCGAAATTAATTATCCTATCTTTTTGTGGGGATAAAAAAATAGTATAATCCCGAATAACTAATCTCTAAATTAATTAAATCGTAACCAACCAAATATGGGATAATCTTTCTATTCAAAAAAAAAATGGGATAAACTTTTCTTAAATTTAATTCCGGAATTAATTACTCCTTATCCGTCATACCAAATGAGTCCTATATCTCAAGATAACTAATCCCGAAATAACTTATACTATAATTTTATCTCAACCAATTAAATAAACTCATTCAAATTAATTTCTGAAATTAATTATCTTGTATCACTCGCACCAAACGATACAGAATTTTGTGGTCGCAACAAACATAGGACGTTTTAATTAACAGATAGTACGACTTCTCATTTTGGGGAGAAATTAAAAAGTAGCCAAATTTACACTGGTTGTTCAAAAATAGTCCAGTTTTAAAAGTAATCGAAATTTAATTATTTTTCATGTAAAGATAAATTTGAGCGAAAATACTGTTCAAAACCCGAAAAATTTGCCGATATATTATGCTGGAGTTCCAGCATAAGTATATTTGAACTCTAGCATATTATACTGGAGTTCCGGGATAAGTATATTGGAACTCCATCATATTATACTGGAGTTCCAGCATAAGTACACTAGAACTCCAGCATAATATACTGGAGTTCCAGTAAGTATACCGGTCCAGCATAATATACCGGAATTTAGAGCACCGATGCCCCGGTCTCCAGTATACTATACTGGAGTCAGCAAAGCATACGGATCCAACATAATATGCTGAAGTTCATATACAAGTGCACCGAACTCTAGTATATTATACTGGACCACTCTATATTGCAGTAAAATATTGACTATTTTTCATTGACTTGGTAAACCCTGACTATTTTTGAACGATCAATCCGAAAACTGACTATACTGTGCTATGTTTGTTCCGATAGTATTTCAATGTTCCAACCAACTAGTTATGCATCACTCTGAAAATAATTGAGATAAGCTATATGAATCTTTTTTGTTCATATAAAAACATATCAAATGGAAAAATAGAATTTGCATAGTGAAGAAAAAGGAGGTGGAAGTTACACCAAGAAAAAAAATATACAGCCTTAGGCTTACAACAAGAATACAATTGAAAAAGAAACTAAAAAGGAGGTGGAAGTTACACCAACAAAAGGCAAAAACTTATTTCCCTAGGCTTACAACAAGAATACATTTAAAAGGGAAAACTTTCTACAATTTCAGATAAGCTGCCAAAACCCAAAACCTACACTCCACATGGACAAAACCCTAAGCACTACAAGAATGATTTTTACTAGTTTTATATATTTACAACCTAATTCTAAATCATTCACCTGAGCTCTCACAGGAGCTCCCAAGGTTGGGCATTATATCATGAACCAACAACCTTACTACGTTGCTGCCCGATGATATTGAGATATCGACATGTTCCTGCAGATCTGCATCACAAGCGATTAAAACCCACTCATGGTCATCGTCAAGGTACTTGATATCGAAAGTCCCCACCTCTAACTTTAGCCTCTTGGCTACTTCCTCCTTCAACTTAAATAGACCAGAACTCAAAAGAAGTCGAAATCTTATGATGTCTTCCCTATACGTTGCTTTTATTGTAACGGATGTTACTTCAGGCCTGGTAGAAAACAGTGGCATATTCTCAGCAGGAAGAGAAACCTGATCCTTAGCAATTCCATTTGAACACGGTGGGTTCGTCCAACTGTATTCGGGGACACGGTCATCAAACATAGCATCTCCAGCCGGACAAAGATTTCTCAGATCATGTGAACTCCCTGCATCCTCAACTAGCATTCCCCCAAATAGTTGCTGGGTGTGTTCAGGAATATAAGGCCCAGGCATTAGGAATGCAGTGGATAAATTGATTTCTCCTGTGGTCGGACGAGCTGGTTCTGAAGAGCCACCAATTTTTACAGACGACTCCTGCGTAGGTGAATTAACCAACTCATTCTGATGGGAAGATTCATTTGCAGGGAAAGGACTACCTTGGCATGAACCATGGGAGGTAGGTGTCCCTGCACTCTCTTCTCTCGAGCCACTACCGGTTCTGGACCTATGTGACCCTTCACGCTCAAAATCATTCTGCTTCGGAGAGAGCTCTTCATTCCCAATAATCCTACTTTCCAGCAGTTGATTAGAGGGTTCAGCTTCTTCATGACTTCCTGGCATTCCCTGGTTGGAGAGCTCATTCTTCTCTTCAGGGTACTCGGAAGCATTACACGGCGAACCATTCATGCCTGCAGGCCAAGAAATAGAACCAACAGCAACAGGAAGTGAATTTGGTGCAAGTGAAGTCAGGCTGAATGTTCCATCAGCTCCTTGCACAGATTCAATTACACGTTTTAGCTTTGAAAGGGACCGGTTAACCTTGTTTATCTTGCGAGATGGCCATCTGGAGATCCCATGCTGCCTGCAAATGCGCTTCATTGTAGTTGGACAAACTGTATATGCCAGAACATTAACGAGAATAATCAAATCCGCAATGACACTGGTAAAGGAAAAAATGCACATTTAATTAAAGAAAAAAGAGTGAAGGATAAATTCCTAATAATTTGAAAAACATACCACCAAGACTCTTCGCAGCATCCTTGAGACTTCCAGCAAAATACTGTTGCAAAACCTCTAAGCTTATTGTTTTCTCAGCTTTTCCACGTTTTCTCTCTGATTTCTTACCAGTGCCTTTATTCTCAGAGAAAGAGGCATGATTATGGGCTTCAGCTGTACCATTTACGCCCTCTGCAACTTTTGCAACATTCAATTCCACAGGGGACTCTTGCTCTTCCATTAGATCAGGAGGCACCCTTTCATTTACTACACTATCAAGCTGAGGAAGAGATTTGGTTGTTGGCACAGATTCAAGCCTAGAACCAAGTTTATCTTCCATGGATGCTTTGATAACCTCAACTGAACCCCAGTCATGCTCGAGTTCCTCCCCAGAAGCAACCCTAAGACTCCTAAAGTGCTGCTTCATTGTCAATAAGAGTGAGTTCAGCAAAGCTAGCTGATCATTGTAGTCTCCGTCGTTTGGTGGCAGAAAAAACTCTAAAATGTAATCATCATTGCCAGTGTAAGTGCTCCTTAAGCAGATTGCAAAACAGCTGGACAAACCAAACAAACGTGCGTAGTGCACCAAAGGGTACTCCGTTTTGCAAAATAGCCTTATATCTTCACAGAAACATGATTTTTGAGAGGCATATGCTCTTCCAGCTACTCCTTGTCCCTTTTGTAAGTGATGCTCGGCACAGGCCTCACGAAAACCCCACATGTGAGCATCAACCACATAAAACGAAACATCTGTTGTGGACATACAGACCTGTCCCATGCAGCTTCCATCAAAGCTGCTGCAACTCTTTTTCAACCCACCGCCATCAGCCAGAACACTGCGATGTCTGCATGGAACCCACGTCTGAGCCAGAGGCAGTTTATAGGTTTCACATACAGCTGTTAATATCTCCAAGATCTCAACCAATGCATTCTGCCGACCTTCATTACAGATCTGGTTCATAGAATACCCAACGATCATAGACTTGTTCAGACAACAAAGAACAACAACTTAGATGAGATGTGTCCAGAATTTTATTTTAGCTCACCTGAGTGTTTGGGTGGTCCAATATCTCTGAACTTTTCAGATTCACTGCCTGCAGAAAAACTGAAATCACTTAAAAAGGAGCTCACTCTTCAATGTAAAAAAAAGGACTGGAAAAGCTATGCATTTGGGTTACATGAGATGCATCTTACTGATAAAAAAGATGATAACTACTTAAGTACATATCAAAATAGTTAAAAAAGAAAAACTAGCTGATAATTTGATATCCCATGCAGTGAAGAGCACATGCTCTAATGCATCTTCATAAACTGGCAAAACTATCAAAATTTCCTATTCATTGCAGGAAGGGAAGCAATCGATTACATGCACATGGAAGGAAAAGACAGATGTGATCTTGAACTCCAGTTCATCAGAACATCTAACAGCGTCACAAAATCTCCAAAAGAATGATGAATACACTAATAGAAATACTTTCAGAAGTCCTTTACCAGCTTTTGCTCACCACAAGAAAGAAACTTCCCCTCCAGTCTGTGATTCTAGCATACAACTACTGACACAGCTTTATAGTATATACTTACAGGTTACATGAGATTCATTCTTAATCTTATCATGTACTTAATTAAATTTGACATCGGGTTATTCATCCAGATTCTCTAAAAACTTTGGACAGTGGCTTGTTGATCTTCCACCAGTATGAGATTCTGGCACCAATACGCAGCAATCACAAGCAAGATACAGGTTTTCAAGAACCGCCTCCTGTAGTTGTTCTTATTGATGAGTTGAAAAGATACTTTAAAATGACTGCTAGAAAGATGATACGGCGAGCCTGAATACACTTCAGCTAAGTCTATCCACTAAAAACTTAGCTGTTCCTTTAACACAAATGTACACTTCTGTAAAAAGCATATAATGATGTATGGCGTAGTGCTTAAAATTTGGAAATTTTTTCACCACTTTGATCTATGAATATAACCTCAGTCAGTAACGAGAATGACAAGATCAATAATAATTTAGTATTCAAACACCACAGAGTTGGTGCAGCAGACAAGCTATCGAGTGTCAGTGAGACATACCAATTAGTCAGAGAGATATGTAATAGAAAGGGTACAAGAGCCAACCTCAAGTGCTTTGCATACTCTATCAACTTCAGGAGCATAGTTGATTTTCTGGGAGGTCATTATGATCTCCAGTACACCAACACAAGACTGACCAGATGGTTCAAATACTGGCAACGCCAAAGTTCCTCGAACATTGTAATGCAGGGCGTGATTAAGACGAGGGAACTCTTTACTGGAATAATACTGCACATTTGGAGTCCATTCTGGCAACTTTTTCCGGTAGACACGGCCTGGAAGTCCTAGAACTCCATCAGTCTCCCCATCCACAGCAAACATATACATCAAAGAAACCATTCGATACTGATGAAGCCCGTTACAGTCAGGGTCAAGAACAAAGGGCTGCCCTGAAGTTGTAAGCATGTAGCGACCGCCATTCTTAACAGGTGCCCAAACCTGAGCTAACAATCGTTCTCCTGTTGATTCTTTTAAGTATCGAAGTGCCTGTGTCATCCTCTCCTTGATTATACAAGACCCATCCAGATAATCTAAAGGGGTTAATCCCATAATTGGCGGGGGAATTCTTTTCTTATCATCAGTGACAGACAAAGGTTCAGCTGCTGCCTCATGATCGCCAGTATCTGCTCCAAACACAAAAGTAGAACTTATGAATCTTTCATTGGTGTCAACAGTAAAATGATGTCACACGTTGAGAAACAACAAAAGCAAGGACTTAATCCCAAAAACAGTTCAGAGTCAATTATATAAATCATCTATATCCTTAATCCACTTTGCGTGCACATAAATACCAACATAAATCAGTCGGTGTAGCTAGTCCAAGGGAGTTTATTTGTAGAAAGACTATTGCAACCCATAGTAACATTCACACATACATAAACAACTGCTTGTAGTTGTACATCAAATATGGTGATTATTGGGAAAAAACCTACACAGAGTGACAACTAAGTTTAGGTCAATGTTAAAGGTATGAAAGAATAACAAGTTTAAGTTCAAAAGAGGGGGAAAAACACATAGTCTGATCTTTTACTAGATCTTTTTGTGTTTTATGACAACTCTGTCCGAACCAACTTGCACGCACCTCGACTTATTCCACTGGGTACGCGCTACCCCCCTCAAAACTGATATTGGGTAACCAAAACTTAGACAGATTGGAAAGAAATCACTAGTGCTTATTGCTTCGGCTGAGATTTAAATCTGATATCTCATGGTTGTCCTCTCCCACCTCATAGGTCAATGTTTTAGTACAAAACCGGTTATAGTGCAATCTTAAGCTTATAGTGTTGAACTAACCAAGAGAAAGCCCAATTTTTTTAACAAATAAACCACATAACTAATATAACTCGAACTATTTTATATGTACTGAGCTAAAAGAATTGTTACTACTACTTTCTTTCTCTTCAAAGAGTCAATAAAATTTTTGTGAAGTCAACTAATTCCACACAGTTCCAAAAATGTTGGAAACAACAAGTATAATAAGCCCTAGGCTTACAAGTAAGAAATCTAGGGTAGCTAGAGAGGCGGAGACTGGCGGTGGAGAGAGCATTTCCGGTAGACGGCTTATTATCTTCATTTTCATCAGAAAAAGCCCAAAGAGGAGAACAAGGCTGTTCAGAAGCAGTAGTCGATACGAGAAACGGCGACATAGGATTATTAGAAGCAGCTGCAGCCGCAAAGATCTGATCAAACGACCAGGAAGCATCGAGATCCAAATCGAGATCCATCATTAACGACGGCTCTCTTTGATTTTGATTCTCAACCGCCACCGTATGCTGCGTCGTCGTCGTCGTCGTCGACGGCGTCGTCGGCGGCCGAGTGAGAAAGTCCATTGGCTTTGAACGGAACATGTGATTCATTTCTTCTTCCGGCTCCGACATTGAAAATGGTGATGATAATGATGAGTTTCTCTCTCTATATGTATTTGAATGTATGTGGCGAGAAGAGAAGAGTTACAAAGATGACGAGGAGGATGACGATAATGGTTAAGGGAAATTGCGGACTGTGATTCCATTGAGAATTGGAATCTAATGTAGCTGTATTACTTACTGCTATATTTGCGCCCAAGTTTTATCCATATAACAATTGCAAAGAAATTATTCTCTGCAACACTTTCCACCTTACTGCAATATACTTATACTCTTGTCACGAAAATCTCCTCAAGAAAACTTCAATAGGAGCATTCCGATATACAAAATATTTCGCGTTCAATTAAGGTTCGGAAACTCTTTCCAAAGTTTAAGCCTTAGCAATCTTATGGAGTAGTATATTTGGCCAAACTATAAAAATTAATTTATTTTAATAAGTATTTTTTATTCTCGAATTAAGTATTTTTTCTTAAAAGCGTATTTTTCAAAAGTACTTTTACCGAGAATAGTTTGTGTTTGACTAATTAATTTAAAAAGCACTCTAAATAGTAATTAGTATTTAGCCAAGATTTTAAAAATTATTTCTAAATATATTTTTCTCAAAAGTGCTTTTGGAGAAAACCTATCTTTTTCTTCTTCTCCAATACTGCTTTTGTTTCTCTTCAAAAGTGTTTTTTTCCTTCCGAACTTGATCAAACACCTCAATTTTGGGGGGAAAGCACTTTTGGCTTAAAAAATACTTTTGGCTCAAAAAAACTTGGCCAAACAAGTTATTAATTTACTCCCATGTAGCCGGCCATAACCGTCTCGGGAGCCAAAGGTTGTTGGCCTTTTTTTGCAAGTTTTAGCAGAATTGTATTACGTCCAGCAGATGCACACCGCCAGCACTCGCAAAATATCCCACGAAGCAGTACTCCTCTAATAATGCATTGATCCTTTCAACTATCTACCCTAACTGAAATGGGGATGAAGACTCGTGAAAAAGTTTAGCTTTCATTTGATCCCACGTGTGAAAGAAAGATTCTAAAGAGCGATGTAGGCATCCTAACTAGATGCAAGCATTAGTGACTGATTCTACTGTTTGAACTCGTGACTTATAGGTCACACGCAAATAACTTTAATGTTATTTGCTCAACTGACTCATACATTATTCGAAATCCACTAATCTAATTTAAAGTTGAGCTTATTAAGGGGATTGCAGAATTAATTCAAATTCATACTACATATGGCCTAAATATTTGAAATTCACTGATCTAACTCTTCTAAACTAGGACAAGAGGGGTTGCTCTGATGGTATGCAATCCCCCCTTTCAATTGAGAGGTTGTGAGTTCGAGTTTCCCCAAAAGTAAGGTGGGAAGTTCTTGGAGGGAAGGATGTCGGGGTCTATTTGGAAACATCCTCTCTATCCAAGGGTAGGGGTAAAGTCTGCGTATATACTACCCTCCCCGGACCCCACTAAATGAGTTTATACTGCGTTATTGTTGTTGTTAACTCTTCTAAACTAATTTAGGTTCGTATTTCATAGAGCTCGTTAAAAGGAAAAATATATTTAAAGGAGAATTTTTTCCTATTAAAAAATATTTTCAAGACTTGAATTTAAAACTTTTAGTTAAAATAAAAGATCCATGCATCTCATCACATATTTGGTAGTTCGAGATCCTTTTAGTAAATTACAAAAGATTCCACCATTTCCTTTATAACTTTTTTAGTTGTTGGAAAGTTTACGCAAATAAGTGAAGATTCTGACTAATTCTTGATTGGGCCGTCTTAGTCACTTGTTTCTATAGCCTTTCTTAAATAAAATCAATTTTGCACATTAAAATGTTACTGCATTTTTGCTAAAAATATTAATATGTCTCTCCTTTTAAGTAGGAGTAATTAATTTCGTTTGACTTTAGTGTTTTTGTTTCCTTCTAATTTTGGAGGTGTACAGTTGATTGATTGTGTGAACTACTTGGTTACTTCTTTTAGCTAGAATTCTTGTTAAATAGATATGGCAACACGAAACCAAAATAAGCTCGATTTGACTTGATTTGTTTACTAATGATTTGACCCTCTAATTAGACTTACAATATTTTGGTTTCATACATAATACAATTCAGATTTGAACGTATTATGTTGAGAAATTTAAAATATAATTACTCAAAATATATATGTTTAGCTCAAAAATTATATTCGTATTGTGTAAGCCTAAAAACAATCGAAAATATATAGGGGTAAATGACAATCAAATATAATAAGCCCAAGAGATTTATTGCTTCGAGAATCTTTGTAGATATGTGAATGAATGATAAAAAAATAGATTTAGCTTAAGAAAGAAGCAATGATTCAGAACTCGAGATGGAGAGAGAAATAGAGATTGCATTATTCGAGAATAATCATGGTGCATTTACAATGGAAATGTTTCCTTTATATAATAGGAAACATTCCTCGAAATAATAAAAAAAACGTATAAAGGTTGATGGCTTCAACTCAGTTAAAGGGGTTTGGTGCTAAGCGACGTCATTTCTTCTTCACCGATTTGGGTCGTACCTTTGCTTGGGTCGCCCTTATCATAAGGGACGTGCTCACCTGGCGCGGGGACGTTGTGAGCCAAATTTAGCCCCATACAGTTAGTCCCTCCATTCGTTGGAGATATACTCGATGATCGTCTTTACTGAACGGACATGCACGATTTGCTTTTTACGGGAATTTGGCCACGCCCATAGGCGCCTTCTTCGCAGAGCATGATCGTGGATAACATTTGTTGGGCCGTTGATGTGCGACCTACCTTTTTAAAGGTGACGTCAACAGTCACATGCGCCATCATTATACATGTTCCCGAAACATATTCAGAACACGACGTGGCATTTCGGTTTTCGGCGCCGGTTTCACAACTGAGCCTCTTCGATTTCCGTGTGCCTTACTCCTATAAATAGAATAGTGGTTCAAAGAGTTTCATCTTTCGATCTTTTGAAAAGTTTCCTTTTGTTTCGTTCTTCATCCTTATTTCTTGCAATAGTTACATCGTTTTCATATAGATTCCATTCCTGAGAATTGTCTCATTCATTACTAATACTTTATTCTCTCACTGTGTATTATTGCAAAACGCCAAGGAAATAAAAAGGCTAAGGACAGTGTCCCTTCTAGGGTTCCGCCCTCTTCCGATGGTGAAAGGGAAGGGGCGGGAAAAACCCTAGTTCCTTTGACGGTATACAATATTTTACTGAAGTATTTGAGTGTAAGGAAAGACTTCAATACTACATGCCCCTCCCACCCCTAGGAGGAGAGTGATTTACTCCAGTCTCAAATGGTTGTTATTAGATCTAGATACAATATTTGTGATTATGCCGAAATAGCTCCGATCGAGACGGACTACGCCAATGTACATTGGCTCAATTTTTGTACATTCTATGAATACGCTCTTAGGATCGGGTATAGCTTTCTGCTTACCCTTTGACAGAAGAGCTCTGCCGCTTCTATTACGTATGTCCGGCTCAGCTCACACCTTACGCCCTCAAGGTGTCGGATCCTTACCACGCTTGCGGGTGAGGCCGGGGCCGTTGTTTCCGTTCACCAACTGCTAGAGATGTTCAGCCCCAGTTATATGAGGGGTACCATGCTCCAACTGAGGAGCCACAATAAGAAGAGCTTTGTCGTGAGGGATGACAACAAAGCTAACCGTGAGTTCTACCGTAAATTCTTTTACGTTAGGACGTGCCATCTAGTATCTGATCCTGAAGGATTTCCAGATACGTAGAATGCAGGATGTAAGTATCTCTGCATGTAACAAACGGGTCATGACAGTTAGATCTTCGGGTGGTGGAGGCGGAATTTCTCCGCTTAAGGTGGTACTTGAGTTGTAATCAAAACCCCATCTTCACCGGCTTTGTTGAAAGGACCGATGAGATTGGTTGCAACATCTACTATTGCTTTCATTATTGCGTTGTTGTCAACCATTTTTTGTTTTGTGTTGTAAAGAAGGGGTTTCCATAGTTCTCTAGGTGCAAACTATTGTTTTGATTCTCGAAATCCCCACATATGACGCTAAATTGTTTAGCTCAAAAATTATATTCGTATTTTATAAGCCTAAAAACAATCGAAAATATATAGGGATAAATCGTAATCAAATATAATAATCCCAAGAGATGATTATTGCTTTGAGAGTCTTTGTAGATATGTAAATGAATGATAAAAAATAAACTTAGCTTAAGAAGGAAGCAATGGTTCAGAACTTGAGAGGGACAGAGAAATAGAGATAGAGATTATATTATTCGAGAATAATCATGATGTCTTTACAATGGGAAGGTTTCCTTTATATAATAGGAAGCCTTCCTCGAAATAATTAAAAAAAGTACAAAGGTTGGCGGCTTCCACTCAGTTAAAGGGGTCTGGTGCTAAACGACGTCATTTCTTCGTCACCGATTTGGGTCGTACCTTTGCTTGGGTCGCCCTTATCATAGGGGACGTGCTCACCTAGCGCGGGGACATTGTGAGTCAAAATTTAGCCCCATACAATATAGAATAAGCAATGACTAAATTAAAGCATCTTACAAGTAGGGGTGAGCATAGAATGGGAAAATCAGAAAATACAAATCGAAACTCGAATTTTTTGGATTTTTGGTTTGAATTTTGGATCAATTTTTAAAAATTTTGAATATTGGATTTGGAACTTCGAATTTTTGGATATCCAAAAAACTGAAAATTTTGTACTTTATATTTAGTCCATTATTTGTATGTTAATAGTAATAAGTTCAATATCATACCCATTAGATATTTCTCATATATTCAATATTAATTGCTAAGTTACTATCAGAATACTTTCTATTTGGACATGATTTTACTATTGCTACTTCTTGTCGGCCATACTAATCTTTATGTTGTATGTTTTTTATAATAATTTCATTACTTAAATGTTTTATTTGGATGATTGCGGCAAGAATGAGAAACTTTTCAGGAAATTAAACAAAAGTACTTTATTTAGTTATTCATTTTTGTAAAAAAGTAGATTTATCTCCACTTATACGCTCAACACCAAATATTCATAATATCCAAGCCGATTAATCTGAAACCGAACTTAAAAAGTTCGATCCAATTCTAACTTATTTAAATTGTCATTTCTTCAATTCGAAAATAGAAATATCAAATCAAAATTCTCATATCAAATCCGAAATTCCCGAACATCCACCCTTACTTACAAGTAAGTTGCTCAATTTACGGAGTAAAAATAAAAGTCATGATAGTAGTGCAATCTTTCAATTATTTTAACCCCATGGATATAGTAGTATACAATCAAAAATTTATTGAAGGTTTTTTGAAGGCAAATGCAACAATTATTTTTTTACTATCTTTTCTCTTTTTTTTTTATTATATTGGAGATAATTAGAGATAATATTGAATTACATGATAGAATCCTAGTGTAAAGATAAATCCTACAAGTTAAGGTGATAGAATCCTACTTATACTATAAATCCTACAAGTTAGTATTCTTGTATCTTTGAAACACAATCTGGCCGTGTATATAAGGCCGTGTACTTGCCAGAATTATATATGAAAATTCGTTCATCTTCATCTCATTGATTTAACATGGTATCAAGAGCCTAGTTTTTTTTTTCAATTTCTTATACGTATTATTCATTAATCACGTATAATTGTGCTCTTACGATTTCCTGGGCATTCTTTTCGCCACTTCTCGACGCCTTTTTTATCCAAACCATAAGCAATTGCTGCAGCTGTTGGCTCGGTAATAATCCTCATAACATTAAGCCCCGAAATAGCTCCTGCATCTTTAGTAGCCTGCCTTTGAGAATCATTAAAATAAGCAGGAACAGTAACCACAGCGTTCTTTACAGTTTGTCCCAAAAAGGCTTCAGCTACTTCCTTCATCTTCGTCAAAACCATAGACGAAATTTCCTCAGGAGCAAACTGTTTCTCTTCACTTGAAATTCCTCTACCCATTCGCTGCCATGGCTGCTGCGCAAGACAAATCCGTACCCAAGGTCGATTTAGTCTATCACTTGGGCTCCAGTGATGGTCCAGGAAATATCATCACTCCTATTCAGCTTCGTGGTGAAAACTACGATGAGTGGGCGAGGGCGATCAAGACCTCGTTGAAGGCCAAACGAAAGTTTGGTTTTGTTGATGGCTCGATTGTGAAGCCTACTGATGTCCAGAAGCGAGAGGATTGGGAGGTCGTTCATTCAATGTTGGTCTCTTGGATTACCAATACTCTAGAACCGACTATTCGTTCTACGATAGGTGAATATGATGATGCTCACTTGTTATGGACAAACCTTAAAAATCGTTTTTGTGTTGTCAATGGCACTAGGATTTGTCAATTGAAGCTCTCTTTGGGCTTGTGTCGGCAGGAGAAAAATGAATCTGTTGCAATGTATTTTGGTCGTCTGGCCAAAATTTGGGATGAACTCCACACGTATATCACTGTTCCGTCGTGTTCTTGTGGGAATTGTTCCTGTAATATTATTTCCCAGGTGGAAAAATTGCGGGAAGATGACTACGTACATCATTTTTTGATTGGTTTGGATGACAAGTTCGCCTCCATCCGAGGTCAACTTCTTGCTCAAGACCCTCTTCCGGGGGTGGACAAATCATATCAGCAAATTATTCAGGCAGAGAGGCTAAGCTCGACCTATACAGTGGCCTCTAATCGAGAAAGCGTCATGGCTTTCAAGGTGCAATCTGACCCGCGACCAAAGTTTACTCGACCTGATAATTCGGATAAACTTTGTACCTATTGCAATCGTGAGGGGCATGTCGAAGCCTCTTGCTTTCAGCTTCATGGATACCCAGATTGGTGGGGTGATAGGCCTCGAGGAGGCCGTGGTAATGGTCGTGGCAGCACGTCTTCGGCTCGCGGAGGGGGGCGTGCAGCAGGTACAGCAGGTCGCGGACAACGACCACCTCCTGCTCGTGCAAACAAGACAGGAGGGTCTGCTGCTCAAGGAATGCAGCCTGCTACTCACGCTGATGGCTCAGCTCTTGCGGGGATTTCCGCGGCTCAGGTTCAGCAACTCCTAGACCATCTTAATACTCTCAAGCCAAAACTCCATGGTAAGCAGGGTGTTGATTGGATAATCGACACCGGCGCGTCAAATCATGTAACATATGATGCGTCTCTTTTGATTAATGCGGTCCATGTGTCTCATTATCCGGTAGGTTTACCGGATGGCAGATGTGCAAATGCTTCTTCGAAGGGTTCGGTGGAACTGGAAGGAGGATTGACTATTAATAATGTTCTCTATGTTCCAGACTTAAACTGCAATTTAATTTCTGCTTCACAATTATGTGATGAATCAAATTGTACTTTGCAAATCACTAAACAATTGTGTGTTATACAGGACCTAGCGACGAGGAAGGTGATTGGAGCGGGTGATCGGGTGGAAGGACTTTATTATTTCCGCGGGGTTCCAGGGGTGAAAGCTTTGAAGATTGATCGAAGTAGTTCTGCAGAGTTATGGCATCAACGGTTGGGACATCCGTCAGGAAGAGTTCTACAACATCTTCCGTTTGTGAGTGGTTCTACTAGAAACATTAAAAATAAATCCTGTGATGTTTGTCCTCGTGCAAAACAACATAGGAATAGTTTTCCAATTAGCAATAGTAAAGCTAGTCGTTTATTTGAATTGGTTCACATTGATTTATGGGGGCCTTACAAGACATCCTCTTTGTGTGGATCTCGTTATTTTTTTACCATCGTCGATGATTTTTCTAGAAGTGTGTGGACATATTTGTTAAGCAATAAACCGGAAGTTGAATACTTGTTTCTTTCGTTTATTGCTTTAATTAAACGTCAGTTTTCTTGTGATATTAAAATAGTCCGGAGTGATAATGGAACAGAGTTTAATAATCTGAATGATTATTTTGTGGCTAATGGGATAATATTTGAGACCTCCTGTGTCGGTACCCCCAACAAAATGGGCGAGTTGAGAGAAAACACCAACACATATTGAATGTAGCTAGAGCTTTAAGATTCCAGGCAAATTTACCGCTTCAATTTTGGGGGGAATGTGTTCAAGCCGCATGTCATTTGATTAACCGTACCCCTTCTAGATTGCTTAAACATAAAACTCCTTTTGAAATTTTGTTCAATAAAACCCCTTCTTATGACCACATCAAAGTTTTCGGATGCCTGTGTTATGCTCATGATCAACGGGGAAAAAGGGATAAATTTGCAAGTCGTAGTAGGAAATGTGTTTTCCTAGGATATCCTTTTGGGCAAAAAGGGTGGAAAGTTTTTGATGTAGAAACTAACCAACGATTTGTGTCTCGTGATGTACAATTCTTTGAGCATGAATTTCCTTTCAAAACTAGCAATAGTGTGACATCTAATCCAACTCCGGCCTCATTTAAGGGGGATTGTGTGTTAAGTGACGATGAAGATGAGTGCTATGAGGGTGGACTACGAGTTAGGGGGGCTGTTGATGAGGACACTTGTGCTGGTGCCGCAGCTGCACAGCCTGCCCAGCCTGGTGGCGAGGAGGCTGCCAGTGGCGAGGCAGCTGCTGGTGGCGAGGAGGCTGCTGTAACGCAGCCTGTGGTCAGTGAACCACAGCTTGTTGATGAGCGGGTTGTGGTGCGCGAGCAAGGTGATGCTATGGGAAAGGGAATGCGTACTAAGTATGCAAATGTGAAATATCGTGACTTTGTGACCACTGTGCGAAATAATAAACGTCCATCTCCGCCTCCGGTTATTCCCGTGACAACATCTCCCTCAGGTATGGTCTTTACATTAACACATTTCGTTGATTCTCACAATTTTTCTCAAAAACATAGAAACTATATTGCAGCTATTTCAGTAGGGAATGAGCCAAGAAATTTCAAAGAAGCTATGAGACACGAGGGGTGGAGAAAGGCAATGGCAGATGAAATTAAGGCTCTAGAGGAACAAGGTACTTGGGAACTTGTTAACTTGCCTCCTGGCAAAAAGGCCCTCGGAAGCAAATGGGTATATAAAGAGAAGTATGACGAGCATGGACACTTGCAAAGATTGAAAGCTCGTTTGGTCATTTTTGGTCATCATCAGATTGAAGGCTTGGATTACAATGAGACATTTGCTCCGGTAGCTAAAATGGTAACTGTTCGTACTTTTCTAGCAGTAGCAGCAGTGAAGAACTGGGAGGTTCATCAGATGGACGTGCATAATGCCTTCCTCCATGGAGATCTTGAAGAGGAAGTATATATGAAAATTCCTCCTGGTTTTGATAATATAAATTGTGGCAAAGTTTGCAGGATGAAAAAGTCACTGTATGGTTTGAAACAGGCCCCCCGATGTTGGTTTGCCAAGCTCGCAACGGCTTTGAAAACTTATGGCTTTAAACAGTCATATTCTGATTATTCCCTATTTACTTTGTCGAAAGGTAAAACACAGTTAAATGTGCTGGTATATGTGGATGACTTGATAGTTGCAAGTAATGATAAATCTGCTATGCTCAATTTTAAACAATATTTGGGGAACTGTTTCAAGATGAAAGACTTGGGTCTTTTAAAATATTTTTTGGGTTTGGAGGTAGCTCGTAGCAAACAGGGATTTTTTATTTGTCAAAACAAATATGCAATGGACATCCTTACAGAAACAGGTATGCTTGATTCCTCGCCTGCAGATTTCCCAATGGAGCAACATCACAAACTAGCTCTGGCGAGAGGAGATCTGTTGCTAGATGTAGAGAAGTATCGTCGACTAATTGGTCGTTTGATATATTTGTCTGTCACTAGGCCTGACTTGGCATACTCTGTCCACATTCTATCTCAGTTCATGCAGGCTCCGCGAGTGGAACATTGGGAAGCTGCATTGCGTGTTGTTCGGTATTTGAAGAAAAACCCAGGACAAGGTATATTGTTGAGATCGGATAGTGCATTGCAGCTTGAAGGTTGGTGCGACTCAGATTGGGCCAGTTGTCCTATTTCCAGACGGTCCTTAAGTGGTTGGTTTGTTCTTCTTGGTTTGTCTCCTATCTCATGGAAAACTAAGAAACAGCATACGGTTTCTCGTTCCTCTGCTGAAGCAGAATATCGTTCGATGGCTGCATTGTCTTGTGAATTAAAATGGTTAAAACAACTTTTAGGAGATTTGGGTGTTGAACACAAGAGTGGCATGCATCTTTATTGTGATAGTCAGTCTGCGTTATACATTGCTCAAAATCCAGTGTTTCATGAGAGAACGAAACACATTGAGGCAGATTGTCACTTTATTCGGGACTTGATTACAGATGGTACTATTCAACCTTCATATGTATCGACTACGGTACAACTAGCTGATATATTCACTAAGGCCTTGGGAAGAGACAAGTTTGAATTTTTACTTCGCAAGTTGGGCATTTGTAACCCGTATGCTCCAACTTGAGGGGGGGTATTGGAGATAATTAGAGATAATATTGAATTACATGATAGAATCCTAGTGTAAAGATAAATCCTACAAGTTAAGGTGATAGAATCCTACTTATACTATAAATCCTGCAAGTTAGTATTCTTGTATCTTTGAAACACAATCTGGCCGTGTATATAAGGCCGTGTACTTGCCAGAATTATATATGAAAATTCGTTCATCTTCATCTCATTGATTTAACATATTATCTATTCATCTTTCAGTGTTAGAAGCTTCTGAAAATATTATCTACATTAATTTGTCATTTCTGACAAATTTCATACCCTATTTTCCTCTTGTAAGGCCATCGAATATATTCAATATTCTTTTCCCTTTTCCTCTTCACTTTATGGAATAAAATATGTTTGAAATTCTCTTTCACCTTTTTTTCCGTATTATAGTTCCCCATTCGTGGATTACATATTCATTTTGGTCTTTAAGTATCATATTCTTCTCTCTCTTTTTTTCTTTCTAAAACAGTACTTTTTTATATAAGATCAACGGCTAGGATTGAATGAAAATTTGAAAAATGGTGGTATACAAATTCACCCTAAATGTATTAACTCCTCAATTTATTACTAAACCATTGAGATTTGTATCAGCATGACTAGGTGTAAGAAAGTATGTTCCCTTCTACCTCCATCCAAATTTATTTTCATCAACTAGACACGAAATTTATAAATAAATAAATAAATAAATGACATTTTAAAAAAAATATAAGCAAAGTATGGTTAATACTAAAAGGAGCATTGTAACAAATTATTTGCTCTTGTTCCTAGTGTCGTCTATAATAAGTTCTGATATCAATTCGAACATGAAATATAAGAACTAACCGATCCGCATATAGATGTATATGTGAAAATCGGGGCGGTACAATTTCGTCATTTGTTGAAAAAAGAGATACCACGTCGAAAGATCAGGACGTTGAGTTTGGGGTCAAAATTTCTTTTCAAGATCGAGGTCGACATCACTAACCGAGGTTAGAAGAGGGCATACTTCGGAAGGATGCCAGTATAGTTCAGTAACAAAAAGAGCGAGATATCTGTAACATACCGTATATCATGGCGCGGATTTCAAAATGGATTGCTCTTCGGTGGTTAATCGTTGTCAAATATGATTTCCTACTATAATTAGAAGTGTAACTTATTTAGGACTCCCTTATTATATAAAAGGGGATCCCATTCATTTGTAATCATCATTGTTCACTTAGAAGAATATATACACTCGTTACTTTTTTGCTATTTCGCTTTACTGTTCATCAGAGTCGCTTTATCATATGCTATTCTTATTGCCACACCTCGAGACTATCATAAGTCGAAGTCGAAATTTGACTAGCATATTGGTTTGAATTATTTTATTTTCTAATTTATCTATTTAATTCTTTGTTTATCAATTGACACTGGATTAAATAACATATCCTTAAAACTACAATATAAGTTTAATCGTTACTCGAATTTTACGGTAAACAATAGAATAAATAAATAATACTATATAGAAATGTGTGAATTCTTTGCATAAAGCCAAAAAGAAAATAAAGTTAAATAAAATGAGAATAAAGAATTACTACTAGCAGCTAAAAGAAGTGTTTAATAAATAAATAAAAAGCGTCATTATTAGCATTGCTTGCTAAATAAATAAATAAATAAAAGCTTTTACCTTTTTCTTTTTGTTTCGTTCTTGATCTAGATGAAAAGTAGGTGAGCTTACACATTGAATCTATTTCTTCCAATCACTTTTGACCAATATTTATTTATTTATTTTTCTAGACTAAATCTTGAGATTTTTAAAGTAGCAAACCGTAAGTGGAATCTGTCGTAGATCCCTTAATTAATATTAGATTAAGGGAAATGATGTTTTCAATTGATTTATAAATCTTAAACTACTTTGTTTGTCTTGAGTGCTACATTGTGGATGGTGATTAACTTCTACTACATCTTTTATTTGATTAAAATGACGATATTACCCACTAATTAACACTTTTGGATACTGCCAAATTAAAAATGGGAAAGGTTAAATCTGTCCAAATATACCTTTCGTGCAACATAATCATATTATTACGGATCAAATAAAATTGTTTTAGTGCCTCAATCATGTGGAACAAATATTTAAAGTTTTCATCTACAGAACACTAGAACATAAAGAGTATCTTTTGAAAGTTTTTTTATTTGGATATAATGGTCCAATGATGGTAAGAGGTATTTAGGCAGAATAAGGCGCAATTTAAATTTATCGAAGATATAATTTTTGATAGAAGAATTTGGAGGTTGAGAATTACGATAGAAGTTTAATACATAATTGATTAAGTTTCTAAATTTTTGTAATTAAATTTATCATCTCTTAACAATGTAATAGAGAAAATTGTTTAACTCTTTCTAAATAATAAATCCTTATAAAATTGCAGTGTCAGAGTATTGTCATACGTTTTTACGTAAATATTAACAAAGGGATGGCGGCGAAGTGGGAACTGCCAGAGAATATATCTTATTCGTATATATCCGCGTCATCTTTTCTAATCCTTAATTAAAGATTTCGATTTCGAATTCTAATATAAAATCGCTTTTGATAGCAAATGTTTTATTGCCTAAAATAAAAAAAATCACTCTGAATCCGAATTAGTTAACTTCAAATTGAGTACTCGACACTAAAAAAGATGATTCGATGCATAAAATATTTTACGCTCATACTAGGAAAGAATTGCGACTTAAGGGATAAAGATGGACCTATGTATAGTTAGTGGCGGATCCAACTTGTAAGCTACGGGTTCAATTGAAACCGTAACTTTCGACGTAAAGTAAAAATTTATATGTAAAATTTTATTAAAATTGTAAAAATAATAGATTTGAACGCAAAATTTAAAAATTTTAAAAACTGAACCTATATAATTAAATTTTATAAAATTAAATACATAAAATTTAAATCATGGATCCGCCTCTGTGTATAGTGTTGAAGGATTATCGGAGCCTATAAACTTCGGGAGAAATCTTGTACTATATGATATATATATATATATATATATATATATATATATATATATATATATATATATATATATATATATATATATATATATATATATATATATATATATATAACTTGACACTCTGAACATTAAAAATAACTTGACACTCTGAACACTAAAAATTTTAGGAGGCGCTGACCGAGCAAAATAATGGTGCTCGTGCCGCATTAAAATCCTGAGTCTGTTTCTATCTAAATGTGTAATATTAATAGCCTACTATTATATAGTTATTAGTGATTGCTTTGACGATTCGAAATCGTAACGTGTAAGGCAGTGCCGGAGGCAGGATCTCCACGAAGGAAATTTAAAGAAAAATTATAACTAATGGGAATTGAACCCATGATCTTATGTAGATTTTGAATTCCTTAACTACTAAATCATACTTTTAAATTGTATTAAAAATATTCAAACTTAATATATAAAAATAAAAATATATACCTTATATATATAATATAATTTTTCGATAAAAATATTTAAATAAATATCCTTACACCACCTTAAATCCTCCCTGCGTATAAGTTGCACGAACATAACTTTATTGAGGCCTGTGCATGCGGGGCACGTAATACGGCTGAGGAGGACAGGAGGCTATGAGGTGGTGCTACAGTTTTCACGTGGACTGCTCCTCTGCCATGCAATGTAATTTCGTATATCTTCCACGAGAGCACCACACGCTACATGTTCATATAATAGTTGAGATCTTATCTTTCGATTTCCTTCCATTCATTTTCTTATTAATTTTTTAATTTAATAAAACATGAGTTAGCTTGTTTTGGCCCCTACTTCTAAAATTTCGAAAGCATAGGTATTTTTAAAATAATTTATATTTATATAATTAATTTAAAAAATATTTTTAAATAATAATTAATATTTAATCAATCTTTCAAAAAATATTTCTAAATTAAATATATTTTTTCTCAAAAATATTTTTTTTATAAATATTTTAGTGAGATACTATTTTTTCTATTTTTTAAAAATTGCATCTACCTCTAAGAAGTATTTTTTTTTTCTTTTGTAAACGCTTAGCCAACCACCTTAACTTAGGAAAAAAAATATTTTTGATCAAAAACGACACTCTTAGACGAATTTTCTCTTTAATCAAACATATGATCTATTAAAATCTTCTAACACAAGAATTTTTTTAATAACACATAATTGTTATTTTCTTAGTCCTCTAGCAATAATTTTTCGTTAATGTATGCTTTTAAGGTTACCACATGCGAGGATTCCAAATATTTCTATATTTTCTTAAAGGAAATTCAATATGAAGTCTTAAAAAAATATGTAAATTAGTATATATTTTTATATCGGTTTGGTTCAAATTTTTTTTATTCAATATCAAACTAAGTCAAATTAAAATTAAGCAAATTTTTTAATTGATTTGATTTAATTTTTCGATTTGATTTAATTTTTCGGTATTTTATCAATCTCTTAAAAAAGAAGAGATGAAACTTGTTTAATATGTGTATTTATATTTATACCTTTAATATAACATTTGTAATGAGCCAAAAAAATAGATGAAGCCAAAATTGACCATGCACGTTATGATGGGTTCCTTTTTTGTTCAGTTTCACAGTTGAAGCCTCCCCTTCTCCACCAGTAAACTCAACTTTCGGTAGGTAAGATTGACTTATTGATAAAAGCTTTTTTCAACCTAAGTTTTTTAAGAAGTAATAATTTATTTCTAAATAAATAAGAATGTGTTGAGAGCATTAATGGCAGTAAATTAATTACTTTGTTTCGTCAGTGGCCACAAAGATTACAAAAATTATAAATAAAAAAACCAATACGGATTTGCCACTTATAGCTTGTTTGGATGTATCTTTTCATAATATATCTATTTTGTTATATTGTAATGTACTGTATTATTTTGATGCATATAATAATTGGATAGATTGTGTTATTTATTATCGTTTTATAATGTTATGTATCAATAATATGAGAAATAAACTTATAAGATTATAAAGAAAAAATAAGATACACAGTTAAATTATTACTAAAAAGGCCTTCATTGTCCTTCATGGAATAATACCAAATTTCTAACAAAACTTTCCCCCTCTTTCTTTCGTAGAAAAAAGAATTTAGGAGATGAAATCTCGATTATATTACTGCGGGTCAAAATTTTATTTAAAAGTTAGGTAAATATAATAATTTAAAATAAAAAGATAACGACGCGGCCACATCAAATCGATCATTTCATAAAAGGGTACTTTTTGTTATTTTATAACGATGGATTACAATATAACAAAATTTAAATAACAAATATTATACTATTTAACATGCAATATGATATAATATGTAACAACCATCCAACAAGTGGTTGGTGACACGTTTGAAAAGCTAACAAATTACACAGAACTCATATTACATATACTTCTAGCTTAATTTTACTATCTTAATACCTATTTGTTTATTTATTTTCCCGTCAATGTATGCCTCACATGCTAGTAAATTGGGTTTTACACATAATTTACTAATTTTTCCAACGCGTCCTCCACCGGGGGCCTTTCGGCCATATTTATTTGTAATATTGCTACTTTCACTTTTTTTTCTTGGAAGGGAGCCTTCATGTATTTGGTAAAGGTGTTGTCATGTAATCAGGAGGGTGATGGGTACAAGTCCTGAAAACATCCTCTTGCAGTAATACAAGGTAAGATTACGTATAATATACCTTTGTGATCCCATCATTTCTCAAACCCTACCATTACGATAGTTTAATACACCAAACTGCTTTTTTCACTTTTTCTTCTTACTATACTTTTATTGCAATTTGCACATTGTACAACAAAATTAATTAGTTGGCCATAACGAATTTCCAGTTTCTAAGGGCAAAGGATCCTTTTTCAAAGAGGAGGCCTACCACCTTTTATTTGTCTTGGTTTATAGGCTAATTCCAAAACCACAGTGGGACCACAAAATATATGTCTCTAGATTTACTTGTACGATAGTCAAGAACTTAGGATTATATTCATAATATAATAAGTAAAAATCATTGACTACATCTCTTATCCTTTTTCCTATTAATCACAAAATGGAGGTTTTGATTCTCAGCATAAATCTTTTTCGACGTTATATCCTCATTATGAGGAAACCAAAGTTTTTATAAGGAATAAAAGAGTCCATTTATAACTCCTTAATTAGCTTGGCAAATAGGATAACGTGGAACTAGAATAACTAACATCGAATTACACTAACATCTTGTTGATGATTGTTATATATTACATTGTATCGTATTGTTACTTTAGTCTCACTTTTAATCGAGAGGTTATAAGTTCGAGTCTCTCCAAGAGCAAAGTGGAAAGTTCTTGGAGGGAAAAATGTCGAGGGTCTATTTGGAAACAACCTCTCTACCCAAGGGTTGGGGTAAGGTCTACGTACACACTACCCTCCCCAGACCCCACTAAGTGAGATTATACTGGGTTGTTGTTATTGTTGTTACTTTAAATATAATAATTATTTTAATTTTATTGTATTGTATTATTAAATCCATCATTATATAACGATAAAATATTCCATTTTATACAATGACCGATTTGGTGTGGTCTCCTGGTTACCTTATTTTTTCCTTTTCATTTTATCCTTAATTATTATTTAATAATAACATTTCACCTTTGTAACGACACGACTTGTCGTTTTGGGAATCTATAATTCGCTCGGTATCTTGAGGGCTCGAGTATCTCCGCATGATCTATTTTGACTTGCGTAATCGTCGATGTTGGTTTTCAAGTTATCCGGAATCGATTTAAAAGAATGAATTCCAAGACTTAAGTTCTAAGTTGGAAGAATTGACCAATTTTGACTTTTTAGAATTTGACCTCAGAATGGAGTTTCGTCAGTTCCATTAGATCCGTTGGGTGATTTTGGACTTTGGAGCGCGTCCACTTTGTAAATTCGAGGTCCATAGTCGAATAAGACTTGAATTGGCGAAAGTTGGATTTTTTTGGAAGTTTGACCAGGAGTTGATCAAATTCTAATTCCACAAGCAGGAAGAGGTCTGCAATGACAAATGTGACTTGTGTGCAAAATTTAAGGTCAATCGGATGTGATTTGATAGGTATCAGTATTGTTTGTAGAAGTTGAAGTTTCAAAGTTCATTGATTTTTTACTTGAGCTGTGATTCGTCGTTTCGAGATTGTTATGTATGATTTGAAGCTTTGAGTAGGTTCGCTTTGTCATATAGAACTTGTTTTCAAAATTTAGCCCCATTCGTAGTAGATTTGATATAGTTCGGACGCTCGGTTGCGATTTCTAGAAGTTCTTGAAGTTTAGTTTGATTTTCATGCGTTTTGGCTTCCGGTTTGTGGTTTTAGAAGTTATTTTGATGATTTGAGCACGCGAGCGAGTTCTGTTGTGTTTTTAGACATGTGTGCATACTTGGTTTGGAGTCCCAAGGGCTCGGGTGAGTCTCGGATTGGTTTCGAAATGATTTTTCTTAATTGTTGATTGTTGGTTCTGGTTTCTTTGCATTTGCGATGTTCTGGTCGCGAATGCGGCCATCGCATTTGCGAAGAAACCTTATATTTGTGAAGCCTGGGTGGCTGGGCAATTTTCGCATTTGCAATGAGGCTGCGGTATTTGCGAATGCAAGTCTTTGTCTTTGCGAAGTTTTGGTCGCAAATGCGACTCTAACAGGGAAGTTTTCAGGTTCGCAATTGCGATGAGTTTTCCCTGCAAATGCGAAAACCCCCGTGTATATTTGTATATATTTTGAAACTCTAAATCTTAGAAGCTCGTGAGTCTTACTATCATGTCTTGGGTGAATTTGAAAATGCTCAGTTATCTATTCTTTTTTCTATTATAATCTCAGTTGAGTTGTGTTTTCTGTTAATTGGCTTACTTAGCGGGCTGAGTTAGGTGCCATCACTGCTTGTGATTTTTGGATCGTGACAAGGTGGTATCATAACACTACATTTATATGTGCTACGAGTCATGAGCAAGTGTCTACTAGGGTCCTAAGGATCGATATGGTGATGTCCATACTTATCTTCCGAAGGCTACAATGCATTTAAGAAAATTTTCCTTTTCTTCCTTCCTTATCGTACGACCTTGTTTCAGCTTGAGATCTATGACTTTGACTCTTCTTTATCGCTCATATGTAATGTTGTGCTCTCAGTATTCGCTATGTGATGATGATCTATGATGTTGTAGATGGACTACAATGGGCTATGGATGCTTGATTATCATCGCGGTGTGTTGTCTAGCCTTAGAAGTGGATGCAGTGTTAAATTTTCTAGTCGCTCATTTGTGTTATGAGGTGGGTTCATGGCAAGGTGTCGACTTGAGTAAATCCAGTGGGCCATCTCTTGCATGGTGAGTGTGATCGTGTGTCTCGTGTGACGTTTCCACTCGGTGGAGTGCATATGTTATCATTTCAAAGCATTTGGGGAAGTTGTTTGACTATTGAAATGATGGGTAAGCATTTGGCAGAGTCTTCGGGGCGTTTTGTGATCAATATTGAATGAACTTCTGAAGCAGTCAGCTAAATAGTCGTGCGGGATCAGGGCATACTATGAAGATATGGTACTTTGGTTTGTCGATGAGGTGTTCTATGGCTTCGAGCTAAGTGGTGGAGTCTGCTAATGACGATCGAATTGTAGGATTATGGGCCGTACCAGTTTCCGGACCAAGAGATTGCTAGGTTTTTTCATTGAATGGGCATATGCTGGTGAAGCACGGGCTGCTCGACGTGTATTAAATGTGTATTGGAGATCAGAATAAGATGAGTGGTTATTGAGAAGGTCCTGGCTAGTTCCAAGTCTTATGTAGGCTTTAAGGACTTTTGAATTTGTCTACGGGTGGGCTTGAAAATGATAGCGAATGGTAATCAAATCCACGGTAGTTCCTTGTCAAGAAAGGTCTACATGTCAATTTTGGGGTGATGCAAGAAATAGCTTCGGGTTCCCAGGAAGTTCCCTCGGGGCGCTCATATCAGATTGAGTTACTTTTGAGCTGGAGGTCTACGTGCCTCGGTTGAGTTGGAGGCGACTGGTTCTGATTACTCGATTATGTGTAACTGAGTTCTGAAGAATTTATCATGGTTATGACCATGGTTGGAGTTGTTATTTTCTACAGGTATAGAAGTTATATTGTGTGTGGTGGTGTTCTCCTGGATTGAGATAAGTGAAAGATTCTCGGTTGATGAAGTGTTCAACTTGCGTAAGGTTCAGAGTTGACTATGAGGTTTTCATAGTGCTGCGAGTTAGCATGTTAGAGGCGATGCGGCGTGTGAAGTTTAAAAGTGCACGTACAAGGTTTCGGTTTAGTTTCGAAGGGAAGGATACGAGCTCTTGATGTCTTGGACAATTTCGGGTGTTTGAGGTTTTGTAGGCACTATGTGTTTTCACCAGAGCGCCTGTTGGAAGGTACATTATGTTTTGACTTGTGGGTGCATTTCCGTAGGATGATGGAGTATAAGTTACACATCAACCATTTGAGTAGTAGATTTGGAAGTTGGGTATGGAGATTCTAGTATTCGTGAGGTTCAGAGACCGGATGTTCTTGTTGGCAGACTATTCCTTAATTGCGAGTTGCGAAATAATATTGAAGATTGGATGATTAATGATAGGTGTTATGTAATGGTTGCTATTGACTTTTGGGAGGTTTATTACATGTTTGAATATGATAGGAATTTGGTTTGAGGATTATTTTGAGCCTAGTGAGGGTGTGTATTTTGTATCAGATCGGATTTGATTGCTATTGCACAGTTGATGCCATATGTATATCATTGGGCGGAGTAGATATTATGCGCGCCTCGGTTTATGTCGTATGTTTCTCTCTTATACTATGACGGGTTTAGAGGGTTACATGATTCTTCACAAGCATATTGTGGTTCAGTTTAGGCCTCATGGCACTATGTGCGAGGTGGCCCTTGTGATGTTGATTGCTTACTGCACCATAGTTGTACTTGACTTTCTTAGTATTGTTTGTTCCTAATGATTTTCCCCATAGTTATATTTTTGTGCACTCTGTTGTGATTGATGTTGACGCACATGTGATCAGTGAGCCCAAGTATTATGGCTCAAAAGGTACCATACATAGATTGATATGATGGGATCGGGTTGCACGTTGTAATAGTACAATGACGAAATGTGGTTCCTTATTTCTATTTTGTGTATTTTTTCTTTCATCTTGTTGAGCATAGTTCATAGTAAAATGTAAAAATTTCCCTGTCTGTTTAACTTGCTTTGTAGTTTCCTTATTTAGTTTTCCTACTGTTAGATGTCATGTTTGAATTATTACTTGTTAGTGTACGAAATCGGGTTGTGTGTAGCTCCATATATTTATTATTGATGCTTGTCGGTGTAGTTGCTCGTATTGGATAAGATGAGATTTCTGTTGAGGATGTGGACAACGGCCATGGTTGGGCGAGTGAGTTTCTTGGCGTATTGATAAGATGAGTGGTTAAGTGGTTATCTGTGTATCTTTCATCATTTGTAGGGTATGAAGGTTTTGAATGAGGTTCTAATCGATATGAGGTTTGCTACTGGCAACGAATTTGTTTTGGGCAGTAATGGTGGTCTGCAGTCCCTACTGTGAGTGTTGAAGTGATGGGGTATATCATGTGATTACAACTTGTATTATAATTGATACAACTTTTTCATACTTATACAGTGTATGGCTTTGGGATTCAGGTCTTGTAATAAATTCTCGAGGATAGAGATTGGGTTCTAAGGTTCAAGGACCAAGGATGAAATAAGGAACTCTAATTATGTTGTGTTGGCAGGCTTATGTGGATCAGGGCGGCGTGGGATCACCCTGGATTATGCATAGTAAGGTTACACCATGTTTGATAGCTTTGGAATGACTCCTCGCATGTTCGAGGTTGAACGTGTGTTTAAGTGGCGGAGGATGTAACAATCCAACTGGTCGTTCTGGGAATCTACACTTCGCTCGGTATCTTGACGGCTCGAGTATCGCCGTATGATGTATTATGACTTGCGTAAATCCTCAGTGTTGGTTTTCAAGTTATCCATAATCGATTTGGAAGAATGAATTTCAAGACTTACGTTTTAAGTTGGAAGAATTGACCCAGTTTGTCTTTTTAGAATTTGAAGTTGGAATGAAGTTTCGTCATTTCCGTTAGCTCTGTTGGGTGATTTTAGACTTAGGAGCGCGTTTGAATTGTAAATTGGAGGTCCGCAGTCGAATTATTCTTGAATTGGCGAAAGGTGGATTTTGGGGAAGTTTGACAAGGACTTTTTGATATTAAGGTCGGATTCCGATACTGGAAATTAAAAGAGGTCCGTAATGGCAAATCTGACTTTTGTGCAAAATTTGAGGTCAATCGGAGGTGATTTGATAGGTTTCAAAATCAGTTGTAGAAGTTGAAGTTTTAAAGTTTATTGATTTTAACATAAGGTGTAATTCAGTGCTTCGAGGTTATTATGCTCGATTTGAAGCTTTGAGTAGGTTCGTTTTGTCATATACTTGTCTGCGAAATTTGGCGCTATTCGAAATTGATTTGATATGGTTCGGACGCTCGGTTGTGATTCTAGAAGTTCTTGAAGTTTAGTTTGGTTTTCATGCGTTTTGGCATCCAATTCATGGTTTTAGAAGTTATTTTGATGATTTGAGCGCGTGAGCGAGTTCCTGTTGTGTTTTAAGACTTATGTGCATATTTGGTTTGGAGCCCCGAGGGCTCGGGTGAGTTTCAGATAGGTTTCAAAATGATTTTTCTTAATTTTTGATTGCTGGCTCTAATTTATTTGCGTTTGTGCTAATGTGGCCATCGCATTTGTGAAGAAACCTCATATTTGCGAAAGCCTGGGAAATTATCGCATTTGCAAAAGCTGGCATTCGCATTTGCGAAGTTTTGGTCGCAAATGCGACCTTAACATGGAAGTTTTCAAGTTCGCAATTGCGATGCGTTTTTTGTATTTGCGGGGTTCGCATTTCACAATTACGACATCTGCAACCTATTAAGTGCTGAGAAATTTTTCCTTCATTTTCATTTTTTTGAACACTATCTTTGAGGTAAGCGATTTTAATATCAAGTCATTAGATAAGTATTTTTTTGTTAATCAATTTTCAACTATATTTCATGATTTTGTACAAGATTTTAACATCAAATTCATGATAAATCTATGGAAAAATTGGGAATTTTTCAAAGTTTTAAAAAATAAAAATTTAGGATTTGAGAGTCGAATATGGGTAGTCAAGACCTATCTATTGACCCGGATTTTGACCGAGAGGCCCAGGTTTTGATTTTTTTTTTTGACTTTTTAGAAATTGAATAAGAACCACATCGTTATTAATTGAATTTTTTTCCTTGCATTGTGTGATGTATTCAAGTCGTCATTGGATAAAATGAGTTGAGCGGAGGCGAATTTGTAGAGAAAAAGGCTAAGTTTAGTGTTAAGTTAGCCGAATCGAGGTAAGAGCTTTGCCTAACTTTGTTGAGAGAATTTTTGCTCCTATTTGTAGTTGTTTTCTACATGCGGGGATGATACATTTATGAGGTGCTGAGCGTATATGTATGTGCTGAGGTTAATCATACGTGGGGGTAGATTGTGCTTTAATTGTGTCTTGTAGAATTACATAACTTCCTTACTTTATGCCCCACTTGATTTACCGATATTAAGAACATAAAATAAAATGTTACTAATCAAGACTTAGCCTAATATAACTTGATCAAATTTGATAGAATTCTGAGAATACATTGATATGTCTAGTTTAGTCATCTCTATGCGTAATCACTACTATTTTGCTATGGTCGATATTTTGAGATGTTGGATTCTATACTTAGTGTTGCTGATAAATTGTGAGATTTGTGGAGGTGCTTGAATTATACGTCCCTTGAGGGCTTTTTAAATCATTATTGGCTTGGAAATTCTGTGATTGAGAATTTGTTGGAATATTCATTCGAACACTCTCGTCGATGTTATTTATACTTCCTGCCTTGTCATTTTATTGATATCATATGCTTGGTAAGAAAGAGCGTAAAGCATAAAGGGTAATGCCGTGCCATTTCATATACATTATTACGTGAGGAAGAGTGTAAACCACGAGGGGAGATGTCGCGCCATTTCATATACATTATCATGTGAGGAAGAGTGTAAAGCAAGAAGGGTGATGCCGTGCCATTTTATATATATTATCATCTGAGGAAGAGTGTAAAGCATGAAGGGCGATGGCGTGCCATTTCAAAAACATTATCATGTGAGGAAGAGCGTAAAGCACGAAGGGTGATGTTGTGCCATTTTATTTATATTGTTATGCTTTTAATATTGTGAGTTCATGGAACAAAGGATGTTTCCGTGCATGTGAGGATAAGGGGCATGCATTATGATGTGATATCTGTTTTCCATGTATTCATTTCCGCCTTTACCTTGAGCTTTTATTATTGCAATTATATATTCTGAGTGATATGTTGTTATTGTCCCGTACTTCACCTCTACCTCAATTGTTGTTGTGTTGTCCATGACTTTTACTTTCTTAACTTGCGTATGCCATGCCTATTTCTTGCTTTTGAAACTATACTCATGCCATGCCTATTCTGTCGCACTCTAGTTTAAGCATTCCATCATGCTAGTCATTCATGCCCTTACTTGTTTACTTGTAAAGATCACGTGTTTCCTTCTTATTTGTCATATTTGTACTTAGTCCTCCAATATACTAGTTAATTGACGCCGATATCCCTTGCTTTCCAATTGTTGTTATTACTCATGTGTTTTTCGTTTAGTCCTTTATTGTTGCCCATATGTATATCCTTGTCCATTGTTGTTACTTGCGTATTTCCTACTTTATGATTCCTGTTATTGTGTTTCTGTCATATGGTTTTTACTGTTATACATACATTTGGAAGGATGGGTTGAATGCACAAAGGGTGTTGCCATGCTAATTGATTTGCTACATAAATTTATTTATACATGGTGAGGATGTGATGGAAGCACGGAGGGTGTTACCTTGCCATCAGACTTGATATCTTGGATACACTTCTCATACCAGGAAAGATTATAAATCTTCTTTTGTGATTCCTTTTAGTGATTATTGAATGTCTCGTCGAGTTGTATACGATATTTTTATCTGTTAGGCTTTGAACTGCTTTTACTGTTAATTTTTAATGTACAGGTTATAACAATAAGCATCTTTTAACTTAAAGCATCGCCACCACTTCAACGAGGTTAGACAAAATACTTACAAGTACATGGGTCAGTTGTACTGATACTGCACTTCTGCATATTACGTGTAGATTTTTGGAGCGGAGCTACTGGTGATGTTGGGTGCTAATTCGGAAGATGTTCGTGCGTTTAGATATAGCTGCCACTTGTCCTTGTTAGCTTAGGTTATTTCTAATATGTTTATGTAACCTTCAAATAGAACGTATATTTATTTGTATCAGTTTTGAAATTCCAAATCTTAAAAGCCCGTAATTCGTACTACCAGGTCTTGGGTGAATTTATAAATGCTCAGTTATCTATTCTCTTTTCTATTAAAATCTTAGTTGAATTGTGTTTTCTGTTAGTTGGCTTACCTAGCGGGTTGAGTTAGGTGCCATCACGACTTGTGATTTTGTGTCGTGACAACCTTTTACCCTATTATTTTTATAACAACTCTGCTTCGTATCGTACATTTTTAAAAATAATATTATAAAGCTTATTATGATGACCCGCCATGTCATCATGCCACATAGACACTATTTGGCATTTATTAATGCCATGTGGAAGCTACTTAAGAAGAAGGCTAGTATTTGTAAGAAGATTCTAGAGAAGTATGGATATTTTCTTAGGAAGAACCTAGATCCTTATGGATTTGCTAGGTAAGTCCTTGGAATCTTCTAGGCTTGTAGAGAATTCTAGAGAAAGCCCTTATCTAGTAAATATCAAGGACTTGTATAATAATTAATATTTACACACTAGCCCCTAGGAGACTAGTATATAAAGGGGGTCATTCATTTGTAACTCATCAAGAAAACATTTCAACTTCTCTCTAATACAAAGCTTCAATTAGCAAGTCTCTTGTGTTCTTTCTTCCATTCTCTTAGCGATCTTGAGTGTAGTAGGGCTGACTTGGTATAGCAAGAACGTGAGCAAGTTGTGCAAGATCGTGAGCAAGTTGTCAAGTGTCGCACGTGTACTTAGTTAAGAACTAAGGATGTGACAATGTGGTATCAGAGCGAAGGTTTCAACTAAGGGAATGGCGAACGACGTAGAAATTAACACTGCCAACACCCAAGCCAACGTCATCCAGGATGCTGCTGGCAAGACTGTGTTAGAAAATACGCTTAACGCTAGAGGAGGGGTGAATAGCGTTATAATAAGAATTGCGTAAACTTGCGGAATTAAAAACTGCAAGAATGAAATACGTGCGGAAATTAAATAAGTAAGGAGAGAACACACCGATATATCTTGGTTCACCACAACCCGTGGCTAGTCAAGTCCCCGAGAGACTCTCTCGAGATTTCCACTAACACTGTTAAGCTTCCGGGTGCTTAACAAACCGTTACAGTTGCTCAAGGATACCGCACCTTAAGACTTTACTTGCTTGAGGATACCTCACCCCAAGATTTCAACCACTAAGACTTTGGGTACTTAGCAAACCCAACAAATGAGAAGATATGTTCTTCTCAAACAACTCTCTTTTACAACAAATACACTCTTAATGGAGTGGATAAAGAGAAACAATTTTAGCTCTATGAACAACACAAAGTTGTCTATCAAATGGCTCAACAAAAGCTCTAAAAATGATGCTTGAAAATGATCAATATGTATATCAATATATGCAGGAGTTGTGTGTTTAAAATCAGCTCAAAAGACCTCTTTTTATAGGTGAAAAAGTAGTGCTGACCGTTGCTTGATTGACAAAGAAAATCCCTGATTCTGTGCTCAGACAATCGATTGTTTGGAGGTGACAATCGATTGTCTGACCAACGTTCACAACATTCCTGATTTTAAGCTAAACAATCGATTGTTAAACCTGAATAATCGATTGTTCTTCAACGTTCAAAAATCAATTTAGGATTCTGTGGGAACGGTCAATAAATAATCGATTGTATGAAGGGACAATCGATTGTTCATAATCGATTGTGACAAAGACAATCGATTGTTTTGATATTTAAAAACTTCGGTTGCAGTCTCAAAATAATCAATTGTTAAAGTAGACAATCGATTGTCAGCAATCGATTGTTAAAGTAGACAATCGATTATGTTGTTCAAGTGTTCAAAACTTTGGCAACGGTCGATTATATACACTTGATATACACTGTGTATACCAGAGTATACCAGAATTGAAAACTTACTTCAAAACCCATTTTGGTTGAAATGAAAACGTTAAAATCATTTTGTTTGAAGTATATATTAAAAATATTTATGATATATATAATTTAATAAAGTGATTTTATGCATGTTTATGATGACCTAATGTTGAGCCAAAGGATAAGATAACTTAAACGTTGTCCTTACATTGGTTCTACCAAACGACCTACGTCTTGGGTCTTCGGTCTTGAACTTCTTTGGCTCGTTCATGCAATTCTGTCATCAGTATGCTTCTCGCCATTTGATTATATCGTTGTTTGACACTTGACTTCATTGTTTGTCATTCATCAAAACCTATACCTGAAAATCATGCTCATACAACCAAAGCGCACATATCAAAGGTATACATGATTTCCAACAGAGTGGCCGTAGCAAAAAGAGGAATGCCACCAACAAGAACCAAGAGGTGACACCTGAGGTTGTGTCAAACGAAGGGCTTACGTCCCAAGAACCATTTGCCACTGAGGCAAGCGAGGATGAAGTGGAGGTCCTTCCAGAGGACGTATCGCTCGGTAAAGAGTGGGTGATGAAGATGAACGCGGGGATAGACACCGTGGAGATCTTTGGGCAACGCTTGGGGAAGGTGGAAGGCACTCTTAACGTTCTTGAGGGGCACACTCTTGAAGAGATTGAAACTATCTGAAATGACTTGGAGGGACGTACACAGACCGAGCTAGAACTAAGGCAAACCACCACAGCCTTAGAGTGCAGACTCATGGAGGCATTGAGTACTATCGATGCTATGAAGGAAAAGATAGAGTCACTCGAGGAGCATGTCACTGCTGGCGTTACTGAGGCAGCCAACAATGTTGTGGTGACGAGGGAGGCCAAGATCGAGGCTCCAAACTCCCAGTGTTCAATAGTGTTCGTGATGCACAAGAAGTGGAAAACTTCCTTTGGCACTTGGAGAACTACTTCAGGCATGGAAAAGTGAGGGACGACGAGGCAGTGATCAACATTGCGGTATTGTACCTCTCAGAGACTGACATGCTATGGTGGAGAAGGAAGATGACAGACATGGATAAAGGTCTATGTACTATTAGCACGTGGGATCAGTTCAAAGCGGAGTTCAAGCGACAGTTTCCAAACAATGTCTTGTACGAGGCAAGGCGCAAGCTTAGGGAATTGAAGCAAACATGGAGCATACATAACTATGTCAAGAAGTTCACTACTCTTATGCTTCAAATCCCCAAACTAACCAATGATGACTTGTTGTTCCACGTCATGGACGGATTGAAAAATTGGGCTAAGAAGGAGTTGCAACACCGACAAGTCACTGATATAGACCAAGCCATAGTGGAGGCCTAATCATTGATCGATTACATGCATGACAAGCACGACAAAGGCAATGGCAAGGAGTCAAAGGCTAATTATGTTAAAGGTGGGGAGACCGTTGCAAAGGCAAGGAGATACAAAAACAATACTCCAAGACTCAAGATTCCAAAAAGTTGAGTGGTCGACAGGGCTATGCCGAGAAGAAGGCATGGGCCGAGAATAAGGGATGCTACATATGCGGCGGGCCGCACGAATTTAAGAATTTTCTCCACCTCAAGAGCCTTAGTGCCATGGTCCGTGAACGAAAAGAGCAGCCGCAAGGAGAGAGTTCGAGAACCGCACAATTGGGTATGATCGAATTTTGTGGTGTTGTCACAAAGCAAGCTATCCAACCTACTGAGAATGGAAACCGGTACGTGGATCTTACCATCAACAACAAGCCCGCTCGTGCAATGGTGGATACTAGAGCAACTCATAATTTTGTGACTGAGGCTGCCACAAAGAGACTAGAATTGAAGATTGCTCCAACCAACTCTTACGTCAAGACTGTGAATACCGAGTACAAAATTCTCGTGGGGTAGCTAATGGAGTTGGTGTGAAATTTGGAACTTGGAAAGGTATGACAAACTTTACCGTAATTGCCATGGATATCTTTGACATTATACTGGGGCAAGAGTTCTTTAGACATTGTCATACTTTGATCAACCCCTTCCTCCAACGTCTCTTGGTTATGGAGCAAGAAGGAGCTTGCATGATACCTACGGTGACTATGCCACATGGACAGATCCAAGCACAACTCTCAGCTATGCAGGTTGTCAAGGATCAATAAGTGGGAGCCGACGTTCATGGAAACCATTGCAAGTATAGAGGAAGACAAGAATTTTCAAGAGACAGTGCCGCCTTGCATAGAGAAGCTGCTTGAGGAAAACAAAGATGTCATGCCTGAGGATTTGCCTAAGCACTTGCCGCCTAGGAGAGAGGTGGATCACAAGATTGAGTTGGAGCCAGGGGCTAAGCCACTCGCATTTTCCCCATACCTCGAGCTAGAAGAGCTCAGGAAACAATTGAAGGAGCTGCTAGATGCTGGTCACATTCTCCCCTCAAAGGCACCTTTTGGCGCACCAGTATTGTTCCAGAAGAAGAAGAATGGATCGTTGCGCTTGTGCATAGATTACCGAGCACTTAATAAGGTCATCGTGAAGAATGAGTACCCGATCCCGCTTATTGTCGACTTGTTTGATAGACTTGGGCAAGCCAAGTACTTTACCAAGGTGGATCTTCGAAAAGGCTACTACCAGGTTTGCATTGCGGAAGGAGATGAGCCTAAGACAGCATGTGTGACTACATACGGAGCCTTTGAGTGGATGGTGATGCCCTTCGTCTTAACCAATGCACCAGACACATTTTGCACCCTTATGAACAAGACTTTTAGGCTCATCTCCTTGAAGGAGAAAATGGAGCACTTAAGGAAGGTTTCCAGGTCATGTAGGAGAACAAGCTATACAACAAGAGGGAGAAATGTGAGTTAACGTAATTAAAGGTGCACTTCTTGGGCCATGTCATTAGCAATGGAGAGGTACGCATGGACGAGGCTAAGGTACAGGCTATCCAAGAGTGGGAAGCACCTACAAAGGTAACAAAGTTAAGATCCTTCCTTGGCCTTGTTAACTACTACTGTCGGTTCATCAGTGGCTACTCAGCAAAGGCCGCACCATTGATCGAGTTGCTAAAGAAGAACAATCCATGGGTTTGGACGAAGCATCGTCAAAAGGTGTTTGAAGGCCTTAAGGCAGATGTAACAAAGGAGCCAGTCTTGGCATTAATTGACTTTGCCAAGACATTTGAGGTACACACAGATTCCTTAGACTTCGCCATTGGGGGTGTCGCGATGCAGGATAAGCATCCCATATCATTTGAGAGCGGTACGTTAAATGAGACGGACCGGCATTACACGGTACAAGAGAAGGAAATGACTGCAATTGTGCATTGCCTTCGTACATGGAGACATTATCTGCTCGGGTCGAGGTTCATGGTCAAGACCGACAATATGGCTACTAGCTACTTTCAGACGCAGAAGAAGCTCACACCAAAACAGGCTAGGTGGCAACACTTCTTGGCCGAGTTTGATTTTGTGCTAGAGTACAAGCCGGGCAAAGGTAATGTTGTAGCTGATGCCTTGAGCCGGAAAGCTGAGCTTGCTTCCATCACTTCATCAACTTGGGACATTCGTGAGGCAATAAAAGAAGGCATGCAACATGATCCAGTAGCTAAACAACTTATCGATGTAGCCAACCAGGGCAAGACGAGACGTTTTTGGGTAGAAGACGACGTATTACTTACAATAGGTCAGCGGGTCTACACGCCTATGTTTGGAGACATTAGACGACTGATCATAAGGGAGAGTCATCACACAATGTGGGCTGGTCATCCAGGTCAACGTTGCACTAGCCTTGATTGAGTCAGTCTACTATTTGCCATGCATGCGAGATGACATAAAGTGCGATGTGAAGACTTGTATTGTCTGTCAACAGGACAAGGTTGAACAACAACAACCCGGAGGACTTTTTGAGCCACTACCCGTTGTAGAGCGTCCATGGGTGAGCGTGACTATGGACGTTATCACTTGTCTACCGAAGTCCGACGGTTATGGTACTATTATGGTGGTCGTAGATAGATTTTCCAAATATACCACCTTCATGCCCGCCTCACCAGGTTGCACTGCCAAGGAAGCCGCCAAGCTATTCTTTAAGAACGTCATAAAGTATTGGGGGTTACCAAGGCATATTATTAGTGATCGAGATCCCAGTTTTACTGGAAACTTTTGGAGAGAGTTATTCGACATACTTGGTACAAAGCTGCACTTCTCCACTAGTTTCCATCCACAGACAGATGGACAAACGGAACGGGTCAATGCCTTACTAGAATGCTAGCTGAGGCATTATGTAAGCGCATATCAGAAAGATTGGGAAATGCTCCTAGACATCGCCCAATTCTCTTATAACTTGCAACAGAGTGAGTCCACGGGGAGGACACCATTTGAGCTAGCCACAGGCCAACAACCACAAACTCCACATTCATTACCAGCCGCATTCGAGGGAAAGAGTTTGGGGGCTTATCATATGGCCAAAGGATGGTAGGAACAGCTTGACACTGCTAAGTCCTACTTGGACAAGGCAGCTAAGAAGATGAAGAAGTTTGCGGACCAGAAGCGGCGTCCCACAGACTATAGAGTTGGGGACATAGTCATGGTGAAGTTTAACCCAAGGCAGTTCAATGCACTACGGGGTATGCATCGAAATCTGATTCGCAAGTACTAGGGGCCATTAAAGATCATCGCTAAGGTAGGCAAGATCTCATACAAGCTTGATATGCCATCATATCTTAAAATCTACCCTGTCTTCCATGCCAGCATGCTTAAGACTATCATGAAGATAAGGATGATCCGAGTAGGGACCACTCAAGTCGGGCACCAATGACTATCACCGCCTCGCATGATCGGGAGATTGTGGCTATCATAGATTATCAGGCCGGGCGAAAATAAGGGCAAAAAGCCACCGCTATGTTCCTCGTCCATTGGAAAGGGCAATCAGCGGAAGAGGCCACGTGGGAACGATATGAAGACTTGTTGCAATTCAAAGATACGATCCAAGAGTTTATGCAACAGCATTGCGCCGCGGTCGTTGCAATATTGGGTGGGGGAGAGTGTGATGACCCGCCATGTCATCATGCCACATATGTACCATTTGGCATTTATTAATGCCATGTGGAAGCTTACATAAGAAGAAGGCTAGTATTTGTAAGAAGATTCTAGAGAAGTATGGATATTTTCTTAGGTAGAACCTAGATCCTTATGGATTTGCTAGGAAAGTCCTTGGAATCTTATAGGCTTGTAGAAAATTCTAGAGAAAGCCCTTATCTTGTAAATATTAAGGACTTGTATAATAATTAATATTTACACACTAGCCCCAAGGAGACTAATATATAAAGGGGGTCATTCATTTGTAACTCATCAAGAAAATATTTCAAGTTCTCTCTAATACAAAGCTTCCTTAAGCAATTTTCTTGTGTTCTTTCTTCCATTCTCTTAGCGATCTTGAGTGTAGTAGGGCTGACTTGGCATAGCAAGAACGTGAGCAAGTTGTGCAAGATCGTGAGCAAGTTGTGCAAGATCGTGAGTAAGTTGTCAAGTGCCACACGTGAACTTAGTTAAGAACTAAGGACGTGACATTATCCTTTAAATTGCTCTTGTGAGATGACGGAAAACAGATACAATCTATTCAAACGTTGTATTCACCGAAACAATACAATATAATACAATACATGCAAATGATACGATACATTGTGAAATGATATATCTAAACAAGTTGTGAGGAAATTATGCAATACTCTATGTTGGTGTTAGTTCATTTTAATATTAAATTTATAATATTAAAGTGCATTATTTCTAGTCAGATGGTGATTACAAATAGGCAAGAAAGTGGTCATTATTTAAGTATAACTCATGAAATCACTAATGCCATGATCTACCATTAATTACCCACTAAAGATTATAGTTTGTAACCACCAACCCATCTTCTACTATTTTATTATCCCACTATCTTATTATTTATTTAATGGAAGAGATTCTACACTTATAAATAATGGTGTTTCTTCCTTGAGTTGTAGGCGAAAAAATATGGTAGTGAGAATGAGAAAAGTATTATGGTGTACATAAAAAAGGTGTGGTCGGTATTGTGAAAAAGAGAGCTAAGAGAAGGAGAACATCTAAGTCTCCAATGTATTCTCTACAAACGGGAATATTATTTTTGTTGAAGGAAGGTGTTTACTTTTTGTGGAGCTTTAGACTCAACAACTTGTCCAGATTTGTTCGGATCATACGATGTTGTCGGGCTGTTGTATCCTGGAAGGGACAAGTCAAGAATATTATTGCAGGACCGGTGAAGATGCTATCGCAGTGGGCGTGAATCTCCTTAAAAAGAGCGAAATATTTGCGCCTCAACTTAAAGAATTTTTTAATTCTATTTTTTTGAACTATTATTACTTGTAATTTCACTAACACTCTCTGTTATATTTAGCCTACAGCAGATTAAAATGTAGGGTTTAATATTTTTTGTGACCTATATCATTTGCTTAAATGTATAAGGAAACTCAAAATACTTAATCAAAGTATGTTATAATATCAAGATAAATTAACATGTAGGCATGAATTTATAGTTAAATACTACAATATTTAAGGAGTTCATCATCATACAAATATTAATAACAAACTTAAGAAAATGTTAAATAAACGCACTCTGAATATTTTTATTTTTAGAAAAGAGAAACATCTTGTATAAAGGATAGTGAGTTAGTGGGCATAGCAACTTGAAGTTTTATAATTCATTTTTCTCTTCTTTAAATTTACAAATAAAATATATTAAACATATTTCATATTATTATTTTATATAAGTTCTACGAATAGGAGGACCACCAAGGGGTTGGGTAGAATATCTTCCATGAAAGAATCAATGTTGTTTATCAAATTGGCATCCTACTACTTTTAAATATAAAAATTAAAAATTTTTCTGACTTCTTCCTGAAGAAAACAATTCTTTTTAAAAATAATATGATATTTTCTCCCTCCCTTTATTTTGGAAGTCTTACTTAATTCATACTATTAATCTTTTGCTATTTCAATTGAAGAAGTCTATAGAATCCATGCTTATCTCTAAGTATTATTTTATTAATATATATCAACTTGACTATTGAAATAAAATTTCGAAACCTGATATCGTTGTTTTATGAATGATTACGACGAAGTTTAATTTTAATGTCTTAGAGTAAATTTCTCATATTTAATAGGAGTATTATTATTTTTAGTTCGCGACAGAAATTATTTATATTCGATAGCCGAAAAAATATATTAAATTTATATTATTTTTGTATAAAACAATAACAACAACAACAACAATAACTACCTAGTATATTCCCACAAAGTGGGATCTGGGGAGGGTAATATGTAGACGAGCCTTACCCTACCCAAAAGGGTAGAGAGACTGTTTCCAATCGACCCCCGGCTCAGTGAAGGAAAGGGAAGACAAAAACAAAAACAAAATAGCAATTAGTAACTCTAGATAGCCCTGATACCATAAGGGAGACACAAGCCAAAACACAAATCATCTATGGATAGCCCTGCCAAGCCTCACACTACCCCGGGTGAGGAATACGAAAGACTCTAGGAGCCCTTATCCTACAACCGTGATACTAGACCTCCAGACTTTCCTATCAACGGTCATGTCCTCGGAAACCCGCATTCTAGCCATGTCATGCCTAATCACCTCTCATCAATACCTCTTAGGCCTCCCTCTGCCTCGCGAAACGCCGACAATCGCCAGCCGCTCACAACTCCTCACTGGGGTATCATGACTTCTCCTCCGCACATGCCCGAACCACCTCAGCCTCGCTTTTGTATATAACATATATAATGTACATATACAACAAAAAAATATATTTTTGGCTATTATTTTAAAAGCAAATATATATAGTTTCATTTTTCCTATTTTTTATTTTGGTCTACATTGGGAAGTTTATGACGTAATTACAATTTTAAGATTCATTTAACTGAATTGGTCGGTAGATAATTATAAATAATTAAAGTGGTTCAGCTTTAATTAGTGCGTCGCCACATCACTGACAGGTTATTATGATAATGGAAAAAGCTGGCATTTTGGGCAATATAATTTTATAGTCAACCTATTTATTTCTAAAAATGTTGGCTGATTATGAATCTTAATTTTTTTTAATAACTGTGTTAATCATTAGTCTTATGGCAAAGCGGAGTTGGCGGCTGGCTTGATGAAACAATGACAATAGCTAAACAAATCTTTTAATTATACACAATATATATTTCAACAACAACAACAACAATTCAGTATAATCCCACATAGTGGGGTCTTAGGAGGGTAGTATGTACGCAGACCTTACATCTACCTTGGGTAGAGAGGTTGTTTCCAAATAGACCCCCGGCATCCTTCCTTTCAAAAACTTCCCACCTTGCTTTTGGGAAGACTCGAACTCACAACCTCTCGATTGGAAGTGGGGTTACTTACCATCATAGCAACCCTTCTTGTCACACAATATATATTTCATTTTCAAATATAATTTTTTACTCGTTATTTTTATCTTGAACATTGAGATATTCATGCAAATTATTAGTTGGGCAAGCGGTACACTGAAGTCTGAACACCAACTTAATTTTGAGAAAAAATTCTTTTAACTATGAAAATTATAAAAACCTTCGTCGTGAACAAATGCTTCAGTTAATTTTTTTTTATATTACTTTAATTCAATAATTAAGAAAAGGTTTAAAAGGTTGCTGAAGTGATTTTCATTCTGAATTCTACGAGAATTTTTACAAAAACCTTTTCATTTGATAGGAATTCATTAAGGGATTATTAATTATAGTATAATAATTCTGGTATAACAACAACAACGACAATCTAGTATAATCCCATTTAGTGGGGTATTGGAAGGGTAGTGTATGCAGACCTTAGCCCTACCCTGAGGGTAAAGAGGATGTTTCCTAATAGATCCCGACATCCTTCCCTCCAAGAGCTTCCCACCTTGCTCTTGGGAGACTCGAACTCACAACCTCTCGGTCTAAAAACCACACGGCCAATACACTCATGGAAAAATGAGTGACACCAGATAGCCGCTTTAAAGGGTTGTTATTTAGAAATTAGCCAGTACGTTCTAAATTTCAGTTTTTTCAGTTCAATTTTTCGGGACAGAAATATCCTAAATTGTCCAAAAGTTAATTTTTTTTGTTTAAAATTTCAGGACAAAAAAGTATTGGCTAATTGTTAAATAGTATCCCCGAGAATGATTATCTGTACACTTGCCCCGAAAAGCCGTTCTCATATGTATATATTAAAAATTTTATAGGCTTTTTCGACTATCGAATATATTTCGTTTCTGGCATGGACTAAAAATAAAAAATACTCTATTTTAAAAGTGACTACACAACATCATTTTCGCTTATTTTTAGCTTCCCATCCCTTGGAACAACCCTTCAAAACGAAGTTGGGTTGATCAACTTGATTTGCTCAAAAGGTAAAGTTTCTAAATATGTGACAACTTGGGTGTTAGTATTAGCAACTTGGAAAACAATCAAAGGACTCCAATGGGTACTTGACCCTTTATTATTTTACACAAATGATTGTTAGTTGTAAGTAATAATCAAACATATTTAACTATATCATAATCGCCATATCACTTAATTTGGATTAAGAAATAGTATTTTAACAAAATTTACAATAAGAAAATTTTGTTTGTTATGTACATATAATAATGATTCGAAGAGAATGACCTCAACAGTCAAGAGGTCATAATCAAAACTGTATTCTCGACAGTTATATCATGATTATTGCTTAGTTACCAAATAATTGGAAAAAACTTAGGGAAATATTTTGTAGGGAAACTTACACAAATATCTCAAATAAGTCGTAAATTATCAATCTCTAGCCATTAGTCATAGACTTATCAAAACTAGCCAAGTACATATAAAAATTGAAAAACCAAATAAATAAGGTTTTTTTCTCTCAAAGAATCACATGCAAAAGTCACGTTCCTTTTTACGCGTGATTAGTAATATTAGATGCAAGACAGAAAGAAAATTTCATGAATGAGGTAGCAAATAAGATGATGAAATACCCAAAGAAAATACAATATTCCAAAATTTAAGCAAAAAAGGAACCTTTTCAATGGGAATAGTTGAAATTTATTGAAAATATATATAGATAAGTCAATAGAAAAAAATTGAGGAAGATTGGAGGTGATTTGAGCTAGTTTTGTATCAAAATTCATAATTAAATCGAGTTCAAAAAATCTTCTGCTATACATGTATGAAACATGTATCACGCATGTATCTCACACACAGGTATACATAGATACATATGTGATACACAATTTATACAAAGATACTACATATGTGATACACTAATACGCATACCATTTTTTTATGTTCAGTTTTTATTTCGAATTTTCAATTCAAACCACCTCAAAACCTTGGAAACAAGCTCCTTAAGATGTACCCGATCTACTCTAATAACACTCACTCAAAAGAAAGCAAAATATTAATTTTCTTTGCTACAAATAACTAATTGACTAATATTAGTAATATTTGGCTAATATTAATGATATTTTATAAATTGACCAATTTTTATAATAATATTTTTATAAATGGACATAGCTTATAGTTTTTCTATATGTATTATATTATATAATCAATATATTATCTATGTATACTCGCTAGAAAAAGTAAATAATGATTCTGGCCGGCTATTTATGTAACAATTCCTCCATCTCTCCCATTAAACAGTTGGACTACAACTCAAACAATTGGACTTAAAATAAAAAGGCCCAAATTCCATCATTTCTGTATAAAAAGCCCTAAAACTCAGCCCAGTTCACAAAACAAAACCGAATTCTACAAATCCCCGTTCTCATTCGATCCGATCAACAGTTTCAATCTTCAATTCTCTCCTTTATCAAGGTACATTTTTTCTCCTTAATTTCAATTTCAATCAATTTTACGGTAAATACTATTGTTAATCATAATTTAATTTACCCATTTTTTAATGAATAATTCTAATTTTTTGGTGCTTTTTGGGTAGAGATCAGAAAAATGGATAGTGAAATTAAGAATATCAAGAAGTGGAACATAATGTATCCAATTTATATAAATTCAAAGAAGACAATAGCTGAAGGAAGGAGAATTTGTGTGACAAAAGCTTGTGAAAACCCTACTGTTACTGAGATTAGTGATTGCTGCAATTACCTCAAAATCCCTTGTGCTATCGAGGTTTGTTTCTTCGTCCATCTTTCGCATGTTTCATTGATTATATAATTTGTATGATTATGTGTATGGGTATATGCATGTTTTATTGAGATGTGTGATCATCTTAAGCTGTCAGAGAGAGTCAGAGAGAACACGTTTTTATTTATTGAATTATGTCTTCGACGTGTTTGAGTGGATACTTGGTTGTATGTAGATAATTGGGCAACAGAAGATATATATAACAATCACTCAACTATGCCTTGATCATGAGATAGTTGGGTCGGTGATACGAATCCTCTCTATTTATCTGCCCTAAGCAGGCTCAAATTATTGGATTACCAAAATAATTCATCTTTTAAGGCAAATTAGAGTTCCCTAGACTATTTAAATCTCTCATTTCTACACAAACATACAGACACCTAACGGATCAATATGAGAGAATGTAAAGTTTAATAATAACAACTTAGTCTTAAATGCAACTAGTTCAATAATTCATGATCACTTATATGAATTATTTGTTTTTTGTGTTACAAGTTTTCAACTTTATTTCATTAAGGCAACTGAAGACAAAGAGGGGGGGGAGGGGGGGGAGGGAGGGAGATTGTTCAGGGAATGGAATTTAAATAACAGTTGGAATTAACGAACTCTTAGTTAGTTTAACAAATCTCCCCAACCTCAGTAAAGACGTTCATCACCGGATGATTGGTTGGGTGAAAATTTACTCGTGGAAGCAAATTTCAGAATAGGATATAGCATTTTCAGTCTAATGCTCTGAATGGAAAAGATGTATGCTGTTTAAAGACAAAAGTGTTCTTGTTACTTATGAGAAAGAAGTTAGTTGTGGTGATGTGTCGAGCATCCTTGGTCCTGTAAGGATGAGATGTGCCAATAGGAAATAAAAGATGGCAATTGTGAACAATACTGTTTTATTAATGTTTTTTAAACGTTTGAATCAGCGAATTTATAAGATTGAGAAAGAATTTGTTTGTAATTATATTCTTGATTGATTGTAACAGCTCGATAAGGCATATCCGCGAGATTTCATGCAAAGAGGAAGGGTGAGAGTTTTGTTGAAGAAGGAAGATGGAACCCCTTACAATCCTGCCATTTCTTCCCGTAAGTTTTTTTTTTTGCCATGGTTCTATCCTCTTATCTTGTTAAAAACTTTGGCAAAGCATTATAGTTTCACAATATGTTGAGTGACATCATACTTCTTTTAGCTTTCTTTAACCTTTAACAATGTGTTTGACATGGAATGATTTGCGGTTTTCTATGCTCTTAAATTGTGGAAGAAAGTCTTATGGATAAAAAAGCTAAATATTTCAAACATTAATTATAATTGGGAAGTGAACATCATTAATCTATGGCCAAAAAGTGTTCCAAACCATTCTTGTGAAGCTATATCTACCATTCACAATTGATTTTATCTTTGGCAACTCCTTATAGAAAGTCGTAGTCTATGATTTTGTAGGAGGGTCTTGGAAACAACTTGAATAGGAGTATATGTTTTTTCTTCCAGGTGTTCATTAAGGATGAGAATTTGGAGTTGGGGTGTATTCATTTTCTATAAGGCCCTCTTTGGGAAATGGTTATCAAGATTTGGTTGATGGATTCCTTTCTTCTATAGAGGAGGAAAGTTGGAATAGAAATGGTTCTTTGTCCAGGTTAAGTTTATTTAATTACAAGAAAAATAGTGAGGAATGTAACTCATATACTCCAAGTTTTTACAAACCCAAACAGGAGAAGTTAGATCTCCAGTATGATTGGTTTTCCTTTGCATGAGGATAAACATGGCCGTGAAGAGTATCTGGGGGAAGCCCTATTATGAGAAGTCCATATAAGTATGAGGATGAACAAAAGTGTGTTGTGAGTATATATCAGGATTTGTGTCATTGGATTTCCATGAAGTTGAGGATAGTAAACAGGGTCTTGTTTCAGTAAAATTGCTAATGTATCAGTGCTTAACTAAAGGACAAGCTCAATCAGTCTATGACAACCAAGCATCATAGTTTTTCCCCTTCAGAGAATGGAGACGGTGGTTTTGATGTCCTTGTTCTGCAGAAAACGCTGGGTTAACGAGAAACTATGCTGCAGGTATTGGTATGTGATATGAGAAGTAGAAGTGGAGAAATGGAGGTGTATCGGACCCAAATAGATAAGGGCATGTATTCATTTGAAACCTACTGCAAAATCGAGAAATGAAATCTTCTCTAATAAAGCTCTACGAGATACGACTGCGCTATTTGAGATTTTATTGATCTTTTCTACTGCAGTTTGGATATCTATTCAATTATGGATATCAGTAGGATAACAAGAAATTTATTGGAATGTTATCCCTGCCAGAAATTGGGAAATGCTTTCTTAATTTTTGGCTTAAAATTCTAAATTGGCTCCGAAGGAGCTTCTGTGGTACTGGGGTAATTCGGGTCTCAGGCATAAAAAGTATTTCAATGTGAAAGCATGAGAAAGCTATAATAAACTTTTATCCTTGGGGAGTATCCCAGCAACTGCTACTTGTATAAATTATTTTTGGATGGATTTAATTGAGAGCCACATGCTCTTCTTGTACATTTTTTTCCCCTCGACACCAACTTGGTTTTTTATTCATGAAACTATTTGATTTATCTAAAATAAATTGAGAGCCTCTAGTTATGTAAGGCATTGTGCATGTATGGAGTTTGTTTTTAATTATGATAGATGTCGTCGTGTTCTGAGAGAAATCGAGTAACATAACTAACACGGGTGTGCTCTTCAGAAAAAGTACATGTGATACATTTAGCTTTAATTGATGTTAGTGGTATTTGAGGATATTTTTTCTAGTTCAGTTCCTATAATTTGTTTTTATTAAAGCTGATTTGAACCAGCTTTAATACTTGTATTGTTGTATATTGCAGGGAAACAGCTGATGATCCATGTCGCAGAGTTGGTCCGGAGACATCCTAATAGGACTAAGAAGCAGGAGCCTGCATCCTCTTCTGCAGCTGGTTCTTCAAAATCTGGGAAGGGGGGTAAAAAGAAGAGATAGTTTCAGGAGGGCAATGTTTCGATTTCTTCAAACCGTTTGGAGATCTTAGATTTGTTTTTTCTCGGAATAATGTTGTTCTTTCTTCTCGACTTGATTTTGCGAGATGTTGCAAAGTAAGAAGAAGGGATGAATGAACTATCCAAGAATGTATCAAATGTACTTTTACCATCGATTGAGAATTTGAGACATTTCGTTTTTTTGCCGAACTTAGCCATCTGATGATTGCTAATATTTGCGTTAGATTACAACTATGGTTTAATCCAGATCCCACTTTGTGGAACTATACTGGTTAGTTTTTTATTACAACTATGGTTTAATCCCCCAACAATTAGTTGGGGAATGACAATATTTGTCAGTCTCAAACTAGTTGGCACTTGGCACTGATGATTTGAATGCTCATTGTACCTTGGCCTAGTGGTTTCTCAAACTAGTTGGCACAGATACGGTGCGAGTCGGGTTGGATATAGACGGGTTTAAACGTGTAATGAAAAAAATTAGGTAAATTATTCGATCCGACCCATATTTAATATAGATAAAAAATGAATTTGCTAGCGGATAATAAGGATATTCATATTATCTATTGGCTTCTTGGATATGATCTTCAATTTGAGGTTTTACAAATATAAAGTCCGTTAGTTATCCATAGGGCTGATCGTAAAAAGACGAAAAATCGAACCAAACCGAAAACCAATCCAAACCAACCAAAAAAACTGATACTTTTTGGTTTGGTTTGGTTTCGGTTTTGAATTTTAAAAATCGATCAAATTTGGTTTGGTTTTGGTTTAATCACAAAAAATCTAAACAAACCGACTATGAGAGTAGCTATTTCAAATTTATTATATATATATATATATATATATATATATATATATATATATATATATATATATATATATATATATATATATATATATATATATATATATATATATATATATATATATATATATATATATATATATATATATATATATATATATATATATATATATGTATGTATGTATGTATGTATATATATATATTGTTATACAAAGTATAAAAAAAATTTTAACTTAAAATTCTAGTTTGATTGGTAGTTTTCTTTTTTTAGTGCAAGAATCAATTTTGTGTTAAAAATAACATATTTTAATTGAGTCATTAAATTATTCATCACTATTTGATTCAATTATCATCAATATATCTTGGTAAATAATAGATTTCTCAAAGGGCAATTGATTTGATAGTGTCAAATAGAAAATATGGTTGTTGAAATATGTGTTTGGTAGTGTATGTCATATATTTAAGAAAAAACCGACACAAAATCGAAAAATCGACATAAACCGAATCGAGAAACACCGACTTAATTGGTTTGGTTTGATTCTAATATTTGAAAAACAGACTTACTCGGTTTGGTTTCATTTTAGGGAAAAACCGATCCAAACCGAACCATGAACGCCCCTAGTTATCCACTTGGTTATCCATTTTCTAAGTGGATAACATGGTTATTATTAGAGATGTCAATATTGGATGGGTCGGGCTAGCCCAGCCAAGCCCACGTGGGCTTTGGTAATTGACGGGCTGGGCTAGGCTAGCCCACCATTTGATGGGCCTTATAATGGTCAGCCCACCCCAGCGCTATGTGGGTCGTGGCCCCCAACGAGCCGGCCCATATTTTTAAAAATATAATTTTATATTTTTTCTTTAAGTTCTGGCCTAAAAAAGATAATTATTTAAAAGTTAAAAAATATCTATTAAAAAAAATTTGCAAAACTTAATAACTTTTTCTATTGTTCTAATATATCACAATAAATACTAAAAATAATAAAAGACAGGACTATATTTCATTCACTAAAAGCCAAAACTTAAAACAAGCTATTCAAAAGAACATTTGTGATGCTTATGAGATATCTGACACATCTTCGTCAAACACATTTCAATCCGCTTGTGACAAGGTTGTCTTAACATCTTCACTTTCATCTACAATTCATATGCATTATTAATTAGTAAAATATTAAAAATAATTAAAATTAATAATATTTAAATTCACATAAAAAAAATATTACCATTTTGAGTTCGGGAAAACCTGTGCAGCCAATTTCAAGTAGTAACAAGTGTTTGGACATTTTCATAATAAGTGTAACTTTTGTACTTTGTAAAAACACGCCACCAATGCTAAATGTTGATTCCAATGGTACAATAGTAATAAGAATGCTAAGTACATCACGCACCATCATTGAAAGATCGGGATATTTTCTAGAATGGTTCTTCCCATACATTACAACATCTCTTGAAACTTCTCAAGATCAAGTTTTGGTTCCTGTTAGTAAAGATCCAATTATGACTTTCCATCTCTAAAGGCAGTATAATTTTTATTTTTTATATATTTCAAATAAATATTTTATTAGGCCCACGGGCTGGACCGTCCCAGCCCCAGTCAAGCCTCACGGGCCACGGGCTTACTCGGGCGGGGCTTAAAAGCCTTGTCATGAAACGAGCTCCAAAAATTCTAGCTCAGCCCTGCTAAATTACAGGCTGGCCCGACCCAGCTAAATCACATGCTGGGCTGGCCCGGCCCAACGGGCCAAGCCCATATTGATGGCTCTAATTCTTATCCATATTTGACCCTTTTTAAAAGGTTCAATATTCAACCCATTTTTTAGTAGATAATATAGTTGGATAACTATTTTCTTTTAACCATTTTGCCACCAATAATCTTAGTGCTCGTTATCCATTCTCTATCTTGGCCTGGGGGTTTAAGCAACGACGTTATCTTTCTCTCTTTATCGAGGTTCAAGCAAGTTTTTGGCACAAATCTATGACCAAAATGAGATTCATTTATTATATTTTTACAAACGGTTAAGGGTCAGATTTGCCCTTCTACTATTCAAAATAAGCTACATTTACCCTCCGTTTGCATTCTTTAACAAATATACCCCCACCGAAACACTTTCGGGCCACATTTACCCTTCCTCCGTTAAATCTGGTTTCCTCAAGTTTTTTAAACACGTGGCCTACTTACATTGGTCCAAAATTAGCCCACCCAAAAATTATAAACCCGCCCGATCCGTGAGCAAATAACCCGCCCCGAACTATGTCTGGCTCAACTCTAAAATTGCCGGATTCTATTGGTTTTAAAGATCAGAAAGTCAAAGAACAAGCTAAATTCTAAAACAAAAATCAATCGGACTTGAATTCCAAAATCACACTTTGAATTTCTTCTAATGTTTTTTTTAATCACTTTTCTTTGCTCTTTTCTTTTAAAAAAACATTTTAGATCAGTTTTTGCTTGCTGATCTTTCACGATGTTGCTGCTAAGAACAGAAGTGGATTTCGGCGGCTTTGAGGTGGTGAGAGAGTAGCGGTGACTGGCAGCTGGTAGGATGGTTGTCGGCGGCTCTTAGGGTGCTAGGGTTTTTATCGTTGTCAAGATGAAGAAGAAGGGTTCAAACTCTTGTTTTGTTCTTTTTGGGATTTTCTCTGAAGCATAAAGTTAGTGGTTGAGATGTGAAGAGATGAGGGGGAAGGCAGCGGCAGCGGCTGGTTCCCTCTAGGGTTCAGCTAGGGTGCGTTCAAGGTTGAAGATGGAGAGAGGTTGTGTTCTACCGCTGAAGCCACGTCGGAGATGTATAACGTGAGGGTTGGTGGTTGTCTGGCGCGAGCAATCGATGGGAGAAGCTGGACAGGAGGCTTCTCATGGTTTTAGAGACTAGGGTTTCTGGTTTTTTGGGTATGAAGAAGAAGGGATGGCTGAAGGGTCCATTTAGATCTAGGGTTTGTCTTGTTTTCTAAGGTTGAAGAAGAAGATCATGAAAGCGTGTAGTATTTTATGTATTATTTTAAGATAAAATTTGTTCGGGGCGGGTTATTTGCTCACGGATCGGGCGGGTTTATAATTTTTGGGTGGGCTAATTTTGGACCAATATAAGTAGGCCACGTGTTTAAAAAACTTGAGGAAACCAGGTTTAACGGAGGAAGGGTAAATGTGGCCCGAAAGTGTAACGGTGGGGGTATATTTGTTAAAGAATGCAAACGGAGGGTAAATGAAGCTTATTTTGAATAGTACAAGGGCAAATCTGACCCTTAACCGTTTTACAAATACAGCTTTATATGACGTTTAAAAGGAAGAAAAAAAGAACAACAAACAGACAACCATGTATGTATAATGTTGTCCGCAGCCACAGGCGTCCGAATCAACCAGCCATGGATCAATATATAAACAAAATGAATTGGGTAATCACATCCAAGTAATCTAACTGTGAATAGAGGAAAAGCTGAGATCAGAATCCTGGGCCCAACACGTTCCTTGTTAAAGACAACCCAACAGGATAAGATCTGTGAATCCTCATTTTGCTAGCAACAGGAACTTTAGCAGAATTGTCACTAACAACTTTTCCTTCTGTATCAGTAACCGATTTCGGTGGCACCCTTGATTCATTAGATTCAGCAATGAACTCAAGCCCCTGAATTATAATAAATCGTTTGGTTAAACCTTGTGAACCATTGAATGGACAACCAAACCCAGTAAATCAGGTTCGAGAGAGTTAAATGTACCTTCACCCAGTTTTCTTTGGGAGTCACCTTTGACTGCTCTATCAGCTTTGCCTCGATGCCCTTTTCGGAATTCCAATTGCCAAAATAAGAATGCATGTTTACATTTTGAACAAATAGGAACAATGAAGGACAAGTAGAATATTTTCCAACAAAAAAAGAGACAGCAAAACTGCAGTTCTATTTTAATGCATAGCCAGCAAAAAGTAGGAGTAATAAACATCAAAAATTTCCAAGCGATTGTTTTTATTTCAACCAATAACATCAGCTATCAAGTTATTCTCAGCAGTGCATAATTACAGTCTTTATGGTTTGGATCAATTATAAAGACCTTTCGAGTAATCTAACAGGATAATTTTACAAGCACCAACGGAGAAAGTCAATGGTCGGCAGAATGGAAAAGACAGTGATAACCAGAGATCACAACAGTAATCGGAAATGCAAACACTCATTCAAAATGCGATAGAAACATGCAAGCAAGCATTCAAAACGCAATGGAGAAAAGGCAAGAAAAGCCTCAAGATGCTCCTTGTTTTCCTTGTGGGAGGAAAAAGAGAACAAAGAGGAAGAACAACAATAATCAAAAGGCTTTCATATACAAACACAAAAATACCTGAATAACTTTAGGATTTTCACCATCCTTAATGCCCCCAACAACTTGGCACAAGTACCACAAACCAGAATTAGTCACATCCTGTGGGGTGGGGGCAAGATAAACAAGCACAACTTGTGAAGCAACTGCAATAACAATAGACAGAACATAGGAAAAGGGGCTAATAGCATGTTACAAACACATCCAGATATTCACCTGCTTACTCTCAAGAAGCTCAATCTTCCCTTCCTGCCAAATTGAGCAACAACTGAAAAATTACAAAATGACTAGCCAGCAGATTTTTTACTAGCACTTCCATATTGATACAATTTGTCAAGCAATGTACTTACCAGTCCAGACACCATCTCATAGATTAAGTTTATATCAAAACCAATTTGATTCAGATTAGCCTTAACGTCACTCACCTGCATAAAGAAACATCTGATGTTGAGCACTGACAAACAAAGTCTCCGTGTGCCTCGATACACAAAATCTATTACTAAGATATTCAAGCAAGTTGCCGGTGATAGTTATTTTGTGACCTCTATTTTGACATACAACCAACAAACTTCAGGTCTTGCGGCAAGTTTCTCCCAGTAATTTTCTGTTATACGCCTCTCAAGTTTTACAAAGGAGTTGATTCCTACCTCATTCCCCTCAAAAAAATTCTTCATTATAACCGAGAAAGAAGCAAATATCTTTTTTCATTTGGCATGTTGGTGAGAAAGCAGGAGTTACGCGAAACTACTTTACCCATAAGATAAAAGAATCCATCCTAATAATCAATGTTAAAAGGAGAATGGGAAGAAATATTTTTCTCCTTACATCATTAGCAATAAGTTTTGATGTCTCAATTTGCTCATCTAGCTTCCAGTCTAAGTTTTCCAGCCTCTTTGTCAGATGTCTTTTTGTAGACTACAAAAGAAATAGAAGTGAAAGAAGAATGAGAACAGTTGTTAGCATATATAACACAGATAATCCACGAAATTGTTGACAAATTCTTGACTCACAGCCAACGCCTCAGATACATTCTCCAACTGCTTTGACACAGATGCAACAGCATTCGCCATATTATGCTTTGTGACATACATTACGTCAGAAAATGACCAACCCTGTGGAAGATTATCAAGAACACTTGTGATTTATAACAACTATATATAGAATGTAACAAAACTCAAAAATAAATCCTTGGGTGACAATAGATACAAACTGCGGCAGCGAACACTTGCCTTCCACTTCATGCAACAATATCCCATTGCCCCAACTGCCGCAGCTGGAAGAATGTAAGAAGCATAGCTCCCTAAAAAAACAAAGGCCCATAACCATGTCACCTCTATTTCAACTGGATCGTCCATAAAGGACAAGTAGGGTATTTATATTCCTAGTGCTCTAGCCCCAACTGGGGCAGGTGTGCTCTTTGGTACGTGATAAAAAAGAGCAATATTGCATAAAAGGAAACAAATGTAAGGAAATAGTCCTCTTGACTAAGGAAGACTACAAACAAACAGGGCCTAAAGAACTTCCACTTTTCATGTTGAAAACAGGAACCATACTTACATAATTCAAAACTTAACAATCAGGGTAGATTTAAGAAGTTACAGATCTCCATTCTAGAGAATTCAGCATTTGCAGTAAGATGGGTAACACAAATTAAAATGAACATAATAAGACAAAAACATACCACTGGAGGAAGAATCCTTATAAATAGTAATTGGATTTGATATGCTCATCTCCCGAATGTCCTGTGCTAATTGTCGAATCTGAAGGCAATATCAGAACCAAGAAAGGCTTGGATGAGGTAACAAAGTGGAGTTATACTTGTTAATTGTAACATTACATTAACATATAGCACAGCCCCTTCTCTCTTTTTTAGATAAGCAACATACATAGAGGATTCATATCGCCGAACCATACTGATTGATTGAAGTATCATTTAAGAGGAGCTCTATCACTTACCACTATTTAAGTTGCATAATTGTTTTTTCCCCCTTTGGAGCGTGGGTGTGGGTTGGGAAAGGATGGTTAATATGTTCACCTACGGTGTATAAATGAGATTTGATGTACGATGTAAAACACTATATAAAAGAAGTTTGGCAGGCCTCAAAATTTCAACATCATGGAAGACCAGGCAAAAAGTTTTTCCATATTCCATTTTTTAAAAGTAAAATTTTTGCGAATTCTAAATCAAACAACAACTCCAAGTTTTGCGTTTGCTTCCAGAAGAAGGCTACCAATTCAGTAAAAGAACCTTTCCACCAAGTATCAACCATATTGGTTCCATCTTATGAAGTGCAAATCAGGAGTTGTTTGAGTGTGACAAGAAAAAGAAAGAAGTAATCAAGCTACAGCTTGTGAATTCAGAAATAAAATTACGTTCTATCTATGTTTCGCACACACTCTCGAGCCTAAGGATTTCAAATTGAGCAGGTCTAAGACAGAGTACATGAAGTGCAAGTTTAGCACCGAGGCGAGAGATGTAGGCGGGGACGTGAGGCTTGGGTCACAGGTCGTCCCCAAGAGAGATAGCTTCAAGTACCTTGGGTCGGTGATTCAGGGGGACGGAGAGATCGACAAGGACGTCACGCACCGCATAGGGGCGGGATGGATGGAATGGAGGCTTGTGTCTGGAGCCTTGTGTGACAAGAAAGTGCCACCGATACTCAAAGGTAAGTTTTATCGAACTGTGGTTAGACCGGCTATGTTGTATGGGGCAGAGTGCTAGCCGGCTAAGAACTCCCATATCCAGAGGTTGAAAGTAGCAGAGATGCGGATGCTGAGGTGGGAAGTGCGGACACACTAGGATGGACAAGATCAGGAATGTAGATATTCGAAGGAAGGTGGGCGTCGCCTATGTGGATGACAAGATGCGGGAAGCGAGGCTCAGATGGTTTAGGCACGTGTAGAGGAGAAATATCGATGCCCCGGTGAGGAGGTGCGAGCGGTTGGCCGTGGTGGGTATAAGAAGAGGTAGAGGGAGGCCTAAGAAGTATTGGGAAGAGGTGATCGGGCATGACATGGTACGTCTGCAGATTTTCGAGGATATGCCCCTTGATAGGAAGGCTTGGAGGACAAACATTAGAGTTGTAGGATAGGGGTAGTGGTGCTTCGCTTTCTGCATACCGGGGGTGAGGCGGGGTTGGATTAGGGTTGTTCTTAGATGGATTGTAGTTTATGTTGAACCCACACTATCCTTGAGGTTTATTTTAGATGCCTTAGACTCTGGTTACTGTTACTACATGATTCATCTTTTGTTTTTTATGCTTCTGTTACTATAATGGTTTTTACTGGAGTTACTAATGAATTCTCTTTTCTTTTCTTTTCTTGTTTTCCTTGTTCTCTTTTATTTTCGTCGTTCTGAGCCGAGGGTATATTGGAAACAGCATCTCTGCGTACACATTACCCTCCCCAGACCCCATTATGTGAGATTTTATTGGGTAGTTGTTGTTGTATCTATGTTTCGCACACAATGAATTCTGAAGTAAGGAGAACATATAAATGTCATGCACATTAACAAGCAGAAATCAAGTTTTTTGGTGAAGCATATTTTGTGAGAGTAATGCTTCAAAGCTGTTGATTGTTACCACTGACCAGCTCGTTTAAAAGCTTAAGCCATTAGAAATAAGACTTTTTTATTTAGTTATTTATTTATCAAGGTTGCCAATATGGCCCTCTATTCTGATTGTTTTTCTTGAGTCAAGAGTGTGTAAATTTTATTTGCTGATGGATGGAGGCGAAACTCAAACCCAGGACGTCTGCGTACTATGCTACCATCTTGAATGGTGTGACTGCCTTATTAAAAGCTTAAACTATTACAAAGAGGAATCTTTTCTTTATTAGTTTTATTTATTTCAGGTCAACAAAAGTAATATGCTCTTATATAACCCTCAGAGATTGGCCTGGTAGCAATTGACTTGAGCTTTGGGGTATGCTCCCTTTCAAGGTCTTAAATTTGAAACCCACTGGGTGCAAACAATTTCTGAGGACTATCGGACTGGGTAAAACCTGAATTAACCATGATGCATTTGCGGGAAACTCTTTGCCGAGGACCTGTGCACCCCCAGGATTAGTAGGGGCTCATGGAGACTCGGACACCCGGTGCAAATAAAAAAAAGTAATGTGCTCTTCTATTTCGGGGAATGAAGTAAAGGCAGAGGGAGGCCAAAGAAGTATTGGCGAGAGGTGATTAGGCATGACATGGCTAGTATGCGGATTTCCGAGGACATGGCCCTTGATAGGCGAGTTTGGAGGTCTAGTATCAGGGTTGTAGGATAGGGGCTTTTAGGTAGTGATCGTTGTTACTGCATTCCATTTTATTTACTGAATGTGGCTAAATTAATATTTGTGGATGCCCTTTTACTTCTGTTTTTGTTTAACTTTTCCTTTTGCATGTCATGTTACTTATGGCTTATATTTACATAATTATGTATCTTGATTTCTGCTGGAGTTACTAATGCTCTTTTGTTTTTGTCTTTGTTTCTGTCTTTCCTTTTCTTTTTCTAAGCCGAGGGTCGATTGGAAACAACCTCTCCATCCTTTCGGGTTGGGGTAAGGCCTGCGTAAATATTATCCTCCCCATACCCCACGCTGTGGGACTATACTAGATAGTTATTGTTGTTGTTATTATTTCGAGGAATGAAGATGGTACCAACCCCCACTTCCAACCGAGAGGTTGTGAGTTCGAGTCTCCCCAAGAGCAAGGTGGGAAATTCTTGGAGGAAAGGATGTCGGGGGTTTATTTGGAAACAGCCTCTCTACCCTACCCTGGGGTAAGGTCTGCGTACATACTACCCTCCCCAGACCTCACTAAGTGGGATTATAATGGGTTGTTGTTGTTGAAGATGGTACCAACAAGTTTCGAAGTATACTTTATGCTAAACGCTTTTGACATGGCTAAATGTCTTCCCTTAATCATGTGATTAGTTCCGCCCCTTCTCTATGCGACTAAATCTGAAGTAACACATTATATAATATCTTGAATAAATTGTATGTTTCTTCTCTTTATCTTGTTTTATATGATTTGCCTTCAAAACATCTGATGAATCTACTTCGATAAGCACAAGATCAATGTAACAAAAACATAAATGTATACCTGAGCTGCTAGAAGAGCAGTATCATATCTACCAGGTGATGTCTCAGCCGCATTCACTCCATTTATCACCTCCTGAAGCTGTGAGATAAGATCGGATAATCTTCCACTCTTCAATATCACTGACCCAGTCAAACCTACACCACAACCAAATTTGTCAAGCCCCAAAAAGAACCTACGAAATTTGAAGGAACTATTAACTCCGATCAAAAACTGCAATAAAAATTTGAAGACGCTAATAATCTAAGACTGCTTTTCTTCCAACATCCAATGTTATATCGAGTCATAATGAAACTTCTGCTCTACGGTACAATTAGAAGTAACTCCTCTAGAAAATGTAAGGTTGGATATAAAGGAGGGTTTGCATAGCTTAACGACCAATGTAATACTCAAAGATGTGGCCTAGCGGTCAATAAAGTTGGAGGAGAACCACGAGATCTCAGGTTCAAATCTCACCGGATGCAAAAACAGTAGGTGATTATCTTTCCATCTACCAAAACTTTGATGAGCAGAGTTACTTGGTACCTCCGTACGTTGGAAGGTAGCAGTTACCAAGTGGAATAGTAGAGGTGCACGCAAGTTGGCCCAAAGACCACTGCCATAAAAAAGAAAATACTAGGTGATCATCTTCCTATCTGCCTAAGCATTGATGGACAGAGTTACCCAATACCGGATGAAAAAGGTCGAAATGTATGCAAGTTGGCCGGGACGCCGTCATAAAGAAAATTCTCCGAGTACTCAATTAACTCAATAGAGCTGAACGAGTATAGCAAATTCATATAGTCCACCTTAACTATGAACAAAGCGAAGTTGCTTGATTAATTTCCTATTAGATCAAGGTTTCAAGTTATCAGCTGAATTAAGCTAATTTCATCAACTTTCAGAGCCAAAACGAATCTCTCTCTATTTTCCTCCTTCCAATTGACTACTAGAAATAAAGCAACTATAAATGGAATATAAAGATATACAGTTATGAACTTTGTATGTTTTTGGAGAAATTACCTGCGCCGACGAGTATCAGTACTTTAGAAGTGGCGACACCGGTTTGCATCGCCATGTTTCGGTGTGGTGGCACTGCCGGTGGTGGAGCGAATTTGTTGAATTTTCAATATCTCCGGCGAACTTATTAGACCTTTTATTTAAGGCTTGCCTTAATTTGGAAAGTAGTGTGTTATACGATGGCTTGGTTACACAAATTTACTTTTGTCTGAACCCAATTTTACAGTTTACCGTTGGTTGATGAAAGTTAAAAAAAAAAAAAAAGATTAACTGTTGACTGGTGATCCACGTTACGCTTTGACTTATTTACCGGGTCCAATCCGAGTTCTGATTGATCTATTGAATGTTAAGAGCCCGTTTGGACATACAATTTTGTTTATTTTTTTCCAAAAATATTTCACTTTTTTTTTTCGGAATTAGAGTTTGTTCATAAAATTTTAAATTTTCACCTAAAGATGCATTTTAAAAATTTTAAAAAAATTTTAAAATTATTTTTTAAAATTTTCATTCACAAAACTTAAAAAACAATCCAAACAAAATTTTATGTCCAAATGCATATTTTGAAATTTTACGATTCTTATGTCCAAACGCCCACAAAATTATTAACATAATAGTTCCAAAAATGCCATTGTACTATGTGGAATAGAGCAATAATACCCCTTGTTAATAGTAGGGCTCAAAAATGCCTTTGTTGTGATCAAGTTGGCCTAAAATGCCACTCCCCACTATAAGTGACAAACGGATGGGTCGGATCAGATATGATTTGGCTCAAAACAGATAATAAAAAAACGAATAAATTATTCGATCCGATTCATATTTAATACGAATAAAAAACGGGTTAACTAACGGCTAATATGGATAATCATATTATCCACGACTTCTTGCATATGATCACTTTTGGAAGAATTCTTAGCTACCGTTTGGTCATAGGTCCCAAATTTATTTTGAAAAATCTGATTTGGGTGAAGTTTGGTTTGAAGATGAAAATGTGTTTGGACAGACATTTTCAAAACATATTTTCCAACTTAATTTTGGAAAACATGTATATAATTCCCAAGTTTTGAGATTTTGGCCCAAAATCTACTCAATAGCTTATTTTGGGATTTCGGATTTGACGTTTGGCCAAAATGTGGGCAAAATTTATGGTCAAACATGAGTTTTGAAAATAAATTCTAAATTTATTTTGGCAAATTTCATGGCTAAACGGGGCCTTAGTCTCCTTAATTGAGGAACCCGAAATTTGAGGCTCTACAAATGTATAAGTTAGATACATTGGTTATCCATTTTCTAAATGAATAATATGGTTCTTATTTATATTTGGTCTATTTTTAAAAAAGTTCATTATCCAACTCATTTTTAGTGAATAATATGAGTGATAACAATTTTTTTTACCATTTTGTCATCTCTACTCCACACTAACGGACTCAGATTTGGATTAATTAAGCTTTTAAAATCTGATTGAAACTTCAAAAATTTACACATGTCATAATTAAACACCCCAACCTCTGTTTTCACTATTTTTTAGTTTGTTCATGTTGGATACGCAATGCAATGTAAAGGCATTTTCTTGGTTGTATGAAAGTTATCTTGTTTGTTGAAAATTTTCCTCTTATTTTTCTTGTACGTGGTAGAATAACTTTTCATTTGGCCTTAATTTGTTGAAGGCAAGCGAATCAACGGATGTAAATAAAACACAACTGGTAGATACATTGGAAAAGCAGACAATTACAAGAAAGTTAATTGGGCAGGTAGTTTCATTCCATTTTTGGAAAGTGCCACCGATATTCAAAAGGTAAATTTTATAAAATTGTGGTCAACTGGTCATGTTATATAGGGTAGAGCGTTAGTCGGTTAAGAACTCCCTTATCCAAATGATGAAAGTAGCAGAGATGCGGATGATGAGGTGGATGTGCGGGCACACTAGGATAGACAAGATTAGAAATGAAGACATTCGGAAGAAGGTGTGCGTTGTCCCTGTGGATGACAAGATGCGGGAAGCGAGACTCATATGGTTCAGGCACGTGCAGAGGAGAAGCCTTGATGCACCGGTGATGAGGTGTGAGCGGTTGGCCGTGGTAGGCACGAGAAAAGGTAGAGGGAGACCTAAGAAGAATTGGGGAGAGGTGATCAGGAATTCTCTTTTCTTCTATCTTTTTTTTTTCTCTGAGCCTAGAGTCTATCGAAAACATCCTATCTATCCTGTCGGGACATGGGTAAGGTATGCATACACATTACCCTTCCCTGACTCCACTTTGTTGGATTTTATTGGGTAGTTGTTGTTGTTGTAGTTTCATTCCATTTTTGCGGTTCCAATCTCAAGCAGTAATTTTATGCACCGGCAATAATTCAAATAAAAAAAATTAGAAAGATAATCAGAAAAATTGAAGAAGCCGCAAAAACGTTTAGGGTCACTGGAAATCTAACTGACGCGATTGGAGTAACGGAAAGAGATTGATATGAACTAAGCTAGGTTGCATAAATTAAAAGAGAAAAGAGCTGGAAAAGCAGTAGATCAATAAAATGAAGAAGAAAAAGAAAGAAAAAATAGAGAAATGCAGTAAAGTAAGAGCAACAATTAAGGATAGGTATATTTCATATATCTGAAAAGAGGAAAATATTACAATTTATAGTATGTCAATCCTAAATGACCTAGCTCATATTGTACGGATACTGTCTAGAAAAGTCAACAGAGCTGGACCTAATGTGCTTGGCTAACCTAAATGTATGGGATGAATGTGCAATTATAAAAACTATAACTTAAAAGTAGTTGGGACTAAACTGACTAATATGCAAACGTCTCCTAACTCTCTTCCTAACTCTCTTCCTCATGTAACGACTAAGTACTCCTGCGCAAGCACAAGGTACTACCACATGAAGCATCCTACAACTGGATTTGTATCAAATCCCCCCGTTAAAATCTTCCTTGTCCTCAAGGAAGGAATGTATGAAACCTGAGTCTGAAAGAGTGGTAATCTTTTCAAGTGGCTTGATTTGTTGTTGCCTTGTCCCATTGAACTAAGACTTGCGCGACAACTTTGTTCCCTTCTGAATCATCCTTCTATCAAGAATTTTTTGAGGTTGAGGACAGTAAGGGCTGGATATGTCGATTATGGGTGGGTGTGAAATGGTTTTAGGAATCTTATAGCAGGGTTTAAGCTGGGAGACATGAAATGTGTGGTGAAGTAATAGCTGATATGACATCGATAGCATATATGCCACATTACTAACTTTTTGCAAAACTTGGTAAGGACCATAATATTTTGCTGATATTTGGATAAATGAATGCCTGAAAGTGTTACTTGTCTATAAGGTTGTATCTTGAGGTAAACCCAGTCCCCTTCATTGAATTATCTATCACTCCTATGTCTATTAGCTTGATCAACCACTCTTTGTTGTGCCCTTTGTAAATGATATTGCAGCAGTGGTACTTGAATTCCCTTGTCAGCAGACTTCTGTCCACTTCTTCCACTGTCGAATCCCCTGCCATTTATAGTAAGTGGGATAGTGGAGGTTGACTATATAGAGCCTCATAAGGAGTGGTTTGAATTGAGGAATGGAAGTGGTGTTGTACCACCATTCAACTGTTGCTTAATAAGAAGACCAGGCCCTTTGAGAATATGAGCAAAAACACCTGAGGTAAGTCTCCAAACATCTATTAGCCACTATGTTGCCCATCGGACTGTGGATGGTAGGCTGTAAAGGTGCTGAGAGTGACCCCACTCATGGAGAATAATTCTTGCATAGCCCACTAGTGAAGATAGGATCCCTATCACTCACTATGTCCTCAAGCATTCCATGTAATCTGAACACATGCTCCATAAAGAGCTTAGCAATATCAGAAGCACTATAAGGGTGAGCTACTCCTATGAAGTGAGCATACTTGATCAGTCTATCTACCACTACTCATATCACTATCTTTCCTTTAGCTTTGGGCAATCCTTCAATAAAATCCATGCTAATACTACTCCAAGCTAATGAAGGGATCTTGAGTGGTTGTAGGAGCCCAAGGTAAGGTACTGTTTCATATTTATGCCTCTGACATATATCATATTCTTTGACATACATCTGAACATCATCCTTTATCTCTTTCCAATAGAAAAGTGCAATTCTCCTCCTATACGTTTGATCTATGCCTGAATGACCTCTAGAAGGGGAGTCATGCCACAATTTCATGATCTCTTTTCTCAGCTGCTCATCAGGCCCCACCACGAACTTCCATTTCTTCTCAGTTGATTGCACAAAGGTGTACCCCTTTGATTCTCCACCTTCTCTCTTTAGGGTTTCCATAATGGCTACATGCTCATCATCTAACTCCCAAGTCTTTATAATCTGATACAACAAATCAGTTTTGATGGTAGAGAGTGTTAAGGCTGCCAATTCTACCAATGGCAGTTAGAAAGAGCATCAGCCACCTTGTTCTCTTTCCCCTTTTTGTACTCAATCACAAAGTCATATTGCATGAGTTTAGTTATCCATTTCAGTTGGGATCCTGTGGACAACTTTTGTTCTAGGAGAAATTTAAGTGACTTTTGATCTGTCTTGACTGTGAAAGGCCTCCCAGTTAGATATTATGACCACTTCTTCACTGCCATGACTAGGGGTAACAACTCCTTATCATATACTGATAAGGCTTGGTGTTGTGGAGATCCTTGTTTAGGTAGGCTATAGGCGGCCTTTTCTATATCAGCACTACACCTATGCTCATGCTGCATGCATCAGTATCTACAATAAAGGGTATAGAGAAACCAGGCAATGTTAGATCTGGTGTAGAGGTTAAACCCTCCTTCAATATTTTGAAAGTCTCAGTAGCCTTGGGAGACCACTTAAAGTTGTCCTTCTTCAATAGGTCAGTAAGGGGTTTGCTAAGAACTTCATATCCCTTGATGAACCTTCTATGGTACCTTGCTAGTCCCAGAAATCCCCTTAACTGCTTGAGACTAGCGGGTTCAGGCCACATCTGTATAACTTCTATCTTTTTGGGATCAGTAGCTACTCCATCTACTGAAATGTAATGTCCTAGGTACTCAACTCTGGTGGTTGCAAATACACACTTGCTTCTTTTAGCAAATAGTTGGTGTTGTACCAGCAGATCAAAAGTAGTTCTGAGATTCATGCTCCTGCATATCCTTACTGAATACTAGGATGTCATCAAAAAATACTAATATGAACTTCCTGAGATGTATCTGAAAGATATGATTCATCAAACTTTGGAAACTGGAAGGGGCATTAGTGAGACCAAAAGGCATTACTAAGTACTCATAATGCCCTGAATGGGTCTTGAAAGCTATTTTCTGGATATTTGAGGGTGCCATCCGGATTTGTTGATAGCCTGTCCTCAAATCTATCTTGGAATAGATTCTGGAACCTCCCAGCTCATCAATAATTCTTCAATAATTGGAATGGTAAATTTGTCCTTTATAGTGAGCTTGTTCAATGCCCTGTATTCTACACTTAGTCTCCAAGAGCCATCCTTCTTTCCCACCAATTGTCACGACCCAAAAATCCCTCCCAAGGAGTCGTGATAGCACCTAGTCTCTAAACTAGTTAAGCCAAACATTAACTGAAATAACAACGATATTTATCAGCTTCAAATAAAAATTTCCCTAAACAATTTACAATTTCCAAAAACCAGTAGTACAAGTCACAAGCCTTCTAAGAGTAGTTATACAATGTAATTACATCATTGTTCCGAAACAAAGGGAACAAATGGAAATAAGTGCAATTGCAAGTGACTATGAAGACTGCAAAGGCTATAGTAGGTTTACCTTAAGTCTCCACCGCAATGAATAGCTACCATCGATCAAACGCCTGGATCTGTACACAAAAATGTATAGAAGTATAGTATCGGCACAACCGTCCCCATGTGCTGGTAAGTGTCTAGCCTATCCTGGCGAAGTAGTGACAAGGCTAGAACCATACACTCACATAAACCTGTACAGTTTATAACGTACAAAATAATAGGAAGAAAATAACAATAATGGCAACAATGATCAACCAATGATATAAATAGCAGGCAACAAGAACACCAAAATTGCTTCTCAATAAATAATAAATACAAGTGCAATCAATTAATCAAGCCCTTCAAATATAAATCTTTCGCCTATAAATTCTTCAAGTAATAATCTCTAGGATAATATGCTTTTCAATAAATATATTTCCTTCAAATAAGTATCTTTCGAATATCATTCTTTCGGGTAAAGGTCATCTCGTGACGCTTTATTTCAAAATCATAATAATATAGGCTTTGGCTCACTTTCATATTTTTACTACATCTTGTACCCATATTTATATTACAACCGCACGAACAACTCACGTGCAATTAAATAAATTATAATATTTTTCCCGGCACCTTGTGCCAACATATTTCTATTTCACTTTGCACAATAATATTCTCATGTTACCCAGTTCACAGGGTCTGTAACCCAATACAATTAAGAATGTTCAAAGAGCCACATTTACTTTAAAGAGCAACTTCGAAACCAATAAGGAAAACTATAAGAAGAGATGGAGTTATTTTTTAAAATAATTTTATAAAGAAATTAACCTTTTTAATTAAGTACAATATCGAATGAATTATTACCTTTAATACGAGAAATCAATAAATCGAAGCACAGTAGCAATTCCTTTAAGTAAAGTACAATTCTTCTGAATCTTGAAGTATTGAACAGTATATACATATATGTATAAATGTAGTGAAAGAGCGCAAACACTGTAGGTTCTAACATGAAGGGTCACAACAGTAAGAAATTCAAACAGTTTAAACACTTCAATTAATAACAGCAAATAAACACAACATTAGAAAGTGCACGGCATCACCATTATAAGGAATCAAAACCAAGCCACTAACAAGAATAAGGAAAAACACTAAATAACTCTATATATAGAGGAACATCAATTAAGAAGAATAGGTAAATCAACAACTACATGACACCGACCTTCGAGCTTTTACTCTCGTTCTCAACAAAACAGTCAAATAAAGTGCACAGCATCAACCTTCGTGGTTTTACTCACATACTCTCATATCAAGGCACGGAATGACCCTTCGTGCATAATTATTCAAAACATGGCACAGAATGACCCTTCGTGCATAAATATCAAAACGTGGCACGGAATGACCATTTGTGCATAATCACTCTTGCTCACCAAATCAACAGTCACAACCAATGAGGGTGAGGGGAATAAACATACAATATTAAACATCCCGGCAAGGGAGAACAAAACAACAGATAAGTCCCAACAAGGGTACAACTAACAGCTCAAAATATCCCGGCAAGGGAATAACTTCAACACACTATCTTTTAACTCATTTCTTTCTGAACTAACACATAAATTGATCAACTAAATAAGACAGTCGTGTCACATCATTTGAGCTAAAGCAATTTATTCTTTCATAGAATCACAAAGAGTGTGAAATTATCAATTTAAGACGCACGGTCATGCTCGACCCCCAACGTATAGATACTTGTCACCATGCCTATATGTCGGACTCCACACATAACAAATAGCAAATATATACAACTCCTATTCCCTCAAGCTATGATAGATCAAATACTTACCTCGTTTTGCAACCAATTAAAAATTTTAACAACCCTTTGCCTCGCGAATTCGTCTGAAGCTTGAAATCTTGTGAACGTGGAAGGTGACATCTTCGACTTGAATTGAGAGATTAGTTGGAATGTGACAAGTCACAAACAATGATTGTTCTTTCTTCTTGAAGCTGTCAGCTATTTAGTTTCAACTCTGTGTTGGTTGTGGACATGGTTGGTACCATTAGAATCATATCGGGGACTTTCTGGCCGATCAAGCTGAATGGACTTCTGCATTGTAAGTTGTGTTTACTGCATAGGATTATTCATTCAAGAAAGTTCATCTGATAAAAAGATTGAGTTTCGGTGGGGACTGCAGTGAGTAAATGTGAAAGGAGTCTGGCTGGAATGAACGGACAATTAAAGGAATACTGGGTGTCACACCTCCTTTTCCACCTGTACACCCCGCAAAAAAGGCATAAATGAGTTTTTTCAATTAAAGGACAATCGTAACGGTATATGTTTATTATTTATTCAGATTCACCACCTGGGAGATTAATGGTGTCCCAAGTCACCAGTTGAATCCCAAACCAAGGAAAATCATGACTGTGTTAACAGTCCGCAAACCAGAAATCCTGATAAGGGATTATGTTAACCCGTGAGAAGGTGTTAGGCATTCCCAAGTTCCGTGGTTCTAGCACGGTCGCTCAACTGTTGCATTTAGCTATTATATGATTTTTACATGAAGAACCTACGTGCCCATTTTTCTTTTTAACCGCTTTATTTAATATGTATTTATTTAAAAGAAAGTGAACGTCATTTAAAGCGTGTTTTCGGATTGCGCCGCATGAAATGAACCCGCAACCCAAGTCATACTCTATCCAACGTTTTAGGATTTGGATTTGGGCCGCATAAAATGCCCACCCATATTTAGGAATGTAATTTTATTAGAATCGCATCTAAAAAAGTCTAACGCGTTATTATCTTTAAGGAGGGTCGTGTAATTCGCTAAACGACCAATCCCGATTTTCTAAATATTTTTTACACCTTTATTGAGGGCCCCACAATTATTTGTGTTTTCTTGGCGAGGCTCGTCTCATTTTATTTAAAGGACAAACCTAAAAGATAACTATATTTTATATTTTTGTTTTTGTCTCTAAAAGAAAAAGAAAATCCTTACTAATTATATTAGAATTCGGATTCTGAGTTCAAGTCTGGACTCGAACAAGACGATCTCCATTACTGAAGAAACCCCTTATCTCGGGTCCACTACTTAGCTCGAAAGGCCCAAAACCTAGCAATTAATTATTAGCGGACCATGTTACCATTACAAATCACGAGCCCAAAGGAGCTTAATTCACACGAGACACATGCATGACATAGGTTGTCCAAAAAATATGGATACTGGGCTTGAGAGGCCCAAATCGAACAAAGAGCACCCAAGACTGAAACCCAATTCTCGATTCTTTCTATTAAACAAAACAGGGACATCACCACCTGTAATTTAAATTTCACGAAAGGCTAACCCACGTAGAGTCATGTAGAGAATTATACTGGAAAAGTGAATATCATATAAAAAATGGCATTCAATTACACTACAACAGAATTCTAAACTAACAAATCATGTTAGCCATGGGAAATCTCGAAACAGATGATATAGCCAAATCTAAAAAAAGTAAAACCCAGTATAATCCCACTTTAGTGGGGTCTGGGGAGGGTAGTATGTACGCAGACCTTACCCCTACACTGGGATAGAGAGGCTGTTTTCAAATAGACCCCTGGCATCCTTCCCTTCAAGAACTTCCCACCTTTGCTCTTGGGGAGACTCGAACTCACAACCTCTTGGTTGGAAGTGGAGGTTGCATACCATCAAAGCAAGCCCCTCTTGTCAATAGCCAAATCAAAAGTGAAAAGGAATAGGATATATCAATACTAAATCAACACCCACCTAATTAAACAAAGAACTCAAATTTGAATACTAATGTAGTGTTGTGACTAACAAATATTCTTAAAAAGTGACAATAGAACCTAAGAATTCAAACAAACATGTTACACTACATGATAGCTTTGCTACAGTACCAATACAAATCCAAACATACTGAAGTTAATGCAATAAATTTTGGTAGCTTTAATTTTTAAAACTCTTTATTTGAGTACCGTACCACAATTTTTTTTTAATCAAAGCCACGACGTGTTGGTTGGGGGTCTAGACCGAATCAACCTATTGAATAATGTACCCAGGGGTGGATTTACGCTTACTGAAGCACGTCGTTTTGTCGAAATTTTTTACTAAATATATATATTAATACTGTATGGAAATGGATAAATAGGAAAAAAATAACACCACTTCAGATAAATTGTTTCTTACTGTGTTGGTTATATGCTTCATTTTGCTTTAAGAGGTTAATGTTCAAACCTTAATTCGTACATTTTTTTGCAAAATTTATGCTTAAAAACGATGAAGTAGAATTGAACTCAAGACTTTTTCTAACTTAAAACTAAACAAAACTAATAGACTGCAACTATTTCTTGTCTAAAAGTATGATACTCAAAGTTATATTCTATTTATTCTATAAATTTTGACACTGCTTTCAAAAATTTCTGCCTACGCCCCTGATTATACTTATACCATATGTTAGTAAAATTCTTACATAATATTTTGTAAAATAGTTAATATAAGTGACTATTTTCTGTTATAAAAATAAATTTAACATCTCACGAGCAACAAAAATTATACAATAGATAGTACTAACCTATATTTAATCTAACTATTTAAAGTAGGAAAACTAAAAAAACGCATGTGAAGGAAAAGAAAAAAATTAATTTAAATAGTTATCCACCGAACTGCTTATATTAAAATGTCCAACAAATATAATATATATATATATATGTATTATATATAATTTGTGTATAGTTTTTATATACCAACTAAAAAAATATAATATAATTCTGGCCAACTATTGATCCAAACATTTTAAAGAAAAAAATAAGACATGCAATATAGTGCTTGGGCCAATTTTCATACGCGCAAATAACCCTTCCATAAAAACAATAAAAGAAATTAGAAAAAGCATCGAATTGAAATCTATCTTTTGTTTCTCCGAATTTATTTTATTCCTTTCCGAATTTGCTTAAAAGAAACGCCTTTTGAAAACACTCAAAGCAGACTACAGTGAACCAAAAGAACGACAATTTCCCGCCTAAATTTGCACTAAAAAGTCACTGATTCTCCCGAAGTTGCTAGAATCATCCGTAATATTCCGAGGAAAAAATCTTCGATTTGCTATCTGCTGGGCGACAATGGGAGATGTGAAGAAATGGAGCGTGACGTACACGAAGCATCTCAAGCAGAAGCGAAAAGTTTATCACGATGGCTTCTTAGAGCTTCAATCCATAAACCACAAGGTATATTTTCATATATCCGTACTTAGGTATTCCATTTTCTCCATTTGCTCGTTTATACAGCTCGAAATATCATGTTTCAAGTGACTTGAAGGGAAAAAAAAGCGTAAATTAATTTAGGTGTTAATAGATGATTCAATTTGACTTGAGATCAGGAGGCTGATTTAGGATTTGAAGTTACTAGTTAGTGCATGCGATACTGCTCCTTTCTGACTATGAGTCTGGGCTTATTATATATTCCTACATACACATATTATTGATGGATTATAATAAGCGAAAGCAATTCCAGTATCAAAATCACATGTAATCTAGACAACTAGCATAAACGAGATTTCACGGTTCAATGGAATCTCCATCACCCGTACAATCGTGATCCTCTAATGTTCCACAGTCTTCTACTGTGCTACCCAAATAATACCGGAAATAGCAATTTCGTGTGGGCTAAATTTCTAGGAACACTTGGCTGAAAATTTCAGCCACCATCTTCTTATCTCCCTAAATGGAAAACCTTATGTATTTATAGCACAAGTTTTAAGGGTTAAGACCCTTTTCCAAAACCTGTTGGGTTTTCTCTTCCACTAGAAAAAAGGATTCCTTTATTTTCTATTATTTAGGCACAGTAGGGACCACAAAATTTAATTAACAAGGCTCCAATTAGGGAATTAATTTCTAATTTTCGAAATTAATGTCTACCATAATTAATACGAATTATTCCACTAAAAATCCGTAACTACACTCCTTATTCAATTTCTAAATTCATCCATTAAATCTTATTTAACTCCCCATGTAAAGACTCAGATACTAATCAAATAAATTAAATTACTGACGATTTAATTTATTGATTATTTCCTTTAGACTTTCGCTTATCTTATTTCATGTGTCGGATACAAAATCCACCGGCCGGGGTTACACATGAAAACTTATAAGCTTTCATAAAGGTGTATCATCAATCTCTAAACCGAGACATGGATTCCATCAACTAATTATTACTTCGCCAATGTACATTATTATTATCCAATTTACCAGGCATATTGACCCACGAAAGAATCTCGCCTTTTAATAAATCAAAACAGTAATAATATACACAGCTAATAATAATTATATCAAAATTAAGAGTATAAGTACATTTAATGGCTAGAGAGTTTATTTTATTAAGTCAGTATAAAATATTTATCTCTACCTGACCCGTTCAATACATATAAAATGTACTAGCACAAGAAGTTGGAATTAACCCATTCACATAATCAAGATAAATTTTATTTAATCTTGTGCTATAATCATTCCTGATGGTTTGTCCAACTCCATGATTAGATTGTGAACTCAAACTTTATACTTATAAGAATCAATGATTTAATCTTCCGTGTATAAGCTAAACTCTATAACTAAATGATCTACTATATAAGCAAAGGACACGGACTAATATATGATCTATTTAAAACTTTATTGAAACTGAATAAACAGTTGTTTCATAATAAATACTATATCTAAACCAAACTCATGGTTAATAGTATATATCCCAACAATCTCCCACTTAGACTTTTAACCATGATAATTATTAGAATATCTATAGCCAAATGCATGGTTAATAGTATATGCCCCAACAATTATATGTATGTGTGTGTATGTGTGGAGAGGCTGTTCCAGTATTTAAGATTTATAGATTCAACCTTTAAGGTTTTCAGTATTGAACCCATTATATTTTTAAAATTCAGATTTAGACTTTAGAAATAGTATTTTTTGCAATTTAGTGAAGATTTACATATAAATTTATGTTCAACATCAAACGTACTGAGTTTAGATGAACCCGGTGTCTGAAGATTACATGTGTGTGTGATCTTGTGTATATACATATGGGCTTACGTACGTACGTACGTATGTGTATGTGTGTATGTTGTTTATGTGTCTGTGTGAGGGAGAGAAATGTGTGTGTGTGTGTGAGAGAGAGAGAGAAATGAGAGAAAGAGATTTCATTGACGAGCTTAAATTATGTGCAATTTCAATTCCATATACCGTTTTATGCACGTTTAATTCGAATTGATCTCTAATCTTAAGGTTGAAGGCTTGCAGTCAAGCAAACTCTTGTTAAGTTGTGCAGTTTTATTTATCGGTCAATCTTCATAGACATTAGCGGCATGAGAATATGTATAACTTTTATGAGCTGCTTGTAAATAAAACCTCAGTAAGACAATACCAGCCTCTCTAGCAAGGCAGATCCAATTAGCAGTGGGTGCACAATTGTTATAGAGCATGTCCTGTATAAGCTGCCTGAGTTCTGTTAGTGCCGCTATCAAGGAGTCCACTGATACACAGACAGATATGTTTGGAAAGGGGTTTGCAGACTAGTTTTGACTGTTGAAAAGAAAGGGCTTTCATGTTCTGCAGTGAATACATCCTCAAGAAATTATGTATAACATTAAAAATATTCTGGTTCTTTACAGGCCATGCTCTATGATGATTGTGAGAAGCTGTTAGGCATCAAGATTTTGACGAACAATGAGGATGTCAAAACAGGCGAAACACTGCCATTTGATTCTTACCTTGTTGATATTGGTGATCCTCATGGCGATTACCAACCTATACCCAAATTAAATACTAAAATGATGAATAAGAAAGCCCCGGTGGAATCTGGGCTACTGCATTCTGGGAAAAGCTCAGCTGCTGTTGGTACCACTCAACTTTCTTTCTTTTGTTCTTGGAGTTGTTTATAATTTGATGCTCTTCTTCCTTTTTGTAGTTTGCACATGATTATTATTTTTCTTCTTTTGTTTTCAGATAATAGGAAATCTAATCTGGGGAAAAGGAAAGCAACACCAAGTAATCTAAGCCCATCACAAAAGATTATTAGAGGTTCGTCAGATGATTCCTGTCCTGCTTTTTCCGTGAAGTGCAGTAATGAGTTATTTTTTCTTGCTTTTGTTAGAGGTTCTGACATTATGGGATTCTCACCGCGTGCATTCATGAGGAACTGTACAAAGATATGATGTCCATTGGTTGAGTCTCTGGTTGCGAGATTATGGTCCTTATGGGTCTAATATGAGTCTGAAAGTTCAAGCGAACCTTTCGCAACCTAATTTATTTCTTTTGTCTTTTATTGTTATGAGGGTGAAATATATCAATAATTAATTTCAACTTGCAGAATTCAAGAAAAGTGAAGCTAGCAAATATGGTTCTTCTCCAGGTTCTCTCGATACAACAAAGTCTAGCATAGAAGGTAGATAAGTACTTTTTGCAGCAATTATATTTATTACTTTTATACATTTTATGGTAAATAATTTTCTTGTTTCAAGTTTGGAAGCTTCTATATTTTTACTGCATCTAGTCTAAATTTAGTAGATCTAATTTCTCTTTTGGTTCATCCAATTTCCTGAACTGAACTGCTTAACGCTTTCAAAGCATTTATCTAGTACTTTCTCTTGGTACACCCACTGCCTGTGGAAGTAAGAGGACATTTGGAGCTATAAAGGCAAAACAAGAAAAACCACCATAGAGTGGTTCTTTTGTTCACTTTATCATCTTATGGTCACTCTTCATAATCTTATGGTCACTCTTTCAGAGAGGCTGCTTCCCTCCCATTTCATTTTCAAACCATTGCATTGCTGAATGTTTCTTTTTATACCTGCACACAACCAGTCTTCATAGAGACACATTCTTTTGTAAAGAGATGAGCTTGTTCATCTTTTCATTGGGTTATGAAGAGGTCGGATTCTATGTTGCTCTCCTTCATGTGTTCACCTTTTGGATTTTGAGATACAGAGAGATGTTGATGAGACTCCTCTCTCTCTCCCTCCCACCTCTATGCGATTTTATTTTAAAAATTGCAGTAAAGTCAGCCAAATTTGAGGTGTAACATATTCTAAACAAATGTCCTTTCTCACATCTGAACTATAATCTGGACCAATCTCTATCCGCAAATTACTATTAAAAACATTCTATCATCTTCTTCTCTTAGTTAAATAAACCGGCTAAATAGAGATGATAATGCATGTGCTGCTGGCTATCATGTTTCCACTACTACATTTGAAAAATCAGTTCTCCTAGATTGCATTTCCTCTCCATTTCCTGTATTTTGTGAGAGTGAGTTTCTATTTTGATTGTTAATTCAGAATGGCAGGTATTGTACACCACACAAATAACTCAAAAGGCAAAGAAGTTTCATGACGGGTATTTGCGACTTGTGATGTCTGGCTCACATGGCAAGCAGGTTGCTTTCTGCATTATTTCTTGTCTAACTTGCATGGGGAACACCTTCACTGTTCAGCATCATCTTGTCATTAACATCTATGTGCTTGGACCTTCTCAAAGTATGATGTTGCTCCAGTTTGTTTTTGTCTAATTTAAAATCAGTGTTAGAATTATATCACCAACATTGTGCTCCCCCTCCCCAGGCCAAAGCAAAAAGCTTGCTGTTGGCGTATGAGAGCAATATAAAAAATTAACCTGTTGAGCCAATGCAATTCCTTTATACAGTCAATGCAAGAGTCAATGCTGTATTCTGAATATTTGAGAACTTACTAGCTTACACGTATTGATAGCAACAATGGATATTGCCTCCGTATCTCTGGAGAGTTTCAACTTTGAAGGTGAATATGACCTCACGCTTCATACTTCTGGTCAAGGCATGATTAGAAGAATAACATTTTTGATCTCTAACAAAAATTTATTACTCCTATCTGTTCACTTTTGAACTTCCAAATAAGGAGGCATGCCAAGAGCCAAGAAGGTATTGCCAGGGAACTATATGGTGGAGCAAAAGGAAGGGGGAATGAGAAAGAGAAGAATAATATATGTTAGAGCCGGCTGTTATGAGGAGGTTATAAAGAAGACAAGTTTGAGCTAAAATATGAAGGATAGTAAACAAGCAGTAAAGCATCTCCTTTATGTTTTCATGTTCTCTTGTCCCAAAGTAAGACAAGAGGGGTTGCTCTGATGGTAAGCAACCTCCATTTCCAACCGAGAGGTTGTGAGTTCGAATCTTCCCAAGAGCAAGGTGGGAAGTTCTTGGAGGGAAGGATGCCGGGGGTCTATTTGGAAACAGCCTCTCTACCCAAGGGTAGGGGTAAGGTCTGCGTACATACTACCTTCCCCAGACCCACTAAGTGGGATTATACTGGGTTGTTGTTGTTGTTGTCGTCCCAAAGTCTCACACATTAATCTCACACGTTAATCTCACAGCTCTCAGACCTGAAGCCAGGCCTAAGTAAGTTGCTTTCAGCAGCTTGGATGCATCTAGTTCTTAAGATTGAAAACATTGGTTTCCATACTAGCTTATCTGAACGGTGGCTGTAGAACTTTTGTGAAGAACAGTGTCTTTTTCTTTCTTTCTAAAGCATAGTTATGCTCAAAATTATGTTCTTATATTGCTGATTTCTCATTTGAATAAAAAGTTTTGCTGATTGTTTCCAGATCATGCTGTATGATGCAACCAGGAGACTCCTAGATAATAGGTTTCTGAAAAAGGATGAAAGTATCATGCCTGGCCAATCGGTAACATTTGATGGTCACTTAGTGGAAATAGGAGAATCTGAGGAAGATCAAAAGCCTCCAAAGGACATTAGACCTCAAGGAAAGCATATCACAGAACTTGAAAAAAGAGAGCCAGTACACGGGGATGTCGATGTCCATAACAAGTTTCCAGCTGGTTGTCTAAATAAAATTCAGTTAGGTAAAGCTCGTATTATAGTAGTTGATGCTTGTATAGGAAGTTTTCCTTACAATATATGATTCTTTTTTGTTTTATGACTATCTAGTTTGTCATGTCCTATTATATTGGACTTACAAATGAAGAAGGTCTTGTTAGATTGGGCCTTAAAATTTCACTAAATAACACAATGTTTCAGTACAAAACTAATTGGCATTAACTTGTGCGGGAATGTTTGCATTATTTATGTGGGATAAAATGTGAAATAAGAATATGTTCATAGCAATAGCTGGATAAGAGCATCTAATGACAAAAATGCCATTAAAATAGGCAATTCTGCTCAACAATCCCTATAATATTGGGGAGAGGTGATTAGGCAGGACATGGCCAGAATGCAGGTTACCGAGGACATGACTCTTGATAGGGGAGTCTGGAGGTCTAGAATCAAGATTGTAGGTTAGGGGCTCATAGGTGATTAGCGTTTTAGTATGGTAGTTCCTGCTTGATATTACTACATGCGACTGTATTTATGTTGCTTATGTTTTCATAATTATTTACGTTACTTTCGTGGGAGTACCTATGCTTTATTATTTGATTTTGTCTTGCTTGTGTTTCTAATTTTATCTCTGTTTCTTAATGCAGCTTTCCCATTTTTACTCTACTCGCCGAGGGTCGATTGGAAGCAGCCTCTCTGCCCTTTCGGGCAGGGGTAAGGCTCGTCTACATATTACCCTCCCCAGACCCCACCTGGTGGGAGTATACTGGGTAGTTGTTGTTGTTGTTGTTGTTGTTGTAATCCCTATAATATTACTATCATATGACAATGAGTACAGTATCATTCACTGCATAACAATTCTTATATTATTATTCACTGCATTTCTGGTCCATGAATCAAACAACCCTAAAGGTTTTGCAATGTGGTAACAATCCTAATTTCATTTGTGACATACGTATATATTTGTGACTTAGTGCATCAAAACAGGAATTGTCAATCATTGTTGTAAGCTTATATCTTGGTCTCATGTTCTATTTCTCCCTAACACTCCTTTGCTTTTGTTAATGGGCATACCCTTTGTTATTAAATTGAATTTTCAGAAATTCATTGTGGGACAGAAGCTGTTCAGGAGTACTTTGTAAAATGCTATGTATTGCTTTGTCAGATGGTTTAGGGCCGTGGCATCCTTAACCTAAACGATTTTGAATCATCAAGTAGAACTAACTACTCTGAAGATCTGAAGCTTTTCATGCGAATCTAATTATTTGAAGTGACCTTCAAGTTAAAAAACACATGTAAATGGTAGGAAAGCTATGCGGATTCTTCTACACTGACAAGTTTGGGGAACCTTCTTCCTCCATATTTTCTAGCAATTGCTTGAATTTCCTGCACAAATTTGAAATTTCATGTCTTCAGTTTTGGATAAGCCAGGTTATGTGAATCTAGATTGTGTTTCCGAAGTTCTTTTTTTTTTGTGTATGTCTGGAATTTGACAATCATGGTTAACTCGTTAGGGATTTGTAACAAGTTGTCCACCATCTTAAAATGGATTTGTTATGAGTCCCAAGCTAACCTTTATTAATCTTTCTCATGGCTTTTGTCTGTTACTGCCTGGGGTGAAGTATAGCAATTACAACTTTCAACTTGCAGAGTTCAAGAAGAGTGAAGTTCGCAAATATAGTTCTTCACCGGGTTCCCTTGACATGACAAAGTCAAGCACAGAAGGTAGGAATGTACTTTTGCAGCAACTTTGCTGACTATTATTTTTGTGCATTTATTGTAAATTATTTTCATGTTTCTAGTTTAATTTTTTTGTATTTTTACTCCCTCTAGTCCAAATTTAGTAGGCCTAATTTCTCTTTTTGTACATCCAACTTCCTAAACTGAATTGTAGAACCTCTTTCTAATTGCGTATTGTCTTCAGCATTTTCCCATCACTTTTTCTTGGTTCACTCACTACTTGTGGAAGTAAGAGGACATCTGAAGCTTGATAAGTTGCAACTACCATCTCATAAAAGTAAAGCAAAACAAGAAAGTCACATCAGCATGGTCTTTTGTTCACTTTAAAATCTTATGTTCACTCTTTGAGAAGGTCTATGGCCCTCCATTTCATTTTCAACCATTGCATAGTGAATATTCCTTCATTTACCCGCACATAACTGGTCTTCTTAGAGACTCATCTTGTAAAAAGATGAAGTTGTTCATCTTTTCATTAGGTTATGAAGAGGTCGGATTCTATGTTCATCTCATTGATGCATTTATTTTTTGGGTTTTGAGAATATACAGGGGGACGTTTGTCAAACCCCTCACTGCCTCTAGATGGATTTATAAGAATTGCAGTAAAGTAATTCAACCTTAAATTGCTTTGTCGTGGTGTTACATATTTTTAACAAAATCCATGCTTTCTCATATACAACAACAACAACAACTACCCAGTATATTCCCACCAGGTGGGGTCTGGGGAGGGTAATATGTAGACGAGCCTTACCCCTACCCGAAAGGGTAGAGAGGCTGTTTCCATTCGACCCTCGGCGCATATGATAAAAGGGTAGATATGCTTTCTCATATCTGAACTACAATTTGAACAGATCTCTAACACAGACTACTATTAGAAATGTAAGAGTACCTTTTTTCCGACAATGCACTATAGTCGAATGAAAACCGATTAAATTGAGATGATAAGACAAGTAAGCTGGCTATCATGTTTCCATTAGTGGATTTGAAAGATCAGTTTTCACAGATTGCATTTCTTGACATCTCTATGTATTTTCTGAGAATGAGTTTCTACTTTATTTCTACATTCAGAATGGCAGGTACTGTACACCACACAAATAACTCAAAAGGCAAAGAAGTTCCATGATGGGATTTTGCGACTGGTGATGTCTGGCTCACATGGCAAGCAGGTTGGTTTCTGCAATTATTTCTTGTCTAACTTATAAGTAGTCAACATCTTCCACTGTTCAGCATCAGCTTGTCATTAACAATTGTGAGCTTGGACCTTCTCAAAATATGATGTTGATCCTTTATTGTTGTCTATTTTACTGTGTTTGAACTGCATCACCTACCTAATCTGCTCCCTCCCCAGGCCAAAATAAAAAAGCTTGCTGTTGCCTGCTTATGAGAGAAATATAAGAGATTAACCCGTTTAAGCCAATGTAATTCCTTTGTAAGTCTTGCTAGTGCAAGAGCCAGGGCTGCATGCTGAGTTTGAGAACTTATTATTAGCTTACATCTATTGATAGCAACATCAGATTTAGTCTCTGCGGCTCTGGATAGTTTAAACTCGGATGGTGAATATGACCTTATGTTCATACTTCTCATCAGGCATGCATCAAAAGAGTTATTTTTTTTAAAAAAAAAAATCTTTACCAAGAATTTATTATCTGTCAACTTTTGAACTTCCAAAGAGGGCACATACTGAGAGCCAAGAAGGTATTGCCAGGGTATTAGGGGTGGAGCAAGAGCAGGGGGAAATGAGAAAGAGAAGAATGATAGATTTTAGAGCCCATTGTAATAGGGAGGCAGCTACCTTTGAGCTAAAATATGAAGAATAGTAAATCAGCAGTAAAGCATCTCTTTTCTGTTTTCATATTCTTTTGACCCAACGTCCCACACGTTAACACATAACTCTCTGACCCAACGCCCAAGTAAGTTGCTTTTGGCAGCTAGGATGCATCTCATTCTTAAGATTGAAGACATTGGTTTCTATGCTTCGCTTATATGAACGGTAGCTGTATAACTTTTGTGAAAGAACAGTTCCTATCTTTTTCTAAGTAATCAAATAAAGTGCATACTTATGATAAATATTATGTCCATATATTGTTTGCTTCTTTCTTGATAAAAAGTTTTGCTGATTGTTTCCAGATCATGCTGTATGATGCGACCAGGAGACTCCTAGTTAGCAGGTTTCTGAAAAAGAATGAGAGCATCAGTTGTGGTGAATCGGTAACATTTGATGGTTACCTGGTGGATATTGGAGAATGTGAGGGAGACCAAAAGCCTCTAAAAGATATTAGTCCTCGAGAAAAGCATATCAAGGAACTTGGAAAAAGAGGACCGGTACACGGGGAAGTTGCTGTCCTCAATAAGTTGCTTGCTGGTACGCCTGACTTTGCCTAAAAAAACTCTAGTATGGTAATGATAGTATTATGGTGCTTGATGCTCTTGTAGGAAGTCAACCTTACCATAGATGATTCTTTTATTTTTTATATTTTTTAATGACTATCCAGTTTGTCACGTCCTTTAATATTGGACTTATAACTGATGAGCTTGTTGGCTTGACCCGTAAAATTCCACATATTTATACAATGTTTAGTTTGCAACATTGTTTAGGGGAAGAAGAGGGGTTCTCGGAGCCGACCGCGGATTAGATGGGGAACTTTGACTAAGGAGAAAGCCCAGGAGCTGGAGAGGAAGCTAGTTGATGGTGGAGCTTGGAGTAGTTCTGGGGAAGCGGACGCAATGTGGTCAGTGACAGCGAACTTGGTTAGGGAAGTAGCGTGGGATGTGCTTGGGGTAGCTAAGCGCTATTTAGGCAGATACCAAGGTGACAGGTGGTGGAATGAGGTAGTCCAAGGAAAAGTGGAGGCGAAGAAGGCGGCGTTTGCTAAGTTGTCAGGGAGCTCAAGCGAAGAAGGAAGGAGAGCGAACAAGGAAAACTACAAGGTGGCGCGGAAGGAAGCGAAACTGGCGGTCACGGAAGCTAAAAATGCAGCGTTTGGGCGCATATACGAAGAATTGGGGGAGAAAGGGGGGGGGGGACATGAAGTTATTCCGGTTGGCTAAAGTGAGGGAGAGGAAGGCACGGGATCTAGACCAAATTAGGTGCATTAAGGACGAGGATGGTAGAGTTGTGATGGAGGAGTCCCAAGTCAAGCTGTGGTGGCAGGAGTTCTTTCGAGACATGCTTAACAAGGAGGGGGATCGAGACATAGAGATTGGAGAGTTGGGGCATTTAGAGTGTCATAGAGACCTCAGGTACTGCAGGCGCATTAAGGTGGAGGAGGTCATGAGGGCTTTGCATATGATGAGTAGGGGTCGAGCTACTGGACCAGACGAAATTCCGGTGGAGTTCTGGAAATGCATGGGTAGGTCAGGAGTGGAGTGGTTGTCCAGGTTGTTCAATGTGTTCTTTAAGACTAAGAGGATGCCAGAGGAGTGGAGATGAAGTACAGTGGTGCCCTTGTACAAAAACAAAGGGGATATCCAGTGTTGCAACAACTATAGGGGTATCAAATTAATAAGTTACCCCATGATAGTCCGGAGAGGGTGGTCGAGGCGAGGGTGAGGGAGATGCCATCTATATCTGTGAACCAGTTCGGTTTCATGCCGGGTCGCTCTACTACAGAAGCTATCCACCTTGTGAGGAGATTGGTGGAACAGTTCAGGGATAAGAAGGACCCGCACATGGTATTTTTCGCGATAAGGTCCCTAGAGAGGTGCTATGGAGATGCTTGGAGGCGAAGAGCGTGCCAGAAGCCTACATCAGAGTGATCAAGGACATGTATGATGGAGCTAAGACTAGGGTTAGGACGGTGGGTGGCGACTCAGACCATTTTCCGGTGGTTATGGGGCTACATCAAGGATATGCGCTAAGCCCTCTCTTATTTGCTTTGGTGATGGATGCTCTAACTCGCCATATTCAAGGAGATGTGCCTTGGTGTATGCTATTTGGTAATGACATAGTCTTCATAGACGAGACGAGGGCTGGTGTTAATGAGAGGTTGGAGGTCTGGAGACAAACTCTCGAGTCTAAGGGTTTCAAACTAAGCAGGTCTAACACAGAATATCTGGAGTGCAAGTTTAGCGCCGAGTCGAGCGAAGTAGGCTGGGACCTGAAGCTTGGATCTCAGGTCATAGTCTAGAGGGACAATTTCAGATATCTTGGGTCGCTGATTCAAGGGGACGGAGAGATCGACGAGGATGTCACTCATCATATAGGACCGGGGTGGTTGAAGTGGAGGCTTGCATCAGGAGTCTTGTGTGACAAAAAAGTTCCACATAAACTCAAGGGGAAGTTTTATAGAGCGTTGGTTAGACCTGTCATGTTGTATGGGGCGGAGTGCTGGCCTGTGAAGAGCTTTCATGTTCAGAGAATGAAAGTTGAGGAGATGAGGATGCTCAGGTGGATGTGCGGTCTCACCAGGTTAGATAAGATTAAGAATGAAGTAATACGGGAGAAGGTGTGGGTGGCCCCAGTGGATGAGAAGATGCGAGAAGCGAGACTCAAGTGGTTTGGACATGTGCGGAGGAGAAGCCCTGATGCCCCGGTGAGGAGTTGTGAGCGACTGGCGGTGGTTGGCGCGAGTCGAGGCAGAGGGAGGCCTAAGAGGTATTGCGATGAGGTGATTAGGCAGGATATGGCTAGAATGAGGATTTCCGAGGACATGGCCCTTGATAGGAAAGTCGAGTTCTAGTATTAGGATTTAGGATAGGGGCTTCTAGAATTTTTAATACTTTTGCCTGAGGCTGGGTGGTGTTTGGTAGGGCTCTCTATAGTTGATTTATGTATTGTATTGTGCCTCTTATGGTAGTGACTGATTGGTATTATTGCATGTCATTTTATTATTGGTTTTATGTTTATATAATTATTAATGTGATTTATGCCGGATTTACTAAATGTTGTTTTGTTTTGTTTGATTATCTCTCCCTTTCTCTGAGCCGAGGATCGGTCGGAAACAGCCTCTCTACCCTTTCGGGTAGGGGTAAGGCCTGTGTACGTATTATCCTCCACAGACCCCACTTTGTGGGAATATACTGGATAGTTGTTGTTGTTGTTAGTTTGCAACACAAAACTTTGCTTTACTAGTATAATTTTTGCATAACGAATGATATGTTTGATTTTTCGTAGAAAACTCTGCATTATGCAACATGTTGTTTCTGACTAAAATTAACCGGCACAATTTATTTGAGAATCTGTGTATTATTCTATGTTGGTTGGAACATGAAATAAGAGTAGGCATGTTTGCAATCTCTGGATAAGAGCATCTAAAGACAAAAATGCCATTAATGTAGGTGTTTCCTGCATAAATATCCCTCTAGTATTACTCATCATATAACGATCCAGTATTATTTAAGACATAACAATTCTTACATTATTATTCATTGAATAACTAGTCCATGAATCAAATGACCCCTATGGTTTTTGTAGTTTGGGATCCTAAAATTCATCTATAGCATCTATATTGCTCTTTGGCTGAACTACCAAATCATTCTTCTAAGCTGATATAGCTTCGTGGCTTAGAACTTCAAATCAGGAATAACCAATCATTATTTTAAGCTCATAACCTCTGTCGGGTAGTTATTGGGCAATGGGCATCCTCTCGGACTTGTTCATAAACTACTATTATTGTACTTCGATTACAGAATGGGATGCCATGTATACAACTCAGATGACTCAGAAGGCAAAAAAAAAACAATAATGGAATCCTTAGACTTTCATCCTGGGGTTCCTACCAATCTCAGGTTAGTTCTATGTCCATCCTACTGTAGTTCAGTCCATGATACTGTAGTTCAGTTCATCGTTGTCGAGTTTGCGAATGATTTGGTTGATAGAAATGATTGTGCTTATCTTAGCAGTTTATCTGCCTAGTATTTCTATGATTGCAAAGATTTTCGGAAGCTAATCATTCAGGTATTTAGATGGTTGCATCAATAATTGATTCGGACTTTCAACATTAACTAACTGGCTTTCTTTTGATTTTCCTAATTTGGATTGTTGCAAATAGTTTAGCTGGTGATATTACAGATCTCAAACTTGTGATTTGGTTCTAACATAAATTCACTCCATAAACAAGTCAGGTTACTCTACTTACAGAAGAAGGGAACATACTATGCCGAAAGTTCCTAAAGTTATCAGAACATGTCACAACCGGAACTACATTGAATCTGTCAAATTATTTGGTTGAAGTTGGTGACACGAGGACAAGTCCAGAAGGTAATTTCTACACCACATGGCTAATATTCCTAGACAAGAGGGGTTGCTTTGATGGTAAGCAACCCCCACTTCCAACCGAGAGGTTGTAAGTTCGAGTCTCCCCAAGAGCAAGATGGGAAGTTCTTGGAGGGAAGGATGGGGGGGTCTATCTGGAAACAGCCTCTCTACCCAAGGGTAGGGGTAAGGTCTGCGTACATGCTACCCTCCCCAGACCCCACAAAGTGGGATTATACTGGGTTGTTGTTGTTGTTTATGTTGTTATGGCTAATATTCCTGCTTTCTTCAATCAGTAAGGTAAGATTGATCATTTAGCTATCACATGCTTTCACTGTCTTGACATAAGCTTAGTTTGAGAAATTCTAAATGCTCTTATGGACTGGATTTCATTATGTGCAGGAAAACCTCAAACTGGTGCTTCTTCCCGAGAGCATGCACAATCTGATTTTAAAATATCTGGACTCGACTATATCAAATTAAGTAGGAGAATCTCCTCTGACAAGCCACTTCCTAATAGTAAGTCCGTTGGCATTTTAGTGTATAGAATATAACGTTTGATCTCTAGAAACATAACAGTCTTGCCTTTCCTTTCCTTAGTTCATCTTTATGTGCACTTTTGTTTTGTTTGCGCCATCAACATTTCTTGCTTTTAACAAGTATATAAATCTAGATATATTTCGGCCCTCCAGTTTTTATAGCCTGTTGTAACGTAGCATCACACACGACTACAGCATCAGAAAGCAGTATTAGCACTCAAGATCTTACTTCCTACATCCAGAACCTTCATTACGTTTCTCTTTTCCTGCTCCCAATTGGTGTTGCTTAACAGGTGAACCTCAAAACGGAGCTTTTTCGGTGGAACATATGGACTCAAGGACCACAAGCTGTTCTGTTGACAAAACAATGAATTGTAGGATTTCCAAAACAAACTCTGTTCGTGCAGGTAAGCTGTCGGCCTTTTCCTTATTTAAGCAGCAGAATTTTACTTTTCTCCAGACGATCTTGTCGAGATCATTCAATTGTGACTTTCATTCATTGCTCCTAATCAGTGGAACTCTTAACTCTTAATTAAGACAATAAATTGTAATATTTCAACCATATTGAGTTGTATGTGTCACAATACCTAGGCTGGAATAAAAGAGGCTTTCAAAGGATAAATCCATGAGGAACTTCTGAAGGCTCTTGGTTTTGTTCCTTCTCCAACTCAACAAGCACCTGTACTCGAGTTTGTGGAAATAGATTTTGTTTTAAAGCTGCTGAGCCTCCTTTCCTAAGATAAGGCATAGATTAGTTTCTGAAAATCTAAAAGTACACGTGGGGAACTGACTAATTGTTTGCATAACTTTAGAGGTGTTTTTTCTATTCGAAAAGGTGGACATGCAGGTTACAAGAAAATTCATGACGATTAACTTCTAAAATAAGTTCTCTAATTTCTTTCAGTTACATCTGCTTCTGTTTCGTTAGCCATAGTCATTCAGTCAAAAGCCATACATATGCCCCTTTCTAATCGTTCTATCATTCGATAAGTGATGAAAACAGAATGAAATGTTAAACCACATATGGGATTTGAAATTTGGATACATTGGTTAAGGATGTAAAAGTGGAGGGATTTGAAATTTGGATACAACCGAAGAAAAATTGTAGGGGTTGAATTTCTGGACACTTAGAAATACAAGTGCAGGGGTTTGAATCCGTTGTAGCAGCTTTTTCAACCCCTCCAAAAAATTGGATGGAAGGAGGAAGCTTATCTCTTTTACTTCCTTTAAGTTGAATCGGCAAACTGCAACGTATTGCTTTTCACTAAGCAAGTCATAAGGTTATTTCGCGGAATAAATTTGATAGGATGTTGTCAAAATGTAATAACAAAGCTGATATCCCTCCATAAAGGATAGCTAAGTATAATCAGATATGACATGCTATCTTTCTTCTTATGCAAATGAACATGTTAAAGATAATACTCTGTTTTAGCTTCAACAAAGAAGCCAGGCAAAATGTTTTTTCCTTCCAGTGTTGTATGTTTGTATTGTTGAAATCAGGGGCAACGCCACATTGTCGTAACGATGGTCAATTGACCACTCTTTGTCAAAAAATTACATTGTATATATAGGTAAAACATTAGGTTTTAGAGGTATATAACATATATTGAACACCCTTTGTCAGTGAACTTTTTCACTTCTTTCAAGTTTGAACACCATTGGGGAAATTCCTGGCTTCGCCACTGGTTGAAACTATATGACTTTCATCGATTTTCTTGGGAATGGGGCTGCATTTGGCTTAATGTTAGTGTACGAGGCCACTTAGCTTAATTTTTAAATCAGCCCTTGATCTCCAAGTCCATAATTTGTAAAGATAAATATCAAGGACTGCAAATGCTATACATCAAGTTAGTTAAACTTGGAATTACACGAAGCTTTAGTTTTCTTCTTCTTTTTGGCAATGTAAGGCCCATAGAGTTTTCTTTTCGTTAATCTAGTCAATTGCTAAATATATCTGTTAATTTCTGATGCTATTTCCCTCATGACAGCCCATGAAATCTTGTCCATTCTTAAAAAACCTATCACTTCGAAAGGCACTGGCACAGTAAGGGACATCACATTTGCAGAGGAATGCCAAGTATTGCAGTCATCAAGTCTTGTTTGCAGTGACATTAAGAGTCAAACAGAGGAACATCTCTTGCAAGACTTCAATGTTAAAGGTAGTTCACCACTGCATGGAGAAGAACAAACTACCATGACGCATAGCAGTGGCAGGAACATTTCAGAAATAAAAGTTACTGATGCATCCTATTTGGATGAGAATTCCCAGTCATCGGATTGCACGGGCCAAGGAGTGTCTCATACTCAGTCATTAAGCTTGTCTACAGTGTATGTATTGACTTCATGCCACGAATAAAAAATGAATACATAACTGCTAAGCACACTCCATTTGTCAGCTTTATCTATTGGCTTATTGGGTAATACATACTTAAATGTTGCTTTTATATGTGATTGTTCTTTGACTATTTTAACTAGTATTTGGCAAATTATATTTGGTTTGAAATCACTCTTTCCAGATTAGGAGAGATGGATATATGCTTATGTGATGTAGAATGCACTGTTACAGAGAGATTTCCAACTGCAAAGCTGAAGCATTTGGTTATTCCTGAGTCAGACTCTAAGATTCAAGCAGTTGAAATACTTTGCCACGACAGGTCTAATAAAATTTCTGAAATTGAGGATGCATTTGAATCTGTCTCCCAGCAAGGCAAGCATCCTCTAGAACACATACCAGCATACCAATTTTGCTATTAACTACATTTATGTCATTTACTTCTACTTGTGCAGATAATCCTAGTGGCTCAGTGCCTCCATTAACTGATGTCTGCACCTTGACTCATGCATCCAACAAGGTAAGACATTAATCTCTATTTTTTTTTTTTGAGCTTTCAGCTTATATTATGATATCACCCACCCTCGTATGGTGAATATATTGAGTCAAATATGAAGAGGAAAACGTCGTTTCCTTCTCCCATGTAACAAAGGAACAGCAACAACGACAACATACCCAGTGTAATCCCACGAGTGGAGGGATGAAAGGAGACAAAAGAAAAAAAAAAGCCAAGAGGGAATAGGGGATGAAAACTAGGGGAAATAAAGGGTTTGTGGAAACCAAGCAGGGGAGAGGAACATTGAAGTTAGAATTTTTTTATGGAAGTTATTATGAAAATTATATGCATGCCAATCAGCTGTAACAGTAGAAGATTGGAATATCAATTTGTCATCCACTATTTACTCAAAATCAATTATCTGATGCCGATTATAACATTACTGTACGACTTTTCCACTAAAACTTGTATTTCATGATGAAAATTACTGTATGACTGCCACCAATACTTGTTTTCTGACAGTATCTGCTGTTTTCTTTAGCCTGCTGCAGATAATAAGCAGATGGATACTCAATGGCAAGAGGGATTTTCTGGTGTCATCGCAGATGCTTCAAATGACTTCCTTCCACAGTTCCCTTGCCACTCAACTGAGATGAATTCTATGCATGATATCAGTACATTCAATATGGACGATTTACCTAGTTTTGATCTTGGATTTTAGACAAGGATTATTGTCATGCTGTATTGTTCTTTTCCATGCAACAGTAAAGTACAGTCACTGAGGCTTTTTTCCCCCTAGATGTTCGCAAACTCGCCAATTGTGGGCACGCTCCGACAAGAAGGGATCATAGTGGTTCTAGTTCATTCATATTTCATACTTACTGTTGAGTGGAAGGATAGATGGTGAAGTACAGAAAATAGAAGCTAACACTTTTGTATGAACTGGAAGAGGGCATGTGCCAGGCATATGCATATTATGGAATAGTAAGACCTCAAAATATATTTTTCATTTCGAGTTCAAAATGCTGTTCATTAAATTACACTATTTTGCTTGAGTCGAGGGTCTATCGGAAATAACCTCTTTACCTTCCAGGTCGGGGTAAGGTCTGTGTCCCCAAACCCCACTTGTTGATTATACTAGGTTTGTTGTTGTTGATAGACTATATGTTTTATAATGTACTACACACTTTCTACCAGGATATTACTTATTTGACAAGATCATCACAATATCAAACGGAAAATTGATGTATTTGCTAGACAATAATATTGGAGACATAATAACGTGTATGAACTTCAAATTACACGTACAAGAGAAGCTCCAATTTGTATGGTTACAAGACGAAGGCAATGAACTCTCAATTACATTGCTCTTAGTTCATTCAATTATTCTTAGATTAAGCACCATTGTACATTCAGCCTTTTGTTTTTCTTTCTCTTTATTCAAATAATTTAATCTCATTTCTGAAAGGAGATGTTGGAACTTTCTTTTATTGGGATTTTCATTTCTTTGCCCATGAAGTAAGCCAGTTCCTATTTCCATGGTTCCATCCTCATTTTCCATGCTTATTAACACTTAACTATCCATTAATGAAAGCATTTCCTTTTAGCTGTAGAAGAAGGCTAACACATTCTTTATGCATCCAAAAATCCAAATTTCTTGAAGATATCTCTATTTTCTGATTTCATCATCTGTCGTCCTGGTATCTGGAAGGTATATTTCCCTTTCTTGATCCATGACTATGAAGGCTGAGGAATGCTGTAAGTAACTTTTTACTCTTTCTATTATAGTCTTGAACATCCTTTGCACCATTTCTTTCTGGATTTATTGATAATGAAACTGCCCGCCGTGGCTCGGATGGACACTGTAATATTATCCAAAAACATATAATACAATCATTTAGTATGAACAGATACAACTTTTCTTTGCCACAAATATAATGTACTTTCTAAATGTCCTTACCCTCACTTTTTTACTGGAAGTGCTGGGAGAAATTGATCTACTGATAACGGATCCAAAACGCATGAGAGGAGAAACTGATCTATTGACAGATCCAGAGCGCTTGAGAGTAAATTTAAGTGGTGAAACTGATCTTTTCCCTGTTTCATTATTGAATGTGTTAATTGAGTTCAATATTCACACATGAAGGTAAATCTGTGATAATTTGCTAAGTCTTTTGAACTGTACTGTGTATAACTAGAATTTCAGTTGGTACTTACCAACTTCTTTGGTGGATGCAACTCTTGTGAACGAGAAGTTGAGAGGATTTGGAGAAGCATCTGTCCATGAAATCTTGGAATGCCTTTTCCTATGCCAATATTAATATGATTACTGATTTTAAAGGCAATTTAACAAAGAAAAACTTTTCTGGAGTATCCTCATTTATTGAAAACTTACATGTACTTTGGTTTAGATGGATGAGGCTTTGAAGGTAGAGCTTGAAAAGGATGAGGAAAGCAATCACCTAACGGTAGAGAGAAGAATCAAAGAAAGTTAAGAAGAAAAGAACTACAAAAGGGCGAAGATTAAAAGAACTTTGTAAATTAGGTGACTATCTCATCCAAAAGCTTAAGCTGCTTGAGTGATGTTATGTTTTAACACGCCCCTCCTTAGATTGTATGATCATCTTATTTTAAAGTTTAGGTTGTTAAAAATATAATTAAGCGAATAAAAAGTGTATTCTCGCTAATGACTTAAACTTTTTGATGAGATGGTCATACAATTCAATAGAGTTTACAACAACAACAACTATCCAGTATACTCCCATCAGGTGGGATCTGGGCAATTCAATAGAGTTTAAAGAACGAAAAGAACAAGAAGATGTCAAATAAAGTTATGTTGCTCAGCCTCTTCAAAAATGTTAACTAGTGCGTGTCGTATCATCCAAAAGTAGTATATTTTTTGAGGATCCAACACGGGTGCGATAACAATTTTAGAGAGTCCGAGCAACATAGAAATAAAGTACCTTGCTTAGGCTGCTGCAGGCTATCTCGAGGACACATGTTTTGTTCCTTATGTCTTTGTCGAGGTTTTGGATCTGCAGGTTGCGTCTCTGCAGCTGCAAAATGTGAACATTTGGGAGTGAAATTGAAGCAAAACACATTTGTTTGTTTTATGAAAGTATTGAATGTTAAAACAGACAAGAGGGGTTGCTCTGATGGTAAGCAACCCCCACTTTCAACTGAGAGGTTGTGAGTTCGAGTCTCCCCAAGAGCAAGGTGAGAAGTTCTTGGAGAAAAGGATGCCGGGGGTCTATTTGAAAACAGCCTCTCTACCCCAGGGTAGAGGTAAGGTCTGCGTACATACTACCCTCCCCAGACCCCACTATATGGGATTGTACTGGGTTGTTGTTGTTGAATGTTAAAACAATACTAATGTAGAGAGGGGAAAAGATCATTGCCTGAAATCAGATACCGCTTATGTTGCTTTGGAGTCAGAATTACAAAGGATTGTTGCAAAAGGCCACTGCGATCAACAACTTCTTGGCATGTTTGCAATTTCTAATTAAGAGTAATCAAAAAAGAAATGGTAAGACATGAGACTCATGATTCTTACTTTACAAATATTCATATCATTAATTTTTTGCCATAAGATATGAGGTGTAGGTAAAGCAATCCTGTATATTGTCTTAAACTATAAGGAAAAAAGGGACTTTGTGCCCAAGGCAATCTCAAAAACTAACACGTGGAGTGAGGATTGTCCAAAACTATACAAGAAAATAACAACTCATTCCCTCCGCCAATGGGATATTCTAACACCCCCTACCCCTCCCTTAACGACCATTGCTAGACATTAGGACGTGGACAACATAGCAAGGAGGCCTAATCAGAGGCGGATCCAGGAATTTAAGCTTATGTGTGTCTATACGATCTCAAATTAATAGATAATAATAATCGGATTAATGAACCGAGTTTCAGGCTAAACATTCTTATAAAATTAATGGACTTTTAATACAAAACAACTTTTAGGTAAAGGTTATTGGATTCACATCAACCGGTACCTATTGTGCTAGATTTGCCTTTGGGGCCAAGATTGAATACACCAAGAACATGGATAAGAATGGCTCTGAAGACGAGGATTGCTCAAGATCATACAAAAAGAAAACAATAAATTTTCACAACCAACAACAATAACAATCCAGTATAATCCCACATAGTGGGGTCTGGGGAGGGTAGTATGTACGCAGACCTTACCTCTACCCTGTGTTAGAGAGGCTGTTTCCAAATAGACCCCCGACATCCTTCTCTCCAAGAACTTCCCACCTTGCTCTTGGGGAGACTCGAACTCACAACCTCTCGGTTGGAAGTGGGAGTTGCTTACCATCAGAGCAATCCCTCTTGTCTTAATAAATTTTCACAACCATTGATATAAAATAAACCAGCTATACTTTCTGGTGTGTGTGTGTCTAGAGAGAGAGACAAAGGGGGTGGGGAGGGGAAGATTTGGTAAATGTTACCTGTTCCATGCATGAGAAACGAAGCTTGGTTGTAGAAAATTCATCAACTTTTTCATCCAAGAAGCTATTTAATTTACATGCCACTGAGCCCAAATGATCCACACTACTAACCAGAGCATCAGTCACATAATCTTTCAAAGTCTCTATCACTCTGTACCACAAATTTTTTTAACAAGGAATTAGGAAAACTCCAATGGATTAACAAATTTTTTCCACTAAAAAACTTCAATGATAAATGGAAGAACTTTAGACTTACAATGTTTTGTGCTCATTTTCACCATAAGAAGACTCAAAGTACTCTGCAGCTGAATACAACTGTTTCCTTAAATTCTTCAAGTCCTAGTAGCACAAACCAAGAGTTTAAGTTCTGTACACCGACATTGTATAGGCTTTTGACACCATAAAGTTTAGCTACATCAATAGGTCTGGTACCATAACTTAGAAAATGAAGTGATAACCTGCTATAACAGGGTAAAATTGCACTGACTGTTTAAAGCTCTTTATACTGTCAGTGTACGAATGGGAGCCTTGGCGTAACTGGTAAAATTACTCCCACGTGATCAGGAGGTCACGGTTTCGAGCCGTGGAAACAACCTCTTGCATAAATACACAGTAAGGCAGCTATGATAGAGCCTTGTGGTCTGGCCCTTCTCCTGGCCCCGTGCATAGCCAGTGACGAAACTAGAAATTTTTTCAAGGGTGTTCAAATTTAAAAGAAGTAAAAAAAATTTCCGACAAAGAATGTTCAAATATGTGTTATATACCTCTAAAACGTAATATTTGACCTATATATACAAACAAAGGGTGATCAACTTATCACTATGTGGCTTCGCCATAGTGCATAGCGGGAGCTTAGTGTATCGGGCTGCCCTTATACGTACGTAAATAAAAACGAAAACTTCCGTTTATACCATAATAAAACAAGATTTATATCTTATCACATGAAACCATAGAAATTGTAATGGAGAAATTAATGCCTCTACCTTTAAACTATCAGAGAACTGCAAACTATGCTGCATAAATATTTCATCATAGTTGGAACTTTCTTGAGGACCATTTGCTGTTGAAAATGATGGAAACTCATTTCCCATTGTTAGATGAAAAAACTGCAATTTTTTTCAAACCTGCCACCAATGAAAATTACCAATGTTAGGATTACTAATATTTCACTTTTCAGGAGTAAACGTGCAACTTTTTCCTCAATAAAAGCAAGGACACAAAAGACATGTGATAGCTTTAAATATATCTTGATTCTTGACAGTAACAAAAGAAGAAGAGAGTATAGAGTATAGCCCTGAACTTATCTTAGTAAACTGCAATTTAAAGGATAAAAAAAGTTTATGACCTCTTATATTGTGACGCCCAGGCGAATCCCACATCGACAAAACACGGACATATGCCGGGTATATGAGTAAACAACCCTTAAGCCCTAATGACGCGTTTTAAAATACGACAGATGCCAAATATGTAAGTAAATAAGTCTTACCTAGTGACGCATTTTAAAACCATGCGAACTTAGGTAAACCGAATAATATTACTAGTGGACTAAGCTGTTACATCTCATCCCACAAAAAGTAAAATAAAGATTCAAACTTTTTGTTCCAACCTGCTATTCAAAATGAATTATTGTAACTGGGAAACTAAGGAGAAGAAGAAAGTGAGAAACACTGTAAATAGAGCAGAAAAGGGACAAAAAATCAATAATACAAGTGGTGGGAAGGGATATGGGAGAGACAGGATTGTGGGGTATCAAGAATCTAAATTCTAAAAGGAATGGGTCATATATATATATATATATATATATATATATATATATATATATATATATTGAGTGAAATCTGGAAAGTGAGGCATGCTTCTCAAAGGCAAGAACCATTATCCTCCAATATGCTTTTAACATTTAGAGCCAAAATTCATGGTTAGAAATGTTTTACCTTGTTGTCAGGGTAGCTTATTTTTCTCTTGAGTTACGTCACATCGGGTTCAAAGCATGTGTACCATATGAACTTATATTTTCTAATACAAAACCTTATTTTATCCTCTTTTTCTAATATAAGATTTAACTAAAATATCGTATTTAATTATTCTTTCAAATTTATTAATCTAGCAGTCCTTCTACTTTATCTGTCTTTATCAGCTCGCCCTCCATCATAAACGTCACACATACCCTCCTTCTCCTCGTTGATTTTGCATCCACGCTGAGATTTGCTCCCGTCCGACTATTATCTTTGGGTAGCTTTTCTTTGAACTAGACACATTGCTCAACTATCATGATTTTGTTATGATAGGATTAATCAAGCAAAGTTCATTTGTTAAGCTCTATTTACTTGAATTTTTCAGTTTAATAACATTGGGATGTTATGGACATTTTGTATTCAATTTAGTATAATCATACGACAATAACAACAATATATCCAATATTATTCCATATCGTGGGCAAGGATAAAGAGATGATTTTCAATAGACCATCGGTTCAGAAAAGCTGAGGTATACACTAAACTTTCTTCTATTTAGTCTTTGAGTTCTTTTTGGAACAGTTTTATATTGATAATGGTTAATATTGATGATGGATTTTGTGGTAATTAGATAGGAAAGAATATCTCCACTTATTACCTGACAAGTTTGATTTTTTTTTTCTTTATGCTTTTTGTCGTTACTTTCTTAAAGAAGAAAATTTGCTGTCTAATTTGTCCATTTTGGAGGAAAAGTTCCAAAAAAGCTACGTAGGCTATGCTATCATTTGACATGTTTAAAATTTGTGGTTAGGTACGAAAATTTAAAATATATAATTATTGGATAATTATTATTATCTTGAGCTACTCTTTAATTTAGCATAGAGGAAACGTTGGCTAATTAAAGTCCATAATTGATTCTATAACTACTTCACCAAACTAATTAGGAAAAAAACAGATTTTCATTAAAGGCGAAGCTGCTAAGGTTACAAGAATATAAATATAACATTAAATTGCGTAGAAATAAATCAATAATTCAGATGTGGAATTAAAGAGTATTGCTTTCTTGACTAATTTTTCCCCACAGAGTGAATAGTACTGCGCGGAGGGGCGGTTCCAAGTAGATTCAAGTGGGTTCATATGTACCCGCTTCATCGAAAAGTAACACGTATATATAAGTATATTTTTGTTATTTTCAGACAAATAAAGGTATAAATATAATTTTGAACCCACTTCAAACAAGTAAAACGTCTAGCATGTTGGCAAAGAAGGTTCAAATTTTCAACATGGTCTTGAGTTCAAAACTAGTTAGTCACACATGACCTTCACTTTTATTTTTTGAACCCGCTTCATAAAATTTTTGTGTCCGCGTGCCTACAACAACAACAACAATAACTACCTAATAAAATTTCACATAGTGGGGTCTGGGGAAGGTAAGCTGTTTCCGATAAACCCTCGGCTCAGAACGACAGAGATAGAAGAGAACAAGGAAAACAAGAAAAGAAAGGAAAGGAAAATAAAGGAAAAGAGAAATCATTAGTAAGTCCAGTAAAAACCAATATAGTAACAGCCGCATAAAAAACAGAAGATGAATGACATGCAATAATAGTAGCCAGAGTCAAAGGCATCTAAGATAAAACTAAAGTATGGTGTGGGTTCAACATAAACTACAAGCCATCGAAGATCAACCCTAAACCAACCCGCCTCACCCCCGGTAAGCAGAAAGGGAAGCACCACTACCCCTATCCTACAACTGTAATGCTTGACCTCCATGCCTTCCTATCAATGGCCATGTCCTCAGAAATCTGCAGACGTGCGATGTACTGCCTGATCACCTCTCCTCAATACTTTTTAAGTCTCCCTCTACCTCTTCTAATACCCACCACGGCTAGCCGCTCCCACCTCCTCACCGGGGCATCGATGCTTCTCCTCTACATGTGCCCTAACCATCTAAGCCTCGCTTCCCGCATCTTGTCATCCATAGAGGCGATGCCCACCTTCCTCCAAATATCTTCATTCCTAATCTTGTCTAACCTAGTGTGTCCGCACATCCACCTCAGCATCCGCATCTCTGCTACTTCCAACCTCTAGATGTGAGAGTTCTTAACTGGCCAGCACTCTGCCCCATACAACATAGCAGGTCTAGCCACAACTCTATAAAACTTCCCTTTGAGTACCGGCGGCACTTTCTTATAACATAAGACTCCGGACGCAAGCCTCCATTTCATCCATCCCGCCTATATGCGGTGCGTGATGTCTTTGTCGATCTCTCCGTCCCCCTGGATCACTGACCCAAGGTACTTGAAACTATCTCTCTTGCAGACGACCTGTGACCCAAGCCTCACGTCCCCGCCTACATCCCTCGATTCAGTGCTAAACTTGCACTCCAAGTACTCTGTCTTAGACCTACTCAATTTGAAACCCTTAGACTCGAGAGTCTGTCTCCAAACCTCCAATCTCTCATTAACGCCTGCCCTCGTCTTGTCAATTAGAACGATGTGATTAGCAAACAGCATGCACCATGGCACCTCCCCTTGAATATGGCGTGTCAACTCATCCATCACCAATGCAAATAGGAATGGGCTAAGCGCAGACCCCTGGTGTAATCCCATAACAACCGGGAAAAACTCCGAGTCGCCACCCACAGTCCTAACCTTAGTCTTAGCTCCATCATACATGTCCTTGATCGCTCTTACATAGGCTACCGGCACGCCCTTCGCCTCAAGGAATCTCCAGAGCACCTCCCTAGGGACCTTGTCATATGCTTTCTCCAAGTCAATAAACACCATATGCAGATCCTTCTTCTTATCCGCGTGCCTACAAGGAAATGAAAGATTACGTATTAAATGGTATAACTCCAAACCTAACACAACCATAAGATAAAAGGGGTTTTTACACAAATTACCGATCATATTTAGTGTTTACTTTTTTTAATTATATACATAATTATGCACTAATTATACACAACTATACATATATGATACATAAATTATATCTATATTATACCTTGCCGGTTTATTTTTAGTTTAAGCGGTTGGATAGTCGGCTTTTAGGAAGAATTAACTTAAATAGCCGTCCACTCAACCACTTAAACTAAAAATAGCTATAATATCTGCATAACTAATATATTATATATATGTATACTTGTGTATAATCAATGTATAAACTATGTATATGGATAAAAGAATGTCCGGCTATTTGTGTACATAAGAGGAGAAATAAAAATATAAAATGTTAGGAAAGGATCTACCCTTTGTTCAATATATGTTATATATCTCTAAAACCTAATATTTTACATATATATACAATGTAATTTTCGAACGAAGGACAGTTAATTGACCACCTTTCAAACATGTAGTTTTGTCCCTGCACTAGTCATTTCAGACTATATATGTCAAAAAATAAAGGTGGTCACGGACTCGCATACCTTAACGAAAAGGACAATGACCGGATATGATTAGGTAATTGCAATTATTTGCAGCTGAGAATTCTTTATCGGATTGTTGTTATAGCTGTAAATATCTATTAATTAATTAATGTTTTCGTCGCGGCTAATAAGTGCATTCCAAATTTTCAATCCCCCTATTAAAGGCAATCTACAATATTTCCATGTTGAATTAGTCAATTTTCTTCTTGGATTCATTTTCACATTATCTTCTTTGTGCTGCAATATTGACTTATTTGGTTAATGGTCATTACACTTAGAGCAACTTCAATCTTGTCCCCATCTTCCATAATGAAGAAAAAAATTGGAAAATTTTGCTCCGAACCCTCCCTCATATTTGTCCCTAAAATGAGGGATGAATAGTGTTCCCTCAAATATGGGGTACACTATTCATCTCACACATTACTATTTACCCATATTTTATTATTATTTTAATTATTTAATCTTTTAGTTTAACTCTTTATATATATTAATATGTAATATCTTTATAATATTAATATTATATCTTAACTTTGGTGTATAATTTTGATAAACTAATTTTCGTGCATTTATTATTTTTATGTAAAATTATAAGTTAATTGTACAAAAATATGTAATTATCTCAAAAAATAAATGGTGCAAATATAAAATATTAGATATTGTTAATATTGAAAGGTGCAAATATAAAATATTATATGTTGCTAAAATAAAAAAGTGAAAATTAAAAATACATTAAATGAAAATGCATTAAAATTGAAAATACATGACAATTGAAAATACATAAAAATGGAAACTACGGTAAATATAATAATTGCTAGAAAATTATATTATTTAAAATTTTGTGGAATTATTTTAATTATGGAAATTATAAATTAATAAAAAAAAGATGGAAATTGTTTAATGGAAATTAAAAAATGAAATTGAAATGAAAGATAATAATAAAATATAAAAAAATTTGGGGGGGGAAATGGGGTAATAGTTGGAGTAAATTGCCCCTAAAATGGGGATTAACAAAAAAATGGGGGCAAGATTGGAGTTGCTAGATCGCGATTCTGAGCCAACTAATGAAATTATATATGAAATCTTAGTAGCTCAGTTGATCGGCCGCTTGAACTTGAGGGTTCAATCCCGACCTTGTAGACCCCTCCCCGTCCCTTATGTAATAATTTTGTATAAAAAATTTAAAATTAAGACTATACAGATGATACTATGAAATTTAAACACTTTTAAGCAAAATTTTGTTCATTGCTTATTTTCTAATTTCCTAAAACAAATTAAGGTCATGACATCAATTATATGATCTTATTTGGAGTCGCATTATTCATTAACCAAAAACCTAGTTTAAATATGGTTTTGGGGTTGCCTAATCACATACTTCATCCTGTCATTTACTAAAACACGTTCTCAAAAATAATTACCATACTCCAATTGCAGCTCTCCTCTCAACCCTATACACCAAATCCTACTATCTTATTTTCGTTGATAATAAAAGACCTCATACCTGGTTTTAGTGGACCACAAATACAATGACTATAATTCTTCTCGAAAAATTAGGAAACTGATGCAACTTATATTCCTGTAGCATTTGCTGCAGATAAATCACCACTCCTAGCAGGAATGTAAATTCTGAAAGGAAAAAACACACATCATACAGAGATGGTGTAGTGACCCAGGGCCGTAACGAGAGCAACAAATATATGCAGACACTGAAACTTCCTAATGAAGCAGGCAAAGTGTTTTTCACTAAATGTGGAATGAAACAAGCAACAGATTAAATGTATCTGACTTCAAAATGCAGATTAAATACCAAAAAGAAAGGTGCATGGTCAGTTAAGATACAGAAGCTGGTCCCCGTAACACATCCTTTTCATAAACATTAACTCGTAATGGAGGTCAAAGGCAATGAATTCAACCAGAGCAACGAAATGTCAACTACTAAGAGTTGAATATGTGAAATGTTGAAGTGACAAAAGGAACAGAGAGGCGAATCCGCTCAGACAATTCGCTCCAACTCCCTTGCATAGCTGAGTGTTTGAGTGATGAGCTGAAGGGATGGTATTTCCTTGCAAGGCACAGAATCTTTTACTTTTTGGAAGACGATAAAGCCATCTTTGATCTCCCACTCGGGATGCTCCTGCACAATATCCTCTGATCAGATGATTTCAAGAAAAGGAAAACAAGCAGTGCTCATATAGATCAGCCTTACAAGGCAAAGAAATGGTTAAACTAGTTTAAAAAGCAGACTATTGATATTAACATAACAGAGAAGGATTCTAAGGCAAAAATACAACTTGAAGGCGCCATTTATCTACCGGTAGCTACACATCCAGAATATAAATATCTGATTAAACAAGCATGGTGCACCCAGCTTTTATTGCTTTGGTACTCAAAAAGGAAGGATCAGTGCATCACCAATATCAAAGATTTAACTCTTATTATCTTAGTAAATGCAACATCACTACCAAGCTACTATACTACAAAATGCTGAATAGTATTGTTTCTTGACTCCAGCGCTTTTGTGGTAGCGAGACAGAATGTAAATGTAGCCTAATTCAGTAGTTAACAGCTATTAAGGTGTCCAGGGTATATAATTCAAACCAGACTTCCAAAAAGTCAATGGTATTCTTTGATCCCAGTTAAGCACAAACTGGATTTGGGATATAGGTAGACTAACGGATAAGAATGTGCATCCCTACAGTGAAACTATCCATACTTAGTAATGATAGGCCTTTTATGGTATAAGAGGTTCACGGCAAGAGGATCCCCTTTATCCCTGTGCATTTCACAGTTGTCCTTGAAGGATTGATTAGGATAAGAAGGCCAAGGATAGGGGCTATCAGTGGCTTAAAGGAGAAGGATGGTGGGGACGAATACACAGAAACTTAAGAAATACTCTGCTTCGATTCCAACTTCCAAGCAAATCCTAAAATGAGGTTTGATCTTTAGATTATGAAAACTATTTTACATTGAGGGGTGATTATATCGAGAGTTCATCACAGTTTATGGTTGCAAAGTTAGTCAGTCAGTTCCCTACAACCATTTGGGAATGCCATTGTGGGCACGATAAAAAGGTCTTTTTGTCGTAATATTAAAATATTTTAAAAACGATTAGCATGATTGCAGAAGCAGTACTCCTCAGCAGGGTATACTTATCCAACGTACTTACATCTAATCTCAATCTACTAGCTGTCCTAGCTCCTTGTACACCACCTCCTATTGCAGACATAACGGAGATGCAACACCAAAGGTACTTTGTGCTGGGCAAGAGAGCTATGAAAATAATTCCATTGCTACATTGGTTCACTGTTACTTCTCCAACTTTTTGGGGGGTTCACTGAGAGTATTCAGCAAACTTTAGGATGGTTCGTGGTTGGAAAGGGGAGATGGTGGAGATTTGGACAAGCTTAGCCAATGAGATCTTCTTGCAAGCTACTTTAAAATTTTTTGCTTCAATTACCAAAAAATAAAAGTACAGCGAGAGGGAGACAAGGGGACACAGTATACCTCCCTAACATATTCAAAAAGTTCTTGATCCGAGGAGAACAACAACATTTGCCGTGCATCACTAGTTGAAAGACGATCATAAGCCTTCTCACTGCATCCAGCTATCTCATCCCTACGAATGACAGGAAGAGTTGCACCATTTCAATCTAAAGACTAACATGTAACATGGCAATACATTTGGGTACAATAAGATTAATAAGGTGGTTGGTTATTACTTATTAATACACATTCAGAACACAGATATGCATATACTTTTGATGAGTACATACAACACACACACACACACACACACACACACACACACACACACACACACACACACATATATATATATATATATGTGAAAAGCCAGAGTTTCTTGACAATGCAGTAAAAAATTAAACAATACATGAGATTTTAGGAGGCTTTAATATGGTTGTACATTCAATATGTCCAGCTTCAAGCAGCCAGACTAACCGCTCTCTATTTGGTTTAAAACAAACTAGGCTTAAACCAGTTACTGTACCTTACGATTAAAAATAAAAATGCAGTTACGAAACAAAACTTATGAATGTGTGTGTGTGCCTGCTCGCATGCTTATCCCCAATAATATATAATTTCAAATAAATATCAGTGGAATTATCAATTAATGACAGTAAGTTATAGATGTAATCAGAATTTCAATTCAGGCGGATTTCTTTTTCTCGACTTAGGATTTTCATTTTAACTAAGTAGTGCAAGGAATAAGGAAAATCTGGGAGGAGGAGAAAGATGAATTTCTATTCTTAATTAAGAGTCGTATATTTCTAACTTACTTTATGTTGCTTGGAATTGAATAATTTCTTCAGAAAGTATTTCTCGTAGATCTAATTAATCCTTGAAAGATCTCACTTCGTTAATCAAGCAATAAGTGACCCCTCTAACATGATTGCAGCTACGTCAATGAACATATAAAATATTAAGCTTAAGCAACAGTCCAACAAAATGTTCTCCCAAAAACTTCCAATCACCAGAGAGAGCAAAAATTGCAGTCATTATCTATAGCCTGTTCTGCCAAGTACTACTATTAATATAGAATATGGGTCGAACGAATTAATTTACCTCACAGTCTTTGCAAGCAGATCCATGAAATAAGCATAGGTTGCATCAGGCACGGTCTGCCTTGCACTCAACACCCGGTGGTAGGCCCCTTCCATGAAAGATTGCTCCAATTCAACAGCATGCTTTATACATGGATTGTCCAAAGCACTTTGAGAAAGCAACTCAAGTTCAGTGTGGAATTCAGCAATCCTATTTTGTACAAGGAGTCTCAGAAGGTTGAGACCTAAGATTGGGTATTCCTGCGGGGAAGGTGGAAGACAACCACTGCATCATCACAAGAAACAGAAGACAATAATAAGCACCTTCTTTTCAGTTCAATTGCTATGCATCTATAAAACAGACCCAACCAGCAGGTCTTAATATGACTAAAACAAAGATGTGACAAGAATAACTAGACTGCTACTTACATACACCAACCCAACTATGCTCTAAGGCATTTTCCCCCCTTGTCCTAAATCATATCCTAGTTGAAATCAGGGATTCAAACTAGCAGAAAAGCAATCCAAGTATCTAACTCAGCCACCTCCCTTGATATATGTATTGCTCTCTTTTGTCAAATAAGCACAGAAGAGTGAAATGGTATATGGATCTAAAGCTTGAGTACATAGATACCGTGCATCTGTGTAATAAGACTTTAGCTGAAAAAAGTCCCTCTCAAAAGCATCTTGGTCCTCCATCTTCACAGATAAAACAACCGCATGCTCGTAAATATCTCCTGTGAGTTATACCATCGAATTCTATTAGTGTAGACAATTGAGAAAACCATAAAATTTCACCAAGCTCCAAATACATATGGCTGAACTCAGGTAAATCACGTAGTATTAGTAAGCCAACAACAATCTCAACAACAAGCAAAATAGAAGAGTACAACAAGCGGAAATCACAGGCAATCAAGTTTTGCAATGTATTCCCTAACATGACCTTGGTCACACTTCACTTAAATTAACATTTCCATCTGAGAAAGAAACATAGAATTTAACTTTTCAAACAATAGTTGGTCTTTGGTTAAATTATAACTACAACAATAAAGATACTAATAATAATCACAAGCAAGCAACTTTCTGCCTTTCCTAGACTTCCAGACACGATCAGAAATAACGATTCACCAAGCAAGGAGAAAAGCACTCTACATTCAGACGGCCTCACGGAATATATGCCCTGCATACTTTTTTGAAAAAGGTAGCAGATTTCATATTATATAAAAGAACTCAAGCATGCCCTGCACGCATGGAGGACATTTTCTATTTAATTTTAATAAAGTAATAACTGTAACATTTGTTTGGAAACATTGCAGCTCCTTCTCCTAGTGCGCTTGTTTATTTTTCAAACGGTTGGACTAAATAATATTACACTTTAAATTTTAGAGCATATCACATAGTGGTGAAAGACGTCAAAAAAGGGAAGGAAAAAGAAACAAAATAGCGCCATCCTTGCGCAGGGGCTATGCTAATCTTCTATGTATCGTTCCAATTTTATCGGATGTCCCCGAAGGAGAATAAAGAACATTGTATCTCCAAAATAGTGTACTTATAATCCATAAATACACAATCAATAACCAACCACCATCATCTTCAGAAGCAATTAGGCGCACATAATAAACAAAATAAGATAAAGGAGAGTGCAGAAGTTTACTTGCAATTGTCAACTCATGGAGGGCATTAGGTGTTTCTTGGAATAGGGGAGGTAGGCTCTTGAATTCGGTCAACAAAACCTAAAACATCAATAACAAAAAATCACAGTTAACGGCAAAAGAGTGTTTTCTAAAACTGATTTCAACAAGGTAAAGAAGTCCTTTAACAACAACCCAGTATAGTCCCACAAAGTGGGGTCTGGGGAGGGTAATATGCAGACAGGCCTTACCCCTACCCGAAAGAGCAGAGAGGCTGTTTCCAATAAGGTAAAGAAGTCCTTTATATTTTAAAAAACGACAATAAAAAAGGTAAGAGAAGTCATTGCTAATATCTAGAATCGCACAAAAACAATATATATTTGGCACCTTATCTCCTCAATTGATCAACTATGCCCCAATCCTAAAATAGTCGAGGTTGGCTCTTATGACTCCGCTATATAAATTCAGCTATATTTGGTGCATCTTATTGACAAGAGAGTTGCTATGATGGTAAGCAACCCCCACTTCCAACCGGGAGGTTGTGAGTTCGAGTCTCCCCATGAGCAAGGTTGGAAGTTCTTGGAGGGAAGGATGTTCGGGGTCTATTTGGAAACAGCCTCTCTACCCAAGGGTAGGGGTAAGGTCTGCGTACATACTACCCTCCCCAGACCCCACTAAGTGAGATAATACTGGGTTGTTGTTGTTGTTGTTGCATCTCATTCCAAATATGCCATTGAGGATTTCCCTAAAATTAAAGGTTCTCTAAATCTCACACTTATCAGTGGATCCGTCTTTTGCCTAGACGCGCTGGTTGTGTCCAGCTCGTGATGATGGACTAAGTTATCGAATATCTCTAAGCCACCATTTCTCCCTTTTTATATGTTCACTGGAAAATACGGGATAGAATGGACTGTGTAAGTTGATATGTCTCTCATTTGAAGCATTTTTAGGTCCAAACATTCTATTTGATATATTGCTACCTAATCTCCTATCAAGATAAATCCTGAACCGTTGTATCCTAAGCTCTTTCACATTAATTGCATCATGTTAGACAGCTATAAAACATGGACACAATCATCAAAGCATAAACTCGAATATCATAAGGAAGATTATTGTAACAGAGGAATCTTTTTATGAGCAAGAAACTCCCTATCCGTTAACTGGCCCACCCCTGTTGTGGCAAGGTTCTGAAATTCGGGGTAGTATGTGCCCGTCTCCCTATTACCCTCCCACTTAAATAATTTAGGCCTCAACATGGTTCGAACTCGTAATGTGCACCTACCATACATTCGGGGCTATCATAAAGCTACGTCTTCTAAGGCAACAAAATAGGAAGTGTTCAAGAACAAGAGCTAAATTATGACATATACAGCTAAGGTTTTGTACGAGTTTGAGCTGCAGTAGTGATATAGTCTACCTTGAGCTGAAAGATAACCTATTGCAAGTATCAAAATCGTTCTTAACAAAAGTGTCGAATTTCGCAATAAATGCAATCATAAAGAGAACATTTTTAAGGCATCATAAAAGTAAAATCTAAAAATAGCACAATTCATAAGAGTTAGTAGATTATAACAAAAATAAAAGCTAGGGTCTTAGACGAGTTTGACTGCAAGCATCAGAATCGTTCCATAAAATCGGCATATATAATTATAATTATCACATAAAGATAAGAATTTTAAGCTAATTGAAGAGAAAACTTCTAAAGTTCTAATCATAGTACATTTCAGAAATTGAGCAAAATTATGAACAAAAAAGCTAGGGTTTTGAATGAGTTTAAGCAGTGGTAATGAATGATTGAGGCAATTACCTTGAGCTGAGAGAGTAGGGTAGTGCAAGTGCCGAAATCGTTACGCGCAAAAGCGGCTTTGAATCGCTCGAAATTTTGTGAAACTTCTCTTAGCTTTGGATCCATCTCTGATCGGAGCTTTTCGAATGTAGATTTGGTTCTTCTGTAAAAGGATTCTCTTCTTTCCGTACAAGTAAACGGAAGAACAGAAATGGACGATTTTTGCGAATATTTATAAGGGATTTTTACCTATAAATCCGATATAGCAAACCTTATAACCATTATTGTGCCTTGTTTGGTTATTACCCTCATATCCCATGCTGATGTTGCACCCTAAAATAATGCCATTTATTAAGGCTCAAATCTATGTTAAATAATTTGTAGCCTAAAATAACGCCTTTATTTATGGCTCCTAATTAATCTTTGATTTTGTACCAAATAAATGCTAATTCAGTTCAGGTAAAAATCCCTTCAATTAATCATACTTTCTTAATTTATATTGATGTATTCCATTGCTGCCAAAAATAAAGTTCCGCCATTGTGATAGTACTAATCCTGGAATTATCAAATCTGCAACGCAACAAAAGCCATTACAACACTTTCAAACACAAGGACGTCACAAACAGCCCTTAATTACCTTATTGGTAGTTGATGGCAAGAAGAGAGACTTGGGACGGCACAGCTACTCCTCAGAAAATTTAACAAAAGAAAGACCACTCTATATACGAGCATCAACATCTTCTCTGGAAGGACATTTTTTACCAGAAGAAGGCAAAGAAACCTCGATATTATTATCCAAGGGAGACAAGTAACAAGAGATAGCAATTGTGAATTTGCCGAAAATTAAGATTTGTTGGCGTATTTGCCGGAAATTAAGGCTTTATCATGAAATTATGATTTGGCAATCCTATTCAACTAACCCAATAAAGGAAGAAGCTTTTAAAATGTAGTCAAATATAGTCAAATGTAGTTAAGGTTATATGCATTATTTCCAGTGTGTTTTTAAAATGTAGTCAAATGTAGGTAAATGTAGTTAAGGTTATATGAAGTGTTTCCAGTGAGTTTTTAAAATGTAGTCAAATATAGGTAAATGTAGTTAAGGTTATATGCAGTGTTTCCAATGTGTTTTTAAGATGTAGTCAAATTTTTGTAGTTATATGAACTTTGTAGTTAATTGTAGTTACTTGTAGTTAATCGTAGTCAGTTGAAAAATATGTCTGAATAACGTATTTTTTTGTATCTACTGGATGGTATGAGTTGCTGAAAACTACAAATTAACTCCAAAAAACTATAATTAACTACAATTTGTATTTTTGATGAAACAATTTTCGAAAAGTATTTTTGATGAAAAGTTATTTGTGTTTGATTAATTAATTTAAAATATACTTTTGAGCAACAATCAGTATTTGGCCAAACTTTTAAAAATTATTTCTAAATGTATTTTTCATAAAAATAAATTTTTTAAAAGTTAATGTTTTTCTGCTCTAAAAAATTATTTTTATTTCTATTCAAAATAAGTTTTTCCCTTCTAAAAGTTTTGGCCAAATATTATAATGTTAAGAAAAATAATGGAAAAATGCATTCCACAAAGAATGCATTTTTGAAACCCGACGTCGAACTTTGAGTATATAAACTCCATCTTAAAAAATTCAAAATCTTATTTCGACCATTTTTTTTATTTTTTGAATTATTAAAATCAATGTTTTCTATTTTACTTTCTAAAATTATTTAAAAACATTATTGTGAATAACTGGAATAAACTAATTAAAGAGAAATTATGAAAAGTGAGAGGCTTCACCGACAGATGACAAGGAGTATATCTTCCATTATAAACGTGTAAAAAAAATATATGAAAAGATTTTGTTCCACAAATCAAGCCTCTAATTGTTCCACAAATCAAGCCTCTAATTAATAGTTGATCCTTAAACCTTAAACATAAATTTTGGTACATAAATTGAAAGGTGGTATACTTAAATGTAATAAACACTAACCTTAAACATGAGTGGTTATAAGGTTTGCTATATAGGATGTATATGTAAAAATCCCTATTTATAAAAGGGGCCTCATAGCCCACGGGAGAAGAGTTGGTGGGCTTTAATGTTGGGCTGATCAATATTAGGCCCAATAGGTTCTCCCCCGTCTTGTATTAACTTTTGAAAAATTAACCTAAATAGCCGACCAATTGTATTTTCTTTTTGGTGGAATAAAAAAAATAAAAATGTGGAGGTGTAATGTATGGGAGAAATTCAAAAATAGCCAGATTTATAATTGTTTATTCAAAAATAGCTATAGTTTTAAAAGTAATTGAAATTTAACCACTTTTTATATAAAGATAAATCTGAACAAAAATACTATTCGAAATCCGAAAAAATAGTCCAGTATAATATACTGGAGTTCCAATATAATATACCGATCGAGTATACTATACTGGAGTTTGGAGCATCGATGCCCCAGTCTCCGGTATATTATACTAAAGCCAGCAAAGTATACTGGTCCAACATAATATGCTCGAAGTTCATACACAAGTGCACTGAACTCCAGTATATTATGCTGGACCGATCTCTATTGCAGCAAAATGGTAGCTATTTTTTAACGACTTAGCAAATACTGGCTATATTTGAATGGCCAGCCAGAAAACTGGCTAGACCTTGCTATTTTAACGTAATGTTATAGTAATATATATAAAACCTTATATAGCCAATGTATAACCTTATATATTTCGGTTAGAAAAAGTAAATAGTAAATCCAATAAGCTATTTATGTAAAGATGCATTGACCTTTTCATCCATCTTTTCGTACGGGTATAACAACTGTTCAATTCTAATTGCATATTGTATATGGTTTCATTTTGGATCTCAAGTCATCGCCAAGAGGGACAGTGTCAGATATCTTGGGTCGGTGATTTAGGGGGACGGAGATATTGACGGGGACGTCACTCATCGTATAGGAGCCGGGTGGTCAAAGTGGAGGCTTGCATCAGGAGTCCTGTGTGACAAGAAAGTTCCACAGAAACTCAAGGGGAAATTTTGTAGAGCTGTGGTTAGATCGGCCATGTTGTATGGGGCGGAGTGCTGGCCAGTGAAGAACTCTCATGTTCAGATGATGGTTGTTGCCAAATTATCGTGCGAAGATGGCAACGAGTTCAATAGCAGGATGGCTTTATCTTCCTCCTCGATTTTTACTCTGAGGTTGGCAAGCCGTGTGATTAGTCCGTTAAACACATTTAAATGCGATAAAAAATTCATACCTTCACCCATTTGTAGGGCGTATAACTGCTTCTTCAGGTACAATTTATTTGTCAGCGTTTTGGACATGTATATGCTTTCCAACCTTGTCCAAATTCCATGTGCGATGTCTTCATCAATGATGTTATTTACCACATCATCCGATAGGTGCAACCTGATTGCACTAGCAGCTCTTTCATCCAAGTCAGCCCAATCCTCAGCTTTCATGGTATTAGGTTTTTTGGCATCAGCAACTAGTACCTTGTGTAATAGTTGTTGGATGAGCAGATCCCTCATCCTTCTTTGCCATGTTGAAAAAACGTTATCTCCGTTGAATTTAGCTACCTCATACTTTACTACGGATATTTTTATTTTTCACCGAGTATAGTATTACCAACAATGAATAATATTTCAGTGAACGAGCAGAACGTGTGCTCTGATACCAATTGTTAAAAATAAAACACATACCAAAATAATATTCACGGTAATAAAAGCGGAATAATAATGTAGCACCGAGATACAGTAATTAACAAGAATAAAAAGAGTAACAATGACACCAAGATTTTTACGTGGAAAACCCTTCGGAATAAGGGAAAAAACTACGGCCTTGAGAGGAGCAACTGATATCACTATAGTAAGGAATTTTACACTTTGTAGGTCCTAGTAAAATACTCCAAAGACCACTACAATACTCAAAAGAAAATAACACTCTTTTGATATTTCCACCTCACTACAATATCGCTCACTCTCTATTTTTTTCACAGACTATTTTCTTATACCCTGTATGTGAAACCTTACTCTTTTCTCTCTTTCTGTTGGTGTATCAAAATGAGAGCCAAAGCTTTCATTTTATAGGCAAAAATTAGGCAGCCTTCGTTGATTTTGCAGCACACCCTTCTTGACAATTTTGATCAAACAAATTAAAAGTGGGCTGCTTGCAGCCATTTTTGACAAGAAGGAAGAACCTTCTTCCATGATTAAAGAGGATGGACCTCCATTATAAGGCTCGTCTACATATTACCCTCCCCAGACCATACTTTATGGGACTATACTGGGTAGTAATTGTTGTTGTTGTATATGGTTTCATTTAGGGATATTCGTGAAAATCCGAAAAATCGAACCAAATCAAAAACTGAACTAATCCAACCAAAAAGAATTTATACTTTATTGTTCTGATATCGTTTTGGTTTTGAATTTAAAAATCGATAAAATTTGATTTGACTTTTTCGATAAAAAAAAAATAACCGAAGAAATTGAACCAATCAGACTATAAAAATAAAAATTCAAAATTTACTATTTCACATATATATATATATATATATATATGTACAATTTTTATAATGTTTCTAAACTTTTGTGGTACCTATTAATTGCTATTATAATAATCTAGTGTTTTGCCTTTTTGATTGGTAGTTCTAGTATAAGAATATATTTCATATTAAAAATAATCTTTTTTAATTGAGGCTTAAATTATTCATCATTATTTGATTCAATTATATATTTTGGTAAATGATGGATCTCTCAAAGAGCAATTAGTTTGATAATGCTACATTGAAAATGTAGTCGCCGGAATATGTTTTTGGTAAGACATAAACCATATAAAAATCGCTTTAATTGATTTGGTTTGGTTTGGTTCCGATAATTAATAAACCGACTTATTTGATTTGATATCTTTTTATAAAAAAAAAATCGATCCAAGTTGAACCATGAACATCCTAGTTTCATTATGTTGTAGATATGGCAGAGTTATTAGGTACAGTGCCCTTTTCAATTGTTTTAAGGTAAATCTTCTTTGCTAGTACTTCACTATATATTTTTAGATTTCTATTCTAGAGCATTTTACTGACACGGTAACTCATGTCAATAGTCAATTGGCTAAATAATGGTGATGCCAACACAAAAATTTTTCACATATCAAATTTAAATCGTAGAATAACTAATAAAATTTTCCATTTTAAAGATAAGGCTGGGAATTGGATTGACGATGCCTCTGAAATTGCTAATCACACCCTTCAATATTTCGAAATTTTTTTGACCACCTCTCACATAAAGTCATATTGGTCATATATCCTTAAATGTCCTCAATATTTTGGTAGTATAGATATAAGCTCTCTTGATAATCCTGTCACAAACCAGGAAATCTCAAATACTTTCTTCTCTTTCAACCCAATGAAAGTCCCAGGACCTGACGGTATTCACCCTTTTCTACTAATAATATTGGTTCGTAGTTGGAAACTTTATTATTATTCATGTAAGAAACATTTTTCTTAACCAAAAAAACCCCGAATCTCTAAACAATACCCACATGCGCCTTATTCCCAAAATGCTAATGCAAACATTCTAAAAAAAGTTTGACCTATTGAACTTTGCAATACCATCTACAAGGTCATCGCAAAAGTTATTGCTGATCGATAAAACCCTTTTTTACTAAAATCATTGGTCCCTTCCAATCAAGCTTTATTAAAATTTGAAAAGTATTTAGGCTTTCCAATTGTCCAGAGATACTCAAAACCAAAGGACTTCCTTTATATTTTAGACAACATGAGACCTAAACTTGCTAATTAGAAAATTAACTGCCTAAATCTAGTTGGGCGTGCTACCCTAATATAATCCACCCTTACCAATATTCCAAACTATATCATGCAGTATTTTTAACTTCCCAGACAAACTTTAAAACATATTGACCGTCTCCAAAGAAATTTTTTTGGGACACCACCCTAGATAAAAAACGTCTCCACCTCATAAATTGGGATGTTGTTACTACTCCTAAAGAGAAATGAGGTATTAGCCTAATCAAAGCAACTACGAAAAATCAACCCCTCTTAGCTAGCCTTTCTTGGCGTCATTATAACAACCATATGGCCCCTTGGTCTAGTGTTTTCATCAACCAATATTCTTCTAAAATTTTCCTAAAGAAGACATCTTTCGTATGCAAAAACATCGTGTACGGATGAAATTTATGCACTAAGGGTCTTGCATGGAACATAGGTAAGTGAGATCGTATAAACCTATGGAATAATAGATGGATCCCAACCCCCCCCCCCCCCCCCCCCCCCCAACCCCCCACCAAGATCTCTTATCCAAGGTCCCTTAAACTTTAATGAAGAAAACCTTCTGGTAAAGGATGCTCTTACTAACCACAGCTGAAATCTTGGTTGTCTCTCCTTCTCCATTGCTAGCGATATCATAAATGCCATCCAAATTTGTCGAGTTGTCCCACATCGGAAGGATTTGAGGTCCTTGGTCTCCTTATATGGCTTGGGCAATCCTCACCTCATAAGCTAGCTTTTGGGGTTGAGTTAGGCCCAAGGTCCATTCTTATCATGGTATTAGAGCCAGACCCATCCCAATTATTGTTACCGATGTTGGGTCCCCATTTATGTTGTCCACGCTCTAGAGATCTATTTATGTTGTCCACGCTCTAGAGATCTGGGCGTGAGGGGGGGGGGGTGTTGAATTGTCCCACATCGGAGGGATTTGAGATCCTTGGTCTCCTTATATGGCTTGGGCAATCTTCACCTCATGAGCTAGCTTTTGGGGTTGAGTTAGGCCCAATGTCCATTCTTATCAAAATTATTCACATCACCAATCCTATTACCACGAACGAAAAGCCTTAATGATTTTCCTTAAATAACGACATTTTAAACATAAAATTAGCTATTAATCTATTCACTCTTAAAAAGGAGTCCACCCTTAACTTCTCATGGATTTGGAATCTAAAGATATCTAGAAAAATTAATTATTTTCTTTGTGATGATCCAAAAACCTAGCCCATGCTCTTATAAACTTAATTGTGATGATGCTTATAATATTAACAAAAACATTAGTGGTATGAATAGTAGGCTTATTAATGGAGTTAATGCTAGCTAGTATAGGAAATATTAATGGAGTTAAAAGTATTACTACTTTTGTAACACTCCTCAGTTTCGATCCCGATGGGATGGCTGAGCGTGATCTATATAATATTCCATACTATCTAATAAAATTTCCTATTTCAACCAATAAAAAAAGTTATTTTTATAATAATATTTTACTGTAATAATTTTTGAAACAATTAATACTCCATCATATATTTTTTATAATAATATTTTGCTATAGCAATTAAGAAATGACCATTTTAAAGAGGTCAATTTTGTAAATAAGAAGAAAAGAAATAACACCAGATAGTAACTTTTAAGTATGTTATTTAAAATATACTTAATTTACAATATATTTATAAATTAGCCAATTTCGCACAAATTTCAGGACATGACGTTATTGAGTCTAAACCCCAAAATTCAAACTTATGTTCTAGAGTTCGAAAATTTAGAATTCTTAGATCTGAATTTCAAATTAATAACTCAAAAATTCAGGACTTGAAATTTCCAAATTCAAAATACTTAATTTTAAAGTTTGGATAAATTAACTAATCTTTAACTATATTGTAAATTATAAATATATTTTAAATAATAAGATAAAAGTGACTATTGGGAATAAATTTTCCCTCCTTATCCATTTTATCTCTCAACAACAAACTGCAACAATGGCGTCTTCTTCTTTATCATCATTATTCCCGTCTCTCGCCTCCACATTATCGTCTTCTAAACCTTCACTTCTCTCACTCATACACCCCTTTAGCTTCAGGGCTTTCACTAAAACACCAATTGTTAAGGCCCAGACTCTAGAATTTTCCGGATCTTTCTTTGAAGGTGGGTTTGGAGGAGGAGATGACGAGCCACCAGCAACTACACCGTGGTCTGGGATTTCAGCCGCTGAAGATAAAGAGGAACCACAGTGTCCTCCTGGGTTGCGCCCTTATGAAACTATGGCGGTTTTGAGACCCGACATGTCTGAAGATGAGAGACTTGCTCTTACCCAGAAATACGAAGAGGTATGATTTCCGAATTTATGCAATTTTTTATAATCCCTCCATGCCCTATTTGACTGAAAAGGGACAAGTTAAAGTTAGGTTTTCTCTAGATAATAAAATGTTACTTTTGGACAGACTAAAAAGGAAAGAGCGTTAATATAAAATTGGGACAGGGGAATTAATTGCTATATCTCCTTGTTTATTTTCGTTTGTAACTGGGGAGACCAAGCTCAAGGTGGTAAATTTTGAGTTATATGTTATATACAAAAATTATAAGTACAAATTTTATACTTTTTCGGCTATCAAATGTCAATAATGTCTGAAGCGGGCAAAAAGTGATAATATCCCATTAAAATTTGGATGTCAAAAACTGCACGAGAAGTATTATAAATTGCACTTCTCTTCGTATCCAACAACAACAACAACAACAACAACTACCCAGTGTATTCCCACCAGGTGGGGTCTGGGAGGGTAATATGTAGACGAGCCTTACCCCTACCCAACAGGGCAGGGAGGCTGTTTCCAATCGACCCTCGTATCCAAATGATGAAAAATTGTTTCCTGATATGTTTGTTGAAGTTAATGAATAAGAAGTGAAGAGTGCCACACTTAAGGACAGAGGGAGTAAGTAGTTTGAAGTTAAGCTGCCTATTTTATCATTTAATATGCTTCAGCTGGTTTCCATATGAATTAAGAAATGATTCAAATGAAGATAAGTTGTACTCATTTGGAATAGGAAGATGGCTAGGGACAACGAATCGAGGAAGAAAAATAGTTGTTATTCGGTTTGCATTCATAATGAAAAGATTAGTTATGGTGAAAATGCAGCCCCGTAGAGAGCGTAGTTATTCCCTTGTATACGGCTCTCAATCTTGCTTACTCTTCTCTTCAGTTCTTACTTCTCTTGTCTAGGAAATCCTCTATTTTATTTTTCATTAGGAAAGGGTGAAAGCATGAAACCAAAAGAAATTTTGAGCTTTGCAATTGATAATTTAAGCACAGGAGTATTAGAGAATACACTTCCATTTTCTCCGTCTTATAACCGTTCTTTGGAAAATCTGAGCTTTTGATCTAATAACACTCTCAGAATTGGGGTGCATAATTTTATATTTCACTACAGACTACAGCTTAAGCTGGCATAGATATGATCCGAGTAACAAAGAAATTTTTTTCTTGGCTCCTGCTACATTTTCATTATTCTTCTTCCCATGAAATGACTTTCCTTTTAATATTTTCTTTTTTTACCATCTGTTGCTTGAGTCCAAATAGATATAAGATATTTTTTGCACAGGCACAAAACTTTATTTAGGTGGATGGCTCTAAGTTTCTCTGTAGTAGCTAGATATTGTGCTATACTTTCATTCAGAAGCGAATCCGGGATTTAAACTCTATAAGTTCATCCTTTAAGGTTCTTAGAATTGAACCCATTGTATATTTATAATTATGGGGTCATATCTACTATTTGTTGAAATTTTAGTGGATTTTTACACATAAATTTATGCTTCGCGTTGAAAGTACTAGATGAACCCGCTGCCGCGACGTTACATCCAGTGGCGAAGCCACAAAGTCATAAGGATGGTCAACTGACCACCTGACCACCCTTCGTCGAAAATGGCACTGTTGTCTACATAGATAAAAATATTACGTTTTAGATGTATATAATACATATTGAACACCCTTGTCGGAAACTTTTTTCATTTTTTTTTTTAAAATTTTAAATACCCTTGGAGAAATTCTTAGCTTCGCCAGTGGTTACATCCGCTCCTTGCTAATCACTATGGCCTGCAGGAAGTCAAGTGTTAAAATTATATCGACAATAAAGAAAGGAAATATGAGAAGAAAAGTAGAAATGAGAACACAAGGATTTAACGAGGAAAAACCCTTTCGGGAAAAAACCACGGGAACAACCGATGATATCACTATATGGTAAAATATGAGGATATTACAAGAGTATTTAATCTCTCTCACTCACTCTTATGTTACTCTCAAAGGATGATTCAAAATGGAGGAAGCATTTGCCATTTTATAGGCAAATTCTTCAGACCAATCATTCTCCACAAATCACTCCACAAATTACTCCACAAATCACTCCACCAATTTTGCACCAATTGTCAAAAGTGGGCCCCACCACTTTTGAACAAAAAACAAAAAACAAAAAAAATGGTGAACAGTAACGCGGAATGAACAGTACACGCGGAATGAACAGTACATGCGGAATGAACAGTAACTATGAATGGTGACGTGAATAGTAAATTTTGTTTCATATCAACAATCTCCACCTTGAGACATAATTTACTCTTGTAACAAAAAAACGAAGTTTTCACTTCAATAAACTCCTCATCATCAGATCATCGGTTGTAAACAATCTTTTGAAACTAGATTGTCATACCAACCAAATTTGAGCATAGCTCAAACTTAGTTGCTGGAACCGGCTTCGTCAGCATATCCGCCGGATTGTCATGAGTGCTGATCTTTTTAACTTGGACATCACCTCGAGCAATAACTTCTCGAATAAAATGATAACGTACATCAATATGCTTCGTTCTCTCATGAAACATTTGATCCTTTGTAAGATGAATTGCACTCTGACTATCACAAAATATTTTTGTGCATGACTTGTCTCCACAAAGCTCACCATATAAACTTCTCAGCCAAATAGCTTCTTTAAAAGCTTCAGAAATTGCCATATATTCTGCTTCAGTAGTGGATAAGGCAACAGAGGCTTGCAAACTTGCCTTCCAACTTACAGCACAGCCACCAATGGTAAAGACATAACCTGTCAGAGATCTTCTTTTATCCAAGTCTCCACCATAATCAGAGTCCACATAACCAATAAGTCCATTTTTGGAACTTCCAAGTTCTAAGCAAACATTTGAAGTACCACACAAATACCTGAAAATCCACTGCACTGCTTTCCAGTGTTCTTTTCCAGGATTAGCCATATACCTGCTAACAACACTCAAAGCATGAGATAAATCAGGACGAGAACATACCATTGCATACATCAATGAACCAACAGCACTGGCATACGGTACTTTAGCCATGTCTTTCATCTCTTCCTCTGACTGTGGACATGAGGCTAAAGAAAGTTTGAAGTGAGCAGCTAACGGAGTTTTCACAGGCTTGGCATTGTGCATATTAAATCTTTGAAGGACTTTCTTAATATACCCTTGTTGACTAAGGTACAATTTTCCAAACTGCCTTCTCCGAATAATTTTCATACCAAGAATCTTTTTGGCTGGACCCAGATCTTTCATCTCAAATTCATTACTCAGTTGTGCTTTGAGTTTACCTATTTCTGCTTTATCTTTTGCAGCAATCAACATATCATCAACATAAAGCAGCAAATATATAGGTGAACCATTGCCTGACTTAAAATAAACACAACTATCATAATTTGATCTTTGAAAATTTTGAGAGAGCATAAAAGAGTCAAACCTGTTATACCATTGCCTGGGAGACTGCTTTAAACCATAAAGTGATTTCTTTAATCTACATACCAGATTCTCTTTTCCAGGAACAATGAAGCCTTCGGGCTGTTCCATATAAATGTCTTCTTCCAATTCTCCATGTAAAAATGCAGTTTTTACATCTAATTGCTCAAGCTCATAATCATGCATAGCAACAATACTAAGTATAGTGCGAATAGAGCTATGTTTCACAACTGGAGAGAAAACATCAGTGAAGTCAATACCTGGAATCTGACTGTAGCCTTTAGCAACAAGCCTTGCTTTGTATCTTGCTTCCTCATTAGGAGTAATGCCTTCTTTCTCTTGAAAATCCATTTGCAGCGGATGGGCTTTTTGTCTTCAGGTACTTTTACCAACTCCCAAGTACCATTTTTATCAAGAGATTCCATCTCATCATGCATTGCAGTTATCCAATTTTTGCAATCATCTGAAGTAATTGCTTCAGAATAAGTTGAAGGTTCTGAGCTACCTCAATTTGTTCAGCAACATTTAAAGCATAAGCAACCACATTAACTTCTTCAATTAATCTTTTAGGAGGTTGAATGACCCTCTTAGGTCTATCAGCTGCTATGGAACGTTGTGGTTGTTGAGCAGTAGCGGGAGACTCTTCTTCAACAGAAGTATCTTGGCTCATAGCATTTTCTTTTTCTGGAGTTTGTCCTGAGTTAGTAGATTGCTCCACCTGCACACTTGTCTTCTTTTGACCCTCAACAGGAATATTAGTAGAAGAATATTCTGACTCATTGAAAATCACATTTCTGCTAATAACAACCCTTTTAGTTTCAGGACACCACAATTTATAACCTTTAACTCCAGACATGTAGCCAAGAAAAATACATTTAATAGCTCTAGGCTCTAATTTCCCGTTATCAACATGAGCATATGCAGTACAACCAAAAGTTTTTAAATTTGAATAAACTGCTGGGGAACCATACCATACCTCAATTGGAGTCTTCTTATCAAGTGGAATAGAAGATGACATATTGATAAGATAACAGGCAGTAGAAGCTGCTTCAGCCCAAAAACGCTTAGACAACCCCGCGTTAGATAACATGCAACGGGCTTTCGAAATAATAGTTCTATTCATACGTTCAGCCACACCGTTCTGTTGAGGAGTATGAGGAACAGTGTGGTGCCTAACAATGCCTTCAGACTTGCAGTATGAATTGAACTCATTTGAACAAAACTCCATCCCATTATCAGTGCGAAGCTTTTTAACCTTCCTTTCAGTCTGCCTTTCCACCATGACTTTCCATTCTTTGAATGCAGCGAATGCTTTTGATTTATGCTTTAAGAAATATGGCCAGACTCTTTTTGAGTAGTCATCAATTATAGTGAGCATGTAACGAGCACCGCCAAGTGATGCCTCTTGAGATGGTCCCCAAATATCAGAGTGTACATAATCAAGAATGCCTTGAGTGGTATGTACTGAGGTGTTGAATTTTACTCTCTTGTGCTTTCCAAAAATGCAGTGTTCACAGAAATCCAGCTTTCCTGTGCATTGGCCATCAAGGAGTCCTCTTTTGCTTAAAACTGACAAACCTAGTTCACTCATATGCCCAAGACGCATATGCCAAAAGTTAATAGTATCAGAAACAGATGATTTATTTGAAGTAACATTAACATCACCTGTAATTGTAGTACCCTGTAGATGATACAGGTTTGCAGATTTAAGGTCTGCTTTCATTACTACCAAAGCACCTTTGGAAACCTTTAAAACTCCACCTTCACCAGAATACTAGTACCCTTTGAGATCAAGAGTACTCAAGGAGATGAGATTTCTTTTTAAACCTGGAACATGTCGAACATCAACCAAAGTTCTGATGACACCATCGAACATCTTGATTTGGATTGAACCAATCCCTGCAATTTTATATGGTGCATCATCACCCATTAAAACAGAACCACCTTCGATAGGTTGATAGTTGATAAACCAATTTCTGTTTGGACTCATGTGAAAAGTACACGCTGAATCAAGAATCCATTCATCATTGGTTTTGGCACATCCAGCAAAAGCTACAAGAACTTCTCCGTTGGAATTTTCTTCAACAGCATAGGCTGCGTTTCCTTCACCATCTTGACTTGGTTTTGAGTTGCTGGTGGAAGCTTTCTTCTCCTTGTTTTTCAGCTTATAACATTCAGAAATTTCATGGCCATCCTTTTTGCAATATCTGCAATATTTTCGACTCCTAGACTTTGATCTGCCTCTAGAATTATTTGAGTTCTTGCCTTTAAAGTCAGCATTTGACTTCTTGTCTGTTGGTCTGCCACGAACCGTTAGACTTTCTGCTGGAGAACTTGATCCTCCAGTAGACACCATATTTTTCATCTTTTCTTTGGCATGCAAAGCATCATAAACTTCTTGAAGAGTTAAAGTATCACGGCTATATAATATGGTATCTCTAAAATTTGAATAAGAAATAGGCAAAGAACATAAAAGAATCAAACCCAAATCTTCTTCATCATATTTGACCTCCATAGCTTCTAAATCTGTAATGATCTCTTTAAAAATGGATAGATGATCCATCAACGATCCACCTTCTTGCAGCTTGTGGGAAAACAATTTTTGTTTAAGGTGCATCTTACTTGTGAGATCTTTGGTCATACAGATTTGTTCTAATTTCAACCATAATGAGGCTGCAGTAGTTTCTTTCAAAACTTCCTGCAAAATACTATTAGATAAATGAAGATGAATATGAGAGAGAGCCTTACGATCTTTTCGTTCCTTCTCCTCATCTGACAAAGAAGCGAGCATTTTATCACGACCCAACAGCGCATCATCAAGATCCAACTGAGCTAATACAGCTCGCATCTTTACTTGCCATAAAGTAAATCTTGTGTCTCGATCCAAGAGTGGTAAATCATATTTCAATGAAGACATGTCGATATAACTTTGAGCTAATAAACTTGGCTCTGATACCACTTGTTAAAATTATATCGACAATAAAGAAAGGAAATATGAGAAGAAAAGTAGAAATGAGAACACAAGGATTTAACGAGGAAAAACCCTTTCGGGAAAAAACCACGGGAACAACCGATGATATCACTATATGGTAAAATATGATGATATTACAAGAGTATTTAATCTCTCTCACTCACTCTTATGTTACTCTCAAAGGATGATTCAAAATGGAGGAAGCATTTGCCATTTTATAGGCAAATTCTTCAGACCAATCATTCCTCCTCCAATCACTCCACAAATCACTCCACCAATTTTGCACCAATTGTCAAAAGTGGGCCCCACCACTTTTGACCAAAAAACAAAAAACAAAAAAAATGGTGAACAGTAACGCGGAATGAACAGTACACGCGGAATGAACAGTACATGCGGAATGAACAGTAACTATGAATGGTGACGTGAATAGTAAATTTTGTCTCATATCAACATCAAGCATGCCTAGAAAAGAGGTTCTCTTAGAACTCTCCCCTTTTCTTATAATGTTCTTAATACTCTACCTCTTACCAGTGGCATTCAGCGGTTTAACGAAATTATCATTATCTTCAACATATGCGACTAGTTTGTGATTTTCTATGATTTTTAGCTAGTAACAGTGAATCTTTATGTTTCCCTTAGTTTGATCACTGATTGGGTAATCAAGATTTTTAGGTGGTCGAGCTAAAAAAAATAAAGAAAAAGAAGAAAAGACGGAGAAGCAAAGCAGTTACAGAGGGAGGGGTGATTTTCTTTAACCACTGTATCTACAACCTTTAACCACTATGTTTCCAACGGAAAAGCTATGAATTGTTAGCTCTCCAGGTCTCCATTACCCACACAACTCACTGTCTCCACCTGCACAAACTATTGCCTGACCTTAAACCTTTTCTGCATCTTTTTGCCTCTCTATCTCTCCAAGTAGGGGTAAGGTCTGCGTACTCACTACCCTCCCCAGACCCCACCCGTGAGATTATGGGTATGTTGTTGTACTTGTTGTTGAACTCAAAGTAGCTCTTTGTTCACTTTCTTTTTTAGTTCCATTTCTATCTAACAAGAATATTTTATTCCTTTTATGTTATTAATTTTTAACCAAGTTCAGTATCTCTGAGTCTCTGGCTTCCATGCCCTTCCTGAGCCATTAACTGATTAGACATACTAAAGAAAAGCTAACGATAGAATTATGTCTTCTAATTTAACTGACAAGTTCCTACATATGATCTTTGTTATCTTGAGAAATCTGTACTGTGTTATCTCTCGGATTTCACCTGAAGCTAGAAACAATATGTACATTCTTATTGCAGTGTTAATGCTTCAACTGGTCGTGGAATAAGTAATTTTCATGTAATTGTTTGCGTTATAGATTCATGGCGACTGTGTTATGGAGTCACATCAAGTTCCGACACTATCTCCCTTCAATTTCAGTTGCATACAATACTGGCTATTTGATGAATGATGATGCAACTATTAAGTCTTTAGACCAAGTATTTTCATAAGTTCTCCAATGTCCTTTTGTTTTTCTTTCTCTTGGGCAGTTGCTGGTTGCTGGTGGTGGTATGTATGTCGAGGTCTTCAATCGAGGGGTTATTCCACTTGCATACAGCATTAGGAAAAAAAATAAAGCTGGAGAGACAAATACATACTTGGACGGTATCTACCTCTTGTTCACTTATTTTACTAAACCTGAATCCATTGCAGCCCTTGAGGTAACAATGGTGGCCGATGATGATGTTATCCGATCGTCCACTTTTAAGATTAGGAAAAGGAAATACTAGTTTAATTTGTATTTTTCAGCTGTAAAAGACAATAACAGGGGGGAGGCAGGTTTTCCTCATCTCACCTCTCCTATGTTTTAGTCTTTTTCAAAGCAAAAGAGTACCTTTTTGTAATATATTATTTATATTACTGAAGTTGCCATTACATTCTGCTTTAGTATCCTCCAATTTGGCTGAAATATAATAGTAGAGCATTATTGAGCACTTGATAGTCCTGTGTAAAGATGATTATTGATTTTTACTATTTTAGTGTCTTTTGGTTGTCAGGTCAGATTACCATTTCTCTTTATTACAGAATTTAAAACCACTTGTGTTTTAACCATGGTGTCAAGGTCAACTTGTATGCTCCTCGATTAATTTCACAGGGCACCTACTACCTCCCACCAGTATAGGTATTGGATAATTTTGTCCGCCACATTGTAAACATGAGAAGGCGGATTAGCATAGTCTACTCTCCTCTTTTTCTTCCGCTGTCCCCTGTCAACTGATCTCCCGGAATCAACCTCTCTACTCTTCCAGGGTACGGGTAAGGTTTGCGTACACTTTATCCTCCCCAGACCCCACTAGTGGTATTTTACTAGGTGTGTTGTTGTCGTAATTGGACACTTTTTGATCTTTGTTTATGAGCCCAAGTTGACTGTTAGGACTGAAGTAAGTTGAGAAACAATATTGTCTTTCCTTTTGTTGATGCCCTTTTGCCCTATCTAAACTGCCATGGCTTCCAAAAGCAAGACTAACCATTTTGTGGGTTGTGATTTAGACATTTGGTTCAATTTTTTGTGCTGAGATATCTTTAAGACAAGTGTGTTGGCTTCCACCAGAACTTCTATCATAAAATAGTCATTATTTTGTAGATTACTAAGAATTTTCCAAAGTCAGGCTACTTTATAGTAGATAATTTTAATTTTCTTTGATTTCTTTTGCTTTATGGGAAATCTTGAGAATCAAGATTTAATGGTGTAATTTGAAGATGACCTCAATGTCCACTTTGAGAGAGGGAAATGATGAGAATCTTCTCCATCCCACAAACAATGACAGAACTTTATTCTAAGAAAATGCCCACATGAAATGAAACTGCATCTTGTAAAGTTGTTGGAAAAGTATATGTTACAGATTTAAAACTAGTAAATGGAGACATAAAGAAAGAGCAAGTAGGTTATATCCAAGGGAGTTAGCTTAACAATCAATAAAGCGGGTAGGGGTGGCAAACGGACTGGTCGGGTCAGGTGGCATATAGGGTCTGGTTGAGAAGGGTAATGCAAGAACGGATAAATTATCCGATCCGAATCATATTTAATATGGGAAAAAATATGTTAACCGGCGAATAATATGAATATCCATATCATACATAACTTCTTGAATGTGATTACTTTTTGGAGAATTTCTAGTCTCCCAAACTAGAGGAATTTCCAATTTGAGACTTTGCAAATGTAAAAGTTAAACTTATTAGTTATTCATTGGTTATCTATTTTCTAAATGGATAGTATGATTTTATCTATATTTGATCCGTTTTTAAAAAGCTCATAAACCAACTCATTTTTTAGTGGATAATATGGATGTATAACTATTTTTAAAAAAAAAACTATTTTGCCATTACTAGGTAGAAATATTTGGTACTTGTATGGCAGGGGTAGTAGATAGTCGATGAAACTTGTGTTAGTAGAGGTGACATGTACTCAGTGAAATAATCGAAATATGCATGAAAATCATGAGAAACTTGTTTTGGTGGCATGTATTCAATGGTTTCTTTTTGCCTGTCCGCGTAAGTTTTGGTGGATAGAGTTACTCAATACATTATGATGGAAATAATAGAAACTCGACAAAACTTGTATTGTAAAGATAGCAAATACTAAAAATAATAATCAAGATGTGCACAAATTGATTCAGAGACCATGATATCAAGAAAAAAGAGAGCTAGTAGGTTTGACATAATAGAGCATATTGAAGATATTTCTTAACAATTAATTGTTATTTAAATTAGTTAATCTAAGTGATCACCCCCTCATCAGCGGCTAGTGCTCACCCTGACCAGGAAACAAGATTTTGCACTAATGCATGTTTTCTCTTCATATACGGTAAACTTGTCTTCATTTGAAAAAGTTTAATCACTTTATGAGCACATGATTAAATTGAGATGTATTTTATTTATCCTTTGGCTGACTTAAAAGGTCAATTTAAGCTTAGTTCGACTATTCTATCAGTATTTTTTACTTTCTACCCATATAGTTATCGAGTAATTTTGTTCATCAATTTTAAAAATTACCTTGTATTTTTTCTCTCTTTTGTGAAGTAAAACCTAATCTCCGAACTTTTTGTCCCACTTTATTGACCCGGCTATTCCACACTTGTGGAATTACACTGAGTCTGTTGTTGTTGTTTGTTGTTTATTAACCCAGCTACACACCTTTGGATGCCTCTTAGACTGCTAGCTAGCACAAGCCATGAGCTAGACCATAGGAAATATTGGTCGATATACCCTAAAATACCAACAACAACAACAACTACCCAGTATACTCCCACCAGGTGGGGTCTGGGGAGGGTAATATGTAGACGAGCCTTACCCCTACCCAAAAGGGCAGGGAGGCTGTTTCCGATCGACCCTCGGCTCATAAGATTAGAGGAAAAACAGTAATAAAACAAAAATAGAGACAAAAACAAAAATAAAAACAATAACAAAAATACCCTAAAATGGAATTGTTTCGTTCTCTTTTGGCACGAAAATAAAAATAAAAAATAAAAATTGAAAACTCTGCTCATGTGAGTTTGGATAAGCATTGTCCACTCCAAGCTGACATAAAGATGAGTATTGCAGTAAATTGACCGCCAGCGTAAAAATGTTCAATGTGATAAATGTTCTCAAATTAAAATGATAGAGTAGAATGGATACATAGTCCATCTAGTTTAAGATTAAAGTATTATTATTATTATTATTATTATTATTATTATTATTATTATTATTATTATTATTATTATTATTATTTTTTGAGAATATACCTTGCCTTGGTGGATGAGAGTGCAAATGTGACATATCATTTCCAAGTTTATGGATGGGGCCCTTTTATGGAATGAAGCTGCAGTGATAGGTGCATATGAGCATATACATGTTTTAGGGGCCACTTGTACTATATTGTTATTTATTTCCATATAAGAAAAAACTCATTTATGTGCAACACTTTGAGTGTAGTATGTCGAAGAACCACTCATTTTGTGGATGTCAAACAGAATAAATTCCAAACGTTTTAATTATGTAAAAGAATTATCACTAATGATTTGCTTTCATCCGTCTAAACCTTGGCGAGAGAGTTATCTGGTATATGTGCCGATGGTAGAAAACAAGTAACAATAACAATAATAACTAAGACTAACTAGTGGTGTTTGCGGAGAATAGTGTGCACGCAGACCTTCCCCTACCTTAGGATAGAGATGCTGTTTTCGATAGACCCTCGGCTCCCTCCCTCCATGAACTCCCCACCTTGTTCTTAGGGTGACTCGTACCCACAAACTCTTGGTTGGAAGTGAACGTGTTCACCACTTGAGCAACTCACTCTTTTCTGATAGAAAACAAGTACTCGATGGAATAGTCGAGGCACCCCAAGTTGTCTTGGAGGGAAGGATGCCGGGGGTCTATTTGGAAACAACCTCTCTATCCCAGCGTAGGGGTAAGGTCTGCGTACACACTACCTTCCCCAAGCCCCACTAAGTGAGATTATACTGGGTTGTTGTTCTGCATAGCACAAAACAACAACAAATCCAGTGAAATCGCACAAGTGGAATCTGAGAAGGGTAATGTATACGCAGATCTTACCCTACCTTATGAAGAAAGAAAGGTTGTTTCCGATAGATTCTGTACGGGCCACAAAGTACTTTCCAAATTTATATAAGAAAATCATCTATTTCTTGACTAAATTCAAGAATGACTTTTACCTTCCAACCCCAATGAGATTTTTAAAACTCAAGAAAATAGAGATTGAGAAATATCTAGTAAAGTTAGGTTTCAGCAAAATTGTCCCAATAAACAGTTGCGCTATTGGTTTTCAATTACATGACAATGTAATAACTGAAAGGTAAGTAGGCTTATCTGATCAGTGCTCACAACCTTTGATGACAATCTTTTGAGGTTGATTGATTATCAGACAACTTATGTTCATGGGAATCTTGTCAAAAGACAAGTGAAAAAGTAAGATATTTGTATATACCAAAAGCAAAAGGGTAAAAAAGTATACCTCTCTCTATCCTAAATATATCTTAATTTTACGCTCCGTTATAAACCCTTATTGTTAGCAAATTGTCTCGTATTTGTACTTGAGCCTAACAAAGTTACACCTGAAGTATAACAAAGATAAAATTTTATACCACAGTCAAAAGTAGAGCGTAAAAAATTTCACAAAGTGGGGTTTGAGAAGGGTAGTGCATATGCAGACCTTACCCCTACCCTAATATGACAAATAAACTGTTTCCAATAGACCCTCGGTTCAAGAATATAACGGATGATAAACTTAAGATATTTTGTATAGTAGTAAATTGTGACTTTTTCCTGTAACCTATGTATAGTTTCAGATGCTATTCCAAAGAGAAAACTATGATTGAATCATATGCTAATAAGATGAAGATGAAAGAGTGGAATGAGGGACCTGGAATTATTTCCTTTTCTTTTCTTTTTATATGTATAAAATCTCAGTGGCAAGTTATGAGCAAGTCACATCATTGAAAAAATGTAAATAAAATAATCATGTTATATTGATCACTTACTTGATCTCAAAAGCACTACACATTTTAGCAGTCTCCTAAGCATTATTGCTATTGTCCTTATCAAATGTCAATTAAAATCCAACATAAACATACCTTTTTAACCTTTTTCATTTTTTCGTGATACAATGTTTTTTATCTTTGTTTGTATATATAAAGTTTAGTGCAACTTTTCTCCGGACCCTGCATAAATACGAAATACTTTGCGCACCGAACACCCCTATAAAATGCTATAATTGTTGGAATATATACCATTAACCATGAGTTTAGTTTAGATATAATATTTATTATGAAATAATTATTTATTTAATAAAGTTTTAAATAGATCATATAATAGTATGTGTCCTTTGCTTATATAGTAGATGATTTAGTGTATAGAGTTTAGCTTATACACGGAAGATTAAATTATAGATTCTTATAAGTATAAAGTTTGAGTTCACAATCTAATGATAGAATTGGACAAACCATCAGAAATGATTGTAGCACAAGATTAAATATAATTCATCTTGATTATGGGAATGGTTTAATTCCAGCTTCTTGTGCTAGTATATTTTGCATGTATTGAACGGACCAGGTAGAGATAAGTATTTTATACTGACTTAATAAAATAAACTCTCTAGCCATTAAATATACTTATACTCTTAATCTTGATATAATTATTATTACTTGTGTATAGTATTATTGTTTTGATTTATTAAAAGGCGATATTCTTTCGTGGGTCAATATGCCTGGTAAATTGGATAATAACAATGTACATTGGCGAAGTAATAGTTAGTTGATGGAATCCATGTCTCGGTTTAGAGATTGATGATACACCTTTATGAAAACTTATAAGTTTTCATGTGTAAACTCGGTAGGTGGATTTTGTATCCGACACATGAAATAAGTTAAGCGAAAGTCTAAAGAAAAAATAATTAATAAATTAAATCGTCAGTAATTTAATTTAATTGATTCGTATCTGAATCTTAACATGAGGAGTTAAATAAGATTTAATGGATGAATTTAAAAATTGAATACGGAGTGCAATTATGAATTTTTAGTGGAATAAGTCGTAATTAATTAAGGTAGATATTAATTTCAAAAATTATAAATTAATTCAATAATTGGAAGCATTGTTAATTAAATTATGTTGTCCCTCCTGTGCTTAAATATATAAAAATAAAGGAATCCTTTTTCTGGTGGAAAAGAAAACTCAACAGGTTTTGGAAAGTGGTCTTAACCCTTAAAACGTGTGCTATAAAAACATAAGGTTTTCCACCTAGAAGGAAAAAGAGATGATAGCTGAAATTTTCAGCCAAGTTTTCCTAGAGATTTCGCCCACACGAAATTGCTATTTCCGGTATTATTTGGGTAACACAGTAGAAGACCGTGGAACGTTCGAGGATCACGATTGTGCGGGTGATGGAGACTCCATTGAGAAGTTATGGAACAGAAGGCTCACGTGGTAGAAGAGATATGTTCACGCTTCAAGAGGTAACCCGTGAAATCTCATTTATGCTAGTTGTATAGATTACATGTGATTTTGATACTGAGATTGCTTCCGCTGCTTATTATAATCCATCAAAATTAAGGGTATATAAAACCTAAGGTATCCTAAGACAAGGTTTTTGATCTTTGTTTGTATATATAAAGTTTAGTGCAGCTCTCCGGACCCTGCATGAATACGGAATACCTTTGCGTACCGAGCTACCCTATATATAATTCTATAAGGTTTAGAGTTTATAAATCCTAAACCCTAAGGTATCCTGAGACAATGTTTTTGATCTTTATTTGTATATATAAAGTTTAAGGTGCGGTCCTTCTTTGAATTGTGTATGAATACGGAATAACTCGTGTACCGAGCTGCCCTATATATAATGCTATAGCCTTATAATCTTTCTCCATTAAACCTTTTAACAAACTGAGTTTAAAGAGTTTATTGTTCAATGGGGATCCCTGAATCTCCTAGTCCACCTCATTTATATCCTCAAGCACTTCAACTTAAACTTTATCAAGCTTTCATCTTCTCAATTCCTATACTTTTTTCTATAATTTTATTTCTTTTGTTTTACTTGTTTTTTCTCAAAAGAAGGGCTTCTATTGGTTCTATTTCTCCTGCAGCAACAATTACAAGGAGTTCAACTCATGCTATTATTCATGTCAGTAAAAATCTCCTTGCTGATTAGTCTACGTTTAAATTTCATAATACTTCAAGAACCATAGTATATAAACTAAAAAATTGGTAATATGATAATAATTTTTATTTTTTATTTTTTATTTTGCAGGGTGAGGTAGATATAAAGGGGATGCTCAAGAACAAGCTTCCTGTAATATTATTTGATGAAGATTCAATGATGAGAGATTCACAGTAAGTTAACTTTTGTTTGTGCTACTGGGCAAATCCATATTCTTTATACAAAAAAATTGACAGGTCTGGTTCAAGAGTTTGAAGGAGGAGTTTTGGCGTAACTGATAAAGTTGCTGCCATGTGACCAGAAGGTCATGCGTCTGAGATGTGGAAACAACCTCTTGTAGAAATGCAGAGTAAGGCTGCATACAATAGACCCTTGTGGTCCGGCCTTTTTCCGGACCCAGCACATAACGGGAGCTTAGTGCACCGGGCTGCCATTTTTTAATTCAAGAATTTGAATGAGAGTCTTGGCATAACTGGTAAAGTTTTTGCTATGTAACCACGACGTCACGAGTTTGAGTCGTGAAAATAGTCTCTTGCAGAAATGCAGATTAAGACTACGTACAATAGATCCTTGTGGTCCGGTTCTTACCCAAATTTCACGCATAACGGGAGCAGAGTGTATCGTGCTGCCCTTTCTATGTTCAAGATTTCCATTTCATCCTTAAACTTTTGACAAAGTCCTTATAACTTTTTAACTACTTCATATCTTAGTTCACGACTATAATTTTTGAACATAGATAACGTAACTAAATCCTGCCAAAAGTTACAGATAAAAGGGTGCCTGGATTCTGATCATGATTTAGCTAATCCATGTGGTTCAAGGATTTGAATGGGAGCCTTAGCGAACTGGTAAAGTTGTTGTCAAGCGACCAGGATGTCAGGATTCGAGCTGTGAAAACAGCCTTTTACAGAAATTGTTGAGTTGTCCCACATCGGAGGGATTTGAGGTCCTTGGTCTCCTTATATGGCTTGGGCAATCCTCACCTCATAAACAAGCTTTTGGGTTGAGTTAGGCCTAAGGTCCATTCTTATCAGAAATACAGGGTAATACTGCGTACAATAAATCCTTGTAGTCCGGTTTTCCTAAACCTCGCGCATAGCGGGAGCTTAGTGCACCGGCTACCCTTTTACGTGGTTCAAAGATTTCAATATTTGAACATACTACAATGAGCATTTCGAATTCTAAGGGTGAATTTAAGGCAATATTGTCAACATAGTACTTACAATTATGAGGTAATTTCTCACAGGTGTTGTGTTTGCTTGGGAGAATTCGAAATCGAAGAAGAGTTACATCAGTTACCTTCCTGTAAGCACGTTTTCCACGTCGAATGCATACGCCATTGGCTTCGTTCGAATTTCTCGTGTCCTCTCTGTAGATGTCATATTACTATTTCAAGACAAAATCCACAACCTCAACAGCAACCAGCTTCTAATCTTGAACATAACAATCAAGTCAGATTAGATATTGAAGAGGAAAGCGAACAACGCGATAGAACGATTAACACAGCTAATATTAGCAGAGAAGAACAGAATGTGGTGATAATTGAAGAATTTTCTAGTGCTAGTTCATCCTCTACCACTGCTGAAAATAGTGAAAGAGATTATTCAAATGTAGAAACTCTTGTTATCAGTATTAAGGCCTAATTTTACTGCATTTCTGGAATGATAGATTAGCACAGAAGTTTAGGGCAGGAGCGGAGGCAGGGGGCGTAAGGTTATTCACCCGAACACCCTTTGCTGAAAAATTACACTGTATATACAAGGTAAAATATATTTTTTATTTTTATATATTAAGTTTTGAACACCCTTGACACAAGGCAAATGCTTGGCTCAGTGGTGCGTTCAAAATGTGTAGAAGATCGCATGTTTGATTCCCGTGAACTGCAATGCAATTTTTTTTGAACACCCTTAATATATATTCTGCCTCCGCCACTGGTTTAGGGGATACCGTTTTATACATATCAGAATCTGATTATTAGATGGAACTTTGCAAAATCATGCTTTTATTTACTTCACAGTAAAAAGAAGGAAAAAGAAAAGCACAAAAAAGTGTTGCATATATTACACAGTATAAGATATGAGATTACTGCATGGGTCAAAATCCGGTTTAGAATTTTTGAAATAAAATAATACCAAGAAAAGCGTTTTCGACCCGTCTTGGGTCGAGGTGGATCACGAAGCAGTGAGGCCCATAGCCGAAGAGTCAACATGAGTCGAGGTCCAGGTGCCAGTCATGGTCGAGCTCGAGCACCGTCAATAAAGCTGTAACTACTAGTTTTCAAAATAATATATTAAAGGAAATATTCTATGGATATTGTGTACTACTAGAGTTTTACTAGGAATCCTTAATCGTTTAAGGTTATGTTGTTCAACCATTGACGAGTGAAAAGTTTTTCGTTCCACCTTTTGCCTATTAAATTATTCCTCTTAATTTACATGAGTGCCGTTATATTATCATTTATTGAAAATCATCTACATAATACTACAATTCTTGATGGAAAAGGATATTTATTGTTGAAAATAAAATTAAAATAAACTTAATTTTGTAACAATTATTTGGGCTTAAGAAATTATAAAGAGCCCAATTCCGGAACATTCTAGGCAACTCTAGATTCCGGAACGTTCTAGAGAACTCTAGTCCATTTGAGCTTGGAAATACTCTAGAATTCTCCATAGAATTCTAGCACATGTACCTAGCTAGAAAGTAATAGAACTCTCTAGACTCTCTAGAATTCTCCATAGAATCCTAGCACATGTACATAGCTAGGAAGTGGTAGAACTCCCTAGACACTCTAGAGCTTGGCAAGCCTCCCCTATAAATATGGGATGGCATTTGGCATTTGTATAACACACAACACACAACATATCAAGCCAAAAAATCAAAAACAAGTTTGAGTAATAAAAGTTTCTCTTCTCCAAAATCTTTCTACTCTTCCAAAAATTCCCTTAGCCTAAAAGCCTCCCTCCAAATATTAATAGCAATCCTCTTCCAACAAAGTGGTATCAAAGCCACAAGATTCTAACCAAAAATTTCTAAAACCATGGCAAATGGTGTTGCATCCTTCCAAGTTCCTATGCGCAACAAGAGCAACTATGATAATTGGAGTATCAAGATGAAGGCTCTCCTAGGTGCACATGATGTTTGGGATATTGTAGAGAAAGGCTATAATGAGCCCCGAGATGAATCTACATTATCCCAAACTCAAAAGGATGGTGTGACGGATTCAAGAAAGAGAGACAAGAAAGCTCTCTACCTCATCTACCAAGCATTGGATGATGATGGGTTCGAGAAGATCTCAAGTACAACCACTGCTAAGGAAGCGTGGGAGAAACTCCAAACGTCTTGCAAAGGTGCCGAGCAAGTAAAGAAGGTACGTCTCCAAACATTAAGAGGAGAATTTGAGTCTTTACATATGAAAGAAGGGGAGTCCATTTCCGACTATTTTTCAAGAGTTTTGGTGGTTTCAAATCAAATGAAAAGAAATGGTGAAAAATTGGAAGATGTTAGAATTATTGAGAAGATACTCCGGTCATTAACTTCCAAATTCGAGCATATTGTCATAACAATTGAAGAAACTAAAAATTTGGAGGAGATGTCGATTGATCAATTACTGGGATCCTTACAAGCATATGAAGAAAAACATAAGAAAAAACAAGATATAGTGGAGCAATTATTCAAGATGCAAATAAAAGATAAGGAAGAAAATATCGGAAATGGACGAGGTCAATATGGAAGAGGTCGTGGTCGTGGACGAGGTCGAGGCCATGGACGTGGACGAGGAGGTTTCAACAATAATGAAGAAAGAAGAGAATACCCAAGTCGTGGGAGAGGCAACCAAGGTGCAAGGTACGATAAATCTCAAATCAAATGTTATTCTTGTCAAAAACATGGACACTATGCTTCACAATGTAGAGGGTCTCAAACCAAAGTCGAAGAGACTGCCAACCTTGTGGAGGATAAGGGCCAAAAAGACGTGACCCTACTTCTAGCATACAAAGGAGAAGAAGGGAGACAAGACAACACTTGGTACCTTGACACCGGGGCGAGCAACCATATGTGTGGAAAGAGGAGCATGTTCGTAGAGCTCGACGAATCGGTGAGTGGTAATGTCTCTTTTGGTGATGAATCCAAAATACCAGTGAAAGGCAAAGGTAATATCCTAATCCGCTTGAAGAATGGAAATCACCAATTTATCTCAAATGTCTACTATGTGCCCAACATGAAAAATAATATATTGAGTTTGGGGCAACTCTTAGAAAAGGGCTATGACATTCACATGAACGATCATAGTCTTCTCATAAGAGATAATGAAAATAATTTAATCACTAAAGTGCCTATGTCCAAAAATAGAATGTTCTTGTTGAACATTCAAAATGATGTTGCAAAGTGTCTAAAAGCTTGCTACAAAGATGTATCTTGGCTTTGGCATCTTCGATTTGGGCACTTGAATTTTGGAGGCTTGGAGCTACTATCCAAAAAGGACATGTTGCGAGGACTACCATCCATTAGCCACCCCGATCAACTGTGCGAAGGATGCCTACTCGGAAAGCAATTTCGGAAGAGTTTTCCAAAGGAGTCAAGCTCGAGAGCCAAAAGCCATTGGAGCTCATACATACCGACATATGTGGTCCTATCAAGCCAAGCTCCCTCGGTAAAAGCAACTATTTCCTTCTATTTATTGATGATTTTTCTAGAAAGACATGGGTGTATTTCTTGAAGCAAAAATCGGAGGCATTTGAAGTATTCAAGAAATTCAAAGCGGCAGTGGAGAAAGAAAGTGGACTACATATAAAGGCCATGAGATCCGATCGTGGAGGCGAGTTCACTTCTAGAGAGTTCCAGAATTTTTGCGAGGAGCATGGAATAAGGCGTCCATTTACAGTACCAAGGTCCCCCCAACAAAATGGAGTGGCGGAAAGGAAGAACCGGACAATTCTAGACATGGCGCGGAGTATGCTAAAGAGCAAGAAGCTACCAAAGGAATTCTGGGCCGAAGCAGTAGCGTGTGCAGTCTATCTACTCAACCGATCACCAACAAGGAGCGTGTGGGGAAAGACACCACAAGAAGCTTGGAGTGGAAGGAAGCCAGGAATCTCCCATCTAAGAGTCTTTGGAAGCAAAGCATACGCACATGTACCTGACGAGACACGGAGCAAGCTCGATGACAAAAGTAAGGCGTTCATCTTTATCGGGTATGATTCCAACTCCAAAGGCTACAAATTATATAATCTAGATACTAACAAGCTTGTGATAAGTCGGGACGTGGAGTTTGATGAAGAAGGAGAATGGAATTTTGGTTCTCACGAGGACTTTAATTCCATTATTCCAACCGAAGAAGAAGAACAAAGATATACAGCAGAGGATGCCCATCGAGAGCTAACTACTCCACCTACCTTGCCAACAGCAGTTCAAGATGACTCGCCACCATCGTTTCTGAATGAAAGGAGTGAGGAACGCGTAAGGAGTTTGGAAGACATTTATGAAGACACTGAAAGGTTAGAGGACCTAACTCTTCTTTGTCTATTTGCTGATTGTGAACCAGTTACCTTTGAAGAAGCCGTACAAAGTAAGAAATGGCGAGATGCAATGGATGAGGAGATCCAGTCCATCGAAAAGAACGACACCTGGGAGCTGACTTCACTTCCAAAAATGAAAAAGGCGATCAATGTCAAGTGGGTGTACAAGGCAAAGAAAAACTGTAAGGGAGAAATCGAAAGATACAAGGCGAGGATTGTTGCAAAAGGATACAGTCAAAGAGCCGGCATCGACTATGACGAGGTATTTGCCCCTGTAGCCCGTTTAGAAACTGTAAGACTAATCATTTCCCTGGCAGCTCAAAATAAATGGAAGATACACCAAATGGATGTAAAGTCGGCATTCTTGAATGGAGTCCTTGAGGAAGAAGTTTACATTCGACAACCTATGGGCTATGAGGTGAAGACGCAGGAAGACAAAGTCTTAAGATTGAAGAAGGCGTTATATGGACTAAAGCAAGCACCAAGGGCGTGGAACAGTAGGATCGACAAGTACTTGCAAGAAAATGACTTCGCCAAATGCCCACATGAGCATGCGCTCTATGCCAAGATGAAAGATGGAGATATCTTGATCGTTTGCTTGTACGTGGATGATTTGATCTTTGCAGGAAATAACCAAAGGATGATCGATGAGTTCAAGCAAGCGATGGCTAAAGAGTTCGAGATGACCGACATTGGGCTTATGGCGTACTATCTTGGCATTGAAGTCAAACAACTTGAGGATGGAATTTTCATCTCACAGGAGTGCTATGCGAAGGAGATCCTAAAGAAGTTCAAGATGGATGATTGCAACCCAGTCAAGACACCGGTGGAGTGCGGGATCAAGTTGTCGAAGCATGATGAAGCTGAGAAAGTGGACACGACGATGTTCAAGAGCTTAGTTGGGAGCTTACGATATTTGACTTGCACGAGACCCGACATTCTCTACGCCACCGGCCTCATAAGTCGCTACATGGAGAATCCAACTACTACACACTTGAAGGCTGCAAGAAGAATTCTCCGCTACCTCAAAGGTACAATCAACTTTGGCTTGTTCTATTCAACTTCTAATGATTATAATTTTGTTGGTTATAGCGATAGCGATTGGGCAGGAGACATTGATGATAGAAAAAGTACCACGGGCTTCGTGTTCTTCATGGAGACACCGCCTTCACTTGGATGTCCAAGAAACAACCAATTGTCACTCTATCCACATGTGAAGCTGAGTACGTTGCCGCTACCTCCTGTGTATGTCATGCAATTTGGATGCGAAGTTTGCTAAAGGAGCTCGGATGGCCACAAGAAGATCCAACTACAATTTGCGTCGATAATAAGTCGACGTTGGCGTTGGCGAAAAATCCGGTGTTCCATGATCGAAGCAAGCATATTGACACACGCTATCACTACATAAGAGAGTGCATCACAAGAAAGGATGTACAAGTAGAGTACGTGAAGTCCAAAGACCAAGTTGCGGATATCTTCACCAAGCCACTCAAGCAAGAGGACTTCATCAAGTTAAGAAGTTTGCTTGGAATGACAAATCAAGTTTAAGGGGGGTTGTTGAAAATAAAATTAAAATAAACTTGATTTTGTAACAATTATTTGGGCTTAAGAAATTATAAAGAGCCCAATTCCGGAACATTCTAGGCAACTCTAGATTCCGGAACGTTCTAGAGAACTCTAGTCCATTTGAGCTTGGAAATACTCTAGAATTCTCCATAGAATTCTAGCACATGTACCTAGCTAGAAAGTAATAGAACTCTCTAGACTCTCTAGAATTCTCCATAGAATCCTAGCACATGTACATAGCTAGGAAGTGGTAGAACTCCCTAGACACTCTAGAGCTTGGCAAGCCTCCCCTATAAATATGGGATGGCATTTGGCATTTGTATAACACACAACACACAACATATCAAGCCAAAAAATCAAAAACAAGTTTGAGTAATAAAAGTTTCTCTTCTCCAAAATTTTTCTACTCTTTCAAAAATTCCCTTAGCTTAAAAGCCTCCCTCCAAATATTAATAGCAATCCTCTTCCAACATTTATTACATAGAATCATTGTTGCCCTCGTAAACAATTTATTACATGAGACTATTATTTTTAACTAAGATTAGCCAATGTTTGACTAAAATTAATTATTTGAACCAAGGTATACGTTTTTGGGTCAAAGAATTACATATAACAATTTTTTGTTTTGTTTTGGTAAGACATATGAGGGTCAGTCTTTTTTTTTTTTTTGAAGCGAAAGAAAAAGAATATTGGATTGAAATTGGAAAAAAAAATTGTCGGAAAATCGAAAAATCATAATTTTATTCTTACAAAAAACATGGACAACAAGGGCAAGAGAAAACTGGATGAAGAAACAGATTCAAAAAAGGAATCAAATAAACCACCAAATAGCTGGTTCGAATTAAAAATCAATACTCATGTTTATATTACAGGATTACCAAAAGATGTAACAGTTGAAGAAATAATTGAAGTTTTTTCAAAATGTGAGATTATAAAGGAAGATCCAGTAACACAAAACCCTAGAGTGAAGATTTATTTCAGCAAAGAAACTGGAAAAAAGAAAGGCGATACGTTCGTTACGTATTTGAAAGAGTCTTCTGTTGATTTAGCAATTAAAATATTTGATGGTACGCCATTACGGCTAAGTGAAAAGATTCCAATGAAAGTTGCGCGAGCAGAGTTTAAGCAGAAAGGCGAAAAGTTCGTACCAAAGGAAATTGAAAAGAATAAAAAGAAAAAAATTGCAAAAAATTGAACAGAGGATGCTTAGTTGGAGGGGTCGCGATGATATCTTTAGCTACAGTTATACTTCGGTATATGTTTACACCATTTGAATTGAAAGAGGATGAGAATTTATGTTCTGAGTGTTGGAATATATACTATTAACCATGTGTTTGGTGTAGATATACTATTTATTATGAAACAACTGTTTATTCAGTTTTAATAAAGTTTTAAATAGATCATATATTAGTCTGTGTCCTTTGCTTATATAGTAGATGATTTAGTGTATAGAGTTTAACTTATATACGGAAAATTAAATTATCGGTTCTTATAAGTATAAAGTTTGAGTTCACAATCTAATAATGGAATTGGACAAACCATCAGGAATAATTGTAGCACAAGATTAAATAATGAAAATGGTTTAATTCCAGCTTCTTGTGCTAGTACATTTTCTATGTATTGAACGGACCAGGTAGAGATAAGTATTTTATACTGACTTAATAAAATAAACTCTCTAGCTATTAAATGTGCTTATACTCTTAATCTTGATATAATTACTATTAGCTGTGTATAGTATTATTGTTTTGATTTATTAAAAGACGAGATTCTTTCGTGGGTCAATATGCCTAGTAAATTCGATAATAATAATGTACATTGCCGAAGTAATAGTTAGTTGATGGAATCCATGTCTCGGTTTAGAGATTGACGATACACCTTTATGAAAACTTATAAGTTTTCATGTGTAAGCCCGGCCGGGTGGATTTTGCATCCGCCACATGAAAAAGTTAAGCGAGAGTCTAAAGGAAATAATCAATAAAATAAATCGTCAGTAATTTAATTTAGTTGATTCGTATCTGAATCTTAACATGGAGAGTTAAATAAGATTTAATGGATGAATTTCAAAATTGAATAAGGAGTGCAATTATGAATTTTTAGTGGAATAATTCGTAATTAATTATGGTAGATATTAATTTCAAAAATTATAAATTAATTCCATAATTGGAAGCTATGTTAATTAAATTCTATGGTCCCTACTGTGCCTAAATAATAGGAAATAAAGGAATCCTTTTTCTGGTGGAAGAGAAAACCCAGCAGGTTTTGGAAAAGGGCCTTAACACTTAAAACTTGTGCAATAAATACATAAGGTTTTCCATGTAGAGGGAGAGGTACATGGTGGCTGAAATTTTCACCCAAGTTTTCCCAGAAATTTCGCCCACACGAAATTGCTATTTTCGGTTATTATCTAGGTAACACAGTAAAGACCGTGAAACGTTCGAGGATCACAATTATGCGGGTGATGGAGATTCCATTGAAAAGTTATGGAACAGAAGGCTCACGTGGTAGAAGAGATATGTTCACGCTTCAAGAGCTAACCCGTGAAATCTCGTTTATGCTAGTTGTATAGATTAATGTGATTTTGATAATGGGATTGCTTCCGCTGCTTATTATAATCCATCACTGAGATAAAGGAAGATGTTCGAGAGGAGTGTTTAAAGTTTGGGCCCGTGGGATTAGTCAAGGTGTGCGAAAATCACTCACAGGGTGTTGTTTTGGTTAAATTTAAGGATCGAAGGGATGCTCGTCGATGTATTGACGCGATGAACGGGCGATGGTTTGCTGGTAGACAAATTAATTCTAGTGAAGATGATGGAAGTGTTAATCATGCTTTAGTTCGAGATTTAGATGAAGAAACTGATAGATTGGAGAAGTTTGGAACTGAACTTGAAGCTAGTTCATCTACAGTGGCGGATCCAAAATTTTGTGCAGATGATAGCACCGTGACGAGCCCAAAATTTTTTCGCAGACGACAACCACTAGTAAGAGAGGCAGTCAAACTCTTTTTTTTGTTCACAGCAGGGCCTCAAACAACACGATTTTGAATTATTATTTTCCTTTCTGGAATGATTATCTGCTATAACATAGTTCACAATTTGTTAAATTTTACAAGCAATATATGAAACAATGTAGCAAATTTAGCAAATTACGTAAATTGCTTGCTTGTTTGACAAACCACTATAAACTAACTAAACAATAAACTAACTAAACAATAAACTAGTTTAAAACTAAATAAAATTTTGGTTCATAATTGTAGGTCCGCCTCTGTTCATAGATACGCTTTTTCATGTGGAAATAATAGCAACACCAATTTTTCTTGCTATTCAATCAATATGTCTATGCATTTTTTGAATAGAAATTCGTTTTTTTGAAAGATTTTGACTTTCGTACTTTGACAGGTTTTTGACACCTCGGAAAAAGAGCTCAATCTAATGCACTCCAACTAGAAGCGAAACCTATTTACACATTAATTAGAGAAACTAGCAAATATCAGTTCTCGAACAATTTAGATTTCATACTACAACTTTAAATTATTCAACAACATAGTTGATTCAAATACAATATAATATAAAGAAATACAACAATATATATTCTATGAGATCTCCATGATCCTTTTATTTCTGAATATCAACTAAATCTAATTTTGACTTATTCAGCTAAACCTAAGTAGTAAGACTACGAGAACACTACTTCTTTGTAAATACTTTATTGCTAAGCTAGTGAATACAATCACCAAAAATCCAAAATAAATAACAACAATAACAACAAACTCAGTATAATTTCATAAGTAGAGTCTGGAGAGGGTAGTGTGTGCGTAGACCTTACCTTCATCTGAAAAATACAGAAGTTGTTTCCGATAGATACTCAGCTCAAAGGTTCAAAAGGGAAAAAAAGAAGAAAAAACTTCTTTGTTGTTACACACTTCTTAGAAGAAAAGCAAATGCTATATAGAGAATACCAACAAGAAATGTGGAGAAAATAGTGACCTTTGTAGGCATCCTTCCTTTATCAGCTCTCAAAATCATAGCTTCATAAATTGGCAAACAATTTATTACTACAAAACCAGCAATAAACATTTGGATAAAGAGATCATCCAAGCTTTGATCACCCTTGAAAATATCTGCTAATGCTTTGAGAAATGCTACTAAATTGATTATTGCTGCTGTTGCTAACATAACGAACATAGGCGAAACAACCCCAAACTCGAATATTCCTTGATGATACCTTTTACCTTGGTCATCATCCATTACTTTACTTGTCAAACTGAACCCTTGTGTAGCCATGCCTAAGTGTTTAGTTACATACTCAATTGTTCCAAATAGAAAAGATGTTAATCCTCTTATCGTCCACATTCTTTGGTCATTCCACCACCTTTTCCATGTCCCTTTAGCGGACATAAATACCAAAATATCTTGCCCGTACGCTCCAAGAAATAGAAAAATGTACAAGAAAAACCATGAATCTGAAACCTGCGGCCAATATTTTAAAAGAAATACAATTTTAGATAATCATATGTTATATCAAGTGGCGGAGACAGGATTCCGTTAAGGGAATTTTAAAAAAAAGTTAAAAAATAAAAAAGGACTATGGCTAGTAGGAATCGAACAAGTGCCCTCACAAAGATTGAACGTGCTTGACTATTGAGTTATGCTTTCAAGCTATGTCAAGGGATTCACAATATAATATATAGTGGTATAAAATAGATTTTATTTTATATATACAGTGTAATTTTTCGGCAAAGGGGGTCGGGTGAACCTCCTTCCGCCCCTGTCTATAAGAAACAACAACAACAAACAACAATATACCACGTGTAGTCTACAAGTGGGGTATGAGGAGGGTAAAGTATTTATCAAACCTTATCCCTGTCTTTAAGAAGGCAAAAAGACTGTTTACATTAAACCGTCGGCTCAAGAAGAAAAAGGGGAGGGGCAATAACAAGCAAACCAATCTGACAATCGAAGCGAAAATATAAAACCAACATTACGAAATACAATCAGAAAATCGAAACAAAAGACAGCAACAAGTAATAACTGAAATATAGGGATACGAAAAACACTAAGTGACGTATCAAGAACTAATTTTACTAAACACCATGTATTTTTACTTGCTATATTTTGTACATAACTTAAATTGGTGCATACCTTTGGAAAGATGGGAACCCCATTGAGCAGAGTAAGTTGAGGAATGATGGCGTATAGAGAAATTGGTATTGACCAAATGGGCCAAAATGCATAGTGAGCATAACAATGGGCCATAACAAAGCCCATGGACCGAACACCAAAAGTTAATGGGCTATATTTTGAGAAACCAACTTCAAGTAGGCCCACAGACCACCTCTTGTTTTGGCTGACCACATCATGGAGAGAAATAGGTACATCTCCTAAAAATGCAGGCCTTTTAGGATTGCAAAACACTGATTTCCAACCTTCACATTGAAGTCTATAACCTGTGTAGTAATCCTCCACTAGTGATCCATACCTAAAGCCCATCTGCATAATTTAGATAGAAATGTATATTTTTAGCTGCTCCAAAAAAAATATCCGTTAAAATATGGTATGTTTTTGTATATATGTATATTATATATTTTTTTGTTAGAAAATGGCAATTAGTTTCGGTCGATTGGACAATTTAATTTTTTAGCGTAATTTTGAATCTGTTAGCTCATCGCAAGGATATATATATATGGAAACCCCTCTATAACAACCTCTTTATAATAGCCTCGTTTGTTCAAAATATTTTTTTTTGGATGTTATAGCGAAGTGCTGCTATAGAGAACATATATTATAACATAATATGAAAATTGGTTCCGGAATAGTTTGACTTTTATATTGAAGTGTTGTTATATAGGGATGATGTTATAGAGAGATGTGACTGTCTTTATATATATATATATATATATATATATATATATATATATGAATCTGTGCGCGTGTGGCAAGTTCAAATGATTGCCACAAAAAAATTGTTGTTACAGTTATACACCACATTCACTGACTTTTGCTCTTGTTGCTTCGGCTGTAGCAACTTTTTTCGTGGCAAAAAGATCTTACATATGGCAAGTTCGAACTGATGAAGTTGGTTCGAACTTGCCATATAAATATATTTGATCTCATGGCAAGTTGAACCACTTGCCACGAAAAAAGTTGTCAGTGAAGTTAAAATGTGACAAAAACATTTTATTGAAGGTTTAGGTAATATTCAGTATAAAAACTTACCTTGGAACCCCAATAACTTTTATTCTCATAGTTGCAACTTGCTACTTGATGGGCTAGCTTTAAGATTTCTTGGGCCTGAATGGGCTTCTTCACCTCATGATCTGGGAATAATTCTGGAATTTCAGGTTTCTCGAACAAAGATGGATTCCCAAAGAAAGCCCGACGACGGAAAAAGCATCCAGTTCCAACATAATTGGGCCCGTGTAGCCCATCCATACCCAGTGGATTTGTATGAAATAGGCCTTTTAGTTCACTACCATAAATATCAGAATCATTAAGCCCATGAAATCGTTGAGGAAACTGGACATAGGCTAAATTGGGCCGTAATGTTTGGTCCAAAAAATAGCACAAAGCCCGTTTAGGTGTTGATGGATCATTAGAGTACATGTCACAATCCAACGTCAAAATTATTGGTGCATTCGTCATAATTCCCGATACTCGAAGCTATAAAAAATAATTTACACAATCAGGTCACTTAAAAGATAATTACATATAACTATATATAAACGTAAGTATTATAATAAAAAAAAAGATTACAATAACTTGTTGTAACGACTAAACTATGTTGATTTTGTAAAAATTATTTATACTGTCAATATATAATATTTGACGAGATTTTACTTACCAAAGCATTGAGGGCACCTGCTTTAAAATGATGAGGGGAATTTTTGCTTTTCTCTCTTGAAAGATAAATAAGATTTGGCATTCCGTGACCTTCTATATATCTATCTTTGCCACTTTCTAATAATACCTGCTCCAATCATTTTAGGCAAATGTAGACTATTAGCGGTTGATGCAGACAGGGGCGAAGTCACCTTTTGTTAAGGATGGTCAACTCGAGATATTACAAAAAATTACATTGTGTATATAAGTAAAATATTCGATTTAAATATATATAATATATATTGGAAAATTACACTGTGTATATATGTTAGAAACTTCTGTTTACTTCTTTCAAGTCTAAACACCTTTGGAAAAATTTATGGCTTCGTCACTGGATACAAATGCCATGCATGCAAATGCACTTACTGTATATATGTGTATATAAATAGTGAAGTGTTGTTATAGAGAACACATATTATAACATAACAGCAAATTGGTTCCGAAAAAATTTGACATTTATAGTAAAGTATTGTTATATAGGGATGCTGTTATAGAGAGGTGTGACCGTGTAATAAACCTGAATAATAGAGGGATGGTTATGGCGAGTAAATCCAGCAGTCCAATATTTGCTAAAAATTTGACGTTCTTCCTCGCTGTTAATATAATCTTCCTCCACTTTTCCCCTCTCAACCACATTTTTTATCCTCGTTTTCATGTTTTCGTACATCAACTGCACAAAAAGGAAAAAAACACTATAAATTGTTAAATTCCCTTTATTGGCAATCGAAATTTATGAACCAGCACATGATAATTACAACAAACATTATATATATATATATATATATATATATATATATATATATATATATATATATAATTAATTCGTTATTTTGCGATATATATAATGAGTGATGACACAAAATATCTGATTCATGCCATGGCTATAACGTCAGAAGGATTGAATTCAAAGCAAAATGACAAAGAGAAATAGAATGGAATATATTAAGATAAATGTTGAAATTAAATAAACTTAGGACTGAGACTAGTCAAGAAAATTGTGCAAGTTGCTTATCCTACGTACACAAATTAGCTATTATTCTCTGTGATTTCCTTGCCCCTATGTCCCTTCAATGATTGCTATAGACAATGAATATACCAAAATATACTAGAAATTAACCTAATGTCTTTTTCTTTCTTTTTCAAATTTATTTTTTGTGCCTTTCTCATCTTTGTACTTAAGGACGGATCCAGCCTATTATATATTAATTTTCGTGAACAGGGGCAGAAAGGGGTTTATCCGACCACATTCACTGGAAAATTACACCGTATGTAAGACAAAATCTATTTTTTATATTTATATATTATATTTTGAACCCCTTAATACAACTCAAAAGTGTAACTTAGTGGTCAAGGGGGTTCAAAATCTTCCTAAAGACATAGGATCAATTTCCACTAGCTAAAAAATTTTTAACTTTTTTTTTAACCCCTTCGTGGAGATCCTACTTTCGTCACTGTTCATAAACTCAATAGTTTTTTGTACATATCATATATATGTGTTAAAAAATTATTAAATATTCATAATTTTTTATATTTTAGTAGTTTTTTTTTTATTGCCAACCCAATTATTTATTTTATTTTTACTTAAGGCCGCTATGAAATTCATAAATTTTAAATCTTGAAGTATAGGTTTTTCTCATGTAATTAACAAAGAGTTGTGCAACGTCCTGTTATGGGGTAAAAATGGCAAATAGTGCAAGGGTCTCTATCTAAATCCCATCTCTGTGGACATTTAACGTACACCACACATGCTTGAATTTTCATCACAAAGTAAAACTAATAATAATAAAACTTTATATTAAAATAATCGCATTATAGTTCAGATGACACATATTTTCAAGAACTACGGGCATGCACCAATAACTTGAACTTTAATATAAATAGGAGATCAAATGACTAATTATGTCTTAATATGAAGTCAAAACAAGCATATTATGTTAAAATAAAACTTAATATAATACTCAAAAAGAGGAATACACTATATACATGTCTCCAAACTCTAATCAGCTGGAGAAGTCGAGGATTATTGGTAACTTATCAATCACGAATATATTTAAATATCATGTTATAATTCGTAAAGTTAATACATTGATTGTGAAATTATTTTATATTAGGATAGTATTTAATAAAGGACAGTCCGGTGCGGGGAAGGGCTGGATCACAAGGGTCTAGTGTATGCAGTTTTACCTTGCATTTCTGCAGAAGGCTATTTCTACGGCTCGAACCTGTGACCTCCTGGTCACATGTGATTATCTCTTAGATATATCCAGAGGCGGACCCATGTGTATGGGTAAGGGGTCACCGGACCCTGTAAACTTCGGATGAAATTCTGTATATGTTATATATATACCTTGAAAATGGTTAATTTAAAAGCCTTTAGGGGATACTAGTTGAACAGAATAATGTATCCCGTGCCGTAAAAATTCTGTGTCCGCCACTGGGTATATCAAACTTAAAGACTTTATGAAGATCTTATGTCAAAGCTTTAGGATTTTTCACGTAAAACATATTAAAACAGCTGAAACTAAAACTTAAAATGGAATTATAAAAATAAATTAAAAAGAGCAAAACAAAAAAACATACCTTAATTTTCTGTGTCTCAGAATTTTCATAATAATTCGAACTAAAATACGCATCTGGACACCTTTCAACTATTTTATTTTCCCTACAAAATGGCAACCAAAATACAGCAAATTTTGCAGCTTCTATAAAAGCAAACAACGTAAGCTCGGAACCTCCATCATCAGAAACATAAACTGAAATTTTCTCAATCGGATAATCATACGCCATAACTGATAACGCCGTATTCACGACGTCCAACGGCGGCTCCTTATAAGGATCCGCCGTACAAATAAATATATCAAGTGCCGGAAAATTTCCGGCACTAAAATTTTTTAGTTTTTCAGGATATTCAGTACGTGTTAGTGGACACATACGAAAAGATTGAATGGTTGACCACATAAAGGCTAGAATTAAATCGGAAATTAATAGTAAAAATAATATGGAGAAAGAGATAAAGGAAGTGGAGTTTATGAGTCTGAGTGTGTGGTTACAGAAAAGAGCTAGGATGGCAAAAAGGTAAATAAGTGCAAATGCACGGTTGAGGATGAGCTGTAGAGGTTTCGCTTCGAGGGAGTGAAGACCGCCGTTGACGGTGGTGGTTGTGGCGGTGCCGGTGGTTGTGGTATCCATATTTGGGTGGCGCTGATGCCTAAAGTGTGTTTTTAGAGTCGATGGACTGATAGTGGTGAGCAGCCCTGCTATTTATAGCAAATTATGTACGTCTTTGGAAAATACTTTAGTTTTTAATTGGTAAAAATAATTAAAAAAATGATATTTTATAGCTGCTGTAAAAATAATATCGGAAAAATATATAAAATTTATATATATATATATTCTATATGTCATATAAACAATTTATACACTTTTTCGGCTACAAGTTATAAATAATTTCTAATGCCGGCCCAAAAATAAAAAGGTATTTGAAGCGAAAAAAAGGAAAGAGAAAGTTCAAAGTAATTGAAGTTGTGATTGCATATAATTTTTTTTAAACCTCCCTTTGCTTGCATATAACTGTTCGAAATTTGATCAACATTTTAAAATGTATTTTTTTTTATCATATTGACGTGAGAAGAATTGCACCTTATAGCAATTTTCGTATAGTTTTTAAAAATTTAAATATTAATTTTAATAAATTGAAATAATCTAATTTAGCTTCAAATATTAATTAAACTGACTCTTCATAAATAAAATGTATTATATTAATTGAAATAAAAGGAGCATAAGTTTTCGAATAACGAGATATGGTTTTTGTTTTTAAAATAGATTATAAAAGGAAAGAATGTAAAATAGAACAAATGAGTATACTCAGATTTTTTTATCATAACAACACTTCATAATAATCATTTACTATAAAAGTTAAATTTTTTTTTTGAAATCAATTTTTATATTATGCTATCATATATGTTCTCTATAAGAATATTTTATTATAGCAATTAAAAAATATCAAAACAAATAAAACTGTTATAAAAATATTTGACTATTAGCAAGTCTAAAAATGTAAATATGTTATTTATTCCAAAAAAAATAATATTAAGATTCTCTGCGTTCCTGTGATATGTTGGACCATATCTCGATAAGAAAAATCATGTTTTGTCACGTATATTACGTAGAAGGAATCCAATAATTCAAACAGTTAATATATTGAAATTCTCTTTTCTATTTTTGGGTAAAAACACATTACATGGACCATGGTGATTTTCGAATTCATTTATTTTGCTCTGTTTTATGCAAATTAGACTTTATTCATGCGTTGAACACTAAGCTATCGTTTGGTCATAAATTTCAAATTTATTTTAAAAAATTTAATTTTGGTAAAGTTTAATTTGAAAATGAAAATGTGCTTGGACATATATTTTCAAAATATATTTCCCAAATTTATTTTTTAAAAACATGTATATAATTCCCAAGTTTTGGGATTTTGGCCCAAAATCGGCAATTGGGGTGATTTTGAGTTTTTTTTTTTTTGGCAATCCACTAGGCATAGCCTAGGGCTAAATTTTTATTAATAAAAACGAGAATTACAAAAATTACAATGAAATAACCTTGTCCGGAGGTTTTACGTAATGGAATAATAAAGTTTGACTGTTACATTAATCCTATTACCTAGATTAAGTAAAATACTCAGGCTTTGTATCACAAAATGTATACTAAAATTAAACAAATGAGTGCAAGTCTTGTAATTGTATGGTTGTTCAATGCTTGCTCTATCGTGCACGTGCAATGGCACTTTCCTCCCTCAAGGGAATGAGCACAATGTGCTAATACCACCCAAAGAGGTCGTACTGAGTGGCAATGCAGTAGTACACGGACGCGTTGATGCCATGAAGATACTCTTTCGTCCATTAACCTGCCCCGCCATTTGAGTTCCAGTTGTATGGGTTGGTCTTGCATCTTCCAGTTCATTATTGAAGTCATAATGGTCACCACATTAAACATCTCATGCTTACTTACTGTTTGTTTCCAACTGCCCATGTTTCCTTTTGCATGACTAATAATTCACTTGAACATTTCTATGAGGAGTCCCAAAGCCTCGTAAGGTTGATTGTGATGCACCAAAAGTGTTCCAATTTTCCAAGTTGCATTGACTATATTGAAAATACCATCCCATGGTAGAATAGCATGGATGAAGATCTCATACATCAAATAAAGCGGCTCGTCGAGAGTCATTTCTCAATATCGACTTCCATTTGTCCAGTTCTCGTTTTGCTTTGTGTAACTCTGCAAAAAAAGAGAACTATGTTAGATAAAAAGATCATTATTTCCTCCTGCCACGTGAATGTTGGCTTGTTTTCTGCATTTTCCATTTGGTAAAGGCGTGTAACAACACATGTCTTCATGAAACCATTAAAAAATTGATATGATCTGCTTATGTTTTCCTCGATTTCTCGTAAATGCCAGCACACTTGTTCTAAACCCATAGACCAATGTAAGCACACATTCCAAACGTGCATTAATGTCCAGCATCTCTTTTTCGTCGATGTTGTCCTCTTGGTCACCCACAGTCGTGCATTCTTGATCTCCTTCATGTGCAAAAGTTTGAAGCAAGTGTTAGTCGTTAATTTGTGGTTGAAAATTGTGCTCCAGCATTCTATGAAATGCAGTGTGGTTCTGCAGAAGCATTCATGAAGGTCCCAATGAGCACTCTCCCCACGCAAAAGCTGGTTCTCATGTGCTGCAAAAAACCTGTGTAGAAACCAAAGAGCAATGCTTTTTCCCATGGAATCATGCGTGAGATGTCCCCTTGTTGTGTGATTTCCACAGCATGTTCAATAGTCAATTTCCACACTGCACTTTGATCTCCTTTTTCGCGTGCTCCAGCCTTGGTAATAGCCACCACGCAAGCATCATTCTCTAGTGAAGCATGTGTTGAAGAGAAAAGTAGACATGTTGTTCCATATTGAACCCCAGCGTGCTCCAGCATTGGGAATTGCCACTGTACCCCATGCGTTGCCTTTTGTGAAGCGTGCTCCAGCATTATGCATTCTGACCACTTCTCCTCCTAGTTCCTTGCCACTTTCACTCTTATGTATGGAAATTGCATCTTATCTTCATTAATAATCCTCCTTCCTTTTGAGTCCATATCCCAGAAACCATGACATTCAATATTTCCTTCATCTAGAGCATAGTTAGCAAGGTGGTCTGCTAATGAATTCCCTTCTCTGAATATGTGTGTGACTTTGATGATACTTTGTTCCTTCAGTCTTAAAATCTCCTCTACATGTTCAGTAATATACCAAGGAGGCTTCCGCGATTCCTCAATAACGTTCCTTAATAGCAAGGAATCTATCTGCAGCCATATCTGGAAAAAAATAAGATTTTTGCACATCTTCAGTGCCTCCACAATAGCTACTGCTTCTGATTCATTGTTGGATCCCTCGTTATTTTCTCTTCCTTCTGCATATATCAAATCACCTATCTCATCTCTTAAACAGAAATCAATTGAACTCCTCCCCGGGTTCCCTCTGCAAGCTCCATCAGTATTCAGTTTGATCCACCCTCTTGGAGGAAATTCCCATAGCACTTTATCATATTTCAATCGAGGTGTGTATTGCTCCATCATTGTCAGTAAGTCCAGCCACTTGTGAGGCACATGTAGTCCTGGCTTTTTCAGTCTGATTAGAGCTTGCAGCGTAGATGACACCTGGTAAATAACTCTGCTTACTGACACTGCTTCTCCATATTTCAAATTGTTTCTTCTCTTCCATAACTCCCGTACAATGCATGCTGGTAAAGCTTGCAAGACTGGCTTCAATCTAGGTACAACTGATGTCGTACAACACTTTGTAATTGCTTGTTGTAAAGACAACCCTTCTAATGCAATTCCTACTCTCCTCAGGAAGTAACTCCAAACACTCCTAGCTGCATTAGATGTGAAGAACAAATGTACTAAAGACTCCTCCTTAGGATCAGCACAGCACCAACATTTATATGCCATGGAGTATCCTATTCTACGCAAGAAATCAGCAAGTGGCAGTTTGGCTTTCCACACCTTCCACAGGAAGAAGGATATCTTTAATGGTAAGCTTTTGACCCATATCATCTTGTAAGCTAGCCTTGGAATGTCTCTTCTTCACAGGTAATCCCATGCAGTTTTCACTGAAAAATGTCCCCTTGTTTCAAGCATCCAGAATGGTGTATCTAACTTTGCACATTCTATTGGTGGTCTAATATTCTGCACAACATGGTTTGCCAAATCTTCAGGTAGATTTTGAAATAATTTTTCCAAATTCCACATACCATTTTCAACCATACCATTGACATTGTGAATGTCTTCATCAATGACAAACTGTGCAGGCACTTGGAAATATAAGGCTCCCATCCTGGTCCAATTGTCGAACCAGAATTGAGCCGATCCCATTCTCAATTTCCAGTAGATTTGATGCTCAATCAAGTCCCTGCATTCAAGCATTTTTCTCCACACGTGGGATCCACCCTTCCATGGTACAATTACCAGATTTAATTTCTTGCAATACTTTTGACACATAAATGCACTCCATAAGCTGGATTTTGTCCTGAAATTCCACCATAATTTGCAGAACGGTGCCTTGGATACATCATGAAGGGATCTGAAACCTATACCCCCCTCCTTATAAGGCATACACAGGTTAGTCCATGATGACCAATGTCTTGAACTTCTTCCCACATTGCTGCTCCAGAAAAATTTGGCAAAAATGCTATGTAATTTGTTTATCACATAGGTTGGTGGATTAACTGCTGACAACATATGAATTGGGATACTTTGCAGGACATTTGCGATCAATACAGCCCTGCCTCCTACAGATAGGAGTTTGCCAATCCACGGCTGCAGTTTGTCCATAACCTTAGTAATTATTCCCTGGTAATAATCACTCCTTCTTCTGGCATAACAAATAGGACATCCAAGATAGGTCTAGGGAAACATTGTCTTCCTATACCAGTATTCCTTTCCACCTTGTTAATCACCTCATTATCCGTTAAATGATGCAGATATATGGCTGATTTGGCTTTGTTCACCAGTTCAAACCTCGAGACAGTTCTTCTGCTGCTAGAATGAATATGGTTGGAGACAGGGGGTCTCCTTGCTTAACTCCCCTTGATGATTTGAAAAAAAACATTTGGCTGAGCATTTATAAGAATAGAGTACCAATTATTCCCAATCAAATCAAATATCAAGCCAATAAAATCTTCAGGAAATCCCATCTTCCTTAGCATTTTAGTCAGGAATAGCCATGATAACCTACCATAAGCTTTTGTCATGTCTAGCTTAATCACAACGCTTGGACCTGCTTTTGTTCTTAACCTGATATCCTCAATGATTTCTTGTGTTAGCAGTACATTATCAACGATGCTTCTTCCCTTCACAAAACCTGCCTGTTCATCTGAGATTATGCTCAGTAACAATTCAACCAACCTTTCATGAATGACCCGCGAGAAAATCTTGTTAACAAAGTTGCTAAGACTGATTGGTCTCATGTCTGCAAAGGTAGGCACTTCTTTTTTCTTTGGTAATAAAACCAGGTTTGTATGCGTCACACTCTTTGGCAGCTGCTGACCGCAAAAGAAAGACTTGACCATGCCGACTACATCTTCTTCAATGATTTCCCAACATGTTTGGTAAAAGGCTCCAGTAAAACCATCTCCGCCTGCTGAGTCCCCATTCAGCCCCATAACTGCTCTCTTCACTTCCTCATTAGAAGGCAAAGCCATAAGTCTCTCATGTTGATCATTATCTACCATTGAAGGTACTTGATTTAGAATATCAAAAGCGTTAGGAACTGTACTCTCAGTAAATTGATCCTTGTAGAATTTTACTGCTTCTTCAGCTATTAAGTGATCTTCTTCAATCCAGTTACCAAGGCTATTCTGGATCCTTGATAATTTCAGTCTCTTCCTTCTCCCCTTAACTTGAGCATGGAAGAATTTAGTGTTTCTATCGTCATATTTGAACCATAACATGCCTGCTTTTTGTCTCCAAAAATCTTCTTCTTATGCAAGATATTTAAGCATTTCAGCTTAGACCAGTCGTAAGCTCTGTCTGTTTATCTGTGTAGGATTAACTCAAATTGTCTTTTATGAACCAGGACCACCTCCTCAAGACTTGCAATCTTCTGGAATATGTACCCATATGTAGCTCTGCTCCAGGTAAATAGTGCATATTTAAGCTTCTTTAACTTGTAGTTAAAAATGCAGAAAGGGTTAGCACTAAAATCAGCATTCCAATTCTCCTTCACTATATCTTTGAATGTTTCATGCTTTGTCCAGAAGTTAAGAAATATGAACAACTTCTTAATTGGGGGAGTTTTTATATCACATTTCAGCAGCATCAGGCAATGATCGGAACCAATTTTGGACAGGTGAGTTACCTCCAATCCAGGAAAGGTCTGTTGCAATTTGTCATTGCCTAAACATCTATCCAAATACAGTCCTTCTCTGATCTTTCATTCCACCATGTAAATATGCTTCCATTTGAATCCCAAATCTGTCAAAGTTCAGGTATTTATGCAGTGTCTAAAGTCATCTACTTCAAGGAGAGAAACTGGCAAGCCTCCATACTTCTCTTCCTCGTCCCATATTACATTAAAGTCTCCTCCAACTAGCCATGGTAATGTCATATATCACATTAAAGTCACCTCCAACTAGCCATGGTACTGTCATATCTGATGTCATTGCATACAAAGTATCCCATAGATCAATTCTTTCAATGCGATCACATTTGACATAGACTAGTGTAAGGATGAGCTCAACATGGGTTTCAGTGTGCATCAATCTCAAAGTCAGCTGTTGAGTCATGCTATACATAATAGTAACTGCAAAAATTTCATCAATAAAAGCCCAAATCTTGTTTGACACATTCACCACAGCCTGTGCCAAACCAATTCTTGCTCTATACCTCTCCATTTTGTGAGACTGATGCATAGGCTCAATTATTCTATGGACTGAAAGTAATGTTTTCTATGCATTGTAATCAGCCTTTCAAATGCTTGCATTGTGTTTACTGACCTCACATTCCAGATAATGGCATCCACTAAATGTTTTTGGGTTTGGACAGTGTACTCCTTGTTTGTACTCCACTGACATGTACAGTAAAGTCTCTTTTGACTGTTTCTTTTTTCCTTTTGTTAAAGATTTTACAGGTTCAATATGCCTTTGTGACAGATCCCCATGCTTGGCAACATTAAGGAAATTTTGTGCAGTGGATTCCTCATCCATGTCTCTACCTTTAAGTTCTGCGTGGTCAGCTAGGTCATGTGTTTCTATTAGTTCTTTTGCTGTGACAACATCATATGCCTGATTGGTAAGGTCAGCATTATTTTCCTAATTGGTAACTTCAGCAGCTTTTTCTTCATGATCATTGGTCAACAACTGTGTATTGTTCGAAGGAACAACACTTCCTGCTACACCCTTCGTTGTGCTTAATGTTACAGCACTTCTTGCATAGACCTGCATTGTCTTCTCTTGGTTCTTGTCTGAAATTTTCTCTTGATTCGTATCTGCATTTTCTACTTCTTTCAAGACATTACTCACAGCATTATGCGAAGTCCCTCCTGGATCTATGATATTGATGTTTCCCTCTTTTGTCTTTTCTGCTATTGCATTTGCGCTTTCACTTATGCTTTGAATAGCGATTGCATTGACATTACCATTAACATTTTGGTCCTCATTTTCCACTTTATTTCCTCCATTTTCATCATCACTATGTATTGTGTCTAGAATATGACAATCTTCTAAGACTTCCTCTGTTTGGTTGAGCCATAATTTCCCTGCTTCCCATTTTTCTTTTCATTGGTCCTAAATTTCTAAAAATCTGCATCTTTAACAAATTCATTTTTATTGTTGTTTGCTAATATTTGGTCATCGTTGGTGTCCTGTGAAGGAATGTCTTGACATAAGGTATTGACCTGAACTGCATTATTTTTGAAAGCTTCCTGAACCCATTGGGCAGTTGAGTAATTGTCAAAATGCTGCTCTTTCCCCAAATCTTGTTGTACACAATCTGCTTGATTCCCTATTGTCTTCAAGATTTCTTTTTGCTGTAGGATTGAATGTAGGTCTGCATGGTTCAGTTTCTTTGGTTGTGTCTTGGATGGTTGTCTCCTGGAAGAGCTACGAGAAGTTATCTTTTGTACCATTTGTGTAGTTGAAAAATAAAATTCATGCTCCTCTGAAACATTTTCCACACCTGTTGTGCAATTATTTTGCTGAATATCATTGTTGATTTGGTTTTTTGAACTGGAGATTCCTCTACAACTGCCAGTTGGTTACCTTCATTATTTTCACCATTTTCAATTTCTAAAACTGCAAATTGGTTGGTAGTTTGGATTTGTTTTGTGACATCGGTATTGTTACCAAGAACTATTTCTTTGCCTTGTGCAGCAGAAACTTCAGTTTGTTTTCCTTTGTTAAGTACCCTATTGTCGCAGACTTCCTTCCATTGAGGGACTACATTACCGACCACCTTGCCGCTGGTAAGAGTCATTATGGGAGCATCATGTTTTGCAGGTTTCTTATTGCGTTGTTGCACATTTTCAATATTTTCCTGTTGCTGGACATTTTTCTTTACCCTTAACTCCGGATTAATTCTCCAACATTCAAAGTTGTCATGTCCTTGTAACTTGCATTCTTTGCAGTATTTTGGTAGGTGATCGTATTCAATCGTCACCGACTCAGTCCTCACTTCCCCCGTTGGATCATTAACAATATCCATGCGCACATTTTTAGGAAAATGAGTTAATAAATCAATTAACACCTTAACACGTGCACAACTTGGCCTTATCTTGTTAATAGTAGCCAAATCAAGATGTATTGGCTTTCCCACAGCATAAGCCAACGAAAACTAGCATTCTTTTGCAAAATAAGTTGGCAGCAAATTTGGAAAAGAAATCCAAGACATTACCTTAGGTGTTTCCTCATCGACTTTGAATTTAGCATCATATATCAAAGTTCGCAGTCGGTAATCATTTCCATCCCTGTCTTTTACATAATAAACGTTCTTTGATGAGAAAGCAACAAGATCTTGCCATAACGCCAATCATATCAATACATATTTGTCACGAAAGTGTCCAATAGTACGCTCGCCTTTGATTCCACATTGAATCGGGACAATTCGACGTAATTCATTAAGCTCAAGCCAACCATTTGAAAATTTGCACATGACAGCATAATGGAGGTTTTCAATCTTTTTCATTCGATCTACCTCGGCTTCAATGAAACGTACCATAAGCTGTCCTTGTAATAAAACCGGTCGACGCATCGGAATAGGCTTGACATGACATTGTCCTTGAACTGGTGTATTGATTGTGGATGGTTTCAGTATATTTGAATAATCTAATGGCTTGGGTATTGTTGTTGTGTTGTTAGGGACGGAAGGGGACGCTAGAGAAGGCTGACCAGCCATTGGCGATGACTGGTCGCCGGCCATAGAGGCCATGAACGACGTCAACATAACACTCTTGTTTCCTTTCAAAACTGTCCATAATCAGCTATGGAAAAAGTTTCGAGCCCAGATATACTCAAAAGCTAAACTAAGAAGCAGAAATGACGCTCCAAAAAGGTTTTGTTGAAGAAAAATTTCTGCTGCAGAAATTCGATCTGAGCTTTGGAAATTCGTGACAACTTTGATTCCAATCTGTACTGTTAGTCCACTTCATGAAAATAACTAAGCTTCATCTGCCATATGGAGATCAGCTGACGATTTCATCAGTTACCAAGCATTAGTATTAACAAAAGATGATGATTGTAGCTTCAAACTCCCCACTGTGAACTTCTTGAACATTTTAAGAATTTAAAGCAGCAACATAGTCTAAATTCAAGATAGCTCAAATCACGCACAGAAACTGAAAAACATGTTAACCCGTTGTTGACTTAACTGAAAATGAAATTTACGATCTTTGCTCAAAGAAGCTGCTACAGTAGATCGCAAATTTAGAATTAAGATCTAGTCCAAATTGTTAAGAGTTTGACTGTGAAATCAAATTGAGGATTGTTCACAAAGAAAAGATGAATCTTTTGGTGATCTTGGACTTAGGCGTATGTCCGAATATTGAATTGGATGTTCCTAAGTTGATTTGAAGTTTTTGCTTGGCTACTTTAATATAAGAGACTTCTCTCTTTTCCTCTTTAATCACATAACTCCAGGGTTATTATTTTGATTTTGTTAGGTGATTTTGGGATTTAGGATTTTGCCAAAATGTCATGCAAAATTTATGGCCAAACATGAATCTTGAAAATAAATCCCAAATTTATTTTGACAAAACTCGTGGCCTAACGGGGCCTAAATCTAATCTTTTTTTTAAAGCTTGCGTTGGTGATGTTCGGAGCAACATGCAAGTGATCCACTAATTTATCGGGAAAATCTATAGTTGGACTCGTATTTGAATAGATGTTTGGAATTTGTGAGTTTTATCGGATATCAGGGTGCGGGCTCGGAGTTGACTTTTTGGTTCTTGTTCAAGATCGAAGCTTTTTTATTTGGAATCATTTCTTATGGCTTTTATTTATGATATTGAGTTATTTTGGTTAGATTTTAGCTGTCAGAGGTTGATTCACGCGGGAAAGACTTATTAGTGGAGTGATTTAGCTTCTTTGAGAAGTATCTTGACTAACTTTGTGGGATAGGGGGGAACTACCCAGTAAAATCTGGTCTAATTGCATTATTTGAATTATGTGAATAATGTACACGAGGTGTCGAATGTGTGCCCGAATTTATATGTGAAAATTGACCGATTTGACTGGATATCTTTAATTTAAACCGTTGGATGGATTACTATTTGGGGTAATCCTTCCAAATTTATATTGATTCAATTACCACCCAATTTCAAGGGGTAGAAACTTTATATAAAAAATAATTGAGCACACGATTTAAAAAGTTATGAATTCGCCACTGGTTCATCCTAGCAGCATAATTAGTCAGGGGCAGAGCCAGAGTGTAATATGCGGATTCGGCCGAACCCAGTAGCTTTTGTTCAAATTATATATTTATTTTAAAAAATTCATTAAATATATATAAATTATTAATTTAGAACCCAATAATTTAAAAGGATAATAATCCCAAAATCATAAGGTTCAAATCCCGGCTCCGCCTCTAAATTAGTTGTCATTATAATCCTCCTGCCCATCAACATTGCAGTTTATTGATCTGGTCATTAATTATACATTATATCAGGGTTTACAACTTAATCCAACAAAAAATGTCCTAACAAAGAATATATATTTGTCAAAATTTGATATGATTAATAGCCATAAAATATAAGTGATTGTGATCAACAAAGAAACTACAACTAGATGCTTTCAGGTCATTATTCATGTCAAAAATATTATTAGTAAAATTATACCATTAATCTTCATTAAACGGAAAAGAACATCTCCACCTTGTTTTGAGGGGTTTTATCGTCTAATTGTAATTAACGTACAAGATGAATTTTGTGATTTTCCCAATCACGTGGTTTGACTAAAATTATATTGGTCATCAATTTTTTATTATTATGAGCCGAGGGTCTATTAGAAATCATATTTTTACCTTTATTAGGTAGTAAGGCCTGCGTATACGTTACCCTTTCCAGACCCCATGGCCATACGTAGAATTTTTTGTAAATGGTGTCGATATCCACATAAGGATATAAATTAATAAATAATGTTAATTATCACATTTCTAAACGAGTAATAATCTTAGTGCATTAGTTTTGTGGAATGTCAAGTTAGAAGAGGGTTTGAGTTCAATTCTACTTAACTATAATTTTTAACAAGTTGTTCTTCAAATATGTCACGACCCAAACCCGATCGTGATAGCACCCAACCCTAAAGCTAGGTAAGCCTGACCATCAATCGCTTTTCATTTAACACTAAGTCTTAAAAATCGATAATTTATGAATATAATAGTATTTTTATAACAATAATCCAAAAATATAAATGGAGTAATATGGATAAATACGAAAAAACGGTAAACACACCCAAAAGATATGGGGTCTCGAGTCTAGAACCTCTAAACAAAACTGAATAATAATATCTGTCACACCCCTTTTTTAAATTCAAACCTCACTAAACTCATTTAAATAAATAAAAGGATTTTGGTAGAAGCTTGAAAAGGGTTTTCAATTTTGAAAGTGACAAAAGATGTGTTTAAAAGGATTAACTCAGAGTCGTCACCTGACATTGATTTCGGTGTGCCAGGGCACCATTTTATAAAAATTGATTTTTCCTTTTAAAACACTTTAAACTCAAAAAAATTAAGTCTGCATCAGAGATTCAGGTAAGGGGTTCATTTGACTCGGGGAGAAGGTGTTAGGCATTCCTCAAGTCCCGTGAAATATACGTTTGCGTACTCGATCTAGCTGGCTTATAAAACATTCGAGTTGAGGTCAAATTACGGAAAAGCAAAGTAAACACACACGAGGCTCGAGGTTGTCCCCACCTAAATAAAATAAAACAAAAGAAAAATACTAAAAGTTTATACTACACTCACTCTACCATGTCCGTCATGGCCTTCAATTACATTCACTACGAGGTATACCCCAGATAATAATATATACAAACTTCACGGAACATCCCTGGATAAATTTAACTACAGGATAGACCTCTCACCTTATATCCGAACATTGTAAATTAAAATAAACTTCCTAAAGGTTTGCCTACCCAAATAATAACATCCTAGACATGCTCCTAATGTCACATACAAGTAAATCAAATTAAAATAAGAGCAAGATAATTACTTAATTAAAGCCTAATTATCTTTTTAGCTTCAAATCAACTTCCTCGACCAAAACCCATTCCAATTTTACTTACCTGATCCCAACTCATCTGGTCACTTCTAATTATGAGCGGAATTACCAAAACGACCCATTTACAGTTAGAGTCAACCTAAATCAAACTCTTTCTTAATTAACCAATGCAACCTACGTTAAATGACAATTTTTAGCATGCGAGTTCAAGATAACAGTGATATGAGCATCAACTAGGCATGAAGATTAATGAAAGAAACATCACATTCGGAGAAGCAAAACTTCATTCATTAACATATAAATGCACAAGACGTCAATTTATATTAACCAAGAACAAGTTAAGAAAAGAACCTTAGATAGTTTTGCCAAATGAAATTTGAAATGCGATAATGGAAAACTTAAACAACGGACAACGCGACGGAACCACGAATCTGCCCAGAAACCTCGAACCCGACTCCGACACCGACTTCTTACTCAAACTCCATAATCATTTGTTTGTGTTTGTCTTTGAAATTGTGAAGAGGAGCAGCAGTAAAGTTTGAAGATCAAAAAACTGTTCCCCTCTCTATCTTCTGGACGTGGACATGAGGGTGTGCGATGACGAAAGGAGGCAGCTGGTCTCTGGCGAGCTCGAATGATTTCTCCGGCGAGGCAGTAACAGAGAAAAGGAATAGAGGGAACGAGGAGGGAGAGAGAAGGGAATGAACATGAAGGATTGGGCGTGGCCGGCGTGGTTGTGTGTTGAAGAATAGGGCAGTTCCGGCAAGTTTTTGGGCGTTTGGAGTGGCTGGGCCGTTGGTGAGGGATATGGAGGTGACCCTGATTTGATGAGGGTGGTCGCGGCTGTGTAGGGTGCTGTGGAGAAGAGCTGGCGGGTCCAGGGGGTCGTTTGGCGGCTGGTAGTGATCTTTTTTAGGGTCTTTAGGGTTTAGTCTTCTTGTTTTGTTGGTGGAAGATGAAGTCTAGTAGCTAGGGTTTTTTTTAGTCTTGTGTATTGTCCAAAAAATTAAAAGATCTTATGGGTTTGGGATTGGGCTCCTCATTTGGGCTCATGAAATTGGACTAAAAGAAAAATGTTCAAAACTTAGCTAAATACCTTTTAATATAAGCTAAATATACTACATAGTACAAAAAATTTATCTAATTAATTAAACTAAATTATATATAAAATATGAAACTACTTTTATATTTTTCAAATGTCAAACTAAAATAATAACAAGATCAGATTAAAATCATCGCAAAATTAAGATAATACTATTACCCAAAACACTAATATTCTTGAAAATAAAGTGTAACTATTTTTGTATTTTTGAATTTTGTGAAAGATAGATGAACTAAAGTAACTAGATAAAAGAAAAACTATTTTTCCTAATTTTTATTTTTATTCTAAATAAAGGTAAAATAGTTAAAACTAGTTAAAATAGCGATATTGGATCTAAACTAAATATTTAACACAAAAATAGGTAGAATCTTGGGAAGAGTCAAAAATCACATGTCTACAATATCTGGATGAGAATATAAAAAGTTGGAAAATTATATAATAATAATAATAAACTGGAATATGATGAGCAGCCAGGTTTTGTGAACGTCAAGCAGCTACCTCAACGACTCTGGAAAACGCCTGGAGACTACGAATGTCAGCTAAGCCTCCAGTGTACCTGAATCTGCACACAAGGTGCAGGGAATAGGGGTGAATACTACCGACTCAGTGAATATAAGCATAGAAAAATGTCTGAAAGTAAGATATCCCCGAAATGCCACAAAGTAAAGCTAAAACTAATCGTCTTATACCTTAGCTAGGAAAAAACAGCAAAACAATACCTAATATAACAGTCAAGTATCAGGTGAAGATGCAATGCAATGCACATGAACACGCTGCGACGTGCAGCTTGATACGTTTAACGTCGACGACACTCACTTGGGGTATGTACAGACTCCGGAGGGGCTCCTTCAGCCCAAGCGCAAAATCAGCCAGGTATCGGCATAGAACATGCTCTTGGCATCAATATTTATATATGATAATCGCATCAACATGTAGGCCGACCCATATTCAGTCCACAATATGCATATTAGTCACATAAGAGATTCAATATAAAGTGACTTAGCATTTAATACAATGATTAAGCACATGAATGAGATCAATGATTATGCAAATCATGTCATCACACAGATATTTACCAAAGTCGGATACTACAGATGGGCACAAGGACCCAAACATGGCATTAAGCCCAATTATCAACAACACAATATGCGTATCAGCCGTCAATAATTTACATTCAGCTTTCGGGATGGACCAAGTCACAATCTCCAACCATACACCATCTCGCACCTGCCATGGGGTGCGAATCCCGCCCTAACATAGCGCCACGATGTGATAAACGGGGATTTCATACCCTTAGGTCATCATCTATACAAACTACTCACCTCTAACCGGTCGTAATCGGGTCTGCAATGTCTTTTCCCTTCGAATCTCCCTTTACGAGTGTCGAATCTAGTCAAAACCATAAAAATTACGCTATTATAGGCTAAATAAACATAACTCAATTGAAATTATTGGGAAAACGCTAAAAATCGCATAGTTGGTAAAACCCGAGCCCTGGACCCACTTATCAAATAATTCTGAAAATCACATCTTTGGATACCTCATCTCGCCACGAGTCTGTATATATAAAGTTTGTCGAAAACGGAGCTCGATTGACCTTTCAAATCCCCAAAATTCATTTTTAAAAACTAAGCCCTAGTTCTTCACAATTTCTACAACATTTCATGGAATTAAGGGTTGATTCTTCCTAAAAATGGCATTTTTAAGTCAAGAGACTTACCTCCAATCAACCGGTTTAAACCATGCTTCAAATCGCTCAAAAAGCTATCATGGTTGCTTAACAATGGAGGAAATTATGTTTGGTTCGCGGATTGAAATGTTATTAAAAACCCTTCTCTGCCCAGCACTTTTCTTCTATGCGATCACGGCCCAAGGCATGCTATCGCAGAGAACAAATTCCAGAGCCTAGATTTTCCTCTTACGCGATCGCATGTGAGACCACGCGATCGCAGTACACTGACCAATGACCCTACGCAATCGCACGCGCTCCTACGCGATCGCCCTGGCCAACCACTCAAGCCCACAAGATCGCCAGCCAACCTACGCGATCACAGAGACCAATTTAGCACCCCTTCCGATCCTTCTATGCGGTCGCAACCCCAAGCTCGCGATTGCAGAGAGCAATTTCTTCTGCAATTTCTGCTGCACTTTTTCACTTCAAAAATCTCCGTTACCCATCCGAAATCACCCCTATGTCATCGGGACCTCAACCAAAAGCACATATATGCTCTATTACTTTATTCAAACTTGCTCGTAACATAAAAACACTATAGTAAAAATCAAAATCATCAAATTACCACGGATTCAAGCCTAAGTTAAACTAAAACTTTCAAAACTTGCATCCGATCAAAAACCCGACCAAAACACCTCCGAATCACCTGAAATTTTTCAGACAAGTTCAAAATGACATAACGAAGGTACAACAATTGTCGGAATTCCATTCTGACCCTCGGATCAACATCCCACCTATCAACCGGAATTCGCCAAAAATTCAAATTTAGCCAATTCAAGCGTAATTCTACATCAGACCTCCAAATTCAATTCCAATTGTGCTCATAAGTAACAAATCATCACCAGCAACTAGTCGAATCATCTAAAATTTATTCCGAGACCTTTAACTCATAAGTCAATATTCGGTTAACCTTCTCATAAAGAGACTAATTGTCTCATTTCTAACCAAACTCTGTCCGAATTACTTCAAATTTAGCAAACACATATAATGAAACATATAGAAGCATAAAACGGGGAAAACGGGGTGGAGATACCTGGGACGATGGGTCGGGTCGTTACATCCTCCCCAACTTAAATAAATGCTCGCCCAGACATTATGATTCGATTTTGTTTAGAGGCTCTAGACTCGGGACCCCAGATCTTTTGGGTATGTTTACTGGTTTTTCGTATTTATCCATATTACTCCATTTATATTTTTGGATTATTTTTATATTATTACTATAATATTCTTAAATTTTCTGTTTTTTAGACTTTGTGTTAAATGGAAAGCGATTGATCGTGAGGCTTACCTAAATTTCGGGTTGGGTGCCATCACGACCGGATTTGGGTCGTGACAAGTTGGTATCAGAGCCAGGTCCTGCGAACGTCAAGCAGCTACCTCAACGACTCTATAAAATATCTAGAAACTGCGAATGTCAGCTAAGCCTCTGGTGTACCTGAATCTGCACACAAGGTGTAGGAAGTAGGGGTAAGTACTACCAACTCAGTGAATAAGAAGCATAGAAAAATGTCTGAAAGTAAGAAATCCACGAAATTCCGCAAAGCAAAGCTAAAACTAACTGTCTTATACCTTAGCTAGGAACTAACAAAAAAGCAATACCAAATATAACAGTCAAGTACCAGGTAAAGATGCAATCCATGAATATGCTGCAGTGTGTATCCCGATCTGTTTAACGTCGACGGTGTTCACTAGGGGTGTGTACAGACTCCGGAGGGGCTCCTTCAGCCCAAGTGCAAAATCAGCCAGGTATCAGCATAGAACATGCACTCGGCCTCAATATCAATATATGATAATCGCTACGGCGTGTAGCCCAACCCAGATTCAGTCCATAGTATGCATATTAGTCACATAACAAATTCAATCTAGTTTCACAGTTCCAATTATTAATGCGAATATAATTTAATTAGTTAATTTAAGAAATAAGGTGACTTAATATTTAATACAGTGATTAAGAAAATGATTGAGATTAATGATTATGCAAATCATGTCATCACACAGATATTTACCCTAGTCGGGTACTACAGATCGGCACAAGGCCCCAAACATGGCATTAAGCTCAATTATCAATAACACAATATGCGTATCAACCGCCAATAATTTACACTCAGCTCTCGGGATGGACGAAGTCACAATCCCCAACTATATACCATCCCGCACCTGCTATGGGGTGCGATCACGCCCTAACATAGCGTCACGATGTGATAAACCGGGGTTTCATACCCTCAGGCCATCATCTATACAAACTACTCACCTCTAACCGGTCATAGTCTGGTCTGTAATGCCTTTTCACTTCGAATCTCCCTCTACGAGCATAGAATCTAGTCAAAACCACAACGAATACATTATTATAGGCTAAATAAACATAACCAAACTGAAATTATCTGAAAAACGTTAAAAATTGCGAAGTTGGTAAAACCCGAGCCCCGGGGTTCACTTCTCGAAAAATTCTAAAAATTACATCTTTGGAGTTCTCGTCTCGCCATGAGTCCATACATATAAAGTTTATCGAAACGGAGCTCGAATGACATTTCAAATCTCCAAAATTTGTTTCTAAAAACTAAGCCCTAGTTCTTCACAATTTCATGGAATTAAGGGCTGATTCTTCCTAAAAATGGCGTCTGTTTAGTCAAGAGACTTACCTCCAATCAATACCCGTTGAAACCATGCTTCAAATCTCTCAAAAAGCTCTCTTGGTTGCTTAATAAAGGAAAAAATTATGTTTGTTTCGCGGATGAAATGTTATTAAAAACCCTTCTCTGCCCAGCACTTTTTTTCTATGCGATCGCGGCCCAAGGCACGCGATCGCGAAGAACAAATTCCAGAGCCTAGATTTTCCTCTTATGCGATCGCAGGTGAGACCACGCGATCGCAGTATGCTGACCAATGATTACGCGATCGCACGCGGTCCTACGCGATCGCCCTGACCAACCATTCAAGCCTACGTTACCACAGGACAATTTACGCTATCGTAGAGACCTATTTAGCACCCCCTTCTAATCCTTCTATGCGATCGCAGCCCCAGGCTCGCGATCGCAGAGAGCAATTTCTGCTCCACTTTTTTCACTTCAAAAATCCCCGTTAGCCATCTGAAATCACTCTGAGGCCCTCGGGACCTCAACCAAAAGTACAGATATGCTCTATTACTTTATTCAAATTTGCTCATAACATAAAAACACCATTGTAAATGGAAAAATCATCACATTACCATGGATTCAAGCCTAAGTTAAACTAAAACTTCCAAAACTCGCATCCGATCAAAAACCCGACCAAAACACCTCCGAATCATCTGAAATTTTGCAGACAAGTCCAAAATGACATAACGAAGCTACAACAACTGTCAAAATTCCATTTTGACCCCCGGATCAAAATCTCACCTATCAACCGGAATTCGCCAAAATTCAAACTTAGCCAATTTAAGCCAAATTCTACACTGGACCTCCAAATTCAATTCCGATTGCGCTCCTAAGTCACAAATCATCACCCGAAACTAGTCGAATCATCAAAAATTCATTCCGAGCCCTCTAACTCATAAGTCAACATTCGACTGACTTTTCCAAACTAACCTTCTCATAAAGAGACTAATTGTCTCATTTCTAATCAAACTCTGTCCGAATTACTTCAAATTCATGAAACATATATAAGCATAAAACTGAGAAAACGGGATAGAGATACCTGAGAAGATGGATCGGATCGTTACAAAATATTTACCAAAAATTATGTTCTAGTTCAAGTTAAAACCTCCAACCTCTTAAAGCAAAACCAAGAAACTAACCAACAACCCTGACGAGAATACATGTCTAGGTGGTGTCATCTTATATTTAATCGTTTGACACAATATAATCACATTTGCTTAGTAAAATTTTCCGATGAAAAGGAGTCGCGTAACATCGCTTCGTCCAAGATATGATTGTGCGCGCCCCTGCCAAACTTTATATGTAAGAATATATTAGGTATGTTGTTATTGTTTAAACTTAATAAATTTGGCATTTAAAATTCTTAGTACTGAATCTGGCGAAACACTTGGTCCACCCCTGAATAATGTCTATTTGAAAAAGAATTATGTTTATTTCGTTATAAGAAAGTGAACTTTATTTATGCTCGTTTTGCAATATTTAAAATAACAGACGCTTATGTTTGCATATACTAACTCTTAGCAATTCTATTATTATGAAATTATATAATGTCTCTTTTCATCTTCATTTTTGTCTTCTTGAAACGAGGATTTATCCAAAACAAATTTTCTATCCCTTTAAGTAAGGGTATGATTTGTATATACACTATTCATACCTTACTAATAAAATTTTACAGGATCAGTTGTTATTGTCATCATCTTTCTTATGTAGAGTAGTTGGAATTTTATGCCAAGGAAATATCATTATGCTGGTCAATGAGTAACATCGTACCGCTTGAGATGTTATAGAAATTTTTAGGTTGATGACTGTAAAGAATTAATAATAGTATTGTGATAATTTAGAGCAATAAGTTAAGGTTATTACATGAATGGATAACTAAATTCAAGGAAAGTTCATTGTATCTAGAGGAAATTCTCTTAAAAAAGGAATTTATGATTGTTCCAAGAAGTCAAAGTTGGTGTGCCTTGTGCTAGCTACGTAATCACAACAAATTATCTTGAAGTTTATGTCACATCGCTGACGGAGAAGGATTCTAACGCCCCGCTATCTCTATAAATACTTCGATTTTTATTGGTATAGCAAATATTGATGTGAGATATCTCTATAACAGCATATTTATATAATAATTATTTATTAAAAAATTAAATTTTTTTTGAAATTGATTTTTATATTATGTGTTAATATATCTAATCTTTATAACGGTATTTTATTATAGCAATTAAAAAATTCAAAACAAATAAGATTGCTATAAAAAGATTTGACGATACTAATCTCTCAATTTATCATTTTCATCTATTATGTAGACAAGTTCTCACATTTATGTAGTCACATTCTACATATAAAAAACTAGGAGTGTCATTTTTGTTTACCAATTACTTGGACCTAAAACACATCAGTCTTCTTGTATATAGCTGGAGAAATAATTTAATTGGACGGCATTTTGGATATATTTCATATAAATAAATGTTATTTTTCTTTGTTTCGATTTCCCTTCTGGTGTCCAGGGCTTCGACTAATTCGGATATACATCGCGTATAAGGCCGTGGCGTATTGCAGGGGAAAACATTATTCCCTACCAAAATTTCCTCATTCTCATACCTCAAACTTGAAACCTCTAACTAAGGTAAATTGATCTTATTCATTCCATTATAACACTTGTATCGTAAATGACAATGTTTAAGTCAAGTCCGGTAGTCAGGGGCGGATCTAGCCTATTATCTAAGGGTTGCCGTGAATGCATGGGTCCAAATTTGATCGGCCACGGCCTATAGCTAGCACGACAGGCAATCGCAAACCCACGAGTCGGTACAAGGGTATGACCCAGAGGCGGAAGGCGAGACGTCCTTGCATCGTCGCTAGATTTGTCACAGTAGATACTCCCTAATTTGTTGTCCCCACAATGAAGGGAAACCCCTTAGTATATAAGAGGGATTCAAGCATTGTAATAAGGGGGTTCTGAATATATGAGATTACTATCCTCTCTCTCTACTTTTATGATCTCTCTGTCAATCTCTCTCTATATATATCTTTGTTACTTCTTTGCTATAATCATCCTAGAGTTTATTATTCTCGACTACGATTCCTTCATCTTTGATTGATTTGTTTAAAGAGAATTATAAATATTTTGAGTCAAACAATTTGGCGTCGTCTGTGGGAATTTCCATAATCGAAATCATTGATCTCATCTAGGATATCGAAAACAACGATTATCGTTCTTCATGCCCCGTAAAAACCAACAATGGTGGAAAAGAAGTAATGTTGAAGAGTATAGCAGATGTCTAAAACAGCCTCTTAAGCTCCCTCAACGAAGCCAATAGAGAAGACACCGAGGACTGGAGGGGGAGATCTCACCCTCTCCGCATGAGGATCTGAGGTCTTGCATGAAAGAGGAGCTTCCACGTCCACGGCGAGAGAAACACCGCCCGCGATTAAAAAGCTGTTAGAAGAGTGGTTGAAAAGTGCTTTGAGCAACATGCTCAGAAAATCCCCTCAAGGGAATGTCGAAGACTTACTGATGACAGAAATCGTAGCTACCAGCAGAGAGCCAGGCGCTACACGAACGGGAAACACTCGCAACATCATCGATGACAGCGATGATGCACTCCCAATCATCCTAAAGAAAATAGAAGAAATGGAAAATGAGAGCAAAGTACTTCGTGAGCAAATGAAAGAGCACCAGGAAAGGGTCGACAAAATACCTGGCGCCCCTAAGCTGCTACCAAAAGGTGATGTGGGAAGGATTGTCGAACAGCCGTACAACGAGGGAGTTTCTCCTCACCCCATCCCGAAAACCTTCAAAATGCCACCATACTTGAGAATATACGACGGGACCACAGATCCAGAAGATCATCTAATCCATTACATCACTTCTGTAAAGGGCAATGACCTGTCAAAAGAACAAGTGCCGTTTGTACTGCTAAAAAAGTTCCGTGAGACTTTGATAGGAGGGGCATTGACGGGGTATTCCCAGTTACCAGCACGGTCGATATCGACATTTGAGGAGATGGCAGACAAATTTATTACCACTCATGCAGGAGCTAAGAAGGCTGAAGCTAGGGTCAACGACATCTATTCCATCAGGCAAACAGTGAGCAAGGGACTTTGATATGTCTTGGCCCAATTCAACAGACTAAGAATGGGACTGCCAAATATGTCAGAAAGAATGGCAATTGCGGCTTTCCAAAATGGGTTAAATAGGAATAGATCAAAGGAAACCAAGAAATTGCTCAGCAGACTCGTGAAGTACCCTCCCACCACATAGGGAGAGATTCACAATGCCTACTGCGCTGAGGTAAGGGCAGAGGAAGGCGATCTTAACGGCCCAACTCAACGACTAACGTCAGTCGCAGACCGAGGCAATGAGGGATCAATGTAACGATGGGCGAAGGGATCAGCCCCCGTGTTTCAATTGAGAAATGCATCAACCTTATGTCAGAACATCTAACCCGCCTCCTCTGAGATATACATATGTGTCGCTACGACACACCGCACCCCTTCGAAATGAAAGAGGTATGCCTCTAAATCATTAGCTCATAACTTTTGTGTTTCCTCTTCAGAGACAGTGTACGCACTAGAGAAGCTGGGCACGAAGGTGGAATGGCCACCAACAATGAAATCGGACCCAAGCGTAAGAAGATCAAATGTCCTCTGTGAATTCCATCAGGAAAGAGAAAACAAGACCAAATATTTCATAGGCTTGCGACAAGAGGTAGTCAGGATGTTGAACTAGAGGTACCTAAAATAACTTCTCGGAGATAAAGGAAGGTCCAACTTCGCTATAGGACATGACCCATCTCAAGACCTCCAAAACAACCATCAACGGCACGTACCATACAGATGATCATCGGCGGTGGCGATGATCCGATAATCAACCATGTGATGTTCACCACTACGCACAAACTCAAACAGACGGTCGCTCATGAACGGTATGATGACCTCAAAGATAGTGTCATCTTCTAAAAGTCAGATGCTGACGATTTGTCTTTCCCTCGTTATGATACTTTGGTTATATCATTATGCATCGCTGATACAGATGTAAAAATAATCATGGTAGATGATGCAAGCGACACGTGTATTACCTACCCAAAAGTTTTAGTGCAAATGAGGCTCGAGGATAAAATAATACCGCATTGCATAACACTAACGGATTTCAATAATGCAGTAGAGCGGACATCCCAAGTCACCGATTGAATCTCGAACCGAGGAAAACGTTAACTCTGTTCACATCCGCGAACCAGAAATCCGGATAAGGAATTCTGTTAACCTGGGAGAAGGTGTTAGGCATTGCCGGGTTCCGTGGTTCTAGCACGGTCGCTCAATTATTGCATTTAGCTTTTATCTGATTTTATTACATGAAGAGCCTATGTGCCAATTTTATGCTTAACTGCTTTTATTTAATTATAATATTTATTTGAGAAAGTGAACGTCGTTTAAAGTGTATTTTTGGATTGCGCCGCATCAAATGAACCCGCAATCCTAGGCACACTCTATTCTACGTTTTAGGATTTGGATTTGGGCCGCATAAAATGCCCACCCGTAATTAGGAATGTAATTTATTAAAGTCGCACCTAATAGGGTCTAACACATTGTAATCTATTGGGAGGGCTGGAAATTCGCTAAACGGCCCTTCGCAATTTCTAAAATATTTTAAAACCTTTATTGAGGGCCTCGCGATTTGTATTTTTGTTGGACGAGACTCGTCTCATTTTATTTTAAAAGGATGAACCTAAAATATAACTATATTTTTTTGTATTTCATTTTGTTTTTGTCTCTACAATAAAAGAAAGGTCCTAATGATTTATCAACCACTTGCATGTTCAAATTAATTTAACTGGCGAAATGTTGAAAAAATGGGCTACTATTGGGCTCAAAGCGATATCCCTATGTAGCGTGACAATGGCTTTACGCTTGGTTCAGACGTGAGTTTAACCGAACGCTAGCAGAGGGAGGACCTCAATTCGAATCTCAGAAGCATCAGTTAACATATATGAGTAAAAGGGCGTGAATGTTAATCTTACTCATCATACTATTGATTTTTTGCATATAAGGAGTGGCTCATATCATGCATCAAATCCAATTTTGTTTAACACTGCCTTTATTACCAAGTACAGAGTTCATGCAACCATTACCATTTTGAGAAATCAATGATTAAACTATCAGTAAGGTAAAACAACTAGAAACGCTATAGCTGACACCTACAAATTCTATTAATATTCACATTTACACTCTCATTTTTTCTTTCAATTGATGTAATACTCAATGAGTATAACAGCTAATGCTCAGAACTAATCAAATCCTAATTTTAACAATCACAGTACAAATTAGTTTAACAGTGCAATAAGCTCATTTTTAACCTCAGAAACCAATTGGCAGATGCCAACATGTGTCAATATGAACTATATTTAAACTTTCTAATACAACTCAAATTCAGTCCAATTACTACAAAATAACAAGGATATACATATCATCATACACAAATCAGAGAGAAGCTAAATCAGGATTGTAATTCTTCATATATATTCAGTCTTCATATTTTCAGCTTTCAAGTGCGAAAGTTATAACTGTGTACCTGATTTTGAAATACAATGAGAAACACGACAGGTCAACAACAGTCAACACAACAACAACAGTAGTTTAGGACTAAGTTCACACTCTAACATCAATCAGTAAAGCAGTATAACAGCCCAGATGCAATTTCAGGGGTCCAGAAATGTGTAAAACCAAACAGAGCTACAAGACCATCTCAAAATCAATTTGAAATAACCCAAAACCAACTCTAAAACCCACCAGTGAATCTCTGAAGCTTTCACGACCAGAAATTAAACTCGAAAAGGAAAACTACCAACTAGAATTCGAGTCTGATTTGGAAAGGATTAATGCAACAGTAATTTTTGGTATTTTTTGTATTGAACTAGAAAAATGCAAAATCAGTGGCTAACAGTGTTTGTTTTGGATTTCTGGAGAATTTCTATCCTTTTTTTTATTTTATCTAAGAACTAGAAGAAGATTGGGATCCCCAATTTGAATTCTCAAATCAGAAACTTGAAGAGGGATTTTGGGGGGGAGTTTTTAGGCTTCAAAAACTTGTGAATAAACGCATGGGAATGCCCTTTTATAAGCCAAAAGAGGGCAGCCCTCTAATTTTCTATTTGCACTATAAGTCCCCACCTATTTTCATTTTAACCCTCCTATTTCTAACTTGTTTCCCAACTAACTACTACCAAAATTGTTAAAACTTACACTAAGGCCCCAGTTGGAATGTATTGGAAGGTTCTTTTAGCTACATAATGCCTATGCTACCCTTACCCCTATTTTGAAACCAAACCTAATAAAATTACCCTTTTTTATCCCTAAACTGCCCTTACTTCTACCCTAGAATTACTATTCAGCCTCAGTCCTTTGTATCCTAGTTGAACCTTAACAACAGTTAACTAAGCACACTAATCATCTATTCCAAACAATTATCTTTAAAAAATCTCTAATAACATAGATATTGAACAAATAGCTAATTACATAAATCAGTCCCAAACAAACTTCCAGATCGAATTTTCATATGAACCTAACCAAGAACAATCTACTTGACCAACAACCCAATATCAACTAAGCAATCAAAATCAAATATAGAAGAAGAAATTAACTTAAACTTATAACTAACAAATACAGACTGGACATTAATGACCCAAACTGATTAATCGCGTCGATTCTAAAACTGAGGCTATGATTTAACTAAAACAAAACAAAGCATGAACTAAAACAAACTAACACTTAGGCAGTATTCGTTGATTAAAGAGACGAGTAAATGAATCGGAAACGACGATAAACTATCCTAATAAAATAAACAACCAATCAAACATGACATTAACTCAGTTAAAAAAACAACCACATAAAATCGGGCTAATTTACCGGAGAAGAAGGAGAAGGAAGAAATTAAACTAAAATTAAGTCAAAATATTGAAGAAAACTTACTAGAAAAGGCATTCTATCGAGAAAACTTCCCAAAACCCATTTGAACCCCCTAGATTTGAATTCTGCTGCAACGCGGTGACTTTTGATGGAAGATGACCCTATATTTGTGAATAAGAGGACGATGAGACTGTCTGGTATCAAACTCTGCTTGTTTAGACGCTTTTGTGTTTTGGGCAAAACTTTCGACCACATATTCGTACAGCTAGGGTTTGATTCGAAAGAAATCCTTGCCATAGATGGGAAGAAGAGAGTGAGGAAGATGAAGGGTGTAACTTTGGTGGTGATTGGAGGCAGCGCCGCCACCCTAGGGCGGTGCGGTTTGATGGCGGCTCAGATTAGGGTCCTTTGGTAGAGAAGACGACTGGAAATGAGGGTGGGAAGGAGGGGGCGTTCGGACACATTTATACAGAACATCATAGGATGATATCGACCGTCAGATTAAGATCGAAAACGGCTTTGATTAATGGACTAAATGTCATCGTTTGGACTCCAAGGATCTGGACCGGGTTGAAGGTTTAAATATAGGCCCGAGCGGGTTGTTTTGAGATTGGGCTGGGATATTAATTGGCCCAAATCATGGGCAGCCTTCTCTTTAACTATTTTTTTCTTTTTCTTCTTTCTTTTGTTTTTCAACCCATTAATATTATTTCTCCCTTTATTCTTTTTGGTATTTTATGTATTTTATATAAAATTAAAATAAAATCTAATATATTTCTCAAACTAAGCTAATTAGTTTTTAAAATTATTTAAAAATCTATTTTGCGACAAACTCAATAATTAACAAATAAAAATGCAAAAGTGGGACTATTTTTGTTATTTTTCATTGTATTTTTCTAAAATAAACTAATCCCTAATTGATCCTACATGGGAAATTAAATGTAAATGAAAATGTATATTTTTGTCTTTTCACATGAATTAAAATGTACAAATATGAATGAAACAATTACCATAAAAAATGACAATATAAATGCATAGAAATTGTAAAAATTAAGAAAAATTATTTGTTTGATTTTTTGGGAATAATTTTCTTAGGTCAAAAATCACGTGCTCACATCTGCCCCTCTTTCCCCGGAAACACGAAGAGTTTTCGTGCAAAGACAAGTGAGTGGAAATGAGGGATTTTTGCCCGTTCGCATATTTCGTGGGAAGCATTTTTTGAAAAGTTTGATTGCGCCCTGCTTCTGATGTTGCCTACATATCCTGGGCTAAACAGGAATCAGGTCAGTGTAGTTTGGGAGTGTTTGGTAGCTGGGACTACCAGGAGCTGTGATTTCACTGCGATTGCTGCTACTGCTACTGCTCACTGACCTTCCTTATTACACAACGTCAAAGGTAAAAGAAGCTAGCCTAAGCTATGAACTACGAATTACAAAAATCCTATCTGAATTCTTCAAAGTTGCTCTTGTACTTCCTTGTTGTTTTGTTATCTTATATTTTCTCTTGTTGTCTTGTGTTTCCTTTGATGAAACTCATTGTTACCTCAAATCGTACACTGAGATGTTCTTCCTTCCCTCCAAATTGCTGAACTTGAATAAACTTGAACTTGAATGTATTCCTCTGTTATCCAGGCGAGCTCCTGATTGCTGAATTTGAACTTGACTGTATTCCTCTGTTATCCAGGCGGGCGCCTCTGTTATACATGCAGGCTTCTGATTTCGAAGCTTGAATTGTATACCTCTGTTATCCAGGAGGGTTCCTGATTTCTACTAGAACTTAAAATTTAACACCTCCATTTTCCAGGCGGGCTTCTAATCTCAACTACTTGAAGATTTAGCACCTCCATTCTCCAGCGGCTTCTAATTGCTAAAATTTGAATTGTATGTCTCTCTTCTCCAGGCGGACTCCTGATTGCTAAAATTTGAATTGTATGTCTCTATTCTCCAGGCGGACTCCTGATTGCTAAAATTTGAATTGTATGTCTCTATTTTCCAGGTGGACTCCTGACTTCAAATTAGACAAGGAAATTGGCTGAAAACTACACATTGAGTTGTATCACCTCTGTTTTTCAGGCGGGGTCCTGATTGCTAAAATTTTAACTGTGTGTCTCTGTTCTTCAGGCGGGCTCCTGACTGTAGAAATTTAAACTATATGCCTCTGTTCTCCAGGTGGGCTCCTGACTGCTGAAATTTAAACTGTATGCCTCTGTTCTCCAGGCGGGCTCCTGACTACTGAAATTGAAATACATGTCTCTGTTCTTACGGCAGACTCCTAATTACTGAACTTGAAATATATGTCTATGTTCTTTAGGCCGACTCCTGATTTCAAGAATTCTAAATGCATGTCTCTATTCTCCAAGAGGACTCCTTACTTCAAAAATTATAAATGCATGTCTCTATTCTCCTGGCGGACTCCTGACTTCAAAAATTCTAAATGCATGTCTCTATTATCCAGGCGGACTCCTGACCTGTAAAACTTGAAATATATGTGTCTGTTCTCCAGGCGGACTCCTGATTACTAAAACTTGAAATACATGTCTCTGTTCTGCATGCGGACTCCTGATTTCAAAAATTTAAACTACATGTCTCTGTTCTTCAGGCGGACTCTTGATTACTAAAACTTGAAATATATGTCTCTGTTCTCCAGACGGACTCCTGACTTCAAAAATTTAAACTACATGTCTCTGTTCTTCAGGCGGACTCCTGATTACTAAATCTTGAAATATATGTCTCTGTTTTCCAGGCGGACTCCTGACTTCAAAAATTTAAACTACATGTCTCTATTCTCCAGGCGGACTCCTGACTTCAAAAATTTGAAATGCAGACCTCTGTTCTCCAGGCGGGCACCTGACTACCAAAATAAAGGAATTGATTTAAATCTAATAACTTGAATTGTATCACCTCTATTCTTCAGGCGGGCTCCTGAGCGCTGACTGAATTGTATTCCTCTATTCTTCAGGGGGGCTCCTGACTTCAACATCGCTTCATGCCATTCCTCAATTTCTTGTATTTTACCCATGTCACACTTGCGATTAAACTTGATTACTGCCTGCTTTTCTTTCACGAAGAATTCCTCCTGACAATCAATTTTCTGCCCCTATTTCAATCACCGAAAACTTTTTAGTTTAAAAGACTGATGGTTAGTTGATGGCATTCTTGCTCCATCGTCTTTCCATTGCTTGCTTTGTGCTTCCTGACTTCCTCGGAACTGCTTGACATTCTGACCGACTTATGCTTTTGTACTTCCCCTGTTGTTTCACCTTTCCGACTCTTTTTGCCTGGACCTTTATATTTCCTATAACATTTACTGAATATTCTGCCGATGGAACTTCCGACGATTTCCCCTATATCACTTCTCGTCACATTGTTGCTGACACGCTCTGGCCACATTATGCTTTACCATTTTCGGAAGCCGTAGTGGGCTTTGAAACCCTTTCTCCTTTGCATTGAACAAAATTGACATTGAAACATTTTAGACAAACCGAAACCCCCTAAAGGGAATGAAATGCAATAATTTTGTGAGTTAAGGATAAAAGAATCCAAAACCAGATGACTATTGAAAGGAAAATAAAAGTAACTTATCTGACAGGAACAGCAGGCACCAGTGATCACGACATGCATTTTGAACTAACCGGCCCAACTGATCCAACTAACTGGCTCTTCAGTTGTCATACTTCATTCCCAGAATTTCCATCACTTGATTACTTTACCCAAACCTTAACCTCATTAATCCTACCATGCACGAACAATTTTCACCAACAGACTTTCTCAGTTTGCTATTTCTCAAACTCACTTTCGCCATAGGGTGCCCATGAGGGTTTTCACCACTAAGACTCTCTCATTTCGTTTTCTCTCAGCTCCCGTCGCCTTACGGTGCCCGTGAGGGTTTTCGCCAATAAGACTCTCTCATTTTTATTTTTTCATGCTTCTTGATTGCATCAATGTGTTTCCCCTGTGGCGAATTACCTTTTCCTACTTGACTTGGCATTTCTAAAAAATTGATTAGAAGGTCTTTCTTTGGACCGCAATGTAAGTTTTTGGACGTGTTAGAAAGAATGGTATAGAAGGCTCAAAACAATTTCAAAAATGGGTTAACACTACAACTTTCGAAATCCAATTTCTCACAACGAACCACAACTTCTGCCCCTATTTTTGCTTGGGGAACTTTTGGAATTTTATTTTGGTATGACTGAACCTCAGAGTAAGGCTGCCTACGCACCCTTTCGGCATCAAGTCAAACGTAGTTTACTTTATCGTAATTACCTTTGTTGTGATTCTTTTTCTTTTGTTTTGTTTTGTTTTCTTTTCTTTTCATTTTCTTTCTTTTCTTTTCTCTTTCTTTTTTTTCTCTTTTTCTTTTCTTTTTTTTCTTTTCCTTGTCTTTTTCTTCCTTTTTCTTTTTTTATTTTCTTTTTCTTTTTTTTCCTTTTTCTTTACTTTATGCTTGGCACCTGCGTTTCTTGATTGTGCCGTTGATTCCGAAAGAGGGGTATGAATGAAAATAATTATGGCTTAAGGGGGTAACAAAGGGTAAAAATGTTTGGATAGCAGAGCAAAACGTCTTCATCATTTCAACCTTTAAAATATGCCAAATACAAACAAGTACATTTAGAATAAATAAATCATGCATAATATCTCTTGACTGCATCGGGATTGATGGCCATTTCTACACATTTTCCTTCTACATCTATCAAATACAATGCATCATTAGACAACACCCTGGTTACTACAAATGGCCCCTGGCAGTTCGGGGCGAATTTTCCTTTTGCTTCAGCCTAATGAGGCAAAATCCGCCTCAATATTAACTGTCTGACTACGAATTTCCTCGGACATACTTTCTAATTGTATGCTCTTGCTATCCTTCGCTTGTACAATTGTCCATGGCAAACTGATGCCAAACTTTTCTCGTCAATCAAGCTCAATTGTTCCACATGGGTCTTTACCCATTCATCATCGTCAATCTCAGCCTCCGCAATGATTCGAAGTTACGGGATCTCCACTTCGTCGGGTATTACTGCCTCGGTGCCATAAACCAATGATAAGGAGTCACCCCCACCGAAGTATGAACGGTGGTGCGATATTCCAACAATGCAAAAGGCAACTTCTCATGCCATTGTCTAGACCCTTCGACCATTTTCCGCAGTATTTTCTTTATGTTCTTGTTGGCCGCTTCAACCGCACCGTTTGCTTTAGGGCGATATGGAATAGAATGACGATGAGTAATCTTGAACTGCTCGCACGTCTCCTTCATCAAATGACTGTTGATATTAGCCCCATTGTCTGTGATAATCACCTTTGGTATACCAAACCGGCAAATAATGTTCGCATGCACAAAATCCACCACAGCTTTCTTAGTCAAAGACTTGAACGTCTTCGCTTCCACCCACTTGGTAAAATAATCTATTGCTACCAGAATAAACCTATGCCCATTTGATTTCGCTGGATCAATCGGCCCAATAACGTCCATGCCCCAAGAAACAAAAGGCCATGGCGCTGACATTGTATGCAATTCTGACAGTGGAGAATGAATCAAATCTCCATGCACTTGGCACTGATGGCATTTGTGTACATAACTGATACAATCCTGCTCCATTGTAAGCCAATAATACCCTGCCCGTAATATCTTTTTTTTGCCAAAACATATCTGCTCATCTACAGTCCACAGACTCCAGAATGTACCTCGGTCATGATAGTCATGGCTTGCCTTGTATCCATGCACCTCAACAGTCCGAGATCTGGTGTTCTTTTGTACAATACTCTACCACTCAGGAAAAATCCGCTTGCCAATCGACGAATCGTCCTTTTTGATCACCGGTGGCCCGTGCCGGATAAACGCCTATCCTAATATATTCCCCGATGTCATGAAACCACAGGTCACCATCAAGTTCCTCTACTATCACATTACAATAAGCATTTTGATCATATACCTAAATCTGCAATGGATATACGTAAGCCTTATCTGGATGATGCAACATCGATGCCAAAGTGGCCAAAGCATCGGCAACCTCATTATGAATCCTTGGGATGTGTCTGAACTCGATTGACTGAAACCGTTGACACAGCTCATGCAGGCTCTGTCAGTATGGTATCAATTTCAAATCCCGTGTTTCCCAGTCTCCTTGAATTTGGTGTACCAGTAGGTCTTAGTCACTTATGACCATGATTTCCCGGACAACCATATCCACGGCTAATCCCAACCCCAAAATGCATGCTTCATATTCTGCCATGTTTTACGTACAATAGAAACGAAGTTGGGCCGTAACAGGATAGTGCTAACCTGTTTCAGAAATAAGTACGGCTCCAATTCCCACGCCTTTCATATTTGCCGCTCCGTCAAAGAACAGTTTCCATCCTGGTTTCTCTACCTGCTCCAACTCATCAATACGCATTACCTCTTCATCAGGAAAATAGGTTTTCAAAGGCTCATTATAATCATCAACTGGATTCTCAGCTAAATGATCAGCTAAGGCATGTGCTTTCATTGCAGTCCGTGTCACATAGATAATATCAAATTCTGTAAGCAAGATCTGCCACTTGGAAAGCCTTCCCGTGGGCATAGGCTTCTGGAAAATATACTTAAGTGGATCTAAGCGAGATATGAGGTAAGTAGTGTAGGACGACAAATAATGCTTCAACTTCTGCGCCACCCAAGTTAGGGCACAACACGTCCTCTCAAGATGAGTATACTTAACCTCGTAAGTTGTAAACTTCTTCCTGAGATAGTAGATTGCCTGCTCCTTTCTGCCTGTGACATCATTATGCCCCAGTACGTAGCCAAACGAATTATCCAAAACTGTCAGATACAGAATCAAAGGCCTCCCTGGTTCTGGCGGAACCAACACAGGCAGATTTGACAAATATCCTTTTATTTTATCAAAAGCTTTCTGACATTCATCCGTCCATTTAAACCGCATCATCTTTCTTTAGCAGTTTGAAAATGGGTTCACAAGTAGTTGTGAGCTGAGCAATGAATATTCTAATGTAATTCAATCTTCCCAACAAATTCATCACCTCAGTTTTGTTTCTCGGAGGTGGCAATTCCTGAATGGCCTTAATCTTTGATGGATCCAATTCAATACCCCGTTGACTGACTACAAACTCCCGCAACCTTCTAGATGGCACCCCAAAAATACACTTTGCAGGATTGAGCTTGAGATTGTACCTGCGTAGCCTTTAAAAGAATTTCCTCAAATCCCTAACATGGTTAGACTGTTTCCTTGATTTCACAATCACATCATCTACGTACACCTCAATCTCTTTATTTATCATATCATGGAAGATCATTGTCATAGCCCTCATGTAGGTTGACCTAGCATTTTTCTAATTAAATGGCATGACCCGATAGTAGTGTGTTGCCCCACGGCGTGATGAATGTTGTCTTCTCTGCATCTTCCTCATCCATTAAGATCTGATGGTAACCCGCATAACAATCCACAAAAGAACCAATCTCATGTTTGGCACAATTGTCAATCAATATGTGGATGTTTGGAAATGGAAAGTTGTCTTTTGGACTCACCTTGTTGAGGTCTCGATAATCAACGCACACCCTAGTTTTTCCGTCTTTCTTTGGTACAGGCACAACATTAGCTAACCAGGTGGGATACCGGGTAACCCGAATGACCTTTGCATCAAAGTGCTTAGTGATCTTTCTTTAATATTCACACTTATGTCTATTTTGAACTTTCTCAGTTTCTGCTTAGCAGGTGGAAGTGATGTAGCGATAGGCAATTTGTGAGCCACCAAATCGGTACTCAGTACCGGCATATCATCATAGGACCAAGCAAAAACATCTTTATATTCCAACAATGCCGCGATTATTTCTTCCTTGAGCTGCGGCTCCAGATGAACACTTATTTTAGTTTCACGGACATTATCTTGATCCCCTAGGTTAACTGCTTTTGTGTCATTTAAGTTCGGTTTGTGTTTTTACTCAAAGTGTTTTAATTCCTTACTAATTTCCTCATATGCTTCATCATCATCATATTCCTCTCCATCATCACATTTGATTTCTTGTATTATTATTTCTGAGTTAGGTTGGCTTATAAAACTGGGCCGAGAAGTACTCATGCATGTCATGTCATTGATATCAGCATAAAAAGAATTGTACATAAGAGAAAAGAAAAATGAAAACAAAATTAGGAAAGAGGAAGGGAAGAAAATTGCATTTCATTAAAACATAAAGATAACAGGGCTTAGCTTATCCAAATGGACGGAACATAGTCACAAGGATTACAAACCCTGGAATAATCCAGGTGAAAATAAAAACAAAAAAACAGAGTCCTACTACCGCTACTTCCTCTTGACTGACAGGGGAGTGACTTCCCAATTATTGATCCTAGCATATGGCCCAACGTACTGAATGTCTGAATTACTGGAACCTTCGCCAGCTTCGACCATGTTTACTTCTGCAAATACCCTCTCAAATACTTTATCCAAATTCCCCTCTGCTCCAATAAATGAACCCATCGCCTGTGTTGCTAACTTTTTTTTGGCCGTCGGCCTAACGAAGGACTTGGACAGACGCGAAATTGGTTTGGGGTGAACCCAAGCTTTCTTTTTCAACTTAGCCCTTCTAATATCTGCTGTTACGGGTTTGAATCCCAGTCCGAAGGTCTAAATTCTTAGGCAAGGAAACGGCTGAAGATTGGCGCCCAGACCTTTTCCCGGCACGAACTTATTACCCATCATTTCTGAAACCACCATGACGGTTGCAGCTGCTACCCGGGGAAGTGGAATGCTTTTTCCCTCTAGTACCTTGTTCACAGTGATCGTGTCAAAAACCTGATAGACCCATGGCCCCTTATCAACATCAGTTTCTACAAAGGGCACAATATCATCACCTGCAGTGCTTGTGGGGTCTTCTCTGTGTAGCACCACCTCTTGCATGTCCCATTCAAATTCGACCATTTGATGCAGTGAGGAAGGCAATCCATGGCCGTCCCAACAAATGATTGTATGATACCGCAACATCCAACACCTGGAACTCCATGGTAAACTCAATTGGGCCAATGGTCAACTTGAGGATAACGTCCCCCACTGTGTCTGTTCCGCCCCCGTCAAACCCTCGGACACACACTGTTTTTGCGGATTATCGATCTTTAGCTTGTTCAGTGTAGACGTCGGGCAAATATAAGCACTAGACCCATTATCTATCAATACTCTGGTCACTGCTGAATCTTCACATTTGACTGTCAAGTAAAGGGCTTTATTGTGCTCTATTCCTTCCTCGGGCAACTCATCATCCAAAAATGTTATCCTATTTACCTCTAAGATCCTATTAGTAATTGTCTCCAAGTGGTTCATTGAAATCTTATCAGGCACATGGGATTCATTTAATATTTTCATCAAGTCTCGACGATGTTCATCAGAGTGGATCAACAATGACAACAACGAAATCTGGGCCGGTGTTTTTCTCAGTTCCTCGACAATAGAACAGTCATGTACCTTCATCTTTCTTAGAAACTCCTCTGCTTCCTTCTCCGTAGCAGCCTTCTTGACCAACACTGGAATGTCATTAGTAGTCCTAGCATTTCTCAATTCCTCGGGAGCAAAGCAACGCCCCGATCGAGTCAACCCTTGCACCTCACAGCTCTCCTCATCAATTTATTTTCCCTTGTACGTTACTATCACCTTCTCATTTTTCCATGGCATAGCTCTGCTATCAACCATGGGTAACTGGACTACTGGCTCGATGATCACTGGCTCTATGTAAGCACCTTTCACAACAACCACGGGCGCGAGTGACGCTCCTGGTACCACCAACTTAACTGGTTCCGATTTCTTTACAACAACAGATAATTCTTTCCCCATCACTACCACTGGCTTGTCACTTGTACCTTTCAACTTCACCCCTGCTTGTTCCCCGGTCACCTTCTCTTTTGAACTGGTCTCAACAGCACGAATCATCATCACGATTTGTGAGGGCTTCTTCACCTCTCCACCCTTTTGTACCAACTCAATCATGTTAGCCTCGTGTTGTGTTGGCAGCGGGTTTTGATTGATGTTTGGTGCCTCTAGGGTGTGTACTTTAATATAGAGGTTGTCAATAAGCTCCTACATCGCATTTTTAAGCTTCCAACATTTTTCAGTCTCATGCCCCGGCATTCCCTAGCAATACTCACAACTGACGGATTGGTCCACGTTTCTGGTAGGTGGGTTTGGTATTTTGGGCTCCATTGGGGTTAACATTCCCAACTGCTTCCGTCTATGGATGGGTGTTTTTTCAGAGGTGTATATGTGTTTTGGGGAGCCGGCGGACGCCATTGCGGATGCGCCGAAGGCTGCGTGTATGTCTGGGCATGGTGGAGAGAGAAATGTGGTTCTGGTGGTGGGTAGTAGTGTTGTTTTAGGACGTATGGGGTATATGGGTAATTTGGGTGATGGGGTCTGGGTTGGGTATAGTAGGGTGGAGGATTAATGGGCCTGGCCAGGTGCTAGCTTCCACTGTGGCCACTTCTTCCTTCTTCTTCTTTCTTATCACACTACCAGTACCACTTTGTATGGCCTGCATGGTTGCTTTCAGTGCTGAATAACTCAAGATTTTGTTAGACTTTGAACCCTCTTCAATCATGGCGCCGATCTTCACTACTTCATTAAACGCTTTACCCACAGAAGTAACTAGATGACCGAAGTATGTCGGTTCCATCGTTTGCAGAAAGTAGTCTACCATCCCGTGTTCCCTAATTAGGGGATCCACTCTGGCTGCTTGCTCTCTCTCCATCGGAAACCAAATTCTCCAAAACATTCTCCTGGCTTCTTCTCAAATTTCAGCAATGATAGACGATCAAGGACTATCTCGAGGTTATATTGAAAATGGCCAATGAATGCCTGTGCCAGATCATCCCAGGTGTACCAACAGCTAAGGTCCTGTCTTGTGTACCATTCCAATGCTGACCCGCTCAAACTCTGACCGAAGTAGGCTATCGGTAATTCATCTTTTCCCGCAGCACCTCTCATCTTACTGCGGAATCCTCGGAAGTGAGCCACCGGGTCACCGTGTCCCTCGTACAGGTCAAATTTAGGCATCTCGAACCCCGCGGACAGCTGGACATCCGGGAAATGGCATAAATCTTTATAGGCAACACTGACTTGGCTGCCCAACCCGTGCATGTTCCTGATGGATTGCTCCAGGCTTTTGAATTTTCTGATCACTTCCTCATGCTCTGCATTTTTAACTGGTTTTTGGACTTCTTCTGGGATCTCAAAGTGAGGGGAATATGAATACGGCTCAGGGGCCTTAAAGGTGGGCTCACATGGGTTATATTGGGCATCATGGGCTTGGAATAGTGGTTCATTAGAGGACCTTTGTAATGGAGCCGGCGGAGGAGCCACAAAGATTGGAGCCACGGGCGGAGGAGGATTTTGTTTGGGTGGTGGAGCCGATGGAGCATATGAAGTAGTGGCATACCCTTAGGTGTTATACTGGAAGGGTGGAGATGTTTCGGGAGTGGAAGACTCCTGATCATGTGCTAGGTGCGGGATATGAGAGTTGTTGGTGGGGTATAATGGTGTTGGGTACCCCTGAGACCAAGCCTGGTGCATGGCCTCCATTTGGGCTTTCAACTTCTTCATTTCTTCTTTCATAGCCCCTACATCGATCACATCGACCTCTTTCATGGGATCCACAATACTAGTGTCCGAATCTTGTCCAGTCATTTCTTTATCCTTCGACCGGGTGTTGTAATGGTGAGTTGCCAGAATTGCCAATCAATTAACCACCTGCCTGAACTCACACATTTAAAACAACCACTTCGTTGATTAGGTTTTAATAGATTTGATAATCGCAAGTTGGTATGGATGCACCTATACAATTAATCATTTCTATTATGTATTTTCTCGACTGCGTGCATCATCCCGGCTTTCTTTTTTGTTTCATTTTCTCATTCTATTCCGCTCTTTTCTTTCTTTTCCCTTTCTTATTCTCACCCTTGTTTTCCGCTCTTCTTTTTCTTTCTTTTCTTTTATTCTCGCCTTTGTTTTTCCATTTATCTTTCTTTCTTTTCTTTTACCTCCATTTCTTTTCTTCTTCTTTTTTTCTTTTTGTCTAAGACTACGGTTGAATCCTACGAAGATTGCCTACGTATCATGGCCCCGCACGAATCAGACCGAGCGTAGTTTGTGAAAATAAATGCGAAAATAAAATGAAAACAATTTTTTGGGAATTTTCAAATTTTCATTACTACCACAAATTATTACAAACTAAACATTTTTGGAAAGGAAATGACAGACACAAACTAAGACCAAATACCAACTTCAAACTACAGACTCATTTTGACATGGACAAACAAACTCGAAATAGAAAAAGATACAGACACAACCTACACATACTCTAATGACTCAAACCTAGGAGTCTGCGGGGTGTCAGTCGGCCTCGACGCGGACCTAGGTTCCAAATCGTGTTCAAGATGCTCTAATTCAAGCAAAGTTCATTTGACAAAGATCACTACAGCTGGGACAAAGGTAGTAACTATCATATCTTCACACGCCCGGCATTTTCTCAAAATGGCATGAGCAATGGCTTTCATCCTGTCTTTGGCTCGCTTATTTTCTATGAGAAGACGTCTTATCTGGTTACTGCATGTTTTTAAGGCCTCAGAATCTTGCAGGTGCTGACCCTGCAATTGTTGCACTTCCACCTCCATTTTGGCAAATAAGTCATAACAATACCCACTTTCCACTTCAAAGTCTTTGGCCTGCTTGACCATTTTTCCCTCGAGGGCGACCACCTTTCTTTTCAAATCAGCCACAATCTTCTCGTGATCCCGTTTCAGTTGGTTCAAATACTGGCGACTCTCTTCTGTCTTGGTAGCCCATTGTTCCTTGAACTTTGCCATGATGTTCATAGATCTTTCCAACTCGTCCCGACACCCATTGACCTCATTTTCCAAACCCTTTATGCGCCTCTCATCCGACCTACTTCTTTGTTGATTATTGGAACTTCATTTGCTTTGAGCCTTAAGCCTCTCATTTTATTGAGCCAGTCTATTCTTTTCACTTTGGTCCGCCGCCGCTTACAAACTGCTCTCGAAAGTCATGCTTGCAATTTGTTGCTTCAATTTGCCAATTTCAGCCCGAAAGTTTTCTTCCTTTGCCAACCAGCCCCCTTGTTCTTGTGAGTCATCCGTAAATTGTTGAACGTGGGCCCTTTTTCCAGGTCTCTTAATCTGGAACCTTTTTCCAAACCAAGCATGGTACTTCGGATCTACTTCTCCCTTAGCTCGTTCCCGAACCATGGTTTTTGACTCAATAAATCTACACTCATTCCATAACTTTCAAACTTCCTTTTCAGGAAATGAGGCTCCTAGACTTAACTCAATGGCATGCTTGCTTAGATCCACGTCAATGGGGATTGTCTGAAACCTTGCTAGCTGGCGCAATACTCGATGAGGAGAATAGGGCTGGATACTGCGAACCACGATCAAAAGAATATGACATTCTTCGGCCACCATGTGTATTAACTCGGTACCAGGCAACCATCCAAATGCCCATTCAACTTGATTAGCTGTCAATGACCTCAATCATACGAACCACACCTCGACACCTTCAAGGAATTCAACGCCCGCTACCCGCTTCCCAAAACCATTGATGCAGTTTCTTCCTGTTAGCCCGTGATTCATGTATCCCACCCGATGACAGAGATGTTCCTCTATCCCTAGCTGGAGTAATATATTAGAACCCTGGAAAAAACCACCACCCTCTCGCCACACAGTTAAGGCTCGGTATATTTCAGATAACACCAAAGGGACCATAGTACTGTTAGGTCTTTTGATTGCAACGTCAGCCATCCCTACAAGGCCTATCTCTATTTTCTTATCTTTGCGTGGAGAAACCAGGATTCCAAGGAAAGCCATCAGGAAAGCTAAAGGACGTCTTGACTCCCACTTGTTTCGGTCCATATCATGAGTTAGTCTGAGATTCGGTTCTTCAAAACCCCGAGGAGTACCATACCGTTGATATAGGAATTGGAGAGTACAACAACCTTTCGACAGATCATCACCTTGCACCTTTCAATTTATGTGTAGCAAATTCAAAAACCCATGTGGAGATACCGGTCTAGGTGAAAGCAAATACTGCCCCCTCAATTTCCCATCCAAACCAGCATAACCCGCAACTTCCTCTAGTGTAGGTGTAAGCTCAAAGTTTGTAAAGCGGAATACAGTATGGGTTGGATCCCAGAAAGGTATTAGAGCTTCAATGACACCTATCTTTGGCTTGATATCTATTAGATGAATGAGACCTCCCAAAACTCTTTCCACTGTCTTTTTACTATCATCTCCCAGATCATTCCACCACATGTGGAGCTGTAGAGGGATGTCGCTAAAAACTGAGAACGGTTCAATTTGATTTGTGCTCATCCTGCACATTTATTAAGGCGATTAGGAAAAAGAAAACTTTTATTCGACTAAAAAAGATAAAACTGTTTATATGCTGTTTGGTGTATTTTCAAATTAAAAGACTTGACTTTCAAACACGGCTTTTTAGCACTTCGGAAACGAAGATTTAAAGGCTTGTGTAGTCAACCAGTCAAAAATCGCAATTAATCAAAAACAGCCATTTACGCAAATCCAGCCTTCTGGCGTCCCATTTGGGAACATTTGGCTATTTTTGTCAAAGCGGCCTTATTTATTTGTGGCAAAAATTAAAATTTTGACATTTTTCGGCTATTTTTGTAAAGGGGAGGTTGGACCTGATGAGGGTTGCCTACATATCTCATGCCCTGTGAGAATAAAACCATGCGTAGTCTGGGCATATTAACCGAACTGTTTTAAAACAAAACTTTTTTTCATTTTCATTTTTTGTCATTTCATAAGCAAAAGAAAATTAAAACAAGACTATTTTTTTAAAATAAAACTCTTTTTCTTTTTCAACAAACAATAAAAGACCTCTTTTTTTCTTTTACATTTTCTATGGCAGGACAAACTGTTTTTCTCTTTTTTATTTTGGAAAAGAAGATTAAAATAAAACAATGGCAAAACAAACTATTTTTCCTTTTCTATTTTGAAAACAAGACAAAACAAACGATTTTTCATGTTTAACAGACAACCTATATCCCCAAACTAAAAATAAAAACTACTTTTCATTTTTCTGACAAACAATAAAACAACTTATTCTTCGAACTAAAAATAAATGACTCTTTTCTTTCAGTAAAACAACCTATTTTCCAATATTATTTTAAAACCGGAAAAACAAAAATCGAGACTCCTTTTTTTTCATTTCATTTGACAAAACAAACTATTTTTCATTTTAAAAAATTTTTGTAAACTGAAAAAAATGACGAACTCTTTTGAATAAAACACTAAAAAATTCAACAAAGTTCCGACAGTACTTGGACATCGATTTTTCTAAAACAATCAATTAACTCTCCAGTTGTTATTTTTTCCTCTTTTTTTCCTTGTTTTCTTAATTTTCTAACATTCCTGAGATTCCAAGCCGGTCAACATGCAAGCTCAAGCAAATAAATGCACAAAAACCAAGTAGCTAGCCCTAGACGGACCCAATACTTGTGTTGAGTCCCCTAAGTCAAAATGCACATGATGCAGATAAGCGTTCCTACTAGGGATCCGGCATGAGGTTAAGTTATTCTACATTCAAAACCTGGGTGTTTGTTCTAGACCTGGCTTACCCGAGCGGACTACTCGAGCCGAGGAGGAGGTGGCAATCCGGGAATACAAAAGCTTCGCCGACTTTGCACTTATCCGAACCTCATTATAAATTGGGATATTGATACTAGGCAAAAAAGAAATCATACACCGTACACCCCTCTGCACAATTCAGAAAACTTAGAGAGGAGATTTGGTTCGGCATAGTTTATATACTGTTCACGTAATATCAAAGCGGTAAAGCAATCAACTAGCACATTAAGCACATATTATGTAACAAAATCAAATAAAGCAAAACAAAGAAATTATTCTAAGCTCGAATTCTGAACCCTGAACCAGAGATTCTGGGTTCGATCTCTAGCAGAGTCGCCAGAGCTGTCACACCTCCTTTTTTCGCTATACACCCCCGCAAAGGGGCGTAAAGGAGTTTTTCCAATTAAAGGACAATCAAAATGGGATTTGGTTACTATCATTCAGAGTCGCCACTTGGGAGATTAATGGTGTTCCAAGTCACCGATTGAATCTCGAACCGGGGAAAACGATGACTCTTTTCACAGTCCGCGAACCAGAAATCCGGATAAGGAATTCTATTAACCCGGGAGAAGGTGTTTGGCATTTGGGTCTGTGGTTCTAGCACGGTCGCTCAACTGTTGCATTTAGCTTTTATCTGATTTTATTACATGAAGATCCTATATGCCAATTTTATGCTTAACCGCTTTTATTTAATATAATATGTATTTGAGAAAGTGAACGTCGTTTAAAGTGTGTTTTCGGATTGCGCCGCATCAAATGAACCCGCAATCCTAGGCACACTCTATTCAATGTTTTAGGATTTGAATTTGGGCTGCATAAAATGGCCACCAGTTTTTTGGAATGTAATTTATTAAAATCCCGCCTAATAGGGTCTAACACGTTGTAATCTTTTGGGAGGACCGTGAAATTCGCTAAACGACCCTTCCCAATTTCTAAAATATTTTCAAACCTTTATTGAGGACCCCCCGATTTGTATTTTTGTTGGGTGAGGCTCGTCTCATTTTATTTTAAAAGGATGAACCTAAAAGATAACTGTATTTTCTATGTTTTTTGTTTTTGTCTCTAAATTAAAAGAAAGGTCCTAATAATTTATCAACCACTTGCATGTTAAAATTAATTTAACTGGCGAAACGTTGGAAAAATGGGCTACTATTGGGCTCAAAGCGATAGCCCTACGTAGCGTGACAATGGCTTTACGCTTGGCCTAGACATGAGTTTAATAGAACGCTAGAAGAGGGAGGACCTCAGTTCGAATCTCAGCAGCATCAGTTAACATATATGAGTAAAAGGGCGTGAATGTTAATCTTACTCATCATACTATTGATTATTTGCATATAAGGAGTGGCTCATATCATGCATCAAATCCTATTTTGTTCAACACTGCCTTTATTACCAAGTAGATAGATTCATGCAACTACTACCATTTTGAGAAATCAATGATTAAACTATTAAGTAGGGTAAAACAACTAGAAACGCTATAGCTGACACCTAAAAATTCTATTACTATTCACATTTACACTCTCATTTTTTCTTTCATTTGATGTAATACTCAATGAGTACAACAACTAATGCTCAGAACTAATCAAATCCTAAACTTAACAATCACAGTACAAATTAGTTTAAGTAGTCCAATAAGCTCATTTTTACCTCAAAAACCAATTGCCATATGCCAACATGTGTCAATATGAACTATATTTAAACTTTCTCATACAACTCAAATTCAGTCCAATCACTTCAAAATAACAGGGATATACATATCATCAATGCATGAAAAGTTTAAATACACAAGTCAGAGAGAAGCTAAATCAGGATTGAAATTCTTCACATATATTCAGTCTTCATATTATCAGCTTTCAAGTGCCAAAGTTATAGCTGTGTACCTGATTTTGAAATACAATGAGAAACAGGACATGTCAGCAACAGTCAACACAACAACAACAGTAGTTTAGCAACAGTCACACTCCAGCAGCAATCAGTAAAGCAGTATAAAGCCCAGATGCAATTTCAGGGGTCCAGAAATGTGTAAAACCAAACAGAGCTACAAGACCAGCTCAAAATCAATTTGAAATCACCCAAAACCAACTCTAAAACTCACCAGCAAATCTCCGAAACTTTCACGACCAGAAATTAAACTAGAAAAGGAAATCTACCAACTAGAATTCGAGTCTGATTTGGAAAGGATTAATGCAACAGTAATTTTTGGTATTTTTTGTATTTGAACTAGAAAAATTCAAAATCAGCAGCTAACAGTGTTTGTTTTGGATTTCTGAAGAATTTATATCCTTTTTTTATGATATCTAAGAACTAGAAGAAGATTTGGATACCCAATTTGAATTCTCAAATCTGAAAGTTGAAGAGGGATTTTGGGGGAGAATTTAGGCTTCCAGAACTTGTGAATAAAGGCATGGGAATGCCATTTTATAAGACAAAAGAGGGCAACCCTCTAATTTTCTATTTGCACTATAAGTCCCTACCTATTTTCATTTTAACCCTCCTATTTCTAACCTGTTCCCCAAGTAATTACTACAAAAATTGTTAAAACTTACAGTAAGGCCCCATTTGGAATGTCATGGAAGATTCTTTTAGCTACACAATGCATATACTACCCTTACCCCTATTTTGAAACCAAACCTAATAAAATTACCTTTTTTTATCCCTAAGCTGCCCTTACTTCTACCCTAGAATTACTATCCAGCCTCAGTCCTTTATATCCTAGTTGAACCTTAACTACAGTTAACTAAGCACACTAATCAGCTATTCCAAACAATTATCTTTAACAAATCTCTAATAACATAGATATTGAACAAATAGCTAATATTACTGAAATCAGTCCCAAACAAACTTCCAGATCCAATTTTCATATGAACCTAACCAAGAACAATCTACTTGACCAACAACCCAATATCAATTAAGCAATCAAAATCAATACAGAAGAAGAAATTAACTTAAACTTATAACTAACAAATACGGACAGAATATTAATGACCCAAACTGATTAATCGCGACGATTCTAAAACTGAGGATGTGATTTAACTAAAACAAAACAAAGCATGAATTAAAACAAACTGACACTTAGGTAGGATTCATTGATTAAAGAGAAGAGTAAACTAACTATCCTAATAAAATAAACAACCAATCAAACATGACATTAACTCAATTAAAAAACAACCACATAAAATTGGGCTAATTGACCGGAGAAGAAGGAGAAGGAAGAAATTAAACTAAAATTAAAACATAATATTGAAGAAAACTTACTAGAAAGGGCATTCTATCTAGAAAACTTCCCAAACCCATATGAACCCATATAACCCTAGATTTGTATTCTGCTGCAACCCGGTGACATTTGACGGAAACTGACCCTGGATTTGTGAACAAGAGGACGATGAGACTATCTGGTATCAAAATCAGCTTGTTTGGACGCTTTTGTGTATTGGGCAAAACTTTCGACCACATATTCGAACAGCTAGGGATTGATTCGAAATAAATACTTGCCATAGATGGGAAGAAGAGAGTGAGGAAGATGAAGGGTGTAATTTTTGTGGTGATTGGAGGCGGCGCCGCCACCCTAGGGTGGTGGGGTTTGATGGCAGTGCAGATTAGGGTTCTTTGGTAGAGAAGATGACTGGAAATGGGGGTGGGGGCGTTCAGCACATTTACTATAGAAAATCATAGGATGATATCGACCGTCACATTTAGATCGAACGGCTTTGATTAATGGACGAAGCGTCGTGGTTTGGACTCCAAGGATCTGGATCGGGTTGAAGGTTTAAATATGGGCCCAAGAGGAGTGTTTTGAGATTGGAATTGTGTTAGAATATACGCTTAACGCTAGAGGGGGGGTGAATAGCGTTATAATAAAAAACAATGTAAATTTGCGGAATTAAAATTGCAGGAATAATGTAAGTGCAGTAATTGAAAGGGTAAGGAGAGAACACACCGAATTTTATCCTGGTTCACCACAACGTGTGGTTAATCCAGTCCCCGAGAGACTCTCTCGAGTTTTACACTAACTTCGTTAAGCTTACGGGTGCCTAACAAACAGTTACACTTGCTCGTAGATATACACTTTACAAGACTTCAACCTGCTCGAGGATACCGCACCTCAAGACTTCAAACCAAGGAACTACTTTTCCTTCTTACAACAAGGGATTGAAATATCCCTTCAAGTGTGTACAAACACTTAGCACTCAAGACAAGACTCTTTTTATAGAGTAGATATGAGTAAAAACAATACGCTCAAGAACACAACAACTTAGTCAAGAGTTTGGCTCTCAAAAAAGCTATGAAATGAATATAAAATGATTGATATGAGAGTATGTAAGCTTTAGCAAGAATGTAATCAGTTGTTGTGCTTAAAAGAGTGATTTTGAGGTGTATTTATAGTGCTCAAAGTCACCAAGACCGTTGCTTAATTGCCAATCACTAATTGCTGATTTTGTGCTTGCATAATCGATTATATGATCTGCATAATCGATTATCTGCAGATCGTTCAAAAATCATATGCGGATTTTAAGCATAAGAATCGATTATTTAAGTTACATAATCGATTATCAGTTAACGTTAAAAAATCGAAAACAGATTCTGTGCAAGCATAATCGATTATAGCCTTGTGTATAATCGATTATATTTCAGCGTTTTAAAAATACTTTGGCAACGGTCTTAACATAATCGATTATCTAAAAGACATAATCGATTATTTTGCTGTACTGAAAAATCCGGTTATACACTGCCTCAACATAGTCGATTATTAGAATAGACATAATCGATTATTTCGTTGTTTTGAAAATCCGGTTATACACTGCTTCAACATAATCGATTATTAGAATAGACATAATCGATTATTTCGTTGTTTTGAAAATCCGGTTATACACTGCCTCAACATAATCGATTATAAGAAATACATAATCGATTATTTATGTCCAGTTTTGAAAAACATGTTTGAAAATCATTTTGGCTAAAATGAAAATGTTTGAAAATCATTTTGGTTTAACTCAATGATGCATGAAAATAATTTTAGCCAAGAATTGAATAAGTTGTCGGATCAAGATCACACTATAAAGTGACTCATTTATAACTTTGTTTGATATTCTTGATCTTGCTCTTTGTTTCTCATGTTCTTGGACTTTGGCATATGTCGATGTTCCATGCGCGTCGGTTTGTCATTTATCAAAACCTACAGAAATGAACAAACGTTTAGTTTTAGCGACTTGAGAACGTGTTTCAACAGATTGGATATGATTTGCCCAAATCATGGGCAGCCCTTCTCTTTTACTATTTTTTGCCTTTTCTTCTTTTTTTTTCAACCCTTTTAAATTATTTCTCCCTTTATTCTTTTTGGTATGTATTTTATAGAAAATTAAAATGAAATCTAATTTATTTCCCAAACTAAGCTAATTAATTTCTAAAATTATTTAAAAATCTATTTTGAGACAAACTCAACAATTAACATATAAAAATGCAAAAGTGGGGCTATTTTTGTTATTTTTCATTGTATTGTTCTAAAATAAATTAATCCCTAATTAATCTTACATGGGAAATTAAATGCAAATGCAAATGTATATTTTTGTATTTTTCACATGAATTAAAATGCCAAATATAAATGCAACAATTACCATAAAAATGACAAAAAATGAACAGAAATTGTAAAAATAAAGAAAAATCATTTGTTTGATTTTTTGGGAATAATTTGCTTAGGGCAAAAATTACGTGCTCACACATTGACACCCCGAGGAAACTAAAAGCATACATGTCCTCACCACCACTACATGTCAAAGCGGTGCTGGCGCCCATAGAAGGAATCGTGCCCTTGTTCGATGCTTCATACGTGCCGGCTATTACTGGCCTATTATGAAAAAGAGGCAGCAGACTATGTCCGGAGATGCGAGGAATGCCAAAAGTACGCCCCTATGATACATCAAGAAGGACAATTCCTCCACTCTGTCACCTCTCCATGGCCTTTCATGAAGTAGGGGATGGATATAGTTGGTCCTCTGCCAGCAAGACGAGGAAAGGTACATTTTCTTCTAGTTTAACTGAATATTTCTCTAAATGGGTGGAAGCAGGTGCATACGCTCAAATACGCAAACAATAGGTCATTGCCTTTATATGGATAAATATTTTATTCCATTTTAGCATCCCCAAAGAAATTAGTTGCGATAACGGAACCTAGTTCATCGGAAAGAGAACGACAGAGTTCTTCAAAAAATGGAACATCAAGAGAATACTCTCCATGCCATATCATCCCACAGCCAACGGCCAAGCAGAGTCTTCCAACAAAGTGATGTTGAACATATTGAAAAAGAAACTCGAAGGAGCTAAAGGGCTATGGCCCGAATTAATACCTGAAGTATTATGGGCATACCAAACTATGCCAAAGTCCAGCATGGGAGAAACGCCATACTCACTGGTCTACGGGACCGTTGCAGTCATTCCTGTCGAGGTCGGGGAACCCTGTCTGAGATACTCCCATATAAGCGAAGCGAATAACTCAGAAAGTACATTGCAAGACCTAGATAAAGTTAAAGAATGGAGAGACATGGCCCACGTAAGAATGATAGCCCAGAAGCAGCAAGTAGAGAGATACTACAACAAAAATGCCAAGGTAAGATCACTCAAAGATTGCAACTACGTCCTCAAGGCAAAAACATTGGCATCAAAGGACCCAAATGAGGGAAAATTAGGAACCAACTGGGACGGACCATATAAAATCATAGTAGCAACAAACAAAGGAGTGTTCAACCTGGAAATATTGGAGGGAAAACTGCTCCAAAAGAACTGGAACGTCTCCTATCTCAAATACTTCCACTTCTGAAAAGTGTCACCTAAGTCATACTTTTTTCCCTCACCCGAATTTTGTCCCAAACGGTTTTCTCATGGAGGTTTTTAATAAGGCGGTGAGGGGGATACCCTGTGGATCGGAGCGTTGTTCATCACTACGGCCTGTCGACGCGATCTCTAGACCAAAGTGATGAAGGGACTACACAATTATCTCCATTGAATGAACAAAAATTTTCATTACATGAATGGAAATTTCCATTGTATGAACAAGAATTCTCCATTATATGAACAGAAACCTCCATTATAGGAAACACAAATACCCTAATGGCCAAGGCCATCGACATTAGTTAGACCTCGTTCGAACCACGACAGGATACTACTTCGATGACAGTCAAAGAAACATCCTAATGGCCAAGGCCACCGATATTTGTTCGATCTCGTTCAAGCCACGACGAAATATCTTTTTAACAATAATCAAAACAACATCCCTACAGACATTAAGTGTCATGCAATAAACCAAAAGGGAAAAACAGCGAGCAGATAAAGTGACGAAAGTGAACTTTATACAACAACAACAACAACCCAGTATAATCCCACTTAGTGGGGTCTGGGGAGGGTAGTGTGTACGCAGACCTTACCCCTACCCTTGGGTAGAGAGGCTGTTTCCATATAGACCCTAGGCATCCTTCCCTCCAAGAACTTCCCACCTTGCTCTTGGGGAGACTTGAACTCACAACCTCTCGGTTGGAAGTGGGGGTTGCTTACCATCAAAGAAACCCCTCTTGTCTTACAAAAGTGAACTTTATATTACAACAAAAATATTATTTACATTCGTCCCTTCAGATAAGCCCTAGTACAACTCACATCCAAAAATTCTCAAACAAAATGTACAAACTAAAACTACTCATCATCTCCAGCAGGGTAGGCTTCTTCATACCACGAATCCGAGTCAAGATGATTCATGTCATCAAAGGTGACACCCTCCCCATTAGAAAGTGTTAGTGTGGTACCCACATGACTCGCGAGCTGTACGTGCTTCAGCATGATCCGCGTGAACCTATGCCTCTATCGCCCGGCCCCCCGCATGAAAAGCTCTACATACATCGAGCCAAGCCTCCGCATAAACCCATATCTCATACAAGCGACGAGGCGAGCCTTGACCAGCCAGAGGACGAGATGTGGAAGGCCGAGAACAACAATCTATTTCCAGAGCCACTTGCCTTTGCAACGCAACCAACTTTGCCCCTAACTCCCCAATGAGCCTTTTGAATTCCACAACCCAACGACCAGAGGCTTCCCTTTCGCCAACGAGTTTTGATCTGATATGTAGAGGGAATCTTCAAATGAGACTGTCTCGAAAATGGCGGCGGCCAACTTATCAGCATTAGCATTTAACGTGCCCTTAAGCCCGTCGATCTCTATTGTCTTTGCACTCAGCTTGGTGTTCAAGCCGGCTATCTTCAGTTGTAGGTCAGCATTATCCGTTGTTACCCCCTGACTCAGTTATAGTTCATCCTCTCTCGCCTTATGAAGGGCCTCCAATTCACTGTTACGAGCGATAGCCCTCACAAGCTCCTCTTCCCTCTCCTCTAGCTCTGCAACCCTACGCTCCAATTGAGCCTCCAACTACTTAAACCCCTCACGGAATACTTGGAACTCGGGATCCTGATGGTAGAGGTCAGATATTGCCTGGTGCTCCATATCGGTCATGTAGATCATCGAAAATGGCAAACTTCTTCTCGTTAATGGTCTTCAAACCAAATTCGGGTAACGAATTGCTAAAATTCAAGGACTCCGGAAACTTTGTTGTTCGATCGGAAGAAGTTCACTACAGACCAAAAGTATTGCAGACAAAAGTTTTTTCGGTAAAAAATCATTGGTTTTTGGCGATCTAATTATTGGTTAAAGATCGAGCAATGTCTTCTCTTTTCAATTCTAGAGTGGCTCAACGGGTAAAGAACATACGTTGCCAATGACTTTGATTTTGGTAGAGCCGGACATGGGATCTAATCTTTTTTTCTCTTTTTTTTTCAATTTTATTTTTTTGATAAAGTCAAAAAAAATAGAAGGTATACCTTATTACCACGTGTCCAGTTTTAAAAAATTCAAATAGTCAAAATTTTGTATATTTGTGTGTGTTTAAGCTCTTAACGCGCCTAACATTGATGGATATTTCCTCGTCAGCAGATAAGATGATATTAATTTTAGGGTGGTAAACAGAGTTAAAAGGTGTTTAAAGGAGTTTGATGGATTGTAAGCTCAAAGAGCTCAAATTTCTGCAACCCTAATGGAATCTGAGAGAGACGAAGCTTTCAATCGACACTCAAAGCGGAGCAAACACACAAAAGGTGCTCAACTCTTGCTAGAATACGGGTTTCCGAGGACATAACTCTTGACAGGAAAGTCTGGAGGTCTAGTAGCAGGGTTGTAGGATGGGGGCTCCTACAGTTTTTTGTACTCCTCACCCGGGGTTGGGTGAGGCTTGGCAGGGCTATCCACAGATGATTTGTGTTTTTTAGTGTGTCTCCCTTATGGTAGTTATTTATGGTAGTTACTGTATGATATTATTGCATGCTATTTTAGTTATGGTTCTTATGTTTAGATAGTTATTTATGCTGGGGTTACTAATGCTTCTTTGTTTTAGTTTTTGTTTTTCCTTTCCTTCAATGAGCCGAGGGTCGATTGGAAACAGCCTCTCTGCCCTTTCGGGTAGGGGTAAGGCTCGTCTACATATTACCCTCCCCAGACCCCAATTTGTGGAAATATAGGAATCCAACAACTAGAAAGTGCAAGAAATTGCCTGATTTTAGACCTAAATTGAAGATAAATAATTATGCTGTATATGGTTTTGGATATGATGAGTTCCATGATGATTATAAGGTAATAGGTATTTTTAATAACTACGGCGGTTCAGGTTACGTGGAGGTCAAAATGTACAGTCTAAAGAGTGATTCTTGGACTAGCGTTGATTATTGTGGGGAGACATTAAATGCTTCAGGAATACTATTACTTGGACTAGAGTTTATTTGTGAATGGGAAGATTCATTGGGATACTATTACTTCTGGTCCAGTTGTGCGTACGGGCAAGAACATCATTTCTTTTGATTTAGCTAATGAGAAATGGGAAAAGTTGGAGAAGCCCTCCTGCGTTGGAAAGAATGAATTGTGAGTGGGAATGATGGGAAGTGATCTTTCTATCTTTTGTGGTTATGAAGAAACTTATTTAGGTGCTTGGGTTATGAAGGAGTATGGGGTTAAAGAATCTTGGGTAAAGATGTTTACCATCGAGTATCCAAAAGGTCAATATTTGTATCCACCCTTTTTCATGTCAAGTAAAGGTGAAATATTGGTGGTGTTTGGATCAACTTTCATGATATACAATTCAAAAGATCACTCGGTCAGATGCACATATGTTACTAACTCTGGTGATTGTTCTCTTATGGAAATCTATATTGAAAGCTTAGTTTGTCCTTTTTCTACTGAAGGGACAGTGAACGCAACAAAAGAACGGAAAAAGCTGAGATCAAAACAATACAACAACAACAACCCAGTATAATCCCACTTAGTAGGGTCTGGGGAGGATAGTGTGTAAGCAGACCTTACCCCTACTCTTGGGTAGAGAGGGTAGAAAGGCTGTTTCCAAATAGACCCCCGGCATCCTTCCCTCCAAGAACTTCCCACCTTGCCCTTGGGAAGACTCGAACTCACAACCTCTCAAATGGAATGGGGGTTGCTTACCATCAAACCAATTAGAGTAACAAATAACTTGTAAGAGTACTGCTTGTGACTTTTCGTATATTCCGTCCTTTCGATACTTATAATAGATAGCATATACCACTTGAAGTGGCACTGTCTAGACATCAGATAAGTTAACTATGGGATATTTGTTTTTGTTCATTGCTTAAGTTGAACAGAATCTTCTTCTCACCTTTTCTGAGCCGAGGTTCTATTGGAAATAACATTTCTATCTTCACTAGGTAGAGATAAGTTCTTTGTACGCAGTCCTCCCCAGACCTCACATGTGGGAATATATTGGGTTGTTATTGTTGTTGTTTAAGTTGAACAAAGCACTTTGGTCATGTCCCAGATGTAGCTGGTATTGATACAGCGCTCGTCTTTTTGCTTAAACAAGGCGAACAGTTTCTAATGCTAGTTTTGTTTGCTACATGTTGAATGCAGACTGTGCACTAGGACAGCCCTGCATTTTGTGCTTCTATATCTGCGGTGTTTCTACTCATTGTAGGCATTGTGATGTATCAGTGAGGTGCTTAGTTGTTACTTATGTACTAATGGACTTTTCATTAGTACATAAGTAACAATTGACAAAGCACCTCATTGATATATCAGTCCCGTGGGATTATACTGGATATGTTGTTGTTGTCGTTGTACTAACGGACTTTCAGTATGTGAAATCTATCCCTTGAGGTTGACCTGCTCAAGAAGTTATATGTATATTTTGTGAACTGGAAGTTATATTCCATCTGCTACTTCTTATTGAGTGCTTTTAATTTATTTTTTTATTTTTATTTTTTTTAAATTTCAAATGTAGAACAAGACGCTTATGTGAAGGATATCTTTAAACCATATTGCTTCTGGACTACTTTTGTGCTGCTAATCACTAGATGTATATTTTCTGCAGGACTAACTTCTCGTTCTTTTACTTTTTTTGGTCAACAAAGGATTAATCTTTTTTCACTGAGAGTAACATAACTAGGATAAGTTGACACAAAAAAAAAAAAAAGACATAACCAGGATAAAGCATTTTAGTTGCTTTGATCTTTTTTTAAATTGTAAAGAAAAACTATTTTCTGAAACGCCCCTGCCAATCTCATCACAATGTGATAGTCGACCGTCTTGATATGAAACCAAACTGGTTTTTAGAAATAGACACACTCCTCCTCATTCTCGCTTCTATCACCCTCTCCCAAGCTTTTATCGTATGGTTCAATCACTTGATACCTCTATAGTTGTCGCAGTTTTGAATATCATTCTGGTTCTTGTAAAACGGAATTATCGTACTCTACCTCCACACTTCAGGCGCCTTTTTCGTCCTAAAAATGATATTAAACAACTTAGAGAGTCATTCCAAACCCGCCTTACCCAAATTCTTCCAGAATTCCACAGGGATCTTGTCTGACCCGGCCGCTCTATCCATACTCATCCCCCTACTTTTATGCGTCTACAGAACCCAAAATCGCTCCGGGTACTCCAACTCACCTAGCTCAATGCTCCTACCTCCCTCTTTATTCAAAAGTTTATGAAAGTAAGATTGTTATCTCTATCTAATATGTGCCCCTCCAACAGAACTCTATCCTCCTTGTCCTTTGATGTGCCTTACTTGGTGTAATTAGTAACATATAATCATATTCTTTTGATGCGCCTTACTTGGTGTAGTTAGTAACATATAATCATAAATTTAAGAAATATTAAAATATAGATAGAAAATTTCAACGGAAATGCATACAAAACTACCATAACAAATAATTAAACAAATTTAAGACTGAACTCTAGATAAATTCGTGCTTATAGTATATAAAAAATTAATCTTAGGTCATTTACTTGCAAACAAGTTATATCAGGATTATAATGTGCAGTATAATATCGTACAAAATAATGATGAGGTTATTTAATGGATATGTTTTTAATTGGATTAAAAATGGGATACACACGTATAAAACGTATACGTTTGTTTTTACTGTGTAAATATAGACAATTTCATTTTTAATTTTAGCCGTGTTCTTCTTAAGGAACTTTTGGAGAAGTCTGTTTTGGTGATTTTACGGGTGAAGTGCACGGTTAGCCACTAATAACATATGTATTTATTTTTAAGTCACTTTTTAAAATGTCTGTAGTCTTTAGCCACTGCTTTAATAAACTTTAACTGTCCGGACGGAATTACCCTTCTGCTCATGTCCTTAACTTTTGAACTTAACTTCACAACTTTAGGACTACATGTCCTTAACTTTTAAACTTGTAACTCTAAGTTCAAGATTTCAGGACTACATATCCTTAACTTTTAAACTTGTAACTCTAAGTTCAAGATTTCAGGACTACATGTCCTTAACTTTTGAACTTGGAACTCTAAGTTCAGCACTTCAGGACTATATGTCCTTAACTTTTGAACTTAACTTTAGGACTTCATGACTGCATGTCCTTAACTTTTGAACTTGTAACTTTAAGGTGAGGACCAAATGTCCTTAACTTTAGAGCTTGTTAGTCTAAGTTTAGGACCTATTGTCCTTAACTTTTGAGCTTCTTAGCCTAAGTTAAGGACCTATTGTCCTTAACTTTTGAACTTGTAACTGTAAGTTCAAGACCTACAGTCCTTAATTTTTGAGTTTGTTAGTCTAAGTTCAGGATTTCAGGACCTATTGTTCTTAACTTTTGAACTTGTAACGGTAAGTTCAGGACCTATTGTCCTTAACTTTTGAGTTTGTTAGTTCAAGTTCAGGACCAAGTGTTCATTACTTTTGAACTTGTAATTCTAAGTTCAGGACCAAATGTCCTTAATTTTTGAACTTGGAACTCGAAGTTCAGGACCGAGTGTTCTTAACTTTTGAACTTGTAACTGTAAGTTTAGGATCTATAATGTAGCAGAAAATCAAACATTATTTGTATCTTTTTACAAAAAAATAAAAATAATAATAATGGCAATTTACGTATAAGATTAATGTCAAATTACACAACAGAAAGCTAATAACTACAACCTACTGAGCTAATGGTATAAGTTTCTCTATTGGCCACTCATTTACTTGTTCCACTTCAACCCACTGACCTCTCATTCTCGATCTAGTGATCACATTCTCATCATTATGTGATTCGTCCTCTCATATGGTCACGGGATCCTCTTCTGGAGAAGCATCACCGGTATAAATACTGTATTTTCGTTTGGGAAGGAAAAGAGATAGAAGAAAGAGTAACACCGTCTTTTCATATTAATTTTAATAGAGTAGTGGCTATTTTTGCTCAGCATTAAAAATGCTGGATAAAAAATAATTATCACTTTAAAAAGTGACTACCTCACGTAATTTTTACTTATTTTAACTATTTTATTCCGAAATTACTATTCCTAATCATAATATAACCGAATGACTCGTACAATTCTGGTTTGTGCTCAACACGAGCCTACAACCGCTTTCATGGGCTGTTTCCCAGTCATGTCCATGGACTTTTTATTGTGTTGAGTATGGGTGAGCAAAGCCACACATGAAAAGTAGAAAGAAAAAAATTTATACTTATAAGGAATTCGGTGCCCTTAATGGAGGAAGCAATTTGGAGAAAACTGCGGGTTTCGTCCAAAGCAAATAATATCACACTGTGTCAAACATATCTTTAGGCTGTTTTAGTACAACAATTGATATAAGGACCAATGATTTGGCAGGACGAGTATGGAGATAGTGGAGTGTGGCGTGAGAGCTTGACTTAGTGCCTCTTCCCATCTACGGGCCGATTTATGACCTTTACCCGTAACTTTGAAGATGCATACATAGTCTTTGGGCTTCGGTAACTGTAATAATTACTTAAATTATTTGGATAACACACAGTTAATCTTCAATTAGCCCATGAATGATGATGAGTTTTGTGAAACTTAGTTCAATGGGAAATTAGTTGGTTGTGTATGAACAAAATCTTACATGAAAGGTACAGAGAGAAAAATTTTATGCTTATAAGGGGTTGGATGTTTTTAATGTTACGAAGTATTTTGAAAAAAAACGTACGGAATTAATAAAAAATGGATAATATCACACATGTTAAAAATATTTTAATATTCTAGTATAATTTATTCATAGACCCCATTTTGTGAGACTATACTGGATAATAATTGTTGTTGTTGTAGTATGCTGTACTCCCTTGGATTGGTGCAAAGCCTAATTGGCGATGCAAATATGAAATGTTCCAGTTAAATTGTCATTATACCTTTATTTATAATGGTACTATTTTTTATATCTCATTTTGATACCGGCAGACAATTTGAAAAATTAGTAAACAATCTTCATAAGTAATTCATAGAATATTACGACTAAAATTGCAAGATAACACGATTTATAATAAAATTGAATAGGTTATGAAATCAATGCAATTTAGTAAAACATGAACAAGACATAAAAGTAATTTAGTAAAACATGAACAAGAAATAGAGATAGAGAGAAGGAAGGGATTTTCTTCTTCAATTGTGTATCTTTTAATATCTATTATAAGGCCTTTATATCTGTATAAAAAGTGAAGAAAATATGTCATGGAATATGTCATTGAACATACAAAATATGTCATTGAATATGTCATTAAGCATTTGATATGAAGATCATGGAAGAAGAGTAGACATCCACCATAATGTGATATTTATCATAACACTCCCCCTTGGATGTCCATAAATAATATGCCTCGTTAAAACCTTACTAAGAAAAAATCCTATGGGAAAAAAATCCTAGCGAAGGAAAAAAAGTACACATTTTTAGAAATATGCCTTTTGGTTGCCTCGTTAAAAATCTTGCAAGAAAACCCAGTGGGACAAAACCTTGTAAGGAAAAAAGAGTACAACGCAACGAGAGCATCAGTTCACATCCTTCAGCCTTTGCATCCCAATTTTGTACACTAGTTTCTTGAAGGATGACATTGGTAGATATTTTTGGTGAACAAATCAATCATATTATTACTTGAAGGAATCTGTTGCATATTGATATCACCATTCTTTTGAAGATAATGTGTGAAAAATAATTTTGACGAAATATATTTTGTCCTATCTCCTTTTATGAATCTTCCATTCAATTGAGCTATGCACGTTACATTGTCTTTATACAAAATTGTGGGTAGTTTGTCACACTTTAAATCACATTTGTCTCGGATAAGTTATATAATAGACACCAATCATATACATTCTCGACTTTCTTCATAAATAACAATTATCTCAGCATGATTAGATAAAGTATCCATAATTGATTGCTCAGTCGATTGCCAAGATATGGCAGTGCCTCCACATGTAGCACATAGCATGTTGGAGATCAAGCCTTGTGTGTGCTAAATTTATACCTCACATCAGCATAACCAACAATATTGGGATTGCAATCACTGCCATTAAATAAGCCCACATCGATAGTCTATTTTAGATAACGCAATATATGTTTGATTTCATTCCAATGTCTCCTTGTAGGAACAGGACTATATCTTGCTAAGATGTAGTGTTAGCAAGATACGTTAGTGCATCAATTGTACTAAGATATGGTACTTCATGATCAAGAAGTTCTTCCTTATTTTTATGAGGTCGGAATGAATCTTTATTTTTATCGAGTGATCACAGGGGTACTCAATGGATGTACTTTATCCATATAGAATTGCTTTAAAATATTTTAGTGTATGTTGATTGATGGACAAAAATTTTATCTTTCACATACTCAATTTGTAGACCAAGATGAAATTTTATCTTTCTAAGATCTTTCATTTCAAATTCTTTCTTTAGACAGTCTAATGCTTTATGAAGCTCTCCCAGAGTTCTAATGATATTTGAATCATCAACATACACAACGATTATCACAAATTCAAATCCGGATCCTTTTACAAGGACACATTGAATTATTCTTGTACCCTTCTTTCAATAAATATTTTCTCGGGCGATTATACCACATGCGCCCTAATTGTTCAATGCATATAATGATTATTGAAGCTTTATTTAATAAATTTCTTGAAAATCATAATATGGTTCAGAACAATTTAAATCCTTCAATGAATTCCATTATACACATATAAAGTTTTCATGTATTGCCAAATTAAAACCTGAAATGATTATATCCACCATAAGAGAACATGTCTCCATATAATCAATGTGAGGATATTTACTAATTTTCTTGCGTCACAAGTTATTTTTATGTCTATCGACTTAAACTTTTTGCACAAGAACACATTTATTCCTCCATTGGCTTTATACTTTCAGGTGTTGGGACCATCCACCTAACTTTTCATTTTTCAAGTGAAGTCAATTTTTATTGCGTATTTCTTATTTGGCCAATCATTTATCCGTCTAAATTTCATGACAGATTTGAGCTCAAGATCCTCGTCAATATTAATAATATTGAGCGCTACATTATATTAACAATATCATCAACTATCATTTTATGTCGGTTCCATTATTATCCAATAAAGATATAACTTATTTACATCTCTTTATCTCACTATTTTCAGGTACCTGAGCCTTTCCCATGAGGTCTTATGAAGTGTTATGTCATTGTGCTCTTCTAGAGCACTTGCCTCCTTATTATGACCATTTTGAATATTTGCCTCTCTCCTCTCCTTCTTCAAGCGGTTTTATATTTGGAACCGATTGGTCTGTTACGCTTCATGCGTGCCATAGACTATGTCCCTCATGGGCTTTATTCTATTTGGAGCATTAGCAGCTGAAATATGATATTTAGCTTTGGGTCAGCAAATGCGTTTGGTAATAATTTGTAAATGAATTATCACTTGAACTTCAAGTTTATATTTTCTTGTACAAGAATCTATATGTATTCATAATAATTTATTTTACGTATCACTTTCTCAACTGCCCATTTTCTCTCTCCTAATGTTGGGATCACCAACACATTTTTCAACCTTCTTTGGGAACTCATCTTTGTGCATTTTGGTGATATTATTAAATCATATAGCACATCCAAATTTCTATATAGAAATTATTTAGTTCATGACTCTAAACTGATTGTGATAGGGAGAAATTTTTATAACTTGGCTAGATGCGTACAAGTGTTGCTATATTATTTTGCTATATATTAAATAATACATCTCATACCAAATTTCGTTTTTGAAAGTTTTGTTCTCATAACCAATGATTTAGCTATATTTGGAGGCATACAATTTCCAATAAACCAACTTGCATTTAAACCAGTATTATTAAGATAAATCATCATAATTTTTATTTTGGAACTGTGCTCTAATAACTTGAGCAAGCAATCTTGCAAAAGCCAAACTGCAAGTTGATAACAAATACACATGTGACCAAAGAATAGATGCATCTATTAAAATCATATAATAGTAAACGGTCCACATGGAAGGTGACTGAGCCCATATATTTATCACCTTTAATTCGTTCCAGAAATCAAGAGATTCAATCCCAACCTTAACTGGTATATCATGAGAATAAGCAGCACAAGAGAATTCTTGAAGAATCTTCTATTCTTCAATATACGCCAATGGAATTCTCAATTTTCGCATAATAATTGAACCGGGATGGTCAACCGGTCATGTCAACTAATATTTATTTTAGTAAACATCTAGTTTACTTGTGGCATATGATTCCATCATTATGCTTATATTTGTGTAGTACAAATAGAAAGAAAACCGGGTAACCTTTCATATTTACCCGGTATTATTATAGAAATATGAAGATATTCAATCTTCCTTTCATTTATTGTCTCAATATGACAATCAATTTGACTTGTACATTTGAAACTCAAAAAGTTTCTTTTGAGACTTTACAAACAATATTAATGTCTTGAATAATTTTATTCATCCGAATAGTAACAAATTAGTTTCCGGAGCTCTTAACAACTTTTGTCTATAAGATCTTTTGTCATACCATTCATATGGTAAATGTCTCATTCACGGAGAAACTTATATCATAATAAATTATCATTGACAAAATCATCATAAGCAAAATTATTTCTTGCTTTAATTTTACCTTTTATAACTTTTACTAGGCATGTCAAAATTATATTTGGCGTATCACATGTACACGACAAATGATATATTCATGTAACCACATAGTAATATTTATTCTATTCATTTCACTCAACTTTTCTTAGGGGTGAGTTGTGTGGTATTCATATAATCATGGTTTGCACGTCTTTATTCATTATTTTTATCACATATTATCACATTCAATTTTAGGAATGAGTTTGCATTCTCAATGCTTATCACAAGTCACATTCTCTTCAAGGAATGGACCATCATCAGCGACGTGCTTTATTATTTCATACCAATTTGATGGTAAACATTACCTTCACATTTTGAAGGACTATTTTGAGAACCCTTATTGTTCTTCTTTTATAATCATAGTGATGATTATTATTATTTTCATCTTTAGGACGCTCGCGTTCATTGTTCAACCACTTGTCTTCATTCAGACTTATTATGCATCGCTGTCACATTTACTTCAAGAATGGAGCAAATCAAGTAAGACAATCTTCATGCCTTTAATGAAAAATATATTATTTTTCTTTAGTCATCATTATATCATCAATATGGTGCATTAAAACTCGAATTCAATGTCTTACCCATATAAAGACATGTTAGGCCATAATAAATCAAGACTCAAACCCAAATTTTTATCATTATGGAGCATCATGACTTGATCCCGATGTCTTACTCCTAATTAATGGCATAATAAGTTAAACAATATTGAGATTCATTTTCAAGCCTTAATTTCAATCACATGCCAAGAAAGTTGTACACATCTAAATAGCTAATTTGCAACTTAGTAAATCAATTTTGTCTTCTTAAATAAATGTACAAATCTCAAATTATTATAACGCTTTATCAATTATTTGTAGCATCTATATGAAATATAACCGTTTGTAGTCAGAATATTTCTTCTAAATTCTATTAAAGTTTAAATGGATCATAAAATTATTGTCGTAATATTTATTGATCTTCTCTAAAAAATATTATTATTTTCGGGGTATACCCTGCCTATTGAATTTGATTTAACACTATGACTTTTCTTCACTCAATTTAACCAAGAAATTAGTGAATAAATTTATCAAACGTACAACGTATAGGTAACACACACATATATAGTACTAATATATAAATTAAACATTTATATTACCTGAAAAGTGACATTATAGAAAATAACTTACCAGTTGTAGCTTCTGCATCATTCATATAAAATACTTGGAAATGGTAAGTCAAAAGCAAACATCAAGTAGATCATGGATACTCGAAAATACCTCTTCTAGTAGTCATACTAATCGTTGTTTGCTTTCAAATGATACGATCATAAATTATGATGTATACTTTCTCAATAGCCAATTTGTTTCCAAATTTCAAAGAACTAATTAATAAACCTAGATAAAGATGTGAAGCATTTTTTGTTTTCGTCAAGATGATTTATGCTTCTAATCAGTATGACCATTTTTTATGCCTTTTTTTTAACTATATGCAAGTGCAAAAACCCAAAACGAAAAAATATTCATCCAAGTTAAAGAAAATATTAAAAGCGGCAGGACAGATTGAAGATAGTTAACACACAAATATGCATAAGACAACTTATATAATATATCCTTGTTTACCATGACATGCATTATATCAATAATTAACTGCTACTACGATTTTGATATATAGAACTTCGAAAATTTTATTCCATTAATGTGATATAAAAGATGTAATATTAATATGTGCTTATGCAATACAGGTGTATTACGAAATTGCGTACATATGAGAATGACAAATATAATATAATCGTACCTTCTTACGTTTCATTACTTACCATATGTAGTGTTTCTTTACATCTAACCATGACATGATATGTATGACTTCTAATTGCAATGTTTTTGAATGTAGGAAAATTTTTGTAGATATATATACAATTGGTTAGAGACTCGTGCTGATAACATGTTATGAAAACAAAGCAATTTAGTAAAACTTGAACAAGAAATAAAAGTAATTTAGTAAAAGATGAACAAGTATAGAGATGGAAAGAGGAAAGGATTTTCTTCTTCAATTGTGTATCTTTTAATATCTATTACAAGACCTTTATATAGGCATAAAAAGTAAAGAAAATATGTCACTGAACATACAAAATATGTCATTAAATATGTCATTAAGCATTTGAGATGAAGATCATGGAAGAAGAGTAGACATCCACCATAATGGGATATTTATCATAACAGTATAGCTTTATTCACGTTGGACCCGTGCAAAGCCCATGCAACTCCACTATTACTACTTTAAAGGAGAATCGGGAGCTGCTTCCGGCCAAAGTGAATTGACTGAATAGCCCAAATTATTTCAGTTTATCCGTAAAATAGCATGAGTTAGCCAGTTTTCGGATTGGTCTTTCAAAAATAACCAGCATTTGCTAAGTTATTGAAAATAGTCATATTTTGCTGCAACAGAGACCGGTCAAGCATAATATACTGGAGTTCGGTGCACCGCTGTATGAACTTCTATCATATTATGATAGACCGACATACTTTGCTGGCTCCAGTATAATATACTAGAGTATTTTTCGGGTTTTGAATAGTGTATTCGTTCAGAATTATCTTTATATGAATAGTGGCTAAATTTCGATTAATTTTGAAATCGTGCCTATTTTTGAATGACCACTTGTAAATATAATTATTTTTAAATTTCTCCCCAGTTTATCTCATGTTATCCTCCTTGCCTATCTGGGGCATTTTTGTATTAACGTCTAATGTGCTTTAAATTAGATTAATGACTATGTGAACTCTACTTAAATTTATCATCTCACATTTTCTTCTTTCAACAATAATAATATATTCAATATTTCTTTTACAGTATTTGATTTGGAGGAGATGGTAATAAATACATAAAGCTTACGCTTACTTTTTTTTTCTCTTTCAAGAGTAAGGAAATTATTTGAGATAGACTCTCACCTCAAGAGAAGTAATTTACATCAAGTTTGAAAAATTAAATTTTTCCTTAAATGAATATACTAATTAAACATTGTACTAATTATGTAATATTTAAATCTTGTAAATATTTTGAACTCAGGGTAATACTGTTCAAACTGCATTAATTTCATCATTTGATTTTTCGTGATTATTTTTAATGCTAAGTAAATATTTCAAGGTGTAATTGCTCAATCAAATATCTTTAATTCAAGAACTTAATAAGAAAAATCTATAAAAAGAAAGAGTATAGTTGATACTCCTTTACAAATGTTTGTTTCTATAAATCGAGGTCCACCTCTAATGTAACACATGTTTTTTCTTATGTTAACAAAAGATAACTTATCTTATTTTTAATACTATTAACAAGTGAATTAGAATATGAGGAAAAAAGCTAGACACAAACACAAAGCAAAAGCAAGTTGATGAAATATTAGTACCATTTTTTTTCCTTAATGTTTATTTCCAACAAAATAAGTTTAACATGAGATAATTAACTCAGAAACATAATAATTTTTATTGAGATACATATGAAATTTCTATCTTTACAAATATTATTTAAATTAACATGAGTTATCTTTACAAAATAATTGGAGTAATTTTAACAATTAAGAATATTATTTTTGTAATTAAGTGTTGACCCATGCCTATCCCTCATCTAGTGTTTATAATACATCATGTTAAGTAGTTTACAGATTCACCCTTCTACTTCTGCATATTTCAATTTGACACCTAATATACCAATACATTTTCATTTGAGTAATATGCAATTATGACACTATTTCTGTTGAAGTTACTTGTACAGAGTTTTGGAGAAGTTAATTGGATTGAGGCTTCTCATTAAAATATATTGCTTACAAAGGTATATATAGAGTATAGGGAAATAAAAAACCTACCAACTATAGGATTGTACAATAATGAAGGAAAATCAAAACCTACCAACTATTAATGAGAGAATATTCTACCAATAATAAAAAGATACACAAAAGATATTTACAATATTTCCTAATAACTAACGCTCTTTTGTTTTTGTTTTTGGTTTTTCCTCTCCTTCATTGAGCTGAGGGTCGATTGGAAACAGCCTCTCTGCCCTTTCGGGTAGGGGTAAGGCTCATCTACATATTACTCTCCCCAGACCCCACTTTATGGCACTATACTGGGTAGTAGTTGTTGTTGTTGTTGTTGTAATATGCAATTATGCATATTATAATACATCATGTTAATAGTTTACATGTTCACCCTTCAACTTCTGCATATTTCAATTTGACACCAAATTGCCCCAAAAACTTCTGTTCCTCCCCACTCTCCATTTTTAGAACCAGTTTATAGGGTTTCAAAGTCCGAACAAAATTCAATTCTCATTCTCTGCAACCCTATTCCTTTCTAAATATCTCCAGAAAACGCCTACGACATTCTTCCTTGGAATTCACCGTACTGGATTATTAGGTTTTAATTTTATTCATGAACGTCGACGATTTTTTCATGACTTATGAATGGATATTAGCTTCTTCTCCGGCGCCGTCACGTTTATCTGTTGCGTTTTCGCCGCCGCCGCTGTTTTAACCCGCCGATCAAATTCAAAACCAAAATCAGTTCCGACGAACGGCGGAGATAGTTCTCGTAACTGTGCGTGTGGCAGTGGTGGAGGAGGAAGTTTCGAAATGGTTGAGAAGGTTAGTGTGACAGTGGCGGCGGGAGAGAAGCAAACAGGGGCGTCGATGATGGAGCAGCTAGTTCCGGAGATCACAACGCACGCGTTGAGCTATTTGGATTATCCGAGTCTTTGTAGGCTTTCTATGACGAATTCACTTATGAGGAAAGCTGCAAATGATGATAATGCCTGGAAAGCTCTATATCATAAGGTGCGCCATTCGGAATTTCCTTGAAAGTTTTAATTTTTTCACATTATTAGAGTGTTGTCTCTTCCCATTTTATATAAACTTATTATTTGACGGGATATGAAGTTCAAAATGTTACTCCATATTAAAGGATTTAAGTTACACGCATTGACGATGTAATGAACTTCTTGTACGATTTATAATAGGTTACTTACCAACAACAACAACTATCCAGTATAGTCCCACAGGATAGGGTTTGGGTGGGGAGGGTAATATGTACATAAGCCTTACCCCCACCCGAAAGGATGGAGAGACTGTTTCCAATCAACCCTCGGCTTAGAAAAAGAAAAGGAAAGACAAAAACAAAAACAAAAACAAAAACAAAAGAGCATTAGTAACTCCAGCAGAAATCACAATACATAATTATGTAAACATAAACCATATGTAACATGACATGCAAAAGGAAAAGGCAAACAAAAACAGAAGTAAAAGGGTATCCACAATAGGTTACTTACCATTCCTTATATTAAAAAACTACTTACCATTTGTTAAAGATTACCAATCTTAATATTTGCCTTTTAGGTGACCTCTGTAAATATTTTTTAAACCGTCATTACACAGAACCTCAACTCAAATTTAGATTTTATACTAGTATTACAGAAGTGAAATATTAAAATGATATTTGAAAAGCTCGCTTGATAGAGTAAACATCACGTCAATGAATATGAATTCTTGACAGTTCAATGAATATGAATTCTTGGAAGTTTTGAAAGTTGTTTAGAAGAAGAATTGTGCCAATTTCGGGGATGTCTCAAAATGGAAAAGACGTGGTACTAATTTGGCAGTTTTCTGAAGGACAATTAATGAAGACTATTAATTATTAGCTTTAGAACAGCTAGAGGTACCAATTGCATCGGGATAGGTATCCGGACTAGTTGAGGTTTAGTTCAAGGAAGCTTGTCTTGCGTAGAGATTAATCTGGTCGGCTGGTCATGTTCTTATTCTTACGTATGTGCTCCGTGGTTGAACTGACAGTTGCAACGGATAATTTGACTTTTCTTTGCTTTGCTAGCTGTGTGAGGATATGCTTGGAGCAACCTCCAATCCAAGGAAAACATTAAGTTGCTTTAGAGAAGTATTGTCTATTTTGGAAGTTGCACTGTCAAAATAGTCATTAATTCACCTACCGCATGGATTTATAGCATAACGAGCATTCACAAAGCTACTCATTTTTGTATTTTACTGGTAATATTGTGAAAGTAGTAGGAAAAGTTTCCGAGGATGGTTTAAGAAAAACTATGCTTTGGATATGTTTCTTCTCTTTTCCCTTTGTTATCTGGGATTTGGGAAATCAACTGTCCATTTCATGCATGCTTTTAAAATGATTAGTGAGGTATATTAATCTTACATGGGCACTCATTAGGTTATCTGAAGGCTATTGTCAAATAGTTTCTTACTACTTCTTCCTTCAGGTGTTTTCTGTATGCGTGTGCACATTTAGGGGTATATGAGAATTCTCTTGGTGCTGATTGGCTTTATAACGCCTTCTAGGAAGAAAGTCATGTAAGTGTTAGACATTAAGGAAACACTATCTTCCTGTTTCCATCTACTTCCCATTGTTTTGTTTCATTTTACTTCTAGATAAATGGGTAGCTTTTCAAGTTCGGTTTGCTTAGTTTTCTTTTTTCACGTCATTGAAACATTTTTGAGCTTAGCGGCGATTATTGTTATTTCTTTGGGAAAAAGTTTAGTACAGGATTAAGAGGTACTGTCTGTTTGGTCTTTTATGTTGTCTCAAGAAAACAGAAGCTATGACCTATCCTACATTGTCTTCTATCATGGGCTAATTGCAGTGTTATTAAAGGCGAAAAGCGCAAAAAAGCTTTAAGTTCCGTTGGGGCTTTAAGTGCAATACGCAAATAAAGCGTGGGCTTTAATGAAAAAAGGCACAACTGGAGAAAAAGTAAAAATATGCATGTAATCCAAGACTAATCATTATAAGCATGAATAACAAATATATGGACTAAAAAATTGAAAAAAAAATTATGATAAAGTGAAATATCAATTGTTTAAGGTCGCCTTTTCAGAATTACACGCATTGGCAAGGAAAAGTATGTCTTAGAGCTTTGATGCGACATTAAGGCGCCCACAAAGCGAGGCGAAATGCTCAACGTATTTTGAGCCTTGCTTCAGGGCTTAAGCGCGCTTTTAAGCGCGCCTTTGACAACGCTGGCTAATTGTTTACTTTTTCTTCCAAAAATTATGGAATTTAGAAGCCTAAAATTGTTTAAGCATGAGAAAGACACTGAAACAATGCTCTATTACTTTGTGAAGTTTCTGTGTCAGCGCTCCAAGTGTTAGAATTGCTCAATTGGTATGCCAAATTAAAGATGAAAAGCTCTTCTCATGCATCACATAATAGCCGTGCCAACAATTTTTTAGGCTAGCGATTCGGATATCAGTTAAAAATCTATCTCATTTTATTCTTTCCTTCCCATTTTGGAAAAATCTATCTCATTTTGATCGTCATTGGCTTGGAAATTGGATGGAAAGAAATTGAAGCTGAAGGATGAAGGTCGTGAACTCTACAAGAATTAGGATAGAAGGGGAAACAAGGGCTTGCCTTGCTACTTCTTTTATATCAAATAATTACGTTTATCAACTTACTTTTTGGTCCTTCGATATGATTGAACATCAAGCACCAAATTTACGCAATAATTTATTATTTAAGCTTAAGCATAAGGGGAAGTTTGGAAAATGTATGTACACTTTGTTGTTTCTACACGTATGGTGAATATTTCTTGGAAGTGTCAGTGTTGTGATTATTTTTATTTTCTCCTCTTAGGATTTCACATTAGAGCAGGATTCTGTTACTCCAATCAATGGATGGAAGGCTTACTATGCGGCTACAAGAGCCATTATGAATGTCAATGCTGAGTTTTTTAAAATCATTAAAGAAAGATCACTCCCAGCTATGGAACGTTTTTGGCTCAATGCAGATTATGTGAAGTGTTTTCATGCCTCCGGGGAGTACTTTACGGGGTATGAATTTTTCGATCCTCTAAGGGGTCTCTCTTGAGCTTTACTACTTCTTCATCTCTGCACTTGCATCTCTTGTTGTGTTCTCCCTCTCAGCCTCCTCCCCTTTTTCCTTTTTGTGATTAAATTCTCTGAAATATTTTCACATGACAAACTTGTCACGCTTCTGCCTGCAACAATCAAATCTCTTTAGCCTGGCTTCTCTGCACATATTATGTTCTTTGTTGTGCGCTTTTTAAGTTCTTATTCTCTGAATAGATGGTTGCTAATTTTGTTTTCCTCAGCACGTGGGTTGAGTCCTTACTGGTTCAGCTGTTTATATATCTACTTTTATATATTTGAAGAAAAAGAGAGCAACCTTTTTCTTGGGGTAATTGCGCTGCAATTGGGTAGAGATTTGACGTATACTTTGTTTCTTTGCTAGAGAATACATGTCCTATATTGGTTAAGGTTTTCAAGGGGGTTGATGGTAGTGCTGGCTCCTGTGCTACTCCACCCGTTATATTAAGGTCTTGGATTAGGATGTTTGGATTCTTTCTCGTGGTAATATGACTCAATCTTGGGTTACTACATCAGTTTTTCTCTCTACTTGTATCACTGTGGGCGTCTTTCTCATAGTTCAGTTCATTGAGACATTAGCTCTATTTCAGAGTTGAGCCTTCTCTTTCCATTCCAAGCCCGTGCTTCCACCTATTGAGTATTTACCTACCTCTTAGGCTCATTCTTCCATCTTTTGAGCTACCTTCAATTTCTCAAAAAATTATTTTGAGAGAATGTGGAAAAAGATCTTCAAATCTACGTCTAACCCTAGAATTGGGTTACATGAGTTCTAGGGTGTTAGAAATTTACTGGTCATTTTGTTGTTTTGTCATGGTTTTGAGCTACTCCACCATTACCTTAAGGTATGCTTAGATGCCCTTCTGATTTTCTTTTACCTCTAGTGGTCTCTTTTGAAGTCCGCCCCATTCCATATTTGATATTGATTTGTCCAAGTAAGATGCTACTATAATCACAAATATTGTAAAGTTTATCTATTGACGGCTCTCCCTAATGCGAGTTCACTAGGGTGATAGAATGTTTTAATGTGACATGTTTCGTTTCCATGTCTTTATATTTTTTAGTACGCCCTGAGTTTAAAACGTACTTTTCAATGCAGTTATAATGCAGTCATGGGCAGCTGGCAGCTGGCGTTTAACTGGGAGCAAAATGTTGACTTTGAGATTAGAGACGTAAGGGCAAGGGTAATGACAGATTCGGCTTGGGTGACTATGAAAGCTTATCTTAATATGGGATCAGGTAACATGACTAACGTGTTTGAATTCCATAACGGGAGATGGTACATGGTGCATCATCATTGCTCAGTGATGCTCATTCATGGAGGTGCAGGGCAACAAGTTGTGCATGGATAGGATTAAAGAGAGGCCAACTGTGAAGAAGATTGATTATTCTTTTGAAATTGAAAAGTGGTATAGTGTTCGTTTATAGTAGGATTGACATTCTCTGGAATCTCCATAAAATTATTTATATAGTTCCTGCTTCCTTTTTTCTCATTTTTCCCATCTTTGGTGGTTTAGAGATCGCTAGTTTCTGCTTTGCTAAGTTTCTTGGCAATAAAAATGCACAGTTTGATTTGTCCAAATCTGCAAATGTGGTCATGGTCGTGGAGATGACATTAGGCTTCGGCCGTCGTGAAAACTTGGACAGTGTGATTGAAGGTCGAAAACCTTGTACCTTCCAACTGAAGAGTAGATGACAACACAGGGAAAAGTGCGCATACAGTTATCACATAAAAATCGGTTCCGAGTAAAATTTGGCTTTTATAGTGAATGATTGTTATAGAGAGGTCTGACTGTATAGTCATTGTTAAGGATGCTATTTGGAGACAAGCCGGTACTTATTTTGTCTTAAAATCTTTAACTAAAATCATAACTTCAGGATAATTTAAGATATTTTTGTTGTGTAAAATTGAATTGAAAAATTGAAATTCAGGATGCAGCTGGCTAATTCTTAAATAGCAGTCTTTTAGAGTGGCTACTTTGTGTCATTTCTACCATGAAATAAGAACAGATAGAAAGGACTTCAACAAAGAAAAAGTCCACTCGCTGCTTTTTAAAATGACATCATGTAAATTATTACTCCTACTTGGCTTGGTGAAACGCAAGCCAAAGTTTAATAGTAAAACTTATGCATACAGTAACTGGGAAACCCCTTTTTGTCAAACGAGTGGTAAGTTGACGGTTAACATTTCAGCATACCAAAATAACCATTTATATATCATAATTACTTTAGAGATATGATTAATTGACAGTTTTTACTCCTTAATTAAAGGTGTATATATATTCCACGTTTTTCTCTCTCCTTAATTCCTAAGATCTGACCAGCCTGTTTTCCCCTTCCCATTTCTTTCTCTTCTCCATTCCTTCTTCTTCTCCATGCTATTCGAGTCACGAGCGAATTACACTATTACAGTGTGCATTCTGTGCACTTCGAGTCAGGATCCTACCAACAAATCGAATAGTATTGCAATGTTGTTCTGTATAACTTTCTACTATCTACTCTCTTAATTTATTATTTTATGGAATCATATTTAACGTTAAATAAAAGTTCGTTCTGAGTAAGTGCTCAACATTAATTGCATTGGCTGTGATTATAGTTCGAGGAGCGCCAAAGTGTTGAACTAGAATAGTTTGAGTTGGCGACTCGGACAAAAGTTCAATGTACCAATCCGAGCAAATTTTTTTGACAATAATTTTTTTCACATAAGATTAGTCTAATTGTAGTATAAATATAGTAATTTTGAAGATACCCTTAAAATTAATACAACTTTATACAATATTAAACTTATTTGTAGTTTATTTGTAGAATTTTATCTGTAAGATATCTACAAATTGGATACATTGAATTTTAATATCCCAATTTTCATTTCAATTGTAGCATAATTGGCATTTTCGACATAATTGTAGAAGAATTGTAGAAGTTTTAATCTTCCCAATCTACAATTTATTTACAACTTCTTCTTCAAGTTTCAATCTGAAATTCAGTCAAAACCAAGTCTAATCTTCACCAAAACCCCTCAAAATTGAGATATAAACTCCTAAATATATTCTGAATTATTTACAAAAACACACAATCCAAACAAATAATAATTTTTGAAAACCGAAATTTGAATTCAAAGCTTCCAAGCTTTTTAATGGCTATAAATAGTGGAAAATATATGGAAGAACAGATTTTTTTCAACTTTGAGTTGTAGAAACTCGAAAATTTGAATCGTTCATTCATTTTTTTTTTCGAGAATTGAATTTTAGTTCTGGAGAAAAATACGCAGATAAGAAATCTCCTTTCCCTTTTTAAAAATTAAATTTAATGTAGAATCAATTAACACCAAAATTCTCTCCTTAATTTTAGCACGTTTGTAGGGAATATTATGTCCTTTTAATTCCTAATAGTCGAATGGTATATAAATTGTAGTTAAAGTATGGACTGGGCGGGTAATTAACAAACTATGCATATTTAGTGTAATAAGGTTCATATATGGTATAGTTAGGAAAAAGTCCCTTAAAAATCTAATGAATATCGCATTATTATTACGGGAAAGGGCTTAAAGTTCCTTTATCGTATGATAAATAGTTTATAAAAGCCCCTCGTCCATCTATCTGTCTGAAAATATATAGGACGTTATTTTTATTTTCAAATTTACCCCCACGATTAACGGAATTCCATGTGTGCTTCTCATTAGCTGATGTAGCGTTATTTCATTTGTCCACGTGGGTCAGTGGGACTCACATTATATTTGGGTATTTTTTGACCCATTAAATCGATCCGACCCATTCCTTTTACCTATGGGTCAATCTTTTTTATTTTATATCCACATACAAAACATTCATTTTTACCATTTCTCTCATTTCTTCTATCTAAACCATAAATGGTGATTTAGGACTTCTGTAGGGTTCGTGGTTTGGTCCGATTTGAAAAAAGGTATGACTTTCAAAGATCTTACGGAAGCTAAGGAGGTTATTGGTTATTATTATGTTTCTAATAAGAGGAGCTTTCGGGTAGATAAGAGTAATAGGAGAAAAATTAGATACTAGTGTTAGATTGGGTGTCCCTTTAAATGTCTTATTTCTAAGGATGGCAAAGATCAAGGGATAAAGATAAAAACTTGGAGGGATGAACATGAATGTGGTGAAGTCTTTGAGAATAGAAGAGCTACTCCTGCTGGTGAAGTCTTTGTGCACACTAAGCCAAATCACGAATCCTAAAGAAGCCCTAAAATCGTCATTAATGGTTTAGATAGAAGATATGAGAGAAATGGTAAAAATGAATGTTTTGTCTGTGGGTATAAGGTAAAGCCTGAGCCATAGGTAAAAGGAATGAGTTGGATCGGTTTAATGGGTCAAAAATACCCAAATATAATATCATCATCACTGACCTATGTGGACAAATAAAATAAAGCCACGTCAGTTAATGAGATGCACACATGGAATTCCGTTAGTCGCGGGGGTAAATTTGAAAATAGAAATAACATCCTGTATATTTTCAGACGGATAGATGGACGAGGGGTTTTTATAAACTATTTATCATACGATAGGAATAGTTTTGGCCCTTTTTCGTTATTACTACTCCTACCAAATATTTTCATAGGTAATATTACTAATATTATTTTCTATATTTTCCATTAATTGGGATCAATTGTTGGAGTATGAAAACATTAAGCACGATAGATAGTACAATAGGGAATCTTATATATGTTGATGAATGTACTACTGGCTCAATTAGGATCTCATATACAAGAATGCTAATTGAAATGGATATCTCTTAGCCTCTACTTAGGACTGTGAAACTACAAGATCCTAAGGGGAGGTTAATCCAACAGGAAGTTACTTATGACAGGGAGCCAAAATACTGCACGAAGTGTTTGAAACTATGATATGATTGTACAGAGATTAAAACTGCACAATAGAAATGAAAAGAAGGAGAGTGAACAACAGAAAATAAATGCATCTACTTAGCAAACAAAACCAGAACCAAAAGACAAAAATGCACAAAAAGGGATGAGGGGTGGATAACAGTCCTTGGAAAATCAGCAGCTAGGGCAACTAAGGCTAAACAACACGAGGAGCAGGAACTAGCTGGGAGTAATGGGTTCCAAAGCTTGACAAATGACCAAAGACATGATGAACCTGGTACAAGAAAAGTGCAGCTAAGTAGCCTAGAGGTGCAGTAAATGAATCATCATCCTTATTTAATACCTCTATGAGTGTAGTAACATGAAATGTTAGGGGGGTGAATAAAACATACAAGCAAAAGGAGGTAAAAGAGTTCATGAGGGAATAATAAAGCAGTAATAGCCTTGGTTGAACATAGAGTAAAAGAGCACAAAGCAAATAAGGTAATAAAAAAGATTGCACCTGGATGGAAATGGGAATCCAACTCTAGTACAAGTCATAAAAGTATAATATGGGTAATTTGAGACCCTAGGATATATACATTTGAACAAGTGGAAGTAGATGAAAAATTGATATATATCTGATTAGATTAATCTCAAAGGCAATCACATTTGGATTTTCAGCAATATATGGCTTGTATTCCAATAAAGACAAATTGAAGTTGCGGAGTAAATTGAGACAGAATCATAGTATTCAGCAAGGTCCTTGGCTAGCTATGGAAGACTATAATACTGTTCTACATGCACAAGACATACAATATGGATCTGAGGTTCAAGATATGGAAACAAAAGACTTCAAGGAATATGAATAACACAGGGATGAATGAATTATAATATGTGGAAGGAGCTACACATGGACTAACAATCATACTTATAGCAGGATAGACATGGGGCTTGTGAATGCCAACTGGATGATGATAACGCCAAATTTAAAAGTGCATGTGCTTGAGCCATTGGTATATGATCATTCACCATTGAAACTAATGATCACTCAGGTACAAGGAAAGAAGCACATGCCATTCAGATTTTTCAACTTCATAGCTAATCATCTACAATTCACACAACAAGTTGAGCTAGCTTGGAAAGAAAGGGTACAAAAGGGATGATGCAGGCAGTCTGGAACAATCTAAAAAAGACAAGGGAGATAATCAAAGGAACAAAAATACAACACTATAAAGGGGTTAATGAAAGGATAAATGAGACTAGGAAGGAGTTGCAATTAGTGCAAGAGGAAATGAGCTATAGACTACAGAATACAAAATTGATTTAGAAGGAGAAAACATTGAAGTGTGAATTAGAAAAATGGATAAGGATTGAAGAGAGTATATACAAACAGAGATCCAGAGTACAATGGTTGAAGATGGGGGATTCAAACTCACCTTATTTCTTTGCACAAATAAAGAATAAGAACCATTTGAATGGAATCCAGACTCTAACAAATGATGTGAGAACTTAACTTGTAATGGAGGAAGACGTAGTAGTAGAAATATTAGGATACTACAAGCAGCTACTGGGGTCAAGAGTTGAAAACATTCCAGTCATCAACCCAAATGTCATGAAACTGGGTGCAATATTAAATAGGGACCAACATCTATAGCTTATCAAGCCAGTAACTAAGGAAGAAGTATGGGCAGCATTGAAGGACATTAGTGACCTAAAATCCCCATGTTATGATGGGCTTAATGCAATATTCTTCAAGAAATTCTAGTAAATTATAGGAGAGGATGTAACACAGGCTGCATTGGAATTTTTTGAAACAACTCAAATGTACAGGCCTGTCAATTGTACATCAATTACCGTAGTCCCTAAAATCAGAAATCCGGTTAGTATCAAAGAGTACAGACCTATCTCCTGTTGTAATGTATTATACAAAGTGATCTCTAAGGTCTTAACTAAGAGGTTGGAAGGAGATATGGATACACTGATTAACAGTGCACAATCTGCATTTGTCCCTGACAGAGTAATCACAAATAACATTATCCTTAGCCATGAACTAGTGAAAGGATATGGAAGCAAAGGGGTATCTCCTTGGTGTATGATGAAATTGGATATGCAAAAAGATTATGACTCAATTGATGGTCTTTCATATAGCAGGTACTGAATGCTTTGGCCTTCCCAGAACAATTTGTTAGGTGGATCATGACTTGTATGGAAACTATCACATATACAGTTATGTTTAATGGAGCATTGACAAAACCTTTTGAAGCTAGGAAGGGGTTGAGACAATGGGATCCAATATATCCATTCTTGTTTATGCTGGCAATGGAATACTTAACAAGAAGCTTAAAGACATTGAATCAGATCCCATACTTCAACCATCATCCCAAGTGTGCAAAGATACAAATCTTGCAACTTGGTTTTGCTGATGATCTTTTATTGTTTTGCAGGGGTGATATAGGATCAGTCAAGTTACTGTTCCATTATTTTATAGAGTTATCAAAAGCTTCTGGTCTGGTGATTAACAAAAACAAAAGTTCTATATTCTTTGGAGGGGTCACACAAGCTGCACAAGAGGAAATCCTAGAATTTCTAGGAATTTAGAGAGGAGAACTGCCAGTAAGATACTTGGGTGCTCCACTAAGCTCAAAGAGAATATCCATAGCACAATGCCAACCCATGATTGATAAAATAGTAGGCAGAATAACCACATAGGCTGCAAAATTTCTATCTTATGCTAGAAGGATTCAACTGATAAAGAGTGTGCTATTCTCTATTCAAACTTATTGGGCACAAATCTTTGAGCTCCCTAAAAATATCACTAAGCTCATTGAAGTAATTTGCAGAAGTTTCTTGTGGACAAGAGAAGGCAGTGTTTCAAAAAAAGGCTCTATTGGCATGGGAGAAAGTCTGCCTATCCAAGTCAGCTAGGGGATTTAATATCATGAACATAACCATCTGGAACAAAGCTGCCATATGCACTATACTGGAATCTTTAAGAAGTTGTGGATTACAATGGATGCATAGTTATTATATCAAAGATAGACACATATGAGAAATTCAACTGAAGCAAACATCTTGGAAGGTTAGCAAGATCATTATAGCAAAGAAGACACTTATGGATGCAGGATTCAGCTATGATGATATCATAAAGATGAACAAATGTTCGATCAAAAGCATATATAACAGAATGCGAGGAAGATTTGATAGAGCAGGCTGGAGAAAAGTTGTTTGTCACAACATAGGATGCCCCAGGTGGATTTCTGTATTAACTATGGCAGCACATGGCAAACTATACGCAAGAGACAGACTACAGAGATGGGGAGTACAAGTTGACCAAGATTGTGTCATATGCAAACAAGCTAATGAAACCATTCATCATCTGTTTTTTGAGTGTCCATATGCAAATGCATTATGGAGTAAACTGTTAGTATGGCACGGGATTAAAGGATCAGTACATGGATGGATGAGGAGCTAAAATGGGATGAGATGTGGACCAAGAGGAAAAAAGTAGCAGCAGAACTATACAAAATGGTGTTAGCAGCAACTGTGCACTATGTGTGGAAAGAAAGGAATGCTAGAATTTTCCAAGCCAAGGCAAAAGGGTGGGAGAAAATATGCAAGCTTATTATACAGGAGATTCACTGTCGAAGTAATAAATATATAGAAAAAATCATGCTTAGTCTACATTAGTACCTAGTGTAATAGGTAAGAAATGTGTAAATAATAGAAATGTAGGGATGGGTGAAACATAGGAAAGCATGATCATATGTATTTAATTACCAAAAAAAATATTTACTCCGTTTTTCTCATATTAATAGTTGTGGTTACTAAAAATAGTTGTCTTTAATTATTTGTCACTTTAGCAGCTCAAGACAAAACTAATTATCTTCTTTTTTCAACCTTAGTAATAATTATACTTAAAGACTACAGACACCTAACTTTGTTGAAATATCAATGAAGAAAAATTAAATATTAAGACATGAATAAGGGTAAGGTAGTCAAAATTTCATCCTAATTAATTTTTCTTAAGGACGTGTAAAAGAAAATTATGACAGATAATATGAGACATAATGAGTATATATTTTGATTGATATAGTAAGAGTCTAAGACTCAAAACTTGGACAGCTACGTGGTCGATTTGGGGGCACAACTTGACTTTTAATGTGATGTTTGAATTCGTTTCCTCGTCACTTTCAAATTCTAGGTCCACTTCTACTAAGATTCTTTTTTTATTTATTTTTTAAATAGTTCGGAAATTTTAGAAGTTTTTTGTTTTTCTTTTTTCCTTTTCCTTGGTGTCAAAATTATGTCCAATAACAAACATTATCACCAGTCATAAGCTCACCGGGACTGACCACAGCGGAGCTGAGTGGCTGAAAAGATGAGCTCCATCACCACCATTACCACCGGCGGGAGCAGCTCCGGTTTTCTATCTGTCTGAACACCACCATCAACAAAATTCCCTTTATTATCACACAGACAACTTTCTTTCACTAACAACAATTACTGGTCTACATTGTTTTTAAGTCATGGGAATTGCTCATTAGAATCTTATCCTTTTCTCTGTTCTTCTTCCACATCTTCAACTCCTCTTGTTACAGAAGAAGAAAAAGAAGAAGTTAAAGAAAGTGGGTCATATGATGATGTTCTTCCAGCTTCGATAAGCCAAGAATCTACTTCAGTTTTACCTCCCGGGTATGCATAGTTTTTCTGCTTTCATTTCATTTCTTGAATTTTACCCCTTTTTTGGGGAAGATTCAGCTATTTATTTTTATTTGGTAAAGTAAAGCCTATGCTTCAGGAATGTTTAGAAAGTACCTATTGGGAACAGGCGGCGGAGCCAGAAGGACGGGTTCGCCGAATCCAGTAACTTTTGCTCAAATGTATAACCTGTTTGGTCAAGCTGGAGAAATAAGCTAATCACTATGAAAACACATTTGAACAATAATTAGTGTTTGACCAAGCGTTTTAGAAAGTGCTTTTAAGTATCAAATTATGAATAAGGACATGAATCGATTTACTTAATAGTTAGTATTATAAGTAAATAAATAATCCCAAAATTATGTTATCACATGCAATAATTAAATCTTTTTATTTAAGTAAAATATGAAAATAAAATTAAAAAGTACTTAATTCTTTTAATATAAGTTAAATATTAAAAATCATTCAACAAATATGAATGCATTCACCCCTAAAGTCTCTAATATATTAGAAAGTTACCCTAAAAATAAGAAGAAATACTTATATATTAATATCCTAAGTATTAGGTTTTACGGTTATTTTGTTAAGGATATTTTTGGTAAGAAGAAAAGTCAAAATTGCTTCTACTGTTGTTTTCGGGAAGAAGCTACTTTTTGCCGCTTCTCGCTTTTGCTTCTTCTTCTCCAAAAAATCTTGGCCAAACACCCCAACTTAGGAAAAAAAGTACTTTTCAGAAAAAAAAAACACTTTTGGCCTCTTGAGAAGCTTGGCCAAACAGGCTAGTAGTATTGTGTTAAGAAATACACTAAATATGTATAAAAATTAAATTTAGAACCCAGTTATTAGAACTTGACCGTCGTTCCTAAATCTAGAACTCATAAAGTTGAAATCTTGGTTCCGCCTCTATTAGGAATGTATGATCATAGGACTAAAAATCTAAATTGGTAGAGATGTGATACTTTTATTCATTTATTTTAATCTTAGAACAGACCTTTGTCTCTATTTTTCTTATAACATAAATTTACGAGGACAAGTGGCATACTGTTCGAGACTTGGTGCAGAATGGCCCGTCCCTCCACTCTTCTCCACTAAGATACTAAGCTTATGTCTGTGGTAGAGTTCAAACCCGTGACGTACACCCAATCCATACATCACATATTGCGCTTTTTCCACTTGACCAAAATCCTTGGGGGCTAAACCTTTGTCTCCATTATCAAGTTTAACTGTGTTGCTATTTGGTCCAAAAGCTTAACTTGTTAGAGAGTGGACATTTTTATTACTGTATTTCTTTTAGGTTTGTGTGTGAAATGTTAGCAGATTTGAAGTGCGAGCTTTTAGGTTGTTCAATGCATTAAAAGAAGTTAACACTTCTCAACTGCAAATGAATTGATTTGGTAATTGTCGTTAAGATTAGTTTGAGAAGGAAAGTAAGATGAGTGCTTTGAAATTCTTTGAAAGATAGCTTTCTTACTCCTTGGATACAACTGACAAACTTAGAACAATTAATATTGAACCAATAATTAACGGGAAGTATGACAAATTGCCAACTTAAAACTTAATGGTTAAGGCTAAGGCACATTTACATTGCCACTTGAGTAGTTTTTTTAGTGACTGGTTTAGCAATTGAAACTGTAAGGACGAATAGTTGTGCGTTTATTCTATATAATCTGGATTGAAGGTTTGTGATGTTCAATGAAAGATGCATAAAACTAGTTGGATCAATTCTCAGGGTAAAAGAGGAGGATGCAACGCATTGCATAGCACCATTCTCTTGCATGTATTTTCCAAGGATGATCAACATCTTGATAGTGCAAAACTTTGAATACTTATATTTGAGTTCTTAACTCTACCCTTTCTTGGTAAGGGTAAAACATAGGTTATCGGCTATGCAAGTTTTAACTTTGTGCAAACTAGTTAGTGATTCGATTTATGGATTAGATGCTTCAATCTTAAGAGATCTTAACCACTTCCTTTTCCAATGACTCCTATTTCAAACCATAGAACGTTTTTCTTAACAACAACAACATACCCAGTATTATCCCACACTGTGGAGTCTGGGGAGGGTAGTGTGTATGTAGACCTTATCCCTACCTTGTGAGGATAGAGAGGTTGTTTCCAATAGAATAGAATGTGTTTCTTCTTCATTAGAATTTCCATGGCAAGTTTTTCAGTTAGAGAAAGCTGAATTTGGGAAGCTGTAGATAATCTTGAATGATGATTTTGTTTCTCGTAATACGGTTTCACTATTTCTTTCAAAGTAGTTGCTGATATAAACGGACATATTCTGCAATCTTAATAATTTGAATATGATGTGTTTACAGGGCATGTCAGGCCTGTGGGAAAGAGGAGATTGAAAGAGGCTGTAATGGGGAGGGACGGATACAAGGAGGGATTGCAACAGTTCCAGGTTTTGGTTGGTGACTGATAAAGGCTTGCAGGCCTTGCCCTGCTTTTGTAGCTTCGGGTGGTAGATACAGAAGGTTTGGACAAAGCATGGATGAAGTTGTCTCTGGCTCTGGGAGAGGAGGTAGAGCTAGTTCCGCCGGTACTGATGCTGAGGTTCAATCAAGGTAGACGTCTAATTGGTCTATTCCCACACTTTTCATCTTCCTTGCACTTTGCAACTCTCAACTGTGTGGTGATATAGCGAGGAGTTTAACTTGAAATTATTAGTACATACAAGATAGATGCTGATAGGTGAATGATAAATGGAAAGTAATCTGGCATAGCATACCAGAAGTTCTGAACAACACCAAATCTCACACAAGCAACCGCAAAACAATCTTTGGGATAAAACATTCTGCTACCGCATGCTACTGATCGTCTAAACTTAGTCTAAATGACAACAAAAACGACAAAACTACTACTCAATCCTAAGCAAGTTGGGTCGGCTATATGGCTTCTCACTGTCCATGTCGCTCCATTTAAGTTCGGCCCAATCCATTATTAGTACATTTTGTCACCTACATCAATGTCATGATAAGAGTAGTTTCTTCCACCTTAATCTTGATTAGCCATTGCATATACTATTGCCTAAGTTTTCTCCCTATATTACTTCATAGCAGCCAATATTTTCTGGAACATGTTACACTAAAATGACAAAAGTGTTACAGCCAGACCTCTCTATAGTTACATCCCTATATAACAACACTTTACTATAAAAGCTAAACTTTTTCGGAACTAATGTTCATGTTATGTTATAATATATTTTCTTTATAACAACTCTTCGATGTAACAGTCAAACATATTCGGAACAAATGAGGCTATTATAGAGAGGTTTGAGTATATATATGTGCAGTGAATTAGTACTCTCTTTCTTTTCTTTCCCGTAGGACGCTTTTCAGATGTTTCTTTTGTGTCGTTACTACCTACTTATGCAGTAATGAACTTTCTTTTATTGCAATGAATTTGCTGATGTTCTGTTTTTAAGTACTTAAGTAAATTTATACAAAGCGAGTAAACTCATAAATTCCGTATTTCATCTTAAATGAAACTTGGCAGCAAGAAAAAGAACGGTTCAAGCAGATCGACGAGCTAACTATCGGAAGGTAATTTAATCAGCTTCCTGCTCTTAGGATGAGAAGCCAATTGGAGTTATCATTGAAGAGATTGAATAATGTTGTTGATGTATATTCAGTTACTAATTTAGCAGTTTTGGCTCTCTATAGGCTTCATGTAGAATGATGAAACTTGAATTCTGTGGATTTATATTAGTTCCAACTTCCAAATTGTGAAATGTATATCAGCCATTGTAATCAATATGATCTATATTATTTTGATTTTACTTTTAGTTTGCAGCATGAAAAGTTCTTTCTTATAATTACCCTTGGATCCATCTATTACAGTTTGTTTTGTAGAAAACCAAGCAGGTTTGGCTTAAATCTAAATGGTATTACACCCGTCCGCCACTGCAAGCATCACTTCCCGTCCGACTTGCATGTGTTAAGCATGCTGCCTGCGTTCTCCTAAGCCAGGATTTAGAAATCTCCATGAGATTCATAGTTGCATTATTTATAGCTTCCTTATTTGGAATTATCTTTCATTCCAAAGCATAACTTGTCTTGTATCCATGTGGTTCATATTCACGTGGAGTTCATTCCCAGAAATATAGTCATCCTTGCCCCTTCACGTCCATCCCACATGCCTCTTATTCATTCTCATTGTTAAGAAAGTCTTTAGCTAATGTAACCCAATATTGATAGTAGATCTACTATGTTAAGGCTATATGTTATACAAGATAAGGAAGCTTCCAACCCGTCTTTTTCAGATAGCAAGCGATCACTCAGCAATAAATACTAACTGCCCCCATCGAACTGAATGTCTACCCTTCCTGCATTTGAAGACAGAAGGAGACCCCAACGGCCAAGCATTCTCGCCCCCAAAGCGGTTTGTTGCCCCACGGTACTATAAAAACAAATGTAAACAAGATTGAGACTAATGGTGTCAAATGGGCGAGTTGGGTCAATTTTGGGCGGGTCAAAATAGGTTAAGTCAATAATTGGATGGGTCAAATGATCCCCCAAAAGTTACTTGGGCTAAGATGGGTTGGGTGAAGATGATAACCCAACCCGCCCAACTCTTATTAAACTTTAATTAATATGTATTATTTTCTTATAAATTGTATAATTACTTACTAAGGCTTTTTTGCTTTTGTTATGACCATATTTAAAATAATAAACAATAAATAAAATTATTTCTTAGATATTTTGACAAACTTACTTATAGATCAATTTGGGCTAAAAATTAGCCCAACTTTAAATGAGTTGAAATAAGTTGGGTCAAGATGGGCTAAGTTCAATAAATGAGCGCGTCAATAACCAACCCAACCTTGAACGGGTTTGACGGGTCATTTGGGCTTGGGCCAAATTTGACATCCCTATCATATACTAACTTAACCCAATAAATGCATGGCATATACTTTCACAAATATTTTTATTATTAAATTATAATTTATTAATATATTTTCTCATTTTATTTTATGACTTAGTCTTGATAAATTAATATGATTCGATGAGAATATTGAGTTTGAGCACAAACTAGCTAGGACATCACCATTATAAATAATATTTTATTAATTTAATTGTAAATTTCTTATTAAAAACATAAATGTCACAAAATTTGAAGAATAAGCAATTTTATTTTTATCATATAAATTGAAAAGATTACTATAAATACACTCTGAAAGCGCGACAAATAAAACAGAGAAAATTAGAAACCCTCCCTCTTTCCAACTACCCAAATTGAGCTAAAATCCACCGCTGCAAAATCTCTGCAACTTTTTGAAATTCCAGAACATTCTTAGAAATGGATTCAGAAACTTCGAACAAAATTGAAGAAACGGTTCTGGAAATCCTGAAATCCTGTAACCTGGACGAAGTTACGGAGCTCAAAATCCGAAAAATGGCCTCCGAAAAGCTAGGGCTTGAACTATCCGACCCGACCCGAAAGGCATTTGTACGGCAAGTTGTGGAGAAGTTCCTCGCCGAAGAACAAGCTAAAGCGGAGGCAAATGAGGAGGAAGAAGAGGAGGAGGAGGAAGAGGACAATAAAAAGAAAAGCAGTGGCGCCGGTGATAAAGAGTACGATGACGACGGCGATCTCATTGTTTGCCGTGTGAGTTCTCTCAACTGCTGTAATTATTTTTACTTATTTTGTTTTTATCTATGTGACATAGTTTTGACTCACCATAGAGTTTTAAGAACGAAATGAAAGACCTTTGAAATTTGTGATGTTAACATGTTATAGCATTTGTGTAGCTATAAAACTTTTAAAACTTGTGGCTTTAAAGGTGCCATAGCATTTGTGTTATAAAAGATTGGTAAAATGGGAAGTGTAATGTTAATTATTTCTAAAGTATAGAAATGTCTCATTCTTTTTTGGAATGATTTGGCAGGGAAATAGTGTCAGATAAGCGGGAAGATAATCAGTTTTTTTCTGCGTTTTAAGTACTCTCTCCTTGCAAAAAGAATGAAAGTTTTACTGCCTCTTCCAATTTTTGTGACATCGTTTGAATACAACAACTATGTGACATAGTTTGTGACGTAGTTTGAATCTAACACTGAATTTAAGGGAAAAATGAAGACTTATAATACTTGTGATTAAACATATCATAATATTTGTATCGCTATAAAATATTTTTATTTAGGTTAAAATGAGATGTGTAAAGTTAATTGTTACCAGAAATAGAGAAATGTCAATTCTTTTTTGGACAAGACTAATAAGGAATAATGTCACATAAACTGGAATATAGGGAGTACTACTTTTGGAATTAAACACTTTTTTCTATGATTACAATTTTATAATAAGTATCTTCTTAGTAGTTTCACTATAACCTATAGAATTGTGATTTATGTAGTTTCTGGTGTGTAACTTTAATTTAAGCACTTGAAAAATCTCTATTTGCATTCGTACTGAAATTTAGATGTTGATACTAGTACTTAGAACTCGGTCATTAGGGTACAACAACAACAACAACCCAGTAAAATCCCACAAGTGGGGTCTGGGATGGGTAGTGTGTACGCAGACCTTACCCCTACCCCGAAGGGGTAGAGAGGCTGGTTCCGAAAGATTCTTGGCTCAAGATAATAAAAAGACAAAAGAAGAGAGTATTAGATTCACCACGGAAATCATAGGGAAAAAGGAACATAGAAAGCAGGAAAAAAAAAATTCTAAGCAAAAACGATGGTTTGTAAATGGATCCTGCATCGAAAATAGAAAATAGTAAAACACGACATTGCCCCTAGCTATCTTAGTCAAAACCCCATCGAACTAGGCTCACAAAGGTACAAAGTAACGCAAGACTCAACTACCTCCTAGCCTACAACCGTAATACGCGACTTCCACAACTTCCTATCAAGTGACATGTCCTCGGAAATCTGAAGCTTCGCCATATCCTGTCTGATCACCTCTCCCTAATACTTCTTAGGCCGCCCTCTACCTCTTCTCGTGCCTTCCACGACCAGCCGCTCACACCTCCTTACTGGAGCACCTGGGCTTCTCCTCTATACATGCCGAACCATCTGAGTCTCGCTTCCCGCATCTTGTCATCAATAGGGGCTATATGCACCTTCTCCCGAATGTCATCATTCCTAATCTTATCCTTTCTAGTGTGCCCACGCATCCACCTCAACATCCTCACACATCGGTCATTAGGGTACATCTTAAAATCATATATGATGTGAAATGTTAATTTTTTCTGTTGTTTTATTGTTGCTGAGCTGATGTTCTTGATGTTTCTTTTTTTGGGACATGTAGTTGTCGCATAAGAGAAGAGTGACAATAACTGAGTTTAGGGGAAAAACTCTGGTGTCGATAAGAGAGTACTACAACAAAGATGGCAAGGAGTTACCTACTGCTAAAGGTAATACTATCTTTATTTGTTTATTACACGTATACATTGTTTATACACATATATGCATGTTTTCTCTTTTGAAATAAGCTTAGGTGTCCAACTTTTTTAAAGCAATTCTTGTTGCATGGAGGAATTAAATTGCGCTATGCTCATGATTTCAGTCGCTACAAGGAGAAAAAGTAACATTTCGATATTGCTTTGCTTAAAATGTGTGGTTATTTGTTATCCATCTTAAGTCTGCTCCGTATTTTATGTCCGAGGTTTTAATGGAGTAGGAAGACTTGACAGAATAATTTTATCTCTTGCTGCCTTCTTGCCTCTATTCTTATTGCCCGATTTTCTTTCAAGTCTAACTCTTAGAGGAATTATTAGCTTATAATACCACCATAATCTGTGTACTCTTATGCCCTTAACCCAAAAAAAATCTAATTAGCTTATACATGATTTTGTTAGCTATAGCTGCTACTGTCACTTAAATAGGTCGAGAGAACATAAAAATAAGAAAAGAATTTATGTTCTTACAATATAAGCACTTCTTGCCCTATTGCTTTGTGGTCAATAAACAATTTAAAGGTTTCTGTATAAGCACTTCGGTTACCCTACTGCTTGGGTAATCAACGAACATACCCAGTAAAATCCCACTAGAGCTTGTGTAATCAATAAAGAATTTAATTTTTATGATAAGCAGTTCTTGCTTTATTGCTGATTTAAAACCCCCACCAAGGAGTACTCCACGAGGAGTGTCTCAAAGCTATCTACACTCTGATCTTCTATCTGTTAATTTCCAAGTCAATGGCTTTACTTTCTAGTGTTGTCCTGGCTATTCAGTTGTTTCCAAAGTTACCTTGTTAATATTTGATTTCAGTTGGTTTTCCAACTTATAAATATAAATATTTGTAATTTTATCTCTGTCTTTGCCCATCTTAAAAAAATGTACACCCCCTAACGCAATGGAGGTGTTTGTCATCCCTGCATTCCGATATCCATATGTTATTCAACTCCATCATTTGCATAATCCAGAATTTACAATGATCCCAATGACATAGCATAAATATGGCTATGTATCATGTTTGAAGCTTGCATAACAGCATAGTGTCCGCTGCTGCGATATTCTTCGTTTTTCCTATATCTAAACTTTCATTATGTAAAACTCCTGATTTCATTCAGAGAAAATTGAGTGAGGAAATAAAAACGAAGTCCGCCTCTGATCCTTGTTACTCCATGTTGTCCCCTGCAGGCATAAGCTTGACAGCTGAGCAATGGGCAACATTCAACAAGAATATTCCTGCAGTTGAAAAGGCCATCAAGAAAATGGAGTCGAGGGCTTAGTAAATTTTATTTTTCACTTGCAGTAGTAGATTGTAATATCTAAGGTATTTGAACAGTAGGAGACTTATTTTTGGGTATATAGATGTTAACTAATTAGAAGAGGTAGCTGGATTTTGGAAAGACTAATGAGCTTCTTAAAATCCTTCCTTGATTTTCCTTTTTCCATATAGCTTTTACTTACCTAACTAGCCTCTTCCCCTATGGTATAACACATAATATATTGCCCAACTAAAATTGTTTGGCCAAAGGATAATTTAAAACTAAGCTTAAAATGGCCTATACTTGAGGCGTGGTTCAATGGTGTGAAGTTGTTTTTCTTCACCTAACTATTAGTAGGCCGTACTAATATTAATCGACACACTTGCTACCCAAATTGGTTCTTTAGCTTTGAGGGACGCCTTCTCACTCCCTTATCAAGCAAGTCACACCTAATCGCCCTTGATGCGGGTGCGTACAAGAGGCATGCAATAATACCTACTGCTTCTCCCAATTCAACCAGGTCGCCATGAGTTGGAAGGATATGTAATAGAATGAATGCTAGGACAAGGTTGCCGGTATACTGATCTAGATCCATGAAGGGCTATACATGAAGCGGAAAGAGTCACTTTCCTCGTAGGAGAAAGGGTGCACGCTAAAGCTGCTCTACTAATAGCTAGTGTATGACTTTTTTTATCGTTTACTCTCTATCTAACGTTTATGTGATGCGGTTATTTTGTAAAGAGTAAAATGAGTTTTACTCTGAATTGTCTATATTCACACTTAAAATTAGATAATTTGACCCTCATATCTCGAATTGTGAAAATTCAAACTTAAAATTAGATAGTCATTTATGTGTTGTAATAAAGGTGAGTGTTAGATTTGATGGTTACAGCGTCTCATACATAATTTCCAACCATTAATCGTATAGATTAGTAATATTTCTGGTTGATATTGATGAAAGAAAATAAAGTAGGTCATACACAAACTTTGGCATTTTCTATCATGTGGTCTAAATGACACTAAACAGAGTATATTAGTGGGTACATGCTATGTCCCAAGCCAATAAAATCCAAGTACCATTAAAATGGAATGGCCCTCTTGTGTCTCTGATTACCACATCCCAAATTTGGCAGCCTTTAGTACCCACTCTATCTACCTCTTTGACAATGAAACATGAGCTGTATCCATTTTAGGGCATGTCTAAAAATTGTAGTCCTTCGGTTTCAATTTGTATGAACCGATTTCCTTTTTAATCTATAAAAAAGAATGGCCTCATTTCATATTTGAAAGTAGCCGCACCCAAGGGTTTGTTTTAGTGGTCAGTGAAGTGGGTAAGAATCATGAGGTCTCATGTTCAAATTCTGGTGAAGACAAAAAATAATAGGTGAGTTCTTTCCATTTATTTAAGTTTTGGTGGATAAAGTTACCTGGTACGTGTTGCTGAAAAAGAAGCTTGAAGACTGAAAAAGGGCTATGGCCCGAACTACTACCCGAAGTCTTGTGGGCACACAGAACTACACCCAAGTCCAGCACCGGGAAAATCCCATACTCACTGGTTTATGGAACCGACGCGGTCATACCTGTCGAAGTAGGCGAACCCAACCAAAGGTATTCGCACACTAGCGGAACAAAAAATGATACCAGTAGACTTCAAGATCTTGATGAAGCCGAAGAAAGAAGGAAAATGGCCCACATCAAGATGGTATCTCAAAAACAACAAGTCGAAAGATATTGCAACAAAAGGGTAAAAATAAGGCTGCTCAAAGTAGGAGACTACGTCCTCAAAGCCAAGACGTTGGCCTCCAAAGACCCAAGTGAAGGAAAACTGGGCACAAACTGGGAAAGACCCTACAAGATCACAGCAACCGCCGGAAAAGGAGCATTCCAGCTACACACAATGGAAGGAAAAACACTCCAGAACAACTGGAACGTCGCTTACCTCAAACATTTCCACTTCAAAAGGCGCCCCTAAGTCGTACTCTTTTTCCCTTACCCAGGTTTTTTCCCAATTGGATTTTCTCGGGAAGGTTTTTAACGAGGCGGCAAAGGGAACACCTGGAGATGTTTGCAGTACGAGTGTATCATATCAGCCTCCTCTTGTACTCTCCAAGCCTGACATGATACAGGGACTGGTAGTGCCATCTCCAAATGTACGAAAAGGCTACAACCATCTCCAATATATAGAAAGGCTACGACCATCTCCAATGTATGAAAAGGCTACGACCATCTCCAAATGAATAGAAAGGCTACGGCCATCTCCAAATGAATAGAAAGGCTACGACCATCTCCAATGTATGAAAAGGCCACGGCCATCTCCAATATATGAAAAGGCTACGACCATCTCCAATGTATGAAAAGGCTACGGCCATCTCCAAATGTATGAAAAGGCCACGGCCACCTCCAAATATATGAAAAGGCCAAGGCCGCAAAAACTTTACATGGCTAAGGTCATCATTTTACACGGCTAAAGCCGTCGAATTTTACATGGCTAAGGCCATCATTTTTTACACGGCTAAGGCTGTCAAATTTTACATGGCTAGGGCCATCGTTTTTATACGGCTAAGGCCGTCAAATTTTACATGGCTAAGGCCATCGTTTTTACATGGCCAAGGCCGCTAAAGCTAAGTCCGTCAAATTTTACATGGCTAAGGCCACTAAAACTGTACATGTCCAAAGCCATCGTTTTTACACGGCTAAGGCCGTCGAATTTTAAATGGCTAAGGCCATCGTTTTTACACAGCTAAGGCCGTCGAATTTTACATGACTAAGGCCATCGTTTTTACAAGGCTAAGGCCGTCGAATTTTACATAGCTAAGGCCATCATTTTTATACGGCCAAGGCCGCTAAAACTTTACATGTCCAAGGCCATCGTTTTTACACGGCTAAGGCCGTCGAATTTTACATGGCTAAGGCCATCGTTTTTACACGGCCAAGGCCGTTAAAACTTTATATGGCTAAGGTTCTCGTTTTTACACGGCCAAGGCCGCCGAATCGTAGGGGCTCAGAGTGGTTGCCACCGAATGACCCACTTTGCTTCAATTACGGCAAAAAATACAACAAGGTTCCGGGAAACAAAATAAATAAAAAGCTTAACTATGGCAAAAGTCATATGTCTTTATCTTCAAAAGGGGTCAACACCTATGATACAAAAATCGGTATTTACAAACATATTTGTTTACAAAACGCCTAAAGGCCACAGCCACACTGATCATCCTGCCTCGCCTGGTCTCCATGTGACCCGTCTTCATTTCCAGGAGGGTACGCCTTGGAAATCCAAGAGCTGGACTCCAAACTGTTAACATCTGCAGAGTTGCCCCCTCAAGGGCCGGTGATTCGAGACTATAGCCGGCCGCTTCACGGGCAGCTCTAACCAACTGGCGTTGACCCTCAACCTCCGCCTCAGATGCTCGTCCGGCCGCCAAAAATTCTTCAAGTACGACCAGCCGAGCCTCCGCATACACCCACATCTCGTGTCCCTCACGAGACGCATCGGCCTGTGCAAGAGTCCGCTTGAGGTCCTCCACCTCGGCCTTCTTGGCATCAAGTTTCGCCATTAAGGCCGCAACCCGAGTGCGCAATCCTCTGCCACTACGCGGCCGAGCTGTAATTTTTCGTCCTTAGCTTGAATAAGGACCTCCATCTCCGCAGTCTGAGCAACAACGGCCATGAGTTGTTCATCAACCATCTCTAGCAGCCACCCTTTTCTTAAACTGCTCCTCAGACTGCACGAGGGCCTCACGGGTCACCCTGAAGCTAGGGTCCTGTTTGTACATATCGGCCAAGGTCTGGTGCGCCTCACGCGTCCTGTTGTATTTCTGCACCAACCTATTGTATTTGGCAGCCTTCTTCTGCAGGCGGTGACCCCTCTCCGCCTCCAATATAAGAGTCTGGAAAAAGCCGAAAAGTAAGTGCTAAGAAAATCACCCTCCACAAATGCAAAGGAAAAAATCATCAATCAAGTCAAAAGATATACCTGTAAGGCCGCACCCGCCACTCTTCGGGCTAAGTCCTTGTCGCTGGCCTCCGCCAGGGCTGCGCTCTCAGCACCCGCACATAAGAGTGTCATGCTGGTGGCCGCCTCCTCACAACTTTCCAACAAATTATAATGAATGGGAATTACTATGCGACATGTAGACTGGCCAGCCACCATCTCCACTTGGTCTAAGGACCCGCCTTCTCTGCCCGCGTCCTCAGTGGCGATCTCCGAGCTCGCCACACCTACACCTTCGCCCCTTCTCTCCGCGGCCTCCCGCGACCTGCCATTCCGAACACGTGCTGAGCGGAGGTTAGTAACAGCCTCCCTTCTGAAAGCATACCTCCCCGAGCAAATGGCCTCAACCATAAAGACCGGCCTAGACTCAGGGCGGGATGGCTTAACCTTCTCTGCCTGTGTAGCCACTGCCTTCCCATCACGAATCCGGCGTCTCTTCATTTCTAATGATTCTCCTTCTTCAAGGCCCTCCTCTGTGGGACGCAAGTCGGGCTCAGATGGCGTCGATTCGACAGTGGGCGCCCTTATGGGGCAACCTCGGGGACGGTCCTAGGCACAGCCGCCGGTATCTCATCGGGCGTCATTTCAAGTATGGCCCCAGGCACTGCCTCAGATACTAACTCAGGAGCCTCCGCTGATCCGGCCTCTTGTCTTGAGAGGGAGAAGCACTGCCCCTAGACATACCTACGAGGATCATATCCTCCTCGTTACAATTAGATACCGCCCTAGAGGGGCCGGCCACAGTTTTCTTCTTCTTCTTTTTCTGTGCCTTCTTAGAAGCACCCCGACCTACCAAAACATGTATGAGTTGAGCAAGGAAAATTATGGGGAGCTCCCAAGCCAGAACGGAAGGGAATAATTAAGCAAGGTCGTTACCTGTCGGGCCATAGAGCCTCAGGAATTCTGGCCAGATACGGCACTCTTCCGCAAATGGTATCAACGCTCGCACCGACGACCTAATGTCATCAATCCTTCGAGGAGGGCAAGTTGTCATTACATGAAGGTAAAAAGAAATATTCAATGGTTAAAGCCTGTGAAATAAGATTGCCGTAAAAACTGCGCACAAGAATGCTTACATGATTCGTTCTACGCCTCCGGGAACCCTTTGGAGTTAGACACCAGATGTGCAGTACGCACATAGAAATTTTTTTTCCAAAATTTACGACTGGCCTTGTCGTCAACTTGCACCACAAAACTCTTCTTGCCCCGACGTACTAACTGGAGCATGGTGCCTCTCATGAAACTCACGCTGAACATTTGCAAGAGGTGGTGAACAGAGACATCCTTCTCAGCCTTAGCCGCGTATGTGGTAAGAAGCCTACACGCCTTCAGCGCATACGGGGTAAGTTGGGTCGGACACGCCCCGTACAGACGACAAAGCTCCTCCGCCAGAGGATTGAGCGGGAAGCTATACCCGATCTGAAAAGCGTACTCATAGAATGTGCAGTATCCGGGCCTGTGCACATTAGCATAGTCCATTCCAGCGGAGCCATCTCAACGTAATCAGGAATATTATATGACTTCCTGAGAGCAGCCAAGTGAGATGGCGTCAGCTCGCTAAGTCCCCAAGGAGGAAGTTTACTCTTGTTCTTAAAATCCTTCCGTGTAATTCCAGTGGGAGTACGTTGGCCGTTGATAGAGGAACGAGAACCTCATCGGCTTCCCCATTATCTGAAGACGACGAAACCCTAGAAGGGGCATCATCCTTGGTCCTGGTACTATCCTGGCGACGCTTATCCATGATAAGTTAAAAGAGAAAGGCGCTTCGGGGACACAGGGTTCGATTCCTAGGAACAAAAGTTTTAAAAAAAAGAGCAACGAGTACCAGAAAAAGACGAGGAAAAGATTGAGAAAATCCTCTCAGAAAAAGTTCGAAAGATGGATCGGGTTCAACCTCCCCTCTATTTGTAAGAGAAAGCACACGAAAATTGAAAAGGCATGATTCGTAAACCGGCGCGGGAAACCAAAACGTCACGTCATGGCCTGAACCGCCTCGGGAGCAAAAGTAGTGATCACGCACGTGATCGATGATGTCATCTTAAAAAGGAACCATAAAAGGAGGTTATATGTCAATGGAATAACGCTTTCGTATATGATCACGCCCTTTTTTTACAGTATCTACGGCTACGGCCTAATTTCTAAGAAGGGTCATGCACGTATATCCGTTCGTTGAAGACGCTCCTCGGCTGCGTCCCCAACGAACGGATGGACTATTTGTATTGGACAAATTTAGTTCCCTACGTCCTAATGCTACCCATGCACGCCCTTGGCATAGAAGTCGGCCCAACTAAGGCCGACACGAGTAAGGCCGACCCCAGTAAGCGTACGGACCAAGTGACATGACTCAAGACGACGTCATTTGAAGCTCTGAGTCTTTCGTACACTGAGGCCACCAACCTTTGTACTTTTCTTTTATTATTTCGATGAATGTCCCTTAATATATAAAGGGGACCTTCCATTTGTAGAGGCTCAGGTGTATTTTGTTACTTAGAATATACAACTCTCTCTCTCTCTCTCTCTCTCTCTCTCTCTCTCTCTCTCTCTCTCTCTCTCTCTCTTATGTAAAGATTATTACTTGTTCTATTGTTCTTACATCTTAAGATATCTACACTATCATTATAGATCTTAGTTATACGATATTCTCTAGTTCATATTACGCTTGATTCTGATTGACCCTTGTTTATTTTCTATTGTTCTTGAGCTTAATAAGTATTCACATAACTTTTTAGCCAAACACATCTTATAATGTTACTAAGTAAAACTTGTAAAATATTTTATATTGTTACTAAATAAAACTTTATTTCATAATTTAAATTTATATTATTCCCTAAACAAAGATATGGGATAAAACTAAGAAAAGTATGACACGGCATAATATTAGATAACGACTTCGGTCTTAAATGAAGTTATGTCCATCCTTTAAATTCCATTTTTTATCATGGTTAAGAAAAACAGATAAAGAATAAAAGGAGAAAAAAAAATGCCACGTGTCATCTTAATATCCATACGACCAAAATCTTGGCTAAATCCTCAATTGGTTGTCTCAATACCAATTGGCAATACCAAACACCACATATAATTTTTAAGGCTAAGACTTACCTATATGACTATATCCATGTAATAGTTGCTTAGCAAAAATCATAACTCAGAAAAACTAAATTCACATTTCGTTGAACTCAGAATAAAACTTATCGAATTATGGGCTGCGCCTCGTCGAAAAGAATAGAGGCTACCGTCGACGTCTACCGTCCACCGCCGACGAGCTTCGCCGTCTTTGATATCAACTCTATCGAAGAGCCTTGGCTCAAAGCGGGCAATAACAAGGTACTGTTTGGCATAAATTATACTAAAATTCAACGTTAAATGAGTCGATAATACCTTAGAAAGTATGAATTCTTCTGTATAGATATCCTGACGTAATTCCTAATTTAGTTCACTAACGAAAAAAATCCTTTGATGGTATTCAATGTCCCTTCCATTTCCAATTATCTTTAAAAATATGTTTTTTTAATGTTGAAGTGCATTTTTTAAACTCTATTTAGAAATTTAATAATTCTTTAATTGTGCGGGCTAAATAGGAAAGAAGAAACTAATGCAATTATACAAATGGGAGTAATTTTTTTTGATATCCCATTTTTAGAAAAGACAAGACTTTATTAAATGAGCTTAAGTTATATATACCTCAGTATAAAGAATTTTTTATAATATTAATGTACTAATTTTAAGTGTTTTAGCACCCATTGACCTCCACAAACTGTATATACTTCTATCAAAAATATAAAAAAGTCGATGTAAGATGTTTGATTCCTACTTGACTTATGACTACAAATATTTTTTGATAGTCATAATATTAATCATGGTTTTCTTGTTAATTTTTTTCTCTATTGTGTTCGAATAATTGTACACTTATACTATGTAGTTGGTAGCAGCTTTATGTTAAAGGAAGTGAACAATCATGCTCTTGAAATTTTAGATTCGCTGCAGGAAAGAATTCATATTTTTTGGTTTAAAAGATATGCCATAGCAAATTAGCAATTGTACTATAACAGACTGTGTATTTAATATAGCAGAATATTCTTTATTAAATGTTATTGGGTGACAGACATTCGTTTGTCTTCTTTAGCAATATTCCCTTGGGGGGCTTTCCGTGCCAATCGAAACTGCTGCCCCGGTCATGATTTCTACGCGTCTCACTTTTTATCCGTATCTGGTTTCACGTGTCGCTCTGTTAGTTGTCACATACGTATGTTTAGTTATTTCTTGATGATTTGACATGATAAATTTACGTTTCAACAGTTAGAAGATGAGGAGGAACAAGAAGAAAAACAACTTGCTATAGTACCACAACCAATTCTTGCAAAATTCAATGCAAATATTGATGAGAATCCTCGTTCATGGGATGAAGTTAGCAAAGCTTTAGAAGATATTAAACCAACCCTACAAAATCCTCCACCATTAAAATCACCTAAAAAACCTCTCCTCGCACTCCCCGCGCCGCCGCCGCCGCCAGTCGCTGAAGATGGCCACGCTTCCCCTAAAAGGAGACTTCCCAGAAAAAGTTTTTCCTTTCATACTCTTGAAGAACTTGAATCCAACATTAAAGGTTCAAAAAAACCTAATGAGTTGAAGAAAACTGAGTCTATGCCTACTTATGAGGAATACAAAAAATTGCAAAAGTTTGGTAATAAAACAGTGAAAAATGAGTCACAAATTGTGGTTCATACTGGGAATGTACAACAAAGGATAGAAGCTGAAGGGTACAAGCCAGTGAAAGAGAATATATTTTTGTTAAGAGACAAAATGGAAAGAGAAAAAGAAGGGAAAGTTCCAACTTTCATTAAATTTGATCCTTTAAGTGATTACCCCGAAAAGTGTCCGCCAGGTGGCGAGGATTCATTGGTTGTCTACACGACGTCACTAGGCGGTGTGCGTCGCACGTTCGACGATTGTAACAAAGTAAGGCTAATCCTGGAGTCGCACCGGGTGGTTTTCGACGAGCGTGACGTGGCATTGCACGGTGAGTTTCGTCAAGAGTTGAAGGAGCTTCTAGGAGAGGAAGAAGACGCGAGCGCGCCGAGGTTGTTTGTTAAAGGAAGGTACATTGGTGGAGTAGAGGAAGTAGTGAATCTGAACGAGACGAGTCGACTCGGGAGGATACTGAATCGGGCGAGAGTAGAGAGGGGTGTGGGGAGGTTAGGGTGTGAAGGGTGTGGAGGGGCTAGGTTTGTGCCGTGTTTTGATTGTGGAGGAAGTTGCAAAGTTGTGAATGGGGATGTTAAGGAGAGATGTCCAAAGTGTAACGAAAACGGTTTGATTCATTGCCCTATTTGCGATTGAATGAGTGTATGTATCCTCCTGCATATACATACATAAGATTGTAAGTATAGGTGCCTGAATTATGCAATTACCTTGCATATATATAATTTTGTAACAAACTTTTTCATGGTTTGGGTTCAGTGTAAAGTTTTCAGTTGAATGATTTATATACTTCAGTTTTTGAGGTATATTAGATTTTGTGATATTAGAGGGCCTATCGGGTTCGAACCGATGACCTCTTGATCTGCAGTCAAATGCACCACTGAGCTAAGGACCCCTACGTTATCACGTACTTAGAGTTCTGGAAAATTGCTATGTCTAACCTTCTTAATTTTTCTAATTTATAAGATTTTTATACAAATAGCCGGCTATATTTCTCATTTACTTTTTTTAGTCATATACAATAGATTATACCATAATTATACATATATAATATACAAATTATGCATACATTATACACTACTAGAAAATTGCGAAAATCGGTTGGAAATTTGAAAAAGACGACTGATTTTCTATCGTTTTAACCCATCAAAATTAGTCTGGTCGGTAATAAATATCTATCGAAGTAGGTTTTCGACCAATTTCAGCTAGTCAAATAAATTTCACAAACGGCCTAAAAAGAAAAAAATTGGTCGGTAATAAATAGCTATTGAAGTTGGTCTCAATTTTCGACCAATTTCAGTTGGTCAAATAAGTTTCACAAATGACCTGAAAAGAAAAAAATTGTCGAGAAAACCGACCGACAAACAAACGACCTAAAAAGAAAAAAATTGTCGAGCGACAAAAAAATGCACCGTCTGAGAATCAAATCAGGGTCTGTATTATGGCAAGATATTATTCTACCACTAGACCATGGTACATTTTGATTTAAGATTTTGTTTTATTTGTACTCTATAATTGCATTTCTCACGAAAATAACCGATCGACTTCGGTCGGTTTTATTAAAAATATAAAATTACCGACTTAAGTTGGTTGATTTTTTTAAAATGACCGACTGAAATAACAGATCAATTTCGATTGATTTTTTAAATATTAATTTTAATTTATTTTACATGAAAAACCGGCCAAAGTTGGCCTGTTTCTTTAAAAATATATTTCCCCGTATGCCAAGATTATTTTACGCGCTTTGTGCTAAATAAAAACTAATTGAAGTTGGTCAGTTTCGTAAAAAAATTAAAAATAAAATATTTTTAAAAATCGACCAACTTCAATCGATTTTTTTATTGTATTCGTCGATTTTTTTCACTTTAAGCAGTTAGGTGGGTAACTATTTGGGTTAATTCTCCGTATCTAAAGAGGAGAAAGATTCACGATGAAATCCAAGATAACATCGATTTGGGGATTTGGGGGTTTGGGGTTGGGGGTGCGGGGGGGGGGGGGGGGGGGGGGAACCAGAACTGGCTCTAGAATCTTAAATTCAGTCTTAAGCTCGAATTCGTTCACTATGTTTTGTGATTATCTTCTTAGGATGTGGTGGTTGTGTCATGTGTCTTTACTGTGTATTTTTTATAATTAAATTTAGGTTTTTCTTTGTTTTTGTCAAGTTTTTATTCCTATGTATATATATGATCAAAAGAAAAAGAAAATGCAAAACTTGATATATAGGAGTAGCTAATCTATTGAAGCTATAGAAAGTGATAGTTCGTATGCACCTTAGGCTTCTGTACTTCAAGTAAACACAAATATAAGAGATTTTATTTTGATTAATTTATATAGTTAAAAGTATGCTAATTATTATCAATCGAGTGGCCAACTAAACTGGTAAAAATAACATGGGCTAGTCGGTACTGATCATTTAAAAATAGCAAATGTTTGTAAAGTCATTGAAAAATAGTAATTATTTTGCTGCAACACGGAAAATTTCAACATAATATACTAGAGATCGATACACATGTGTATGAACTTCCAGCATATTATTTTGGATCTCCAACACGCGAAAAGTTCCCACATAATATACTCGAATTCCAGTATATTATACTGGAGTATTTTTTTTGAATTTTGAATAGTATTTTCATTATAATCTATTTCAACATAAAATGGTTAAATTTCGATTACTTTTAAAATTGTGGCTATTTTTGAATGACCAATTAAAATCTGTTATTTTTGAATTTCTTCCACTAAACTGAGAGACAATTGCAGTGGCAACTGCCAAGTTAATTGCGTAAAATTATACGGGGCGCCCTATTTTGTCTCCCCCATTTAACCTATGCCCATTTTTTTAAAAACTTTTTAGCTTGTATCCACTTTTTAAACAACTTCATCTCCTTTCTCCTCCTCATTCCCCTTCTTCGTTTTCTTCTTCTTTCTTTTTTTTTCCAGTACTGTGGTACTGTCCCTTGTGGAGACCCTTAGCTCCTCTACCAAAAACCCCTGGCACTCTTTCCCATTTTTACATGCATTATGATCTAAATTAGAAAGTAAAAATGAAAGAAACTGAAGTATTGCGTTTTAGTGTTCCAAAAGTTGAAAGTTGCGATGAAAATAACGGGTTTCGTTTTCATTGATTGCAAACGAGGTGCTTAATCTCTATAAACACTACAGATGATGATATTGATTCTAACTTTCAATTTACGTACTCATTCCTCCAACTTGTCAGTGCTTCAGGATGAGTTCTATTTAATGGTTAAACCAGAAGATACAATAACTGCAATAAAGCATTCATTCAAGAGACAAAAGGATCTCTTTTAACAAAACTTCAGCTCTACAAAACTTCATCTAGTTACAACACAAAAACTTCAGCTCTAGAGCTGAAGTTTTCCGGTTATAACAAAAAACTTAAGCTCTAGAGCTGAAGTTTCCAGTTACAACACAAAAGTTTCGTTAGTCACAAAACAAAAACTTTAGTTCTAGAGCTGAACTTCAGGCCCGGCTACTAGAATGCTGAAGTTTTGCATGATTGCCTTTGCTACTTCAACCTCGTATGCTAAAGTTATGTGAAAAAGTGGGTACGCTTACATTTTTTTTGCAAAGTGAGCACAAGTTAAAATGTTATAAAAAAAACGAGTATAGATGCAAATGCCTCATTAATTACATTCCCGACCCAACCTACAGGCCCAAAGCTACAAAGCGAATGCCCATACAGAAAGAACAAAAGAAAGAAAATTCAGAAAACTATGGAAATATATATATATATATATATATATATATATATATATATATATAGCTTTTGTTCAATTAATATATATATAGGTTAAAAGTTTTATTAAATATATATACATATTATGTTTAGAATTCGGTTATTAGCATTTACAGTCGTCATTCTAAAATTTAAAACCATAAAACTATAATCTTGTATACTCATATGTGTTTAACATGTTAGTTGCAACAAATTATTTGTGATATAAAAATAAATTGTAACCACAATATAAATATGAAGAAATATAATTTTATTGATAGAATGATGAGAGTACAATTCAGTTTATTCCCTTGGTTCTTCTTCCGAATTATTCTTCGTGATTCAAGGGTTATATCAGCATATCCTCGAATGTAGGATGATACGAACCTCTCTAAATTATTTGATCTTCATGAAAGTCGGTCATTTTATAGATATTCTTGTTGAAGTATTTAATTATCAAAGAAAAACATTTATTAATCACAATATTATTTTATGCCTTCATCCCTTTGTGAATATCCCGAGGATTTATGAGATTATTTTTTTAAGACCCCTCTTCACGAAACACTAAGGAAAAACCCTCATTGTTAAGTTAGTACAACTTTCACTTTCATATTTCTTTTCTAAATAAAATAATAATAATAATAATAATAATAATAATAATAATAATAATAATAATAGATAACTAAAGTCAACCTAAGGAAAATAAATAAAAACCTCCCAAAAAGTTACTTTATCTCAAATACCTAAATCAAACATTAAATATGGAAAGTTAGGGTTGCAAACACTGATTCTTGGTTCTGTCTTCATACTCTGGGTGGTTAGAATATAATATTAAAGAATATGCAGTGTTTTGCTTATGTTGTTACTTGTTTAAAAATGAGATTTGAGGATATGAGAAAACAGTAAGTGATTCTTTTATAAAAGATGGTTTTATGGCTTGGAATAAAGGTATAGAAAGGCTTAATGTACATGTGGGTGAAGTGGGTAGTCTTCATAATCGATGTTTCAAGATGATGCTAGATTTATCGAATCAAGCACAATCTATTTTAACATCTTTTGATAAGCAATCCGAGAAAACTAAAAGTGAGTATCGAGTCCGCTTGAATGCCTCAATTGATGTTGCAAGATATCTTTTCAAAGAAGGAATACCTTTTCGGGGTCATGATGAGCGTGAAAAATTTACAAGAAGAGGCAACTTCTTAGATCTCTTAAAGTTGTATGGTATGCAGATAAGAAGGATGATGTAAAGAAAGTTGCTTTAAAAAATGTTCCAAAAAATGACATTATGATTTGTCCAAGCATACAAAAAGACATTGTGAGTTCTTGTGCAAAAGAAACATTGACAGCAATTGTTGAAGACTTGAACCGGGATTACTTTAGGATATTGGTTGATGAGTCTAAGGATGTCTCTCATAAGGAACAATTGCACTTGTTTTGCGTTATGTCAATAAAAAGGGTAAAGTTATTGAGCGATTCCTAAGCATTGTTCATGTTAAAGATACATCCTCAAAGTAATTAAAAGAAGCAATTTATTCTTTCCTTTTGGAACATTCATTGAGTAAATTTTAAATATGGGGACAAGGTTATGGTGGAGCTAGTAACTTGCAATGATACTTCTTCAGCATATTGTATACATTATTTTGCTCATGTGACGACCCAAAGGGTCATCATTTATTTTTTTGTGTATTCCGTATCTTTGAGGTCTTTTAAATCTTATTTAGGGTTGCCTCAATTTATGTGCGCAGTTTGGGCGCGTAACCGAAAAGCTTAAATGTGAATTCTGTGAGAAAAATGATAAATTTTGATATTAATATGATTAAATTTGACTTCGGTCAATATTTTGGCTAAACGGATTCGGGCCCATGATTTGACGGTCCCGAATGGTCCGTAGGAAAATATTGGACTTGGGCATATGCTCGAAATCGAATTTCGATGTCCCAAGCTCGAGAAATAAATTTTTAAGTGAAATTACTTTCTGGGTTAATTAAGAAAAATAGAAATTAAATGTGATTAGAAGGAGATGGTATAGGGCCCGCATTTTGGTACCGCCATCCGATACAAGTCTTATATGTGATTTAAGCGCTTTCAGTAGAGTTTGGTTGAAAACGGACGTCGTTTGACGTGTTTCGGACTTGAAATGAAAAATTGATGTTATATAAAAATTTGGAAGAAATTATAGATTTTGAGGCTTAATTGGAGGTACATAATGTTATTTTGGCGATTTGATCGCATGAGTAAGTCTGTGGGATATTGTTAAGATTGTGTACATATTTGGTTTGGAGCCCCGAGGGCTCGGGTGAGTTTCAAATAGGTTCCGGAATGCCTTAGAGTTAAAATACCAAATGTTTTAGGTTCAGGAAAAATTGTAAGTAACTGAACCCTCCAGCGCGGCCCGCGAGGAAACGAGCGCGGTCGCAGAGGGGCCTCACTTTTGAGCGGTCCGCGGTGGGTGCTATGAGGCCGCAGTCAGTATGGTGTGTTCTGCACTATACAAAAACCCTCAGGCTTGCAGCAACTTGCGCGGTCGCGGTCCGCATGGGGATTTAGAGGGTTATAAATACACGTGATTTTCAGTAGTTTTTCACTTTTCAAAACCCAAAACATAAGAGGAGATTTTCCAAATGACTCTTCTTCTTCAAAACGATTGGTAAGTGAGTTCTAACTTAATTTCTTTATTCCTTAGCATCTTTTAACATTATTTCAACTTCAATTAAAGATTTTCATAGGGGGAATTGGGGGTTTTGGTTAGAACACATGTTTTTCTAAAAATTAGGGAGTTGGACCTCAATTTGAGGTCCAATTTCAAAACTATTCATATATTTTGATTCGTGGGGAAACGGTTAACCAGATTTGATTCGAACCTCGATTTTCGACCACGTGGGCCAGGGGAATATTTGACCTCTTTTTTATAAAACCTTGTAAAACTTATTTTAATGCTTCGGGGTTGATTTTAATAGTATTTATTAATATAATAAAAGTAATCTACGATTAGATTCGAGCGGTTTTGTGGTGTAATCAAGGGGTAAAGCCATATTTGAGGCTTGAATTGAGTTTGAAGCATGTTTAACTCTAGCTTGAGGGATTAGAAGTGAGTCTTACTTGCTACTTACTTTGTGTTGTGTCCGATGTTTAGACATGGTGACGAGTATCTATACGTTGAGGTTCGAGCATGACCGTGAAACCTAAATTGCTAAATTGTTGTATTCTTAAATGATGCTTATGAGAACTGGGTTGAAGATCTTTAAAACTGAATAAGTAGTTGTTCTAGTGTAACGACTCGACCGGTCATTTTGAGCTCTAGCGTGTCGTTCAGCAGTTTGTGGTCGTGAGTAGCTTTATTTCAGGTAATATGACTTGTATGCATGGTCGGAATTGAATTTCGGGAAGTTCAGAGTTGATTTGGAAAGAGGATTCTCATTTAGGAAGCTTAAAGTTGAAGGAATTAACTAGGATTGGAATTTTGAGTAAACGACCTCGGAATTGGGATCTAAAGGTTTTGGTATATTTATATGATGATTTTGAACTTGGGCATATGCCCGAATCGAGTTTTGGATGACCCAGGAGTATTTTGGCACCCATTGTGGAAGTTAGCATTTTGGAAGAAATTTCGTAAGTTTTGCGTAAAGTGCATTTCGGTGTTATCGATGTTCGTTTGGTATTCCATGTCTGGGAGCAGCTCTGTATGGTGATTTTGGAGTTGGGAGCGCAATCGGAAGTGAATTCGGAGGTGCGTAAGTCATTTTGAAGTCATTTGGCTAAAGATAGAAAATTGAAGGTTTTTGAGAAGTTTGACCGCAAGTGAACTTTTTGATATCGGGGTCGGATTCTGATTCTGGAAGTTGTGGTAGGTCTGTAATATCGAATATGACTTGTGTACAAAAGTTGAGGCCAATCTGACGTGATTTGATAGGCTTCGGCATCGAATATAGAAGTTTGAAATTCTAAAGTTCATTAAGCTTGGATTGAAGTGCGATTCATGGTTTTAGCATTGTTTGATGTGATTTCAGCCTCGACTAAGTGTGTGATATATTTTGAGACTTTTTGGTATGTTCAGAAGGGGTCTCGAAAGGGCTCGGGTGAGTTTCGGGATGGTTTCGGACCATTTCTAGGCCATTTATAACTGCTAATTTTTGGCTACAGCAGTGTTCTATGCGATCATGTGGAATTGGTCATGATCTCGGTGAGTAAAATATGAGAAACGGGCCATGAATCGCGATCGCGGAAAGCCTTTCGCGATCGCGTAGAGTAAATATTCTGCTACACTGACTCGACTTCGGAGGCTCATATCTCACAATCTATATGGAATTTTGAGATGATATAAAAATGAATGTTCTGCTCTTTGTGTCTATTTTCTAGAAAAGTAAATCATTCATGATTTGGATTTGGTACAAAGAGATATGGTGTTACATTACAGGGTGTCCGGGAAGATAAAGAATAAAGTTGTGTTACACATGAGCTGACTTTGAGAGATTATATCTAGAAATCTATAATGAATTGGGAAATAATAAACACATGAAAGTTGTATTCCTTGGAGTCTAGTTTTGAAAAAGTTAAACCATTTGCAATTTGGTTTTTGTACAAACATTTATGGCCGTTATACTAGAGAGTCCGAAAGAGCTGGGCATTTGTTCTCCGCAATCGCAAAGGGAAAATTTTGGGCTGAAAAATAGTGTGCTTCATGATTGCAAAGTATTTTCCGTGATCGCGAAGAGTAAATGCCTAGGCAAAAGATATATTTTGAGGTTTCGGTCATTTTTATCATATTTGGAGCTATGGATCTCGGATTGAAGCGATTTTTGAGGCAATTTTTACCATATGGATTGGGGAAAGTGTTCTATATCCAAAAGTAATTTACTTCATGATTCTACGGTTATATTCATCATTTATTTCAGATTTAAATGGAAGAAAATCAAGATTTTTGTAAAACTTTTTAAGAACAAAAATTCAAGATTTTGAGGTTAAGTTGTTATTGGAATTTGATAAAATTGGAATGGTTGAACTCGTATCGAAATAGGTTATCGAATTTTGTGAGTTTTTTTCAGAATCCGAGAACGTGGACCCGAGGGCAATTTTGTACACTTTTCGATCGGGGTTAGGAATTGGTATAAATTGGGTTGTAACGAATAATTGAGCAAATATTAATGTATTTGTATAACCATTGGCTAGTTTTGGAGCCTTGTGCATCGGTTCAAGCCTTCGGAAGAATGTAAAATGTCAGTTATGGAGCTTCGGAGCGAGATGAGTCTCTTTTTTAACCTTGTAAGAGGAAATTATCCCCTTATGTGAGTTAATTAGTTATGTGCTCCTATTTGTGGGGGCTATGTATGCACGAGGTGACGAGAATCCGTGCATAATTATTATGCTATTGTCCGGGTAGCCTAGGACTCAGAAGCATGTTATACTTTGAATATTTGTAATCCTATGGACATTTGAATTTCTTAAATTAAAGTGACTTGGTGAATAAATTTTTTTTAAAAGGATTAAACTTCATTTTCTTAATTGATAAAAGAGTATTGGCCTTTATCTGAATAATTATCCCCCCATAAATTCTTATTTTGCTATTTGAGCATGTATTTTATGTGTACATGTGTCGCATGTATGATTCGCGAGCAGAATGATTGTTTATTTAAATTTTACCGCATCGCACGTATGATTTACGAGCGGAGTAATAGATGCATCTATGGTTCGGGTCGTACCACCTTCGGCAGTGCACAATTTATATTATTGTTGGAGCGGGTCGTCGACCTCGGCATGATATGCGCATGTTTATACCGCTTAGCTGAAATACTTGATGTTGATATTGTCTTTTTTTGTCTGACATAAATTGCTAAGGATAAATGAAAAGTAATCTTGAAAATTGTTACAGGTGTTTACTTGTTTTACAACTTTGTGAGTTAGAGCCTGCTATATAAATTATTTTTCTCACATTTTAGTATATTATTATTTGACCAATAGCAAGTGTTAAAGTCAACCTCTTGTCTCTACTTCTTCGAGATTAGACGATACTTGTTGAGTACATATTGTTTTCGTACTCATACTACATTTGTTGTGCATTTTTGTTGCACGAGTTTATTGTGTGGCTAGTGGCTTAGTGGCATGGTTGACACAGAGACTAGGTGAGCTATTTTTCCTTGAGGCGGTTCCACAACTAGTATAGTCTCTTTCAGGATTTTATTTACTTTCTGTCCAATTGTATTTCATACAGTTATTGGACCTATGTGGTTTCTCTTAGAAAATTGCTCATGTACTTGTGAAACCGGGTTGTAGGGATGTATTTGGATTTATTCGAAGATTATTAAAGATATTTAAATATTTCAATATTCATTTGGAGGAATATACTGATTATTGTGTTAATTTTATTAAAGAAGTGTTTTTAAATTTATTAAAATAAAATTTTAATTAAGTATTTCAGTTGGCTTGCCTGACAACGGCGTCCGGCGCCACCACGACCCTTAGTGAAATTTAGGTCGTGACATATGGGTGAGCATTGGTATTAGTTGTGTTAAGTAGAAATTGAATAAGTTTGGTTATAGCTGGATCCTTGGCCGGGATAGTTTATTTGATATCTTGATCCCTTGCAAGGATATTATATTAACTTACTCCCTTGTCAGGATTTCTCTGTTATATTGTGTTGAAATAAAATGGGAGCGGGTAAAATGCCTACCACGAAATGTGATGAAATGAGAGAGGGTGATACGCCTACCACAAGTTATGATGAAATGGGAGCGGGTGTTACGTCTACCACGAGATGTAATGAAATGGGAGTGGATGGTACGCCTACCACAAGATATGATAAAATAGGAGGGGGTGATACGCCTACGACGAGATGTGATGAAATGGGAGCGGGTGGTACGCCCATCACAAGATATGATAAAATGGGATCGGGATGCACGCCTGCAACAAGGAAATTGAAACAAGTGAAAGTGGTTTGATTTCCCTTATTCCGTGTTAGAAGTAATCAGATGTAGTTTTCTTTATTATTCCTGATATTCTATTTTCGGATGCTATCCCCATAAGCATGTTCCCCCTTCCAGTTTTAATGGTTTACTTTCCGCTGTTTTTTCGTTGCACTTGTATATATATCTGCACAGGTTTTATCTGGAGTCTGGTTCTAGCCTCGTCACTACCTCATCGAGGTTAGGCCAGACATTTACTAGCACATTGGGTCGGTTGTGTTGATGCTACACTCTGTGCTCTTTTGCACATATCACGATATTGGAGTAGCTTTTGGACAGCAGCAGTAGATCGGGAGCAGACCTTCAGTCTAGAGACACCGAGGTAGCCTTGTTGACATCTGTAGGCCGGGAGTCTCCTCTATCTTTATTTAGTTTGTTATCCTTTGTACCGAACAAACAGATTATGACTTCTTTTAGTCTATTGTATTTAGAAATCTTAGAGGTTCGTGAGTATTATGACACCAATCTTGGGTAGCGTTTTGTATTGGAATTCCGTATTTCTTCCAGCTATTTACATTTGAAACTTCCTCTTATGTTATTAAATGCTTTGTTTTTATAAAATTGTTGATGTTTTCTAAAAGAGGTAGTTAATAATTGGCTTGCCTAGCTCCTAATAGTAGGCGCCATCGCGACTCCTGAAGGTGGAAAATACGGGTCGTGACAACTCATCAATTGCAATTAACTCTTGTAGCTGTTGCAAAAAATCATTACGAGCCCGAACAATTTTTTGATATTCTTGCAAATGTGTTAAATATTGTTGGGGGTTCATTTAAGCGTAGGAAGATGCTTCGAGATGATCAAGCAGAAAAATTAGAGGAACTACTAGTGCTTGGTGAAGTTCATACGATAAGCGGTTTAAATCAAGACTTGGACTTCAAAGGGCGGGTGATACTCAGTGGAGTCTCATTTTAAGACAGTACATAATTTTAATTAGTTTATTCACATCAATTGTTCATGTACTTGGAGTTCTTGCAATTGAGGATTCAAATTATAATGAAAGATAAATGGCAAAAAGTCTAGTGGATGACATAAGATCCTATGACTTTGTGTATATGTTACATTTAATATTGAGAGTATTGGCACTTACATATGATTTGAATATGGCTTTGCAAAAAAAATGATCAAGATATTATAAATGCAATGGAGCTTGTTGGTTTCGCAAAGAGACAATTGCATGATATGAGAGATTTTACATGGGCTTCTTTGGTAGAAGACGTCTCTTTATTTCGTGTAAAGCGTGGTATTGTGATATAAATTATGTTCGTGGAAAGTCAAAGCATAAGAAATCAGTGTTACATATTCTTATTATTTACGTGTAGAAGTTTTCTATTCTATTATTGATTTGCAACTTTCGGAGCTTAACAGTCGTTTCAATGAAGTAAATACTGATTTACTTCTTGGTATGGCTAGTTTGAGTCCAGATAAATTTTTTTGCAAATTATGATAAAAAAACAGGATTGTGAAACTTTCTACACATTATCCAAATGAGTGCACCGATTATATGCTTGAGAATCTTGGTTTTGAGCTTGACATCTATATTGACTATGTACCAGAGGCGGGCAATGAATTCTCTAACTTGAAAAGACTTGGAGACCTTTTAGAGACATTGGTTAAAATAAATTTGTACATGACTTGGAGACTTAGTTATTTGCTTGTGAAGTTAAGTTTGATATTGCTTGTCGCTCCTGCAACGGTAGAAAGAACTTTTTCTTCAATGAAGTACATTAAAAATGACTTACGAAGCAGAATTGGTGATGATTTATTTAATGATTGTTTAAATGGGGTTTTTGCCTTTTGGCCGATATAGTAATAAAGGCCTGCAAATAGGAAAATAAGGAAGAAGGAGAAAACGGTGAAAAAAATTTTAAGTAAGAAATACACATTTTAGACGCGTGTATATCACCACCTTGTACGCATCTGGTTGTTGATTTTTAAGGGGTAAATAATATTACTTAAAAGAAGTTTATGAGGGTAATAGGACCCCCGAAAAGAAGAAGTGTGTAGTTGATAATGTGGTTATAGATTAGGAAGGATTCTATGCATTATCCCTTGATTATTTATAAATTATATTTTACCGACTATTACATTAGGGAACGGCTATACAATATTTTTTTTTTGCAATAAATAGAAGCTCATATATTGAAGAGCCAGTAAAGTCTAAAGCAACACATGTAATTAAAAAGGCTTATTCGTTATTTATCTCCCAATAATGTAAAAACCTCGTACGTGCGACATTTTTTATACGGAAAAGGTCTAAAAATGCCATTTAATTTTCAGAAATTGTTTATCCATGCCATCCATTAAAAGTTGCTATTTTCGTGTCACTGCCGTTAAAGAAATGACTCATTCATGCCATTATTGACTAACAACTCAATTTTATTTGGCCCATCCATGTCACTGACGTTAGTCAATAATGGCATAGATAGACCATTTCTTTAACTGCAGTGGCATAAAATGAGTAAATTTTTAACGGATGACATAAGACCATTTCTGAAAGTTGAATGGCACTTTTAGGCCTTTTTCGTTTTTTATATACTGACAGTATAATAAATTCTCACAACATTAATATAATTTAATATGTAAAACATGTTACTTACTATCTGTATATTCTAAGTATATCAATTACTTATTATTTCCAACAGCTGATCTGACTCTGTATATTTGTTTATACACTACATAATTAAAACACGTCAATTATTGTCTAAACTTTTTTATGTGTGTTAGCCTCTCTAGAGTAATGGGTATTTTAACACCAAATTCATTGTCGATTTTAATAAGAATAATACATAAAGATTTTTTTTTTTTTGCATTTGTATATGAATTAAAATACAAATTTGATACGCATTATTTAAAAGAAAAGTACACACAGAAATCTCATCAACTTCACATGCCCATTTTAACGTGGGGTTTGGTGACCAACCAATATGTTGAAACAAAATCTTAATAATATAAATTCCACCAAACTTAGAAATCTATCTAATTCGAGGATTAAGTTTTATGCAATGTTAGTATAATTTTTTTTCTTTTTTCCACATAAAACGTGCAGTTTAATATGTGATAATATATTGGTTACTATTTTTTTAGGTTATTAATTACTAATATTTATTATGAAATTTATTTATAATCACCAACGACTAAGTCTATTTTTGAGATGAAGTAGAGTGAAAGAAGAGCTGAACCATTTTCCTTTTCTTGGTTGTGACATTTCAACCAACTCAGCATAAATATTGAACTAATCATTTGACCCCTACACCTTTTTGTTCCATTATTCCACAACCAAATACATAACCATTTTCATGTTCTTTTTTTATTCCGTATTTGAATTCGATTATATTTTGATTGGCTCCAATTGCGGGATAACGCTTCTTATCAATAATTTTTTCATACCCAAAACGCGAACTCGAAATCTATGGTTAAAGGAGAAGCAACCTAAATTACAAGGCTTTAACTCTATAGACCTACAATTCGCACTTCATCTTGTCTATATCTTTTCAAGTAATGGAAATGGTAAAATCATATATTTTCTTAACAAATTCATTAAATATACACAAACGAAAAATCTAAAATACCAAATCTATTAATTTCAAATTTCGACTGTTATTCAACATAACACCTGATGCGAATAATTTTTACTCAATTTCCAAAATACTCGTTGGTTAAAAGTTCTCTCTATAGTATTCCAAGCATATAATGAGGAAGACTAAGCCCTTTTGCACATAAAATAATTTTCCCTTATTAAAAAAAAATCACTTTTTTTCAAAATCAACATATTATAAAATTTTTAATTTCCACTTAAATAATATTTTATAAATTTTAAAAGCTCCAAAAATTTATTTTTTAAAATTTCTCACTCAACACAAAGCTTCTAAAACAACTCAAAATTATATTTATGTCCAAACACGAACTTTATATTCCAATTACCCTTTTCACTTTGAATTCTTTTTTTCACATAGATTAGAAATTTTACAACTACGCCCACTAGGTAGTAAGTAGTAACTAAAAACCGAATAACAATAAGATGATTAATTAGAAAACAATTCTTATATACAACTTGTTTTGCTCATATTATCTTCTTATTATGCAGCAATTCCTGCTGGATTACACAAAACATAATATTCATATTAATCTCCACACAAACAGATCATATGTTTTGCATATATATATTTATATATATACAGTAAATACTTTCTTGTTTTATGCTTTGCGAACTCTTCAGTATACAACAACAACAACTACCCAGTATAGTCCCACAAAGTGGGGTCTGTGAAGGATAATATGTAAACGGGCCTTAAAGGGCAGAGAGGCTATTTTCAATCGACCCTCGGCTCAGTGAGGGAAAGCAAAAACAAAAACAAACTCTTCAGTATACTAAAAGCAAATTCCTCTATATGTCCTTCTCTTTCATTCTCTGCTGAAATGCAAGAATCATACATTCATTTAGTTCTTAATTCTCTTCAAAAATGTCCAGAAGAGAGAGAGCCTGCAAAAACACAAAATCAAAGTGTTCATGTTAAACAAAAGTTTCCATTTACATATACGTGGAGGAACGATCGATCAATATTTAGGGTTTAATCTTGTCAAGAAGATGATAATCACCTCTGGAACATTCAACTCGAGGCGAAATTTAGGACCGTCGTAGTGGTGAAGAATTGGCCTGAATGAGTCCTCTTCGAGTGGTTCGCAGACTTTCCTTGTCACAACACGAACCTGTAAGCAAGAAGTTGTAAGTCGAGATCCCCAGACACAAATAACCATAAACAACTGAATCTTTCATATGTAGATTGATTTCGATACACATTGTAGAACTTTGAACAACTCTAGTAAACATTTTCATAGTCGAGAAATCCTCAAGGGCTACTGGTCCACGGTTTGGAACTTGGTGAAAAATGAACCCGTCCCTCCACCCTTTTCAACTTAAATACCATACTTTTTTTGCAGCGCTATACAAACCCGTGTGTTTGTGCAACCCTCACTATGCGCCTAGACCAAAGTCCTGGGGCTCAACTATAGTATGCAGCCAATTTTAAATTGATCTTCAAGATCAACCAAACAAGACTACATAACTTTAATCTGGTAAATCGAAACAAAGATGGTAGGTGGATGTATAACAATTAGCTTTTGATGACAGTCCAATATCCAAAACAAATTATGTGCGGAAGGTAATATCATTCAGTAACTTCCTCTTACCTGAGCAGGAAAGCGAGATTCACCAGGGTTCTTCTTGTCCTCCCAGGCGGAGGGATCAATATTCGACCCACCAAAGCTTGCAGCCTGTAGTGGTTTATGTATTAGTTCGACAAAACAAAAAAGAGTACATCGTGATAGTCTAGAAAATTCATCCATTTTCCTTCAACCATGTAATACAAACCTCAAAAACTCCGTGAAGCTGATGGGTCGAGTAGTTGTAGAGGAAGAGAGGCAACCCAGGGGTTATTTGTCGAACTGAGTCCCTGTAACGAGGTGGCAAGCCTGAAACATATTGGGAAAATTAGACATTAGACACAAACAAAATTCTGACAAATGAATAAACTATAGAATCCTATGTGTTAAACAAAACCACAAATCCTGATCAATGAATAAACCAGCCTCAAATCCTAAACTGGTTAGAGTTGATTTTAGAATCCTTACTAAAGGAAGCACAAATCTTATTGCAGTAAACGGTTTACGCTGAACAATGAATAAATCATCCTCAAATTCTGAACTGTCTGGAGTCAATTAAACAATCCTCTTTATTAAACAAACTCACAAATCTTAAGGAGCTAAAAGTGTAATTTTTTCTTATCAATCAATGAACTACACCTTAATCCCAAACTTTGGTTAAGTTATATGAATCTTCTGTATTAATTCAGCTCTATTCAGATCCAATTCATCTCAAACCAATACTATATTCAAGCAGCCCCTAAATTACCATCAGATCATCATCCTAATCCTATTTAACTCCCACTTATTGACGACGACGACAACAACAACTACTCTCGCTAGTGGTTCTGCGGAGGGTAGTGTGGACGCAGACCTTACCCTACCTTGGGGTAGACACGTTGCTTCCAATAGAAACTCGATATCCCTCCCTCCAAGAACTCTCCACCTTGCTCTTGAGGTGACTCGAACTCACAACCTTTTCGTAAGCATCTCCAATAATAATAGTAATAATTAATACTGAAATTACAAATTACAATTCATAGCTGTAAAGATTCATACTTGACCACAATCAATAGATTTCTAGACTAAAAATGTTTAGCCTCTCAATTCTTAAACAAAATCTTCAGCAATTGCCTATTATCCTAAATTAAATCAGGCACAATATCCATTTAAAATACCTTAACACCACCTATTAGTCAAAATTTTAAACTACAAACAACATCAAACAAAGAAAAATACAAATCAATAATAATAATAATAAAGGAAAAATGACAAGAATAAATTTTTAAAAAAAAACTTACCAAAGAGCTCCCTTTTGAGATTCTCAGCCATAGTATCATTGTTGCAAACAAAAATATAACCACCAACAGTTTCATTTCTTGGCAAAGATTCAGCTGGTGGCAAAGTCTTAAACCTTTTATCAACTCCATTCTGTTTTTCACCATTAATATCCTTATTATTACTCTCTTTATTATTACTCTTATTATTCTTTTTCACACTTTTATTATTCACATAACCAAACTCATCTTCACCACCAACTTTTCCAAATTTCTTGTTTAATACACCCTTTGTATTCACAGCAATATTATTAATACCTTTACTATAATTACAATTCAAACCTTGGTTTGAATATATCCCTTTATTAAACCCACCATTTAAACCAAAATCAAGAACCCCTTTTCCGGCAACTCCACTTCCGGCGCCGGTAACCGTCGATGTATCGGCGATTTTCCAACCGTCGTTGCTAAAAAGATTGTAATTTGACTTGTTGGGATTATTACTAACAGTTGAAGAATTGTTGTTGATGTCACCACCTACTCTTATATCAAAATTTCTTCTTTCTTCAGGTTTTCTTGAAACATAATTATTGCTCCAAATTGAATCGTTTAAACTGAGATTTGCTAAGTTGTTGTTTTGTAAACGGAGTTGATCACTGAATTGCCAGAAAGATGATTGATTGTTGTTCTCCATTTTTTGTATAAAGATTGAAACTTTTTGCCTTTTCTTGAATACAAGAATTTGTGTAAAGATTAAGTCTTTTGGTTGTGAAAGAGTTGGGAGTTTTACTTACAGTAGAGAAATGGTGTTTCTGAGAGGAGAAAAATGGAAAAGGTTGATGGGTTTATATGGAGTTTAGGTGTAATGGGATAGAGGAAATTTCCTAGAAAATTAGGTTGTTGGGGTGGGTGGGAGGTGGGGATGGAGAGGTGGGTGGTGAGGGTAGGTTGCGGGGGATTGCGTGTGAGATTGTCAAAGGAGAGTGTGGAAAAAGTAAATAGTGGAAAAAGGAAAAGGCAAAGAAATTTGATGTAGGATCCAAAGAGTAGTGAAGTACTAGTAAGTTAGTCAATGAAAACATGAAAGAAACCGTAGAAATTTAGAAAGAGAAAGTGGAGAGAAGGATGAGAGTTTTTGGAAAAGTATTGAAGAAGAGACCAGATATTATTTCATAAAAATGACCCCTTTATCTTTTACAAACGACCCTTCAGCATGTATATACAAAATGATCCTATTACACAAATAGCCTATTACATAGATAACCCATTACAGAATAGCCTATTACACAAATAGTCTATTAGGCTCAGATATGACTCCCTCATTGACTCATAATGGTCTATGTATGGAGTTTATCATCATTGCCCTACGTATATCTCAATACCCCCCCTCAAGTTGAAGGGGGGAAACCACTATCAACTTGGACAAAAGTGGAGAAAGAGCAGTCCCAGATAATACCTTAGTCAATAGGTCAGCCAGCTGCCGAGAAGTGGGAACATGAGAA